>CM062818.1:1004210825-1005537075 GCA_031772625.1 Pinus tabuliformis
GACACCCGGTTACTCCTTTTCGCCCCTAGCTCCTTCTTCTTCTTCTCTTTCTTCTCCTTCCCTTTCTTCTCCTTCTTAGTTACTTGACTTTTGGCCTTACCAGCTTTATCAAGCGAAGAGGAAGGAGGGGAGGGAGAATCGGATGAAGTAGAAGGTTGGGGGTAACTTTAGTATCATTCGGTTGTTGACTTCACTGCTCCAAAATCATGGTGTTCTGAACGACAGAGGTCGAGAAGAGCCATATTGGCAAGCCAATCGTCAATCTTGGAAGTGACAATGTGGCCATATGAGGTGCACCAACATCTCCCCAAGAGGAGAAAGGACTAGGATTTCCTCCAAGAGAAACTCCTTGGTTGGTGGACTCCATTTTTCTCAACCTAAGACCAACGCGGGAATGGTGATATTATTACGATTAAAATAAATTTTAGAAGCTTTGACACAACTTGTTTTTTCAAATTTTAAGAGTCAAGAAAAAAAAATATGACTCTAGTCGCCTTCGATTTTTAATGAGCCTGAAGTGACAAGTGCTCAAATGGACCTTTTCCTTTAAGGAGTCTGAAAAGGAACAAAAGAGACTACTTTGGAAATCTAGACAGAGGGATTACCAAACCAATCGCAAAACTGTAGAATACTTTTTACGGCACGGAAGTCAATCTTCCCGATCTTGTGTTCAGTGCATTGCGATCGATAGGGCAGCAGACACGACTTCCTATGGATAAAGGATATAACCTCTTGTGGTCTCCCAATATATACTCGACAGTACGTGGGAGCACAAGTCCATACTGGCACTTGTCGTCTCAAAGAGGAGGAATCACCCAACCAACAGTGAAAGCAACAATTACCAGGATTTACGATGCCGGAATATGTCTCTAGCCTAGACTTCTAGATGTTGTGCGTTAGGTTCCAAAGCGTTTTTAGGTTCATTAAATTTATTTTACAGTTGTTTTTTATTAAGAAATTTTCCTTTCCGGTTCACCGCGTGATGTGGATGTACAATTCCTAAAATGCAATCTAAGATGATAAACAATCGTTTAATCTTCTTTTTGCAATGAAAATCCTAGCTACTAAAGAAAGAGAGATGATATCCTTTCAACATAGAGCAGAGAGAACACACTAGATGCACTGTCCTAAATCAAACCAACAAGCAGTCTAAATGCAAATGCACATGCATGTATTTGTTTTCAGCTTTCTTAATGTGTGAATGACAAGAAGAATGCTAAGTACAAATCTGAATTATGTTTTCAAATCCACAGTACTAACAAATTTTTCTTCAAAAATGAAAGGAAGATAATGACGACACTTTACTATTTTGAATTGAAAACTGCTTTCGACACTTGAAAAACTACTAATTCAAATCAAATACAAGAGTAACTATATAATCAACCATCAAGAACAATAGAATTCTTTTCTTTGACTGAAAACGACACTTGCGACACTTTCAAATCAAAAGACGATAGTTCGACTATGCTACTACTTTGTAAAAGAGAACTGAAAACGGTGGAAAATACATAAAAACATTCACAGTTCTTTGCACAATGGAGGCGGAATGATGGAAAGGAAGGGGGTTTCCACAGTGGTATACTGATCACAGACAACAAAACTCCTGAATAGAGCTAAAGAGAGTGAACACAGAAACCAAAATATGAGGGCAGAAGAGGTCTTGTCTGATCATCGCACCTACAACACAGGGAAAGTGCGATGCAGTGCACCCATTGCACACAGGAAGTACGATGCATCCAGATTCCCAAGAGTAAAAGGTGCGATGGTCCAGGGACGAGACTTCAACTGGGTTCCGGGTCACAGTTTGCAGCTCAGTTCAGGGATTTAGGCTGGGCAAGTGATGTATAGTAAATAGAAATCATAGGGGCTGATCTAATGAGGTTACTAGAGCCACCACTAGGGCAATTAGAAAGTTTGCAAATCGATTTTTAAATTTATAAACAAAACCCGGAGATAGACTGAAGCAGCATTGATCTACATTGCACTTGCATAGAAAATGCAGTTCGAAGGCTAGCTGGCTTGACTTCAGGCTCCGTCTGTAAGTTTATAAAACAAACAAATATAGACAAATAAGCAATCTATTCGCTCCCCAATGGAGTCGCCATTTTGTTATTGGGAAATCTAGTGTCCACTCGGAGCTGCTAGTCCCACTAAGACTGGTAGCTATATTAGAAACAAACAAACTAAAACTACTTTCGTTTTCCTTTATGAGAAGTAGATAAGAGTGGAATGAAGGACACCAACCTCAGTCTTGAGCTTGGTTCCTTGCTCGGTTCCTCTCCCTTCTAACATATCCTTGCCACTTCTCCTTTGTCTACCCGGCCTCAAAGAGCACCTGTGGAATCAAAGCAGCATAATACTATCGAAGAACAGAGATCTACAATCATAAACAATATAGGACCAGATGTATATTGACCACACAAATGCATATATCATCAAACATACAATAATGTGGAGGAAAACTTGAATATCTTTATTAATATCAAGAATAGAAAAGAGAATTACAACCAATTGTTCTAACCCAGCATCATCCTCCAACATGAAAGCCCTTATTTCACCTCATGAAAAGCTTAGATCACCCAACACTATGAGATTTTGATTAGTGTCCTCTCTCTGATAGTTCTTGATTCCACTTGGGGATTGATGATCTCTTACTCATCCCTGGGCGAATTTAGAGAGGCAAGTGTCATAGGAGAAGTTTCTGGAATATTCTGTGATCATCCACCTCGCAAACTGTCTCTGTTTTTTGTCCACTCTCGCCCATCGCACCCTACAGAAGGGATTTTTAGTATGCATCGCACCCTTTTCACTGGGCAGGTGGGATGCATCGCACCCTTAGCACTGAGCAACCTGTATGGTCCAGTTTTGACCAGTTTTGAGCAGTTTCCTGTAGAGAACTTTTGGGAGATTATGTAATCAGCTGACCTTGTTCCTTTAGGGTATGAAACAACACTTTTAGGGACTTAGGAGCCCTTTTTTTATGGACATGTTTGATTGGGGTTGCAATGCCCAAAAATGTCTATAACACTAAGATGTTTTTCCCATGACTTTGGTAATATATTTTTTTACATGAGGTTTTAACTGGGGCTATTACAGAATCCTTCCACTTGGGGAAACATCGTTCTTAGTGTTCTATGACACCTACAACCAGATAGACTACTAAGAAGAAAAACATGCTTCCCATGGAGCTTTATAACACAACTCGTTGCAGTATTTACAATTTTCACTGTTGAAACATGACAAACATATTGTTTATAGGAGCTTTATAACACAATTCATTATGGTATTTACAATATCAACCACATATAATCATGCACATTTGCTTCAACTAGAAAATAATCATATTGTCTATGGAGCTTTATAAATCTAGCTCGATACAATATTTACAATAATATACACATATACACATACACACATGCACATTTTATCAATCAACAAATAAAAGGATATCAATCAACAAGGCTCACACCTCCACCCTCAAAATTAGTACTAGCATCCACCTCCTTCCTAGGAAGTCCATAATCCACTTCCAAAGTCAAACCTACATCCAATGTCTAGCTCTACAATCATGCACCACTTGTCCTCTCAGAACAGTTACCGGCTCATTATTTTAGGGCACACTACCAATGTGCATTTGATTCCATCTGGAAATGATAATGACCAAAACAAATCCATCCCTAATACACAGTCCCTTGGGCAATCTAGTCACCCCCATCCATGCATTCAATCACCTTCCAAGTTCCTTGCCATCCCATTTTGTGGGTGATCCATATCTTATCAAAGTTTGCTCGCATTAGAAGATACAAAAACCAAGGCATATCCCTACCTCAAAACCATCATATCGGTCATAGCATGCTCATGGAAATCAATGGACATTATTGGGTACCAATGTCCCACAATGGCCCTGATCCTGAATTCTCTACCATCATACTGCTGCATGTTCCAATTCCTTTCACTATTGCTACTCATATTCTTGTTGTCAGTTTAAACCATGCAATCTGGTCATTTTTCATGATTTCATGTACGAAGCACATAAATTCCTTTATATTTAAAACAAATTGAAATAGATTCACATCATACCTCATTGGTAGTTATGCCAATGAGGTACACTTGAAATCATGTTTACTTCCTGTCACAACAATTCAAACTAGTTGTTTGATCAAATCATAATGAATAAACATATCACATTCAGTTAGCTCAAAATGCAACCATCATAATAAAAATCATAGATCACATGTAACAATCATAAACCAGAATCATAGATCACATGCATAATTAAAACTAAAATAAAATATTGATACTTATCCTTTAATTGGTCCTTGTTAGGCCCCTATAATATTAGTGATTCTCCCATTACTATTGTCATTGTATCCCTTATTGTTATTATTATTCCCCTATTGTCCCCATATTGTTATTAGTATGCCCCATAGAAACCCAATATTGTTATTTTTGTGCCCTTATGTTATTACTGTTATGTTAGCTTGATTATATTATGACCCCTTAGACTCCTATATATAGAAGGGAGGTTTAGTCATCTGAATCATCCAAGAATTATTCATTTGTGTAATTTAAAGGAGGTTGACCCCTCGAAGATGCTTATTTATAAGGCATTCATCTATCTTTTCTATCTTTTTGTGAGCTGGTTTCATAACATTTGGTATCAGATCTTTGAATTATAGGGTTTCGCTGTTGCAAACATGTCATCGTGGCATTTTCGCTACAATTTTTTTTCTGCCATGTTTCAGAAACTAAAAAAAAAACCATTTGAGCCAAAATAGTTCTGAACTTTGGGTCCAAATTTTAGAGCTTGTCTTGCTATATTTGCGGAGATATGATCTGAGGAAGTTAGGGTTTTTGTAGACTCTCGAATTACATTCCAAACAGTTGACCTAGGGAAAATCGCCATAACTTTGGTTTTGAGCATCAAATTGAAATTTCATAAGAAGTTTCAGGAAGAGGATGGCCTGTAGTGTTTTTTGTATCAGTTGGAGGTACTAAGATCGAAATAGTGACATGTGGCACATCATACAAGTTCACTCTATTGAACTAGTTTATAATCAGGTCATTCTGGGAGATTTGGAATAACTCTTCCTTGGAGAATCCAATCTTGATCATACTTGTGGGGTTAGAAATAGGACTCAGAGGGCGACCATGGGACAATATTTCAGATATTCAAGATTCGCAGTTACAGAGATACAACAGCTTCAATATCGAGCTCTTACAAAGTGAAAAAAAAGGTGTGTAGTTTTTCTAAAATTTTGCATAAGATTGGTTTGAAAAAATAGCTTGAAGGAATTCAAAGGGAATAGTGAAGAATTATTATCATTAATTAATGCCATGAAGAAAGAAAATGGAAACTCCTAGTAAGCAACCTGAAAGCTCTAACTTGAGTCGTGAAGAAGAGGAAGAAATGCAACATGATATATCAAAATTACAAGACCATGTACAAAAAATTTCATTCTCACTAAAGGTAAATGAAGCCAAGATGAATGGCATGGAAGCCAATATAAATGGAATGCACATTAATATGGAGGCTAAGATGGAGGGCATGGAATCTAAGATGAATTGCATGGATGCTAAGATGAATGGCATGGACGATAAGATGGAAGAATTGAAGATAAATTTGAATAAGTTGCTACAAGAAATGGTCACTAATGGTGAAAGAGTAGTAAAGGAAACTCATGATGAGAAAAAAAGAAATGTTAATCATGATTTCATAGACTCTAATGTTGGATTGAAGACCCATCATGTTCCAAAAATTGTGTTATGAAACCAGCTCAAGAAAAGATAGAAAAGATAGATCAACGCCTTATAATTCAGCCTCTTCGAGGGGGCAACCTCCTTTACATTAAATAAATGAACAATTCTTGGATGATTCAAATGACAAAACCTCCTTTCTATATAGGAGTCTAAGGAGTCACAATATAATCCAACCGACCTAACAATAATAATATAAAGCCACAAAAATAACAATAGAGGGATTCTATGGGGCACATAAATAACAATATGGGGGTAATAGGGGCACAACAATATAAATAAGGGGTATAACTATAATAGTAATGGGGTAATCACTAGTATTATAGGGACCCAACATGCCCCTCTCCTTCAAAAAAGTGTTTTCCTCAACGCTTGAGTAATTCTGGATACTTCTGCATAAAATTCTCATCCTCCCATGTGGAATCTTCAGCGGATAAGTTCTTCCACTTGATAAGATACTCTGAAATTGATCGATTTCGTAGCTGTCGAGTTCTTGTTTCTGTGACTGCTTCCGGTTCCAATATAATTTTTCCTTCCTCGTCAAGTTCTGGCAATATTGTTTGAATTGGGAGCTTGTCGCCTATAACCTTCTTTAAACATGAAACATGGAAAACTGGGTGCAATCGAGAAGCTGCAGGAAGCTCCAATTTGTATGCCATAGTACCAATCTTTTGCAACACCTTGTACGAACCATAATACTTTGGTGATAGTTTATTATCCTTCTTAGCTTGCTTTAGGGACATTTGGTTATATGGTTGTAGCCGTAGGAATACCCAATCACCTACATCAAAACTTCTTTCACTGCGATGTTGATCTGCCTGTTGTTTCATTCTATTTTGTGCCAACACGAGGTTATCCTTTAAGAGTTGGAGGACTTGTTTTTGATGTTCGATGTGATGTTCCACTGCCTGAACCATAGAAATTTCTCTTAAATATGATGTGATGGATGGTGGTTGATACCCATAAAGTGCCATAAATGGGGTCATTTTTGTTGCTGTATGGAAGGAAGTGTTATACCACCATTCAGCCAGAGGCAACCATTTGACCCATTGTGTCTGTTTATCAGATACAAAGCAACGAAGATATCCTTCCAAACATTCGTTTACTATCTCAGTTTTCCCATCAGATTGAGGATGATAAGATGAGCTATGAGCTAACTGAGTACCAAGACAAGAAAATAATTCTGTCCAAAAATTTCCAGTGAAAATGGCATCTCTGTCACTTACAATAATCTTTGGGTTTCCATGTAGCTTTTGAATTGTTTCCATAAATGCAGTAGAAACTGTACTGGCTTTAAATGGGTGTGATAATGCACAAAAGTGTGCATACTTGGTAAGTCTGTCAACTACCACCATGATGACACTCTTTCCCTCAGACTTGGGTAAACTTGTGATAAAATCCATTGAAACCTCCTCCCAACGTTGACTTGGAATGGATAAAGGTTGTAATAGACCTGGTATCTTAATTGTTTCAACTTTATTTTGTTGGCAAACCAAACATTCTGCCACAAACTTTTGAATATCTGATTTAAGGCCATCCCAAAAAAATTCCTTCTTAACCCTGTGGTAAGTTTTTAAAAATCCTGAGTTCCCTCCTAAGGGAGAAGTGTGCAATTCCATAAGAATCTTTTGTTTTAGCTGGGAATTATTACAGAGTTATAAGCGATCTTTGTACCATAACGAATCATTTTTCCAGCTAAATGTATCAGAAGTACTGGAATCTTGTTGTAGCTTTCGAATAAGTGCCCACACTTCTTCGTCATTCTTCCATTCCTCCCTTGCTTCATTTATCCAATCTGGTTGGATAATAGAAATGGCACACAACAATGCTTCCACATCCTCATCCTTTCTTGAGAGTGCATCTGCCACCACATTTTGCTTCTCTTTTTTGTAGATGATTTCAAAGTCATAACCCAACATCTTTGTGACCCACTTTTGTTGCTCTTCAGAGGATAATCTTTGTTCTAAAAAGTATTTAAGGCTATCATGATATGTTTTTACCTTGAAGTGTCTTCCCATTAGGTAGGGTCGCCATTTCTTAAGTGCATGGAGTATTGCCAACATTTCCTTCTCATAAATAGCTTTGCTTAAAAACTTTCCCTTGATTGGACGACTTTCAAAAGCAATGGGTCTTTCATCTTGCATTAGAACAGCACCAATTCCATTTCCTGAAGCATCACATTCCACAATAAAGGTTTTTGTGAAGTCCGGTGTAGCTAAGACCTGTGCTTGGCACATTGCCTATTTAAGATGTTCAAAGGACTTTGTTGCTTCCGGAGTCCATGAAAATGAATCTTTCTTCAATAATGTTGTTAGAGGTGCTGCTATTCTCCCATAATTCTTAACAAACTTGTGATAATACCCTGTCAACCCAAGAAATCCTCGCAGATTCTTTATGGATGTGGGGATTTTCCATTCCTTAATGGCTTTAATTTTGCTAGGGTCTACCTTAACTCCTTCATGAGATACAATATGACCCAAATATTCCACCTCCTAGACTCCAAAGAAACATTTGGATCTTTTTGCATATAATTGTTTCTCCTCCAATAGTTGTAGCACCCTGTCAACATGTTCAACATGATCCTTCCATGACTTGTTGTAGATTAGTATATCATCAAAAAATACTAACACAAATTTTCTAAGGAATGGTTTGAAAATTGAATTCATCAAACCTTGAAATGTTGAAGGTGTATTGGTAAGGCCAAAAGGCATGACCAAAAATTCATAATGACCCTCATGAGTTCTAAATGCCGTTTTTGGAATGTCTTCAATCTTCATTCTGATTTGATGATATCCCGAATGAAGATCCAACTTGGTGAAGTAAATTGATCCATGCAATTCATCTAGTAATTCATCAATGACAGGAATGGGGAACTTATCTTTAATAGTGAGCTTGTTGGGCTCCCTATAATCCGGACACATGCGCCATGATCCATCCTTCTTGTGCACCAATACTACTGGAGCTGAGAAAGAACTTTGACTTGGTTGAATTATACCGGCCTCTAGCATTTCTGCAACCATACGTTCAATTTCACGTTTTTGGACATAGGGATATCTGTACAGCCTGATGTTTGGAGGAACACCTCCTGGAATCAGATGAATAGCATGATCATGATCACACATAGGTGGGAGACCTTTGGGAGTCTCAAATACCTTGGAATGATTGTCCAGGACTTTTTGGAGATCTGGAGAAATAGATGATTCCAATGTGGAAACATCTAGCGAACATAATTGTGCAATTACACCTCTTTTCTCCTTTTCTAGAAGCTTAGTCATGCCATTAGAGCTAATTATCTTTCCTGGTTTCCCTGCAATACCCCTTAATTCAACTTCCTTTCCTTCCGTAGAAAATTTGATGAAAATTTCTTGAAAATTAAAAGCTATTGTACCCAAGGATTGTAGCCATTGGACTCCTAGTACAACATTGGCACCTCCCATTGGAATGGAAAGCATTGGGCTAGTCAATACATATTCTCCCATGGATAGCTTGATATTATGGCACTTTCCAGAGCAATTTATTGTTCCTCCATTTGCAATCATCATTTGACACTCTAGTGCTGGATATAGGAAGCAATTCAATTCTTTTGCTACCCTACAATGAATAAAATTGTGGGTGCTTCCTGAATCAATCAACACTATTACCTTTTTCTTCTTGATTTGTCCTTCTATCTTGATGGTTTGAGGAGTGGTAATTCCTACCAATGCATTACAAGATATGGTCGGATTTATTTGTTCTTCATCTAGGCTTTGTTCCTGGAATATATCCTCTTCTTTTGACCTTTCTTGCTCCTTTTCTTCTTCCTCTTCACAATCTATGTAGAATAATTTCTTCTCAGCACACTTATGACCTTTTGTGTATTTGCTATCACAATTGTAACAAAGCCCTTTTGCTCTTTTTTCTTCCAATTTTTTTGGTGTCAACCTTGTAGGTTGAGGAAGGCTAGGGGCAACAACACTTCTGTCTTTATAGTTGTGAGTGGTATGCTTCCTAGTTGCCATAATTTTGCTTTCCATTTTTCTTGCTAACCTGAATGCCTTCTCTAATGAATCAGGTTCCCAAAGGTGAACATCATGTTGGATATTATCCTTTAAAGACCCTATGAACACATCAATCATATGCTCCTCTGGAATATCTTTTACCCTTATGTTCAATTTTTGGAACTCCTCAATGTGCTCCATTATTGAACCCTTTTGTTTGAGACTTATCAATTGGCTAAAAAAAGTGTTGCTTTTTGTATCCTCATAATGTGCTATCAATTCTTTCGTAAAAATTGCCCAAGTGATAAATTGTTTACGAGAACAAAGCCATTGATACCATACAAACTGATTTGGTTCCAAATATACAGTTGCCATACGTACCTTTTGTGCGTTTTGCACATTATTGAGATCGAAGAATTGCTCCATCTGTAATATCCATGTGGCGGGGTCCTTTCCATCAAACTTCCTCATATCAATTTTTGGAATATGGTGATTCTTCGATCCAACATTAGTGTCTATGGAATCATGATTAACATTTCTTTTGTTCTCATCATGAGTTTCCTTTACTACCTTTTCACCATTAGTAAGTATTTCTTGTAGAAAATTTGTCAAATCTGTCTTCAAATCTGCCATGCATGTCTTCAAATTTGTGTTCAAATCTATCTTCAAATTGTCCATATTAGCTTCCATGCCATTCATCTTAGCTTCCATGCCATTTATCTTAGCTTTCACGCCATTTATCTTAGCATCTGTTAACTTTTGTGAGCATGACATTTGCACTTGTTCTTGTAATTTTGATATATCATGTAGCATTTCTTCCTCTTCTTCATGAGTCATGCTAGAGCTTTCAGGTTCCTTACTAGGTGTTTGCATTTTCTTTCCTCGGGGCATCAGTTACCGATAATAATGCTCTACTATGACCTTTGAATTCCTTCAAAATAAATTTTCAAACCAAGCTTAAGCAAAAATTTAAAAAAATCTACACACCTTTTTTCACTTTGTAGGAGCTCGATATTGCCTCTGATGTATCTCTGTACTTTCCAATCATCTAATTCTAAATTTGTGACCTATAGTAGCTCTCTGTGTTCTCTTTCCAATGACACTAGTCTGATCCAAATTGGATTCTTCAAGAAAGAGTTATTCACAATCCCCCAAGATGACCTGATTATAGACCTTTCCAGAAGAGCGAAGTTGTATGAATTGCGACGTGTACAATTTTCGATATTTGGTTCTGAAAAAGATATACAAGAAACTACAGTCTGTCCTGTTTCTGTACCTTCTTACGAAATTTAAATCTGATTCCCAGAGAGAAAGTTATGACAATTTTCCCCAGGTAACCTGTTTTGAATGTAATTCAGGAGTCTGCAAAAAGGCCAACTTCCTCAGATCATATCTCCGAAAATATCACACGACAAGCTCTGAAATTCGGAACCAAGGTTCAGCACGATTTCTTCTCAAATGGGTTTTGTTTGCGACGTCTGAAACATCACAGACAAAAAGTTATAGCGAAAATTCCACGATGACCTGTTTGGAGCAGCGAAACCCTAGAATCCAAAGCTCTGATACCAAATGTTATGAAACTAGCTCAAGAAAAGATAGAAAAGATAGATCAACGCCTTAGAATTCAGCCTCTTCGAGGGGGCAACCTCCTTTACATTACATAAATGAACAATTCTTGGATGATTCAAATGACAAAACCTCCTTTCTATATATAGTAGTCTAAGGAGTCACAATATAATCCAGCCGACCTAACAATAATAATATAAAGCCACAAAAATAACAATAGAGGGATTCTATGGGGCACATAAATAACAATATGGGGGTAATAGGGGCACAACAATATAAATAAGGGGTATAACTATAATAGTAATGGGGTAATCACTAGTATTATAGGGACCCAACAAATTGATATGAGGAAGTTTGATGGCAAGGATCCCGGAAAATGGATACTACAGATGGAGCAATTTTTCGATCTCCATAATGTGCAAAACACACAAAAGGTATGTATTAAAACTTTATATTTGGAACCAAATCAGTTTGTATGGTATCGATGGCTTTTCTCTCATAAAAAAATTGTCACTTGGACAATTTTTATGGAAGAAAGGATAACACATTATGAGGATACAAAAAGCAACACCTTTTTTAGCCAATTGATAAATCTCAAACAAAATGGATCAATAATGGTGCACATTGAGGACTTCCAAAAATTTAACACAAGGGTAAAAGATATTCCAGAGGAGCATAGGATTGATGTGCTCATAGGGACTTTAAAGGATAATATCCAACATGAGGTTCGGCTTTGGAAACCTGATTTATTGGAGAAGGCATTCAAGTTAGCAAGAAAAATGGAAAGAAAAATTATGGCAACCAGGAAGCCTACCACTCACAACTATAAATATGGGAAGTGTTGTTGCCCCTAGCCTTCCACAACCTATAAGGTTGACACCACAACAATTGGATGAAAAAAGAGAAAAAGGGTGTTGTTACAGTTGTGATACAAAAATACACTAAAAGTCATAAGTGTGCTGAGAAGAAATTATTCTACATAGATTGTGAAGAGGAGGAAGAAAAGAAACAAGAAATGTCAAAAGAAGAGGATATACTTCAAGAACAAACCCTATATAAAGAAGAAATGAATCCAATCATATCTTGTAATGCATTGGCTGGAATTACCACTCCTCAAACTATCAAGATAGAAGGACATATCAAGAAGAAAAAGGTAAGATAGCAAAGGAATTGAATTGCTTCCTCTATCAAACACTAGAGTGTCAAGTGATGGTTGGAAGTGGAGGAACCATAAATTGCTCTAGAAAGTGCCATAATATCAAGCTATCCATAGGAGAATATGTATTGAATAGCCCAATGCTTTCCATTCCAATGGGTGGTGTTGATGTTGTACTAGGAGTCCAATGGCTACAATCCTTGGGTACAATAGCTTTTAATTTTCAAGAAATTTTCATGAAATTTTACGCAGAAGGAAAGGAATTTGAATTAAGGGGTATTACAGGGAAACCGGTAAATATAATCAGCTCTAACGGTATGACAAAACTTCTAAAGAAGGAACAATGAGGTGTAATTGCACAATTATGTTTGCTAGAGGTTCCCACATCGAAATCATCTATTTCTTCAGATCTCCAAATAGTCTTGGACAATCATTCCAAGGTATTTGAGACTCCCAAAGGTCTCCCACCTATTCATGATCCTGATCATGCTATTCATTTGATTCCAGTAAGTGTTCCTCCAAACATCAGGCCGTACAGATATCCCTATGCCCAAAAGAGTGAAATTGAACGTATGGTTGGAGAAATGCTAGAGGCTGGTATAATTCAACCTAGTCAAAGTTATTTCTCTACTCTAGTAGTATTGGTGCACAAGAATGATGGATCATGGCGCATGTGTCTATATTATAGGGATCTCAACAAGCTCACTATTAAAGATAAATTTCCCATTCTTGTCATTGATGAATTATTGGATGAATTGCAGGAATCAATTTACTTCACCAAGTTGGATCTTCATTCAGGATATCATCAAATCAGAATGAAGATTGAAGACATTCTGAAATAAACATTTAGAACTCATGAGTGTCATTATGAATTTTTGGTCATGCCTTTTGGCCTTACCAATGCACCTTCTACATTTCAAGGTTTGATGAATTCTATTTTCAAACCCTTCCTTAGAAAATTTGTGTTATTAGCTTTTGATGATATACTAATCTACAACAAGTCTTGGAAGGATCATGTTGAACATGTTGACAGCGTGATCAAACTATTGGAGGAGAAATAATTATATGAAAAAAGCTCCAAATGTCCTTTGGAGTACAAGAGGTGGAATATCTGGGTCATATTGTATCTCATGAAGGTGTTAAGGTAGACCCTATCAAAATTAAAACCATTAAGGAATTGAAAATCCCCACACCCATAAAGAATCTGCGAGGATTTGTTGAGTTGACAGGGTATTATTGCAAGTTTGTTAAGAATGATGGGAGAATAACAGCACCTCTAACAACATTATTGAAGAAAGATGCATTTTCATGGACTCTAGAAGCAACAAAGGCCTTTGAATATCTTAAAGTGGCAATGTGCCAAGCACTGGTCTTAGCTATGCTAGACTTCACAAAAACCTTTATCGTGCAATGTGATGCTTTAGGAAATTGAATTGGTGCGGTTTTAATGCAAGATGAAAGATCCATTGCTTTCAAAAGTTGTCCAATCAAGGGAAGGTATTTACACAATACTATTTATTAGAAGGAAATGTTGGCAATACTACATGCACTTAAGAAATGGTGACCCTACCTAATGGGATGACACTTCAAGGTAAGAACGGATCATGATAGTCCTAAATACTCTTTAGAACAAATATTATCCTCTGAAGAGCAACAAAAATGGGTCACAAAGATGTTGGGTTATGACTTTGAAATCATCTACAAAAAATGGAAGCAAAATGTTGTGGCTGATGCACTCTCAAGAAAGTATGAGGATGTGGAAGCATTGTTGTGCGCCATTTCTATTATCCAACTAGATCGGATAAACGAAGAAAGGGAGGAATGGAAGAATGATGAATAAGTGTGGGCACTCATTCGAAAGATACAACAATATCCCAGTACATCTGATACATTTAGTTGGAAAAATGATTCGTTATGGTACAAATATCACTTATACCTATGTAAGAATTCCTAAATCAAACAAAAGATTCTTATGCAAATGCACACTTCTCCCTTAGGAGGGCACTCAGGATTTTTAAAAACTTACCACAGGGATAAGAAGGATTTTTTTTGGGATGGCTTTAAATTGGATATTCAAAAGTTTGTGGCAGAATGTTTGGATTCCCAACAAAATAAAGTTGAAACAATTAAGAACCCGGGTTTATTACAACCTTTATCCATTCCAAGCCAATGTTGGGAGGAGGTTTCAATGGATTTTATCATAGGTTTACCCAAGTCCAAGGGAAAGAGTATCATCATGGTGGTAGTTGATAGACTTACCAAGTATGCACACTTTTATGCATTATCACATCCATTTAAAGCTAGTACAGTTTCTACTGCATTTATGGAAACAATTCAAAATCTACATGGAAACCCAAAGATTATTGTAAGCGACAGAGATCCCATTTTCACTAGAAATTTTTGGACAGAATTATTTTCTTATCTCGGTACTCAGTTAGCTCATAGCTCATCTTATCATCCTCAATCTAATCGGCAAACTAAGATAGTAAACAAATGTTTGGAAGGATATATTTGTTGCTTTGTATATGATAAACAGACACAATGGGTCAAATGGTTGCCTCTGGCTGAATGGTGGTATAACACTTCCTTACATACTGCAGAAAAAATGATCCCATTTATGGCACTTTATGGATATCATCCACCATCCATCACATCATATTTAAGAGAAATCTAAGGTTCAAGTAGTGGAACATCACATCAAGCATCAACAACAAGTTCTCCAACTCTTAAAGGATAACCTCATGTTGGCACATAATAGAATGAAACAACAAGTAGATCAACATCGCAGCAAAAGAAGTTTTGATGTAGGTGACTGTGTATTCCTATAGCTACAACCATATAAACAAATGTCCCTCAAGCAAGCTAAGAAGGATAATAAATTATCACCAAAGTATTATGGTCCATATAAGGTGTTACAAAAGATTGGTACTATGGCATACAAATTGGAGCTTCCTGCAGCTTCTCGAGTGCACCCAGTTTTCCATGTTTCATGTTTATTATAGGTGACAAGCTCCCAGTTCAAACAATATTTCCAGAACTTGATGAGGAAGGAAAAATCACATTGGAACCGGAAGCAGTCACGGAAATAAGAACTCAACAACTACAAAATCGATCAATTTCGGAGTATCTCATCAAGTGGAAGAACTTATCTGCTAATGATTCCACATAGGAGGATAAGAATTTTATACAAAAGCATCCAGAACTACTCAAGCATTGAGGACAACACTTTTCAGAAGGAGAGGGGCATGTTAGGCCCCTATAATACTAGTGATTCCCCCATTACTATTGTCATTGTATCCCTTATTGTTATTATTTTGCCCCTATTGTCCCCATATTGTTATTAGTATGCCCCATAGAAACCCACTATTGTTATTTTTGTGTCCTTATGCTATTATTGTTATGTCGGCTTGATTATATTATGACCCCTTAGACTCCTATATATAGAAGGGAGGTTTAGTCATTTGAATCATCCAATAATTGTTCATTTATGTAATGTAAAGGAGGTTGCCCCCTCAAAGAGGCTTATTTATAAGGATTTCATCTATCTTTTTTGTTAGCACCTAAATTTGCCTTAGGCTGAAGGAAGGCAAAATTCAGGGTAACCACAAACCACGCTCAGTCTGGTAGCTAGCCCTACCAGAACAGAAGAGGGCTCTCTCCGGGTCACACTCAGGAAAATAAACAATAGGGCCTGAGATGACTCAAAAATGAATACTGATTTTAGGCTAGGTAAATAAATATGAAAGAGGTATTTTGAAAAATGATTGAGTTTTCTGGGATGTGTGGGGGCCAAGGAACAACATAAGTAGAGAATTTAACTCAAAGGCGCAGATTATTTCATGAGGCAAGATAGGCGGAAAGTCTAGAAATTATATTCGAAATAATATGGAGTGGAGAGATTGTTTAAGAGTGTGAAAAGGGCATAAATACATGAACCCTTTTCAACAGAAGAAAACATAGAACGTGAAAACTATCCCAAGGCAGAGCAGTACACTGAATTCTACCTTTTTACTTAGAAAGATTTCACTGGAAATGAATATGAATGAAAATATGAAACATAACGAAATACATATGAAACATAAAGAAGATACATTTGCTAAACTCACGCCACAGGAATCTCATGAACCAGAGCTGCAATCTTTCATTAATTCTCTGTCAAAATGTACAATGAGTGACTGGGTGTCTCTCCCACAGTTTCCCAGAAATTCCAACCCTTTGAAAATAGTGTTGCATACAATAAATATACTATGCCATTGGTAAATAGAACGACCCATAGTTGGCGAGCTTTTCAAATGATTACAAACTGGAAATGGAGAGACAACCATTAGTTACAGGTGCAGTGTTACAGAAATGACAAATGGCTTGGGTGATTGCTCGCCTTCCTTTGCCACTTGGATAGGAGCCCACCTTTAGTGAAAATTGTTTTTAAACATTGCCTTAGTTGCCAAGAAAAGTATAGTGTAAATGAGTGGGCCCACTTGGAGAAATTCATGAATCGAAATGTCACGGAGCGGAAGTGATTTTGGCCTTTGGGTCCCTGTGCGCCACGCCAAAAGCTATATGCACCACGCCACGTTGGAGGTGATTTTGAGGTACCTGTTAGAGTAAAAATTGTGCCCAAGTGTGCTTGTTGGAAAGCCCTACCTGTCTACGTTCCAACCCAAGTGGAATTTCTAAATTTTGTGCTCATGTTCCCCTCTAAAATTTCATTCTCCCAAGACTCCTTCCTGTGTGTAAAAATAGGGGCAGAGAGGTCATTTTTTGAGTGTTTTTGACCTCCTGGGGACTCAAAACTTGCCCAAACTTCTTTTCCATGCACCAACAGTCATGATTTTTCATGTTGAATTCAAAAATTCAAACCATTTGTGATTTGGAGCTCCCAATCCTAAGCGTTGCGCCAGTTGCGCGGTGCACAAGGAGAAAAACCCTGTTTTTTGCGCAAAAATTTCCAAAAACACCAAAAATGCCCCAAATTTCTTGAAATTTGGGCTGGAGCTTCCTTATCAAGTGCTATGGTGGGCCAAAGAGGCTTTGGCCAATATCTTAAGTCGATCGAGCTCCCTTTGCCTCTTTTGCTTCTTGATTGCCTTCCTCAATTTCGCCTTCAAATTCCCGATTCGGGCCTTGCACACTTTGTTTTGCGCCATGTAGTGGAAAGCCATGTGTCACAGCAACACATGGTCCTTGTTGGCCTTTTCCAGTAGCCTCTCCAAGTGCATGTTAACTCTCTCGAGATTGGCCTCCCGATCCTCATTAATCTCTTGCTCCAATGACGTGAGCTCAACTCTTCTCCTTTGTGTAGCTTGGCGATGCTCACGAATGTTTTGTAGCTCCGTTATCACTTGCTGATCCTCCAGTTGTTTGTTCCTTTGCTCCAGATATTTCATGTTCCATTTGGCTCTTTCCAAACCAAGGGACAAGGCTTGAATCTCTGCTTGCTACTCCTGGATGATCTCAAGTTGTGCACTTGTCGGTTCTATATCTGTGTCATCATCATGAAGGAGAACGAATTCGGTCTCTCGTTCACCTGATGGCTCACCTAAAGGCCCCTCATCCTGCATTGGCTCCTTGCCTTTGTCCTATTCCTATGATTTTGATGGAGGAAGCAAGGCCCCTTCCACCCCGGGTGGAGATAACACTCGCTTTGCCACTGCAAAAAAGCGTCTGGTGCCTTTCTGATATGTGATGAAAACTGGTACACTAGCAGTCTCATGGCGCTCATACCGACGAGAAGGTTCACCCTCATGCTTAACCTCTGATAATACCTATGAAGTGCTGAAGAAGTCACGAGAGATGAAATCATCCCAAGTAATGCCCTGCAATCCTAGCTGATGAACCACCAAAATCTTAATAAGAGCAAAGTGATAAACACTGTTAAGTTGCTGCTTAGGGGTCTTGTGCTGCATGAAAGTGTTCATCCTCTCTATGTTCCTGCAAATGAAATATGGGATGTTCATCATCTGTACCCTGGTAAAGTGCATGAGCAACCTGATGTGATAGGCATATAAACGAGAGAACCTCCCCTCACAGCTGAAGTACTTCATGATCAACTTCATGAGTGGAGCATATTCATCTTTCAAATATCGGAATGAAAGACTCTTGTGAGCTGCCTCAAGAAAGTGGCCTTAATGTAAGGCTCATAATGCTGCCGATCAACCTTTTGTTTCTTGTGCCATGGTTCTCCAACATTCCGTATGCCGGCTGCTAATGAGACAGCTTCAGGTGTCAGTGTGAAGGTGACACCGGCCAAGATAGAGTGATCTCCATGTAGGTGAAGCACAAAAAGATGGGCCAACTCATGATGAACTCGAACATTAGCCACTCTTTGCCAAAACTCAAAACATGATAGATGCTGGAAACATGACATAGCAAGAGGGCATGCCTGAAATTCTCTGAGGGTGGTTGGCTCATCCCTAACATGTTTTCCACTTTTATGATGTCTCCGGGGAGCCTGTTCTTCTGAGGATGAATCACTTTGAGTTCCACCTCGTACTCCGATGAATGATCAGATGCCATGACTGCTGTATATGGACTGTGCTTGGACTGCCCTTTGAGGATGGTAGTAAAACTATGTGTTGTTATGAACTTTGCCGCCAAGGGGAACAATGCAAAAAGGGAATGTTAGGAAGGGGATAAATATGATGGGATTAGGGATTATGGGGAGAAGTTTTGTTTTAGGGACATGTAGGAGGGTTTGGGGATTTTATAAGGAAGGGTTTTGGGGTTTTATATTGACAAATGAGTGGAGGGGATAGGGAATAGAGGTTTAGTACTGTTTTAGGGTAGGGAAAGATGGGAAAAATGTAATAGGGGGAAAGTGAAAAATGGAAAGAAGGGGAAAAATGAAAGGGAGGAGGAACCTTGGCCTCAACACAACAAATTTGCAACCCTAAGAGCAATGGCTTCGATGATTTCAAGAGGTAGGGTTTAGGCATTTTTATTGCAACTATACACGGCCATAAACCATCATCATATCCACCAAATTTGATGAGCAAGCAAGATGTAGACCCTACCTGTCAATTTGAAGGATTCCAAAGTGATTTGTTGCAAGTTTGGCACAATTTCGGGCCTTTGTGGGTGTGCACTGCGCAACAAACCCAGTGCGCCGTGCTCTGTGTGTGCATCGCGCTCGTGTAGTTTCACCACTGTGGGGTTGTGCCCTGTGCACCGCGCTCTCTATGTGCACCACACCCCTCTGTGTGTGCGTCGCGCTCTGGAAAACACCTCCAACCTCTCCTAAAACGCGTGGTAACTCTTCACAATGAATTTGCAATGCTTTCTCTATAACCTTGGTATGCATAATGACTTTGTTTCTTGTGGGAATCTTGTATAAAGACTTTGGAGTCATGGCTTTAATTTTTGTTTCTTCAAAACCCCCTTTGATAATGTTTTATTTTGGCACTTTTTCCTGATTTAATTCAACTCTGTATTTCACTTTTCCCTTTGAACTTTTAACTAAAATGATGCAATTTTTGGCACTTTTTGCAGAGGTTGTTGACATAGCATTTGGCCAAGGAAACCATGTCTGCGCCTCAAGAGATCAACCGGAAACTTTTCTGAAAATTATCACAAATGACACACTGTTTGACTTTTCTTCAAAACGGAGTTTTGAAGAACAGTCTTAATCTATCAACATGACGATGAAATTCTTTAAATCATAACTTTGTAAGGGCCTCCCTCTAGCCTGCATGGCTTTATTGGACATGTTTGAAGACCAATTTATCTGATCCCTAGACCTAATGAGTGAAAATGACTCTCGTCCATTAAAAGATCAAACATTGACTGTCATGGACTTTAGTGAACATTGATGAAAAGACCTAGGCCAGCAGGTGCCAGACATGAGGGGAAATGACTGACATGACATTTCCGACAGATTATGGCATGTCCCTAGTGGAATGCAGCTGAGTGAATGGAGAGAGGCACCTAAAAATGAAATGCAGAAAGAGTTTTGATCTCTGATGGAGGACTAACAGGACCGACTCTAACATTGGCTCCAATGGGGATGGTATCTCCTTGGAGGTGCCAATAACGGTAGATCTTTGGGAGAAAAGACAGTGCCTCCATCCATTGGGCTATGGAGTCATCATTTTGACAAACGATATGCAACTCTTGACTCATTTATTGACTGAAACTTGACTCGGACTAACTCAAATTTGTACTTAAAATGACTCAAAGACTGACTAGACAAGCTCAGACCAAAACTGAAATAAAATGGTATTTACAGTGACAATGGAGGTAGTAGAAACAACTCAGAAGTGGTACCGCTTGAGCAGCCGACCATTGATCGGCCCTCTTGGACAATCTTCCATGTTCATTTCCTTCATAAGAAAGGCATTTTGACCCCGATATGCTGCAATATTGAAGGGACCTTTCCAGAGATTCTCGAATTTACCGTGCTTACCCTTTTCCTCATTTCTTACATCCCACTTCAGCACTACATCGTCCAGCTGAAATTTGTCTGCCTTTGCTTTTCTGTCATAAATTTTCTTAATCTTCTCCTGCAACTTGGATGTGTTTTGGAAAACTTCTTCTCTGGTCTGTTGCACATTGATCATTTGATTCAATCTTCTTTGCATAGGATCATCTTCATTGCCGGCTTCCTGAAGAAGTTTGACTACCGGGGCTGCAAGAGAGGTAGGAAACAAGGCATCAACTCCATACACAAGCTCAAAGGGGGACATACCAATGGATTTCTTCTGACTGACCCAATCTGCCCAAAGTGCATTGACCAACTTCTTATGCCAGCTCTTCTTGTTGATTTCCAGCAGCTTCTTAATGATGTTGACCAAAGATTTGTTAGAGGACTCCGCCAATCCATTGCCTTGCGGATGATAGGCAGTTGAGTGACCCAGAATGATGTGATATTTATGACAAAACTATACCATCCTTTTTTATTTGAAAGCTGTTGCATTATCAGTGATTAACTTATTCGGGCAACCAAAGCGAGACAAGATGTTATTTTCGAGGAATGAAATAATTACCGCATCTATAGCTTGTCTGGTGGGAATTGCTTCGTTCCATTTCGTGACGTAATCTGTTGCCATGAGAATCCATCGATGCTGACTGGAAGGAGCGGGATGAATTTCAACAATGAAATCCAACCCCCATTGCTGAAAAGGGGCACTCACCTCAATGGGCTTAAGCAGCAAAGGCTGTAATTTCTACCTTCCTTCTAAAATCTGGCATTTATGACAGCTCTTGACAACCTTATATACATCAGCAAACAATGTTGGCCAATAGTATCCTGCTCTCAAAACTTTATTTGTTGTTGTTTTCCTAAAAAGGTGACCACCAAAATCCCCTTCGTGGAAATCCTCCATGACCTGCTTTGCTTCTTCTTCCACCAAACAATTCAAGAGGATTCCACCGGGATCTTTCCAATAAAGTGCAGAATTTAGAATGAAAAACTTAGCAGCCTTTAGTTTAAGAGTTCTACTTTTGTTTCTAGTCATGTCGGGTGGTGGTGACAAATTTTGAAGCACATATATGATATCTGAATACCACAGAGAAAGAGAAAACATTTCAGATACCTTAATTGACGAACCTTCCTCATTCTCATCAGACATAGCAGTGATCAGATTTATGTCTAATGCGTGCAAGTTTGATTCGGCCATTAACTTTGCCAATCCCTGTCCTTTAACAAGATTTGTGGGCTTTATTTCCACATCATATTCCAGAAAAGATGCAATCCACTTGCCTCGTCTTCCTTCCGGATCCGTCTGCACTAAAACATCCTTGACAGCAGCGTTAGGAACATAAGCCAAAATATGAGAATGCAGAATGTATACCCGAAAATCTTTCAATGCTTTCACAAGTGCAAGGGCTTGCTTTTCAATGATGTTGTACTTTAAGGCTGCATCTCTTATAGCTCGGCTAAAGAAAGCAATTGGTCTTTCATGATCATCTCTTTTCTGCATCAACACCGCTGCCATAGTATGCTCCGAAGCGAATGAAAACAATATAAAATCCTGAGTGTATTCCGGGCTAATTAGAACTGGAGCTGAGGAAAGAGCCAATTTGACTAAGTTGAAAGATTTGACCGCCTCTTTCGTCCACTTCACTTGGCTATCCTTTTTAAGCATGTTGGTAATCTCTCTTAAGTGTTCAGCAAGATTAGGTACAAAGCGGCGTATAAAATTCATCTTACCATTGAAAGATTGAATCTCCTTCTTATTCCGGGGCAGATCGATTTGCTGAATTGCTTGTACACATGCAGGATCAATACGAATACCATCTTTTGAGATGATGTGCACAAGTAGTTTGCCCTCCTCCATGGCAAACAAGCTCTTTTTCGGATTCAGCGATAGACCATATTTCTACACTTTTGAAAGACAGTTTTCAGATGATACATGTGTTCTTCATCAGATTTGGAAAACACCGTTAGATCATCAAGGTATACAACCAAAAAGACATCCTTCTCATTTGCAAAAGCCAAGTTCATTGCCCGCTGAAAGGTGGCACCCACGTTCTTCAAACCGAAAGGCATTTTAGCGTAATGAAAAGTTCTGCATGGAGTATTGAATTTTGTCTTGTCTCGGTCATCTTCATGGATTGAAATTTGGTTATATCCAGAATAACTGTCAAGTAGTGACATACGAGATGCCCCAGCTACTTGCTGAAGTATATGATCCATTTTGGGCAGTGGATAGTTATCTTTCAATGAAACTTTATTGAGATTTCTAGAATCAATGCACAAGCGAAGCTCACCTGTCTTCTTCCACACGGGCACCAAATTGGAGATCCAATCCGAAAATCTGATGGGAAAGATGATTCCCGATTTGTACAACCTGTTTATCTCCTTTTCAATTGATGGCAATAGTTTTGGATTTAGTCTTCTCATCTTTTGTCTAAAAGGTTTCTGATTAGGCTTAATGGGTATAATGTGTTGAATGATATTAGTATCGTATGTCTTCAAGTCAGAATAATCCCAAGCAAACACGTCAGCAAATGAGGACAGCAAACTGATATATTTGGTTTTCATCTTTTGTGGCAATGCTTTAGATAGTTTTACCATTTTAGGATTAGCAGCTGTTCCGATATTGACCTCTTCAACACCCTTCTCTGTTGGTTGCAATGTTGGTTTGTGGGCTACGTCATCTTGATCAAAGAGTTCTTCTAAAGGTATCAAGCCTTTAGGGATGATGTTATCCTTCAACTGAAATACGTCCATTTGATTGATCTGCACCTCATCTTTGCCATCATCATTTTCTTCATCAATTGAGGTCTCTTTGAACTTACATTTGTTTTGCAGAAAACCATCAACCTCCTCATCATCTTGGAAGACTTGCTAATACCTCTGATTGTCGGGGACAGTTGGACGATGCTTGACATGGATTTCTAATTTATTACTGGAGTTCATTGGAATCTTCAAACTACTGGCTGCCTTAGCAAGAGCATCAGCAATGCTGTTTTGAACACGAGGCACACATGTCAAGGTATATTCTGAAAATAATTTCAGGATGTCTAGGACTGCATTCCGGTAAGCCCGCATCCAAGGATGCTTTGCTTGATATTCGCCTCTGACCTGCTTAATCACCAATTCAGAGTCGCCATATACTGCAATCCTCTTAGCATTCAGCTTTCTTAGAATCTTTAGGCCAGCAATCAGAGCTTCATACTCAACCTCATTGTTTGAACAATCAAAAGCTAATTTGTAAGAGCATACCCACACATTACTAGGCACCTTGTTCGGGGCGGAGAAAGGACTGCGTACCCAAATTCCAATTCCAGCACCATCATTTCCCACTGCTCCATCGAAATCCATCGTCCACAAACCTTCTTCCTCTTCTCCCAAGTGTTGAAATTCTGTTGACTCTGTTTTTCCTGCTTGCTGTCCATTACCTTCAACTGATTTCTCAATGGTGTTTTGTTGTTCTTGTCCTTCTTTCTTCAAAACTTCTTTGAAATTTTCTACTATTTCTGGAATACTTTCTGCTTCAACTAACTGACTATCTACATCGTTAAAACTATCTGAATACAAAACAAAAGACTCTAGATCTGTATGTACATAATTAATTGGATGATTAATGGGTTTCTCCTTGCTTGCAATCATGTATTTCATTTTTTGTTCTCGATACATTTTTCTCATCTGACCAAACACCGGAATTTTTGCATAGGAGAAATCAAGTTGTAGTGTCCCTTTCAATTTCGCTGCCTAAGACCTGGAAAGAAGCATGCCGAACCTGGGAGGAATATCCGCTACTATAATATCCATCAAAACGTTCTTCACTAGGATTTGATCTAGACTTACAACCAAGTCTTTGATGAGCCTGATACATCTTACTCTGCTGGAATCAAACGAATAGAGATCATGGTATTTCCGGGTGATGTCCAAACCCAGCTTATCCATGATAACCTTGGGCATGAGATTGTGAGAAGATCCGGAATCGAACATGACATTGTGTAACACAAAATCATGCAATCTTACGCTGATATAAAAAGGGGGCACATCATTTTCTGGAGGCTCACCATTCAATACTGGCCCAAAAATCATTTCGGGTTGATCATCTTCGACATTCACCATATCATACATTGGATCACAGTTTAAAATTTTAGAAACTTGCCCTCTATAACTATTGTTCTTCATTATTTCAGTCAAGGGAATGGATACCTTCAATTTAGAAATTTCATTCTCTAAACTAAAAGCGGAAGTCTTTTCTACCACTTTGACTGGGGCTTCTTTCTTTTCCTTTTATCTCGATACAATTTGCTGATTTGATTTTTCTGCTGATAGTGAATTACTGCTGTCAGGTCCAAGTGCCTCTTTGCCTTTCTTTTGTGCAAATGACGAATCATTCTTTGATGCCGAAACTTCCTTCCTCTTCTGAATTGGGTTAACTCGCACATCATTGTTTCTAAGTGAATATTTCTGCTGCTGAGCGGACAGAGCATTCATATAGCCTATTTGATACTCCTCTGATTCTTCTTCCAAAACTGTGTCACTTTCTAGGATGAAATCTGTGTCTTTGTGTGCAGTTGAACTTTCTGCATACTCCTCTTCAATAATGTAAGTAGGCAAATCATCCAGAGTAAAGAAGTGTTTCTCTTCCCCTATTACCTTCCCTTCCTCATCAGACTCCGATCCGTTCACAAATTTTTGCTACAGAGGTGGTTGTACTGGCTACTGTGCTGTTTGATCTTGGGCTCGTTGATCTCTCTGCCTTATCCTATATTGTGGCTGCTACTGGCCATGGAAGTTAGGATTTCTAACTTGTGGCTCAGCTTTGTCAATTTTCACCCTTTCAATCATCTGCTCTACCTTCTTGAGTAATTGATCCATCGAGGAAGACTCTTCCTTGACTGTGACCTTCTTTTCTGCTTTTGCTCTAGCTCTCTTGGACAACAGATTTTCTTCAACGATGACCACGATTTTCTGCATGTCTTCCATTGTGGCCGGCTCTCTCTCTCTCAGTTGATAAGCCATGTCAGCATCAAAACCATCTGGAAATTTCATCATGGCTAGTCCCACAAGTGGCCTTAGATGATCAGGAATTTCATTATAAACGGAATGGAATCTAATGCAGTAGTCTTGGACCGACTCACTAGCATTTCGTTTGAACTGCTCATACTCAACAAGAATTTGAAGAAGATTCTTTTTCACTTCCCAACGGTCTAAAAATTGTCTTTGCAGTTCGGCCAAGGTAGCGATACGTGCAACCAGCAAACCTCTAAACCGTTTCCTAAATTCACCTGCAAATCTCTGTATAAAGAGTCTCATTGCTACATTTTCCACATCGATCTCATGAAGGTCATAGAAATCTACCATTCTGTCCACATGTTGCTGAGCAGTAACGCTGTGAGGGGCACCATCAAATAAAGGGATTTTGCTTTGATAATATGCAGGCATATCATCTAGAACTTGAGGCAGCACAAGAGGTGCAAAACGGGCAGCCATCACTCTTGGTGGATTTGGTCTTGGAGGTGTTGGATGAGTGTGTGCAGTTTGTAGGGAATTAACAATTTGAGTTTGAAGCTGTGTCGCAATATAGTTATCAATTGACCGGTTAACCCTTTCAATTTCTAGGTCTACAAGGAACTGTGGATTGGGGACAGTATAGTCAACAGCCCTTTCGGATTTGGTCTCGAACAATGATATTTCAAACCGCTCATCAAACTCAAGCTCTTCAAGATACTCAAAAATGTCAGGACATGAATGGGATTTGAACACGGGAGTTATAGAGCTCCCTTGACGAAGGAGTCTTGGAATCAAGTTGGGGTTTTCGTAGATATGAGGAGGATCCAGATCTAGATTGGCCCTAGTATATCTTCTTGAAGCCAGCGTGCTATTTTCAAAAAAACAAAAATAAAAAAAATCAATAGGACATGAACAACTTACTCAGCCTATCAAATCCTAAACTTATCATCCGAAAGCTTAGGATTATCATAAGTATGGGGTGTTCATAGGTTAAGCCTGTCGTTTACACAACGGAGAAGATTAACAAACAAAGAATCTCAGTCCCCAGTATGGTCGCCACTATGTTAGCACCTAAATTTGCCTTAGGCTGAAGGAAGGCAAAATTCAGGGTAACCACAAACCACGCTCAGTTTGGTAGCTAGCCCTACCAGAATAGGAGAGGGCTCTCTCCAGGTCACACTCAGGAAAATAAACAATAGGGTCTGAGATGACTCAAAAATGAATATTGATTTTAGGCTAGGTAAATAAATATGAAAGAGGTATTTTGAAAAATGACTGAGTTTTATGGGATGTGTGGGGGCCAAGGAACAACATGAGCAGAGAATTTAACTCAAAGACACAGTTTATTTCATGAGGCAAGATAGGCGGAAAGTCTAGCAATTAGATTCGAAATAATATGGAGTGGAGAGATTGTTTAAGAGTGTGAAAAGGGCATAAATACATGAATCCTTTTCAACAGAAGAAAACATAGAATGTGAAAACTATCCCAAGGCAGAGCAATACACTGAATTCTACCTTTTTACTTAGAAAGCTTTCACTGGAAATGAATATGAATGAAAATATGAAACATAACGAAATACATATGAAACATAAAGAAGATACATTTGCTAAACTCACGCCACATGAATCTCATGAACCAGAGCTGCAATCTTTCATTAATTCTCTATCAAAATGTACAGTGAGTGACTGGGTGTCTCTCCCACAGTTTCCCAGAAATTCCAACCCTTTGCAAATAGTGTTGCATACAATAAATAGACTATGCCATTGGGAAATAGAATGACCCATAGTTGGGGAGTTTTTCAAATGATTACAAACTGGAAATGGAAAGCCAACCATTAGTTACAGGTGCAGTGTTACAGAAATGACAAATGGCTTGGGTGACTGCTCGCCTTCCTTTGCCACTTGGATAGGAGCCCACCTTTAGTGAAAATACTTTTTAAACATTGCCTTAGTTTCCCAGAAAAATATATTGTAAATGAGTGGGCCCACTTTGAGAAAGTCACGAATCGAAATGTCGCGGAGCGGAAGTGATTTTGGCCTTTGGGTCCCTGTGCGCCACGCCAAAAGCTATATGCACCGCGCCACTTTGGAGGCGATTAAGAGGTACCTGCTGGAGTCCAAATTGTGCCCAAGTGTGCTTTTTGGAAATCCTTGCCTTTCTAATTTCCAACCCAAGTGGAATTTATGAATTTGGTTCTCATTTTCCCCTCCAAAACTTCGTTCTCCCAAGACTGCTTCTTGTGTGTCAAAATAGGGGCAGAGAGGTCATTTTTTGAGTGTTTTTGACCTCCTGGGGACTCAAAACTGGCCCAAACTTCTTGTACATGCACCAGCAGTCATGATTTTTTATGCCAAATCCAAAAATGCAAACCATTTGTGATTTGGAGCTCCCAATCCTAAGCGCCGCGCCAGTGGCGCGACGCACAGGGAGAAAAACCCTGTTTTTTGCACAAAAATTTCCAAAAACACCAAAAATGCCCCAAATTTCTTGAAATTTGGGTTGGAGCTTCCTTATCAAGTGTTATGCTAGGCCAAAGAGGCTTCAGCCAATATCTGAAGTCGATCGAGCTCCCTTTGCCTCTTTTGCTTCTTGATTGCCTTCCTTAATTTCGCCTTTAAATTCCTGATTCGGGCCTTGCACACTTTGTTTCACGCCATGTAGTGGAAAGCCATGTGTCTCAGCAATGCATGGTCCTTGTCAGCCTTGTCCAATAGCCTCTCCAAGTGCATTTTAACTCTCTCGAGATTGGCCTCCCGATCCTCATTAATCTCTTGCTCCAATGACGTGAGCTCAACTCTTCTCCTTTGTGTAGCTTGGCGATGCTCACGAATGTTTTGTAGCTTCGTGATCACTTGCTGATCCTCCAGTTGTTTGTTCCTCTGCTCCAGATATTTCATGTTCCATTTGGCTCTTTCCAAATCAAGGGACAAGGCTTGAATCTCTGCTTGCTGCTCCTGGATGATCTCTTTAAGCTGTGCACTTGTCGGTTCTGTATCTGTATCATCATCATGAAGGAGAACGAATTTGGTCTCTCCTTCACCTGATGTCTCACCTGAAGGCCCCTCATCCTGCATTGGATCCTTGCCTTTGTCCTGTTCCTGTGATGCTGATGGAGGAAGCGAGGCCCCTTCCACCTCGGGTGGAGATAACACTCGCTTTGCCGCTGCAAACAAATGTCTGGTTCCTTTCTGATATGTGATGAAAACCAGCACACTAGCAGTCTCATGGCACTCATACCGAAGAGAAGGTTCAACCTCATGATTAACCTATGATAATACCTATGAAGTGCTGAAGAGGTCACGGGAGATGAAATCATCCCAAGTAATGCCCTGCAATCCTAGCTGATGAACCACCAAAACTTTAATAAGAGCAAAGTGATAAACACTGTTAAGTTGCTGCTTAGGGGTCTTGTGCTGCATGAAGTTTTTCATCCTCTCTATGTTCCTGCAAATGAAGTATGGGATGTTCATCATCCGTACCCTGGTAAAGTGAATTAGCAACCTGCTGTGATAGGCATATAGACGAGAGAACCTCCCCTCACAGCTGAAGTACTTCATGATCAACTTCATGAGTGGAGCATATTCATCTTTCAAATATCGGAATGGAAAGAATCTTGTGAGCTGCCTCAAGAAAGTGGCCTTAATGTAAGGCTCATAATGCTGCCAATCAACCTTCTGTTTCTTGTGCCATGGTTCTCCAACATTCGGTATGCCGGTTGCTAATGAGGCAGCTTCAGGTGTCAGTGTGAAGGTGACACCAGCCAAGATAGAGTGATCTCCATGTAGGTGAAGCACAAAAAGATGGGCCAACTCATGATGAACTCGAACATTAGCCACTCTTTGCCAAAACTCAAAACATGATAGATGCTGGAAACATGACATAGCAACAGGGCATGCCTGAAATTCTCTGAGGGTGGTTGGCTCATCCCTAACATGTTTTCCACTTTTATGATGTCTCTGGGGAGCCTGTTCTTCTGAGGATGAATCACTTTGAGTTTCCACCTCGTACTCCGATGAATGATTAGATGCCATGACTCCTATATATGGACTGTGCTTGGACCGCCCTTTGATGATGGTAGTGAAACTATGTGTTGTTATGAACTCTACCACCAAGGGGAACAATGCAAAAAGGGAATGTTAGGAAGGGGATTAATATGATGGGATTAGGGATTATGGGGAGAAGTTTTGTTTTAGGGACATGTAGGAGGGTTTGGGGATTTTATAAGGAAGGGTTTTGGGGTTTTATATTGACAAATGAGTGGAGGGGATAGGGAATAGAGGTTTAGTACTATTTTAGGGTAGGGAAAGATGGGAAAAATGGAATAGGGGGAAAGGGAAAAATGGAAAGAAGGGGAAAAATGAAAGGGAGGAGGAACCTTGGCCTCAACACAACAAATTTGCAACCCTAAGAGTAATTGCTTTAATGATTTCAAGAGGTAGGGTTTAGGCGTTTTTATTGCAACTATACACGGCCATAAACCATCATCATATGGACAAAATTTGATGAGAAAGCAAGATGTAGACCCTACCTGTCAATTTGAAGGGTTTCAAAGTGATTTGTTGCAAGTTTGGCACAATTTCGGGCCTTTGTGGGTGTGTGCCGCGCAGCAAACCCAGTGCGTCACGCTCTGTGTGTGCACCGCGCCCGTGTAGTTTCACCACTGTGGGGTCGCGCCCTGTGCGCCGCGCTCTCTATGTGCGTCGCGCCCCTCTGTGTGTGTGCCGCGCTCTGGAAAACACCTCCAACCTCTCCTAAAACACATGCTAACTCTTCACAATGACTTTGCAATGCTTTCTCTATAACCTTGGTATGCATAATGACTTTGTTTCTTGTGGGAATCTTATATAAAGACTTTGGAGTCATGGCTTTAATTTTTGTTTCTTCAAAACCCCCTTTGATAATGTTTTATTTTGGCACTTTTTCCTAATTTAATTCAACTCTGTATTTCACTTTTCCCTTTGAATTTTTAGCTAAAATGATGCAATTTTTGGCACTTTTTGCAGGGGTTGTTGACATGGCATTTGGCCAAGGAAACCATGACTGTGCCTGAAGAGATCAACCAGAAAATTTTCTGAAAATTATCACAAATGACACACTGTTTGACTTTTCTTCAAAACAGAGTTTTGAAGAAAAGTCGTAAATTGTCAACATGATGATGAAGTTCTTTAAATCATAACTTTGTAAGGGCCTCCCTCTGGCCTGCATGGCTTTATTGGACATGTTTGAAGACCAATTTATTTGATCCCTAGACCTAATGAGTGAAAATGACTCTCGTCCATTAAAAGATCAAACATTGACTGTCATGGACTTTAGTGAACATTGATGAAAAGACCTAAGCCAACAGGTGCCAGACATGAGGGGAAATGACTGACATGATCTTTCCGATATATTATGGCATGCTCCTAGTGGAATGCATCTGAGTGAATGGAGCGAGACACCTAAAAATGAAATGCAGAAAGAGTTTTGATCTCTGAAGGAGGACTAACAAGACCGACTCTAACATTTTCTTCATTTTTGTGAGCTAGTTTCATAATAGTGTTGTGCTTCTACCTTTGTCCTTTGTCCTTTTCATACACACACCGGATCAGTTTCCACACCCGAAAAACACTTAGTGCCTTCTCTTCAACCACGTACACATACACATAGTGTGCATTACACACATACAACCACACATGGAATATAACATCCTATAATACATTCACCTACACCTGACATACAACAAATACATCTACCCCCGTTGACAATAAAACACATTACATACACCTACATCTGGTGTATAACACAACACAATACATACACAGAGTACGAAACAAAAAATACAAATGTCACAATACCATGACTACACAATGCACATACACAGTAGCACACATACACAAAACAACATGTACAACATGCGCACAACACAACATGTACAACATGCACACAATAACACATATACAACATCTACACGATACCACTTGTACACAACACCATCTGCACAACATGTACACAACACTACCTACACAATGTGTACAAAACAACACATGTACACAACACCATCTATACATAGCACTGCATAAACACAACACCACAGGTATACAACATCATAGGTACAACATGTACAATATATATGCAATATTATTACTGCACATCGAGAGACTACACTTTCTCTACCAGGAAACCTTGTTGCTAGTGTCATTCCACCATCCATGCTTGCCCCAGCATGTTGCAAATCACACTGATTTCATTCCACTAATGTACCCCTCAACATTACCTGCCATAACATAGACATAGTATAATCACATCATATTAATTCATATATGCATGATATTGAACTCAAAGATTTGTTAGGGACACTCTTCCCACTTGATTCCTCATAAGACAAGGAACCTCTTCATGCCTTTCACATGCATAAGAAATCATTCCTTCAAAAGCATGACCCCTGATGAACCTGTCAGACAATGACATACATACATACATATAAACATTAGCATAAAAAAATCATGATCTTGTCAGGTAATGACATGCATATATACTTGTATACATATATAGTTATCAACATAGTCATGATCACAACATAATTACCAGATATGTTAAAATTGGCAACTAGGGAAAACCTCCACCTTAGGAAAACTCATATTATGGAGATGATTATTTCTTTAGATTCCTCTTTCGGAGAGGTACAATTTTGGTATAAAGATCATCTTAGTCTGACAAGCAGAATTGGAATTATGAATTTATTATTCTTATGGACACATTGTCAAGGTTGGCCTCAGTCAAATGTAGGCTTATGAAGCCCAATAGATGGGTCCCCTCACCCTCAATGAATTGTATAAATAGGAGTGACCATTCCCTCATTTGGACACTCACTCATCACACATCACATCATCTCTCTTCTCTGGTTTGGTTCGTACTTCTTGGAGGCACCTTCTCTTATTCGCACATGTGGTAGGAGGCCGAGTTTTTTAGGGTCAAAAGAGGCTGAAGCTTCAGAGTGTTGACTAGGGGTGATTTGACCAACGTTGAACTGGGTTTTTGGGTTGAAATTTTGATTTTTGGAGGCTGCAATTATTGGCACATAAATCTAGAATTTTGGGACAGTTTGACGAGTGTTGACTTCAAGTTTGACCGTAGAAAATTGTAGCGATATTTCTCTCTCCTTTGACTGGGTTTGACTAAAGAATTTTGGCTGACTTTGGCTCTCCTGGAAGGCTGAATTGAACTACTGTTTGAAGGATTTTTTGGGGTATCTTTGACCACCATTGACTTTCTGGTTAGGACTAATTTGACTACTGATTTGACAAATCTGTTTTGGGCTTGTATTTATGATATTTGTACTCTCTCTCTTTGCTTAGCTATTAAATAATAATAAGAAGATTTGATCAAACGGTTTCCCCACATTGGGGTTTGTCCCTTGCATCCACCGCATCTTGTTTCCTCTTACCTTGACTTATCTTCGGCATATGATTTTATGTTCTATCTTCATTTACTATCGATGTTTATAAGTTAATGTGATTGTTACTGGATATAATTGGAATTTGTCATTGGGTTGCTAAAGAAACATTGAGGTGAATTTTCTTAAGAATAGCACATACCATTGTTATCTAAAATTAACTTGATATCAGAGGTTAGGTGAAGACAAATCCCAAGCAAGAGTGAAGCAAAGAAATCACTAAAGGAAATTTTTGGACAACGACTTGGAACTAGTCCCAATGGCTATACCTTCAAATATGAGGACAAGATTAAGGACAAGTCTGACTATCATGCATAGAAGATGACTTTTTATTTTACTTTGGAAGAGAATGATGCCATGGACTATGTCAAAGAAGAATACTAGAGACTCCTTCGAATGCATCCACTGCTACTGAAACCAAGTACAAGAAAGGTGAGGTAAAAGCTAAGAACATTATTGTTGATTCCATTCATAAGCCTTTGGTTGCATATATTTCTAATTTGGAAACGTCCAAGGAGATGTATGAAAGGCTGGTTGGGATGTTCAAAGTGAAAAATGCAAATCAAATTCTCTTTCTCAAGAACAATTTGAAAGACATCAAGATGGATAGAGGAGAATCCCTCCAATCCTACTTCATGAGGATCATCGAGATCAATAATGGTCTCCTATCCATTGGAGAAGTCATTGGTGACTAGAAGCTCACTAGTATTGCACTTGGAGGCCTTACAAGAGAATGGGATGTGTTCGACATTACCATCCTCAACAATGCCAGGGTTCTGGGATTTTAGGAACTATTGGTCAGATGCACTCAAGAAGAAATAAGGATGATGGAAAGAGACTAACCCTCAAATGGAAACAATCTAACTGCCTTCTCCACTCATTCTCTAAGAAGGAACAATGATGGTCCAAGGAATCAAGGACAAGGGTTCAAGTCGGGGTTTAAGGAAGGAATAAAGGAAAGGTGCTTCAATTGTAACAATTTTGGCTACTTTATTAGAGTTTGTCCTCAGAAGAAGGATACTCCAAGAGACGATGACAACAATAACACCAACAACTTCAAGGACAATGGAAAACAAAGGAACAACTGGTTCAATAACAAAGGAATGAGAAATTCTCTTTCTTCTTGAAATGGAGGTATTCAGCCTCCCAAGAAGTCGAGAAACTTGAAGTATGATAAAGCCAACATTGTAAAGAAAAATGAATTTTATCTTATTTATGCCCTCTCAACCGCATATCCTCCGGATACATTGGACCATTGGTTGATTGATAGTGGTGCCTCAAGGCACTTCACTAGGTACAAAGAATCTCTCTCAAACTTGGTTGAAAAGAAGACAAATATGGAGATTATACTTGGGGATAACACTACTTATCTTGTGAAAGGAATTGGGATTGTTACTGTTCACTTAAATGAAGGTCAAACCCTTTACCTACAAGAAGTGCTATATGTACCTGACTTGAAAAAGAACTTGGTTTATATTTCTGCGATGCAAAACAAAGGTTTTAAGGTGTCATTCATTGATGGAAATGTTCTTCTTTGGCAAAGGAATCCAGAGGTGCATTCACTCTAGGATTCAGGGTTGAAGGACTCTACCAGGTTGGATGAAGTCCGTTGGGAGCAATGGTTTGTGACACCTCTCTACAATATGAATTATGGCACCAAATATTTTCTCACCTTCATTTCAAATCCTTACTCGATGTAAGGACTATGGTCACAGGGATGCCCTAATTCAACTTGAATCATGAAGAGGTTTGTCAAGGATGTGAAGCTACAAAACATACAAGGGGACCATTCCACTAAAATGAGACTCAAACCACCAATTATAGGTTTTAACTTTTAACCCCGTACAGAAATTACCTGAATATGAATTCTAGAACATGTAAAATAAACAATGCGAGAGCACAACACACAAAACACATATACATAGAGATTTTCCCCTAGATCCCAAAACCGAGACTACCAGCTTGATTTTTTCATTATGTTCCTTTCAATGTTATAATACATATTTAAACATGCCAAAGCATCCAATACCATGGACCGAAAAACCATCGCGTCCAATACCATGGACCGAAAACCATTGCATCCAAAAAACATGTGCGAAAATCATGCACAAAACCATAGGTGGGTCCGCCGAACCTAACATAGGGTCTAAGACCAAAATTTTCTGAGGTGCTGCCCCAATCCACATAAAGTGGGGTTACAGGTACACCTCAAACCCCCTATAACCTCCCCCACTACACAATCAGTGCAACGAAGGGGGGCTTCACCCCCCCTCTAACCCCCCGGTTAACTACGTGGGCTAGTCGTTGAAAGAATATAACACAACCCAACATTCTCCCACTTGTTGTTTTCTTTCCACAGGGGGCCACAAGAGAGCTTATTCATTTTTCCAGCCCTGAAACGCCCATTGTCTCTCTACACCAAGAGAACTTCTTAGAGCTCACAGATTTTGTCAATGCATCTGCAACATTCTTCAAAGTGTCCACCTTTACCAGCAACACCTTTTTGTCTTCTATCATATCCATCACAAAGTGATACTAAACATCAATGTGCTTTGTCTTTGAATGATGCGGGGTCCTTTGCCAAGAAAATTGCACTTTGTCTGTCACGGTCTATCCTTATAGCTCCCTATACTAACCCCACACTTGAACACAATCTTTGTAACCAAACTGCTTCCTTGCTTGCATGAGTGGCTGCCATGTATTCTTCCTATGTAGTTGATAGTTCCACTACAGATTGTTTCTTACTTATCCAACTAACTGCACCTCCAAATAGTTTAAACACATACCCACTTGTAGATCTTCTCTGATCCAGATCTCCAGCCCAGTTTACATCAACAAAGCCACGAATATCCAACATTCTGTCCAATCCTGGTCTTCCTTGGTAGCACAAACCATAATCAATAGTGCCACACAAATACCTGAAAACCCACTTCACTGCTATCCAGTGCTCCTTACCTGGTTTTGATATAAACCTGCTCAATACTTCCACTGCATGTGCAATGTCTGGTCTAGTACAGACCATTGCACACATCAAGCTACCGACTGCACTTGCATATGGAACACGAGACATGTCCTCTTCCTCTTCTTGTTTCTTGGGACATTGTTCAGTATATAACCTCACACCTACAGGAATAGGAACCTTCACTGGTTTACTATCCTGCATATTAAACCTCTGCAGTATTGTCTCGACATACTTCCTCTGGTTTAACCAGAGTTTCCTCTTTTCCCGATCTTTTTTAATTTCCATGCTCAAAATATAGTTTACAGCACCAATATCATTCATGTCAAATTTGGAGGACAATTGGGTCTTCAAATCCTGGATAATTTCTTTGTCATTTCCAACCAGCAACATATCATCCACATACAAGACTAGATAAATAACGTGGTCACCAATTAATTTAAAATACACATAGTGATCTGCTTTGCTTCTAGTGGAGCCAAGTCCCCATATAAATGTATCAAATTTTTGATACCACATCCTTGGTGACTGTTTTAACCCATATAGAGACTTCTTTAACTTGCTTACCAGTTCTTTCTTACCCTTCACCGCAAAGCCTTCAGGTTTCTTCATGTATATTTCCTCTTCCAGATCCCCATGAAGAAACGTTGTCTTCACATCCATCTGTTCTACCTCAAAATCAAAAGCAAAAACAACAGATAAAAGTAATCTACTAGAAGTTACTTTGGTAATAGGAGAAAAAATATCACTAAAATCAATTCCCGGTACATGGGAATAACCTTTTGCTACCAACCGAGCTTTATATTTCTCCACCTTTCCTTTTGCATTTGTCTTCTTCTTGAATACCCATTTTCTGCCAATGGGTTTCCTTCCAGCCGGCAACTCCACCAGATCCCAAGCCTCGTTTTTGTGCAAAGATGCCATTTCATCAACCATGGCCTCTTTCCAAAGTTTTCCATCCTCTGAATCTACTGCTTCCTTCACAGTTCTGGGATCATCGTCAGTAATAGATAAAGAAAAATTTGAACAGAAAGAAAATGGACTATACCTTTCTGGCTGCCTTCTTTCTCGAACTGATCTTCTTACACCCGGAGTTTGTGGCTCTTCATCTTCTGATTCCTCCTCTGTTGTAGAGTCTTATTCTTCCTCCTTAAGCTCAAACTCTATCTTCTCAAGTTCCTTTGGTTGGACTTCATGTTTAATAACATATTTTACCTCTCTGAACACCACATCTCGGTTGTACACAACCTTCTGCGTGACTGGGTTCCAAAGCTTATAACCCTTTAAACCATCCTTATACCCAATAAAGATGCACTTTTCAGATTTACTATCCAACTTGGTTCATTTCTCCTTTGGAACATGTACATATGCATCACATCCAAATACCCTCAGATGTGAAAGAGAGGGTTTCTTACCAGTCCATATCTCTTGTGGAGTCTTATCCTCCAACGCTAATGAAGGTGACCTATTAACCAGGTAACATATAGTATCCACCACCTCTGACTAGAATTCCTGTCCTAACCCAACACCACTGAGAATGCTTCTTGCCCTTTCCATCAACGTTTTATTCATTCTTTCTGCAACTCCATTTTGCTGAGGTGTATATGGAGTAGTCTTCTGCCATGCTATACCACACTTCTTACAGAATTCTTCAAATTCCTTACTGCAAAACTCTCCACCGTTATCTGTCCTTAGCACCTTTATCTTCTTCTCTGTCTGGTTTTCCACCAGAGCCTTAAATTATTTAAACCTGTCAAAGACTTCAGATTTCTTCTTAAGGAAATATATCCATGTTTTCCTTGAGAAGTCATCTATAGACGATACATAGTACACAGACTTACCCAGTGATGGAACCTTCACAGGTTCAAACACATCAATGTGGACAAGCTCTAATATCTGTTTTTCCCTCTTACCACCAGAGGGGAAACTTACACGATTCTACTTCCCATATACACAATTTTCACAGAAATAAAAATCCAGAGAGCTATTACTCATACCTTCTACCATACCTTTACCATGAAGTATTCAAAGGCCCTTCTGTCCAATATGTTCAAGCCTTTGATGCCACAACATGGTATTCTCTCCAGAGACCACTAGATTTTCAGCTCCACTTTCAGCAACCACAAAACTATTGCACCCATCAACAACAGTGCTACCTTGCAGCTTGTACAGAGTTCCAATTCGAACTCCCCACATCAATACCAGTGCTCCCCAAACCATCTTGTAGGTATCTTTCTCGAACACTGTCTTTACACCTACATCATCCAACTTGCTTACAGAAATAAGATTTCTAGCCAATGTAGGAATATGTAGAACACCCGGAAGTGTTCTAACCCTTCCACCTTGCAACTTCAACTTCACTTTTCCACGACCAATGATTCTAGCCTTCCTGTCATCCCCCAAGAAGACATCACCACCATTGTATTTCTCATACTCACAGAACCACTCTCTATGGGGAGTGAAGTGAAAGGATGCACCTGAGTCAATCAACCATGCCTCATGATCTACATGTGTACTTGAAGAAGCGAGGTACACATCCCCACCTTCATCTGAGGTGGTTTTTGTCTCTACAGAAGGAGCATCCTTAGATCCATTTCCTTTATCAAGAGCTTTAGATTTACAGTCCCTTTTGAAGTGCCCTTCCTTTCTGCATTTCTAGCACACCACCTTTACAGGTTTTCCTGGAGATTTAGATCTCCCACTTGATGACTTATTTTTGTTTCTGTTCTGGGACCGTCCTCGTACAGACAAGGCATCACCATTCTAGCTATCCATATTTTTCCGTCTCATCTCCTCCTTCAACGAGGATGAGACTATTTCATCAAACTTCAAGGCAGTTGCATTGCTACCTATTGCAATAACCAAACTATCCCACGAATCTGGTAGAAAACACAACAAACTGATGCACTTACTTTTATCTGAAATTTTAATATCAATAGATTCTAACTAACTTACCATAGTATTAAATGTGTTCAGATGCTCTATCACCGAGTCTCCATCTTTCATCCTAAGGTTATATAACTTTTTCTATAGGAACAGTTTATTCACCAGAAACTTAGATTGGTACAAAGTCTCTAACTTGTCCCACAAAGCCTTTGCCATAACTTCCCCTAATACATTCAACAATAATGAATTTGAGACACACAATCATATTGTGCTCTTTGCCTTCTAATAAAACTTCTTCCATTCTTCATCGGACACTCCCGTTGGTTTAGTACCTAAATCTACCATGATCCACTAATCTTTATCCACCAATAGATCCTCCATCTTGAGTTTCCATAACTCAAAACTCTAACCATTAAATTTCTCGATCTTTATCTTTCCACTGCTTACCATCTTCTTTCACCACTAGAATCGATCTCGCAGATCTCCCACTGAATAGAGTCTACCATAGGCCCAAGCGAAACCCCTCAATAACAAAGGCATCCCCTTGAAGCCAAAACTGCTCCAATACCAAATGTAGGTTTTAAATCGTACAAAAATTACCTGCATACGAATTCTAGAACATGTAAAATGAACAATGCAAGAGCATAACACATAAAACACATATACACAGAGATTTTCCCCTGGATCCCAAAACCGGGACTACCAGCTTGATTTTTTCATTATGTTCCTTTCAATGTTATAATACATATTTATACATGTCGAAGCATCCAATACCATGGACCGAAAAACCATCACGTCCAATACCATTGACCAAAAACCATCGCATCCAAAAAACATGTGAAAATCATGGACAAAACCATAGGTGGGTCTACCCAACCTAACATAGGGGCCAAAACCAAAATTTTCTGGGGCGCTACCCTGGACCCCATAAAGTGGAGTTATGGGTACACCTCAAACCCCCTGTGACCTCCCCTACTACACAGTCGGCGCAACGAAGGGGGGCTCTGCCCCCCCTCTAACCCCCCAGTTAACTACGTGGGCTAGTCGTGGAAAGAATATAACACAACCCAACACTAATATTCTTCAATTTGTCCATTTTGATCTATTAGGTATGTTTTCTGAGACATATTTGGGTGGATATTTGTAATATGTTATGTTTGTGGATGACTTCTCTCGCAAGACATGGATATATTTTTTAAATAAGACGAATGAAGTATTCAAATGGTTCCTCTCCTTCAAAGCTTTGGTCGAGAATCAAACAGGGAAGAAGATAAAAATTATGAGGACAAATAATGGGATCGGATTGAGTCTAATGAATTAAAAGACTATTGTAGAGAAGTTGGCATTAACAGGGATACTACCACTTCTTATACTACTAAACAAAATGGTGTTGTCGAAAGGAAGAATCATACTATCATAGAAGCCACCCGGTCTATGCTTCATGATCAAGATTTTCTGAAGTTCTTATGGGGAGAAGCTGCCAACACCGCTATGTATGTCCAAAACTGATGCCCACATTAATATTTGGACTTCAAGACACTGGAAGAAGTATTCACTAGTAAAAAACCTTATTTTTCTCATTTTATAATTTTTGGTTGTCCCGTATACTTTCATGCGATGGAAAATAAAATAAACAAACTAGATGCGTCTAAGAAGAAAGGAACATTTGTGGGCTACAGTGAAACTTCGAAGGCATATAGAATCTATGTTCTAGGTCAAAGGGAAGTGAAATTAAGTCATGATTTCACTTTTGATGAAGATTCATCTCTTAGAAAGATTCCAGATCTTCCTATTCATATGAAGGGCAATGATGATGGTGATGTAGAAAAGCAAGATGAACCTCCATCTGATGAATCGATGCCCGATGTTGAAGGTCTGATGGATCTCATTGATCCACCTCCTAGTGATCCCTCCAATACAAGGAAGAGGCCCTTGTGGCTCAAATATACTCTTGAAAATGCCAAGAAGCACATTGCACCAAGGTGAAAATTTCATGAAAGAAAGAAGCCAAATAGGTACCAAGGGTACTTAGCTGCCATGAGTACCATTGTACAATATGAACCTTGTACATTCGAAGAAGTCATGAAGAAACATGTTTGGAAGGATGAAATGAATGAAGATTATGAATCAATCATGAAGAATGATGTCTGGGATGTGGTTCCTATCCCTAAGGATAAGTCTTTGATCACTTCAAAATGGCTCTAAAAGATCAAACATGGAGCTGATGGGAGTGCTGAGAAATTCAAGGCCAAATTTGTAGCTCGAGGCTTCTCTCAAAAGGAAGGAGTATACTATGACAAGATATTTTCAGTAGTTGGCCGATATACCACCATCCATTCGATCACAGCCCTCACTACCTCACAAGGATAGAACCTTCATCAAATGGATGTAAAAACTGCCTTCTTGAATGGTTCTCTTAAGGAGGAATTAGATGTGGAACAAATTGAGGGGTTCGAGGTTCAATATTGTGAGACACATGTATGTAGGTTGAAGAAAGACCTCTATGGTTGAAGCAAGCCCCTAGGGCTTGGATGAGAGGATTGATAACTATATTATGAAATTGGGATTTACAAGAAGGGATGCTGACCCTAACCTTTACTTCAAGGGTGAAAATGATAGACCTCTCATTCTAGTCCTTTATGTGGATTATCTCTTTCTGACAAGTGATGACCCTCTCATTCATCAATGCAAGATGGAGTTGCCTTCCAAGTTCAAGATGAATGACCTAGGACTAATGAATTATTTCCTATAGTTGGAGGTCTGGGAAAAATAGGTGAGGTTTTCCTTTCTCAAGGAAAATATATTGGGAAGCTACTTGAGAGATGTGGGATGGTGGACTGCAAGTCTATGACTACTCCAATGGAACTCGACTTTAAGAAGCTATGTGGAAGTGCCGCTAGGCTTGAATTCGTGAACCCTGCCAAGTATCGTTAACTGATGGGGGTATTGATGTTCTTTGTCAACTCCCATCATGACATATGCTTCGTTGTGAACACTTTGAGTCAATATATGGTCGAGCCTTTGGATTTCTACAAAGAATCTCTTAAGATATCTCTGAGGCACAATCCACTATGGACTGAGATACATTGTTAGGGATTTGAGACTACATGGATATACAGATGTTGATTGGGCTAGTAGTGTGGTGGATTGTAAGAGCACGTCTGGTGCTACTTCTCTTTGGGGTTTGCTTCTATATCCTGGATGAGAAAGAAGGAGAAATCAGTTGTGTTAGTGTCAGTCTTTCCAGCCTTCCTCCAGTGATCAAATATGCTCTTACAAAGTGATCTCAGAGTGTCAAGGTCAAATTTTGTCATTTCAGTGAGTCTTCAAGCAAAATTTGGTCACTAGGCATTAGGTCTAGGGTTTGCTTTAACTCCTTCTAAAGTTGTCCAAATGTCGATCCATGTCATCATTCAACTGAGTCTATCATCATTCATAGGGTTTTCATTATCATGTCAGTGTCTAATGAGTCATTTTACATCTTGTTCATGCTTCAGTTGTGCCTAGGCAAGGTCATTTCCCTCTCCTAGGGTTTTGAAAGCCAATTTCTCTTGGATGGTCAAATCACCGACAAAACTTGTTTCCTGATGTTCATACACCTTCCCCTATCCTTAAAGTACCTTATCAAACACTTCCCATCCCTTAGATCCGCCAAATTCCTCATTTTTGCACAAACCCTAGTTTCTAGCTACAATCTGGCAATTTTCTAGGTTTGGCCTGTGTTTTGCCCTTTTGGACCCCTTCCCCTCACTCAACCTCTGAGATTCCATTTTTCCCTGCTTCCTAACATCCCTCCCCACTTCCAAAAATTTCCCCAAGAATTTAGAAGCCCCCTATCCCCTTCATTTCGCTCCATTTCGACAAAATTCCTTGTTTCACACATCGGGACAAGTCGCACTCAAATGATGTTCCAGAGCAATAAAAGATGAATTTTGGAAAACTGAGAGAGGTTTTTGTCCAAAACATGCCATAGAAGAAAAACCTCCTTCACTTTTTGCACAGGTGTCATGGTTTTAGAGAAATGTCAAAATTACAATCGTCGGATCCAAGGCAGTTGGCCAAGGCACAAAAAAGGAAAAAGAAGACCAATCCACTCCGTATCTTGGCTGAGGCTTCACTCAAGGATCATGGCACTCACTATCTCAGCCATAGCACAAATCCCAAAAAATTTTGAGAATTTTGGGTAATTTTGGTATTTTTGGGAAATTTACAGGTTTTGGCTTCTCAACGGGTCTCACCCCCGGTGAGACCCTTTGTCATCATAGCTCCGTTTGGCAAAAACTCAGTATTTTTGGATTTTGCATGCAAATTTACATATTCCCATGCATTACCTTGAGTTTTCATGGAGTTTTGGGCCTCCAAAAGGTCAAAATACAGCCAAATTTTGACTTTCTGCCCCTTTTTTGAGCTGCAGAAGTAGTCTTGGGAGAATTGACTTTTGACTGGGAAAATGACCTCCAAATCCAAAAATTCCAGTTGGGTTGGAAATTAGACTTAGAGATCTTTCCAACGAGCTATCCTGCACCTCATTCTGACACAAAGAAGGCCTCCAAACAGGGCTCCAAAGTGTGCGACCCATTGAGGATGATGTGCGCGACCCGTTGAGGAATTTGTGCCAGATTTGACCAGTTCAGCCCAGAAACTGCAGTTTAGCTCCAGTTTGACTTTCTGAGGTCGATGGTGGTCCTCTTGACTGTACTTGTGGCACTTTTTGGATACTTTTACTCTTGTTTATCTCTTCTAGAAGTTTCTCTCATGTAAAGGGTAAAAATTGACTGTATGAACTGGTTTCCAAGTTTATAGAGGCAAGTTGTTTTGACTGCCTATTTTGTAGTGCTTAGTTTAGAAGTTGTTCAAACAGCTCCTAGGATAGTGAGCTCGACCCCTAGAGGTGGGGAAAGAGGTTATATCATCTATATTATGCACTCTTTTGCTCATTTTCATGGTTGGACTCTTGAGGGAGGAGCTATCATTGTATATTTCACTTGTATCTCTGCAATTTTTGGCTAAGGAAGACCAGGGTTTTGCAGTCATCTTTGGGATTCTTGTGGACTCATGTGTTGATGGTGTGTTTCTTCATGTCATTGTAAGATTTGTTATGTGATTCATTTCTTTTCTATATTGCTGCATATTAAACAAATGAAGTGATAAAGTTAGAATTCATGCTAGCCATGCTCTGCTTTTAAATTTGTTTAATTTCTATGTTTTCTGCTGTCTAAAGAGAATTCAAACCTATTGTTTGCTCTCTTTAGCCCTCTCATCTTTCTTCTTAATCATCCCTTTCAGCTAAAGACATCAATACAGCTTCCTACCTTGCCCCAAAGACCGCCCTGCAGAAACTGTGTCCAATCCCCACACCCTAAATTGCAGTTCCTCAATTTGCCACCAAAAACCCCAAAAACCCCCAAATCAACCTTCAAATCAGTTTACTAGCCTAATATCAGTGTTACCTTGATTGGTCATCTCTTCCTATTGAAAATTTACCAAGATTGACCGGAGAGAGCCTTCTCCTGCCCCGTAGGGCTAGCTACGAGGCTGAATGGTTTGATGTAGCTTTGAGATTTGCCTTTTCAGCCTGAGGTGAAATTTCAAGTGCAAACATACTAGCGACCATACTGGGGATCGAACAAACTTGTTTGTGGATTGATGTGTTTGCTTCATAAGTCTTAGACGGAGCCTGAAGTTACACCAGGTAGCCTTAAAAACGCTCTTGTTTTACATCAGCGTTAGTAGATAAATGCTGCTTCAGTCAATCTCCGTGAGCTTGTGAATACAACACTTCGATTGCATTTCACCCCAGTACATGTATCAAGTTCAGATCTGATTGTTGATGGTGGACCACGATCAGACACTTGAAAGGCTGAAATCATTCACCTGGCAACTCCTTTCATTGAAGAATCCAGCAACCTGTGCTTCATGGTGACTTCACTGCAGAGAGATCAGTGGCTTTGAGATTTTCAAGATGGATCAGATTGCAAGAAGATATGCTCGCTTGAGCCGAGATCACATCCCTGGTTTTCCGAATAAAATTCCGAAGGTAGATTGGTCAAGGAATCTGCCTACATTTAATGATGATGGTAAGAAGGATGCTGCTTTACATCTAGTTAGATTTCATATGCATATTCGCAAGTTAAAGATCAATTTTCCTGAGGACTGTTTGATGAAAATGTTTATGGCTACTCTGGAAGATGAAGCCCGATCTTGGTATGAAAGTTTGCCATCTGCTTCAATTTATTGTTTAAGGGATTTTCATACCGTGTTCTTTGAAAAGTATAAAGAATCATATTCATCTTTGATTTTAGTTTAGAACTGTTGTAGCCATGTACATAATTTTATTGAAAGCCTTGAGAAGTATTATGAAGATGAAAATTTTATGGATGTTGAGATTATGGAGGCTCTGTATGAGAATCAATTTCAGCAGCACACCGAAATCTTAGAGGATACTTGCCAAGATCAGCAGGCTGAAGATTTCAATATGGTTGAAAATGAGGAAAGAGAAAATGTTGTTTCAGATCTGCCCACAGAAGATAGCAACATGCAAGTAAGTCCAATGTTGATTGCAGAATGTGATAATGTTAGGACAACTACTTCAGAACAACATTTAGATTATGATGACCAGGAATATCTTGTGCTGAAGTCCATCAAAGAGAGCTCTACTGTTGAGATCATAGACATAGTTTTGGATTCAGATGTTCATGAACAGCAAGGTGAGATCTTTGTGCAAGTAAGTGATGAATCTCTTTTCAATAACTCAGTAATAAATGATAGTTTGAATGCCTTGTCATATGAAGATAATTATTGTTTAAGCAAAAGAAACCAAAAGGCATTGTCTCCTTTGTCTGAAGAGGAGATAGATCAGCTTTTGAAAGGTCTTGTTACATCCCAAGCTACAGCAGATTTGCAATGCATACATAGTCAGGAAAGTGTTGGGGAAACTTCTTCCTCTGTTGAAGAAGATGATTGTCTTGTAGATCAGCAAATAGATAATGTTTTCCTTCACAAAGATGATAATCCGGCTGTCATATCATTTAAAGATGACCTACCATATTATCAGACTACCGAAGATCATAGCATTCAGGATTCCATTTCAGATTCTTCCTCATATGTCTCATGTTTTGAAATGTTATTTCAAGAGGAGATCTGCTCATCTACTTGTTCAAAATTTTTTGAGGACCAGGAACATACTCTTTCTGAAGCACATGATGAAGGCAGATCAGAATTTGAAACAAAGGAAACCTTGTTCTTTCAGCAGGAGGTGGTAATGTCAAGTCTTCATGTTTTCCAGGATCCAATGGAAGATTTGTTATAGTCAGCAGTGATAGTGTTTATTGCAGTGTTCAGTGATGAAGGAGATCATGGTCAGCTATGTTTTTGGATGCCCAGTTACCAGTATCTATTGTTGATCATGAGATCTGATTGGGAGAACCAGTCAAGAAGGCATCTGCTTGATTGGTTACATTGGCATTATGATATAGTTTGATGGTAGGTTGTCTTGTAAGAAACATTAGCGGTTATGTACTGCCATCAAGTTTTAAGTTTTAAGTTCAGGTCTTGAGTTAGTTTGTTAGAGTCAAGTTTTTCCATCATTTCAATTTGTCATTGAGTCGGTTTGAATCAAGTTTCAGTCAATAAATGAGTCAAAGTCCTGTATTGTTTGTCAAATAATGACTCCATTGCCCAATGATGATAAAGCACTGGTCTGCTCTCCCAGAGGTCTGAGGTTCTTGGCACCTCCAAGGAGCTACCATCCCCATTGGAGCCAATGTTAGTGTCAGTCTTTCCAGCCTTCCTCCAGTGATCAAATATGCTCTTACAAAGTGATCTCAGAGTGTCAAGGTCAAATTTTGTCATTTCAGTGAGTCTTCAAGCAAAATTTGGTCACTAGGCATTAGGTCTAGGGTTTGCTTTAACTCCTTCTAAAGTTGTCCAAATGTCGATCCATGTCATCATTCAACTGATTCTATCATCATTCATAGGGTTGTCATTATCATGTCAGTGTCTAATGAGTCATTTTACATCTTGTTCATGCTTCAGTTGTGCCTAGGCAAGGTCATTTCCCTCTCCTAGGGTTTTGAAAGCCAATTTCTCTTGGATGGTCAAATCACCGACAAAACTTGTTTCCTGATGTTCATACACCTTCCCCTATCCTTAAAGTACCTTATCAAACACTTCTCATCCCTTAGATCCGCCAAATTCCTCATTTTTGCACAAACCCTAGTTTCTAGCTACAATCTGGCAATTTTCTAGGTTTGGCCTGTGTTTTGCCCTTTTGGACCCCTTCCCCTCACTCAATCTCTGAGATTCCATTTTTCCCTACTTCCTAACATCCCTCCCCACTCCCAAAAATTTCCCCAAGAATTTAGAAGCCCCCTATCCCCTTCATTTCGCTCCATTTCGACAAAATTCCTTGTTTCACACATCGGGACAAGTCGCACTCAAATGATGTTCCAGAGCAATAAAGGATGAATTTTGGAAAACTGAGAGAGTTTTTTGTCCAAAACATGCCAAATAAGAAAAACCTCCTTCACTTTTTACACAGGTGTCATGGTTTTAGAGAAATGTCAAAATTACAATCGTCGGATCCAAGGCGGTTGGTCAAGGCACAAAAAAGGAAAAAGAAGACCAATCCACTCCGTATCTTGGCTGAGGCTTCACTCAAGGATCATGGCACTCACTAGCTCAGCCACAGCACAAATCCCAAAAAAATTTGAGAATTTTGGGTATTTTTGGTATTTTTGGGAAATTTACAGGTTTTGGCTTCTCAACGGGTCTCACCCCCAGTGAGACCCTTTGTCATCATAGCTCCGTTTTGCAAAAACTCAGCATTTTTGGATTTTTCATGCAAATTTACATATGCCCATGCATTACCTTGAGTTTTCATGGAGTTTTGGGCCTCCAAAAGGTCAAAATACAGCCAAATTTTGACTTTCTGCCCCTTTTTTGAGCTGCAGAAGTAGTCTTGGGAGAATTGACTTTTGACTAGGCAAATGACCTCCAAATCCAAAAATTCCAGTTGGTTTGGAAAGTAGACTCAGAGACCTTTCCACCTAGCTATCCTGAACCTCATTCTGACACCGGGAAGGCCTCCAAACAGGGCTCCAAAGTGCGCGACCTGTTGAGGATGATGTGCGCGACCCGTTGAGGAATTTGTGCCAGATTTGACCAGTTCAGCCCAGAAACTGCAGTTTAGCTCCAGTTTGACTTTCTGAGGTCGATGGTGGTCCTCTTGACTGTACTTGTGGCAATTTTTGGATACTTTTACTCTTGTTTATCTCTTCTAGAAGTTTCTCTCATGTAAAGGGTAAAAATTGACTGTATGAACTGGTTTCCAAGTTTATAGAGGCAAGTTGTTTTGACTGCCTATTTTGTAGTGCTTAGTTTAGAAGTTGTTCAAACAGCTCCTAGGATAGTGAGCTCGACCCCTAGAGGTGGGGAAAGAGGTTAGATCATCTATATTATGCACTCTTTTGCTCATTTTCATGGTTGGACTCTTGAGGGAGGAGCTATCATTGTATATTTCACTTGTATCTCTGCAATTTTTAGCTAAGGAAGACCAGGGTTTTGCAGTCATCTTTGGGATTCTTGTGGACTCATGTGTTGATGGTGTGTTTCTTCATGTCATTGTAAGCTTCGTTATGTGATTCATTTCCTTTCTATACTGCTGCATATTAAACAAATGAAGTGATAAAGTTAGAATTCATGCTAGCCATGCTCTGCTTTTAAATTTGTTTAATTTCTATGTTTTCTGCTGTCTAAAGAGAATTCAAACCCATTTTTTGCTCTCTTTAGCCCTCTCATCTTTCTTCTTAATCATCCCTTTCAGCTAAAGACATCAATACAGCTTCCTACCTTGCCCCAAAGACCCCCCTGCAGAAACTGTGTCCAATCCCCGCACCCTAAATTGCAGTTCCTCAATTTGCCACCAAAAACCCCAAAAACCCCCAAATCAACCTTCAAATCAGTTTACTAGCCTAATATCAGTGTTACCTTGATTGGTCATCTCTTCCTATTGAAAATTTACCGAGATTGACCGGAGAGAGCCTTCTCCTGCCCCGTAGGGCTAGCTACGAGGCTGAATGGTTTGATGTAGCTTTGAGATTTGCCTTTTCAGCCTGAGGTGAAATTTCAAGTGCTAACAGGTTGCACTAAGCATCGTCGAGGAAAAATACATTTTTGTGGGCATGCCTTGTTATGAAGCAGTTTGGTTGAGGAATCTCTTCAGTGAGTTATTTTAGCACGTGCCAGATACCACCATAATATTCTGTGACAAACAAAGTGGGATTCATCTATAAGAGTATCCCATGTTCCACGACCGCACCAAGCACATTGATATCAGGTACCACTTTATCCGGGATATGGTACAATAGGGAGAAGCTAGGCTCCAACACATCAAGACAGATAAGCAAGTTGCATAAATTCTCACGAAGCCTCTTGGGAAGGTCAAATTATTAACCTTCCGAGAGATACTTGGAGTCATGGAAACACCTTCTTATGAGGGTCTTGTAGGAGTTGAAAACAGAGCTCTGGGAGCTCCTGGGGTGTGGGGTACTTCTTGGAGCTAGCTATGAGCGACCATAGTGTGAGTAGTTCACCTTCCCCTAGTGGTGCACTAGATATAGGTGAGTGGTTCACCTTCCCCTCTGATGCCCCATTATGGTTGAAATGTGTATAGGGTGAGTGGTTCACCTTCCCCAACCTAGACACATGTATGTAGGTGAGTGTTTCACCTTCCCCTACGATTGGAAAATGCATAGGATGAGTGTTTCACCTTCTCCTATGGCATATGATTAGGATGAATGATTCACCTTCTCCTGTTGATGCCCCAACACACATCTTACCCATAGAGTCTAGGACTCATGGGAAGTACCTCTCATTTGGATAATGAGTTGGGAAAAGTTCGTTAAGGACAATAGCACTACCAATGTACGCATCGTGTACTTCCATACTACTTATGACTAAGATACATGGTATTCAACAACTTGATCTAGGATCAAGGACTGACTTTAGTTAGTCGAGAGTGGTATGATAGACTCTCGGTCACTTATTCTTCATTATTACTTCATGGTTCAGCAAACCAGAGCAGATTAGTGGTGGCATGATGCTTCAGGATGACAGGTTGGCATGATGATGGAATGGCAGGTGGAATTGTCCCTATTTGAGAGGGAGTGTTAAAATTGACAACTAGGGCTAACTTCCACATTAGGACAACTCATGTGAAGGATATTATTACATTGGATTTCTCTTTCATAGAGGTATAATTTTGATATAAATATCATCTCATTCTGACAAGGAAAAATGGAATTATGAATTTATTCTTCTTATGGAAAAATTATCAAGGACAACCTAAGTCAAATTTAGGCTCATGAAGCCCAATAGATGAGTATCCTCACCCTATGTGAATTGTATAAATAGGAGTGACGCTTCCCTCATTTGGAAACTCACTAATCACACATCACATCATCTCTCTCTTCTCTGGTTTGGTTTGTACTTCTTGGAGGCACCTTCTCTTCTTTGCACGTGTGGCAAGAGGTCATGTTTTTCTAGGTCAAAATAGGCCGAAGCTTCAAAGCGTTTGTATTTATGATATTTGTACTCCCTCTCTCTCTCTGCTGAACTATTGAAGAATAATAGGAAGATTTGATCAAAGGGTTTCCCAACATTGGGGTTTGTCCCTGGCATCGACCATGTTTTGCGTCCTCTTGTCTTGGCTTATCTTCTGCATATGGTTTTATGTTCTATCTGCATTTACTATCAATGTTTAAAAGTTAATGTGATTCCAACTATATATAATTGAAATTTTTCATTGGGCCGCTAAAGGAACATTGAAGTGAATTGTCTTAAGCATAGAGCATACCATTTTTATCTAAAATTAGCAAGATATCATAAGGTCAAGGTTAAAAGAACCCCCTTTATCCATGCATAGAATACACAACATTGAGAACAACTATTCCCAACTTAACCAAGGCATTTGGCGCCTCAAATCCATTTACTTTACCTTTCTCATGACTATCCTACCACTGTAGATTTACCTCAATGGATTTAACTAATCCAATTGGTTGTCATATTCTTACCTTCAGCTTCGATTTACTCATGCACCAAGCTTCATTTGGGTCATAAATTACTTGTTGAATTTTATCTAGCTCCCACTGAGCCCCATTAACTTTCTTGTTTCCCAACCAATTCCCAATACCCTTAAAACACAAAAGTAATAACAAAATCAAACAAAAGAAATGCATAAAAAACCAATAGCAATACAACACCACAAACAAGTTGGTATGGTCATACACTAGTGATGCAGGAATCAATTGTTTTGAATAATATCAACAATCGTCCCCCGCGTCTTCTATCTCTTTTACAGTCCAATCTTTTGCAGCGCTACTATGATTGGATTTTCTTTGTAAAAGCCCAGACACTGGTATTTTCCCTTCTTAATAGAGATTACTCGATGGTACACTGTAGATCACAACACATTGATCCAACGATCCATGTTATATCACATAATCGCAAGTCGCTATGGGTAAGTACTTAGGTCTCGGCACACACATACAGAATGTTGTGATGCGATATATTCAATGGTCGCATCACTGATCGCATATCGTAGGTTTCCAATGCTCAAGGCCCACTTCCTTTCCGACTGATATATTGCGATGCGATGGATCACAATCGCACATCGCAATGTTCCACAACCGGAGGTCCTTACCATACATCAATACTTTGTTGCGATGTGATATTTCAGAGATCGCAAATCGCAATTCTTCAAGGCCTGAGGTCCGCCCCTTTGGAACCAAATATTGCGATGCGATAGGGGTGATCCAATGGTTGGAAATTAGATCAATGGTTGGGATTTTTAAGCTGGTATCAACACTGTTAATAATACAAATGCTTGTTATTCCTATTAACTCTGCATTTTATATCATGGAGCATGAAAATAGAGAACACTTGATTTTGTCCCGAATACAAATAAACAGAGGTAAAATGAAAGTTTAGACAGAATCGATATATATATATATATATATATATATATATATATATATATATATATATATATATATATATATATATATATATATATATATATATATAGATATATATATATCTCACATGGCATCAATTAATCAATACTATCAAAGTTATAGAGTCTCGCCCTCCAGCTCAATTACAACGACTTTAAAATATCTTTGTTCAATATGGAAGTCCTCGCTCTGCCACTCGACTCTCACTTCCTCAATCCTCTCTCATCCTTGCTAATCTATCTACATTACATTTTTCTTCTTTTTATCAATCCAATCCTGCCTAACAACTCAATCTCTATTTTTAAACACTCTAATAGCCAATCTCTATTTTCAAGCTCTATCACACACCTATGCTAACAACTTATCCTTGAATCTAAAATAAGACAATTTCTCACTATTACAATAATGAAATACAACTCATTTCTTGAGAGATCCAACCCTCTTGGTAAAAACTAACTTTTGACTATTCAGGTCAGTGAAATTCAACTTGTTTAGCCACAACATGTGAACAAAATTTCACATTGTTGGCTAAGTCCAGATGCTCTGCATCAACTAGACATAAAAAAAACTACAAATCAAGAAAAGACCAAAAGCACAAAACTAGCAACAAACACCATGGCTCAATGTCGTCGTTCCCATTGCCTCCAAGGGAAAGCTCAACCCAATCGTTCTTCAAGATTTCATGGAAACCTCTCTTTCCATGCAACTCCCCGCATCATACTACCATAAATGCATCATTATCATTGTATAAGTAAATATAGCAATATACCAATTAGCTTACCTTATTATGCCAAGCATGTTTCCTTGTAATTAAACATCCATGCCATCTATCAAGGGACTCCAATTCCCTTGATGAATCCAACCATAAATAGAAACCAATTGTTCACCTGTCAAATACATGTTCATAAATATAGCATATATCCACATAATTTCAAACAAAATAAAGGTTACTAAAACTTCTTGTATTCATGCAAAGCACTCATTCATTTGGAATTGTGGTTTCCAAACATAGCCAAAGGAATTCTCACTTAATTCCTTTCTTTTAAATTTTACCTTGTTTCAAATGAATCTTATTATGTACTATCACATCACCCAGTTATTAGTTATATGAAAAAATCAATTGTTGTCTTGTCATGATATTATCAAGCATGTTTCCCTATAGTTGTTCACACATGTTAATCATATGTTCCAAAGATCAAGACATCATGTCTATTAATTTGAAATCAACCTTTACCAAGAGTAACATCCATGTTAGAATCAACAATCAACTCGCAATTAGTAATCATAATGCTACAACTATCACCTACTCACACTCAAGTACATATCAACTGTCTCACCGCATATGTGTTAGTACAATCATATTAAAACAAGATAATCCCTCCCTGCAATCCTACAAACACATACTCATATCATGTAATTAATAAAAAATTCAAACAAAATACAAACTTAACATGTTAAATAAATCAACTAGAAGACATAATCAAACACTCAAACACCAAATAGATGACATATTCAAACTCATACTTTAGTGTATCTCAAGGGAGGCTATTACATCTGCATAAGTCAACACATGTTATCGTGACACAATATCACAAATATATCAACCCATACCTGAATATCCTAACCATAACCATTTTCATAGGCTAATCTAGATTAGCATGATATATATAACGTCAAGATATTAAGTACAATGACCATAATGATCATGCATATGACAACAATGCATATAATAACAAGTTACTACCAGCGATGACTAACTGACGCATATATGTATGACCACACTGATCAACTAGCATCTATCATGCATGTAACCACAACAAAAATAGAATTATAGGCATGTACATAACCATAATGCTCATAACAACCATTAAATAACATACCTGCATACCCAACATACAAACATGTATGTTGGTCTTATCTTACCCCAAAGTCTAGTGTTGCAACCTCTCTCTAATAATCTTCTCCTACTACATTATCTTAGCCAACATATCAAATTCATATCTTATCAACAACATCATGATGACATAAAAAAATACAATGACCTCACAATGCATATATAACCTACTATGCATGTATAAGCATAACCATTACAATGAATGCACAACAACCTATAGACATTGACATGCATAACAAATGCATATACAATCTACATGCATTCATGACAAACACATCCCAAAAACAACATCATCAACTTATACAGACAACACCACTCTAACCATCACCATCACCATGCATACATAACAATCGCATATACAACCTTCATGCATGCATGACAATCCACATTCCACCCATCCAGTCCAAGTGTTAAACCATGCTCTCAGACCACTCTATAACACCCTCCACCCACATTTACCCAAGCTAACTGGTCCACCAAGGTAAACATGTGATGAAGAGTTACTATGATACAATTCAACTCTCAAAATATAGTTAAGGAAGTGAAATCGAAAAAACAAAACCAAATTGACATTCCTCGGGCACTAGAGAACATTCAGGAGCCAACCAACCCTTCCAAGTGTACAACCCCTGCGAGAAATTTCTTCTTGACTAAAATAGACCCCCAGTCACTCCCATGAAAATTCCTCCATGTGATTGAGACCCTCCAGTCACTCCCACGTCAAGGCCTCCATGAAACTGTGTCCTTTTTCAAGTAGTTTTGTGCGAGCAACCCCAGATTTTGAGCCACTTTTTCAGGGCTATGACTCAGACCTCTGCATAGAACTTCATGAAACTTCTAGAAATGATAAATAACATAATGACAGGGCCTCTAAAAAAAAATTGAACAAGGACATGACCTAAAAATGCCTATCCATGACAAACATTTTTTTAAACACATCATGAATGTATAATCTAGATATCATAACAACATATCTAAACATAGGAACTTCATACTTATCTGATATTTGTCTAGAACGTGTGATGCCCTCTAATAATATTTGCATTATCATCTATTAGTTCATACATTCATTATTCAATCATTTATGAATCAGAACATGATGAGATCCATGGCTAAGATTTGTCATAAAACCATGCTTATAACCAACATATAACCATTAGAGTAACATTAATAGAACAACCATTATAATCACATAATAACAAGCACATTTACACATAATACACAATAGGAAACTAGCTCTTATTAGCATATGCAAAATCTAACCAATCCAGGGACTTCCACGTACCACTCGACCATAGATTGGGTTGAACCAAATCCTTCTTTCAACCAATTACCCCCATACCATATTCCAAGCATGAATGTGGGAATCACAATAGAACCAATCAAGGCTTCCTCAAGCTTTGTCATGTATCCTGCCAAGGGATTCCTAGGCCCAAACAATAAACATACACTAGAGGCTTTACTGCAACCTCACCATATACTGGTCAAGGGATCACTACGCCCTAAACAAGCATGGATACCTTCATATATCTCCACTTAAACCATGAGGAATTTGTCTATCTCCACCCTCTAGGCTTTATTGTGTATCCTACCATTATCGGTCAAGGGATTCCTAGGACCAATGAGGGTATACACGTCTAGTATTTACCATGTATCCTTCCATTATTGGTTAAGGGATTCCTATACCCAATGATGGTATTCACAACTAGGATTCACCTCAATCCCACCTTTATCAGTCCAGGGATTCCTAGGCCATGTGATTTTTCCTGATACCACCCCACTGGGTTTTCAAACCATTCGACAATTCAGCTCAACCAAGTAAGATAAACCCCACCACACCATGGTTATCCAAAAAGGGAAAGGAAATGTTGAAAACCATTGTTACACCTGGAAAAAACCATGCCAATGATAGAAAGAGAACCAAAAAAATGCTAGCAAGGAAATGATACATGCAACTCGATACCTGCAAGTAATCCCATTGTGGCTGCTTGATCTTGCTCTTCCTTACTTGATATTTTCTTCCCTTTTCCTTCTTGTCAAACTCCTAAGTATGCCTCTTGTTATCACTCAGAAAGCTCCCTGGTTGTGGAAGGAAATAACTAAGGTAACCTCTAACCAATCTCTTGAATTGAAATCTCACCCTTTCAGGGGGATCCCTTCTATAACTCAATAAAAAATGATTGGTTATGTAATTAACACAATGACTAGCTATGTTGTAATAGGTTTTCAAAAATGTGGTAGGGTTTGATAGATTTCCATTGGGCTTGTTGTCAAAGAATGACCTTAACAAGGAGGAAAACTAAAAACTTCACAGAGGTGGGGTAGCTGAGATACTCTGAAGTAGAATAAGAAGACAATGGGATACTTATAAGAACACCACAAGGATGAAATATTTTAAAGCATAAGTCAGAAATTTGTGACAGACTCATCATATAAACAAAGCATAGTAAATATGATTTCAATTTATTTACTCTTATCAGTAGTAGAAGAATACACATATGACAACATAGAAGGAAAACAAAAACAAGAAAACACATATCCAAACTCTCTCAACACAAGAATCGTTGCTGCAAAATTAGTCTTCATTTATTAAGCCTTCATAAAATGCATAGGGTACCATAAGTTTTTGATAAAAACCCCAACCCTTTCTTATTCTTCAGCCTCTGTCTCTATAAAAAAGACAAACTAACTAAAAACTAGTTTTTAGCAAAGCTTTAAATACAAAGTCTAAATAATCACAACGTACATCTCCAATATGCATATGAAACTTTCTAACAATATTTGCATCTAAATATCATGTTTTTGTTGGAGTCATGGATGGAGAAAAGGATAAACAAGTTGAATGTGGTGAGGTGGCATCCAAGTCAACAACTATCCATGAGATTTTTCCTCACCAAATCCTAAAAAATAAGGTCCAGTGATCCCTTTGAAAATTGAAAAACATGACAGATGTTAGAAAACAGAGAGAGGTTTTTCTAAATGAGTCTGTTTTGCACAAAAAACTATTTCGGTTTCCTAAAATTTGTTCTCATTTTTCTAGAAAACATGCCCACAAATTACTGTGATTTACAGGAAAAGCAAGGTTTTAACTGGCAATTTTGTTGATAAACTATCTGTCAGCCTTTCCTTTCTTCCTATTTTTAGAATTCGTCAACAGTGGGGATGTCAAAATTTCTCTTGTCAAAAGTTACCAATTCAACAACAAAGTTACCAAACTTACAAATGAAAACACGAACTTAACAAATGAAATGAATTTAATGGTGGATAAGGGAAATCATTCTGATTTGGAAAAAATGATTACAATTTGTAGGAAACATGTTTTAACCTATGATTATTCAACAAACCATAAACTAATGGTGGTTGATAAAATTATGATTTAACCTCACACTTACCTGTGTGTTGTGCTCTACAACAACCCCCCATTTCATACGATTTTATTCACAAAACTATAATATGAAATGGGTCCCTTTTTATTTTTAATTGGTATCAACTTTGTATTATTCAAAAAGGTCCAAAAACAAAATGAAAACATTACAAAAAACCTTTTTGACAAACCAATTATTTGGTCTTATAATATAAATGATTAATCTTTTATCATTGCGATAAAGCGATCGCAAGATCGCATATCGCAATGACAAAGGAGGCATAACTTAAAGGCCCATTGGTTTTCTCCGATGCGATGACATGCAATAGGCTATCGGATATCGGCAATAATAAGTTCCCATAACAAAAGTGCCTCCCGCTCCGATGCGATGCGATCAAGTCCCGTTCGCCCCGATGCGATGCGATATCGCTATCGGCGATCGGGGATATACCATGCATGCTTTCTAAAGTGCCCCAGTTAATACTCCCGATGCGATGCGATGCGATATCGCTATCGGCGATCGGGAATTCCAAAAGGTGTCAATATAAAGATTTAAGTTTTCCCCCGACGCCCGATTGCGATAAAGCCAAAAGCGCAAACTTCAAAAAACCATTAAAGCAGAGATATTACGATTAATTCGTATTAAAGGCCTTATCTTTCAAACAGTGATTCACTCGCGCTCAACCGCCAAAACATCCAAGGCACGCCTAAACAAATCATTCGGCCGATAAGCGATATGGTGGGCATTTAAAGGATTGGCAGGTTTTAACGGCCATTCAATGAAATAGTTAATTTTAAAAATCTTCTCATAGATTGTATTCGCAGCCACTTTAAGTTAATCCTTCATCGCACATTGATCAATATATCTCACTCGTATTTGGTTTTCGCTACCAATTCTCTGTGTTACACTTATTTCCACTGTTGTGTAGAATTCTTCCGAAGTAATAGATTCAAGCAGAATGGGGAAGAAGGCTAAGAAAACCACAATCACTTCCGCTGCACCAGCCACAGGACAAGCCGTCGTTGATCCAGCAACTAAAAAGAAAGGATTGATATCCGATACTACGTGTTCAGGACTTGGCAAGACCACTTGGCAAAGTACCTATAATTTGATCGAGGCAGAAGAACCAAAGGTGACGGCAGTACAAGCTACAGTGGGTTCCAATCGAAAATTTGATGGTACTTTAAAAGACTTGGCCGACTCTTTCCTTCATCGGATAGCGGCTCGGGAACAAATTCTCCCATATACGGATGTAGTGAAGTGGGATATTGAGGAAATCCCAATCACAGACAGAACCTTCTGCACCAGAGATGGGAGAATCTTCGGTTCGTTCAAGGCTGATGATTTGAGGCAAATGTATCATTTGCCTGAGCCAGAGAAGAAGTACAACAAGGCATTTCTGGAGAAATTCCGAAATGAGAACGAAACTGAATCCGAACCCATTCGGGATTGGAGGCAAAATCCGGCAAAACACAAGCATGAAACTTCCGGTAAGTACTCTGTTGATTCTCTATGTTCTCCATATTGTTATGCTGGGATAATGATGTGTAGATTGTGGGGGTTGCACGATTCCACTAATTTCACTATAGAAATGGTTCCCTTGATGGAAGTGGTGTGTAATAGTGAGATAATGGATTGGGCAACCATACTGTTAGATAAGCTAGCGACAGCAGTTCTTAATTTTAGAACTAAAACTTCCGTCTCCGAAAGGCTTATTCCCCCATTCTACTACAGTGCTTATATTCTAGATACCCTGTGTTTTAATTCTGAGTTTCATGTACTCGGCTGGAGGTGTACTACACAAGACCCCACGCCAATTCACATATACCATCAGAAATTGTGGAAGACTTCCTATAAGCACCATTTATACCAAGTCTGCAACGGCTTCATGTTACCCATTCATTATTCTATTTTTAATAAACCTACCCAAAAATTTCTTACCAAGCAGGGATTGATTTGACATCAATAGGAAGATGGTTCGGAGAGGAGAAATTTAATTATATAAGAATTTTCGGCAGCCAAGCCGAACCTCATGTCCTTCATTTGTACATACCTGATAAACTGCTAGCAAGGGAGATAGCCTATCAGATTATTGCCAAAGTGGTTACACAAACTCTGAAGAAAAATAAGAAGCAGGTCCGGCCCTCCTTTCCTCTGAGATGCGGTGTCTACACTTTGCATGATTTCAAACATGCAGAAAAAGAAGCTACGAAGATGAAGTCATTAACTCTAGCTACTCTCCCTAACAGGCGATTTGATCCCAACAAAGTCGCCTATAATGCACTTGAACAGGACAAATTGAAAAAGTTTGATCATATAGAAGATAAGTTTGATGACCTGTTCTCCTCAGCTGAATCAATGTATCAAGTTAGATTGTTGGCCATAATGGAATACAAAGATGAAGGGTTAGTTGAATTCAATAGACTTAGAGAACAGAGGTTGCAAAATCTGCCTCTAGATCCGTTAGCAACAACCCCAACAATAGAATCAAGCGAGCCTGAACAGCAACATCCTAAGGAGCCTCCAGTTACAACAGAAGAACAAGAGAATGTGCAAGAGGAAACCCAGATTAAAGAGCAGGAACAGAGCAACATGGAGGTAAATGTAGATACTCAGATTGATCCCAAATTGCTCCAGGAATGGCAGCAATTTGTTTCAATTATCAGTAGTCTTGAATGCTCAAAGGACACCGAAACTTCAAAAGCAGCAGATACACAGGAGACCACTTCAAAACAGGTTCCAAGTGGAACCAGCGGCCTACCCAGTTCGAAGGAAGTAGAAATAATCCCAAAGGATCCCTCCGATCAAATTGTCTTGCAGATAGGAGAAATTCCTCCCTTGGATGTCTTCTATAGCCCAAGACACAAAGTTGTGGTAAAACGAAAGAGGAAGAGGAAAAGCACTGATCAACCTTCCCTTTTCCGAGAACCAACGGTCACAGGAAATGTGGTTTGGAAGGAGGAATTTGACCCCTTTGATGACCTAACAAAACTATCACAATATGCTGGAGCCTATTCGGCAGCAACAATAGATAAGGCATCAGAGGTGAGTCTTTTATTAAAAACAAAAGACCAGGAGATCTTTTTATTGCAAGCACAACTAACAGAAGCACAACAGAAGGCAGAGCAGGCAGAACGACAATTGTTGACACAACAACAAATAAATAATCAATTAACTCAACAATTGCAAGAAGAGAAACAGAGGATTGATCACAGCGTAGTCCAGAAGCAGAAAGAGTTGTCTGAGGCATTGGCACAACTGAGGGCAACGAATGAACAAATGCTGAAATTAAAAGATGAGCAGATTTCTCAACTATTAGCACAGCTTGAGAAGCACAAAAGATCTTCCACAGATAGCCGAATTCAAATCAGAAGCATGACAAATAAATAAGGCCTTAATAACACAGATCAAGCTTTTATGTCAACAAATCACCCAGGCGGAACCATTATGCGATTTGACGACATCAATAAGTAAACAAACAGAAAAGGCTAGAACAGACTTGGATCAAGCTGAAGAAACATTAACTGAATTTCTTGAGTGGCAAGATACTGATCAGGGACAGGCGGAAAATTTACTAAGGATTTTAGAATCACATAAAGAAATATTATTTACAGAATGGCAGTCCCAATTAATGAAAGCAGAGAGGGCAATTTCAAGATGCAAATCAACCACAAGTAATTTGGTTGAATTGGTTAATAATACTCTCTACTTGTCTAACATGATTTCCCAATGCACTCCAGGAAAATTGACAGCGGCGAAAACATTGGAGCAGTCATGTTATCTTGATCTGGAGAAAAATGGTAGATTAATTGCTGGAATTAACAGTTTAACATGGGACGCCTATTGGTTCTTCTTGGTAAAACCGCACAGTCAAAGAGCCGCCCTCAAATTCCTTACAGATGCAATCGGGTATATTATTCCCGATATTCAGGATGCCACCTATGCCGCCCAGCTCAACTCCCGCCTCAATAGACCGCCCGAAGTGGAGCCAATGTTTGCGATAAGTCAGCTCAAGTTTAAAGGCAAACATCCTACTTGATGATTCATGCCGCCGACTGCCAGGTTGCTAAGAAGGAGATATTCAAGATCATTTGATACCAATTAAGTAGGATTTCAGTTTCATAGATAGTTAGCTTAATTAAGTATTTATAGACCCTTTCATTGTTTTGGAAAGGGTCGTAAAGTTTTGTACTTGACTTAAAAGCCTGAAGTTGCACTACTGTACTTCAGGCATATTCTTTTATAAAACTGGACCAATTATTCTAATTTTGGCAAGGAAGCTTTTATGCAAATGTGCACTACTGTCTTTGTCTGAAAGTATTTCTGCATTGAAAGAAGAATCTCAAAAAGCGATTGATATCGGGAGTGACTAGCAGCTCATATGGTACTATTATCTATGTCTGAATTCATTCCTTTTATATGAATTGTCATTTGATCGCCTTTGATATTATCGAATATATGTATGTGTTTTAACAGCATTTCTTTATTTCCTCCACTATTGGATGTTTATGGTAATGCTTTTCTTTTGATCATATATGTATTGATGATATAAATGATAAGTGTAGCAATATTGTGTTAATCACTTTGTTTAACTATTTAAGCAAAGTAATCCTTGAATGAATAAATGTCCATGTTTATTAGATGGAGTCATCTATATGCCTATTAATAAACATAGATCATCAAGCGCTACACTTCAAAGTACAATAGTTCCCGGGATTAGTAGTAGTTCTTTTATTTTGCTAATAGATTAAGTTATTCGCCTATCGTTAGATTAGACAATCAATCATACATCCATCCCGTTTATTCATTACTGGGAAACTGGTCCCATTATCCCCAGTCGGAGCTACCATTCCAAACAGAAAAGGAGTTGTATTAAGGTCCGGACCGGGTGGTTATCCCCCAATGTTGATACAATGATTTTCGGGGCATCAACACTGTGGCACACTTTCATGCCTCATCATTGACCCTGACATGGTCAGTGTAATGCAAAATTTTAAATTTTAAATTTGTTTTTGGAGCTGACAATCGACATGTCAATTTTATCGAAAATGATGATAAGGGCGTTGTCAGCAAATTTCTTCAGAAAAAATTATTGGAACACTTAAAGCATTGATAACCTTGCTATCGATAATTTCCCTGATTATTACATTAAAAGCGGTGACACTAAAATTGTCAGCATTTTCTAAAAAAACATTTTGAAAACAATGTTTATTTTGGTAAAATATGGCTTCACAGGGATGTTGTCGATCAGAGATGGTGGAAAGAACCCCCTAAACCAGAGGCCTGATCCATTGGGCTTATCCTAATCTATTACCTAAAACTGACAACCTTATTTTCAAACAGTTAACTCTGCAACTGAAAACATACACTACTGCGCACTGTAAACTAAAAACTGAAATTGAAAAAATCACTGCTAAAAAACCAAATTGAAATTCATGCTTGCCCCAACAAGATTATTGCACACATTCCTACTTTAAACTACTAAAATAATTGATGAATCAAATAATACAAAAATGCTAATACAACTAGTCAAGTAGCTGCTCAAATAATGTAGCTCTTTGATTATGTTTTCTTCCTTCCTCCACATCAGTAGATTGTCCTTTCTTGATCTTAGCTTTAGATCGCATAAATCCATCACTCTTCACTTTACTCCATTCTTGCAACTTATTTAAAAAGTTGAAAACAAATTCATTATTGATAAAATTTGAAAACTTGGGCCTGCTTATTAACTCTTAAAATACTACAAAAGGATCCTCAAATTCTTGCAAATTGATCTCACAACAATGTAAAAGACTATCACCTTGATGTGTAATCCCTTCGATGACATATTTTCTTCCATGCATCTCAATATGATGCTTGTCATAAAGAGGCTGAAAATCTTCATATGATAGCTAGAATGGAATACTTTCTGATAAACAAAATATCTTTGGTTGTGTTGTAGTGGCTACAACCACCCTCCAAATTTTTTTCCATAGCTTCATTTTGGAGCCTCCCTACCAACCATCCTTAGCAGCATGTCTTGCATTGTCAATTACATAGGCTTCAGCTAATTTTTAGTGGCTTGCCAGCTTTTACATGTTAGTTTTATTCACTCCATTCATAGACTACCATAACAGACTTAGGTTATTTGCTAGTTGAGCATCTCCCCCAAAAAATTGTGCAATTCTGGAGGGGAACTAGCCTTCCCTCCAAAAATTGCGTAAATTTGTTGGGTTTCCTGCTGACCTCCCGAATTGCACAGAATAGTCAGATAATCCTCCCACAAAAAATTACGCAAACTGGCCTGGCACTGGGCCTCAACTTAGAAACTATACAATTATGGGAGACAGTCACAAGCTGACCCAAGAAATTGTGCAATCCCTCAAGGACAACCAACCCAACTCAGCCTCGAATCTATACAAATCTGTCTCTCAGGCTTGCAGGTTGTTGCATGTACCTTCAAGTCGACCAGTTCCCTTTGTGGCCCAACAAAACTAATTTGTATGCGTGGGCTACTTTTCCCATAATAACAAAAGCCAACATGCAAAAAGAATCCCTAGATTTTAGCGATCTATTTTTAGCAACTGGAGATTACATGTAAAGATAATTTTAGAAATTTCCCTCCCAGTGTTGTTTTTTCCTAGATTTGTGGCATGTGTGTCATGAGCCTCAAACTTATTTATTTGACGTTGTAGAGCTCATTCTTCACATCAATCTTGGAGCTTTGACATCCCACATCACATCTAAGAGTCGTTAGCATGTTCAACTCAACTTTTCACAAGGAAGTCCGCTTTACATGTCTTTTGCAGATTTTTTGTTGCTTTTTGTGTTTTGGCTTGTGTGAGTGATCTCTACTTGATTTCAATGAATGCTTGCTATCATTTGCATGCATGTTAGCTTGTACAAGCATCATTTCAATTTTCGTTTGAATTTCATTGTTGTTGCATGCATGACACTATTTTTGCATCGATATTCATCGTTGCAGTGACCCATTTCACATGCATGCATGTTTTCCCGTTTTCTAAATCTTGCATTCAATGTTTTCATCCATGATGATCAATTTCATTATGCATTCAAAGCTTCACAAGTTTTCAGTTTCCCGTCAGCGGGTCTGGGCAATCTTGGCCTAAGACTTGCCTTGCCTGGACAACATTGCACATTTATGAGAGGGAAGGCTTTTCCTTCCTCCCAGAAAATCCATAAATTTGGCCAAACACTGTCCTCAAGGCCTGCTTTGCACAATTCTAAGATGCAGTACTCTGCTGGCCCAGAAAATTGCACAATGCAATCCTTAGGCTTTCATGGCTTGCTGATTGCAGTTGCGCATTGTGCAATCTTAGCCCCAACATGTCAACCTGGATTTTGTATTGCGTAATTCCATTATCTAGTCAGCCTCTCGATAGTCCAAACTGTGATTTTCACAAGTCCAAAAATCAGTCTCCCAGCTTCCCGGTGAAAATTGCATAATCCTTGTCATCCGTCTCCCGAGTATGTTGCATTTCAGTCCTCAGGTTTTCTTTGCTTTTCAACTGATGGATTTGTTGTCATGAATGTCACCATGTTTCTAGGTATTGCAGGTGTTCACCCATCCCTCAACAATTCAGGTTCAATAATCTCCAAGAGAGCAGGTTCAAAGGACACTATTGGAAGTGCAGACCCAACAATAGTGCAAACTCTAGGGATATCTTGAAATGGGTGAAGGATCCAACCAAGTTCAGGATGAAACCCAACCAGGTTTACAAGATGAAGATACTACAGAATGAATATCAGTACTTGGTCATATTTTCATGCTGCTTGTACGTCCAAGATAGCACAAATACATCCCCACAGAGTTGGGTGATTGCGTTGGACCAACTGGCTAGCGAAGTCAGTGAAGGTAGACCATGTAACCAGTTCGACATGTTGGCTCATAGGTTGAAGGAATAGGTGACAAAAGCTCGGAAACCACCCAAAGGTCAGCAAGTAGAGATATAAATGTCCGCATACATTCTGGATGCAATCTGTGCCTGTCAGCAGTTCCCGGGCTTAAGTTGGGAATGGATATTAGGGGAAATCTCTGTACACACTTACTATAGATTGTTTTCACAATGCAGCTTCCACGAAGTAATCACATAGTTGTCAAACCATTTTGTCACCCCCATTTACAAGATGATATTTGATTAGGATCCACCTTGCATGTCACAGGTAAAATGGAGGATTTGATCGACATAGCAGATTGGTATGCCTCACCTCTTGGAAACTTCATATGGATGTACAGCACAGAGTAGCCTCCACATGTTTTACCGAAGTTTTCCATGGACAAGCTCATCATGCAGGAAGTGTTGTACCACATCTCAACAAGATTGTCAGCTAGACTACATCGGAAGAAGAATTTACCCTAGTCCACTCTTTAATTGCAGATCAGGTTGTACGAGATACAAAATCTTAACCATGCTGATGTCAAGACTGATGAGTTCAAAATATTTACTTTCGGCACTAGGAGTTTCAATCTGTATGACCCGCACTAATTGGTTAAAGAACATTGTTTGAGAGTGTGGTTTCCGTGGATCCATGGGGCATGTCATTAGCCCGAGGAAGACCCACGGAGATATTGTCACATCTTCTCCAGGCTCAATGAACCAATTGTCATAGCTGTGGAATGGTTGGCAAAGCATAAGGAAGCAACAACTCAGAGAGCACCATCATCAACAGCAGCAAAGGGTAACATACCTATGCATGATAAAGACAAGAGAAAGGTTGTTGACAGTGCAGAGGTAGAATAAATCTACAAGTTCAAAGAAGACCCACTTGTGGAGAAAGCAGCTTTGGAGATAGAGGTGTAGAGGTGACAGCATGACATGAGGAATGCGCAAAGGTAGAGAGAGAAATAGAGAATGCAGGAAATAGTAAAGGAGTCGCAAGAGTTGAAGCAGCAACTCCAGGAAGAACAAGAGCTGCGTAGACAGGAGAAGGAAGCGCAGCAAGGATAGACACAACAGGAGGCGCAACATGCACAGATTGATGAAACTACACCCATACAGTTTATAGACTCATCCAAGTAGCTGGAACAAAGCAGACAAGGTGAGTAGTCGCAGGAGCAGGACTTCGCTCAAGAGATTGAATATATACTGGAGCAGATGGATATGGAGATGGAGCAGCCAGAGTCAGAACAAGATATTGACCTCATGCCTTACAACCAAGAGGTCAACCCACCGGCTTCACCATATCCAGAAGTAGAGAAGGTCCTGAGATCCTTGAAGACAATCTGGAAGAAGATATGCACAACATATCATTCGACGAGTCGCAACGTAGAGTTGTGTAATTGCATAGAGTGACTACTCCGAATGTCCACGCATCTCTTGTGTAGTTTGAAGAACGAATGATCGTATCTTACATCCGCAAGCATCCAACAACATTAGCTGATGCTACCAGAGCATATGTCGAAGCCACCAGCTCAAGTGTTCACTTATTGATAGTAGAGAACAAGTGAATGGATAAGGAGTTACATATGGCTAAGCAGGGAGGATAACAGGTTACAACATCTGCTAGAGAAGAGTTGAAGAGAAAAATACTAAATTAGGTGTCATCTCTCGAGATAGTCATGTGAATGTTGTATTCCATATTTGTCACCATGAAAAAGTCAGTTGTCCATCTCAACAGCTGGCAGTAATGTTGTTCTAGGAGAGCATGCATTTTGTTAGATTTTCACACTGCCATAGATCACATGCAAACATGGAAAATGAGATACAAGGGAGCCCCGTTACACTTTCCCGAGTTGATGAAGCCCAAGGAAATATAGTTTAAGGAATGTGTCCAGATTAAAATCTAGAACTAGGAGGAACTCCCACAGCTCATCACCAATTTGTAGGCTTCACATGCAAAGGTGTTTAGAAGCATGGATGTTGTTGAGCACGCACATGCAATCCCATCCATTGGGACTCCTACACCAAATGGTCTAAGGTCTAGTTGGGACTTCTTACTGGGAAGATCCCTTGATGTGTTGGCGGGTCCAACATTGTCAAGATTTACAACAGTAGAAGGAGGGCTAGATGACAAGTTGTGTCCTCTCATCCTGTTTTGAATATTCGCATGTCTGTCATGGATACTATCAAACTCATCCCTCTATGATGTTTTTCACATGCCGAACCTCTCAACATTATGAGGGAGTTTTTTGATCTCATGTCTATGTTCACGTATGATGGTGAAGGAGAAGTATCCTGGCTTGAGTACTTAGAAGAATTATATGCACTCCTTGAGGATGCAGATGATTTCTATACAGAAGAGGTCAGTGTGATTCTTTCACACACACTTCGTGAATCCCCAAAACGATGGTGCAACAGTCTACCACCTAGAAGCGTGCACTAACTTGACCAGTTTTGTGATCTCATTGGAGCTATTTTCCATCATTTTGATCCAAAACATCTTGAAAAAAAACTGTTAAAACAATGGAAGACTCCATAAGAATCGCCTATGGATTTTTGGGACCACTTCCGGGTATTGCAATTTGAAGCTTCGAAAAGTCAGAGGAAATTCCAGTATTTCATGAACAGATTTGAATATTTCCTTACCAAATCTTTCAATCCCAAGATGAATTTTAATTTCAAACCCCACTTAGCATACTTTAGTGATGAAGTTGCGCAATCGCAGATGGACATGGTCGTTTTCACAAGTGACCATCCATCATCCCCTCATCAAATAGCTCCACCACTGCAAAGTGATGTCAGAGAGCATGCACACACATTTAGTTGTCACATCCTGCCAACATTACTTCTCTGAATTTTCACATAGATTTGGTTGTGAATCCCATGGGTTTTCACATGCATATCTTACTTGAACCTCCATCTTTGTGTTCTGCTAATCCTCCAAATTGTGTTGTCTTGTGTTCTTCCATTCTAGACTCTACACCTGTTGTGAATGACAATCAAGCTATCGACAGAGTTGGTGTTGCACAACCAGCCTACATTGTCATTCATGAAGAGTATGATTGGGAGCCTTAACATCAACCCATGGTGAAGGATGATTCCCTTCTGTCTATGCCTCCTCTATTTTTCCCTGACATCTTTGGTGATTCTTCCATCTCTAATTTCGCATGTGTATCTCCGTCTACATATGCACCCATTGTTGATCATTCGAAGAACACACTGGATGTCATTCCATCATCTGACATTGGAAAGGACAAATCATTCTTTGAAAAGGAAACTGATTTTTCATCTACCTTTTTGAGAAACGCAGAGGGTGAATATTTTCTCTTCTCATCTACCCCTTTGTTTGATTCATCATATCATGAGGATGCGGATGAAATTATTGACTTTTCTGATCATAGATGTCGCGATCTATTTACCCCCGTATTTTATCACGATGATGATTCTATCACAATTTATTTTTCAAAGCCACCTATTTATGATGATCTATCTATCGATGAATTCGAAACCCCGCATATGGTCGACACTTCAACCCAAGCTGATGGTTATGTTAGGCCCTTGTTTTCCTAAGGTTGGTTTCACTTCTAATCAGGAAATTGTTGAAACAAACAAGGCTCCTCATCACTCATATGTATGCATTAAATATCAATCTAAAACACATATTATGCTTTCTCCACTCGAACTACACGATCCCATCGCTCATGCATTGGAGGAATATTACACAGCGAGCACACGTGTGCGACACAAGTTGTATTTGTTTCTTTCGTTTGCCTACATGTCACGATCAAGAGTATGCATATGCTTAACATCTGCATGTAGTTTCGAGCAACACCATGGTAATTCCACAGATTTCATGTCATGCACTCACACTCATGTTTGTTTTGTGGATGCATTTAAACTTAGAGTGTGTTTGTCTTCATTGTTATATCTTTCATGTTTGCTAGTTCGCATGGTTGTGATGTTCGCAGAACCTACCTTCACCAACATGGGTTGACCAATGCATCTGTGGCTGCATTGGAAGTATCACTTCACATAAGTAGACCCATGCAATGTTAGCTTAGGAGTAGGAGTAGTGTTTGCTTTTGATTTGTTTTCTTGCATGCATGTTTGCTTCTTACTTTGTCTATTTGATTTCTTGCTTGTTTGTTTTCTTACTCACACTGCTTACACATTTACTTCTTATTTTGCTTTGTTTTCAAGTTTGTTTTCTTGTTTACGTTCGTTGAATAGTTTCACATGGATCGTGTGTGACTCTGGAAACAAGAAAGGTAAAGTACACGAGGACTTGTGTAGTTATCAATACTTGGTTATCTGTCATCCTATCTCTATATGCAAAACTTGTTGTCTTCTTTCCATGATAAACCAAGGGAAAATGCATGATGTTCGCAGTGAAGCCTGGTGAAAACACAATGCTTGCGTGCTAACTAGTGTCACCTACTCTAGTCAATTGTTGTTCGGTTAATCCTTGTAAGCTCGGTCAAGTAGAGTAAGATGAGGGGGAAAACCTTAAAAAACATGTTAGAGGTACATACAAACTACTTCTCTAAAGGGACAACCTCTCCTGCTCTCAATAAGTTAGGATCCCTCTTCCACCTCTAAAATGAATAAGTGTTATGCATAGTTAAAAATGAAAATGAAAATATGAAAATATGAAAAATTTAGAAAAATGAGTATGGCGAAAGAAGAGAAAGGCTTCCTGTGTAAAGAGACGATGAAAGTAACTCTGTTGGGGTACTGACCAAGCTTGCTAGCAGCAGATTGATGCTTGTGTTCCTATGTGACTCCGACGGGGTACTGTCTAGGCCTACTGGCAATAGAGCGACATGATAGATGAAACTTAAACTCTAACGACCATAATTATTATGCACCAATATAACCCTCATTCCCAATCAAAATAACTGTGTTGGCTTGGCTTGGAATGTGTGCCAATTGACAAATATTGGAAGATGCTACCTCTTACAATCAAGCAAGTCTGAAAAACCAAGACAAACAGATAACTGAACAATACTTTCAGACGTGCTAGACTTTCTTTTCAAGAACAAGGTCCATTCAGAGAGCTAGAGTTCTACTAGTGTGTCACCAAGTGTTTTTGCGGCTACAACGACCCTCCCAAATTTTTTCCTTAGCTTCATTTTTGAGCCTCCCTACCAACCATCCTTAGCAGCATGTCTTGCACTGTCAAGTACATACACTTCAACCTATTTTTAGTGGCTTTCCAGCCTGTGCATATCAGTTTTCTTCACTCCCTTCACAGGATGCCATCCTAGACTTAGGTTATTTGCTGGCTGAGTAGCTCCCCAAGAAAATTGCATAATTTTGGAAGGGAACTAGCCTTCCCTCCAGAAATTGCACAAATTTGTTGGGCTGCCTGCTGACCTCCAGAATTACGCAAAACAATTAGACATACCTCCCACAAAAAATGCGCAATCTAGCTCGACACTAGGCCTCGACCTAGAAATTGCGTAATTCTAGGAGACAATCATCTGCTAACCCTAGAAATTGTGCAATCCCTCAAGGACAACCAACCCAACTCAGCCTAGAAACTCCACAAATCCCTCTCTCAGGCGTGCAGGTTCTTCCATGTGCCTTTAGGTTGACCAGTTCCCTCTGGGACCCAATAAACATGATTTTCATGCATGGGATCTTTTCTAGAAATAGAAAAGAGCAACATGCAAAAAGAATCCCTAGATTTTAGGGATCTATTATTAGCAGTTTGACGTTACATGTAAAGATCATTTTAGAAACTACCCTCTAAGTGTTTCTTTTTCCTAGATTTGTGGCATGTGCATCATGAGCCTCAAACCTATTTATTCGACACTACAGAGCTCATTCTTCGCATCGATCTTGGAGATATGACATCCCACCTCACATATAGGAGTCTTCAACACGTTCAACTCATCTTTTTCCGAGTAATTCCGCTTTACACGTCTTTTGTAGCTTTTCTGTATCTTTTTATTTTTTGGCTTTTGTGAGTGTTGTCTGCTTGATTTAAATGAACGCTTGCTGTCATTTTCATGCATGTTAGCCTGTAGAAGCACCGTTTCAATTTTTGTTTGCATCTCACTGTTTTTGCATGCATGACACTATTTTTGCACCAATGGTCGTCATTTCGGCAACCCATTTCATGTGCATGATTTTTTCCCATTTTCTGAATCTTGCAATTGCTATTAGCATGCATGATCATTCACTCTTTCTTATACTTATTTTCTCCATGCATTCGAAGCTTCACATGTTTTCAGTCACCCGTCGGCGGGTCTAGGTAATCTTGGCCCAAGCCTTTCCTTGCCTAGATAGCATTGCGCATTTCTAAGAGTGAAGGCTCTGCCTTCCTCCTAGAAAATGTACAAATCTAGCTAGACACTATCCTCGAGGCTTGATTTGCATAATTCTGAGAGGCAGTGCTTTGCTAGCCCAGAAAATTATGGAATGCAATCTGTGGACTTGCATGCCTTGTTGACTGAAATTGCACATTGTGGAATCTCAGCCCCAGCAGGTCAGCTTGGATTGCACACTGCACAATTCCAGCAAATAGTTAACCTCCCGAAAGTCTATATTGTGCTTTTCACAAGTCTAGCAGTCAGTCTCCTGATCTCCTCGTGAAAATTGTGCAATCCTTGCCATCAGCCTCTCGGGTATGTTGCATGTCAATCCTCGAGATTACTTTGGTTTTCAACTGATAGATTGCTTGCCATGAATGTTGCCATGTCTCTAGGTATTTCAGGTGTTGGCTTGTCTCTCAATATTTTAGGCTCTATGGCCTCCAAGAGAGCAGGGTCAAAGGACACCGTCGGAAGCACAACTGGAGATGCAGTTGAGCAAGTGTCTATGAGTTTTTCGATTTACAAAGACACCAAGCTACTCATAGATAAAGACATCAAGTTGAAATGGTAGGACATCAATGATACATTCTCAAGCACATTTGTGGAAGATTTGGAAGACCGCAGGGCCTATGTGAATATTCACAAGTCTGGCTTGTACCAGATTGCATGTAGGTATCTCGCGTTTCCATGTGTGAACATGATACATTGGATCGTCTCACACACTGATCCTAAGACAATGGTGTAAAGTAGTTTCAGTGGGATAGAGCTTGCTACATTTAGGGCACAAGACTATCAGCAATTGTACCACTTTCTGCAGTCGGTGATCATAATGGAGACACCCTTCAGCAAACCCAACAGTAGTGAAAAATCTAGGGATATCTAGAAGAGTTGGGTGAAGGAGCCAACCAAGTTCATGATGACACCCAACCATGCTTAAAAGATGAAGATACCATGGAAGGAATATCAGTACCTGTTCATCTTTGCATGTCACTTGTATGTCCAAGACAACATAGAGACCTTCATGAAGAGTTGGGTGATTGTGTTGGACCATCTGGCCAGTGAAGGTAAACCATGCAACTAGTCCGACAAGTTGGCTCACAGGTTGAAGGAACAAGTGACAGAAGCCCGACAGCCGCCCAAAAGTTAGCAAGCACAATTATTCATGTTCGCATACATTATGGATGCAATATGTGTCTGTCAGCAGTTCCTATGCTTGAGTTGGGCATGGATATCAATGAAAACCTCTATACACACTTACTGCAAATTTTATTCTGAATGCAGCTTCTGTGGAGTCTTGAAACAATTTTCAGACCATTTTTTCACCTCGATGTACAATATGATATTTGAGCATGATCCACCTTGCATGTCGCAGGTAGCAATGGAGACATTGATCGACATAGCAGATTGGTATGCCTCACCTCTTGACACCTTCATACGGATGTACAGCATGGAGAAGCCTCCACATGCTTTACCGAAGTTTTCCATGGACAAGCTCATCATGTAAGAAGTGTCGTACCGCATCTCAATAGGACTGACAGCTAGACTGCATTGGAAGAAGGAACCCTGGCCTACTCTTCCATTGTAGATCAGATTGTACGTCTTAAGCATGCTAATGTCGGGACCGATGAGTTTAAAATATTTACTATCAACACCAGGAGTTTCAATCCGTATGACCCACACTGCTTGGTGAAAGAACATTATTCGAGAGTGTGGTTTCCGTGGATCCATGGGGCATGTCATTAGCCTGAGGAAGACCCATGGAGATACTATCACAACTTCTCCATGCTCTATGAACTAGTTAGCATAGCTATGGAATGGTTGGCAAAACATAAGGAAGTTGCAGCTTAGAGAGTATCATCATCAGCAGCAGTAGAGGATAACGTACCAATGCATGACAAAGGCAAGAAAAAGGTTTCTGATGATGCAAAGACAGAACAAAGTTGTAAGTTCAAAGCAGATCCACTTGTGGAGAAATCAGTTTTGGAGATAGAGGCAAAGAGGCAAAAACATGACAGGATGAACGCACAAAGGTAGAGAGAGAAACAGAGGATGCAAGAAACAGTAAAGGAGTTGTAAGATTTGAAGCAGCAACTCTGGGAAGAACAATTTTTGCATAGAAAGGAGAAGGAAGCACATCAGGGACAGACATAAGAGGAGGCGCAACATGCACATATTGATGAAATAGAGACCATACAGGTTGTAGATGAATTCAAGTAGTTGGCACCTAGAAGACAGGGTGAGCAATTGCAGGAGCGGGACTTCGGTCAAGAGATTGAATAGATACTGGAGTAGAAGGATACGAATATGGAGCAACCAAAGTCAAAACAGGATATTGAATTCATGCCTTACAACCAAGAGGTCAACCCACTGGCTCCACCAGATTCGGAAGCAGAGCAAGTCTTGAGCGATCATGGAGATACTAATATCCTTGAAGACAATCCAAAAGAAGAGATGCACAACATATCATTCAACGAGTCATAGCATAGAGTTGTGCAATCACATAGAGTGATTACTCCAAATGTCCAAGTATCTCCTGCGTAGTTTGAAGAATCAATTATCATATCTGTCATGCGCAAGCATCCAGCAACATTGACCAATGCTACCAGAGTATATGTTGAAGCCACTAGCTCAAGTGTTCACTTCTTGATAAGAGAGAACGAGCGAATGGCTAAGGAGTTACAGACGTCCAAGAAGGGAGGAGAATAGGTTACAACATCTACCAGAGCAAAGATGAAGAGGTCAATACTGAATGAGATATCTTCTCTCTTGAGAGTCATAAGAATGTTTTATTCTAGATTTTTCACCATGCATAAGTCATTTGTCCATCTCAATGGCTGACAATAATGTTGTGCTAGGAAAGCATGCATCTTGTTAGATTTACACACTATCGTCGACCGCATGGAAACATGGAAAGTGAGATACAAGGGAGCCCCATTATACTTTCCCAAGTTTATGAAACCCACGGAGGTAGAGTTGAAGGCATGCATCTCAAGTCAGATCTGAAACTATGAGGAACTCCCGCAACTCATCACCAATTTTCAGGCTTCACATGCATGGGTGTTAAGAAGCATGGATGTTGTTGTGTGTGCACATGCGATCCCATCCATTGGGACTCCTACACCAAATGATCTGAGGTCTATTTGGGACTTCTTACCAGGGAGACCCTTAACATGTTGGCAGTTCCAACACCATCAATAGGTTTCTTTTGAGAATTAGCACCCTTACAATCATCATTTTCAAAATATCTATAAGTTAATGGTTATGAATTTGAACATACAAAACTCTCCATATATAAAGCTACATGATGAAGAAAAACATGAAAATATTCATGTTGATCTATAATGTTTTCAGTTTTTCTTGGTAAACCTATGTGATTTTCCATCAGGTTCCTCCACTTCATTTATGATTTTAAATTTCTCTTTCAACAACTTGAATGAAGAAAATAATAAAGGAAAAGAGTTACCCTTAGATAATTGATCACTCTCTTTATGTCCAATGTTGTAACTGTGACATATAGGTTGATTGTTTTCATGAGACTGTTGAAAATGAACATTTTTTATGAAGGAAATGTAATTGGTTGCTCATGAAAGTCATCACCATAATCATCAAATTCATGATATATAGGAAAATCAAAATTTGGAGCAGGAACTTGATTTTCAACAAGCTTATTGTTGCTCTCTACAAAAACATCATTATTGAGAATTTCGAGAAAATGTATGATATTATCAATCCTCTTCTTGAAATGGATCAGGATTTAGAACAAGTCTCTTTTGAACATGCTCACTCTCTTGGTCATCCACATTTTTTCATCCAGGACATATTTTAAGAGTTTCTCACATGCTTGAATATTCTCATCTATTTCCTGAGCATCAATAAACATTCATTTTAAGGTCACATATATCATGTTCATGAGATGGTAAGAAGAATATGAATGAAAGTATGTTTCATAATGCAACATGGAAATAACTTCCATAGGTTGAATGTCTCTAGGCATCTTGTGATAAAGACTGAAAAATTTCCTATTATTACACAATATTTTGTCATACCTCCTGCACTTCCTTGTGTCATGCCCCGGAGTGCCCAAACCTTGGAAATTATGCAGTGTACCCATCCTTATATGAAGTCTAGATCCTACCTAAAGAGCTAATGGAAACATTCCTTGAGCCTTCCCTTACGAAATGAGATCAAAACCCTAATTTCAGGGTCGGCGCGATTGTGACACTACCTACTCATGCAGATGATTGGTTGTACTATACTAGCCTTGTGCTAGCAGTGCGGTTTTTACTGGGATGCTCGCACTAGTCCCTAAAGGCATGTTTTCCCAAAGAGGAAAAGAAGATTCATGATCTAGAGGCTTCCAGAACGACGAGATGGAGGTTGTTTGTTGTGGATGTGGTCAAATTATCCCAATATTTCCCTTTTATCTTATCCCTATGAGATTCCTCCTTGAGATGAGGGACTTCCCCTATCTTTGGTGAGATTCTAACTCCTTCTCCTCTCCTATATATTCATCCTCTTCCATTGCCAAAGGGTTGGTCTCTGAATATTTGCACCCATATGCTAAGATAGTGTCTACATGCTACTCATTTGGCTTGGACAAGGAGTGCTTGGAGAGCTTGAGCTTGGACTTGGACATTCACTCAATGGCGGCTTATTAACATCAAGGCTTTGGTTGTATGCTTCCTCTTTCATTTCTTAATATATACAGCTCATAATTCACATTCCATAAATGCTTGTGTCAATACGTCATTTATCTTAATGCTCCTTGCTCTATTAAGTGGAATACATTCGATTATACTTGTTGCACTTGTATTCTTTGTCGTGTCTTTGGTCTCTTGTGTAAGTATTCAAACACTGTGAGAAGTAAGGTTGAGCCTGAGGAGCGAATGATCAAGATCTTTAACAAAGGAGTGTGTTACAACATCAGAATGAGGTAGTTCTCCTTCCCCTTCTCTCATTTTGGTTGTAATTTAGGAAAGTGTCTTGTAGATTTTCATGTACATTGCTAGTCCAACTCATTTGGCTAGAGAGACCATCTCTATCCACAGAGAGGATTTAACAAGACAAGAAAATGACAACTCCACTGGGGAGTCTATAATATTTCCATCCATTTCTTCAATTTGATCCTTTTCTTAGTTTGACCAACCATCAAATTCTCGGCTTTTGTGCATCAGTGTAGGTTTATACAATCATTAATTACTGCCTTGAAGTGCTAATTCTAGATTTTTTTGAAGTATTTTTTGTTTTTTCCCATATTCCTCACTCAGTGTGAGTTTTACTAGTGACATTCGCACTGGCAACGCTTGTTTTTACCTGTCCAATCGCGCTGAAAACCCTATTTTCCAGTGTTTTCTCGCACTGAAAATCAGCACGGGTTTTTCTATGAAATTAGCATTGATGGCCCTATCAGCATGGGTTTAGCTATATAAAGTAGAGTTGATCCTTGAATGTGAGAATTTTTAAGGTTTCTGCCTTAGAATCCAGTTTTTCTTGGCCCGTAAGGTCTTTTCCCATCCTGTATGTTTGGATTTGTCAATTCTTTGATTGATTGTCTTGATTAATTTGCAAAATTTTAACTCATTGGCTTCGAAGTGAAATCTGACTAAGTTATATGGTTTCTGGTCAATTGGTCATTGTTTTCTACTTGTTGGTTTCATTGAGATGTTGGTTTTGCTGATTGATTGAATGTTTTTTTCTGTCGAAATCATTGAAAACATCATTGTGCATTTGTTTTATCTTGTCTTTTGAAATTTACTTTTTGTGAAAATGAATTAGATTAGTTTCATTCAAAAGTTAGTTTTTGAGATTCATCATTGAAAATAAATCACATTTTTTAGTGATTGAAAGCTAAATACTATATCAGGTTCATCAAATCATTCAAAATGAAAGAAAAGCATAATTCATATAAATGCATCTTAGTAAATTCAAAATCATTTTGCTTTAAAAAATTTGCATTTAGGATAGTGAGAAGTGAAAATATTTTTTACTTTTGACATTGCATTTGGAAGATGAAAGTGAAAGTTAGTGGAAGGCATGTTTTTTGATGCATTTTGTTTGATGCATTATTGATTGAGTTTCTTCCCTTGGTTAGTCTAGCTTTCATTGAAGTGGAAAATTTCCTTTTCTCATATAGATGCATCTTAGGGATTCAAGTGACAGTGTTTTGAGCACAAAACTAAAACATAATTGAAGGTAAACATTAAAATTTACTCAATTAATCTAAGGAGCATTTGGAACTTAACAAAAAACATTGAGAGGTCTAGGCTATAGACGTGTTCCAGCATCTATAAAACTAGCACCTATCGTTAACAGCCTGCATTGTATCTCGAGGGTAAAATCCCATTCCAGTACATAAGTATATCGAAGGTTCTCCAATACTTTCGGGTACATCAAAGGCACTTCAGTATGGAAAGTATATGGGAACACTCTCACCAAACGATTATGCAATAAACAATGCTAACACAGACTTGTGCTCCCCGTATTGTCGAGTATATATTGGGAGACCCCACTAGGTTGCTATCCTTTAGACACAGGTAACCAAGTCAGTTGCCTTGTAAACATGATACATCGAACACAACATTTAGGGAAATTAGCCACCATAGGTTAAGTCCTTGGTTTCGGATAAGGTGTATAAAGCAGTTCATGGATACTTGGTAAACCATTTTTCCTTCTAAAATCAATTAATTGACCATGGAAAAACATCCTTCCTTTGGAAATACTCCTTAGTAGATCATAGGTTCATACCAATGGCTACATTTCCTAAGTCTACCAGTAAAGGAAACCCCTCTGACGGGAATCTTAGTCATTTTCCTTCTTTTGGAAATATTGTTGCTCCTTATATGGCAACGTTGTCCTTTCCTGGATTGACCATTGGTTTTTCAGTTTGGTTATTTTCGACTTCGGTGATTCCGAGTGTCCAAACAGCTTTTCAACCAAGTTCTCCTCCACCTGAACAACATCAGCCACATGTTGATCCTAAAATTTACCCCTCACCTTCCTTGCCTATTTCTTCACCCCATTCTTCTTCTTCGCCTAGTGAAAGTCTGTGTTCTAGTAACCATGAGGCTAAGAAGAAGAAGAAGAAGAAGAGGATGAAGAAGAAGAAGATAAATAAGAAAGGGGGAAACCAAGCAACATTTACTGTGGATGCAACTGATGTAGAAAAATCCAACCAGCCCCAGAAAGTAAAATTCCTTACATTTTATGTAACAGTGACCACCTTCTTCGAAATTTTTCTGGTAGTGGTCCACAAGTTCACATCAACCCTTTGTCATCAGCCTCTGGCAATCATGCTAGTGATAAAACTTCAACTAGTAATAATAAGGTCTAGGGGAAAAAGGGAAAAGTAAAATTTCCTTGTAATTTGTGTGAAGGTAATCATCCCACTCACCCTTGTCCTCTTTTAGATGAGACTTCCAAAGAGTTGGAAAACCTTACAATTTCCTAGCCTTTTCTTCCAGTTGGTTATCAGAAGCTTTCCCCTGATCCTTCACTAGTTGATCTTGTGATTGATCAAAATTTATCTTTAGTCAACCTCGCTTTCTCTAAAACTGAGTCTCATAAGTACGTTCTCGACCAACCATTGGTTGATAAAATGGTAGACTTGGCTCCACTTTCAATTGATCGTACCTTTCTGGTAAAGAGTGAACCTCATATTTCTCAGGTTCTTCTGTTTTATTTAGCTTTGAATGAATTGGAGGCAAATCATCCCATTCTCAAGGTGCATGAGAGAAGTTCTCCTGTCCCCATAGTGCAAGAGGGCATCTCTCACGTTCCTATGAAACCCTCTCCTAGTAGTTTAGTCACTTCTTTTGATTGGAATTGACTAGTAGGATATCGTCTTCAGTCTTATGTGCCTTTCTAGATTATAGTGCAGGCTTACCATATGACCGTACCTAGAATAGTCATAAATGAGGCACATCTGTTAGCATCCTGTCCTCAACTACTTGGAAAGCTTTAGGTTCTCCTCAACTTGTCCCCGTCACCCATAATCTATTAGATTTTAATAGTCAACCATTAGGGATCCTTCCTAAGTTGTCTACTACTTTGGGAGGAAAGACTGTCTATATAGATGTGATGGTTGTCCAAGGCCCATTGGATTTTAATCTACTCATTGGTCGTGACTATGTTTATGTCTTGGGAGCTCTTGTTTCTTCCCTCTTTCAATTGATGTGTTTCCCACATGAATGAAGCATTATGATCATTGATCAAATTACTTCATTGGTCCTTAATCAAATCCCAATCAACCATCATCCCTAAGTGGTTCTTATTTGCAAGCGATATCACCCCTACCACAGGTTAATTACGTGGCCACCTATTCCATGCCCGCAACTATTGATGATCTAGTAGGTGATGTAGTATGCCATGTATTGGGGGTATTGGATCCTAATTTTTCATTTGGATCCCTGGACATGTAAACCTTCCACAGTTTTGTTCTACCATTTGATGAGAACCTCTTGGAAGCCATGGCCTCTTTTTAGCTATGATCAATGGTTTGGAGCATAGTATCTTGTCTTGTGTGAAGCTCGTTAAAAAATGAAAAAAGGGATATGAGCATAGTTCTTTTACTATGTCAACCTCATTAAAAAATGAAATAGGTCCCATGAGGATAGTTATTTTACTATGTCAACCTCGTTAAAAAATGAAATAGGTTATGAGAATGGTTCTTTTACTTGTGTCAAGCTCATTAAAAAATGAATCAAAGTGTCACGAGCATGGTTCTTTTCCTGTGTCAAGCTCATTAAAAAATGAAACAAATCCCCTTCAAATTTGAGTCTTTGATCAGATCTCATAAACTCCTATTCGAGTCTTTCACTTGATCGCGTAAGTGAACCTTCATTCCATCCATCTGTTCGTAACTAGTCATCTACTTAGGTGAATTAAATGAAGCTTGGGGGGCATGTTCTTCAAATTGAGTCTTTATGATGGGGGCATGAAAAATCATCTGAAGCATAATTTATCTTTGTTTCAAGGTTTTGTAAAAATGAAACCAAACCCAAGCATATTTTGTTTCTGTTGTGTAAAAATGAAACCATCTTCAAGTATACTCAAGCATAGTTTCCCATGTTTGAAGCTTCTGTAAAAATGAAACCATTCCCATTTTTCCTCTCATGATTGTCATTTTTATTAGCCTGTTCTTGCTAGATGAGCCTTGGTTGTTTCATTCCATCTTCACCATCTCTTTGGCTGATCATATGCTTTCACTTGGTTATTTTACCCTTTCCCAGGGAACATCTACAATGGGTGGTCTTATTAGCCAGCCTCTTGACCCTTGCATGTTTTGAGTAGTTCCATCATGACCAGAACTAGTTGCTATCCTTTTATACCACTCGTTCCTGCAGGGGGAGTCATCTTTCAGCTCTTTCTGACTCTTGAAATATGAAAATAATGTCGAGTACTTGTTGTTTCAAACCCGTAAAAGTAAATGAAATAATGCTTACTCAGTATAAGTTTAACCCTTTTCCGAACTAAGATAGACTATTTTACGAAAAAGGAACACCTTAGTCGAACAAGGCTAGGAGGTTCTCTTGAATATTGTTTTGTACCTTTTCAGGTTTGAGAGACAAATTACAAAAAGGGACCTGATGGTGTTTTCTTTTTCATCTCTTTTTCACACTCTCTAAATATGAAAAAGACACCAAGTTACTCTTCCATTAGACTCGTAAAAATTAAATGATGAAAGGCTTGACACCATGACGAGACTGATTTTATGCTTCCTAGGACTCATAAAACTTACTAGTATGGATTCATTCGAAGAATAAACTTATATGGCAAGTATATGTTGTCCCCCTAAAGCTTGCGATAAAAATGTATAGGGTACTTACTAGAAATAGTGGAGAAAAAGTGAAATTGAAACATTTCTTGTGTAGATAGCATGTCGCTCTTGAACATGACACTCATATGTTTCTCGTGTCGGGTTTGGGATATCCTGAGTTAGTCACTTGTCCTTCCAAGTTTGTATAATCCATTTTGCCTCTAATATAACTATTTCACTTCATCATTATGACCCTTGGTCCTATGTTGAGTCAAATTCTACCAAACTTCAAAGTCGTGTCGCTGATATGTTCAAGAGAAGTCCTATTTGTAGTTTACTACCTATACATTGTCTGGAATTTTTCCATAGTCCTAGATCATACTCTTTTATTCCACTTTATTACTCGTTTTGTGTCAATGATGAGGGAATCATTATGGCCCTTCTTCTATGGGTCATTTCCTCTCAACTTTAGCTCATTATCCAAGAAGATGACTTAGAAACTCCCTTTCAGTACCTTAGAGATTGCATGCCTTAATGACAAGTTATTCAAATCCAATGATAGGTTTTCATCATTTGCCTTCAATCGGATGATTCCATGAGTGTTCAACTTCAGCTTCATTTTCACATTCATGGATTGTACTTTCATACCTTGAGATCCATTGTCATTATTGGTGGTTTATCTCGTTCATGTTAACAATTCACATCATTGGTCGGTAATCAGGTGGTTTTCTAGCATGTTTGACTTTGACGCATTCATTCACATTTTAGAATTCGTACTTTGATTAGGTTAGGATGGAGCACAAGACCCTGAGTTTTATCTAATATATCTCGGGTTGCGTGGAGTTTTGTATTATTCATGATTATATACATGTTTCCTCTATACGAATGGTTGTGACCATACCATGGGACCTTATATCTATGATGATGATGGTCCTTCTATATCAAGTGGCTATGTCCATACCATGTATCTTACACTTCCAAATTATCCTTTTCATTCGAATGGCTATGCCCATACCATGGATCTTTTCACATGTTCCTTTATATTTGGATGGTTGTGACTATACCATGGATTCATGTTTTGATGATAGAGATATTAGATATGTATATGTATATGTGTCCTTGATTTGCAGGTCTCTTGACAGTGTTTTTTCTCTTCCTTGCAAAATCTTGTAAACCATATTAGCCATCACTCCATGTTATGCCTTCATGCTTTAGGGGGTATCTGTTACATAGTATTTTTTCACACCTCTTGCACTTCCCTGTGTCATAATCTGGAGTACCCAAAACTCGGTAATTATGCATTGTACCCATCTTTATATGCAATCTAGATCCTCCCTAAAGAACTAATGGAAACATATCTTGATTGTTCCCTGAAGAAATGAGCTCAAAACCCTAATTTCAGGGTCAGCACGACTGTGGCATTGCCTACTAGTGTTGATGTCAGGTTGCACTATACTAGCCTCACGCTATCAGCATGGTTTTTACCTAGATACTCGCACTGATACCTAAAAGGAAAGTTTTCACAAAGAGGACAACAAGCTTCTTAATCTAGAGGCTTCAAGAATGATGAGATGGAGGTTGTTTGTTGTGGATGTGGTTGAATTCTCCTAATATTTCCCTTTAATCTTATCCCTATGAGCTTCCTCCTTGATATGAGGGCCTTATCCTATCTTTGGTGAGATCCTAACTCCCTATCCCTCCATATATATTCATCCTTTTCCATTCCCAAAGGGTTGGTCTCTGATTATTTGCACCCTTATGCTAAGATAGTGCCTACTTGCTACTCATTTGTCTTGAAAAATGAGTGCTTGGAGAGCTTGAGCTTGGACTTGGACATTCACTTAAGGAGGGATTATTAACATCAAGGCTTTGGTTGTATGATTCCTCTTTCATCTCTTAATATATAAAACTGCTAGTTCACTTTCCATAAATGTTTGTGTCAATGCATGATTTATCTTAATGCTCCTTGATCTATTAAGTGGATTACATTCGATTATGCTTATTGAACTTGTATGCTTTGTCGTGTCTTTGATCTCTCGTGCAAGTATTCAAATGTTGTGAGTAGTAAGGTTGAGACTGAGGAGAAAGTGATCAAGATATTCAACGGAGGTGTGTGTTACAACATCAGAACAAGGTAGGTATCCTTACTCTTCTCTCATTTCAATTCTAATTTAGGAAAGTGTCTTGTAGATTGTCATGTAGGTTGCTAGTCCCACTCATTGGGCTCGAGGGATCATCTCTGTCCGCAAAGAGGATTTACCTAGACAAAACCTATTTAACATAGAGATATTTTCATCCCTCTGTTTCTCTATTCCATGAAACTATGAAAAATGTTGATACTTAGATTTCACTTCACCTCAAAATTTCAAAAAAATATCACTTTGTTCCTCCCATGAACAGACTGACTCAGACTCTAAATGTTTGAACCATTCTTTAAAATCCCCTTGTAATTATTGAGAAATATTTCTCAATTAAACATCATCATGCTCAACTTCAAAAATATCTATGAAGGTGTAATATCAGATACATGGGGCATAATATCAGCCTTGATCACATGAACCTCACAAGATTGGACATGGACATCATATGGCTTGGATGAAAAAAATTGGTCAAGATCAACAATGCAAGAAGAAAGTATACCTACAAATTTTAAAGAAGGATATACAAGTTAGATATATGGTCTGCATTTGAATACAGTAATCCATATAAAATTCTTTTTATATGCTCAGGAAAGTACAAGAAGTAGTTGACAAAACATAATATTACATCCTGGGTAAAACTCAAGCTTTGATACCACGTTTTCCCATATTTTCCTTTCATGTCTCTATCAATAAGGCTCGTCCTCTAGTGAAGTCTTTGAATTTGATTTTCATCTTGATTGGAGTCGCTAGGTGAATGATGCACAACTTGATTATTTCTGAAAATTGTTCACCATCAACAATCAGATCTGGATCTTGTCGTTCTCCCTGGGAAAATTTCACCTTCGCTCCTCGGCAATGGCCCCAAAAATTTATCACTCAGAAAGATCCCTAGTTTTGGAAGAAAATAACTAAGTTATACTCTAACCAATCTTTTGAATTCAAATCTAGCCCTTTCAATCCGAAGGGGGATCCCTTCTATAACTTAGTAAAAAATGATTGGTTATGTACTTAACACAATGACTAGATCTATTGTAATAGGGTTTCAAAAATGTGGTAGGTTTTGATAAATTTCCATTAGGCATGGAGTCAAATGATTAGATTAACGAGGAAAATTAAAACGGTCAAAGAGGCAAGGTAGCTGATATACTCAGGAATTTAAAAATGTTGAGATAGAATGCAAAATAAAAAGGAAATGGTATACGTATAAGAGAACCACAAGGATGAAATATTTTAAAGCATGGGTTAGAAATTTGTGACATACTGATCATATAAAAAAATCATAGTAAATATGATTTCAATTTATTTACTCCTATCAGTGATATAAGAATACGCATATAACAACTTAGAAGGAAAACAAAAACAGGAAAACACATATCCAAACTCTCTCAAAATAAGAATCGCTACTGCAAAATTAGTCCTCCTTTATTAAACCTTCAAAAAAATATATAGGGCACAATAATTTTCTGATAAAAAAACCCAACCCTTTCTCATTCTTTAGTCCCATGTATTTATAGAAAAGACAAACTAACTAAAAACCAATTTCTAGCAAAGCTTTAATTACAAAGTCTAAATAATCACAACGTACATCTCAAATACATGCATATAAAACTTTCTAATTCTATCCACATCTAAATATCATGTTATGGCTGGAGGCATGGCTAGAGATAAGGATCTGAAAGTAGAATTTTGTGACATGGCATCCAAGTCAACAACTATCCACGAGATTTTTCCTCACAAAATCCTGAAAAATAGGGTCCGGTGATCCCTTTGAAAATCCAAAACCGTGATAATTGTTAGAAAATCGAGAGAGGTTTTTCTAAATGAGTTTTTTATGGATAAAATCCTCTTTCAGTTTCCTAAAAATAGTTCTCATTTTTCTACAAAATGTACCCTAAATTACTGTGATGTACAAGAAAAACAGAGTTTTAACTGGTGATTTCGTTTATAGACTGACTGTCGGCATTTCCTTTCTACCTGTTTTTAGGATTCATTGACAGTGGAAATGTCAGCATTTCTCTTATCAAACGTTACCAATTTAACAAAAAATTTACCAAACTTATAAATGAAACTTACAAAATGAAATGAGTTTAACAGTGGATAAGGGCAATCATTCTGATTTGGAAAAATGATTATGATTTGTATGAAACACATGTTAATTGATGATTATTCAACGAACCATAAACCAATGGCGGCAGATAAATTTATGATTTAACCTCACACTTAACTATGGCACACTTTCATACCTCATGATTGACAGTGACGTGGTTAGCGTAATTCCAAATTTTAAATTTTAAATTTGTTTTTGGCACTGCCAATCGACCTGTCAATTTTATAAAAAAACATTGAAAAGCTGGTAGTCAACGAATTTATTTAGAAAAAATTATTGGAACACTTAAATTTATGATAGCCCCTCTATCGATAATTTCCCTATTTATTACATTAAAAGCGTTGACACTGAGACTATCAACATTTTCTAAAAAAATAAAAAAACAAAACAAAAAACAAAAAACAAACAAAAACAAAACAAAAAAAGGCAAAACAAAAAAAACAAAAACAAAAACTTTTAAAAACAAAGTTTATTGTGATAACACCACACTCCTCCAAGAGTGCTCTAAGAAAAATATAAGTGTCCAAGAGTATGAGAGAGAGAGAGACAATGGAGAGAGAGCTCCTATCCGGATTCAAACAAGAACACAACAAAATACAGATATAACCATAAATACAGAGATGCAATAGAAATAATACTTCATTTCATTAATGTAAAATATTGAAATATGCTTACAAACAGAAATGGAAATAAACCAGCTAGGGCGATGGTAGCTTATCTCTTAGAAGAGATGTGACAGCTACATGACTTTGAACTATCTTACAATGAGGCTCAAAGTCATATTTATTGTTAAGAAAAAATGGAAAACATAAACATCCAAAAACCTAACCCTAGGAGATGAAGCGCCAAATTATGGGCCCCATTTTGGGTAAATTGGACATCAACTTCCCGGGGTCGTAACTTTTCCATACAATCTATGTTTGACATGTACAATACCTCATTAGAAAGGTCTATTCGAGAACTACAACTTTGGAAAGAGAAAGATTGATACATGGGCCCATGTTGCTCCCAATTTCCTCAAAAAACATCATTTAGGGCCTCAAAGTGGCTCCGGAAGTTCAGGACCCAAAAAACTGCAAAAAATAGTAAATTGTGCTACAAATAAGGAAATTGAAAAACTGAAAGAAATAGTTGTGGGGGTCCAAGTGGGATAGGTGGGTAGCCACCAACATCCACCTGGATCATTCCTCCCCCCTTACGAAGTAATGGTCCCCATTGCGTTGAGTGCCTCCATGAGATGGGGAAACTTCTGCTGAACTTGGTCCCTAGTGAGTTGTTCTGCAATCTCTAATGTTTCCAGTAATGGTGGGAAGCATGGTCGAGGGCAGTCCACATTGAACACTTTGTGAAAGACAAGGAATGGGGATATTCTATACTCCAAATAATTGTTTCCCATAGCCTTGATAATGGTGTAAGGACCATATCGGAGTGGTCTGAGCTTCTGATGGGCTCTTGTAAGGCATTCTTTCTGTAGATGCAACTATACTTTGTCACCCACTTTAAACTTGTGTGGTACCTGATGTTGATCATGTCGTTTCTTGTACTTGGCATTTTCCAGAATGGAGCGGCGATATATCAACGCGTTGGGTAGAGGTGCTCTAGGAGTTAGATCGAATGACTGCTTGACCTAACAGTGAAACGGTACCCCTATGGGTGAGGAGAATATGTTCCTGTATTCTTTCATGACTGTATCCATCTATTGCTGATGTTACTGTGTGGAGGAACCCTTCGCAGGGGTCATGGATGTGGCGACGATCTTCCCCTTACTTTGAGGGTGATCCAGATAGAAAATAAATTTCCTAGTTTAGGAGATGATCTTACTACCTTTCTTAGCAGAGATCAAAGAAGTGGAAGTAGGTGGGGCTACCTCCATATCTTGTATAATGAATTACCCAAAGAAATAATAATAGCGCGAGGCCTTGACTCATACACAGCATGTCGCTTCGACAAGTATGGTTGGGCTAATAATACATCACAAACATCAAGAGGTGCAAAATCACACAATACCTCATCTTTAAAGGGCTTGATGTTCTAGGGAAGGCGACACTACTGGTGGACTCGAAGATCTCATCCTTGGTGAAGCCACCCAATGTTGTACAGTTGTGGGTGTGGTGTGGTTGGTAGGCCAAGCCGCTTCACAGCCTCTATCGAAATGAGGTTCTTTTGGCTCCCACTGTCAACAATGAATTGCAACGGCGAAACCTTCACCCACATTTGTGAGTCGAAAATATGCTCCCCCTCCTCTATATCTTTGGGCTCATTCTTTTGGGCCTTGGCAGTGGCAATAGTGGCAATGGGCTCCACATCAATGATTTGCTTCCCTTTGTCATTCCCCTTGTCGGGTTCTGACTCAAGGTCAGAACATGCATCTAATTCTGAAGCCTTTAACTCGGCCACCAATGACTGCTTGGTCCGACACTCACTTGTGTTATGAGTGGGGCTCTTATGGAACTCACACCACTTTCCTCCGTCCTTCTTTGATTTCATGGTGTTGTTATTTTCTTGCGACTTCGACATGTTGTCTTGGGTCACCCCACCTTGGCTTTGTCCATTGTTCTTCGGATTCGCAGATCCAAAGTCTCGCTTATTTTGTTTAAACTTTCGTTTGATCATGACAGCATATTGGTACACTGTGCTGAGTGAGGAGATGTTTAAGAACTCCATCTCATCCTGGATGTACCTATGTAGGCATCCACAGTACTTGAGTACCAAATACAGCTAAGAATCCTTGATACCCAACTTTGTGCGAAGGGTATGAAAAATATTTGTGAACTCCGGAACATCTTGGTCCCTTCCTTGACGCAGCGTGGTCCATTTTATGTATTTTTCCTCATAGCTCCTGACAGGGTAGTACTGCTCCTTGATGGCATCCCGGAATGAATTCCAAGTGGGTGCGGCTGAAAATAGTGAATTGTGCTACAAATAAGGAAACTGAAAAACTGAAAGAAATAGTTGTGGGCATCCAAGTGGGATAGGTGGCTGGCCACCAACATCCACCAGGACCAGCTCCACCCTAAACTATTGAAACTTCCATCTGATCCTTAGAAGCCTTTTTATCAATGACGCCTCTATTTTCTTCAATTTCCATTATTTTCCTTCAGTTTCCTCCTCACATGCAACTTGTGACCTTTGACCTTCCTTTTCTCCTATTTTCCATTATTTTCATAAATAAAAATGCCAATTAAGGCCTCTTGCCTTTTCAAATCCTTTTCCATTTCCTTACTGTTATAGAAATTTTTGTGCCTTACAGCTTTGAGCATGAAATGTCCATAATCCAAGGTATCCAAAGTCCCTAAAGATGTTGTTACAGCTCCTAAAGGAACAAGGTCAACCAATGGCAGCTTCTCCGAGAAGTTCTCCACCAAAAACCACTCAGAACTAGTCAAATCAGGATCAATTCAGAAGCTCCACTAGCTGCCTGCGTTGCAAAGCACCCAAATACACTGGCTAGGTGCATTGCAATGCACTTGAATGCACTACCCAGGTGTGTTGAGCAGGAAATGACAAGTGGTAGAGTCATTCAATGAGGTGGAAAGACCATGGAAGCTTCCAGAATCTTCTCCAATGACACTTGCCTCAATGAATTTGACCAAGTGATGAGTAAGAGGCTCTCAGTCTCCAAGTGGAAGCAAGAACTAATAGAGAGAAGCCACAAGTCAAAACATAAGCTGACTCATCCTCTCTGCTTACATCTATATATGGATCCCTCATCCCAAAGATCCAAAGGCTGGAATTTTGTACTTTGCAGAGAATTGCTGTTGGTTTGAGGTTGAGATTAGTATATTGGGTGATTTATGCTTTGTTCGAGGAGAGGAAGGGATTCCTTTGCTGGGAGGTAGATGCTGGATCGAGACTCACTTGGTTGTATCTCCTCCTGGACTTTCTTATCATATCAATAAAATTATTTGAGTTTCTTCTACATGCTTGTATATCAGTGATGTTTTGTTATATTTGCATGTTTAGCTTAATCTGATCCTGAACTTTTTATGAATGTATATCTATATCTTCATGTAGTTTCTCTCTTCTGTGATCTTGCAGGAATTTAGTGAAGCTAGGCCGGTAAGGGAGCAGGGAGATGGGAGCTATTGAAGAGAGGAGCGATTGGATCAATAAACTAGCGAAAGACACAGGTTAGTTACATCCTTCCTCTTCATTTACATTTCATTAAGAAGAATACTCAAGTAGTTTTCCTTGTTTGTTGCTAAGGCACTATCACACCTTAGAGTGGGATAGGGGCATTCTGAATAGATTCTATTCCCAACAACAAATTGGCGACTCCACTGGGGAACGTATCTAGTTAGTTTATTTGTGTTTCTATTGCTATTCTTCTCATAAACTTAGGAGTAGCGAATCGAACTGCATTTGCCATTTACAAATGCAAAGTAGAGATCTGCTACTCTAGTCCATCCATTGGGCCTGTTTATGATCTGAACAAGCTGATCCACAAATGCTCTAACTGCCCTTTGTGATAGCTCTTAGTCTTAAATCATCCTCCTAATTGTACCTTATTGATAGCTTTTATCCGGCCAAAAACCATAGATTAAACTACAAACCGTGACCCAGAACCGAGAGGAAACTCTCGTTTCTGCTTCAGCACAGGCTCTGTGAAGAGGTTCTGCATTTCAACGCAGGTCCCGAGAGGGCTACCTGCGCTGCAATTCAGTTTCTCTGTGCAACATGTGCACTGATCAGCCTTTGCCCTGTGCAGCTGTGGTTCTTTGCTTCATTTTGTTCAGTTTTATCTCTGTTTTTTGCAGCCTGTTATCAGTGTGTGTACCTATCTGAAAACCCCTTTTCTCTGCCTTAATTCCGCCTCAGTTGTATAAAAGAAACTGTATTTGTTTTTGTGTATTTGTTACATCATTTGCAGTTTCCCATTACAAAAGTAAACTAGTCATACTGTCGCCCTTAGATCTAGACCTGTCGTAAGTGTCGTTTTGATCTTAGGAGAAAGTTTGTTTGCTGTTGACAGTTGATTGCGCTTTTGCTTTTGTCTTTTGGTTTGAATTTGTGAATTTCTAGTGTCGAAACAAGTGTTTACTTCAAAATCATAAAGTGTCGTAATCGTCTTTTTTATTTCAAAAAGAAACTTGTTTGTGTTTTCACTTGAAATCGAATTCAAATTTGTACAACAGCTTTCTTTTTAGGCATCAATATTAAGAAAGTGAAAACAAATACATGCACATGTGCATTTGCATATTGATAGTTTGTATGGTTTGATTTAGGAAAAGTGCATTTACAGTGTGCTCTTTTCTCTTTGAGAAAAGTTTGTGTCTTTCTTTTCCCCTTGTAGCTAGGATTTTCATTGTTGAAAAGAGATAAAAGCTTGCTTATCATCTTTAGACTGCATTTAGGAATTGTATCTACATCTCGTGGTGATCCAAAAAGGCAAACTTCTAAGAAAGATAAACCTAAAATAAATTGAATGAACTTAACAACGCTTTGTAACTTAATGCACAACATAGAGGTCTAGGCTAGAGACGTGTTTCGGCGTCGTAAAACCTGGTGACTGTCGGCCTCACTGATGGTTGGGTGATTCCTCCAGAGAGACGATAAGCGCCAGTACGGATTGTGCTCCCACGTACCGTCGAGTATATATTGGGAGACCCCTATAGGCATAAAACCTTTATCCATAGGAAGCCGTGTCGGCCGCCCTACTGATCGCAATGCACTAAACACAGCATTCGGGAAGATTGACCACCCATACCTTAAAAAGTATTCTGCAGTTTTGCGATTGGTTTGGCACACCCTCTACCTAGAACTCCAGAGCAGTCCCTTTCGTTCCTTTTCAGACTCCTTAACGGAAAAGGTCCATCTGAGCACTTGTCACTTCAGGCTCATTAAAAATCGAAGGAGACTAGAGTCATCTTTTTCTTTTTCTCGACTCTTTAAAATTGAAAAAGCAAGTTGTGTCCAAGCGTCGTTAAAATTTATTTTAAACGGAATATTCAGACCCTTTTTTCCTGCGTTGATCTTTAGGTTGAGAAAATGGAGCCTACCAACTAAGGAATTCCCCTTGGTGGAAATCCTAGTCCCTTCTTCTCTTGGGGAGATGTTGGTGCACCCCATATGGCCACATTGTCACTTCCAGGACTGACAATTGGCTTGCCAGTCTGGCTCTTCTCAACCAATGTCATTCAGAACACCCCTATTCCTGAATAGTCGAATCAACAGTTAGACCAGTCCAGAGTTACCCACCAACCTTCCACTTCCTCTAATTCTTCCTCTCCTCCTTCCTCTTCGCTTGATGGGGCTGGAAAAGCCAAAAGTCAAGTTCCTAAGGAGAAGAAGGAAAAGAAGAAGAAAGAGAAGAAGAAGAAGGAGCCAAAAGCGGTTGGGGGCAAACGAGTGTCGTCTAACGAAAATTCACACACTGCACTGACCAGGCCTAAATCGCCATGTGTCATTTGCAAGGGAGACCACTTTCACAGAGATTGTCCCTGCATCCCTCGGATACTAAGGGACTGGTCTCCCCGTTTGCACAATCCGGTGGCGTCAACCTCTGATAGCCATGTTGAAAGCACACCGTCAACTAGCGAAAGTGAAGTCCCTGGACAAAAAGGGAGAGCTAGATCCCCTTGTAAACTGTGCGAAGGCGATCACGCCATCCACCGTTGTCCCTTCTTAGACGAAGCTAAAAGAGTTTTGGATGATCGTTCGGTTTCACCGTTACGACTTCCTCTTGGATATAAAAAACTCTTGCCGAGTCCTTCGTTAGTTGAAAATCCAGCTGGCCCGCTCAAGTGGTCAGCTGAAGCGCCGGTCATTGAAGATGAACCAGCTGAATCCATACCCGACAAAAGTCAAAAGGTCGAGGCGGAAATTGACCCGGTCTTGCCTTTAGAGGTTTTATCTTCGAATGATACAGTCACTGAAGAGGATAAAGATGACACCATCCAAATTCTCTTCATCAACACAGACTCTGACGAGCACAGGGGCAATCCACCCATTCCTTTATCGCAAGAAGGAAGTTCGTCAGAGTGATACCCAGCCGTCTACTCGGTCCCACCACCAAGCAACCTAGTTGTATCCTTCGACTGGAACCAACTAGGCAGACCCCGTTTGTCAGCAAGCATACCATTCAGAATTATCATCCAAATATACAGAATGGTTATGGCTGGCACCATCATTGATGAGGGGGCGTCTGTGAGTATCCTTTCCTCTATTGCTTGGAAAGCGCTTGGTTCGCCATCGCTTTTGCCTGAAATGAGAAATCTGAAAGGCTTTGATAAAGGAACCAGTCGACCTTTAGGGATCCTCCCCAATGTGCCCATAACATTGAAAGGGAAGACCATTCAAATGAATGTGATGGTCGTTAAAGGACCCTTGGATTATAACCTACTCCTTGGACGAGACTATATATATTTCATGGGAGCCATCGTCTCCTCACTCTTTAGAGTAATGTGTTTTCCGCACGAAGTAAGAGTGGTCAAGCTCATAGACCAGCTTTCATTTCCTGGATCACGCATCGCAAATAGTCATATAACATCCCTAAATGGTCTATTCATGCAATAAATGTCTCAACCCACGTTCCGTCCTCCCGATGAGCGCGAGTAATTCGGAAGGATATGACTGGAACCCAAGGGGCATGCGTCCTGGTCTGCTTCGGCAGGAAAACTTTGGGTATAGGGTAGGTTTCCGCAGGAGAATATGACTAGTCCGTACCCCGTCCGTGATTAGAAGAGGGGTTGTCCTAGAATAAGATTCTTTTGTCAAAGTTATGTGAATCGGCGAGCATCGTCATTCACCTTTGTTTATCTCGGTAGACATCGCCGAAGAAGTGTTTTGTTTGCTGCGCAAATGAGACAATCTTTGGTAACCTGAAAGGGGTAGGCCTTTCCTGGTAGAACAAATGTTTTATCTGCAAATTGAGGGGTAACCTTGAAATCGTACTTTATACCTGGAGGCATGCAAACCTTTTGGAGTGCAAGAAAGGATCGGCTATTTATTTTTAAATTTTTAGGACCTCTAACCCTTTAAACTTGTAGGATTAGTCGTTTCTGAACTTGCATAATGAAAGGATGCGGGGCATAGCTTTGTAAGGCGCAAGCTCCATAAAAAATGGCATCTTACATGAGACATTCTTATCATATGACTGGATTAATCGAGTAGTTTTAGCACATAGTTCATGCTCGTTAAAAAATAAACATAAGATCGAGCAAGTGTTTCAACCCACATTTAAGCTCGTTAAAAAATGAACTATCTTCCGGTAAATAACCACCGTGAATGTAACATTATCAGCCATTAAAGCCTTGTTCATGTTTGCACCGTCACCTCCACTTTTCCATTGGCCGATCATTCACCTCCATTTGATTGTTTACCCATTTTGAGGAACAGCTACGAAGAGTGATTTCACTAGCCATCCTTGTGACACTGCCGTGATTGGAAAATTCCAACCCTTACCTGGAATCAGCTGCTACCCATTTTATCACTCGTTCCTCAAAAGACGAGTCTTCTTTAAGCTCTTTTCATCTGACTCGTAAAATATGAAAAGATTGCCGAGTTTTGGCCTTCCAGCTCGTTAAAGCGACAGGAAGTGCTATCCCTCCTCTAGATTTTAATATTTTTGGACCTGAGGGATTATTGCACAAAAAGGTCGAGCGCTTGTTTTGTTCGGCTCGTTAAAATTATCGAAAATTCATCCCTTCTGTATTATTTTATACTTTTTCGGACTTAAGGGATTAGATGACGAAAAAGGAACTCCGGAGTTACCTTTACGTACCTTTTCAAACTCTCTAAAAATGAAAAGGACTGAGTTATCTTTGTCGTTAGACTCGTTAAAAAGATTAATAGCGACAAACTTGTCTTTAGACGAGAACGAGTTTCACTATCGCTAGGCTCATTAAAACATAGCGATAGGTTTTCCCGAAGGGCAAATTATAGAACAAGCATATGTTATCCTCCTCAAGCTTGACAAAAATAAAGAGGTACTGGTCAGCAATGACTGGGGAAAAATTGGGAAGAAACTCAAAGAACCTTTATTGGTAGCAAGTCGCTCTTGAACATGACACTTCCGCTCCGTGCCTGAGTCGGGTTGGGTTGTTTCATTCACCGGCCACATCACCATGGTCTCGCCATACCATCCACCTTTGGGGTAAATGCTACCAATCCATCATACAAGTGTCACCGATATGTTCAAGAGAAGTCATCCAGAGAATTCAACCGTGTCCCATCCACTACCATACATTATACTTCATTCTTTCATGACCGCCACCCTGAACCATATATCATCAGATCGTTTTCACCTCCATCAAAATCATTTGCTCCGTTCCATGTCACTGATGTGGGATACATCAAGGCCCTCCTTTGACGGATCGCTTCTTGTCGACATCAGCTCATTATCCAAGAAGTTGATCTAGGAACACCCCCTTCAGTACTTTGAAGCTTGCATGCCTCAATGGCAAGTTTCTCACTTCCGGCGACAGGTATACATCAATGACCTTCGACCGAAAGATTTTGCGTGGTGTTAGACGCCAAGTCCTTTATTCACACCACGTGAATTGTACTGCAGTACCTTGAGGGTCATTATCATTATCGGTGATACCTCTCGCGCTTGTTAACAGTTTACATCATTGACTGGTAATCAAGCGATGTCTTTCCATGTTCGACTTCAAAACATTTCTCACATGGATCAACTTGTACTTAGAGTGAAGATCGGACGAGATTGAAGACCCCGGATCTAGTTTCATCCATCCGAGCTGCGATATATATTCAGGAAAAATAAAGACATTGACATGTACAGCATTGCAGAACAGATGATCATCCTACCAAAAGGATGATGATTTCATCAGAATCATCAGTCTACCATCAGCCGATTATCTGTCCTATGTACATAAAAATGAATTTATAAAGCTAAGCATGGGAATGCCCGCCTCAGCTAGATCGTGAAAACAGTATGAAAAATAATGTATTGTATTGTATCTTATTACAGGTCTCCTCCCAGCATTGAATTAACTTCGGATCCTCCTAATAAAGCATTTCACCCGATAAACGGCCTCATACTTTAGGGGGCAACTGTTATAGACATTTTTGTGCCTTACAGATTTGAGCATGAAATGTCCATAATCCAAGGGATCCAAAGTCCCTAAAGATGTTGTTACAGCTCCTAAAGGAACAAGGTCAACCAATGACAGCTTCTCCCAGAAGTTCTCCACCAAAAACCACTCAGAACTAGTCAAATCAGGATCAATTCAGAAGCTCCATTAGCTGCCTCCGTTGCAAAGCACCCAAATACACTGGCTAGGTGCATTGCAACGCACTTGAGTGCACTACCCAGGTGCGTTGAGCGGGAAATGACAAGTGGCAGAGTCATTCAACGAGGTGGAAAGACCATGGAAGCTTCCATAATCTTCTCCAATGACACTTGCCTCACTGAATTCGACCAAGTGATGAGTAAGAGGCTCTCAATCTCCAAGTGGAAGCAAGAACTGACAGAGAGAAGCCACAAGTCAAAACATAAGCTGACTCATCCTCTCTGCTTACATCTATATATGGATCCCTCATCCCAGAGATCTAGAGGCTGGAATTTTGTACTTTACGGAGAATTGCTGTTGGTTTGAGATTGAGATTAGTACATTGGGTGATTTATGCTTTGTTGGAGGAGAGGAAGGGATTCCTTTGCTAGGAGGTAGATGCTGGATCGGGACTCACTTGGTTGTATCTCCTCCTGGACTTTCTTATCATATCAATAAAATTATTTGAGTTTCTTCTACATGCTTGTATATCAGTGATGTTTTGTTATATTTGCATGTTTAGCTTAATCTGATCCTGAGCTTTTTATGAATGTATATCTATATCTTCGTGTAGTTTCTCTCTTCTCTGATCTTGCAGGAATTCAGTGAAGCTGGTTCGGTAAGGGAGCGGGGAGTTATTAAAGAGAGGAGCGATTGGATCAACAAACTAGCGAAAGACACAAGTTAGTTACATCCTTCCTCTTCATTTACATTTCATAAAGAAGAATACTCAAGTAGTTTTCCTTGTTTGTTGCTAAGGCACTATCACACCTTAGAGTGGGATAGGGGCGTTCTGAATAGATACTTTTCCCAACAACACTTACCCATAATAAATGAAAGGAACGCCTAGAATAAGATTTTTTTCCCAACATTCATCTTGGAATACGTGTCCCATGACCTTGGTCTTATATTTTTTTACATGAATTTTTAACCGAGGTTATTACATCTCTAAGAATCTTAGTAAAACATCATCATAATTATTCCTAAAAAGAACACCATCAATCAATTGATATTTAACACATTTTAACCATAAATCTCATATTTGTTTAGCTATTAAATGATTACGTCCAATTTCATGTGTTAAGAAATACCTAATATTGTAATACTAGGTGTCTGTGGGTACAAGTACATAGAGTGTTTTCTCTTGGCTTAATTCAAACTCATTGTACTAACCTTATTCCAAATGAGAACTCTATTTTCCATCTGAATGATAACCTTTTGACTCAGGTGACAATTTGCTTAAAACTTGTCCTTTTATGACCTTTGATGTTTTAATTTCCATATCATATTTTTGAAACATGCTCATCCAATTTTTTAATTTTTCTCCTAAGTATTTTTTTACCAATAAATTTTGCACAACAAGGTGAGGAACTATGATTTTGGTGTGTGATTTCAATAGAAAAGGCCTACAATGTTTGGTAGATTTGTAAACTACATATGCTTACTTATCTATATCGAGATAATTTAATTTAGCCCCATGAAATCCATAACTCATGAATGAATATGGTATTTCAACATCATCAACATTCTTCTAAGTAAGGATTGTTGAATAAGAGACATCAGATGCAAAAGTATATAATAAAAATTATTTATCAAAATTAGGGCTAATTAGTGTTGTAGCAGCTACAATAGCCTCTTTAATGTTTGAAAAGAATCATTTTCAATTGTACCTCATTTAAAAATATGATCCTTTTTAACCATATATTACATAGTTCTAACAATCTTTGCAAACCCAAGGACGAATCTCCTAACAAAATTAATTTTCCCAAGAAAAGACTGCATAGTTTTTTTATTGTGAGGAAGAGAATTTTGTAGAATAACTTTAAACCCTATCTAGATCTATTACAATTACAACTTTAGAAACTATAAATCCAAGAAGATTACCTTCAGTGCCAGCAAAAATGGTTTTCTTTATATTTAAGGATATACCATATTTGTGACATTGATCAAATGTGTTTCTCAAATTATCAACATGTTGTTCTTTTTCTTTGCATAAATAGTTATATCATGTAAGTACACAACCATAACATTATTAATGAGTCTATTGAAGGAAATGTCCATTGCTCTTTGAAAATTTTCTCTTGTGTTTATCAAACCAAGAGGAATTTTCTAATAATCATAAGTGCCCCATTTGGTATGAAAATTTGTTTTGATTTGATCCTTTAGTGCAACCAAAATATGGTTGTAACCAAAAAATTCATTTAGCAAGGAGAACATTTTTTAAACAATAACAATTTGTAGGATTTTTTCCATAGGGGGATCATGGTTTTTATCTTTTTTTTTTATTATTTGTTGATGTTTCAAAATTCAATACAAATACTTATTCCCCCATTCTTCTTCCAAAATGGAACTAAATTTCAAATCCATTGAGAGTGTCTAATTGGAAAAATGATTCTTTCTTTCAGAAATTTATTCAATTCATATTTGATTTGACCTTCCAATCTAGGATACGTCTTTCTTAGTTATTGTTGAAATGGTTTAGTACCTTCTTTTATTAGAATAACATGTTGAATAATATTGGTATCATATAACTTCAAGACATCATATGTTCATGTGAGAACATCTTTGTATTATTTAAACAACTTAGATACATTTTTTTCGTTCAATGGGAGTACTATTTATTCCTAAATTATTTTTTGGATTCTTATCAGTTCCTAAGAATACAACGTCGTATTGCATAGAGGAACATTTTGTCCTAAAATTAGTAATTCCTTTGAACTTATTTTAGAAATCAAACAAATTTTCAAGCCAAACTATTGACTTTAGGAGAAACTTTGTGATTAAAGTTTGCATGAAAAATATGAATTTAATTGAAAATTATGGTGTTCTTCATCTATTATTGATCCTTTAAAAGAATCTTCCATGTTTATTAAATATTTTATTTGGTCATATAATCAAAAAATCTCTAATTAGAGATGTGTTGTCAGGGACAGGTGGCCTAAAAAGAATTTCTACGAAGAATTTTCAGGTGAAAAGTTCTCAACTAGAAGAATCCTAGAGGCAACATTAGCCAAAAGGTCAACATCATTTTTTGTGAATGAGGAATTGAATTTAACTCAAAACTATCAAAGCTTTGGGCTAAATTCCACACCTCTTTCCTCTAACTTTTTAAATTATTAGAGACACAATGTATGGTTTTATTACATTGCCTAACGATTATCTTTGTATATCCTAAAACTTTAATTTGTTTAACTTCCATTTCAACAACTTTATAAATACCTTGAAGTATGGCTTTGTACTCTGCAAAATTGTTGGTGCTTTGAAATTTAAGTCTACATGAAATAATAAACTTATTACCTTATGGATCCAGTAAAACAAAACTAACACTGGCACCTTCTGTCGATTTAGAACCATCAAAGTATAAATTCTAGAAATTAGTATTTATATCATTAGCTAGAATAGAATAAGAATACAAAAAATATGTTATTTTCTTTGAATCCAAGAAAGGAATAATAAGGAAATTTAGTCTTTCAACTTCTAATTCTGGAATAAAATATTTTCCTGATGCATAATTACCCAAAATGGTATCAAAATAATAATAACCTAACGAAGCTTGAGAAAACATAACTACTTCATTAGGTTTTTCAAGATTAGTTAAAGTATATTTCATGTGTTTTTCTCTTTATACTTTGATCTTATTAGGTCATCCATTTAATGGCAGCCATAGATGTGACCAATCAATTGAGAAATATCCATCAAGTTTTCCAGACCATTCTTTGCTAAGTAACAGACCATAAGATTCTCTAATGTTTATAACAATAATATCAACGTTTTGAAAAATTTTAGGATTGGATGTAAGCCTTATGTCCATGTCTTGAATCTCTCCAATAACTTTAACACTTGACCTATCATGTGACACAATTTGAGTAGAGGATTGTATGGGAGAAAGATTTATTGTTTCAACCATTGATAAAGGCATAACATTTGATGAGGCACCTGAATCCATTAAATTTTTTTGTACATTTATATTAAAAATCTAAAAGGTCAAGAGAAAAGGAGGAGTACGAGAATATGATCTATCTTCAATGAGGGTTGCATTTATATTAGATATCCTTTTTGCAGGGGATTTATGTGCATTATTTGAATTGAAAGTTTGAGTTTGGGGTGGATCAGTTCCTAAGGCTTTAAGGACTTTATTCTTTTGTTGAGTTAATTTTGATAACTCAAATATAGAAACATTTTCCCTAGTTTTCTTCATGTCTTCCACCAAATCATATTAAACATTTTAATTTTGAGGAGCTACATTTGATGAAGTGGCAACTTTATTAGATGTTTGCAACTTTCTAGGAGGACTAGGAGGATTTGTAACAACTAGAGTGGAAATTTTATTTTGAGTTTGATGTTCAGTTATTATCCTAGTCTTCACAACATTAACTTCCTCCTTATCTTCAACTAAATCGTTATCAATTAATCCTCTTTATGAGACATCCCATAACACATTAACAAACTTGCTATATGTAGATTCTTCCTTCTTAAATTCTTGTGGTTGTTATACTTATTCACTATCTACAAAAATTTTAAACATGTTCCTCGAAGCTACACATGTTTTCTCATAATTATTATCATTATGGTCTATGCAGAAATCATCTTGTGCATAATCATCAATATTTATTTCCTCAACAATGGTTTGGTTACGATTGGGAGGTTTATTTGTCCTAAATGGTCTCCATGGTTTCTTTGTTGAAGGAGTTTATGAAAGAATGGCTTTGAAATCAGTTATTTCATTAGATATTTTCTTTATTACCTTCTTGAATAGAATCTAAGTCAACAACTTTTTTTAATTTTTTCTCCTCAAGTGATCTACTAGATGTTCGATTATTTAGAATAGAAAATGTTTTAGTTCTTTCTTGACTTGTTTCCTTCCTTGAAGCTATTTTTAAAATTTGTTTCTCAGCATTAAAAGACTCTTCCATATTTTGAGCTAGTGTTTGTTTTTATTCTCCAATTACAAGTAATGAAATTGATAGGGGAAGGGTAATAGTATAAAATTCAATCAAAAAACCATCTCCAAGTTTTGAATTAGTTAGAATTTTATTCAGAAGAGAAAGAAATATTTGATTGAAATTGGTATTTGACTCATTGGGAAGCATTTTAATATTTTATATTTCTAACAATAGGGCTGCCTTGGATTTATTTTCCCCAAAATTTTAACAAACTGGGGAAAGTTTACGTACTTTATCTTCATATTATATTGCTCCTAATTTGAAAAACATAAATTGTTTAATATGTTCTTAAGTAGAGATAGGCCCATTAGGATTAAACTTTGGAAGAAATATTTCAGGATGTTTAGGCAGGTTATGTTGATCCCCAACAATATTAATTGGACCTATTGATAACCAAAGTTGACCATCCATAGTTGGAATCAAAAGAGGAGAACCTAAATATGGTGAACTTGGAGTTGGATAACCTGTAGGCGAAGGTATAATAGGTGGAGAAGTTAGTGGTGGAGGAATTGAAGGAGGAGTTACAAGCAAAGTGATATGTAAGATAGAACTTGGAAAAGAAGTAGTGAGAACTTTAGGAATTTGAATACTGAAAAGGGATGTGTTAGAGTAGGTGTGGTTAAAGGATGACCACTTATAGGTGTAACTATTTTTGAAGCTATCATATTCCTAATCAATTTCTTCGAAAGGAAATAATTGATTCATTATAGAGGAAAATTCTAATGATGATTCAGAACTAACTTGTGATGAAGAAGAAATTAAATCTTTAAATTATTGTTTAGGTCTTATCCTTCCTGATATATTAAATAAAATGGTAGATAAACCTAAAATGTCACTCTGAGAATGAGTGTACACCTTTGAAAACTATATTTGAGGATGAACAAGGGCAAAAGAAACTTCAACAAATACTATTGTAGATGGCACAAAGACATGTGTAACTGTTGAAGAAGTATATTGTGGTTCACTTGAATGAACTAATAAAGAATAGGTACTAGTATTAGATGATGTAATGGGAATATTAGATTCAAAATAATTATCAGCCATGCATTATCTGTGGCCCTCCTTCTAGCACCAAAATTATTGACAAGAGGAAAATTCCTAGATGCAATGAGTGAGTATTGGCCTGATCAGGGTCATAATTAGACCCCTATTCATTTGATTTAGTCGTATACTCTTCGGAACAAAACCTCGGTTTCCTATCCTACTCTAAAACTAAACTAAATAAATGCTAAAATTAAAACTAAATTAAGGAAAATATATGACATAAGTTAATATTTACAATTAACTACAAATAAATATACAAATTGTTGTGTGCATGTGTGAAATTAACTTGAGCTATCTAACAACAGGAAGGGTGGGGGGATGGGGAATCATTAAAACATAATATTAATGAAAATGTTTGATCTTCACTAAAATATGGGTCCAATCAGCCACATAATGACTTTTTGACTCGCTTTCCAAAGCTTATGAATAAATCAGTTTATATATATATATATATATATTAAGATTTTATATTTTGACGACATGAAATTAAATAAAATTAAATAACATAAATAAATCTATTACGGAAATGAGAGAAACCCATATAACTATGTTTTGAATATCAGAAATTAATGTCGATAAATGAAAAACAAATAATAAATATGAAATAATAAGTATTTCCAACAATAATATATGATAAGTTATTTCAAAAGAAATAATCACTAACACATTCTAATATTCCACATAATTTGATATGTAAATGAAAGAAGAGAAATACCATAAGTTCATATTAAGTAATTAAATAGATCACAATATATCAAGCTCATAACTGCAAGAACTCATCAAAATTTAAAATGGCCTTCAGAACTTGAATATCAAAGTAATCATTACAAAATCTAATTCTTACATTTAAAAAAAAAATGACCCATACACCAATGTAATGGGTGGTATAAATAATAAAAGTAAATAAGATAAGATCCATTTTGAGCTTAAATATAGAAAATATTTAATTTTTTTCTCAACTAAAGATAATACTAAAACATTAATCTTATCTAATCATGATATCTTCTTCTTTGAATCAGGTAAGCAACCATTTCAACCTTCTTCCTAAATATGAGAAGTTGAATTTGATTCAACTAACATTTTTTAGCAGAATTTTTTTGGATGTACACAACACATTCCAAAAAAAATTCATGAATCTATTGAAGATAAAGTGGTGCAAATTTGTCACTATTGAACTGACACCTAGATAGCATATTTTCAATATACCTCTTTTTTAATTTCATTTGCTCCAAAGGAAGTTGTAGAAATTTCTAAAAAACCTGTTTATTCCATGTACCAATTTCCTTAAATTCGTTCTCATATATTGCTATCTTATCTTCAACTTCTTATTCAGTAAGTCCTAATGGAACTGCTTCCCTGAGAGGTTTTGGCTGAGGCATATCCAATTATTCTATAATATCCAAACCTAAATCCGAAACAAAGTCACGAAGATTTACTACATCTTAAATTCATTCTTTAATCTCTTTATTGTTTGAATATCTTTGATTTAATGAAGCAATCATAAGTTTTTTGTCTTTATTAGAGAATTTCACAATATTCTCAGGGACTGAATTACTTTTCACAATCAATAATATAAAAAAATTTATTATCTATCATGTTGTCCTTCTCCATTAGTGATTCAACTCTGTCAGTAAGAGATAATATCTCTATGAAAAACATATAGATTTTATCCATACGTTTGTAAATTTTCAAATGAACTCTCTTTAACCTTTGATTTATCTATAGAGGCTATTATTTCAGGAAATTAATAAGTACAACATTTCTTGGCTATGTTTTAAGTGTTTCTGCAAGGATTCATATTCCTTTTTGAAAACTGAAATTTGATTTTCTTGAGCTTTCTTCAAATCCTCAGTATCCTTAGTATGTTGATTATTCAAATCATTTAACTTAGTTTTCGAGACTGTTACAAATTTGAATGATCAAAATGATTATTTTTCTCTATCTATTGAATAGTAAAAGAAAAATATTCTCTAAGCATAGTGGAATGTTTTTTCCATTCTTCTTCATTGAAATTTTTGTTTCTGAGTTTAGCTTCAAGCTCTTTAATTTTATCGAAAAGTTTAACATACATATCAGAAATCTTATCAACATAATGTTGAGTATAATTCATGAAGGCTCCAAGGACTTGAGTTGATTCTTTATATTTTTCATAATGATCACTTGAAGCTTTCCAACTCAGTTCTATAACAATTCCAGCAAAATCATCATGTTTCTTTTTTTTAGTCCTTTTTACCAATGATTTGGTTTGAGAGTTGAAATAATATTCACTTAAAGAAGGAATTGTTTCAACTTAAAATAATGGTTTAAAAATAGAAGAAGCAATTGGAATTTTTCTTGAAATATGAGTCAATGAAATGCCCAGAGACCAATATTTTGAAATCTACATTGATGATCTAGGAGTCAGTGAAACATATCAAGTTGTCTCCTTCTAAATTTTATGAGTTTATGGGGTGATTTCCATAGCACTTTGTTGATATTCTTTGTTGATGCCTTTGACAATAATTTAATAGTTTTTTGGGCTTCAACTAATTTCTAAACAATTTCTTCTTTTGAAACACCCATGCCTATAGAAGTTTCTGGTTGATCTAGCTCGTTAGGTGACTAAACATCAATTACCATATTATCTTCCATTGAAACACGTTGCTCTTGAGGTTTTTTTTCTTTCTTTTGCTCATTGTCTTCCTTTTATTTTTAAACTACACTAGATGAAACATAAGATGATAATAATGAAGAAATATCAAAAGAAAGTGGATATTTTGATACTTGAACCCTTTTCTCTATCATAAATGGAGAATTTTTTGAAAGAATATCAGTAATTAGAAAGTCAGATTTTCAGATAATTTCAAATTTTCAAGAGGAGTTGGAATATACAAACTCATTTGTTTAAGATAAAAATCATAAGTATCTTCTCTACTTTTCAACCTTCTCCTTCTCTTTAGCATCCATGAATTTTTCTCTTTCAACTACTTCGTCAAACTTATTAGCATGAATAAAACATAATCATACAAAGGTTGTTGATGTTGAAAATATTGTGACAAGGTTACTTATTTGTGATGGTTGATGATAACATTTTTAGGTTCATATCTAAAAAATGGCAAAGAATGAAGCCAAATTTTCTACAATTTCTCTACTTCAACCACAACATGTCCTATATATTTCAATATAATTAGACCAACTTTAATAGGAAAGCTAGGACATATATTTCTTTTCATTTTATACAACATTTTGGCTTGATGATGAAGTGTTGTATGATTGGCTATTTCTCTAACAACTAGCATATAAAGAATATATCTTGTTAGAACATGAGGTCCTACCTCACTTCCATAAATTCTAGTAAAAGAAAACTTTTCTTCAACAAACCAATCATTGTTTTCAGATAGGGCTTCCTGAAGATATTTATTGATTCTAGGGGGAGTTTCTCCAAATAAAACCTCATGCAAAGGAATCATGATATTGTTGAAAATATCATGTAAGTGTTGTTTAATGTGTCTTTCCCATAATATAACCATATAACCTTGTATGGTTATTGATGATTGAGAATAGATAAACTCCATTAACAGAAATGGAACTAAGGCCATGACATTGTCCATGAGATAAGAAGATATATAAAAAGCTTTTTCAAATATAGGAGGAGAATCAATAGATATTTTAATGGCTTCTAATATATTTTGAAATAGAATATCTTCCCAATAGAAGCTCTTTGATCATTTGTGAATGCAATAAATAAGAGGAACCCATTCAAATTTACAATGTTCTGGATTAGTTTCTCCATATAGTCTAGAAATAATCTTAACTTTATATCTAAAAGGGGGTTTGAAGATTGCTACTAGGAGATCCTTCCTTGTTTTCAATTTGCATCTTTCAGGATCATGGAGTTATTCTTTAACAACTAGGTTATAATCCTAATTATTGTTTTTTAGGAAATTATCTTGGGATTCATCTAAAAATTCTTTGTTCAAAAGAATTTCAGGAGGATTTAACTTATAGATATTACTAAGGACTTCATGCTTATAGGATGAAATCACTTTTTTACTATGGTAAAAAATGGAACGAGTTGGAATATGAACATGCATCAAAATCCAACTTATCATATCATAGTACTGAAAAATGTAAGGTCTAGATGCAATTCTATGCAATTTAGTTTTTCTATTAGCCTCAAAGTCTCAAGAAGAGTCATCATCTGAACTTTCTGATTATATCCATTTTTATTTCTTCAAAGAAACTAAAATTTCATTCCCATGGGCCCTTACCTGCGTATTGAGTTTTGTAGGTAGTATCTGAAATGAATGATCCAAATTAGTATCTACAAGTCCTAGGGCTTCCACTATTTCCATTTTCATTTTGATTTCCTAAACTTCATACCTGGAAGCCTGTGTTTTTCTATTTTAACCATTTTCAAATAACTTGTAACATAGTAGAATAAGTAATAAAATAATCAAACAAAAAAATTGAGCAATTTTAAAAACATAGTTTAAAACAAACTTCATACTAACCAATAGAGAGAAAACTTGATGGAAGTTTATTGTCATTTTTATAGAAAAACAAGAGTTCTGTTTATGACAAGTTTGAGAAATTTTCATGCAAAAAACTCAAATTTTGGGCACTTAACAACTTCTTGGGAGAAACAATGATTAATTAATAAAAACTCATGCAGAATAAATAAAATCTAAAAAATGCATATTGGTTCATTAATGTCCATTAAACTTGAAATGAAATATAATGGTTAAATTTCTCATAAAACGATGTCGTACTCAAGTAGTTTGTCATTATTTTATTTGTCTATTAAAACTTACTAAACACTCATTTGTGGACTTCCCAACCTCTGGTGTTTATGTAAAATAAAACAAAATGAAAAAAACACGTAAAAATCAAAAGTAATGCATAAGATAATCGCAAGGTCTCGAGTTAAGATTATCTAAATAGTCAATAACTTGGGAGTTGGGAGGTCCAAACCTATCACAAATCAATACACAACTCACACAATAAAAAATTCAGGACTATTGAGAGGTCAAGAGTTATTGTAAATCGATACACATCTCACAAGATATGAAAGTTGGGACATTCGGGAGGTCAGGAGTTGGGGGTCAGAGTAAATTTGAAAAGATTTCAATGTTTACGACCTCTGACCTTTGACATGAACTATTTATTATTGAATATATATTTTTTTAAGTATAACAATGATAAATATGTTCTTTTGAAGGTTTTTTTAGGAAGATATAAGAAACTAAAAATAAAATAAAGGGTCCCTATTTTTAAAAAAATTAAAACAAAAGAGGGGTTGTTTCATGCACAACAATTGTTACGAATATAAATTATATAAAATTAAATAAATGTAAATAATAAATAATCAAGTAGTAATTATGTTAAGTAGTCATTAGTTAAGTGAAAATGCATCTCTAAAAGACATGCCCAATTATGAAAGGACACATGCCTAGGTATATAAGTAGGGCCTCATCATAACATTCATCATCTCTCTCTCTCTCTCTCTCTCTCTCTCTCTCTCTCTATATATATATATATATATATATATATATATATATATATATATATACCTTTTATGTATTTTTGCATTAAAGTCAACAAGCTATAGTATTGTTGTTTCAGTGGTATCAGAGCCATACAAGACTTTGAAAGTTATCCACAACACAATATAACCATGTGAGTCCTTGAACGTTGTTCGCCGCACAATATGTAGTTAAGTTTTCACCCTAAATGCATTGAGAAATTTAGTAAAATTCAAGAAAAGCTTCAACAACGGAAAAAATGGTATGTAGGAGTTAAAGCACATCTAAAGGAAATCAATAATAAGGAAGATGATAACAATGGTGAAGCAAGAGAAAAGGAAAAAGATCAAGATGATGACTCCAATGAGGTTGATATAGATCAAGATAAGGATCCAGATAAATATGACGTGGATGAGGACTATCTTGAGAAACTAGAAGATGAACAATATCATAACAATGAGGAAGATGCTGAAAAACACATTGATGATGATGAAGAGAAAAAAGTGGAAAAAGAAGAAGAAGAAGATATTTTTGAAGATAATTATGAAGATGACATATTTGAAAAATAAAAAGTGGATTATGGGAAAGATAAGGAAGAAAACCATGATCAAAATGATGATGAATGTTACAATGAGGCCCTACTTATATACCTAGGCAGGTGTCCTTTCCTAATTGAGAAATGTCATTTAGACATGCCTTTTCACTTAACTAATGACTATATAACATAATCATTACTTGATTATTTAATATTTACATTTATTTACACTTATTTAATTTTATATAATTTATATTCATAACATTTCCCCTTCCTTCAAAATCTTTGTCCTCAAAGCTTAACATTGACAATTTTCTTCACCTTAATCTCAAACAACTGTCTTCACTTTGCTCACGTCATTTTTGATAATGTGACTGGTCACTTGGTACCTCAACATGTATAATTCCTTGGTGATATTATTTTGGAATTATGGTTTTTCTTTAGTTGACCCCCCTTTTTTTAATATTTTTATTTTTTTTAAATATAATCAAATTAATTAACTTATATATATTAATTAATTAATTTGTAATTATATAAAAATTGTATGTTGTATTGAACTATTATCTATATATTAGCGTTAAAAATTTTGGTGTGATATACACTCGATCCGTTTTGAAAATTGCATTATTTCATTATTTTAGCATTCAGTAACAGTTAATAACAGTAATGGGCAGAGTCTCGAAAGACGTGTTTTTGATGTTTATCAATGCAACCTGCTTGAAACATTTCTTTGCATAACATTCCATATGAATGAAGGTGGAAATTGCCAAAGTTCAACCAGTAATCAACTTGTTTCGTTTTTATCACTCATCGGTACCTCCAAGTCTGTGGCTTATAGCACCCTATCTACACATTGTCATGCCCACATAGTCCACAAACACTTTCGATGAAATACATGATTACATTGGTTCGTTGTCCCAACCCTGATCCATTGTTCAATGCTACATTCACAACAGTTAATTCATCGACCACTTTGCTATTTGACACCATCATTTTGCTTAAATACATACTCTGCTACACAACCACTATCTGTAAACCTGATGTGACCATCTGACATGCTACACACAGTCCGAAAACACTTCCTCTCAACTACACAATTACACTAGTCTGCTATCCCAACCCAGCTCTATTGTTCAATGTTTCATTCACAACAGTCAACTCATCGGCCACGTTACCATGTGACACCATCATTCTATGTAAATCCCTGTTGTTGGGTTTCCCATACGTCATGTTTTTTTATGATGGTCACATTTTTTAAAATCATGATCCCTAGTGGTATATGTATATGGTTGACCTATAGGTGAACATAACATCATAATGGATCATGATATTAACGCTAATATATAGATATTAGTTCAATACACCATACAATTTTTATATAGATACAAAATAATTAATTTGATTAAAATAAAACGGAGATCACACATGTGTGGTTCATTTCTTTTAAGTTGAATCTCGGAGTATCCACAGTAATATTCATACTTTTCAACGTTTCAAATCCGAACATGGATCCATCATCAGGACAATTACTGTGGATCCTCCGATATTCAACTTAAAACAAAAAATGGAGATATTTAAAATAAAAAAGGGGGTGAGATAAAAAAAATAAAAATAAATATAAATATAAAAAAATAAAAAACCATAGTTCTAAAATAATATCACCAGCGAATTATAGATGTTGAGGTACCAAGTGACCAGTCACATTATCAAAAATGACATGAGCAAAGTGAAGACAATTGTTTGAGATTAAGGTGAAGAAAACTGTCAATGTTAAGATTTGAGGACAAAGCTTTTGAAGGAAGGGGCAATGTTACGAATATAAATTAAATAAATATAAATAAATGTAAATACTAAATAATTAAGTAATGATTATGTTAAGTAGTCATTAGTTAAGTGAAAAGGAATTTCTAAAATACATGCACAATCATGAAAGGACACCTACCTAGGTATATATGCAGGGCCTCATTGTAAAATTCATCATCTCTTGTACATTTTGTTTATATAAATAAATTATTATTACAAATACCTTTTGTGTATTTTTACATTAAAGTCAACAAGATACAATATTGTTGTTTCAACAACTTCCTTCAAATTGGGTGTTTTCACATGCTCTATGTTGGGAAATTTAAATTTCCTTCTCAATAGTTGAATATATGTGTCTCTTGATTTAATTAGGGATTGCATTGATGGAGAGATGGAGCTCACTTGAAGTATTAGGGTTTTGACCATATGTCGTTTTCACCATGCACTACCTGTGAAAATGCGCTCAAGATGTGAAGCAGGGGTCTATTTCATAAAGATGATGAAAAACTCAACACCGTCTATGATGATGGTCAATGATTGATCATCATGTTCTGTGAATATTTTCATTAGTTATTTTCTCAAGTTTCTACAATGTTCCAGACATCTCAAATGACAAAATGGTGGGGTTGGAGATAGTGGTTGATGGGAGATCACCTTGTCCGTATTTTATTCTCCCTATTGAGTGTGAAATGGTTTATCCTAAGCCTAGTAGGGGATGAATCCTTGATGTCTTGATCTGTATGGGTATATTATGAGATCTAGAAACTATTTTTCCTAAACCTTTATTTGCTTATGACCCAGAACTAGAAATCCCATTTCCTTCTCTTCAGTCCTATTGGAACAAAATATTATATCTTTGTGCTTACTGTTATAGACATTTTTGTGCCTTACAGCATTGAGCATGAAATTTCCATAATCTAAGGGATCCAAAGTCCCTAAACATGTTGTTCCTACCCCTAGAGGAACAAGGCTAACAAACCACAGCAATTCACAGAAGTTCTCCACCAGAAACTGCTAAAAAACAAGTCAATTCAGGATAATTCCAGTGGCTCCACTAACTGTTTGCGCTGAATGTCAAAGCCAACACTGGCTACCTGTCTAGTCAATTTAATGTCTTAAATTTCTCTACATAAATTATCAATCCGGGTATCGTAAACTGATGAAGTGTGGTGCACTATATGTGCTTAGTTAACCTTTCTCTTACTTCGTTGTTTTATAGTTTATTTTGTTTTTGGGGTTTTGTTCTTGTTGGTTTTCTAAGGTCTTAAGAATACTTTTAAAGGACAAGTATGGATAAAGATTTCAAGACAAGGCCTATCTCCTTAATGGTAACTTCCAAAACTTAGCACTTCAAAAGAACTTAAAACATGTTATTGATGGAGTTAGTATTTAAACAAAAGTGTAAATATACAACTAGTTCAATCAAAATAAAATGCAATAATCAAATAATGAGAGAATGACTATGAGACCCAGTATCCTTGCTGCTTCAGCAAAAGGACAAGATGATTCTATCACGTCATTAGTTCATTAAAAGGCTATGTGCATCACTAATCTACAATCAACTTGAAAGCAATTTATGTACAATAATATACATGTTAAAAAGAAAATAAAATGCAGTAATTCAAACTGTACATTAATATACATGAAAATCAGAAAATGAAATACAAAAAATTAAAGTGACAACTATACAAGGCAGGGGCCCCCTACTACCTATGAAATCAAATGCTTAAAGGAAAATAAAGACATCAAATAAAGGACTAATGACATCGGCCCAGTATCTATGCTGCTGATTTAAAATGAAAATGAAATGTGAAATCTAAGTGACACTACATAAAGGAGACAAATCACACTACTTTAACCTTTTCTTAACCTTTTTGCCTTTCAGCTAGATTTATCATGTGATAACAGTTATGAACAAGTCAGCAATGTGAGTCTTAAAGCAAACTAAACCAAGTTGTACTAAGTGATATTTTGGCTCCAATAAATTTATTTGATTATGGAAAAAGAACCATCAATAGATGAACAACTTGATATCTAAGAGCAGAAAGTAAAGTGCAAGTTAAAGAAATGATACTAATGAAAATCAAACTAGAAAAATAAAGGTCAGCAACATAGACAAGATGATCACATATGCCATTAGTCATGAAATCAAAGCAAAATTAAACACACTTGCATGAATTAAAATTGCATGAATGAAAAATCTAATCTACCTTACATTCTACAAAGCAATATTTACAAAATGAAATCTACTCTACTTACATCCTAATATGCTCCATGACATCTACTTCACATCTCCTTCCATGTTGAGAACATCAAAGCTTTATTTAATTTCTTCAAAAGTGCAAAGTACAACAAAGCTCTCCAAAGCTTTCAAAAGCCATGGGACTAACAAGCTAAAAGGACTAAAAAAGACTAGCAAATGAAGGAGAGAGATCTCCTATTTATACAAAAAGATGAGAGCCATCTCATTAATGAGAATCCATGAATCTCTCCCTCTACCTCTAGAATCCTAATCAAAATAGGAACTGATAAGACACATGTATTTTTAGAGTTACAATACAATTAGGAGATGTGACACATATCCTCATGATCCCATGATTCTTTCCAACCAAATTCGAATTTGGCCTTAGAGTGCCACATAAGGGTCTTCTAGAAGTCTCCTTTCAACCTACACATGTCAATAATCTCAACCCATTTGTTAGGTATAAGCATATGCACATTATTTTCTAATGTTTAACCACAAATTCACTTAAAAGGCTTAGAAATAATAAATATTGGAAAAACATAAAGGTGGCCCAATGATAATGAAAGTGGGATGAATGTGGTGACATAGTAGTGAAATGGAGGTGAAATGGAGGTGATATAATGGACATAATAGTGAAAGTATAATGCAAATGAATGACATTTTCAAGACTCAACATACCCCCCAACTGAAGCTATTGCATGTCCTCATGCAATATATATTACATTAACTCTTTTGATCCTTGATCTTTGGCTTAACTTTGCATGATATCATTTGATAACTTCATATTTCTGCAAAGTGTTTCACTTGAATTGCACCATGGTTGGTTCTTGTGTTACAACCATTTTTTATTGCCTTCTATTTTGATCTTTGAACTTTGCATAATGATATTTTGATTATTGTTGCAAAGTATATCTTTATTGGATTGCATGATGGTTGGTTCTTGTGTGACAACCATGATTTTGTTTGTATCCAATTTATCCTTTAAGCACTTTTTCAAAAGCCATTGTATGCTCATAATAGCAATGTAATAATTAATATATGTTGGAAGTATGTGAGCTCTTAAATATGATATGGACATGGCAAGATATGAATATGAATGTATCCCCCCCCAACTGATGGTATTGGCAATTTTATGAAATGAGGAAGAGAAATGTTTTTCCAACAATTATCATTCTAGCTTTTTATGGAATTCTATGGTTAAAAGTTAGAAAATTCCGTACCTTCACTTACCCTTTGGAATGGATGAGTTGTATGTGTGGTGGCTGAAAACTTCTGATCATTTTCTTCTTCAAGTGGCTGATCAAGAGGAGTCATGGATAGAGAGATAAGATGACTTTTTATTGCTTCTACTAAAACTTGCTGAATCTGCTCCAAAATGCTGAAAATAATAGTCTTCATGTCTTCAAAACTCATTGGCACAATTCCTACTATGTGAAAAGATGTTCTGATGTCGAACATAGTAGGAAATTGTTCGCTTAGTGGCCATTAATGGATGCCACTAGTCAACACGAGAACTCTCACCATTGATGACAATGAGAGTCAAGATGCCCAAACACATCTTGCTAGGTACGAATGAATTTGCTGATGTCGAGTCACCTAGAAGATCTAACGAACAAGGGACATTAATTTATTCCCATTGTTTGTCAGCATGAGGACTTGCCATTAAGGCATGCAAGCCTCAAGGTGTTTTTACAAAGAACTTAGACTCAAAGGACTATGGACTCAATGATTTGCATTGAAGCAGGGCTTATTTGCGGAATGAAAATGACAAGGAATGGAAAATGAAAATGGAAAATGGCAATGGAGAATAGAAATGGCAATGGAAATAAGCATGTGAATGAGCCTCTTGCTTTTATTTGTGGGTTATGAATAGACAAAAAGAGATGGAAAGTACAAAAAGAGATGCAAAGTGTATGTGAATATAAGTGAAAAGTATGGAGTGGAATGAGGTGAATGGTTTATTATGAAGTATGGATGTGTTGGATGGATGTGATGGAGACAATAGTATCTGAAAGTTTTTCAAGTGCTTGGATCTGATTTTGCATCAACATATTTCCTCTTTGTTGCTGATCATCCTCTTATGAAACAAATTGGTCTCTTAGAGAGACACCATTCTCTTGTAGTCATTTGTCCTTCCTCCTGAAACCTGCAAAAAAACTAATACTTCTTCTGCAATGGAATGTAAGATTATCAAAGGAGAGAGGTGATCAATCTCTCTAGTTATGATATTTACACACAAAACTAAGAATTTGTATTAATGAAACAAGTTCTCAAAGGAAAAATCAAAAGAATTTATACTTGCTTTGGAATTAGTGCCTCAAGTTGATGTTGCTTATTTTCAGCAATTTATTTCATTATTTGCCATTTCAAACTCTAATGATATATTTCTCACTGTATAGATCTTATTGAGATCTTTCCAATGGTACTTAAATCATCAAAATCTGATTTTGTATGAGAAAGATAAGCTGATTTGAACAATGAGGTTTTTTTGGCTGCGGAATTGGGGAACAGCTCTGTAGCTAAAAATCTTGAATAAAAAGTTAGCCATTCATCTTTCATTATCAGTCCAAAATTAATCAATACCTTCAGAAAAGTGAGAAAATAACTTGTTCATTTCATTGATTCAAAATTATTATTTTTTTCTTGACATGCAGCGACTTAGTGTGGCGACTTTGGGATAACACACATTTTGACTTCCCTTTGACCGGGGTCTTGTTCATCAAATTTGGTCGAATGAATAGGACACCATCCATGTACCAACATTTCCCTAGCTACCCATGTGAATTGTTTTTCTTGATGACACCTGCAACCTAGAGATTAACAAAACAGCTGCGGAAACGCTGTATTGGCTGCGGAAAGCCTGTGTGAGCTGCGGAAACGCTGTATTGGCTACGGAAAGTGCAGAGTGTAGAGAGTACTGTGAAATGGAGTGGCTGTGTGCGTGGAAGAGAAAAAAATGTGGAGGAGTGAAGGTTGTAACAAATTGTTGTCCAACCTCAATAGATACTTCATATCCAACAAGATCTTGTAATCATTCCAAAACTTGTGATGACTCTGTCTACAAGATCTGGTTTCAACATGCGTATAAACATTGTCTTCTGGCTATAGGCTCTAGCCCCTCCCTGGATATCTTTGCATATGATCATCAAAATTTATATCGACATATGTAACAAGCAAACAACTGTTGTAAACCTTTCTTGTTGTGATGGTATCGCTAGTCTCATCTCGTCTGGCGGAATTTTTTATTGTTTGGTGGAAACTTTGTCAACATCGATATCTCATTCGATGTTTTGATGGATGAAATCGCTTGGGATGCCGGGTGAAACTAAGTACACACAGTATGATAACTGTTGGTCACATGGGGCTATTGGTAAACGGACTGTAATCAAGGTTTGAAGCACAGCCGTGGAGTTTGCAGCGGGAGTTATGCGGCTGTGAAGAGCCGTATGTAATTGGTTTACGTAACAGAGCCGTCTTCACTTGGATCACTGCTGGTTTTAATGAATTGCAACGGGTGGCATATGGGCAGAGGACGTGGTGGCAAAGAGTCCAGCACATAATCAAATTGGCGTTATCCTTCTTCAGGCACGCGGAATACATCAAACTGTCAGTTAATAACTCAATTTTTTCACGCGGCGGCAAAAAAGAGGCTCCAAAGAACCGAAGATTTCTCCCAGACCGCCACGAATTTTCTCAAACGGTTTCTGGGTTATCTAATTAACCCACTTGGCAAAAAACCCCATGTTTTAGTTTTTTGAAATTCATCTCCATTTGGTCAAATCGAACGTTTGAAGTTTGACGTTTTTTCTGTGTTTACGTTTTTTTTCTGAGTTTTACTGTTCTCACTGTTCTGCCTTTTATGAATTTGCATTCGTTTTTCTTGTTTGATCTACTGTTTTGCAAGTGTGTTAGACAGGTTCAACCCTACTAATACAATACAATCCACTTGCAACCTATACTGGTGGTCAGGAATCGAAGAGGTGAAGAACATATTGCAACAAGCACACTAAGGATTGATGCTGCTTGACCACTTCGACCAACATTAATTCCCTCAATCACAAGCAAGTCAGTCTTACAGTAGATAGCAAAATCTTCACAGTTGTTCTTAAAGACATTGTACAACCCAAATCCTTTCTGAAATAAGTATGTCGCTCTATGCACCACAGTTTCAGCTGGGTCTTCATCAGCGAGTGTGCAAGTTCCACCTCGAACTTTTGCAAGAAAGAAGGCAGGATTGACAGAATATTCAAAACAGTACAGCGCTCTTCCATCAAGGAAACAATCAAGGCAAAAACAGATTACTCCATTTTTGTTTTATTGATAGCCGCATATCTAATTACAAGAATCATATATGATATGTATGAAGAGAATACATGAAACTGATAGGAAGGAAGCAAGTATTAACACTCCAAAGTCCTTAGGGTCTGAGACAATCATTCCCATGACATAACCCAGCAAGCCCATGCATGATTGAAGAGAGTTTTGAACCCCAATTGAAACCACACATGGCAGCAAAATCCACCACTGAATCCAAATGGACCAAAGCTTGATCAGGGAGGCAAATTTTTTATTGAAGCCATAGCGAAAACTAGGAATGGAGATAGCCATAGATTGTTTTTCTTCTCTGAAATTGTGAATTTTTATATTGCTTAGTCATTCCTGCATTTTCATTTTATTGCACTAACATCTTGACTGTAAGTTTGAAAAACAGAGTGGTATCAGCTGCGGAAACCTGGTATCAGCTGCGGAAACCAGTATCACAGCAACCACTTAGCTAAATAGAGATAGTTAGGCAATCTTAATGGAAATGATCATGGGGAAATAACTTTTATTGATGAAATGGATGGCATGGAGTGAAAATGGAAATGAAATGAAGTTTATTTTTTTTTCTTCTCCCTTTTTTTCTTCTTTTTTTTTCTTGAATCAATTGAAGTGATGAGGTTTATTTTGTCTCCTATTTTTTCTTAACAATTCTTTTTCTGATCCTCCAGATCACACAAAGTGCAGGAGGAGAGCATACTCAAGAATTATTAACCCTTTTTTTTTTTTACTTAACAATCCTTTTTCTGATCCTCTAGATCACACAAAGTGCAGGAGGAGAGCATACTCAAGAATTGTTAATTTTTTTTTTTCAGATGTAAGAAATAAGGTCTCCTAATTACACTTCCCCGGCAACGGCGCCAAAATGTCTAGTCAATTTAATGTCTTAAATTGCTCTACATAAATTATCAATCCGGGTATCGTAAACTGATGAAGTGTGGTGCACTATATGTGCTTAGTTAACCTTTCTCTTACTTCGTTGTTTTATAGTTTATTTTGTTTTTGGGGTTTTGTTCTTGTTGGTTTTCTAAGGTCTTAAGAATACTTTTAAAGGACAAGTATGGATAAAGATTTCAAGACAAGGCCTATGTCCTTAATGGTAACTTCCAAAACTTAGCACTTCAAAAGAACTTAAAACATGTTATTGATGGAGTTAGTATTTAAACAAAAGTGTAAATATACAACTAGTTCAATCAAAATAAAATGCAATAATCAAATAATGAGAGAATGACTATGAGACCCAGTATCCTTGCTGCTTCAGCAAAAGGACAAGATGATTCTATCACGTCATTAGTTCATTAAAAGGCTATGTGCATCACTAATCTACAATCAACTTGAAAGCAATTTACGTACAATAATATACATGTTAAAAAGAAAATAAAATGCAGTAATTCAAACTGTACATTAATATACATGAAAATCAGAAAAAGAAATACAAGAAATTAAAGGGACAACTATACAAGGCAGGGGCCCCCTACTACCTATGAAATCAAATGCTTAAAGGAAAATAAAGACATCAAATAAAGGACTAATGACATCGGCCCAGTATCTATGCTGCTAATTTAAAATGAAAATGAAATGTGAAATCTAAGTGACACTACATAAAGGAGACAAATCACACTACTTTAACCTTTTCTTAGCCTTTTTGCCTTTCAGCTAGATTTATCATGTGATAACAGTTATGAACAAGTCAGCAATGTGAGTCTTAAAGCAAACTAAACCAAGTTGTACTAAGTGATATTTTGGCTCCAATAAAGTTATTTGATTATGGAAAAAGAACCATCAATAGATGAACAACTTGATATCTAAGAGCAGAAAGTAAAGTGCAAGTTAAAGAAATGATACTAATGAAAATCAAACTAGAAAAATAAAGGTCAGCAACATAGACAAGATGATCACATATGCCATTAGTTATGAAATCAAAGCAAAACTAAACACACTTGCATGAATTAAAATTGCATGAATGAAAAATCTAATCTACCTTACATTCTACAAAGCAATATTTACAAAATGAAATCTACTCTACTTACATCCTAATATGCTCCATGACATCTACTTCACATCTCCTTCCATGTTGAGAACATCAAAGCTTTATTTAATTTCTTCAAAAGTGCAAAGTACAACAAAGCTCTCCAAATCTTTCAAAAGCCATGGGACTAACAAGCTAAAAGGACTAAAAAAGACTAGCAAATGAAGGAGAGAGATCTCCTATTTATACAAAAAGATGAGAGCCATCTCATTAATGAGAATCCATGAATATCTCCCTCTACCTCTAGAATCCTAATCAAAATAGGAACTGATAAGGCACATGTCTTTTTATAGTTACAATACAATTAGGAGATGTGACACATATCCTCATGATCCCATGATTCTTTCCAACCAAATTCGAATTTGGCCTTAGAGTGCCACATAAGGGTCTTCTAGAAGTCTCCTTTCAACCTACACATGTCAACAATCTCAACCCATTTGTTAGGTATAAGCATATGCACATTATTTTCTAATGTTTAACCACAAATTCACTTAAAAGGCTTAGAAATAATAAATATTGGAAAAACATAAAGGTGGCCCAATGATAATGAAAGTGGGATGAATGTGGTGACATAGTAGTGAAATGGAGGTGAAATGGAGGTGATATAATGGACATAATAGTGAAAGTATAATGCAAATGAATGACATTTTCAAGACTCAACACTACCTGTGCTAAATGTCGAAGGCAACACTGGCTACCTGCGCTGAGCGAGAGTGGACATGTGGCAAGTTCATTTTTCAAGGTGTCAAAACCCAGGAAGCTTCCAAAATGACATTTGCCTCAGGGAATTCGACTGGTGATGAGTAAGAGGTTCCAAATCTCCAAGTGGAAGCAAGAACCTCCAAGTGGAATCAAGAACTGACAGAGGGAGAGGACACTAGTCAGATCTCAAGCTGACTCATCCTCTCTCCAAACATCTATATATGGATCTCTCCTCCATGAGATCAAGAGGCTGGAATTTTGTTATTGCAAAGAATTGTTGTTGGTTTGAGATTGGAATAATTGGGTGCTTAAATGCTTTGAAGGGGGTGAAGATAGGAATTCCATTTGCTGGGAAGGAGATGTTGGATTGGAGCCCTCTAGGTTGTATCTCTTCCTGAACCTTGTTATTCATCAATAAAGCTATCTTGGTTTCTCCTATATACTGGTGTATCTTTGATGTATGATTGCATTAGTACGTTTAGTTTATTTCTAATCCTGAACTAGTTATGAATATGAATCCATGTCTTGTGTAGTGTTCTCTTCTTGTGATCTTGCAGAAACCTCTTGAAGCTGGGCGAGCGAGAAGGCAAGTAGTTGGGAACTCTCAAAGAGAAGAGAGATCGGATCGAGGGACAAACGGAAGACACCGGTTAGTCCATCTATCTCTCTTCATTCTTAATTCATAAAGGAAGAATACTAGAATAGTTGTCTCTGTTTGTTGCTAAGGCGCTGTCACACCTTAGGTGGATAGGATCGTCCTGCATAGGCATTTTTCCCCACAACAAATTGGTGACTCCGCTGGGGAGATTTGTTTAGTCATTTTATTTGTGTTTCTATCATTGTTTGTTTCATAGACTCGACAGCAACAATCGAACTGCATCTGCTATTCCCGGATGCAAAGTAGACAGTTGCTGCTTTGATTCAATCACTGGACTTGTCTATGATCTAAACAATGGACTCACAAATGATTTGATGATACTTTGTGATAGATCTTAGTACCCTCTCAAAGCATCCCTTTGATTGCACCTTGCTTGTTGCTTTTATTTGGCCTGAAACAGTAGATTAAATAGCAATCTGTGACCCAGAACTAGTGAGAAACAAGAGTTTCTCCTTCAGCGCAGACCCAGTGAAGGGATTCTGCATTTCAACGCTGGTCCCGTGAAGGCTACCTGCGCTGAATGTCAAAACCCCAGTGTTGAGGTTGCGCTGAACCAGTTTGGCCTTGTGCAACTGGGGTTCTTTGCTCTGTTTTGCCTTGTTTTGATCTCTGATTTTTGCAGCCTGTAACCAGCATAGGTACCAGTCTGATAACTTCTTTTCTCTGCTTAAATTCCGCCTCCTTTTGTACAAAAAGACTGTGAGTGTTTTTATGTGTTTGTGGCATCATTTACAGTTTTCCTTTGCATGAGTGAAATAGTCATCCTGTAGCCCTTGATTCAGATCTGTTGATTGTGATCTTAGGAGAGAGTTCATTGGCTGTTTACAGTTGATTATACATTTGCTTTTGCTTACTGGTTTGATTTTGTCTCTTTTAAGTGTCGAAACAAGTATTCATTTCGAAAATCGTTAAGTGTTGTAATCTCTTCTACCCTCTCTGATTTCGAAAAAGTAAACTTGTTTATATTTGTCATTTAAAAGCAAATTCAAAGTTGTACAAAAAACTTTCTTTGTAGGCATCAATACTAAGAAAGCGGAAAACAAACACCTGCATTGTGCATTTGCATTTTGATAGTTTGCATGTCTGATTTAGGAAAAGTGCATTAGAGTGTGTTGATTGCTCTTTGAGAAAAAATGGTGTCTTTCTTTTCCCTTAGTAGCTAGGATTTTCAAAGTTGAAAAGATATAAAGCTTGCTTATCATCTTTAGACTGCATTTAGGAATTGTATCATACATCTCGTGGTGAACCTTGAAAGGAAAACTTCTAAAAAGATCAACCTAAAATAAATTGAATGAACTTAACAACGCTTTGCAACATAACGCACAACATAGAGGTCTAGGCTAGAGACGTGTTCCGGCGTCGTAAAGCCTGGTGACTGTCGATCTCGTTGATGGTGGGTGATTCCTCCTGAGGGACGATAGTGCCAGTACGGATTGTGCTCCCACTTACCGTCGCGTATATATTGGGAGACCCCTATAGGCATAAAACTTTTATCCTTAGGAAGCCGTGTCGGCCGCCCTACTGATCGCAATGCACTGAACACAGCATTCAGGAAGATCGACCGCCCGTACCCTAAAAGGTATTCTGCGGTTTTGCGAAAAGTTTGGCACACCCTCTGCCTAGAACTCCAAGCAGTTCCTTTTGGCCTTTTTCAGACTCTATAACGGAAAAATTCCATCCGAGCATTTGTCACTTCAGGCTCGTTAAAACATCGAAGGAGACTAGAGTCCTCTTTAGCTTTTTCTCGACTCTTTAAAAGTGAAAAAGCAAGTTGTGTCTAAAAGCGTCTAAAAAATTCATTTAATTCGGAAACACATTTTCCCCTTTGTATTTTGGTTGATCGAGTAATCCGCAATCGTGGAAGAAAGTCAATTGAAACCCCGTCGTTCGCGGAGGCTTACAAGTCAACCGTCTTTGTCTCCGGAATCGAAAACAGTACGGACAAAGCGAACTCGTTTAACCGGTTCGAAATATCCTATCAAAGTTAGAACAAGTGTTCCAACGACATCTGAGATTCCGGTTACTCCAAACATTTCTGGAAACCCTGCCTCTGTAGAAGAAGTTCAACAGCCACAGAGGGACAGTAACACTGATCCTAGTTTGGGAGCAAATACTTGCGTTACTGAACCAGTTCCATCTGTAACCAGTTCAGAGAGTCTTGCTCCTCAAGCAACTGTCGTTGTCGATTCAACCCCTTCTTCGGCACCAGAAATATTTTACAGACCTGACGGTCTTCCCCTTCCACCTGGTTTGATTGCGATAGAGGAAATTGTAGAAGATCCGCAAGCAAGTACTCCAACTCATTTTGGGGTCGGGGTCACTCTATTTCCTTCGATATCAGAAGTTAGTCCATCACTAGTGGAAGTTCCTGTAGAATCGCTAGGCAATATATTGGATAAACTTAAAATGTCTGAACAACCGTCAACATCTAGGACTATGTCGAATGACACAACGACAACAGAAGCCCCTGCCGTCACTCCGACAATTTTTGTCGGCGTACCATCTGTCCCAACTAGCTCACAACCGCTAGAAGGAGTCCACCCAGGGACTATTTCGAAAGTGTGGTCTGTTCCAGTTTGTTCCTCCGGAATAATATCCGGCAACTCTTATGTTGGAACTCACCAGATTGATCCATTTGGAGGTCAATTTGGGCAATCCAGTCCCCAAGGACAAACAATACCCTTGAGTTCCGGATTGCTGCCGTATGGGGGGCAGTGTGCCCTTTCATTACTCCCTCCAAAGGGTATCCATACGGGAGTTCACAACAGTATTCAGGTTATACTGGAGTTACATCAAGTGGTTGGGTACCTATGCTACCTCAAAAACCAAGGGTTGTATATTCAATGCAACAGTGTATACCTATGTCGAACATCCCGACCACACCGGCTATTGTGACAGTTTCGCAAGTTCAAACGTTGCCTGTTGTATGTCAACCTCAGATTTCTCAGGTTGTAATGCAACAACCCCTTGACCCTGCGACTCAACCACAATCGCCTACTGGTGGGGCGACACAGGTCCAAATGGGTACAATTACCCCACACCTTGGTCCAACAGTTAGTATAGCGCAACAGAACATGGCTTCACAACCGTGGCTGGTGCAATATCAACAACCACAATTCCAGCAAGTGTACCAAGGTTCTGAGCAGCAGATCTTTGCGAACAGTGGACAACCGTACATTCAAAACGGTCAAAACCAACCGCTTTACAGTGGTCAAGTCCACCAACCATATCTGTCATACCAACATCAATTACATTACGCTGGTATGCAAAGGCCCACTGTTCAGGCGATTCCATCGTACCCTGGGTATGCTTCACCTAACCTGAATCAACAGTTACCATTCGTGGCAACTTTAGAGTTACCTGATTTACACCGGTTAACCAACGATCTGATTGCTTACGCCCCTTGGTGGCCAGCGATTCCTCACAAACTTCCTTCAGACATTCCTAAATTTAATGGAAATCCAGGTGAAGACCCATCGAATCACGTGACAACTTTTCATCTGTGGTGTTCATAAAACACCCTAAACGATGATTCGATAAGGCTTCGCCTTTTCCAGAGGACATTAACGGGTCCAGCAGCAAAATGGTATATTGAATTACCTAGAGCCTCGTTCGACAATTTCAGCTCCCTAGCCACGACTTTCTTAACCCATTTTCAATTACCGATAAGGTATGAAACGGGAACATAAATCTTAACCAACTTCAAGCTGACAACGGCCACTCATATATCCGATCATATACATGAGTGGCGTCGTTGTCGTAGGATGGTGAAAACGTACGTTCCCGATCAGCTGTTAGCTGAATGGTTTATCAAGTCATTACTTCCTGCTATAACAGAAGATGTGGCCAAGGGGGGAGTCGTAACGGAGGAGCAAGTTATTGCTCGTGCCCAATATCTAGACTTAGTATATACTCAGTCTGGCACGCTCTACGACAAAATACCTGACGCCCCTAGACCGGAATTCTCAATTCCTCCTCCTCCTAAATCAAATAGTGACTCTCATGCCGGCGATGGTGTGATTGGCACGGCAAACGCGAAATCGACAAAGGCTTCGTCTAAGAAAGCCCGTAAGACTTCAGATCAAAATGCAAAAGAAGAAATTCTTGCTTCGGAAGTAAATGTCGTATCAGTAGATAAAGGCAAAGAAACCAAACAACCAGGGAGCAAGAAGAAGCAAAACAAAGGGAAGAAGAAGAAACAGGGTGAGTCATCTCCTGAAAAAAATTCTTCAAACCCTCCTGGAAATAGGAAATATCCGTGTCAGATATGCGATGAGGATCACTGGACAAGGGATTGTCCATACAAAGCTGAGCTGAAAAGGTTCTTTAAAAGTTCGCAAACCTCAGCTGTGTTAACTGATCCGTTTCCCAATCCAGGTCAAAATCTGGTTGATAGTGGAAATGCTTCCCCGTCGCAAGTGCTAATGTTGTCAATCTCCAAGCAACAAAATGATGCTTTGATTTCGACAAGGAACAAAGATTACAGGAATCCGTAGCTGTCGAACGACAAAGGTAAAGATCAACCAAGTAGTTCGACAACAACTTCGACAGAAGTTGTACCGCCCATCATTCCTGAATTAACAATAAAACTGCCAAAGGGAGTAGTACACAAGTTGACATTTAATCCTCGTGCCAGAGCGACGCAGTATTATAACATAGTGGAAGATTTGGCCCAATCGCACTCCGCTATGTCGACTCTTGAAGTACTACAAAATTGTCCATCCCAAAGGTAGGCTTTGTTATCGTCTATTGGTGGGGTTGATACGAAGGATTCCAATCTTGTATCCTTCGACCACAAAGGATACGATCCTCAGTTACCAGCTCAACTAGCTTTCCTTATTCAAGTGAAATCCCTCAACAAAACTGTTCACCGAACAATTATTGATGAGGGGGCATCTACATGTATTATGTCGATGAGTTGCTGGAAAAATTTAGGGTCTCCAACTTTATCGCGATCTTCGACGACATTGAAAGCATTCGACGGAAGGACCTATACCCCGTGCGGTATCCTTAATAACTTGAAGGTTGAACTAGGGGGAAAAACAGTAGAAATAGATGTTGAGGTCATCGATGGGAATCTTGACTACAACATCCTACTAGGAAGACCGTGGATCTATGCCATGACAGCTGTTGTGTCGACTTACTTTAGGAAGATCGCATTCCCTTTTCAAGGAGGGATTACGATTGTTGACTAACAAGACTTCCTCCCTAATGGTTCACAAGTTACAGGAAGCATTCCCATGATCCACGGAAGCAACCATTCGCTTCAAGACATCGGAGTAGGCCTACTGAAAGACCCCACATTAATGGGAACTTTCGCACTTCCACCTCCAATCTATATAGGAGAAGTAGCATTGGTAGGAGCCTGCAACATGATATCTTCCACGAAGATCTCAGAAGACGATATCAACATGGATCATGCAATGGTTTTGCCCCCAAGCCCTATAGAAATATTGTAGCAATCAATGTTTTGGGCATGGGAGGCGAACCCAAATCAACGCTCATCAAGCGTTTGGGTAGATAGGTCTAGAGAATATGGTACCCCATTAGATCCTTGGTCGAAAGTACATGGGACTGACGAAGGAATCCTACAATCAATGTTGATTGAGGGGGCACCATGGAATGATTGCCACCATCGTTCCCTTCTTCCAGAATATGAAGAAGATACTCAGCATGACCTTTATCACCCTTCAGTTTTTGAATTCCTATCAAATACTGTAAACACGGTGGATTCCGAGCGAAACTTATCCAATATTGAAGAGACTATAGCCATAAATATCTCGACTAAAACAAATGTTGTAGAGAATATTTATGTCGGCAAAGGATGTTCTCCTTCAGAACTAGAAATATATAACGCTCTTTTTCGCGAGTTCAGAGATGTCTTTGCATGGTCATATGATGAAATGCCAGGCATTGACTCGAGTATCGTTGAACATGAAATTAAAATGTATCCTGATGTCAAACCAGTAAGACAACGGCTTCGGCAGGTGCACCCCAAGAAAGCCGCTGCCATTAAAGCAGAAGTTGAAAATCTCCTCCATGCTAGTTTCGTCTACCCGGTTCCTCTAACCGATTGGGTATCGAATATTGTCCCTGTTATGAAGAAACAAGGGACAATTAGAGTGTGTGTCGATTATAGAGATGTAAACCAAGCTTGTCCGAAGGACAACTACCCTACACCCTTCATCGACCAGATAATTGATGAATGCGCCGAATGTGAAATATTTTCATTCATGGATGGATTTTCCGGGTATAATCAAATAAATATCCGCCCACAGGACCAGTCAAAGACTACATTCATTTGTTCGTGGCGCACATTCGCTTATCGAAAATTACCCTTTGGTTTAAAGAACGCAGGGGCGACGTTTCAGAGGGCAATGAATTATGCCTTCCATGACATCAAGAACATCGTTCAACCATATCTCGACGACATTCCGGCTCATTCGCGAAAGCGGACTGATCATCTGCAGCATTTAAGAGCGATATTTCTACGTTGTCGACACTACAAGATAAGACTCAATCCACACAAATGTGTGTTTTGCGTTGGTTCTGGTCGTTTACTTGGCTTTGTAGTCTCTAAGGATGGGATTCGTCTCAACCCTTGCAAGGTTCAGGCAATCATTAATTTTCCTCCACCTTCAAATTTGCTTCAGATTCAGAAACTCCAAGGGAAAGCAAACTTTCTGAGGAGGTTCATTCCAAATTACGCAGAAGTTGCTAAAGGTTATACTCGTCTTTTGAAAAAGGATGTACCTTTTGTCTGGGATCAGGTGGCGCAAGCTTCCTTTGATGCTCTGAAAGATTCTCTAGTAAAAGCATCATTAATGTATGCCCCGGACTATCAAAGAGATTTTAACCTGTATCTGGCTGCAGCAGATACGACCATTGCCATGGTTTTAGTGCAAGAAGTTGATGGAATTGAATATCCTATATATTATTTAAGCAAAAACTTGAATGATACAGAAAGCAAATATTCTTACGTTGAAAAGCTAGCACTCGCTGCTGTTCAAGCGATACAAAGATTTTGACATTATGTCCTCTTTCGGAAAACTACCATTCTATCAGATTGCAACCCCATGACTTATATATTGTCGCGACAGTTGCTGGGGGGCAAGTATTCAAAATGGATAGTGATCCTTCAAGAGTTTGATCTGGAATTTGTAAAATCCAAATCAAAGAAAGATTTAGTTATCGCAGAATTATTGTGCGATCTCCCATTGTCGTCCAACGATGAAACATCCGAAGAGTCAATCGTGGACGAAAGTTTGTTTCTGATATCTGCAAGCAATGAATGGTATGGAGATATAATAATTTATCTCCAAACCCAAAAATTCAAGCCTGACACCTCTCACTCAGAACAGAAACGTATACGATACCAAGCGAAAGACTACATGATCGTCGGTGATACGCTTTACCGTCGTGGTATCGATACAGTTCTGAGGAGGTGCCTCACCCATGAAGAGGCCGAAAAAGCCCTGAATGAGTGTCATTCAGGCGCGTGTGGGGGGCATCAATCTGGATATGCTACAGCACAGAAAATCTTACGAGCAGGATACTTCTGGCCAACCATGTTCAAAGATTGCATAACCGCAGTCAGAAGTTGCCATGCTTGTCAAATTTTTGATAGCAAAACTAGAAGACCACCCGCACCTTTACAGCCAATAGTTGTTGTTGGGCCTTTCGCCAAATGGGGCATCGATTTCATGACATGTAACCCCACCTCGACCGGGGGGCATGGGTATATTATAGTCGACGTTGACTATTTTACCAAATGGGCTGAGGTGATGCCTACATTAGATAACACTGGTGAAACAGCTGCCCTTTTCTTTTTCAATCATGTAGTCACCAGGTTCGGCGTACCACAGGCCATAGTTACAGATCATGGGTCGCATTTTCGCAATCACATGATGGTTGAATTAGCTGTCAAGCTAGGGCTATCTCACGACAGCTCTACCCCGTATTATCCGCAAGCCAACGGACAAGTTGAAGCAATCAACAAGGTCCTGAAGCGTATGTTGCAAAGGATGATCGGAGTTCACAAAAGAAGGTGGCACCTAATCCTATACTCAGCCTTGTGGGCTTACCGAACATCGGTAAGGAATGTGACCGGTTTCACACCTTTCCAACTGGTGTATGGCCTAGAAGCAGTCTTGCCAATCTAGTGTGAAATTTCGTCTCTTAAACTCACAATTGATCTCCTCCCCGGAACTTCGGAAGAAGAGGCTCGTTTCTTGGAATCAATCCAATTGGATGAAACCCGTCGTGACGCCGCTTTGGCTAACGAAGCCCATAAGAAACGAGTCAAGGCGCAGTTCGACAAAAATGTCAAACCCCGTGTCTTCTCAGAAGGTGACTTGGTCTTGCTTTATGACCAAGAATCCGATAAATTGGGAGCAGGTAAATTTAATTCTTTATGGATGGGCCCCTATATTGTTAAAAGATTGTTAGCAAAAGGAGCCTACGAGTTAATGGATTATGACGGAATTCCACTGGTGCAACCCCGTAATGGGTTGTACCTCAAGCGTTACTATGCTTAAATAGTAACCTATATGCTTTTGTTGTATTTTGTTTTCGCTAAAGTGTTTGTTTTGGTCGAGTAATCCACCTTTTTACATTTATTGCAGATGTCAAACCTTCTGGAGACATGTGTTGGATATGCCGACGAAGCGAGTCGTAGTTCGCGGCACCTGTCCTCCGCAGCCTGGGCCATTTTTGATCCAAGCGGCGAGTTAGTGAGTTTCAGAGGTGTATGTATTGGGAAATCAACGAATAACATCGCTGAGTATAGCGCGTTGATAGAACTACTCTCTGATGCCATTACCCATGGTATACGCCGACTAGTCGTCAGGCTAGACTCACAACTCGTAATACTACAACTCAATGGTATATATTCCGTTCGCAACCCAGCTATTTATCGCATGTTCCTAAGGGTTAAGATTTTGGGAAGACAGTTTGATTTAATTCAATACCAGCATATTTCCAGAAACTTAAACACATTAACCGACTCATTAGCAAACTATGTGTTATATAGACATTTGCGACATTTATAAAAAGAGACACATCATCAATGTTGTACATATGGATCATATAACTCAACCAGAATAAACCCCAAAAATCAAAATATATATATAAGCTATTTATCGTTCATACATAATGTTCTGTAACCAAGACAAAAATCGGTCGCATGACCCAAAAACTCAAAAATGCTAGGGGGCACCCTAGCCTAGTGATGCTCATGATAGCACGTCACGGCCTGTGCAATCATGCGCAAGAGACGAGTCCATCGTCTAGGCACACCAGTAGTATGCCGCTGCAACTGCAAAGGTAACTCGTCAATCCTCACATCAGGAATGCCGAGAGTAAGGCTCTCCACCTGCTCCTGCACAGTTGTAAGGGTCTCAGCCACATCAAGGTCGCGGAGAATAACCCTCCCAGCAGTCTCCCCTGCTGGGGCAGCGACTGGCGCTCTCGGGCGAACTGTTGGACGAACAGGACCAACATCTGCATGCACACATGAGTTCGCTTGATAGAATAAAGCACAAGGACATTATAAATAAAAACAGTAAACAGTGATATGGTCGAAGATTTTACCAATAGCACCCCACTGTTCGCCATCCGGCAATACCAAGTCCGGATCACCTCGTAAATCCATACCAACATATGGATACTCGGAATAGACCATCTCCTGACGCTCGAACCACCTGAAGAAGGTATCAGTGAAAGAAATCTGAGATTGACCAGCATGCCTAGACATGTGATCAACCCATCTCTGCATGCGTGGCTCGGCAAGAGAAGGCAAGTCGAGTGCGATATACTGAGGCTGCATCAGTGGTATTTTCTCCAAGGCAAAGGTTGTCAGAATAGAACCAAATCCAAAGTTCTTCAGCTTCCCGTCCTTTACCTTGTTCAACTGACTTTTCATCTGAAGAAGTACTGCATCACACCAGTTGAATATTTTCGGTTGGAGACACTCCAAGGCGTGCTGCACATAGGATCTGTTGGCAACATGAAGAGATGTGCTACCGGCCATCCTACCGATAGTATACAGAATGGACCTGAGAGACCTGTCAGTAATCTCACGAATAACAACCTTGCCGTCTCTACTCGGTCGGGATCCTTCCCTGCAATACTGGCGGACATAATCTCTCACGGAGTCATTCCCTCGGGCCGAACCTGACAAAACAATGGGGGCACCCCGCCTCGACAAACCAGTCAAGAAGTAAATGTCTACCACGGTCAAAGGGATGGATTTGCTCCTGATCTGAAATACTTGGTTGATAGGATCCCAAGCATCAAGCATATACTGCAGTAAGGAGATCTGTGCTCTCATACTAGAGATACGGAAGAACTTCAGCAGGCCACAGTTCCGCAGCGCGTTCACCGTGACAGGGTCATGGAGGGCAATCATGTCCTCTTCTTCATGTTCTCGTTCTTGCCATTTAAGGGTCATTTTGCTCAAAAGTCCCTGCAAAACAAACAAGAGAAAGAGTAAGATCCTGGATTTGATGAGAAACTGGCAAAATTTTCATCAAAAACTGTGCAACAGAACTGTTTTTCTATGCTCAACGCAACTGGCTAGTGTTCCACCTGCGTTGAAGGTCAAACTACCTTCATGCAGCTTGACATTCAACGCAGGTTTCGAGTGAACTACCTGCGCTGATGGCAGAGCGCCCTAAAAAAACCCCAAGGGCTCAGGGGAACAGGAAAACGGGCACAGAATGGAAAAAGGAAACCATGAAAAGAAAGATCTAGGGTTTAGCTCCTACCTGGTCCAGACGGCGCCGAAAATCGTCCGCAGAATCTCCCGGAATCAGCTGATGAAAATCAAGGGGGAAGAGGCACCTCCAAAGCTCCAACAAACCAAGTTCAAATGAAATGGTAAAATGAGAGGTAAAAACACCTTTTAATTGCTTTTTACATAGTTCAAAGCAAAATATTAGGGTTCTAATCTCATTTTCAAGCAAATGTTATTCATTTCTAACTAGTTTGATGCAGTAATTGAGGATACATTACTGTCTTTGAAAAGGGCAAAGCTAGTTATGGTAAAAATAAAAAATTTGACCATATAATATATCGAGCAGTTTTAGCACACAGTTCATGCTCGTTAAAAAATAAACATAAGATCGAGCAAATGTTTCCACCCGCATTTAAGCTCGTTAAAAAATGAACTAACCCGGTAAATAACCACTGTGAATGTGACCTTATCAGCCATTAAAGCCTTGGTCGTGTTTGCCCGTCACCTCCACTTTTCATTTGGCCGATCATTCACCTCCATATGATTGTTTACTCATTTTGAGGAACAGCTGCGAAGAGTGATTTCACCTAGCCATCCTTGTGACACTGCCGTGATTGGAAAATTCCAACCTGTACCTAGAATTAGCTGCTAACCTGTTTCATCACTCGTTCCTCAAAAGACGAGTCTTCTTTAATCTCTTTTCAACTGACTCGTAAAATATGAAAATATTTCCGAGTCCTTCGCCTTCCAGCTCGTTAAAGGGGCAGGAAGAGCTATCCCTCCTCTAGATTTTAATCTTTTTTGGACCTGAGGGATTATTGCACAAAAAGATCGAGCGCTTGTTTTGTTCGGCTCGTTAAAACTATCGAAAACTCATCCCTTCTGTATTGTTTTATAATTTTTCAGACCTAAGGGATTAGATGACGAAAAAGGACTTTTGGAGTTAACTTTATGTACCTTTTCAGACTCTCTAAAAATGAAAAGGACCGAGTTATCCTTGTCGTTAGACTCGTTAAAATCATTAAATAGCGACAAACTTGTCTTTAGACGAGAACGAGTTTCACTATCGCTAGGCTCGTTAAAACATAGCGATGGGATTGCCTGAAGGGCAGGTTAAGGAACAAGCAGATGTTATCCTCCTCAAGCTTGACAAAAATAAAGAGGTACTGGTCAGCAATGACTGGGGAAAAATTGGGAGAAATTAAAGAAAACTTTGATGGTAGCAAGTCGCTCTTGAACATGACACTTTTCCTCCGTACCACAATCGGGTTGGGTTGTTTCATTCACCGGTCACATCCATGGTCTCGCCATACCATCCATATTTGGGGTAATGCTACCAATCCATCGCATCAGTGTCGCCATATGTTCAAGAGAAGTCGTTCAGAAAAGTCAACCGTGTCCCATCCATTGCCGTACATTATCCTTCATCCTTTCATGACCGCCACCCTGAATCATATGTCACAGATCGTTTTCACCTCCATTAAAATCATTAGCTCCGTTCCGTGTCACTGATGTGGGATTCATTAAGGCCCTCCTTTGACGGATCTCTTCTTGTCGACATCAGCTCATTATCCAAGAAGTTGATCTAGGAACAACCCCTTCAGTACTTTGAAGCTTGCATGCCTCAATGGCAAGTTTCTCACTTCCGGCGACAAGTATACATCAATGGCCTTCGACCGAAATATTTTGCGTGGTGTTCGACGCCAAGTCCTTTATTCACACCACGTGAATTGTACTGCAGTACCTTGAGGGTCATTATCATTATCGGTGATTCCTCTCGCGCTTTTTAACGGTTTACCTCATTGAACGGTAATCAAGCGATGTCTTTCCATGTTCGACTTCAGAACATTTCTCACATGGATCGACTTGTACTTAGAGTGAAGATCGAACGAGTTTGAAGACCCCGGATCTAGTTTCATCCATCCAGGCTGCGATATATATTCAGGAAAAATAAAGACATTGACATGTACATCATTGCAGCAGATAATCATCCTACTCAAAGGATGATAATTTCATCAAAATTATCAGTCTACCATCAGACGATTGTCTGTTCTATGTACAGAAAAATGAATTTATAAAGCTGAGCATGGGAATGCCCGCCTCAGCTAGATCATGAAAGCAGTATGAAAAATAATGTATTGTATTGTATCTTATTACAGGTCTCCTCCCAGCATTGGATGAACTTCGGATCCCCCTGATAAAGCATTTCACCCGATAAACGGCCTCATACTTTAGGGGGCAACTGTTATAGACATTTTTGTGCCTTACAACATTGAGCATGAAATATCCATAATCTAAGGGATCCAAAGTCCCTAAACATGTTGTTCCTACCCCTAGAGGAACAAGGCTAACAAACCACAGCAATTCACAGAAGTTCTCCACCAGAAACTGCTCAAAAACAAGTCAATTCAGGATCATTTTAGTGGCTCCACTAGCTGTTTGCGTTGAATGTCAAAGCCAACACTGGCTACCTGCGCTGAATGTCAAAGGCAACACTGGCTACCTGCGCTGAGCGAGAGTGGACATGTGGCAAGTTCATTTCTCAAGGTGTCAAAACCCAGGAAGCTTCCAAAATGACATTTGCCTCAGGGAATTCTACTGGTGATGAGTAAGAGGTTCCAAATCTCCAAGTGGAAGCAAGAACCTCCAAGTGGAATCAAGAACTGGCAGAGGGATAGGACACTAGTCAGATCTCAAGCTGACTCATCCTCTCTCCAAACATCTATATATGGATCTCTCCTCCATGAGATCAAGAGGCTGGAATTTTGTTATTGCAAAGAATTGCTGTTGGTTTGAGATTGGAATCATTGGGTGCTTAATGCTTTGAAGGGGGTGAAGATAGGAATTCCATTTGCTGGGAAGGAGATGCTGGATTGGAGCCCTCTAGGTTGTATCTCTTCCTGAACCTTGTTATTCATCAATAAAGCTATCTTGATTTCTCCTATATACTGGTGTATCTTTGATGTATGATTGCATTAGTATGTTTAGTTTATTTCTAATCCTAAACTAGTTATGAATATGAATACATGTCTTGTGTAGTGTTCTCTTCTTGTGATCTTGCAGAAACCTCTTGAAGCTGGGCGAGCGAGAAGGCAAGTAGCTGGGAACCCTCAAAGAGAAGAGAGACCGGATCGAGGGACAAACAAAAGACACCGGTTAGTCCATCTATCTCTCTTCATTCTTAATTCATAAAGGAAGAATACTAGAATAGCTGTCTCTGTTTGTTGCTAAGGCATTGTCACACCTTAGGTGGATAGGATCGTCCTGCATAGGCATTTTTCCCCACAACACTTACACCCCTTGTTTCTCCTTTCTTGGAAAAATGATACAAGGATAATTCCACCATCCATATCGATCTGGGTGGGATGGAAGCAAGGTTGTGATGGAGCAATCACCCATCATCATGCATGGCTCAAATTTAAAAGGAGACCCCACCTCCCCCCGATTCACATCAATATAAGTGGGATGGAGGAAAGGAAGAGTTGAAACAAGAGGAATTTCAAATCATCATCAAGAATCTAAATGGGAAGTCTTCCCTCTTTGGGATCACAGATTTGGACTCAGTGAAAATTTGAAGCAATGTATAGAGATATGATGGTTATCAACAAAGACACAATGTCGTTTTTTCAAGAAAAAGATGTTTCATGATTTCTCTTATATGAATGACTGTCGCATTTCAAGAAACTATATCATAACCTTCAACCCAAGGTTGCATGTACATGATTTGGGATCTAAATACCATGGTAGTTTTTCCTTCTACAAGGATGAAACACAAGAAAAGGGCTATGATCCAATGAATGTACCTCAGTGCAACCCAAAACCTTACATTGTAGAACAAATGAAAATTTTTTCTACCATGGAGGTTAACTTATCAGAGGTAAACCATATCTTTTCTTCTCTCCAATCTAGGTCTGTGATCTAGAGGTTCAAAAAAAATTGTCTTAAATGTGACACTTTACACAAGTTGGCATTTTCTACTTAGACCCTCAATTGTGATATTTACCTATGCTCCAAGGGTTTCTTTATTATTCAATAAATACTCAGGAAGATCTGCAGAAAGTATTGAATGATGGATCATAGTTTTAGGAAAGAGTTGGGCACTCCATCACCCCTTGGTTCCCAAATTTTGATGCCACAAAAATTATGGTCTCAACAATGTCGGTATGGATGAACCTACCAAATCACCCCCTTCCTTTCTGGCATCACAAGGTTCTAGAGGAAATTGGAAACACCCTAGGAACATTCAAAAATATAAACCTCAAAAGACTGGAGAAATTTATTTTTATGTTCTAGAATCTGTGTAGAAATATACCTCAGTAAAGGTCTTTTGGATCACATTCAGTTATAACATAAAAACACTTATTGGACCCAATTTCTAGAGTATGAAAATACAACATTCCAATGTAAAATCTGTTACCAAATAGGACACTTGTATAACACATACCCACAAGAAAAAAAGAACCCAAAAAGGAAAAAGGGGAAAGCCCGCAAAAAAAAAGGATTGCAACCTTTTGATCCTTACTTCTCAGAAGAAGAAACCGTGGAGAACCCACCAAACCAAGAAAAATGATATGCTTCAGTCCATAATGGAAACACAAACCACATGTAGAATGGTACTAAATTAGAATAGATCCATGCACCGGAATGGCAGAAAAATGAGGCACACAAATAAAATCTAGGGATACAAAGAGAGCTCATGCTTCTAGGATATTAGGTTTGGAAAAAAAAAATCCCACTTATGTTAATAGGAAGCGAATTGGAAATGGTTCCAGTAGATCCAAACTTATGGCAGAAGGTCTAGAAAAAGAAAGGAAAGAAAGAAAAAATAAGTGAGTATTATCACCCTTAACATTGAAAGTGCTCATGTAAATTTCTTAGTTTTTTATTTTTCTCATAAGTCAAAAGTCTTATCTTACTAGATTGTTTTAGCATCTATAGAATTTTATTTTGTTCCTTTTCTAAATTTGTATAAAAATACACGTTTTTTCCCTTTGGAAAAAAATAGGGCATGCATTGAGGTTGCATCTTTTAGTTCTCCCCCCACTTGATGATCAATTGCTCCATTTCATTTACCTTCATATACCTAGTTCTAGTATAAATTTTATCCTACTTTGCTTGATTAGTGACCTGTGAACCATATTCTAAAATTTAAATACATTCAATGCATTCTTGTAAGGCTTCTAAATATCATTTCACAAATTTTCCTATGTAGTTCTATTTGATCAACCAATTGTATTTTCTTTAAATCTGTTGTACGATTTGTTGCTTTTATTATTCTACTATTCTATTTATTTAAACTTTTGGCTCTAATATATCCATATTTAATTATCCCTGTTCATAGTCCAAGGCAGATAGTAACCTAGTCTGAGATGAACCCAAGCCTCGCTTCCAAATTTTTGAATATGGATCATGTTTAATTTTAATATTTTTATTTTCTATTTCCATGAACTATAAATATACATTGTCTTTCCTTCTTGAGGCTAAAGGTGACATTCTTGACGTATGTTCTTGGCCTCTATATTTTGATGGTAGAAGTTACCAATTGAAAGAAGGCTCGCTTGAAGTTGTTTCATCTATATTTGAATTAAAACTTTCATTTTTCCTTCTTATTTTGTCCCTTTCCTTTTCTAGATTGCTAATTTTCTCTCTCTGTTGAAAAAATTCTTTGGATGCTTTGTATATAAGTTTTCATTAGACTCTTCTCCTTAATGTCCTCATTTTCAGTTTCCTTTATAATTAGGTAAGATGGATTTTCAAGGAGTGTGATAGCTAGGTCACATGAGCCAAATTACATCATCAGAGGTCTTGGAGGGGTTCTAAAGTGTTTTATGAGGGGAGATGGGGATCGTTCACTGTATTTCATCATTAGGGTGAGTTCTGCATAGATTATTCTTGATTCCATTACATTCTGACAATTTTTGTAAAATGAGGTTATAATCAACATATTTTATTTTAAAAAACTAAAGGTGTTGTTGGGAGAAGAATATTTGGAGGAAATCCTTAGTGTGATATATCATTGGAACCGAAACAAAGAAATATTCAAGATGGGATTGTGTGATCTGTAATTAAAAATTGAATTTTTCCTGAAAAAAAATTGCAATCTAGTTTATGTCTTGTGGGAAATGGTTTGAAATTGAAAAAGAACATAAACTCGGTAATTTTAGCTATGTTTTGCAAATTTAAATCAGACAAAAATAGACAACATATAGCATCACAAAAAAAAAAAAATTGATGATGGATTTCACCCCTCCTAGGCTAGATCTCTAGGTCCAGCTTCCAGTGTTGGCCCTTTAAATTATATGCTCAAAATGTCAATTACATCAACATGTAATGCTCAAATCACAAAAATAATGTTGTGATTATGTTCAAAACACTAAAAAAACCCTGTGTAGGCTCTTCTTGAGATAAAAAAGGTTGATAAATAACCAAGTTAGGCCTCATTCTCCATTTCTTTGTTATTTGTCCTACAAATTCACCAAAATGGCAACATTTTACTCCTTTGGCATATTTTCGAGGTGATAATCTGGTATGGGGACAACAAAGATTTCCTCGAAATTGGTGCATTTTTTTGAATAGATATTTGGGAGTCTGCAACCCAACTTGCACCCTTTTAATCGGTCATATGGAAGTCATGTGGCTAGGGGCATAAGCCAAAGGCCATGCGCCTGCCATATCTGCCACTCTTAGTCATGTGCGGGCCATGTGGGCACGGGCTAGTCACCATTCACTAGCCCTCCTCCAATGTTTATGCCCATGGTTACAACTGAGAGTATGGGAACGAGGGCCAGGCTAACTTCCTACCCCCTCCACTTTGGAACTATGTTATGGTCACGTAACATTTAATATGACTCGAGGCCAAGGCTAGTCGCTCCCCTCCCCCCCCCCCCCCCCCAAACCATCGGCCTATTCCACATTAAAAATAACTATCACCCATTATAAATCAAGAACCAAGCGTGTGGTCCATTAGTAAATCATTAAACTATTCTACCAAAGTTCGTGGGGTCAACCCTAACAGGGGTCGGTCGAACCCTTAACAAAAAAATTTCCAATCACACCAAGCCATGTGGTGGCCTCTCATAGGGCCATGTAGCAGCCTCCCATTAGGCCACGTGGTGGCTTGTGGTTGGCCCAACCACAAACCCAACACCCAATCACATGATGCCACTTGTCAATCTCAAATTGATCCACTGTCATGCATACCACCCGGTCAACATGCTGACATCAACTCCATGTCATTGCATGGCCTACCTAGTCAGCAACCCAATCAACCCCGCAAGTTGACTTTTTATTTATTTGCCAAAAACTTCAATATGTGATAAATTTCACATATGGTGTCAGATTGAGGCGATTCAAGTGTCGTTGGAATCAAAACGATGATTTTTGTTATTTGGAACTAGTTTTGAGCAATTTTGAGCAATTTTTTTAGCATAATTTTTATCCCCTGGATCATTCCTCCCCACTGTAAGTTTTTTGACCACCAAAAGTTTTTTTTTTTCTTAAAAAATAAGTGAGGGAACAACTACCTCACTTTCTCAATCTAAATCCACCTTTCTTTACTTATTGGTACCTTTGAGCCCCACTTAAAGATACTCCACATTGCCTCTTCGTGAATTCCTAATTCTCATTTCAACAATTGAGTCTTCTTACAAATCATCTAAGTATTCAGGTAAAAAATATTCAATAGATGGAATCTAAGAATTCTCTTCATGATCATAAATCATTGGAGGCTCATACAATCTCAAGTTCTCCACATTCATAATAGAATAATTTGCATATAAGGTGGAAAATCTAATCAGAAATCATTGTTACCAATCTTCTCAAATTTTTTGAAAGGACCATATCTGATTGGCTTGATCTTTTTACGTTCACCTTTAAGTATTTCCTTTTTTATATACAACCAAACTTGATCTACCACTTGGAAATCATGATCGACCCAATGCTTATCATGCCTTGCTTTGTAATTCACTTTGCTTTTCTCAAAGTTCTCTTGTACTCTATAATGCACTAGATGAATTTTTTCAAAGAAATTCTTGGATTTATCCACATCATTGTGTCCATCTATTGCAATATCTTTACCAAAGATGAAATCCAAAGGAGTATTTTTAAAATAACCCAAACAATATTCAAATGGACATACTTGCTAGATGTAATGCAAGTGGTCATCCCAAAGTTTAGGATGCTCACCACAATATCCATGAAAGAGATGCACTACTATTTTGTTTACCACTTTTGTCTAACCATCATTTTGTGGATGAAATGTGGTGCTATTATTCAACATTGTGCCCATGAGTTTCCATAAACATGACCAAAACTTCGCAATAAAATGAGAATCTTGATCAGAAATAATAGAAGTGGGAAACCCAAAGTCAACCCAAACATTTTGGAAGAACATATTTATGGTTTGTTCGGTTGTATCATGTTTCTTACATTCCATAAACACACATATTTTGCTAAACAATTCACAACAACATATATATAATTGTGACATTTCCTACACATTGGTAGTCCCCCTACAAAATCCATAGAAATACTTTCCCAAGGACGAGAAGGAATAGGAAGTGGAGTGTACAAACCCAATTTCCTATTACTAGGCTTGCTAGTAGCACACATGGAATATCCATTTACATATATTGACAGTTTCAATCAGGTGAGACCAATAACAATACCTTTGAATTTGACAAACTCTTTTGCCTACACCAAAGTGACCAACAATAAGAGAAGTGTGGGATTCTCTTATGACATTGACTCTTTCACCCTGTGGAACACATAACCTGCCAAGATGATAAAACAACTTATTATGAACATGATAATCCAACTCTTTAACATGATTTCCATGAATCAAAGTTGCATAAACATATTTAAAATTGTCATATTGAGCATATTTTTCAATATAACTTTCATGCATGATTGAGTTATGTTTAAGCATAATAGATACATTAAAAATAGGCCTTGATAACATATCAAAAACTTTGTTGTATTTACCTTTCGTTTACTTGATTATCGAATGAAATTTTTGTAGGAATCTCATCCACCTAAGATATCTAGCTTTTTGTAGCTTGGCTTGCGATTGTAAATATTGCAAAGGTCGATGGTCAATATGAATAATCATTTCTTTACCCATCACATAGTGCTTCCATTTCTTCACGCTTTGTACCAAATCATACATCTCTTTATCATAAGTTGGATACTTAATTACTGCATTGGTAAAGGTTTCAGAATGATAAAAAATAGGCTTATCATGTTGCATCAAAACTTCTCACAAGGCATAATCATTTGCATCAATTTTAATCTCAAATGGTTGCTTAATATCTAGAAGTTCTAGAACTCGTGTTGTACTGATTTACTCTTTCAATGTGTTGAAGGCTTTTTGTTGCTTTCCTCCCCACTGAAAGACCTATTTCACACTTGTCAAAACATGTAATGGTGCTGCAATGAGTGAGAAGTTAGCTATTAATTTTCTCCAATGTTGGGTTGCTCCAAAAAATTTCCTTACTTCTATTACATTATTGGGTTTAGGCCAATTCCCAATAACATCAACTTTTGAGGGAACAATATTTAATTCACCCCCTCTTACAATACGAACGAAATAAACCAAATAGGTTTTCCCAAATTCTCACTTAGTCAAATTCAAATACAATTTACCTTTTTCAAGACATCTAAAACTTGTTTCACATGCTTGACATGCTCTTCACAAGTCTTACTAAAAATAAGAATATCATCTAAGTAGACTATGACAAAATCATCAAGGGATGGTCTTAACACATCATTCATAACTCTCATTAATGTTGTAGGTGCATTGCAAAGCCCAAACGACATAACTAACCATCCAAACAAACCTTGTTTTCCTTGAAAGCAGTTTTCCATATATCATCTTCAACAATCCTTATCTGATGATAACCTCTTCTAAAATCTAACTTAGTGAAGTAAACAACATCCTTTAATTGATCTAGCAAATCATCAATGCGAGTAAGAGGATAATGATTCTTTACCATGATTTTGTTCAAACCTCTAAAATCTACACACATGTGCCTTGTACCATCTTTCTTTGGAACAAAGAAAATAGGATACCCACATCGAGATGTGATATGCCTAATGACCCCCTTTATCATGAAGCTCTTGAATTCTACATTCTCCAAAAATGAAATTTTGTTCATGCCAACATTTGGAAGTGGTGCATCCTACTGCAAGTTAATCTCATGTTGATTCCTCTTTTAGGAGACAACCCTTCAGGTTCCTGAAATATCTTTTCATAAGTATTAACAACTTCAACCAAATCATGCTTGAGTTTAGAATCACATCCCGTGAAAGCTTCATATTTAGCAGTATCTTCATCTTTAATCATTAATAAATATATTTCTTACTAACATTTACAAGCCTTTTCATTTGACCAACACTTACAAGAGATAAGTTCATCTTCTTGCGACGTGATCTAACAATATACTCAAATTCATCTTTAAAAATATGAAAAAAAATTCAGGATGATAGAATATGGTTTTTTGGTCATACAAGTATGGACTACCTAAAAAAGATCCTCATATGTCAAGTGGTACAACATCAAGCTCTACCTCATCTATAACGTTTACAGTGATGCCAAAATTGAGTTTAAATTTTCTTGTCACTTGCAATTTGGCATCTTCACATACCCAACCCAAAGGATAAGTTTTAGTATGAGGTGTAGTTTATAAATTTAGTTTCTTGACAATTGCATCAGAAACAAGTGTTGGCTTGTATGGGCCTAACCCAAGTTCAGAGGTGATTTAGCCAAGAAAATCCCAGTACTACTGGCCCTTTCAGCAACAGTCCATAGAGCGCAGACTGAGGTCTCACCCAAAGTAGTATGGGAGGGTTCCAGAAATAGGTTTCCACACCCTGGGGATGTCTGATGAGCTTTTGTAGGTCTGTGGTTTAACTTTGCATGCACATGGCTACACACCCCTATTAGTCCCTCGCAACTTGTGATGTTGCCTCTGCACAGCCTTACTCGGGGCGTGATCCGTATTATACCCAAGTTCCTTCCTATTTAACTTGTTATTACCTGATTACTTAACTTATTTGTGTAAGAGTGGTGATAATTAGCAGTATATCCAACAATCATATAAGTGTGTGCAATAAACAAAAGAGTATAAATGTAAAGAAGGCAATACACAAGTAGATGCATAGAAATTGGAATCAACTTCTCTTTATTATTCTTTGTTCTAGATTACAGACTCGACACCATCCTACGCACTCAGCTGTAGGGGTCCACACACTCAACTGCAGACACTTCTTAGGCCTCTACACACTTAGCTGTAGAGCCTCTTCCTACTATTATGACTGAATACACTTAGACTCTTACTCTATGCTCGAATTATTCGTATTCATCTATTTCTCTAATTCACTATATTTGCAACTTAGAGCCTCGCTCTATTTATACAATCCCATGGTCCACGGACCATGGGTAGGCCGACATGACATTACATTACATAACCATACCTAGGGAGGACAACCCTATGACTTAACCTATACTTATGCTCCGCGCCCACAATTCGCGGATTTTTACAATACATTTGACCAAAACTTGGGCTTTGAGCCCCAAAACATGTTGTGGGGGGATTCCATGCCCAACTGGCCCCCAACACAATCATCGTGACTCATCCCCAAGTCACTCTATTGTCGCGACGATCTTGGCATGGAGTCCCTCCAACTGGTCCCAACGGCCTGAATGTCGGCAGTGCATTGAGCTACTGCCTGTTGTACCTGCTGCATTCTTTCTTTTGAATCATCTGTGTTTGAATTGTGTCCTTACCTTGGTACCGACATCTGTTGCATGTGTTTATAGTCCCATGACTTTGTCTATCTCCTTGGGTCACGAAGACCGTGCTTCGACCGGTTAGTCAAAGAGTCAGCCCACTTGTGTAGGGTTTCAAGCGACTGCCATTTACTTTACCTGGGAAGGGTTCTCCATTTAGTTTGACTAGCAGGACCGTGCCTCCGTCTGTGACCTCATTAACCACATATGGTCCCAGCCAATGCATTCTAAATTTTCTCGGAAGTTTTTCAAACTTTTTGTCATATAGCAACACAAAGTCGTTTACCTTGAAGGTGCACAACTTGATATGGTGGTCGTCCGAGGCCTTTTATCACTGCTTTTGTACCTGCTGATGAAATCCAGCCAGAAACCGTTCTTCCTCGAGTTCTTCTAATTTCGCAAGCCTTTCTTCTAGAGCTTCATGGTCCATCATGCTTGTGAGCACTGTTATTCACAGACTAGATACGATGTATTCCATCAGCATGACAGCTTCTGTGCCATAGACTAACCGAAAAGGTGTCTGTCCCATCAATTTCTTGCATGTTGTCCTGTACGCCCATAATACGGTAGGTATGCACAGGTCCCAATTATTTCATTGTGTGTTACATACTTTGGTCAACGTAGTCTCCAATATTTTGTTGAATGCCTCTACTATCCCATTGGCTTATGGGTGGTACGATGTAATTTTCTATTGATACACCTAGAATTCTTCTATGAGCACACTGATGGTTTCATTCAGGAAATGTGTTCTGTGATCACTCATTAACATTTTTGGACAGCCAAATCGTGTCAACACATTTTCGAACAAAAGCTTCGCAACCGTAGCAGCCATGCAATCCTTGACTAGTTGCGCTTCCGCCCATCGTGTTAGATACTCTGTCACAGTGATGATGTAGCCATCTTTCCTGGAGGCTTGATCGGGCCCACAAAGTCGATTGCCCATTTTTCAAATGACTGCAGTGTCATTTGTGGATTTAGTGGCATCTTGTCCCTTCGTGATGGTTTTCTAGTCCTTTGACATATATCGCGGGCCTTATAGTGCACTTCTGAATCCCGGTGCAGGGTCGGCCACCATAAACCTACGCAAATAATATTTTGTACGATCATGCATCCTGCATAGTGTCCTCCTACAGCGCCCCCATGTGCTTCCACGAGGATCTGAGCTCGTTCAAATTCAAGTACGTATCTTTGCAATATCTCATCATTTCCCATTTTGTAGAGGTGCCCCGCGATGACAAAAAAGTCCGCCACGCACACCATCAATTCCTTCTTCTGTTGGACTGAGTATTCCTTCAATGCAGTCCTTATTGTTAGAAAATGGATTATGTCTTCGAATTTTCCATCTGCAACGTGCACTGCAAAGAGCCATGCATAAGGTAATCCCTCTTCCAAATTCATTGGTTCCTTGCCCATCTCAATTCGTGACAAGTGATTGGTCCTGCGTTTAGGCATCCCGGCTTGACTATGACCTCAAAATCATATTCTTGAAATAGTAAGAGCCATCTACATATGTACCCCCCAAACACAGGCTTGTTCACCAGGTATTTCAATGCAGAATGGTTGTTTTACATCTTGAAATGTCCCCCGAGTAAATAGTGTCAGTATTTTTGGAGTGCATACACCATTGCCAACCCCTCGTGCTAGGTGGTGGAATAGTTATTTTCTACTTTGGACAATCCCTAACTTGAAAATCCACTTGGGAGATCCACACACTCCACACCCTCTTGTGTGAGTACGGATCCCAGTGCAATACATGATGCATCAACATGTACATGAAATTCCACATCCCATTTTGGGAAGACCAGGATTGGAGCAGAGGCCAGTTTCCCCTTCAGTAGATCCAAACTCTTCATGCAATCATCATTCTAGCAATATGTAACATCCCTTTTCAATATCTTTTCCATCGGTGTTGTTATTTGGGCATAACTTTTGATGAATTTCCTATAGTATCCAATGTGTCCCAAAGTAGCGCATAGTTGTTTAACACTTCCCAGTGCTTCCAAATTTAGAATAATGGTAATCTTCACAGGGTCCACCATCAAGCCTTGTTTGCAGACCACATGTCCCAGCATATTTCCAAATGAAATGAGGAATGTGCACTTCTTCAGGTTCAGCGCAATCTGGTGTTGGCGGTAAGTACCCAACATCAAGCATAAGCTCGCTACATGGTGCTTAACTAATCCAAAGATAGTCCAATCATCCAGATAGACCTCCAAGAACTTGTGGATTTAATCTTTGAATGCAGCCACAATGATGTGCCAAAATATAGTTGGTGTGTTCTTCAGTCCAAATGGCATAACGATGTATTGAAAGCAGCCCCATTCTGTTGCGAAGGTCGTTTTGCTCCTATCTTCTGGCGCAATCTTGATCTGATGGTACCTTGAGAACCCATCCGTGAACGAGTATGCTTCCTGACCGCCAACATTCTCCAGTACTTCATATGTGAATGGTGATGGGAATGGATCGTGTACACAGGCTTTGTTCAACTTTCTGAGGTCCATGCATATTCTTATTTTGCCCTTCTGGTTTTTATCCTATACTACCATAGGACTCACCCAGTTGGATCCTTCCACTAGTTCAATGATTCTGGCTGCAAGAATTTTGTCTAACTCATCGCAGACCTTTTCTTTATACTTTAGATTTAAGCGGTAAGGCCACTGCTTAACTGGATTCGCATCAGGTTTCAGGGTGATCTTCATCATCCCTAAGTCATCAACAATCCCTTTTAAGTCCAAAATTTTAGTCGGGAACAAGTCTTGGTATTTTCATAGTAACTCGGTGACCTTATCCACCGTGGCATCATCCCAATAGTCTCTAAGCATTGCATACTTTGGCTTTGCCTCCGTTCCAATGTTAACCCGCTTTCTTTAGTGGTGTGGTGATGTTGGGGTCTTCAAGTGATGCTACTTGAATCTCGCAACAACCTTCCATTTTTGAAATGTTAATATTTCATGGGTCCTCATCATCCTCCTCAACATTTATGTTATAACACTCTAGTGCGCAGCTCAACTGTGTCTCCCATTCTAGTTGAAGTACTTCCATTGGCTTCTGGGGTATTTTGAAGATAGTTTCTTTTATTGACTATAGCGCATTGTCAACAGTATCTGGCCAACGATCTTTAAACTTGAATGTTAATAGAAATCTGTCATGCAATACATCCCATTCATTCATACCATAGCGGAGCTCCATCTCAGTATACTAATTCATGGGTATGACATCCAGGGTATGATAGAATAAATGTATCCATTCAGGTTGTGGCTCTTCCCCGTAAACCTTGGTCCATTTCGCGAGGTGTGTGCATGGATCATCTCATCCGTCATATTTATCTACTAGCCATATCTGCGGTTTCCCAAATTTTAGGCGCATCATCCTTCTGCATCCGTGCCAATCCTCAAAATTTCCTTGGTGCGTACCCCACCATCGTGCGGGTGTCGCACGCAATGCCCACTTCAGTGCATCGAACCATTGTTGTTTTGGTAATGCGCTTTCAAATTTGCTCAGGAATTCATCCACCGCTGTCAACCCATCATATGTCGGTAGATCCCTTGCTTCTGTTGTCACGCAACGCAGTGATCTAACCATCATGTTGCAATTAAGCATTGTTACTTCGTGCAGCCGATTCTGCCATCGCTCTATCTCTTCGTCTAAATCCGAAGTGCAGGAGATTTCACGCTCCCACGAAATCCTTCCATCTGTAGTTGGATTCACCCAATCCTCTTCTTATGCAGTTATCTTGTAAATACAATCGAGATCATCATCACTATCGTCGTCGCGCACTGGTTCAGTGTATCGCGCTCCTTCGGCTAGATCTAGTGGTACTACTATGCGTAGTGACTTTTTCTCAAAGATCATTTTGCGCTTCTTAAGATTTATGACTCTGTTCATATCAGTGGCCTAGTCTATTCCTAGTAGCATGGGATAGGGATTACTGTCATCGATAATCTCTATCACTTCAAAATACTCCTACACACTTGCACCTTCAATATCTACTGTTACCCCTTGCAATCTTCCCATGGGCAAGACCTTTTGTTGGTTCACCATTTGTAACTGAATAGGAGACCAGTATAGCGTGGGCCTGCCCATGCATTCCCATGTTTGTTTTGGTATTACATTCACGTTCGATCCCAGATCCAGGATTACCTGATCCATTTCATACTCGTCGAATTGCGCAGTCAACCTCATTTTCCTTCCTGCATGCAAAGCATGCTTTCCAAGTTTCCAAACCACGTGTGGTTCTCCTGACCCCACGTACCTAGTGATAAGTTCATGTAGTCCTTTGACTGCCTTGCTGTTGCATAGCAATTTCATGCATGTCTCCAGAAAGGAAGTGAGCATTGAAGGATCCGTTCCTAGTTCTAATTAATCCTTACTACCTTAATTGGAGGCCTCTGTGAAGGTCTTCTTAGCTTCCATGAATGTCTCCTTAACGCGTTCTAAATCAAATTCAGGTTCCTTTGTAGGAGCCTTACAAACCCATGCACTTTCTTCTAGCTGCTCCCCTTTATCATCACCGGTGGTCAGATCGCTCCTGAGCATCATGTTTACATTCGGGTCTTCTTCATGTAGTTTAGACCTCATCATCTGCAAATTCTGAGTCAGAGGGGGCTGAAGTACCCCTTTTTCGCGCAATCTTTCTATCAGTGTAGGGTAGTCTTCTACCTCATGATCAAATTGAGTACAGTACAAAAATGATGTCCTTGTCAGGTTTGTACAATTGCAGGCATAGTTCCCTGGCCCTCTGCAATTATAACAAAATAATTGTTTGTGACCCCTTCCTGGTCCCATTCCACCTCGACCTCGATCGCGCCCCTGAAATCCACTATGTGCCATTCCTACATTCAAGTCAAGGGCTTGTGTTTCAGTCTGCACCTTGTAGGAAGGAGTCTAATCCATCATTAGTTCGTAGCTTCTGTAGGTGCTCTCATCATGGCCTACTGACCTGCAGAATTTACAAAACAATTGTTGGGATGTCTGCATATATTTCTGCCCTAGATGACAATTGTCCATAGTGTGTTTTCCTCCTATCTGACAGATCACGCACCATAATGCAAGCCTTAGGTCTTAACAGCATCAGCCCTCCTCCTGCCAAGTAATTCATGAACACTGGACAGTGGTCCTTGTCATGCCCCTGGCATTTGCATTTTATGCACCATACCTCCTCGTGTGCCTCTGATCGAGTTTTCCTATCTTATTTCCAACTCTGCATTTCCAGACACATATTTTGCAATTGCGTGTGGATTTTTTGGACTCCTAGACTAGGGTCTTGTATAGGGGTCTCATGTAATCTCATTGTCATCTCCAAAGCTTCATCCTGGGTGGAACGTTTTTGTTGTGATAGTGTCATCCTTAAGTGTGGTGTTAGTGATGCTACAAACCATGTGTGGTGTTGTCCATCCGTCAACGTCATGTTAGATTCGTGAATCATGCCCTTTAGTCTTTGGTCCAGATCCTAGGGGGTATCGCCCAGAAGCATCGTGATCTCCTTAAACCCGATGATTGATTGTGTTTCTGACTTTGGCCTACTAAATTCCCTGTTCAGCGCAGCCTACATCTTTGCGATTCCTGCATTTGGATGGTCATTAGAATGCTTGATGTGCCATGTTAATGCGCGATCCTACAATGCACTCACCAACGTAGCCTTCTTGATATTTTCATCCATGACCCCTTGTGCTTTTCATACTACTCTTACCATGAACCAGAATTGGTCTGGATCTTCATTCCCTACTCCTCTGAATACTGGTAGTTTGATCACACTTGCCATACTGAACTATGGTGGTGGCAGAGGTGGGGTGGGTGGAGATGTAGGTGAGGAGGGTGAGATGGGTGGCATTGTAGGTGGCGGTGGTAAACGCGGAATGCACTGCCTTATCAAACTGATCACGCTTCTCAGAGAAATTTTCGTGAGCTCCTCCTCGCTTTCCCGCGAGGGGGAAATTAAGGGACTGGTTTCCAATTCTTCACTACTTCCATTTCTGTAGATCTTGCCACTTTGCGTAGTCCTAAACATTAATTTATTCGCATAACCCGCTTTTCACACAATAGCATCTTAATCCAAGTATTCAAATATTTAATATACTTACCTCGTGGTCCCTTGAGGAAACATTTCTCCGCCTCACTGTGGCTGACAATCGTATCTACCGTGAACTCAGTGATAAATCATCCTATAATTCGGTCGAGCCAATGGTCCACAACTCGTGCAATCTTTTCTCTCAACTCTTCTAGTCTTGGCACTAATTTTGGAATCCACACGATTGGTTTGTCGAGCCTACACCTTCCCTGACTGTTTGCTAGCTTCGCGATCCACTCATTCAGCTCAAAAGGAAAGGATGCAAAGAAAATTTCATGGATTTCCGTATACAAGTAGTGCTCCAGCCACTGTTCCTTAGATACTCGCGGATTTATGTTTTCCTATGCTGTGAAATCATGAATCTTCTTGTCCAACCACTCTTCAATTTCTTTCATTGTGGGATTCCAGTGGCACAACATTAGACATCCCTTATGAAAATCCCGGTACTGGCAATGGAACCATTTGTTCGCTTGTATGGGCCTGACCTAGGTTCAGAGGTGATTTAGCCAAGCAAATCTCGGTACTACTAGCCCTTTTGGCAACAGTCCATGGAGCGTGGACTGAGGTCTCACCGGACGTAGTATGGGAGGGTGCTAGAACCATGTTTTCGCACCCTAGGGATGTTTGATGAGCTTCTAGAGGTCTGCGGTTTGACTCTGCGTGAACGTCGCTACGTGCCCCTATTAGTCCCTCACAACCTATGATGATGCCTCTGTGCAGCCTTACTTTGGGCACGATCCGTATTATACCCAAGTTCCTTCCTATTTAACCTGTTATTACCTAATTACTCAACTTATTTGTGTAAGAGTAATGATAATTAGCAGTATATCCAGCAATCATATAAGTGTGTGCGATAAACAAAATAGTATAAATGTAAAGAAGGCAATACACAAGTAGAAGCATAGAAATTGGAATCAAATTCTCTTTATTATTCTTTGTTCCAGATTACAGACTCGACATCGCCCTGCGCACTCAGCTGTAGGGGTCTGCGCACTTAGCCACAGACTCTACTTAGGCCTCTACACACTCAACTGCAGAACCTCTTCCTACTACTACGACCCAATACACTTAGACTCTTACTCTATGCTCGAACCATTCATATTCATCTATCTCTCTAATTCGCTATCTTTACAACTTAGAGCCTTACTCTATTTATACAATCCCATGGTCCACGGACCATGGGTAGGCCGACATGACATTACATTACATAACAATACTTAGGGCGAACAACACTATGACTTAACCTATACTTCGCGTTCCGTGCCCGCAATCCACGTAGTTTTAGAATACGTTTGACCAAAACTTGGGCTTTGAGCCCCAAAACATGTTGTGGGGGGATTCCATGCCCAACAATAAGATTTACTTGGGGTCCACTATCAAACAATGCATCAACTTTTGTATGTTTTGTAATGAACCTGATATGAAAAATATCACTTATATCTTTATCATTTTGAGACTCAATAGGCTTACTAGAAGAATGAGTACTTGCATTAAAAGATTTACTTTTCATTCCCATGGTTATGATTTTGGTTTCATCACTTAAATCAGATCCTAGGTCTTATTGAGTTGTAGCAGCAATATTTTGTTTCTCATTGTTATTGAACTTCTTTGGTCTCATTTTTGGATGTAGTATCCGACAATGGTCTTCATCATGGCCTTGTTTTGAGCAATGTTTATAGGAAAATTTATTTCCCTCTTTCTTGTCTATAGAATTATTTTTGCCTTTTCCTTTAAACTTCCCCTTTCATTTATCTCTAAATTTTGATGGTTTCTTGCTAGTCTCTTAAGGAACATTCTTGCCTCTTGATTCTAAATGAGTTTCTTAAACACATACTTCATCTAGATTGGTGGGATTAAAAATGAGTATAATATGTCTCAAATAACTATGTAATCCACATATGTATTTAAGGAGAGTTTTTTGTGAAGACAAATCAACACCCACGATTAAATATCTTCTTCTAAATTCTTTTGTGTAACTTTGAACACTCTGACCTTTAGCTTATCTAAAAAATTTCTAGTCCATAATTTATTTTTGCATATAAGCTAATTAATAAAATTTCCTTCTTAATGTAGTTATAAAATCATTCCAAGAAGAGATAATTTTACCACTTTTCTTCAAATCTTCTTGAGTTCTGGCCTCGCACTAGATTAGGGTTGCAATTTCCAAATGAAGAGAAGAAAGTTGCATCTTTATAACATCATCATTAATCTTTTGGATCTTGCAATAGAATTCAATTTGAAAAACCCACTTATCCAACTTTTCAACATTTACTTCCCCATTGTACATAGGAAATTCAAACTTGCTTAAGCAAAGGAGACTTAGCATGTCCTTTGGAGATCTAGGAGGAGTATGTATCGGTATTGAAGGAGGTGAAGAAGGAGGTGAGGATGGGGGAGAAGATGGAGGTGAAGGAGGTGATGGGGGTGGAGGCTTTCTCCCATCACCACCATTACCTTTTGGATGATTTGAACTCCCTCTTTGCAACCTTGTTTCCCTTTCATTGTACAACACTTTCACCATCTCTTACATATCATAGAAAGCCTTTCTAAAATATCTCTCTTCCTTAAACAACAACTCCTGTCCTTCTTCATGTGCCGTGGATGGTGGAGTTTTTGGAGTTTGTGACCTCCTTGTACCAATTATAGGGGTTGGTTCTTCAAGCACTAATTCTCCTATTTTAAATTTAGACCTCGTAATCATTCAAGAAAAAACTTGCAGAAGTAGTCAAGCCTTCAAAACAATCGTGCTCTAATACCAAGTGAGTCTGTAATTAAAAATTGAAGGTTTCCAAAAAAAAATTGGAAGCTATTTTAAGTCATGTGGGCAATAGATCGAAATTGAAAAAACACATAAACTTAGTAATTTTAGTTAATTTTTACAGATTTAAAACATAGAAAAATAGACAACACACAACATCAAAAAACAACAATTTAATGACAAAGCTCACCGCTCTTGGGCTATATCTTCGGCTCCAGCTTCCAATATTGGCCCTTTAAATTATATTCTCAAACTGTCAAGTACATCAACATACAATGCTCAAATCACAAAACTAATACTGTCATTGTGTCCAAAACGCCCAAAAACCCTTGTGTAGGCTCTTCTTGGGCTTAAAAAGGGTGAATAATGGTCAAGTTAGGCCTCCTTCTCCATTTAATTGTTATATGTCTTGCAAATTCACCAAACTGGAAAAATTGACAATGTTTTCCTCTGTTAGCATATTCGATAGGCAACATTTTGGAGTGGGGAATGACGTAGGTTCTACCAAAATTGGTGTGTTTTGTCGAACAGTTAGTTGGGCACGTGGTGGCCTCCTATTGGGCCATGTGGTGGCCTATGGTTAGCACAACCACAAACACAAAAACCAATCAAATCATGCCACTTTTCAATCCTAGATTAATCCACTGCCATCTGTACTACCTAGTCAACATGTTGATGTCAATGCCACTTCATTGTATGCCCTGCCCAATCAACCTTGTAAGTTGACTTTTTAGTTTTTTGCCAAAAAATTCAGAACACGATAACTTTCACATAAGATGTCAGATTGAGGCGATTCAAACATCATTGGAATGAAAACAACAAGAACTATTATTTGGCACTAAACTCAATTTATTTTGATCACTTTGATTTTTGAACATATCTTTAATCCCCTAGATCATGGTGAAAAGTGACTTCCAGTGACTGAAGGAAGCATGGTGGCCAATTAATCATTTCATAGGATTAAAAGTTACTTTAATTAGTCACTTAATGAAATAAAAAGGGGAAAAGTGCTTAATAGGTGAAAAGGGCAAAGTGACTTAAATAAAATAAATTAAAAAACACTTAAATAAAGTAAATGGGAGAATCTTCTAAAATGGAAATAAAATAATAAAGTAAAGTGTTTATAGAAGGTTGGAGAGGGATCCATTAGATATTTAAAAGGAGGGGAAGAAAATCATTTGGGATATCATGGAGTTAAGTAATTTTCTTATTGGAGATGTTTCAGAATGAGACTATCAGCTTTTAGCAAGCCCTAAGATGATAATACTTGGGTTTCCTATTATGAGTCAGATGAAAACCCAATCCACCATTGAGGAGAATTCACCTAGAAATGTCATAAAGCTTCATCGATATTATTGCAGATATGATCTACAACATGTTTGAAAATTTTAGTGAGGATCATTCATATTTTCAATTTTGGCATTAGTTTCAATTGTAGTTTATTGTGGGAGGCTAGCATTAGTATTGCGATATCTATTGGGAGCTCCCTAGCTCGACTATGTCCATGTAATCTTATATATATATATATATATATATATATATATATATATATATATATATATATATATATATATATATATATATATATATATATATATATATATATATACAATAATAAATGAAAGTTGAGATTTCTACTATTCTCATGTGTATTTTTGAGTTACAATATTTAATTGAAAATGCATTGGGATGTTTAATAATAATTTTATGTGGATTTTCCATTAATATTTATGGGATATTTTTTGTGAAATATTTTCTGGGTGTTTTTAGAAAAATATTTCGAAAGGAATATTATAGTGGTATCAGAGCATGATTTTGGAAAACTATTGGTAAAAATCAAAGTTTTCATACTTTCGTATTGTTCTTGAAGATAAAGGAGCCAAGTTAGTGGGTTAAAATTATTAATCTATTTTCTAGATAATAATTGTTGCGGGTTATTTTTCTCCAAGTGCCAGAGAAGGAACCTATTCGCCAGAGCAATAATATTGTTTGCTGGTGTTGAAATTGTATGAAATCAAATCATTCTCCAAAAGGTTGAGATTGATTTTATTTTATTTTGCCGAAATTATTTTGTTGGGTTGAATTTATCTTTCTGAGTTGAATTCACCTTGTTGGGCCAAAATTGTTTTGTTGGGTCGAATTTATCTTGTTGTGCTGAATTTCTCTTTCATTGTCAAAATTATTCTGTTGGGCCAAGATTACTTTGCTGAGCTAAATTTGTCTTGTTGTGTCAAAAAAAATTTGTTGACCTTGTTACCGACCATTTTGTGGGTAATATCCTTATGAGAATTTTTTTCTCCAAGATGGTCCTCAGTCGGCAACCAACAACCCCTTACAACCACCACCTAGCTCATTGTGCCATTTCTCCGCCACCCGAGTTATCCATGCAGTCCCTCCCCCATCTGCCATGATCATACGTTTGAAGGTGGGCCTCTCAAACCTAAAGGTATGCCTTGTCATTTGGAAATTTAGTAATTTAGTTTTATTATCATGGACACTTCTGGGCATGGATTAATGGGGGGATTCGATGGAAATAATGGGCTAGTCCTATGCTCTTGTCCCCTAGACCCCTTTGGGTCTTAACCATGGATTCTAGTCTCATGGGATCTCTTTTACGACAATTTGGCTCTAGAGATGGTATTTCATGGGAAACCCTCATTTTTGTTGTGTGGTCCCACTCCCTTATCTTCTTATATTACCCTTTTCCATTAATTATTACCCTATTCATCATTTCTCCCAACTCGGTCAACATTCCTCCACTGGGTCCACCAGGGTTAGAATGCCCCTTCCCCTTGTTGATCCAAGTCCAGGTGTGACAAAGGACCCTTTCAAGACATTTTACTTTTGTGATGTGTTAAATTGCATTTTTAAAAGAACATAAATGAATAAATCTACATGTTGTAAAGAAGAGGAACATGTCAATCATCAACACATGAAAACATAAGTCATTGATAACGAAGTTCGTCCATGAGGGACTACGTCTTTGGGCCTCGGTGTCAAGATGGTGTAGGCCATTGCATTAAGTGTTGTCGATAGTGATGATGTACATAAGAGGTGATGTCGCTATCATACAAGGAAAATTCTTTCACGTAAGAGTGTTTCCAAGAGATGTTCCACTACAGGAACTCTTAGTCAAAAAGACTCCTATCAGTATGACATAAACTCATGCATGATGAGCATCCCGCCAACATTGCATAAAAGGTATCTCAATGCGAACATGCATGACGACAACATGAGTATCCCATCAACATACAACAAAGGGATCTCAAAACACAACATGACGAATCATGACAACAAGTACATCACACAAATGATTCTGCATCACATCAAACAGGAATCATGAAATCGAGTAAGAAACAAGATCCCACATCAAGCATCAAACAGGGATCTGTGCAGCACTGTTATAGACATTTTTGTGCCTCGCAGCATGGAGCATGAAATGTCAATAATTACAGGGATCCTCAGTCCCTAAACATGTTGTTCTTACCCCTAGAGGAACAAGGTCAGCAAACCACAGCACTTCCTATCAGTTCTCCACCTGAAAACACTCAAAAACAGGCTATTTTTGGATCATGTCAGCTGCTCCACTGAGCATCTGCACTGAATGTCAACTGCTCCTCCTTGTACCTGCGCTGAAAGTCAAAACCAATGAAGGCTACCTGCGCTGGGCGAGATTGGCCAAGTGGCACAGTCATTCTGCAAGGTGTCAACTGCCCAGGAAGCTTCCAAACTGACACTTGGTTCAAGGAATTCGCCCTATGATGAGTAAGAGGTACTTGATCTCCATGTGGAAGCAAGGATCTCCAAGTGGACTCAAGAACTGAAGTTTAACTGAAGAGGGAGAGGACACAAGGCAGCTTTAGGTCAGTCTCAAGCTGACTCATCCTTTCTCCAAATATCCTATATATAGAGCTCTTCTATGAGGTCTAAGGAGGCTGGAATTTTGTGCAAAGCAAGGAAGTGCTATTGGTTTACAGTTAGAGCTATTGGGTGATTGCTTTTATAGAGGGGAAGAGGAGATTTCTTGCTGCTGGGGAGGTGCTGCTGGATTGGAGCCATTTATGGTTGTAACCTTCTCAGAACCTTTTTCTTCTATCAATAAAGCTTTTGATGTTCTCCTATATACTTGTATTGCAATGATGTATTGTTTTTATCTGTATATTTGATTCATTCTAATCCATGCATCAGTTATGAGTACATGTTTCTTGTAGTTTCCCTCTCTTGTTTTTGCAGGATCTTTGTGTAGCTGGGCTGGCAAAGGGAGCAAGGAGCTGGGAACAAGAGGCAAAGAGAGAAGACAGGATCGACAAAAGCGAAAGACATCGGTTGGTCAATCTTTTCTTCCTTCTCTGTACTTTCATAAAGGAAAAATATCAAAGCTTTACTTTCAGTTGTTGCTAAGGAACTATCACCCTTAGAGTAGGGATAGGGTCATTCCGAGTCGGATACTTTTCCCCACAACAAATTGGCGACTCCGCTGGGGACCGTATCTGTTTGATTGTTTGTAGTATTTTGCTATTCATTTCTTGAACAAAAGAGTACCAAATCGAAAAGCTTTTGACTATATCAAAAGCGAAGTAGAGGGCAGCTACTCCAGCTCATTTCTGAGCAAGTTCATGATTTGAAGAGCTGATCTAAAAAGATCCTTGTGTGCTCTTTGTGATAGCTTTTCATCCTCTTGATCATCCCTTAGCTTGTACTTGACCTATAGCTTTTTATTTCAGCAAAAACAGTGAATTTTTGAGCTTTTTATGACCCGGAAATCCTTGTAAACGCAACTCTCGTGTCTCAGTGCAGGCTGTCCAAAGGCAGTCTGCATTTCAGCGCAGGTACTCCCTTCGGGAACTGCGCTGAAAGTCAGTTGACAGACCAGAGCCTGCACTGGACCAGTTAGCCAGTGTCTTGCTGAGGTTTCCTACTGAGTCTTGGCCCTGTTTTCACTACTGTTTTGCTGCTGATTGCTTGTCATTTGTACTTGCTGTGAACCAACTTTCCTTGACATTATTCCGCCTCAGTTGTGTGATGAAACTGTGATTGTTCTTTCAGTATTTCTTGTTTCAGTTACAGTTTCCCATTGTGAAAAGCAAACCAGTATAGCTGTGGCCTCTTAGATCCTGAACTGTAAAAGTGTTTTTGTGATCTTAAGAGCTAGTTTTATTACTGTTCATGGCTGTTTGAGTTTGTTTGTTTTTCATTTTGTGGTTTGAATCTATACATTTCCAGTGTCTAAACAAGTCGATCTTAAGGTGTCTTTTGATTTTGGACAAGCTTGTTTACTTTCGCTTGAAATTAGATTCAAAGTTATACAACAGTTTCCTTTTTGTCTTACATCAACATTAAGGATAAAGAAAAGAAAATACATGCATTGTGCATTTTGCATTTGACTGTTTGCATGTTGATTTAGGAAAAAGTGCATTTAGTGTGTGTTCTATGATCTGTGTGAAAAGTTGATGTCTTTCTTTTCCCTCAGTAGATTAAGGTTTTCAAAGTTGAAAGATTGAAAAGTTTTGCTTCTCATCTTAGATTGCATTTAGGAAGTTGTATATATACATCTCGTGGTGATCCTTAAAGGCAAACTGATAAGCAAGATCAACATTAAAATAAATCCAATTTACATAGCAACGCTTTGTAACATAACGCAAACATATAGAGGTCTAGGTAGAGACGTGTTCCGGCGTCGTTAAACTTAGTGACTATCGATCTCCACGAAGGTGGGTGATTCCTCCTGAGAGTCGGTGGCGCTAATATGGACTTGTGCTCCCACGTACCGTCGCGTATATATTGGGAGACCCCTATAGGAACAAAGCCTTTATCCATAGGAAGCCGTGTCGGCCGCCCTACCAATCGCAATGCAGTGAACACAGCATTCACGAAGATTGACCACACGTACCGTAAAACGTATTCCGTGGTTTTGTGAAAGGTTTGGCACACCCTCTGCCTAGAACTCCAGAGCAGTTTCTTTTGGCCTTTTTCAAACTCTATAACTGAAAAAGTCCATCCGAGCATTTGTCACTTCGGGCTCGTTAAAACATCGAAGGCGACTAGAGTCATCTTTAGCTTTTTCTCGACTCTTAAAACATGAAAAAGCAAGTTTGTGTCTAAAAGCGTCGTTAATAAAATTTATTTTAAGCGGAACATAATCACCTGTTATTCCCACGTTGATCTTTCAGTTGAAAAGTATGGAGCCCACCAACCAAGGAAGTCACCTTGGTGGAAGTCCCAATCCCTTCTCCTCTTGGGGAGATGTTGGTGCGCCTCATATGGCCACATTGTCACTTCCAGGATTGACAATTGGCCTACCTGTATGGCTCTTTTCAACTAATGTAGTCCAGATTGCCACTAATCCTGAGCAGTCGAATCAGCAGTCAGATCAGTCTAGAACTACCCACCAGCCTTCCACTTCTTACAATTCTTCCTCTGGTCCTTCATCTTCACAAGGTAGAGCCGGCAAAAGTCAGCCTCCCATGGAGAAGAAGGAAAAGAAGAAGAGAGAAAAGAAGCAAAAGGGGCCTATGGCGAAGGCGACTGGGGGCAAGCAAAAGACAGCTGACAAAAACCCACACACTGCACCGACCGGGCCTAAATCGCCATGTGTCATTTGCAAAGGGACCCACTTCCACCGTGATTGTCCTTGTATTCCCCGATACTAAGGGACTGGTCCCCAAGGTTGCACAATCCGGTAGCATCAACCTCTGGTAGTCATGTTGATTGCAGTCCATCAACTAGCGAGAGTGAAGGACGAAAAGGGAGACCAAGATCACCCTGTATGTTGTGTGAAGGCGATCACGCCATTCACCGATTTCCATTCTTAGATGAGGCAAAGAGAGTTTTGGAAGATCGTCCGGCATCACCGTTACGACTTCCTCCTGGATACCAAAAACTCATGCCTAATCCCTCGATAGTTGAAAATCCAGCTGACCCGCTCAAGTGGTCAGCTGAAGTGTCAGTCATTGAGAATGAACCAACTGAATCCAGACCAGACGAAAGTCTAAAGGTCGAAACGGCAGTTGACCCGGTTCTTCCTTCAGAGGTCTCATCCTCAAATGACACCGTCGTTGAAGATCCATCTTCAAATGACACCCTCACTGAAGAGGATAAGGATGACACCGTCCATATTCTTTTCATCAACACAGACTCTGATGAGCATCAGGGCAATGCGCCCATTCCTTTGTCGCAGGAAGGAACATCGTCAGGATCGTACCCGGCCGTGTATTCGGTCCCACCACCAAGCAACCTAGTTGTATCCTTTGACTGGAATCAACTAGGCAGACCCCGGTTACCAGCCAGTATCCCATTCAGAATCATTGTCCAGATCTATAGAATGGTAATGGCTGGAACTATCATTGATGAAGGGGCATCTGTGAGTATCCTTTCCTCTGTTGCTTGGAAAGCACTGGGTTGCCCGGCGCTTTTACCTGAGATGAGAAATCTATCAGGTTTTGATAAAGGAACCAGTCACCCGTTAGGGATTCTCCCCAATGTTCCAGTTACATTGAAAGGGAAGACAGTTCATATGAACATCATGGTCGTCCAAGGACCCTTGGCATATAATTTACTCCTTGGACGAGACTATATATATTGCATGGAGGCGATAGTGTCCTCACTCTTTAGAGTTATGTGTTTTCCGCACGAAGGAAGAATGGTCAAGCTCGTAGACCAACTTTCATTTCCAGGATCACGCATCGCAAATAGTCAAATACCATCCCTTAACGGTCTATTCACTCAAGGAATGCCTCCACCCCCGGTTCTACTTCCCGATGAATGCGAGTGATTCGGAAGAAAGAACTGGGACCCAGGGGGCATGCACCCTGGCCTGCCTTGGGCAGAGGAAACCTTGGGTATAAAGTTGATTTCCGCAGAAGAATATGACTAGTCCGTACCCCGTCCGAAAGAAGGAAGAGAGGGTTGTTCTAGAATAAGATTCTTTTGTCAAAGTTATGTGAGTGAGATAATCAGCTTCTCGCTCCCCTTGTCTAGATAATCAGGATACCAAGGGAGGGGACCATTTGCGGTAGCAAGCAGTAACCATCTTTGAAGACAAGCCTCACCCATTAAAACATATGTTTTGAAGGATAAGTAGGGGCAGCCTCCAAAGAAAGAGATTCTATTGCTGCAACAAGTGGTCGCCATCTTTAGTAACCTAATGTTAGACATCGCCGAGAAAAAGAGTTTAGTTTGCGGCAGCAAACAAAACCATTTTTCGGATAATAAGAAAGAGGCAGCGCCTCGAGATTATACTTTATACCTGGGGGCATGCGAACCTTTTGGAGTGCAAGCACGGGACGACTATTTATTTTTTTTAAATTTTTTAGGTCCTCCCTTTAAACCTGTAGGTCTAACCCGTTAAACTCGTAGGATTAGCCGTTTCCAGCTTGCACAAAGAAAGGGTGTGGGGCAAAAGTTAAAACTTGCCAAATTGGAGTAATTAGTGAGGTATCGCTCCTTAAATAAGATTACCTCACCTGAGGCGTTCCTTGTATTATGACTGGTATATTCGAGCTCGTTAAAAAATAAACGCAAGATTCGAGCAGTTTTAGCAATGTTCATGCTCGTTAAAAAATAAACATAAGTTGTGAGCAATCTTTCCCTAGAGTTCAAGCTCACTCAGAAAAAATGAACCGGTAAATAACCTTGGTAAAATGTAACTTTTGACTGCCATATTAAAAGCCCTTGGTCGTGTTTATATGCCATCACCTCCATCGGTTCATTTGGCCAATCGTTCATCTCCATATGATTGTTTACCTTCTTTTGAGGAACAGCTGCGAAGAGTGATTTCACCTAGCCATCCTTGTGACACTGCCGTGATTGGAATATTCCAACCTGTACCTGGAATCTGCTGCTACCCTGTTTATCACTCGTTCCTCAAAAGGCGAGTCTTCTTTGAGCTCTTTTCACTGACTCGTAAAATATGAAAAGTTTGCCGAGTTTTGGCCTTCCAGCTCGTTAAAGCGACCAGAAAGCTATCCCTCTTCTAGATTTTAATCTTTTTGGACCTGAGGGATTATTGCACAAAAAGACTGAGCGCTTGTTTGTTCGGCTCGTTAAAAGTACCGAACACCCATCCCTTCTGTATTGTTTTATACTTTTTCGGACTTAAGGGATTAGATGACGAAAAAGGAATTATGGAGTTAACTTTCTGTACCTTTTCAGACTCTCTAAAAATGAAAAGGACCGAATTTTCCTTGTCGTTAGACTCGTTAAAATGATTAAATAGCGACAAACTTGTCTTTAGACGAGAACGAGTTTCCCTATCGCTAAGCTCGTTAAATCATAGCGATGGGCTTGCCCGAAGGGCAGGTTATAGAACAAGCATATGTTATCCTCCTCAAGCTTGACAAAAATAAAGAGGTACTGGTCAGAAATGACTGGGGAAAAATTGGGAGAACATCAAAGCTTAACGGTAGCAAGTCGCTCTTGAACATGACACTTTTCTTCCGTACCACATCGGGTTGGGTTGTTTCATTCACCGGTCTCATCACCATGGTCTTCGCCAAACCATCCACATTTTGGGGTAATGCTACCGATCCATCGCATCAGTGTCGTTATATGTTCAAGAGAGGTCATTCTGAAAGTGTCAACCGTGTCCCATCCACTGCCATACATTATCCTTCATCCATTCATGATCGCCACCCTAAATCATATGTCACAGTTTGTTTTCACCTCCACTAAAATCATTAGCTCCGTTCCGTGTCATTGATGTGGGATTCATTAAGGCCCTCCTTTGACGGATCGCTTCTTGTCAACTTCAGCTCATTATCCAAGAAGTTGATCTAGGAACAACCCCATCAGTACTTTGAAGCTTGCATGCCTCAATGGCAAGTTTCTCACTTCCGACGACAGGTATACATCAATGACCTTCGACCAGAAGATTTTGCGTGGCGTTCGACGCCAAGTCCTTTATTCACGCCACGTGAATTGTACTGCAGTACCTTGAGGGTCATTATCATTATCGGTGATTCCTCTCGCGCTTGTTAACGGTTTTCATCATTGACCGGTAATCAAGCGATGTCTTTCCATGTTCGACTTCAGCGAAATTCTCACATGGATCGACTTGTACTTAGAGTGAAGATCGAACGAGTTTGAAGACCCCGGATCTAGTTTCATCCATCCGGGCTGCGATACATATTCAGGAAATATAAAAGCATTTGTCATGTACATCATTGTAGCAGATGATCATCCTATTCAAAGGATGATAATTTCAGCAGAAAATTATCAGTGTACCATCAGACGATCGTCTGTTCTATGTACCAAAATGTATTTATAAAGCTGAGCATGGGAATGCCCGCCTCAGCTAGATCATGAAAATAGAATGAAAAATAATGTATTGTATTGTATTGTATTACAGGGCACCTCTCAGCACTTGAATGAACTTCGGACCCTCTGGATAAAGCATTTCACCCGATAAACGGCCTCATACTTTAGGGGGCAACTGTTATAGACATTTTTGTGCCTCGCAGCATGGAGCATGAAATGTCAATAATTACAGGGATCCTCAGTCCCTAAACATGTTGTTCTTACCCCTAGAGGAACAAGGTCAGCAAACCACAGCACTTCCTATCAGTTCTCCACCTAAAAACACTCAAAAACAGGCTATTTTTGGATCATGTCAGCTGCTCCACTGAGCATCTGCGCTGAATGTCAACTGCTCCTCCTTGTACCTGCGCTGAAAGTCAAAACCAATGAAGGCTACCTGCACTGGGCGAGATTGGCCAAGTGGCACAGTCATTCTGCAAGGTGTCAACTGCCCAGGAAGCTTCCAAACTGACACTTGGTTCAAGGAATTCGCCCTATGATGAGTAAGAGGTACTTGATCTCCATGTGGAAGCAAGGATCTCCAAGTGGACTCAAGAACTGAAGTTTAACTGAAGAGGGAGAGGACACAAGGCAGCTTTAGGTCAGTCTCAAGCTGACTCATCCTTTCTCCAAATATCCTATATATAGAGCTCTTCTATGAGGTCTAAGGAGGCTGGAATTTTGTGCAAAGCAAGGAAGTGCTGTTGGTTTACAGTTAGAGCTATTGGGTGATTGCTTTTATAGAGGGGAAGAGGAGATTTCTTGCTGCTGGGGAGGTGCTGCTGGATTGGAGCCATTTATGGTTGTAACCTTCTCAGAACCTTTTTCTTCTATCAATAAAGCTTTTGATGTTCTCCTATATACTTGTATTGCAATGATGTATTGTTTTTATCTGTATATTTGATTCATTCTAATCCATGCATCAGTTATGAGTACATGTTTCTTGTAGTTTCCCTCTCTTGTTTTTGCAGGATCTTTGTGTAGCTGGGCTGGCAAAGGGAGCAAGGAGCTGGGAACAAGAGGCAAAGAGAGAAGACAGGATCGACAAAAGCGAAAGACATCGGTTGGTCAATCTTTTCTTCCTTCTCTGTACTTTCATAAAGGAAAAATATCAAAGCTTTACTTTCAGTTGTTGCTAAGGAACTATCACCCTTAGAGTAGGGATAGGGTCATTCCGAGTCGGATACTTTTCCCCACAACAAGCACAATGCATAGAAAAATAAGTATTTGAACACATTTCATATACCTCACATCCAGAGGCCATCTGAAGAAGTGGATGTCAAACTACTGAAGTTGTTCGAACCATCGATCTCATAGCATCAAATCGCATGGAAATGACTGCTCGCACATGAATGCTGACACCTACACTCCACTTAGAAAAGTGGCTGAAAATTGAAATGAGAAAATGAAAAATATGAACACACCATCAGATTTGTGGCATCGAATAGTGCAAAATCAATTGTAAAAATTCTGAATTCTGAGAAAGTGAAAATCTGGGGCTCAAGGAATCTTTTAGATTCCCCCTAGATTCCTCAAAGATTCCCTCCTCCGAGTCCTCTGCAAATCGGCTGCTCAGATTAGGAAACTGACTATGCCATCGGTTTCATGTCACTGAGAGGTGTAAGATTGACATATATTTTGTCCAATTTGGACAATGCAAAAATTTTACCCTCCTGAAAATCTTGCTCAGTCATAGTTCCACCTGCATTAAAAATTAATAAAAAAATATTATGCCTCATTTTCCATGCCCACTCCTGGTTCCTCCATGCTTGTTGGTGCACTGAAAAATGAAGGGCTTATATTATTTCCCAGGCAGATTAACCAAATCAAGAGGTTTGGCGTGGTAAATAAGGAAAATGGTTGAGGAGGAGTCAGGGGATCAAATCCTGCCCCTCCCTATTTTTATTACATTATTGTTTTGAACTGAAACAATTTTTGGGGTTAGGTCTGCATTGGGCGGCCCACCCCATGCCTCTTGCATAAGGCACATTAATTATTTTATTGGCACATTGTATGGTTTACTCGTTGGTACTACGGGTTCTATGGAGGGCCGTTGTAATATGGTGGTATGTTGGTACCGTTCTGCATTAATGGGGCCACCCGCTTAGGGGTCGGCCACGTGGGTTGGGCGGGTTCAACCCTTGCCAGCACCCTTACGAATTATTGCATCATTTGAGCTTTTTGGGAGTGTGGGTCGAGTCCACCGGAGGTGGCCCGCCCACCCCATAACAATATGTTTTAACATGTATAGTGGAGGAGGGTTTGGCGGGGTCATGGCCTCCAACCCATCATTTAATTTTTGTTATGTAATAGTTTGGGAGGCCAACCTGGGTCACGGCCTGTTGGCCCCAATTTTTTTTATAAATGGAATAGATTTGGGGTCCAACGGCAGTGGCGAGGGTCATGGCCTGCCACCAACTTATATATATTTTTTATTTTTAAAAATAAATAGTTATTTTTTAATTTTTCAAAAATAAGGGATATTGGGCATTTTAACGAAGCCACAATTTTGACCATTTTAAGGAGCTAGGTTTCATGCCTTGGGGTCGGTCAAATTGTAGGACACTTAAACTTGGCCCACAACCCAACTTTGACTGGCTCATTCTTCCTCATCCGGACTCGGATTGACAAAAAATTTGCATCACTGCAATCACGACAACGAGATCTTTAACATGAACCTGGTTCGAGCATAATCTAAACGCTTTGATTTTTGAGCATTCTTAAGCCCTCTTTGTCCTGTGTGTGTCTCTAGATCCACCTGGGTCAATCCTCCCCAATAAGGAGCTTTTGGTCCTCCAAAAGCATGAAAAATAATCTGCAACTTCTATGTACCTTGTCTGCACCACAAGCGTCCTAAAAGGCCTCGCTTCCATCTCCTCCACCTTTATTCTTCTGAGCCTTAAGCGATGAGCCAACACCTGCAACCTCTGCAACCTGTAGTACATTGTTTTGCAAATTACATGCTTGAATTTCATGACCAACTAATGACACAAGCATCCCACACTTTCCATGAGTTTATAACACATGCTTGGTGGCCAAGTTTACATCAAGATGGACACTACCCCAGTGATGTACACAAGGCCATCATATCATTGTTGCTTCAACAAGTGATGGAAAACACATCATCACTGCAACACATGATTTAAAAACATAAGGCCAAACACTATTGTTTCTTTTACAAGTGATGGAAACACGACATCACTTTCACAGTTTATCATGCAACACAAAATAAGAGCAAACATCATTGTTGCTGAACAAGTGATGGAAAACACATCATCACTTTTACATTTTAAAATGCAACAAATGATTTACAAAAGCACAACCATGAAACACTAACATATCCAGAAACCATTTTTCACTTATCAAGGTGAATGGGTCGCCTCCTTGTGGTGTTTTTTCTTGTCAAACAATTGTTTCACCTAGTTCATGCACCGACACTTTGTCTTTAAAGTGTTGCTCTAGATGGAGCCTCCAACAAGTGGCTCTTTGATGGCCATTTCTATCGTAATGACTGCAATACATCTTCTTCCTCCATATTTTCTTAACCTATTTCTTTACTTGCTGTTGAGAGAGTCTTTCATGCCTCTTATTTGTTCGTGTTGCTATTCTTTTCCAACACTTAGAAAATGTATGTTTTATGTAATCCACAAAAGGTACATGTCTTTTGATGCCATGTTTTACGTTCATCGATAACAACATGATTATAATTGAAATGAACATTCAGATGTCGAAAGTGGTTATACCTTTCCTTGCCATCTCTGGTGTAAGTATGGTGATGAGAGCTTGCCTCAGCTCTTTCCTTGCAATGGAATTTTCCATGAGATGATGGGGATGTGTATCTCAAGCCTGCAATTTGAGGTCTCTACACAACCTCGAATGGTTGAGTTATGCCTTGGTTATTAACACCAAGTTCTTATTCCTTCTTGTGCTTCATCTTGGTAAGTAGCCTCATGTTTGTCCCTGTAATTGGGATCACCAAATCTCCAATAGAAATAATACTATGTGAATAAGAAACTAAAAGGAAATCAACATATTTTACCTCCTCTGTCGATTTGGAAAGAACTGATGAGGGCTTCTCATCATATGTTGTTGATGGTTCGCTACCTGTCTCGACGCATTCCCCAAATTCTTTCTTGACATACCCAAGTCCTATTCAATAGGGTAATTCCTCTACCTTGATGGGGTTGACAATGCCTTGGCCATTGACGCTGAAGCCTTTTCCTTCATACCCCATTCTCTTCAACATTTTGGATCCAATTCCTATGGTATGATTTTCAAAAATAGCGAAATCATCATCAGGACACATATGTGAATTCATAGAATTACATTTTACCTCACATGGATCACACTGCAGCTTTTCCAAGGCCTCATCCTTAGCTTGGAGCTGTCGTAGCAAACTATGTTTCTCCTCTTTCCCTTCTTGTAGAAACATCTTCAATTCAGCATTGTCTGTTTGAAGTTTTTGTTTGTTGTGCTTTAGTTCTTCCAAGGCCTCTTCCGTGGCTTGCAACTAAAGCTAAAATCGCTCCTTTTCCTCTATCTCTTTTTGTAGAGTTTCATACATTATTTCCACCCTTTTGGAAATTTTGAGCATGGTCTCATACATCACTTTTTCATCCTCTGTCGCTACACATTCCATTATTCATGCTTGCAATTCACATCCACGCAAAGACCTCTCTAATACCACTTGATCTAGGTCCGAGTGTGACAAAGGACCCTTTCAAGACCTTTTACTTTCGTGATGTGTTAAATTTCATTTTAAAAGAACATAAATGAATACATATGCATGTTGTAAAGAAGAGGAACATGTCAACCATCAACACATGAAAGCATAAGTCGTTGATAACGGAGTTCATCCAGGAGGGACTACATCTCCGGCCCCGTTGTCAAGATGGTGTAGGCCGCTGCATTAATTGTTGTCAATAGTGATGATGTACATAAGAGGTGATGTCGCTATCATACAAGGAAAATGCCCTCAGGCAGGAGTGGCTCCAAGAGATGTTCCGCTACACAAAATCTCAATAAAAAAGACTCCTATTAGTATGACATAAACTCATGCATGATGAGCATCACTCCAACATGGCATAAAATGGATCTCAATGCAAACATGCATGATGACAACATGATATCCCATCAACATACAACAAAGGGATCTCCAAACACAACATGATGAATCATGACAACAAGTACATCACACAGATGATTCTGCATCACATCAAATAGGAATCATGAAATCGAGTAAGAAACAAGATCCCACATCAAGAATCAAATAGGGATCTTTGTAGCACAATGCATAGCAAAAGAAGTACTTGAATGCATTGCATATACCTCACATCCAGGGGCCATCTGAAGAAGCGGATGTCAAACTGTTGAAGTTGTTCAGACCATCGATCTCACAACATCAAATCGCATGGAAATGATTGCTGACACTTGCACTCCACTTAGAAAAGTGGCCGAAAAATGAAATGAGAAAACGAAAAATCTGAAAACACCATCAGATTTATGGTGTCAAATAGTGAAAAATCGACTGTAAAATTTTTGAATTCTGAGAAAGTGAAAATCTGGGGCTTAAGGAATCTTTTAGATTCCTGCTAGATTCCTCAAATATTCCCTCCTTCAGGTCCTCTGCAAATGGGCTGCTCAAATCAAGAAAATAACTATGCCATCAGGTTCGTGTTGCTGAGAGGTGTAAGATCAACGTAAAGTTTGTCCAATTTGGACACTGAAAAAATTTCACCCTCTTGGAAATCTTGCTTAGTCATGGTTCCACCTACATTAAAAATTAATAAAAAAATATTATGCCTTGTTTTTCATGCACTCTCCTAATTCCTCCATGCTTGTTGGTACACTGAAAAATGAACAGTTTATATTATTTCCCGGGTGGATTAACCAAAGCGAGAGGTTTGGAATAGCGGTAAATAAGGAAAATGGTTGAGGAGGGGTCGGGGGATCATATCCCACCCCTCCTTGTTTTTATTACATTATTGTTTTGAAATAAAACAATTTTTGAGGTCAAGCACCAATTAGGTGGCCCACCCCATGCCTCCCACATAAGGCACATTAATTATTTTATTGGCACATTGTATGGTTTACTGGTGGGTACTACAGGTTCCGTGGAGGGTCATTGTAATATGGTGGTACGTTGGTACCGTTCCACATTAATAGGGCCACCCTCTTGGGGGCTGGCCATGTGGGACAAGTGGGTTCAACCCCTGCCAACAACCTTACTGAATTCTGGCATCATTTGAGTTTTTTTGGGGTGTGGGTCAAGTCCACGAGAGGCGGCTCACCCACCCCATAACAATATGTTTTAACGTGTATAGTGGAGGAGGGTTTGGCGAGGTCATGGTTGCCAACCCATCATTTAATTTTTGTTATGTAATGGTTGGGGGGGTCGACGGGGGTCACGGCCTATCAGCCCCAACTTTTTTTATAAATGGAATAGATTTGGGGTCCGACGACGATTGCGGTGGTCATGGCCCGCCATCAACTTATATATTTTTTTATTTTTAAAAATAAATAGTCTTTTTTTAATTTTTCAAAAATAAGGGATATTGGGCATTTTAACGAAGCCATAATTTCTACCATTTTCGGGAGCTAGGTTTCATGCCCCGGGATCGGTCAAATTGTAGGACACTTAAACCTGGCCCATAGCCCAACTTTGACCAGAACTTTGACTAGCTCATTCTTCCTCATTGGGACTTGGATTGACAAACCGTTCACACCACCATGATCATGACGATGAGATATCTAACATGAATCCGGTTTGAGCATAATCCAAACAATTTGATTTTTGAGCATTCATAAGCCCTCTTTGTCCTGTGTGTGTCTCTGGAGCCACCTGGATCACTTTCCCACACCTTGGGTCATGGACAGGAATGAAGCTTGAAGGTTGATGCAGCTAAAAAGAAACATAAAAGCATACATGGCCACGTTCAATAGGAAAATGTACCATAAAATTCGAAACATGGCCAGGACAAACACTTTTAGCATGTGGGTAAAATCCAATACATGAGCTCTACCGCATCATCATGGCCATCACCCTAGTTCCTATAGGTTCTATGAATCCCCTTCATCATATAGGAACCCATGATTGTCCCAACCCCTAGTGGGAAATGGACCAACCCACCTTAAAAGGGAGAATTCATTGTTATATCTTATACATCATGCTCTAAGTCCTTGAGACCTGAGAAGTTACTCAAATAAAATCATAAAATGGAAAAAGGCATATAATAAAGGTGGGAAAATCAAGGTTGGGGCACCTCATGTACACCGATTACTCCCTCCTACACATTATAAACACAAAAAGTGAGCTTCCCTCTTATTAGCTACCCTTGTACCCCATCATGTGACCCGAGGCAGCCTCCTTTCATTCCCTACTTCATTCACCTATTTGTCACATGGCACTACCTCTTAAAGGATGTATCTCGACTATATTATCCCCTTTAGAAGAAGAAACCGCCATAGAGGATTATTGGTTAACTCGATTTGGAGTTTAGGAGACATTGGCATATCCCGAAGCCCATTATAGAAGGGAAGGTTGTTATGAAGTCCCCACCTATGGTCAATGATTAGGTAATCTCATTTACTTGATTTCTCTAATGACTTGTTGTACTGGAAGACTAGGGCATGGATATGGAATTCATCCTCAGGTTTTATAGGTCGCAAGAATTACAACTCGACATAGTAAGGTCTGCTTATGAAAAGGATCCTAGTCATCTCCTTGACCTTGCTCACATAACCTGTGATGTGAATATTCTAGATAACCTCATCAATAACAATTGGAAAGGGAATACATCCAGTAAGGATGACGAAGAGTTGGATCCTGTGAGCCTCCAAATCATGCAAGAAAGAATGGATGAATATAGTAGGTCATGCAGGGAGGTAGTAAGGGAATATAATTCTAATGAAGTTTTCTCCTGTTTATATGATGAAGAGGTGAAGCTTCATAAGATGAAATGTGAATATAAAGAGAACCCTACTAATGCTCTCCTCCTAGAAGCATACTACCAGAATCAAGTAACAAATACCTTAGCGATCATTTTTCAAGAGAAGAGAGAAGAAGAGAGGTCCCTCTTGTCAACCAACCAAGATGAAGATGACCTTGAGGATATCATTGATGAGCAGGAAGATGAGTCCTCATTGGGGCTTCAGGATAGGAATGATGATTTTGAGAGTGCATTTGTTGATGAGAATGAAGTTATGGAAATTAAGGCTGAGACTGAGGAAGGTGATCCCATGAGCTCCTTGGAAAATAACATTGGACATTATTTCCACATTGAAAAGGAGAAATGGGGATATGGTTGGGCCTCAATTTGATTATGCTCCCATTTATGATACTAAAAAGGAAGATGACATTGAGATTGGATTTTCCTTTATCTTGGGCATTACTTACGATGACATATCCATTGATACCTTTGGGAAGGAGAATTATTATTTTTCCTTACATGAAGAAGGACAATTGGAAGTGATTGATTTTCACTTTAATGAAAGCCCAATCTTTGATGCTTATAATGAGGAAAGTAATGAGGCTCCCACATACCCACCTTATGACTATTTATTCAAACCACTTGATCATTTAGATTGTGGGGAAGGAAAACTCATTGAATATGATACTTTGCCATCCCCCTTACCTTTCCCTCTTGTTCATCACCTTGAATTTTCCCCAAGTAGGTCTCTCGTCCCTTCTGACATGAACTCGAGTGACAATGCCCTTTTCCCTTTATGAATATGGTGTCAAGGAAGAAACCTTCATTGAATATAATTTATCCCCATTGACTCATCCTCAAGGTTGTGATCACTCCATGACCTCCTCTGCCCAATGTGACCATCATCTTGAGAGACCCATTTGTTGCACTCCTTATCTCCCTAACCTTTTTTCCCCTCTCATCACAACCTTGTGGCATCTACAAAGCATGATATTATAGACAATGATTGTGATAAGGAGTTCTTGAGAGTGATCATTGATTCCACTATTGTGTACCTAGAAGGAAAGCCTAGGACCTCTAGATTGACCTACTTTCCTTCTCCCAAGACTTCTCTTTACCTTGAATGGAGATCAGATTTTCCCACCTCCCACCAGCTTCATCCACCATCTGACTATGTCCACATTCAATTTGGGAGTTGCTACATGAATAATCATACTAACAGGAAAACATATATTGATGTGATGATATGTTGGTTGCAATGGATTTATGATTACACTTAGTATTAGCCTTACGATATGCATGTTAGGATAGGATGCATTGCAAGATCATTTTCTCATTAGAGCTAACATCATATGATATTTTTCATGGTAGATTATATGCATTTGAATTAAAAATTTAATATTTTATTTTTTTGTTGATTTATGGCCTAAGATTAATCATGTGTGATCATGAGACGTTGCAAAATCATGCTACTCTGTGTTGTTCCATCTATTATATGTGCAGGTAACAGGTCTACGGTAACCAAGATATTGTTGGAGTTCTCGTGACCTCCTATTCGAGTAGGTTCACCCACTTCTTTGAGAGATCATGTCCAATTTGGAGCTAGATATTAACCACCTTTTTTTGGGTAATATCCCTAGGATAATTTTTTTCTCCAAGATGGTCCTCAGCCAACAGCTAGCAACCCCTTGTAGCCACTAGCTAGCTCATTTTTCCATTTCTCCACCGCTCGAGCCAACCATGTGGTCCCTCGCCCATATTCCATGATTGTAAGTTTGAAGGTGGGCATCCTGAACCTAAAGGTATGCCTCGTTATTTCGAAATTGAGTATATTATTTCACTTATCATGGACACTTCTAGGCATGGATTAATGGGGAGATTTAGTGGAAAAAATGGGCTAGGTATGTGCTCTTGTCCCCTAGACCCCTTTGGGTATTAACCTTGGATTCTAGTCTCGCGGGATCTCTTTTACTTACCATTTGTATACATGGATAGTATTTAATGGGAAACCCTAATTTTGGTTGTGTGCTCCACTCCCTTATCCACTTATATTACCCTTTTCCATTCATTTTACCCTATTCATCATTTCTCCCACCTGGGTCAACATTCCTCCACTGGTTCCACATAGGGTTAGCATGCCCCTTTCCCTTACCCACACCTTGGGTCATGGCCTAGAATGAAGCTTGAAGGTTGATGCATCTAAAAAGAAACATAAAAGCATATGTGGCCACATTCAATAGTAAAATGTACCACAAAATGAAAAATATGGTTGGGACAAACACATTTAGCACATGGGTAAAATCCAATACATGAGCGCTACCCCATCATCATGTCCATCGCCCTAGTTCCTACATGTTCTATGAACCTCCTTCATCATATAGGAACCCATGATTTTCCCAACCCCTGGTGGGAAATGAACCACCCCACCTTAAAAGGGGGAAGTAACTGCTATATCTTATACATCATGCTCTAACTCCTTGAGCCCCGAGAAATTAATCAAAGAAAATCATAAAAAGGAAAAATGCATAAAAGGAAGTGTGAAAATATCAAGGTCGAGGCACCTCATGTACCACGATTTCTCCATCCTACATGTTATAAACCGAAGTGTGGGATTCCCTCTTATTAGCTACCCTTGTACCCCAACATGTGACCCATGGCTGCCCATTTTCATTCCCTACTTCATTCACCTATTTGTCACATGCCACCACCTCTTGAAGGATGTACCTTGATTATATTATCCCCTTTAGAAGTAAAAACCACCTAATAGGATTATTGGTTAACCCCATTTGGAGTTTAGGAGACATTGGCACATCTTGAAGCACATTATGGAAGGGAGGGACATTATGAAGTCCCCACCTATGGTCCGTTACTCAGTTTCTCTAATGACTTCTTGTACTAGAAGGCTAGGGGATGCATTGGATCTTATTTAGGATTGTATATGGCTCCATCTTGGGTTTGGTCTATACGGGGTCCTAATCCTCCATAGGGTTACATTGGCATAAGTAGGGTGAGCGTTGAGAGCCATGGGCCTCCACTATAGCAAAGTGCACTCCATGGATCCCCACATCCATTCACAGATTACTCATGGTTCACTTTGTTAGGGCCTAAATTTACCTCAGGTTGAGAAAGGCAGGATCTAGGGTAACATCAAACCATGCTTAACCTGGTAGCTAGCCCTACCAGGTCGAGAGAGGGCTCTCTCCTTGTCAATCTCAGAAAAAGATGGCCAATAAAGCTCGAGATGAATAATATGAAGACTAATTTTAGGCTAGATATATGCTCTAAGGAGTTTGATTGAATTTAATTTTTATTTGCTGGCTCAAATGTGAAAGGCAGATTTGGGTCCGGGGAATGGACAACAGTATTACAGAGATCTCTATGGGGTGAGGTAAGCTAATGGTTTAGTACTTCAAATTGAGTGATATGGAGAGCTTTAAAACCGGTGAGGAGTTGGATAGGGCATGAAAGTCTCAGGGATCCTCTTCAAACAGTTGAAAACTTAAATAACTAAACAAACCCTAGGTAGAGCACTGCAACATCAATGAATTATACCTTTATCCTTGTTTCATTTAGTTAAGATGAACAGAGAGAGATGATGGAGTACATAAACACATATAGACTTGCATTAGAGAATATAAAACAATACCAAATCAATTTTCCACAAGAATCCTACAAAGTGCTGCAAACCCTGGTCTATTCCTTTGCCAAACTACAGAAATGTATGTACAACAATGCTCAAAGCATTCACAAGGGTCCAACCTTTACAATGACTGAAAAACTACTAGATATAGGCAAAAAACAACTCTTTCTAGGCTTTAGGGGTCGAATTCATGATTTTAGGAGTCGTTTCAACAATATCTAAACTAAGAATTGAAAAGTAGGTAGTGGAACAACTTGCCTCTAAAACCTAGGAAACTTATTCATTCAGTTTCAAACTACCTTTTTATGATGTATCTACCTCCATGAGTGAAATTTTAGCATATTTACATCAAAATCCATCAATTTACATCAAATTATATCATGAGTTTGACTCTGAGAGAGAGAAAAGTCAAACTGAGAAAAAACTAGGCAAAAAACAGAATTTTTGGGGCAGAAAAGTCAATTTTCCATCCTATGCGTCGTGCCTGTATCCCTGTGCACCGCGCCTTTTTGCAGTTGATTTTGGAGGCCTTCTAGTACACCAAATTTTATCCAAGTGGGATTTTTGGAAAGATCTGTCTATCTACTTTCCTGAACAGGTGGAATTTCTGAATTTGGTGTCCATTTACCCCTCCAAAAATGAGTATTCCCAACACTGCTTCCTATGTGGCCAAAAAGGGGCAGAAAGGGCATTTTTGAGGTGTTTTTGACCCTTTTGGAAGCTCAAAAGTTGACAAAATTTCTTGGCCATGTGTGGGCATTCATATTTTTTCCTGAGGAATCTAAAAATGCTAAGTTTTCCTCCAAAGGAGGTCTGTAGCAAAAGCGTGCACCAGGTGGCGCGATGCACCAGGTAAAAAAACCTGTGTTTTTCTCCAAAAATTCAAAATTTACAAAAATCATCCCAAATTTCTTGAAATTTGGGTTGAGTGTCCTGCATCAAGTGCTATGTTGGGCTAAGGGAGCCTCAGCCAAGATCTGGAGCTTTTCTTGCTCTTTTCTCTTCCTCAATGATTTCCTCAACTTGGCCTTCAAAGTCCTAATTCTTGCTTTACAAACTTTTTTTCTCGCCAAATAGTGATAGGCCATATGCCTCAACATCTTTTTCTCTTTATTGGCCTTCTCCAACATCTTTTCCAAGTGCATGTTTTCCCTCTCAAACCAAGATTCACGATTAGCTTCAATTTCTTGTTCAAGTGGTGTCAAGTTGAATTTCTTCCTCTTGGCAGCTTACCCGTTTTCTCTTATGTTTTGGAGCTCCATGATGGTTTTCTGATCCTATAATTGTTTTTTCCTCTGCTCAAGATAATTGATTATCCACTTGGCTCTTTCCAGGTTGAGAGACAAGTGATGAATGTCATCTTGCTACTCCTGAATGATCTCCTTGAGCTTTGAGCTTTGGGAGCCCAAATCAGTGTCATCATCCTGAATGAGAATGAAATCTGCCTCTTGACCTTCTGAAGGCCCCTCATCATGCAATGGATGCTTACCCTTGTCTTGTACCTACTCTATTGTTGAAGGAAATGAGACCCCTTCCACCCCGGGTGGAGATAGTACTCGTTTTGCTGCTGCAAACAATCTCCTTGTGCCCTTTTGGTAAGTGACAAACACTGGCACACTAGTGGTTTGAGTCTCATGCACCTCTTGTTGATGTGAAGGCTCTCCTGCCTCATGAAAAATTGATGGGGGCACTTGAGGACCTGTAAAGACCTCATGTGAAATGAAATCCTCCCATGAAACATTTAGTAAACTAAGCTGATGCAAAACCACAATCTTGATTAATGCAAAGTGATAGATGTTATTATACTGCTGATAAGGAGGCTTCCTTTACACCAATGTGGTCATTTTTTCAATATTCTGACATATTAAATAAGGGAGGTTCATCATCCTCACCCTAGTAAAATGCATCAACAATCTGATATGATAGGTGTATAGGCGAGAAAATCTGACTTCATAGCTGAAATATTTGATTATGAGTTTCATAAGGGGAGCATATGTGTCTTGTAGTTATCGGAAGGGGAAGACCCTACTGATATGCCTCTGAAAACCAGCCTTGATATAAGGCTCATAATAATCTCTGTCCACGAGCTATCCTTTATTCCACTGCTCACCCAAATTCGGAATACTGGTTGCTTGAGCTATAGTCTCAGGTGTCAAAGTGAATGTCACACCTATCAAATTGACCTGGCCATTGTGAAGATGGAGCACAAAAATTCTGGCAAGCTCATGGTGGTATTTGACTCTTTCCACCATCTCACAAAATTGGTAACAAGATTGATGTTGGAAGCATGTTACAGCAAGAGGGCAAGCCAATAGCTCAATAAGTGTAGTAGGCTCCTCCCATTTATGTTTTCCACTCTTGTGAGGTCTCCTTGGTGCATGAATTTCTTTGGAGGAATCACTTACTGTTTCCTCATTTCTGTCATAAGATGAATTTGACTCCATGTTTGCCAATGTTTGATTTTTCTTAAATGAGTATGAAAATATTTTATAGTGTCAATAGGTATTTTCTGCTAAACAACAGGGATTTGATGATGAGGGACAGTGAATAGGGGGTTTGGGATGCTGCTTGTACGATTATTGGAAATGGAAGGGTTTGGGGAATGATGTTTAGGGTTTTTGGATATCAATTAGGGTTTGGGAGTAGTGGTTTTAGGGATTAGGGTTTTTCCGTTTTGGGATAAGGGGGATAGGTAAGTGTAAGTGAAAGTAGAAGGATAAAAGTGAATGCAATTGTAGTGAGGGGGTGTGGAAATGGTAGGAAGGGAGTTAGATAGCAAAAATTGTAATTTGCAAACCCTAGGAAGTTTTGTCAATACAACTGTGCAAGGAACTAGGGTTTTGTTTTTAACTTATTGAAACACCATAAACATTGATGGAAACTCATACATTGGCAATATTGAGGTGTTAACTTACTTGTGGAATGAAGAATTTGCAATTTTGGAGCTTTGGAGGAAGATTTGGATGAATTTCAGGCTTTGAAGACGGGTGCGCCGTGCCTACTAACAGGTGTGCCACACCTCTCTGGTGCATTGCGCCAATTAGAAATTCAGTGTAAAATTTTTGTTGTATGTGCTGTGTTGGCTAGGCGCGACGTGCCTTGACCCAGGTGCACTGTGCCTCAAAATTTCTCATTGTTTGTAGCAAACTCACTCCTTTGGCTTGAAAACACGATTTTCACTTGTTCTCATTCACTTTTTGACACAAATGAGCCCTTTGACATGGAAAAGACTTTATATACTAATGATTTTGATTTTTCACTTATGAAAACCTACTTTCCTAATGTTTTTCTTTCACTTGCTTTTTAAACTCTGTTTTGAGTAGTTTGTCTTACGTTTTGCCTTTGATGGACTAAATGCTTTGAAATTTTGATTCTTTTGTAGGAACTGGAGTGCAGGGGCTTGGCAAGGTGACCAGGGCTGCATCTCGAAATTATTACATATAGGAAAAATGAAATTACATGAAATTTGGTATATAAAACATAAAAACTCTGTTTTTCCTCAAAACAGGGTTTTGAGGAAAAATCAATCACTAAGCATGTAATTATTGAAATTTTTGTTGTTGAGACTTTATTTGACCTCCTCATGTGCCTGTTGACCATTATTGAGTGTTTAAAAGATCTTATTGACGAAACCCTAGACCTAATGAGACCTAAATCCCTAAAAATGACTTTTGCAGATGTAAAGGCAAAAATGGCTGCAAATGACCTCAATGTATGAAAATGGGCCAACAGGTAAAGATCATGAGGGAAAATTTATAATATGCCACTACCATCAGATGATCCATGACCCTAATGGAATGCAGCTGATAGGATGAGACACATATCATGCAATGCAACAAGAGAATTTTGATCACTGATGGAGGGATATGAAGATACCGACACTAAATTCTAAGAATAATAATGTTTTAACAAGAATACTATTTGTTTGCTGTTTAATAATATTGGGATTATAAATTATTAAGTAAATATAGATTTTTAAATATAACTTATTGATTTAATTTCGAATAGGCCATTATATTTAAATAATAAATAACAATGATATGCATATTCATATAGTAGAGTTTACCAATGGACCATTGTATTTCAATAATTATTATTAAATAAATATACAATTACCTAATGTAACTAAATTCTAAGAATAATAGTAATACTATTGGTTTGTATTTAAATAATAATAAGTATACTAGTATAATTTATTAATTTAATTTAATGACCATTATAAATAATAAATATGGATTATATAAATATTTATATTAGTCAAATAAATTCTTTTAATTTATAAGTTACTTGATTTAGCTAATTTTTAAAATAATAAATTATATATTATTGGAATTAACAAATGAATCCTTTTAATATATTATTTACCGGTTTTAGCTATTTTCTAAAAATAATATTTGTTTGACTAGGATCATTAGGTCTAATTAGCCGTTGGCAATACAACCGTTGGAGTCTCTGCACACTCTATTTAAACAAGCTAAGCCGGATTGGTTTTTCAACTTGTCCTGACGATGAACCACACCGGTTGGTTCGAAACGCGTCGACAAAAGATTGGTTATGTGATTTTGCCGAAGATTATCTAAACTAACACACTTATTGGACAAGGAGGATGCACCTTATCCATCATGCCCATCTGGCCCTAGATCTATACCATTCACTTTTCAAATTACCCAGGACTTGAACAATGATGTGGCATCACCTACACCATCATCCTGCGGGTAATCTACATTCAGCTTCGATTCGTTTGGAGACCCGTGAGGACACTTGTGTGCCCCCACATGTCATTTGGAGCAACATAGGTTATTACATGGGGCCAACCCCTTGTCCACTACTTTTGAGGGTGCTATTCTTCATTGTGGCACCCATAGACCTCATTAGGCCTCTTAGAGGGCCCTACGACATGCATAGATTATTATTTGACCTCTTGAGAGGCTTACTTTTTCATTTATAAGATACTTTGGTGGGATTGCCACCAAAGTTGTATTATTAGAACATTATTTTATTTTTGGGGCTTATGTAGGCCAAGGAGTCTAATTCAAACTCCTAGGTTTTGTATAAATACAAGTGAGATGAGCTCATTTTCTCATCATCACTTTGGTTTGGATCTCTTATCTCTCTTGAGATTTTCTCTCTATTTATATAGGATGAATTGGAGCTTTATGGATGAATTTTGTGTGTGGATATTGGTTATCTTATCTTGGAGCTTCTCTCTTGTCAATTGTGAATGGTCAGATATACTTTGTTACATGTAAGTACATTCCTTTTAATGTTATTCTTGTTTACTTTTGTCATATATGTTGGATTGAGATTTTTGTTGTTCTAGGGCTAATTTATACATGCATTTACTACTTAAAATTGTGGAATTTGCTTCTATTATAGCATCCTCAATGTATGGGCCATGTAATATGATTGAAATATCCTAGGGGTAATTCTATAAAATAATTTGACCTTGATAAGCCATTCCTTTCGCACGTCGAAGTATAAAATCTACAAGGTTGCTTCTTCTTGTACTAGAAGGCTAGCAAAGTGATCTTGAGGCCTCATTGACTGGGAACCAAGAAATCCTACTCATATTCATCATAGACTCCATTCTCTAAAAGATTAAGGCATTGATCTACTAAGGGTGGTCACTAAAAATCATATTATTTCACCTCCTTCCAGGTCTAGCCAGGGTGGGGTACATAGGGCATCAATTTCTCGATAGGCTAGCCATCCAAAAAGTTTGATCTCCTAGGGTCTCCTACACTGGCTTTTCCTCAAGCTCTTCTCCAATTTTTAAGCCATTCTATTAGTGGAGTTGGGAGAAAATACAAGCCCTAGCTCTGGGATCAAACCTTTCCCTACCATCCTTAAGGCTAGTACCTCATAGGGTCAAAACAATATCTTCAAGTGAAAATTATTTCTTTGGGCCTTTCCCACATTGTCTAGGGTAAGAATATCATTGGCTGCCACATTATTTCCTCATAACCTAGACTGGGTCCACTTGGCCCCATGTGGTCCCGCTCCTTTGAAAGACCATTCTTCAAGAACCATCCGGGGTACTAATTCTAAAAAGATTTTATGGATTGGGGAATCCCTTCACAAGTCTTATCCTATAAACCTAGCCCTAAAATCCTCTCTTCATTTCCATAGTACCTTTCTAAGAAATCAAGCAAGCCCCATCCTTCAAACTCTTTTGGGAAAGGGTTAATTTGGGTCACTCATATCCATTGACTTCTTCTTCATTGGTGACTCCATACACGATCGGTGAAAGTCCATAAATAGAAGGGAGCCTTAGCTCAGGTGAAAGTGGGCTAAGTCTCCATCTGTTGTCGTTATCCCAGCATTTTCCCTTTAGAGGTCCCCTTTAGGTCCCCTACTAGTTTGAGCGGTAACAGGTCCACAATTATTTTGTTATGCTGAAATTTCTCTTAATAGGCCAAAAATATTCTGTTTTGCTAAATTTACCTTGGTGTGCCAAATTTCTCTTGACAAGATGAATTTCTCTTGTTGGGTCAAATTATTTTTCTAGGATGAATTTATTGATGAAGAGGTTGAATCATTGCAACAAATGAATTTATTGGTGGACTAGTTGATTAAATTTTCAATGTCAGAAATATATTCTTCCTCAATATTATTTACTATATTTTCTGTTGTGGAATTTTTCAATTGAAAATTTGTGATTTACCAACTGGAATTTATTAAATTTTTTAGTAAAATTACTTTTGAATATTGTTGAAGAAATTTGATGAAAACAAATGTGATTAGCGTGTTGACTACTTGTAAATGTGGAATTTGAAAATTTTGTTCATGGATGACAGATGGAAATAAGACTTAGAATGACTTAAAAAATCCATAAATAAATTAGAGAGAAATTGGAATTAGCACAACAATGCATTAGTTGGTTCCTTGGGTTGCATTGCCTCCTTAGACCAAAGAATAAAATAGAACAATAAACCCTTCTTAAAAGGAGCCCATGTTCTTCTATATTCGGGGAAACTAAGGGATCTGCAAAAAGAACATGAAATAGGGAATTGGCTTTTTTCACTTGGGTCAGATTTAGAGAACACAAAGGTGACAAAAAAAAATCCTCCTTAATCTGGAGAAATTAGACTCACAACTTTCCAAGGTGAATCAATCATATTTTAGGATTTTAAATTGGGCCGTAAACCCAACAATGCTTGCCTTATTTTAGCCAAAAAAATTGGAGAGTCCTTGTGAGGTGGTCAAACTCATGGTTGCCTCTTGTCTTAGCAAGATCATAGGGATAACTTCACCCATGCCTCCTTACAATGATGACATTATGGGAGAATATTTTCAGCTAATAGAAGAAAGTTTTCAAGGGTTGCATGACACCTTAGGTCCTTCTTGTGGAAAGAGGCTCAAGATCTTAGAGATCATGGATGGAGTTATGGGTGACCATGATGCCATTTGCATGAAATTTTAGTCCAAATTGTTGGCCATTTGGAGGAAGGAACAAGTTGTCTCACTTGTTTCTTATGAACTAGTCAAAAGGTTGGTTGAAAAAAACTTAAAATTGTTGAGAAGGAAGTTGAACAAGGGGGGGCTAATGAGGATGCAAGTTGGAAAAGAATACAAGGACTCAAAGGTCCAAGAAAGTAGAAGGAATGAATTGAGGAGGAGAAATATTTTCTTCAACTGCAAGGGGACTTGGGAGCAGAATCACTCATGCTTGGATAAACTAGATGAGATGACAGGGGCAGAGTAGGAGGAGATTCCTCTAACCATTTGATGATTATTATTTTACTATATTTGAGTCCATTAATTTTCACAAGGACACATCTAAATAGTATGAGAAATCATATGAATATGTTGATAACAACTAACCTATGCATCCATGCTTAATGGCTTAAAATGATGAGGGATATATTGATCCCATATGTGAAAGAGAAGACACTGAGGAAGATTTGAGGGATGATCCATTGATGATGATCTAGTATGAAAATCACACAAAGGTGCATGAACATGAGGAGGATATACATGTACATGGTGTGCATTACGAGCTACCTTTGGAGAGTGAGTTGAAGGCTCAAGTTGGATTCACGGTTGAGCGATTTGAGCATTCGCCTTTGGAGCCAACCATTCATGAGGTTCAAATAAGTGTAAAGGCATCCGGCAGGGCAAATGAGAGGTTGAATTATTAAAATTAGATTAGAGAAATACTAGTGGTTGGGAATAGCTTCTGGTTGAAATCTTTGGACGAGAGGTAAAATTAAAATCCTTCTCAAATGCTAAAGTTAGTGTGGGATCATGAAAATCGATTTAGAGAAAAGAAGAAAGTTGATGTAGCACAACTATTGTGATATTGTTTCATCAATTTGAAGCAAAATATTTGCATCAATAAATGCATTATTTATCGCTATGTTTTCAAAACTGAAATGCTAGCAAATATTTTTAAAGAAATAAAAAAAATAGTTATATGTACATTATAAATCAAAAATAGATATTGAATTAAAAACAAGTCTAAAACTGCTAAAACTAAATCTATAATATACAAGAAAAGAAAATAAATATTTACAGGCAATGTACACAAATTAGTGTGATTATGATGTGTTAATTTTTGGCATCTCTGGGGAAATTTCCAACCAAGGATTAGATTCCTCTTTTCGAGAGGACCAATTTTGACTATTTAAGTTCTCAATTTAGACAAGGGAATGTGTATTTTTGAAGAAAATCCCACATGTACACAAAAGGACAGGTCAGCTCAAAAGAAAATTGGACACCCATGAATGGCTATAAATACAAGTCTAGAGACCCTCATTTCGACATCATCATGATCACTCTTCTTTATTTAGTTTGGCTCACACGGGTCTAAGCTGGTTTACAAAGATTAGTTTGTATAGGTCTAAAATTGTAGGGTTTGAAGCTCACATATGAGATCTAGGGTTTTGGTTTTCAACTACAAGGATGACACAAGCATTTTTCAGTTGCAACCATAGGCATGCAGGCTCATGAGTGAGGTTGGAGGGTTTCAGCCACATGCATGTACACTCTCTGCATGCGGTTGGAAACTAGGGTTTAATTTTCTAGTTGACCACATATATTAACAGTTGATCATAGGCTTCTTAACCAGGGTTTTGATTATTAGCATTTTTGGGTACATCTCTCGAATATTGTTTAGTTTCTTTTACTAGACAGGTTTGTGGTTGAAGATATGGATCATTGTACTCTCTCTTTTTTGAAATATTCAATGACAATCTAATAAGAAAAATAATTTGAAAGGGTTTTCCCCTTAATGGTTTTTTCCCTAGTCTTCGACTAATATTGGTGTGTCTATGTGTGAATGTTTTTCTTCTATTGTTCCATTATGTTTCATTGCATAGATGATGATAATGTTATTTCTAATGTAATTACATATGTTGTTGGATAATGTTGTAAAACTAAATAATGTTAGGACATCGTTGGGTGAATTTCATATGTAAATGAAGAAATGAAATTATTTAAAGAAAATAACAAGATAGCCCTAAGGAGACAAAACATGGTATCAGAGTTGTGCTAAAGAAAATTAGATCACCTCCATTAAGACAACTTTGATGGTAAGAGAAGATTGAGGAGACCTAAAAGAATACTACAGTTTGAAGGAAACCCTAGGGAATCTGGTTATTAGGGTTTGATGGATATTATGAGGTTATGATTTGGAATAAACCTTGAATTATGACAAAGATTTTAGATATGCAATCTAGAAACACTAGCATTCTCAATGTGAAGATGTTCTAACGCTTGTGGTAGGTTTGATGTAGCACTAGATGGGATAGTCAATTAGGCTTGGTTTCTTATGAAGTTGGTTGAAATATAATGAAGGCAACAATGCTATATGGAAAATGGACATTCATGGCCCTTGAAGACTGGTTCAAGAGGGATATTATCACCTCTCATTGAATATAAGTATTTTTTTTATTTATGTTACTTCTTTATGTCTTTACTTTTGTTTATATTTATTGATTTGATAATTGATTATAATTATTGCATGTATATCTTGATACTTCTAACCTCCTGATGAGATGTGATAAGTAGGTCCTTCTGAAGGATCATCTGAGGTGCAGATGTTGAAAATGTAGCAAGAAAATCTAGTTTTGACTTTGTCTTGGTCAACCTAGATTAAAATTTGAATTTATATTTTAGCAGAATACTTTGAGGTAGTTAACTGAGGTGATATGGATCTTGTCACTAAGTTAACTTAGTAAATTCCAGTTAGAGAATCTTGAGTTCGGTTCTACATGATTGATTACAAATTTGTAGCAATCTATTTCACTTAATTTGATATATTTTCGATTTAACTAGTTCTAATTGTCACAAGAGCTAGTTGAGGTCAAGTTGTGGAAGTGGAATTTCAACTGCACTCAGTGATCAACTAGTTAACTATTCAATGAGCCCAAAATAATTGTTGCATGCAGAGAATTCAAGTTACCTAGTTGATATGGAGATTCCAAGGCAATGTACTATCATTTGTATCATATTCCCATGTGTTTACGTGGTTCATTCATTCATCCATTGACCTAAGGCTATTGCGCAATTCCTTGGTGTGAAATTCCTAAAAAATATGGGAAATTTCCCAAGGGAACATTGCAAGGAAATAGGAGCTTGGGAAGGCTTGAAATTGGCTAAGTTTTGGGCCAGGTTCAGTCAGTAAGGCAAAGGGATCGACTACACACTTGCAGGTGTGCTTAGGCTTGATAAAGCATTGTATTTCTTATTTATTCTCTAATTAATGCAATATAGATAGTAACGGGTTTTGAGCAGTTGCTTTCCCCTAGATAAATCTTTGTGCATGTGTCATGTTTCCTTTTGCATGTCATTGATTCTTTTTTTATATGATGAATTAATTTATGTGTATCAGTATAGTAGCTTCAATTCTTGTGATTTAGCAAATTTCATGAGCATTCTTAAATCTACACATTAATTTCTACATGGTATTAGAGCTAGAATCACTATAGAGCATATATTTTGAAGTTGTCATTGCAGGAGGTTCAAGGTTGCAGGTCAAGTTGCAGGTTTTCTTTAGGACTGAGAAGATGGCCTTCAATGGACTAAGGCTCAAGTATGCCCTTGATGGAAGCTAAAATTATATTGCATGGAAGGACTGCATGGAGGTAGTAATGGAGGACAATGGGTTGAAGGAATTCATTGATAATGATATTCTAAAACCAGCAGCAGCTTATGCTCAAAATATATAAAAGTGGAAGAAGTGTATTGCTAAGGCAAGGAGGATCATATTGGAGGAAGTACGAGACCATATTATCTCTAATATCCATGGGAAAGAGACTATGTATGCAATGTGGCAAGCACTAATATATTTGTTCCATAATAGTAGTGACCATAGGAAATTGACACTCAAGGACAAGCTTCGAAATATCAAGATGAAGAGAAATGAGACCATTCCATAGTACCTGAGCAGGTTCACACAGTGTCGTGATGAACTTGGTCAAGTTAGTGTTACTGTAGCAAAGGATGATTTGGTGAGCCTAGCCCTTCCCAAGAGGTGGCATGACGACCAGGATTCGATGAATGAGAGGGGGAAACTACCAAATTGGGAATGCTTGTGGTGCAATTTGGTACAGGAGGAGATAAGGTGGAACACCAGAGACAGGACCTCATACAAGGGTGAGGATGAGGAAAAATGTGGCTTATATAGAAAGGAAAATAAAGGAGAAGGGAAGAAATCCCAATCCAAAGAAGAATTAGGTCAAGGGGGAAAGAATAAAGACTTGTCCATAATCAAGTGCTTTCACTATCATGAATTCAGGCACTATGAAACAAAGTGCCCACACAAGGAGGAAAGAAATAATACCATCGGAGGAGGAGCATCAAACTTTATTTTACCCTCATTGCATGCATAGAAAGCACAATGATGGGTAGTTTGTGGTATCTGGATAGTGGTTCCTCATTCCACATGACAAGGAACAAATAATTTTTCACTGACTTGGAGGAGAAGGATCTCCAGATGCACATAAATATAGGAGATGATGGAAGTTATAGCATGACTGGTATTGGTACAGTTACTTTTGAAAGGGATTCTGGCTCCCTTCTCAGGCTCAAGGATGTGATGTTTGTACCAAGTCTGAAGAAGAATCTAGTTTCCCTAGTTGTGTTGGAAGATCGTGGCTACGATGTGATATTCAGAAAAGGGAAGGATTTCCTAAGACACATCGTGACAGTACAAGTGAAGAAGATCAAGGTTCGAGTGAATAACCTCTACAAATTATATGTGGAAGATTGTGCAACATTGAACACAAAAGTAGAGAAGGTGCAGAGTCGAGATGTTGGTGAATTATGGCATAAAAGACTTGGCCATTTGCATCATGTCTCTTTGAAGATCATGTAGTATATTTCTATAGGCCTCCCCATAGGAGCACTAGAGTAGTGGGATACATGAAAAGGGTGTATGTTGGGGAAGTACACAAAATCCACCTTCAATGATCGGGACAACAAGGTGCATGCAATCCTTGAAAGGATCCATCCTGATGTGTGTGGACCTTTCTTGACATCCTCCACTACCAAGCACAGATATTATGTTATATTTGTAGGTTATTTCTCAAAGGAGTGTATAATCTAATTCATATAGAATAAATACCATACATTCTCCATATTTGTTGAATTTAAATCACTTGTTAACAAATAAACAGGAAAGAAAGTGAAGGCTCTTGTTGGGTGAAACTATGTTCGTTTAATTCTGTTGTAGTACTTACCCAACTATTTAATTTGTCAATCCGAGGTCCATAGACTTACGAGACACATGCACTATATATGTAGGACTGAAGTGGAACTAATCTAATCTAATCTAAATTACTGAAATCAAATTAAAGCATTGAAACACTAACTAGGAAAGCAGGAAATTGCATAAAAGAAAAGCAATACACCATGTGAAGAAGTGAATGGCAAACAACATATGTGAGTTCACAACAATAAAACTATGTCAAATTATATTACAATAACTAAATTACAAATCATGAAAGCATAACAAAAGAATATGAATCAAAGTAATCTCCATTCCCTATTATTCCTTATTCCAATGAAGAGAGAGCACTCTCTTATATACATGAGGAAGATAACCTTTCCATAATTACATATCCAATATTCTCTCAAGCACTCTCAACTAGTTTCCCATTATTACAAGATATCATCACACAAATCTCTCAAACATGATCCCATAAATCTCTCACATATCTTGGATAAGATATGCCAACCAAATCCTCCATGCTTTTCTCCTAATTATCTCCTTTAGGAATTGGATAAGATATGTCTCCATGATTTTCTCCTTAGGATAAGATATGTCTCCATGATTTTCTCCTTAGGATAAGATATGCCTCCATGATTTTCTCTTTAGAAAAAGATATGCCTCCATGATTTTCTCCTTAGAAAAAGGCTTGCATAATTATATCCTTGATATGGTGGAGGAGATATTAATTCTTCACATATTTCCTACACATCGCAAAACTCACATATTCTTGAGATATATAAAAATATGTACATTTTCTAATAATTAATCATAAATTCACTTATAATACAAAAATGAATAAAATGGAAAATAAGAAGGTGAAACGCAAATGTATGTATGAAAGTGATATGATAACAGGTTAATGGGATGATGAAATGTAAGGAATAGTGAAGAAAAAGGTGGATGAAAATATGACATTTCTGAGTCCCAACATCCTCCCCAACTGAACTTGTTGCATGTCCTCATGCAACCATGCATGGGTATCTTTTAAGAACATTTGGCATCTTGAACTTTGGCTTTACATGATGATATCTTTTAATAATGAATGTTTCCAGGATATGTGAAAGACATGAGTAATAATTTACATTTTCTTATGGTTGGTTCTTGTGTGACAACCATGAACATAGTTGGTTCTTGTGTGACAACCATGAATACAAAGAATGTTGGTTCTTGTGTTAACAACATTCATTTCATTTTCTGTTCTCGTTTCTTCAATAATGTAAACACTCAATGGAAATCATAATGTGCATAAGAAAGCCCTTTTGTAATATTAATGAAGCATGCCAATATTGCGTATGAAGCAAAGTGCAACAAAGTATCATTGGAAAATAAATGTTGGTGAATGGTAAATGGAGTGATAGTGGTGAAGAAATGAAATCATGAAAGTGAATATGTAGTGAATGTAGTTCTCCCCCCCTCAACTGAATTGGTTGCATGTCCTCATGCAACCTGACATGGCTCATGAAAGGAAATGTAGCATGGTGAGGGAATTTTCCAAAATATTCATGTTAGCATATAAGGAATTGCATGATTAAAGATTAGAAAACAACATACCTCTACTTACCCAAGAATGATGAATTATGCAATAGGAATGTAACTGCTGCTGCTGCTAGATCAGGAAAATGTGACTGATGTAACCGGATCCTGGAGAATGAAGGAATCTGAACTGCTGATGTTGAATCATGGAAAAGATAAATGTTGAAAGTGGTACTTTGGTACTCTCATAGATCAGAATGCATGCTGCTGTAACTGCTGAGGGAGTCATGAAAAAGTGTATAGTCTTCACCCGCTACAAACCCGATAGTACAATTCTAAACATGCGAATGAATGTGTCGATGTCGAGCATGAATAGAAATCATTGGATTACCGGCCATTGATGTATGTCGTTAACCAATGCGAGGCAACTCACCATTGATGTCAATGAGTGCCAAGGTACCGGAGTACATCTTGCGAAGTGCGAATGGATGTGTCGAGGTCGAGCCACTTGCAAGATCTGAAGATCAAGGGACATTGATGTATTCCCATGATCGCCAGCGAGAGAGCTTGCCATTAAGGCATGCAAGCCTCTAGGTACTCAAAATGAACTCTATTCTATTTCCCAGATAAGGTGTTGATGTCGATGGGGCAAGACTTGTTGAAAGGTGGGCCTTAAGGAATCCCACATCAGTCAACGCGAGTTTGTACAAAAATATTTGGTAGGACTATAAATGGAAAGAACCCATGGACAAGCAGTGTGGATCAGCATGGCTAGGAAATCAAGGTAATGTGATCATGGAAAGCGAATGAGTTTTATTCAGAAGGAAAACTAGAAGGAAAAACTATACTGAAAAGGATAAAGGGATGTATGCGATTCAGAAAAATAGGCGTGCATGAAGTCGTGAAAGATAAGGAAATGGAATATGGGTTGCAACACAATGATGGTATAGGCGTTTGGAAGGAAAAAGGAAAGTAATCATGACGCAAAAGGTGTGTAGTGGAAAATGTCATGATATGTGCAATGAAGAATTTGTTCCTTCAAGCATCCAATGATGCATGTTTCACTGTGATTTCGAAAAATCACTTTGCATACTCTGAAAAACTTAGCACCATTCCTACATAAAAATTGTCATCTTCATGTGCCATCTCCATCGATCATTCCTGTATGAAGTGACTTCAAAAACAAATTAGCTCATTTTCAAGAATTTATGAAATGTCCATTTTTTTTTAATTATTTTCCGAAATAACTCTAATTGTGGATGAAAAAGGTGTCGCAACGTAATGTTGATCTTTCTGCATAAGCTCCTCATTGTCCTACACATAACACCAATCTCATTTCACTTGTTAGTATATGCATCCTAACTTTTGCCGACAAATTCACCAAAAATCCAACATACTTTTATTTCCCCTCAACTAAAATTATTGCATGTCCCCATGCAACGTTCTCATTGATTGTGCAATACTTTTTCAAAATGTTTTTATTGGTTTGCAGGAAAATTGATTTAAAACATTTGAAAAAGCTTTTGTATTTTTTTTTGGGGAAGTAGTTGGTGTTATGAATGAGGGCAAAATTTTTTTATTTTTATTTTTTTAAACAACAAATTTTTATTGTTATGTTTTAACAAAATTAAAATGAAAAATTTATTTTATCATGTATGTTTGGGGTTGAATTAAACAACAAATTAAAAACAAAATTTATTTATTTCTTATTTTTATCATTTTTTTGAATAAATAACAAATTAAAAGAAACAAAAGTTTTTAAGTTATTGATGTCGATTTTTTTTAAAATTCAAAACAAAACTGTACATTTCAACGCTTACCATAAATCTTCTGATACACGTATTTTGAAAACGCAGATGCGTATTACCTGTGGGTTCCATCTATCCAAGCACCAAATGTGCATGTCCAAAAGCGTGCCAAGGTCGTCGGAATGGTGTTGCTGAATTGGCAATCTCGGGGCTGCAAGAGGTAGTGCGTTGTGGTCTCTCCAACCTACAACCAGATTTGCAAACACAGGAAATTCTTCCCGAGTTCAAGATTGCACAAGCTTATCTTCGAAAATGAAACTCGACCATGTTAAATGATCCCAAACTCTGCTTGGAGAATAACAATCAAATCTGGAATAATGAATTTAGGAACTGGTTGAGCGAAGACTCTGGCAGTACAAAGACGGTTTTTGGTCGTTCAATAAAAACAATCTTTCCATAAATTTTACAACTCGGTCCTCCTGTCACAAGAGATGTTAGCCTTCACTGTTTTGGTGCATAAACTAATTCAGCTCCCTTAATGAATTCTCTGAATTCATCCTTGGTACTGGCACTTCTTGGCACCATAAAATTTCTGGAAATGCAAGCGCGAATGCCTCCTGAATCAAATGTAATATTCATAAAACTCAAACAGGTATTATTTAAGATGAACAATTCAGGATACGATTCAGGATCTTTACGCTTTAAACATTCTTCTATAAGGAGTGCAAAAGTCATATACATTCGGCTCCCTTATTGATGGACCAGGAAATTTCACATGAGCTCCCGTCCCATAAGAACTCACATTAAAACCATGTTTGTTTAGCAGAGCATGTGCTTCCATGCTGCGGTTTTGGTTTGATGCACATACCATTGCATGTCGGAGTTTCATTTTTCTGCCTGAGTGATCTCTAAGAGGCACCGTAGTAACTATAGTTTAGATCATACGTTTGACTGCATGAATTAAAAGATTCAGGCTTCTCTTCTTATCCATAAGCATTATTTCTTTGTTCTGCAGTCTCGCTGGAGGGTGTGTTTACCGGGACAGAACTTTCGGTGAGGCCGCTGTTGGAGCTCCACATTAGGCTGAGTGCAGGTCACTAGTAGATTGATAACTACCCACAGTTGCTTCACCTCTGCAAATAAAATTCACCGAATCCACGGGCCAGAGCGACAACAGGAAAACAGAGGCAACTGCCTACCAAACGCTGTGAATGCAATGTGGAGGGAAATCGAGATCACAAGTAATCAGATAAGGTTCTGGTTCGATTTGGCAAGATTCTCATGATTTTTATGAGGATTCGGCAAAGAAAAATGCAGCAAACAAGAGTGAATTATCAGAGTGCAAACCCAATTACTCCCACCGCCTCAATGTGGATGCCAACATCTTCAGAACGCAACCCCTTAAAAACGTCAGTTTTGAAAAGCAGTTTTTGATCAAACCAGGACAAATCTAGACAAACGAAGACATGGGTTTTTTTCACAACAGAATAAATTACAAAACCCAGAAATCGTTTGCTTCAATTCCTAACGGTCTAAGAGGGAATCATGGTTCTTCAAGACCCTGTTTAGATAACTGCGTGAAGAAAAAAACGGAGGGAAAGTCGACCACTTGCAGAACTTTAGAACAAAAGACAAGGTTCTCAGACTAAGCTTCAAAGGCCACCCCAAATGCGCATGGATTTATCCCAAAAATCAGAAACTTCAACTGGTGGCTCTCAATTGATTGTTTCGTTTTTCCCGCCATTGTTTTTTTTTCTTTAATACATGAGTTTTGTTTTCATGAATTATTTTGTTTTTGTTTGTTTAAATTTTTTTAAAAATGAGATTGTATCCTATCTTAGAAAAATTGTTAGTTCAAAATCAAATATTTTTTTTTTTTAAGTCTTAAAAAAAAAGGTGAAATTAACCCTATCTTTACAAAAACAAAAATGGTTAGTTTTTAAATTTATTTATTTATTTATTTATTTATTTTAATGAATGAAAATTGAGAAAGAAACTAAACTTTTTTTTAACAAATGGACATAATGATTTGCATATTGAAAGATGTTTGTGCTGAAGCATATTGCAAAACATGAATTTATTCTTGAAATTAGTCTATATCATCCTTATTTTCTGATCCTCGAGATCGTACAAAGACGCAGGAGGAGAGCATACTTATGAAAGCAAACGCTGAAACCTATTTTCTGATCCTCGAGATCGTACAAAGACGCAGGAGGAGAGCATACTTATTCTAGGTAAAAGCAAAACTGAAAATGAAAGCAAAAACTAAAACTGAAAGCCTACCTACTCTATACTAATTAGAATTTACAAATTAGTTACGTGTAGTTAAACTTCCAATGAAGCCATTCTCGTAGTAATGACAACAATAGATTCAATAGCAAGTTTTCAAACGAAAAATGAAAATATTCGCAAGTGAATGAGTCTAGTGGCTGTATCTGTAAATCAACTAAATAAAAATAAAAAGACGAATCTAATCTAATACTTACCTGGAACCACTGTTCGATAAAGCTTTGATAAGCACAGTGTCTCTCACTCAGATCATATTGTAACTCCTGTTCTTCTTCTTCTCCAATCTGCTGCTCTTCTTCCTCGATCTCCTGTTCGAATGATTGTTCGCCATCAAATACGAAGGGTTCTTCAGACATTGAGTCTTCATTTATTTCTTGGGGAGTAGTTGAACCTTTAATTCTTGTCAAGGTCTCCTCTTCCAAGGAAGAAGAGATCCCGACTTCTGCTAGGATCTGAGTGAGTAGTTCCAAGCTGAAACTCATTGTTAAATCATGTTGAAAAAAACAAAAAAATCAGCACACAAAAAATTGAATTAAAAACAAAAGGACCACATAAATAATCTTGAATTCAATACTCAATTAAACCCTCTTACAAGGACTGCTCATTAATTGAGTAATCGAATGCTTCAATTATAACCATGAACCATGAATTCATCAAACACTCTTCAAAGTTGTGAAAATCAAACACACTTGCAGAAATTAAAATTCACACTTGCATAAATGTAAACACACCCTACATGCCCTGATCCATAAGAGGTCGAGCCCATTACAGTATCTCGAATGCGATAAGTAGGTTGTTCCCCACGTCTTACCACCTTAACACCTCGGAGTTAGGAACATGTCTAAACACACTTGCATGAAAAATCAAACTAAACTTCAATCCATCATGCCTCCCCGGCAACGACGCCAAAATGTTGGGTGAAACTATGTTCGTTTAATTCTGTTGTAGTACTTACCCAACTATTTAATTTGTCAATCCGAGGTCCATAGACTTACGAGACACATGCACTATATATGTAGGACTGAAGTGGAACTAATCTAATCTAATCTAAATTACTGAAATCAAATTAAAGCATTGAAACACTAACTAGGAAAGCAGGAAATTGCATAAAAGAAAAGCAATACACCATGTGAAGAAGTGAATGGCAAACAACATATGTGAGCTCACAACAATAAAACTATGTCAAATTATATTACAATAACTAAATTACAAATCATGAAAGCATAACAAAAGAATATGAATCAAAGTAATCTCCATTCTCTATTATTCCTTATTCCAATGAAGAGAGAGCACTCTCTTATATACATGAGGAAGATAACCTTTCCATAATTACATATCCAATATTCTCTCAAGCACTCTCAACTAGTTTCCCATTATTACAAGATATCATCGCACAAATCTCTCAAACATGATCCCATAAATCTCTCACATATCTTGGATAAGATATGCCAACCAAATCCTCCATGCTTTTCTCCTAATTATCTCCTTTAGGAATTGGATAAGATATGTCTCCATGATTTTCTCCTTAGGATAAGATATGTCTCCATGATTTTCTCCTTAGGATAAGATATGCCTCCATGATTTTCTCCTTAGAAAAAGATATGCCTCCATGATTTTCTCCTTAGAAAAAGGCTTGCATAATTATCTCCTTGATATGGTGGAGGAGATATTAATTCTTCACATATTTCCTACACATCACAAAACTCACATATTCTTGAGATATATAAAAATATGTACATTTTCTAATAATTAATCATAAATTCACTTATAATACAAAAATGAATAAAATGGAAAATAAGAAGGTGAAACCCAAATGTATGTATGAAAGTGATATGATAACAGGTTAATGGGATGATGAAATGTAAGGAATAGTGAAGAAAAAGGTGGATGAAAATATGACATTTCTGAGTCCCAACAGCTCTCATGAGAAATAAAGGAGGTGAGTACATGTCGAATGAATTTAAAAATTTATGTGCAAAGGAAGGCATTTGACTGGAGTTGAAAACACCCCATAACCCGCAATAGAATAGGGTGGCTGAGAGGAATAACAAAAGTATTGTGGGAGCAACATTAGTGATGTTACATGACCAAATGTTACCGATGCACTTATGGGATGAAGCATGCAATACAATGATCTATTTGTAGAATAAGATTCCTCACACGATTCTTGCCATGAGTATGCCAAAGTAAGCTTTTTCAGGGAAGAAAAAAGATGTCTCACACTTAAATATCTTTGGATCATTAGTATATTGTCATGTTTCCAAGGAAGCAAGGAAAACTCTAGAGCCAACAACAGAGTTGGGCATATCTATGGGGTACACACAAACACCTCACAACTATTATGTGTACTTTCCATCCCTCGGGATGAAATTGGTTAGAAGGGATGTGAAATTTTATGACGAGAAGGCAATGAGGTATTCACTTGAAAGGGAGCTTTAGTTGTAGCATGATCAGGAGCTTTTGGCTCCAAAGGAAGAACCACAGGAAGTTATAGAGTAGCCAAAAGTATAGGAGCAGAGAGTGGAGACATCCAAAGTGTTGGGTTGTGTTATATTCTTTCCACGTAGTTAACAGGGGGTTTGAGGGGCACCCGTAACCCCACTTTATGGGATCTGGGGTAGTGCCCCAGAAAATTTTGGTTTTGGACCCTATGTTAGGTTGGGCGGACCCACCTATGGTTTTGTGCATGATTTTCGCACATGTTTTTTGGACGTGATGGTTTTCGGTCCATGGTATTAGATGCTTCGACATGTATAAATATCTATTATAACATTGAAAGGAAAAATAAAGAAAAAATCAAGCTGGTAGTCCCAGTTTTGGGATCCAAAGGAAAATCTCTATGTATATGTGTTTTATGTGTTCTGCTCTCGCATTATTTATTTTCTATGTTTTAGAATTCGTATGTAGGTAATTTTTGTATGGGGTTAAAACCTACATTTGGTATCAAAGCTAGGTTTGGCTTCAAGGGGACACCTTTGTTTCTAAGGGGTTTCGCTCGAGCCTATGGTAGACCCTGTTCAGTGGAAGATCTGCGAGATCGATTATGGTGGTGAAAGAAGATAGCGAGCAGTGGAAAGATAGAGATCGAGAAATTTAATGGTTAGAGTTTTGAGTTGCAGAAACTCAAGATGGAGGATCTGTTGGTGGATAAAGATCAGTGGATCGCAGTAGAGCTGGGTACTAAACCAACAAGAGTTTTTGATGAAGAATGGAAGAAGTTGGATCAGAAGGAAAAGAGCACAATACGATTGTGTGTCTCAGATTCAGTATTGCTGAATGTATTAGGGGAAGCTATAGTAAAGGCTTTGTGGGACAAGTTAGGGACTTTGTACCAATCCAAGTCTCTGGTGAATAAACTGTTCCTGTGGAAAAAGTTGTATAACCTGAGGTTGAAAGATGGAGACTCGGTGACAGAGCATCTGAACGCATTTAATACTGTGTTAAGTCAGTTAGCATCTGTTGATACTAAAATTTCAGATGAAGATAAGTGCATCAGTTTTTTGTGTTCTCTACCAGATTCGTGGGATAGTTTGGTTATTGCAATAGGTAGCAATGCAACTACCTTGCAATTTGATGAAATAGTCTCAGCCTTGCTAATGGAGGAGATGAGACGAAAAAATATGGAGAGCCAAAATGATGATGCCTTGTCTGTATGAGGACGATCCCAGAACATAAACAAAAACAATTCATCAGGTGGGAGATCTAAATCTCCAGGAAAACCTGTAAAGGTGGTGTGCTAGAAATGCAGAAAGGAAGGCCACTTCAAAAGGGACTGTAAATCTAAATCTCCTGACAAAGGAAAGGGATCCGATGAGGCTCCTTCTGTAGAGGCGAAAACCACCTCAGATGAAGGTGGGGATGTGTACTTGGCTTCTTCAAGTACACATGTAGATCATGAGGCATGGTTGATTGACTCAGGTGCATCCTTTCACTTCACTCCCCATAGAGAGTGGTTGTGTGAGTATGAGAAATATGATGGTGGTGATGTCTTCTTGGGGGATGACAGGAAGGCTAGAATCATTGGTCGTGGAAAAGTAAAGTTGAAGCTGCAAGGTGGAAGGGTTAGAACACTTCTAGGTGTTCTGCATATTCCTACATTAGCCAGAAATCTATTTTCTGTTAGTAAGCTGGATGATGCAGATGTAAAAACAATGTTCGAGAAGGATACCTACAAGATGGTTCGGGGAGCACTGGTATTGATGCGGGGAGTTCGGATTGGAACTCTATACAAGCTACAAGGTAGCACTGTTGTTGATGGGAGCAATAGTTTCATGGTTCCTAAAAGTGGAGCAGAAAATATAGTGGTCTCTGGAGAAAAGGCCTGTTGTGGCATCAAAGGCTTGGACATATTGGGGAGAAGGGCCTTCGAATACTTCATGGTAAAGGTATGGTAGAAGGTATGAGTAATAGCTCTCTGGATTTTTATTTCTATGGAAATTGTGTATACGAGAAGTAGAATTGGGTGAGTCTCCCCTCTGGTGGTAAGAGGGCGAAACGTATATTAGAGCTTGTGCACGGTGATGTATTTGGACCCATCACTAGGTAAGTCTATGTACTATGTATCATTTATAGATGACTTCTCAAGGAATACATGGATATATTTCCTTAAGAAGAAATCTAAAGTCTTTGATAGGTTTAAATAATTTAAGGCTCTAGTGGAAACCCCGACAGAGAAGAAGATAAACGTGCTGAGCATAGATAATGGTGGAGAGTTTTGTAGTAAGGAATTTGAAGAATTCTGCAAGAAGTGTGGTATAGCATGGCAGAATACTACTCCATATACACCTCAACAAAATGGAGTTGCAGAAAGAATGAATAAGACGTTGATGGAAAGGGAAAGAAGCATGCTCGGTGGTGCCAGGTTAGGACATGAATTCTAGGCAAAGGCGGTGGATACTACATGTTACCTGGCCAACAAGTCACCTTCATCAGTGTTGGAGGATAAGACTCCACAAGAGGTATGGACTAGTAAGAAACCCTCTCTTTCACATCTGAGGGTATTTGGATGTGATGCATATGTACATGTTCCAAAGGAGAAAAGAATAAAATTGGATAGTAAATCTAAAAAGTGCATCTTTATTGGGTATAAGGATGGTTTAAAGGGTTATAAGCTTTGGAACCTAGTAAAAAGGAAGGTTATGTACAGCCGAGATGTGGTGTTCAGAGAGGTGAAATCTGTTATTAAACATGAAGTCCAACCAAAGGAACCTGAGAAGATAGAGTTTGAGCTAAAGGAGGAAGAATCAGACTCTACAGCAGAGGAGGAATTAGAAGATGAAGAGGCACAAACTCCGGCTGTGAGAAGATCAGTTCAAGAAAGAAGGTAGCCAGAAAGGTATAGTCCATTTGTGTTCTATTCAAATTTTGCTTTGTCTATTACTGATGATGATCCCAGAACTGTGAAGGAATCAGTGGATTCAGAGGATGGAAAACTCTGGAAAGAGGCCCTGGTTGATGAAATGGCATCTTTGCACAAAAATGAGGCTTGGGATCTGGTGGAGTTGTCGGTTGGAAGGAAACCCATTGGCAGCAAATGGGTGTTCAAAAGGAAGACAAATGAAAACGGAAAAGTGGATAAATACAAAGCTCGGTTGGTAGCAAAAGGTTATTCCTAGGTGTCGGGAATTGATTTTGGTGATATTTTTTTCTCCTGTTGCCAAGGTAGCTTCTATTAGATTACTTTTATCTGTTGCTTCTGCTTTTGATTTTGATGTAGAACAGATGGATGTGAAGACAACGTTTCTTCACAGGTATCTGGAAGAGGAGATCTACATGAAGCAACCTGAAGACTTTGCAGTGAAGGGTAATAAAGAACTAGTATGTAAGTTAAAGAAGTCTCTATATGGGTTAAAACAGTCACCAAGGATGTGGTATCAGAAATTTGATACATTTATACGAGGACTTGGCTTCACTAGAAGCAAAGAAAATCACTATGTGTATTTTAAATTAATTGGTGACCGTGTTATTTATCTGGTCTTGTATGTGGATGATATGTTGTTGGTTGGAAATGACAAAGAAGTTATCCAGGATTTGAAGACCCAATTGTCCTCCAAGTTCGACATGAAAGATCTTAGTGCTGCAAACTATATTTTGGGCATGGAAATTAAAAGAGATCGGGCAAAGAGGAAGCTCTGGTTAAACCAGAGGAAGTATGTCGAGACAATATTGCAGAGGTTTAATATGCAAGATAGTAAACCGGTGAAGGTTCCTATTCCTGTAGGTGTGAGGTTATTTGCTGAACAGTGTCCCAAGACACAAGAAGAGGATGAGGACATGTCCCATGTTCCATGTGCAAGTGTAGTCGGTAGCTTGATGTATGCAATGGTTTGTACTAGACCAGACATTGCACATGTAGTGGGAGTATTGAGCATATTTATGTCAAAACTAGGGAAGGAGAACTGGACAACAGTGAAGCGGGTTTTCAGGTATTTGTATGGCACTAGTGATTATGGTTTGTGCTACCAAGGAAGACCAGGATTGGATAGAGTGTTGGATATTTATGGCTTTGTTGATGCAGACTGGGCTGGAGATTTGGATCAGAGTATATCTACAAGTGGGTATGTGTTTAACCTATTTGGAGGTGCAATCAGTTGGATGAGTAAGAAACAATCTATAGTGGCACTGTCAACTACAGAGGCAAAATACATGGCAACCACTCATGCAAGCAAGGAATCAGTTTGGTTGTAGAGATTGTGTTCAAGTATGGGGTTAGTACAGGAAGCTATAAGGATAGACTGTGACAGCCAAAGTGCAATTTTCTTGGCAAAGAACCTCGCATATCATTCAAAGACAAAGCACATTGATGTTCGGTATCACTTTGTGAGGGATATGATAGAAGACAAAAAGGTGTTGCTGGTAAAGGTGGACACTTTGAAGAATACTGTAGATGCATTGACAAAATATGTGAGCTCTAAGAAGTTCTCTTGGTGTAGAGAGACAATGGGCATTTCAGGGCTGGAAAAATGACTAAGCTCTCTTGTGGCCCCCTGTGGAAAGAAAACAACAAGTGGGAGAATGTTGGGTTGTGTTATATTCTTTCCACATAGTTAACAAAGGGTTTGAGGGGCACCCGTAACCCCACTTTATGGGGTCTAGGGCACTGCCCTAAAAAATTTTGGTTTTGGACCCTATGTTAGGTTGGGCGGACCCACCTATGGTTTTGTGCATGATTTTCGCACATGTTTTTTGGACGCGATGGTTTTTGGTCGATGGTATTGGACACGATGGTTTTCGGTTCATGGTATTGGATGCTTCGGCATGTACATAATGAAAAATGAAGTTGGTAGTCCCAGTTTTGGGATCCAGGGAAAATCTCTGTGTATATGTGTTTTATGTGTTCTGCTCTTGCATTATTTATTTTTTGTGTTTTAGAATTCGTATGCAGGTAATTTCTGTACGGGGTTAAAATCTACACAAAGAAGGAAGGAAGCGAACCAAGGAAGCTGACATATTATTGTATGATGATAGAGATAATGTGGGATCACCGACATCACAGTGTAGGCAAAGGAGGTCACTAGATCAATACACTGGGTACATGGCTCTAATGAGTGATCTTGTAGAGACTGAGCCATACTCATTCAAGGAAGTTGTAGAGAAACCAGTATGGGGTTATTCTATGGTAGAATAATATGATTCCATTGTCAGAAATAGTGTTTGGGAAGTGATACGAAGACCAGTAGACAAATTAATGGTTCATTCGAGATGGATTTACAAGGTAAAGCATATAGCATATGGGAGCATAGAGAAACACAAGGCCAAATTTGTGTCCAATGGGTTCCCTCAGGTTGAGGGAATTGACTATGAGGAGACCTTTGCTCCATTAGTGAGGTACTCATCCATCGGGTCAATTCTAACACTGTTAGTGCCAATTGGGTGGAAGATCCACTAGATGGATGTGAAGACAACATTTCTAAATGGAGTTATAGAGGAGGAGGTGTATATTGTGAAGCCATAGGGTTTTGATACCTTTGACAGAGAGTCGTGTGTGTGCAGACTCAAGAAAGTGTTGCATGGACTCATGCAAGCACCCCTTGCTTGGTACACCAGGATTGATAGTTATCTCACTGGTTTTGGCTTCACCAAAAGTGAAGTAGATGCAAATCTCAATCATAGTTTGATAGAAGGTAAATTATTGACTATTGTTTTATATGTCGATGACTTGATCCTTACTAGTGATGAGAAGCTGATCATATCTTGCAAGGAGTTCCTTGAAAGATATTTTGTGATGAAGGACATCGACCTCAAGTGCTAATTCCTTGGATTGGAAGTATGGCAAGGTGATGGGGAATTTTTTGTTTCTCGGGGATTGTATGCCAAAAAGTTACTTTAGAGGTTCTTCATGGATAGGTGCAAACCCATGGAGACTCCTATAGCAGGAAGCTGGAGGAAATAGGATGCTGCTTCAGGTGAAGTAGTGGAGGATACCATTTATAGGAAGCTTGGGGGTTCACTAATGTATTTGGTGAACATACGACCAGACATGTGTTATGAACTTAACTAGCTTGGTCAAGCAATGGTTAAGCCAACCAAACTGTATTGAAAGGCATAAAAGCATGTGTTGAGATACCTCAGAGGCACTACTCAATTTGGCCTTTGGTACGAATGGATAGATGGAGTGAAGCTACAAGGCTTCATAGTTGCAGAACGGGTGGTGAGTCCATCAAACGGTAAGAGAACATCAGGAGGAAGTTGGGTCAGTAATAGTTTCTTGGTACAATATGAAGTAGAGATCTATTACACTCAACTCAATAGAAGAAGAGTACATGGCTACAAGTTAAGCAACATGTGAGCCAATCTATATGAGAAAGATGCTTGTTGGGTTATTTGCAAGGAAATTTTTATGGAAATTCATCTTATCATTTAGAAACCTTGGCGAATCTCACTAGTCCATGATATGCCATCTATAAAATGTTTGGTGGTATTTTTGTAAAAATATTTAAATTTATAATAATTTTATATAGTCTCTGTATAAAATTTTAGCAATTTTTAAGCTAAAATAATTTTATACTATAAAATTTGGGTGAAACATTTTTAGAAAAAAATGGAAATTAACGAATATTTTTTTTGGAAAAGGCATGGAAAATTAGCCCAATTACGAATATTAGCCCCTAAAATTTTCCCTGGTTATTTGGTCAGATGATGGATCCTATTATGATTTGCTTTGATAATCAGAGTTGTATCAAACTCGCTGAGAACCTTGTATTCCATGATTGATCCAAGGATATCGACATTTGGTATCACCATCTACGAGATTGTGTGCAGAGGCAGATTATGTTGTTGTAATACATTCCGACAGAGGAACGAGATGCATATATGTTGATAAAGGCTTTGTTAAAAGGAAAATTCGAGTTCCACAGGTGAAGTATAGGGGTGGTTCATAATCCATTTCTTACTGAGAGGGATTTTTGAAAATGCAGCAAGAAAATCTAGTTTTGACTTTGTCTTGGTCAAACTAGATTAAAATTCAAAATTATATGTTAGCGGCATACTTGGAGGTAGTTAACTGAGGTGATATGTCTCTTGTCACTCAGTTAACTCATTGAATTCAAGTTTGAGAATATTGAATTCATTTATACATGATTGACTACTAATTTGTAGCAATGTATTTCAGTTAATTTGAGTTATTGTCAGTTCAACTAGTTCTAACTATTAGAAGAACTAGTGGAGGTCAAGTTGTGGAAGTGGAACTTCAACCACACTCAATGATCAACCAGTTAATTGATCAATCAACCCAAAATAATTGTTGCATGCAGAGAATTCAAGTTACCCATTTGAGATGGAGATTCGAAGGTAATGTACTATCAGTTGTAGCATATTCCCATATGTAAAAGTGGTGCATGCAGCCAGAGATTGGCCTAAGGCTATTGCACAATTCCTTGGTGTGAAATTCCTAAAAATTAGGGGAAATTTCCCAAGGAAATAAGAGCTTGGGAAGGATTGAAATTGGCTAATATTTGGACTAGGTTCAGTCAATCAGGCAGAGGGACAGACTATGTATGCTCATGCTTGAGAAATCATTATATTTCCTATGTATTCTCTGATTAATGTAATACAGATAGTAAGTGGTTTTGAGAAGTTTCTTTCCCCGAGAGAAATATTTGTGCATGTGTGATGTTTCCTTTTGCATGTCTATGTTTCTTGTTTTATATGGTAAATTAAATTCTGTAGATTATTAGAGTAGATTTAAGTCTTGTGATTTAGCAAATTTCATGAGAAGTATTGAATCTACACATTAATTTCTACAATAGGAAAAGATAGATAGTGCAAGAAGAGAAGAGCTATGGTTTCACATGACAAGCAAGTGATACAAAGTGAAAAGGTATCTGGATGTTATAAGTTATGTATAGTATATTGTTTCATATGCAATATTGAATGGAAAGGTAAGCCATAAGGTATTATGGGAATATCACCTTCATGAATGACTCATATATGAATATGAAATTAAGTTTGATTTATTGGTGCTCTTGATATTTGGAAAGAATCTTTGATTTTAGACATGATTGATTTTCTGATCTCATAAAAAATGCTAGAACCTTTATTTTTATATATGGTATCTTGATACTATTAATAATGTTGATAAGCATGGTAACCTTAATGATAAAAGTGTAACAATAAGATGGATACTCAAGATATTCTTGCTGGCCTCATTTTTTATAAAGCTTAGAAAATATGAATGGATGCCCTGACTTGATGTAGATCCTTGAAGTATCACGATACGCTTGTCAACTACCCTAATTATTTGACACTAACCCTTGATGAAAGTTTGATGTCATGTTCATATGTGATGATGAAGTATTTGATGCTAATATGTTATGACTATGATGTATATATGTTTAAGAATATAATCTAGTTTGATGATCTAACAATTCTATTGATCCGTGATAGAGAGGTTGATGTTTTGAATGATGATGACAGAAGTGGCTTCCCATTTAGAGGGGGAAACTTTTCATGATATTTTAACACCTATTATTATTTTAAACGAATACACTTGACTGTTGGAGGAAGGATTCAATACATGAATAAACATTTGATGATGTGGAAAAATGTTTTGACAAGTTGTAATTTTAGCATAGAAAAGTTTTCCTAATCTAAGCCCCAGTTGCATGGAAGCAGGAGCAAGGTTTTTGTTGTAATCCTTCCAACCACATGGAAGAATGCCTATGGGTTTCGTTGTGCCTGTAGGACACAAAACAAAATTGAAGTTTTATGCACGAGACCAGGAGAGCACTAGGAGTATGAAAGTCCTACAAATATTGGTAGACAATATAAAGTCTTATGAGCCGAGAAGTTTGAATGTTTGACTTACTATAGAAAATATCAATGTGTAGACTATTCTTGTGTTTGTAGGCGACTACAATTTGCATTTGAGTATGCTATTTTGATTCGATCATTGAAGTTAGTATATGTCATTATTTGATAACTGTTGCAAGGGTTTGACAATATAGATGAGCTATATTGGAATTTTGACATGATGCTTGATAGTTAACATATATGTTTTGGCTTATGGGTTGATTTAATTCACAATGATAACAACTTAGATTTTTTTTATCAAATTTGGTACTTAAAAATGGCGATTTACCTTGATGTGACATGAAAGTACGGGCATAGTGACTCTCAATGATTAAAATTGGTATTGGCACATTGGTTGAAGTGTAAATAGTTGTGATTCAGTATGCAATGATCTCACAATGAATGTATGCATTTTCATCTAGTGACGGAAATGATTTATATTATGATCATGAGTATGGATTGATATTATTTAGTAAATAACATTTATTGTCATGACTATAGATAAGCTTGTAATTTTTTATTTAGATGTGAGATCTTGTTATGAAACCAGCTCAAGAAAAGATAGAAAATATAGATCAACGCCTTAGAATTCAGCCTCTTCGAGGGGGAAACCTCCTTTACATTACATAAATGAACAATTCTTGGATGATTCAAATGACAAAACCTCCTTCCTATATATAGGAGTCTAAGGAGTCACAATATAATCCAGCTGAGCTAAAAATAATAATATAAAGCCACAAAAATAACAATAGAGAGATTCTATGGGGCACAGTAATAACAATATGGGGGCAATAGGGGCACAACAATATTAATAAGGGGTATAACTACAATAGTAATGGGGTAATCACTAGTATTATAGGGACCCAACATGCCCCTCTCCTTCAAAAGAGTGTTGTCCTCAACGCTTGAGTAGTTCTGGATACTTCTGCATAAAATTCTCATCCTCCCATGTGGAATCTTCAGTGGATAAGTTCTTCCACTTGATAAGATACTCTGAAATTGATCGATTTCATAGCTGTTGAGTTCTTGTTTCTGTGACTGCTTCCGGTTCCAATATAATTTTTCCTTCCTCGTCAAGTTCTGGCAATATTGTTTGAACTGGGAGCTTTTCACTTATAACCTTCTTTAAACATGAAACATGGAAAACTGGGTGCAATCGAGAAGCTGCAAGAAGCTCCAATTTGTATGCCATAGTACCAGTCTTTTGCAACACCTTGTACGGACCATAATACTTTGGTGATAATTTATTATCCTTCTTAGCTTGCTTGAGGGACATTTTCTTATATGGTTGTAGCCGTAGGAATACCCAATCACCTACATCAAAACTTATTTCACTGCAATTTTGATCTGCCTATTGTTTCATTCTATTCTGTGCCAACACGAGGTTATCCTTTAAGAGTTGGAGGACTTGTTGTTGATGTTCAATGTGATGTTCCACTGCCTGAACCTTAGAATTTTCTCTTAAATATGATGTGATGGATGGTGGTTGATACCCATAAAGTGCCATAAATGGGGCCATTTTTGTTGTTGTATGGAAGGAAGTGTTATACCACCATTTAGCCAGAGGCAACCATTTGACCCATTGTGTCTGTTTATCAGATCCAAAGCAACGAAGATATCCTTCCAAACATTTGTTTACTATCTCAGTTTGCCCATCAGATTGAGGATGATAAGATGAGCTATGAGCTAACTGAGTACCAAGACAAGAAAATAATTCTATCCAAAAATTTCCAGTGAAAATGGGATCTCTGTCACTTACAATAATCTTTGGGTTTGCATGTAGCTTTTGAATTATTTCCATAAATGCAGTAGAAACTGTACTGGCTTTAAATGGATGTGATAATGCACAAAAGTGTGCATACTTGGTAAGTCTGTCAACTACCACCATGATGACACTCTTTCCCTTAGACTTGGGTAAACCTATGATAAAATCCATTGAAACCTCCTCCCAACGTTGGCTTGGAATGGATAAAGGTTGTAATAGACCCAGTGTCTTAATTGTTTCAACTTTATTTTGTTGGCAAACCAAACATTCCGCCACAAACTTTTGAATATATGATTTAAGGCCATCCCAAAAAAATTCCTTCTTAACCCTGTGGTAAGTTTTTAAAAATCCTCAGTGCCCTCCTAAGGGAGAAGTGTGCAATTCCATAAGAATCTTTGTTTTAGCTGGGAATTCTTACATAGGTATAAGCGATATTTGTACCATAACGAATCATTTTTCTAGCTAAATGTATCAGACGTACTGGAATCTTGTTGTAACTTTCGAATAAGTGCTCACACTTCTTCGTCATTCTTCCATTCCTCCCTTGCTTCGTTTATCCTATCTGGTTGGATAATAGAAATAGCGCCCAACAATGCTTCCACATCCTCATCCTTTCTTGAGAGTGCATCTGCCACCACATTTTGCTTCCATTTTTTGTAGATGATTTCAAAGTCATAACCGAACATCTTTGTGACCCACTTTTGTTGCTCTTCAGAGGATAATCTTTGTTCTAAAAAGTATTTAAGGCTATCATGATCCGTTTTTACCTTGAAGTGTCTTCCCATTAGGTAAGGTCGCCATTTCTTAAGTGCATGGAGTATTGCCAACATTTCCTTCTCATAAATAGCTTTGCTTAAAAACTTTCCCTTGATTGGACGACTTTCAAAAGCAATGGGTCTTTCATCTTGCATTAGAACAGCACCAATTCCATTTCCTGAAGCATCACATTCCACAATAAAGGTTTTTGTGAAGTCCGGTGTAGCTAAGACCGGTGCTTGGCACATTGCCTCTTTAAGATGTTCAAAGGCCTTTGTTGCTTTCGGAGTCCATGAAAATGCATCTTTCTTCAATAATGTTGTTAGAGGTGCTGCTATTCTCCCATAATTCTTAACAAACTTGCGATAATACCCTGTCAACACGAGAAATCCTTGCAGATGCTTTATGGATGTGGGGATTTGCCATTCCTTAATGGCTTTAATTTTGCTAGGGTCTACCTTAACTCATTCATGAGATACAATATGACCCAGATATTCCACCTCCTAGACTCCAAAGAAACATTTGGATCTTTTTGCATATAATTGTTTCTCCTCCAATAGTTGTAGCACCTTGTCAACATGTTCAACATGATCCTTCCAAGACTTGTTGTAGATTATTATATCATAAAAAAATACTAACACAAATTTTCTAAGGAATGGTTTGAAAATTGAATTCATCAAACCTTGAAATGTTGAAGGTGCATTGGTAAGGCCAAAAGGCATGACAAAAAATTCATAATTACCCTCATGAGTTCTAAATGCTATTTTTGGAATTTCTTTAGTCTTCATTCTGATTTGATGATATCCTGAACAAAGATCCAGCTTGGTGAAGTAAATTGATCCATGCAATTCATGCAGTAATTCATCAATGACAGGAATGGGGAACTTATCTTTAATAGTGAGCTTGTTGAGCTCCCATAATCCGGACACATGCGCCATGATCCATCCTTCTTGTGCACCAATACTACTGGAGTAGAGAAAGAACTTTGACTTGGTTGAATTATACCAGCCTCTAGCATTTCTGCAACCATACGTTCAATTTCACTCTTTTGGACATAAGGATATCTGTATGGCCTGATGTTTGAAGGAACACTTCCTGGAATCAGATGAATAGCATGATCATGATCACGCATAGGTGGGAGACCTCTTGGAGTCTCAAATACCTTGGAATGATTGTCCAGGACTTTTTGGAGATCTGGAGAAATAGATGATTCCGATGTGGAAACATCTAGCGAACATAATTGTGCAATTACACCTCTTTGCTCCTTTTTTAGAAGCTTTGTCATACCATTAGAGCTGATTAACTTTCCTGGTTTCCCTGAAATACCTATTAATTCAACTTCCTTTCCTTCTGTAGAAATTTTGATGAAAATTTCTTGAAAATTGAAAGCTATTGTACCCAAATATTGTAGCCATTGGACTCCTAGGACAACATCAGCACCTCCCATTGGAATGGAAAGCATTGGGCTAGTCAATACATATTCTCCCATGGATAGCTTGATATTATGGCACTTTCCAGAGCAATTTATTGTTCCTCCATTTGCAATCATCACTTGACACTCTGGTGCTGGATATAGGAAGCAATTCAATTCTTTTGCTACCTTACAATGAATAAAATTGTGGGTGCTTCCTGAATCAATCAACGCTATTACATTTTTCTTCTTGATTTGTCCTTCTATCTTGATGGTTTGAGGAGTGGTAATTCCCGCCAATGCATGACAAGATATGGTTGGATTTATTTTTTCTTCATCTAGGCTTTGTTCCTAGAGTATATCCTCTTCTTTTAACCTTTCTTTCTCCTTTTCTTCTTCCTCTTCACAATCTATGTAGAATAATTTCTTCTCAGCACACTTATGACCTTTAGTGTATTTGCTATCACAACTGTAACAAAGCCCTTTTGCTCTTTTTTCTTCCAATTGTTGTGGTGTCAACCTTATAGGTTCTGGAAGACTAGGGGAAACAACACTTCCGTCTTTATAGTTGTGAGTGGTATGCTTCCTGGTTGCCATAATTTTGCTTTCCATTTTTCTTGCTAACCTGAATGCCTTCTCTAATGAATCAGGTTCCCAAAGGCTAACATCATGTTCGATATTATCCTTTAAAGACCCTATGAACACATCAATCCTATGCTCCTCTGGAATATCTTTTACCCTTATGTTCAATTTTTGGAACTCCTCAATGTGCTCCATTATTGAACCCTTTTGTTTGAGACTTATCAATTAGCTAAAAAAAGTGTTGCTTTTTGTATCCTCATAATGTGCTATCAATTCTTTCGTAAAAATTGCCCAAGTGATAAATTGTTTACGAGAGCAAAGCCATTGATACCATACAAACTTATTTGGTTCCAAATATAAAGTTTCCATACGTACCTTTTGTGTGTTTTGCACATTATTGAGATCGAAGAATTGCTCCATCTATAATATCCATGTGGCGGGATTCTTGCCATCAAACTTACTCATATCGATTTTTGGAATATGGTGAGTCTTCGATCCAACATTAGAGTCTATGGAATCATGATTAACATTTCTTTTGTTCTCATCATGAGTTTCCTTTAGTACCCTTTCACCATTAGTGACCATTTCTTGTAGCAACTTATTCATATTTATCTTCAATTCTTCCATCTTATCATCCATGACATCAATTTTAACTTCTACACCTTTCTTTAAACAATCCATATTAGCTTCTACACCTTTCTTTAAACCATCCATCTTAGCTTCTACATCTTTCCTTAAACCATCCATCTTAGGTTCTGTTGCTTTTTGTGCAAGTGACACTTGTTGCACTTGTTCCTGTAATCTTGATATATCATATAGCATTTCTTCTTCTTCTTCATGAGTCATGCTAGAGCTTTCAGGTTCCTTACTAGGTGTTTTCATTTTCTTTCCTCAGGCCATCAGTTACCAATAATAATGCTCTATTATGCCCTTTGAATTCCTTCAAAATAAATTTTCAAACCAAGCTTAAGCAAAAATTTAAGAAAATCTACACACCTTTTTTCACTTTGTAGGAGCTCGATATTGACTCTGATGTATCTCTGTACTTTCCAATCATATAATTCTTAATTTGTGACTTGCAGTATCCCTTTGTGTCCTATTTCCAATGCCACAAGTCTGAAAGAAATTGGATTCTCCAAGGAAGAGTTATGCGAAATCGCCCACAGTGACTTGATTATAGACTAGTTCAGTAGAACGAACTTGTACGACGTGCCACGAGTCACTGTTTCAACCTTTGGATCTGAAAAATGCATACAAGAAACTACAGTCCATTCTCTTTCTGTACCTTCTTACGAAATTTCAATTTGATCCCCAGAGAGAAAGTTATGACAATTTTCCCCAGGTCACCTATTTTGAATGTAATTCAGGAGTCTGCAAAAAGACCAACTTCCTCAGATCATATATCCGCAAATATAGCGTGAAAAGCTCTGAAATTCAGACTCGAGGTTCAGCATGATTTCTTCTCAAATGGGTTTTTTTTTGCAACTTCTGAAATGTCGCAAAAAAATGTTATAGCGAAAATGCCATAATGACCTGTCTGGAGCAGCGAAACCCTAGAATCCAAAGCTCTGATACCAAATGTTATGAAACCAGCTCAAGAAAAGATAGAAAATATAAATCAACGCCTTAGAATTCAACCTCTTCGAGGTGGCAACCTCCTTTACATTACATAAATGAACAATTCTTGGATGATTCAAATGACAAAACCTCCTTTCTATATATAGGAGTCTAAGGAGTCACAATATAATCCAGCCGACCTAACAATAATAACATAAAGCCACAAAAATAACAATAGAGGGATTCTATGGGACACAGTAATAACAATATGGGGGAAATACGGGCACAACAATATTAATAATGGGTATAACTACAATAGTAATGGGGTAATCACTAGTATTATAGGGACCCAACAGATCTACCCTGTTGTGGAGGTAAATCCTCTCTACGGACAGAGACGATCCCTACTAGCCCAGACCAGGTCTAGCAACAATCACACAATGCTATCACGCAAGTCCCTAATTTCAAATACAAAGTGGATGGTGAGAACCTACTTGGATTCCAATGCTAGCGTTCGTAGAAGAGATGTCGCCCTCGTTCCTTTGCCTTGGCTGGTCACGATCCCCACGATCTTTGTGATTGGACACCTACACATGCAAAGAACAACACAAAGACAAGCGTAAAATCTAGTAGATGCAATTATATATCAGTCAGAAAATATATAACTCAACATCAAACATAAGACAATGAGAGTGGAACCATAATGATAGTCATCTATTATTAATAAATAACAAAGAAGAATACAACCATTGTTCTGACGTCAAATCCTCCTTTGGCTGGGTAGTCAGCTACACAAGTCTTGCAAAGCTTGTTGTGATGAGGAACAAGCCTCTCTCTCCTTGGTGACAAGAATCTCCTCACTTAGATTTGGCCTTATGGATGCAAAGAAGGCTCTTGCATCTTCAAACTCTCTATCACTATCCTGGGACTAGAACTATTGTAACTAGCTTGCTCAAGGCATAGAGGCAAGCTTTTATAGATAGAGAAAAAAGAGATAGGATCAACCACATTATTCATGGGATTGGCTTTATCACTTGGAAACTTCCATGAAAGGTGGCAAACCGCTTTCCTTTCTATGGAGATTCGAAGCCAAACCATCCTAGCTCAACATAGATTCAGTTGGTGAATGGGTTGAAGAGAACCTTCGGGGTCTTGTTGGTTAAAAACTTTACTCAATTCGGTTGGCGCGAGTGCGACTCTGAGACAGAGCGCCAATGGCGTGCCCTTTTTAGAGGATTTCCCTCATTGGCGCGGGCAGTGAACTGTGGACCCGCGCTAATGCAAAAAGAGTTGTTTTCATGGGTATTTTGCAGGAGATGTCTTCACGGCATGTGAAGCTCATACTTAGAGGAATATGATGCAAGTGATTTCAGGTCATGTCACTTCTCACAGGTCCCAAAATGAGTCCTCCAGTGTACGGGTGAGGGGTAACAGGGACGGTGACAAACGGTGACAAATTTCTGTGTAACAGATGCCCCCTAAAGCATGAGGCCCGAGAGAGAGAGGGGTGAAATGCTTTACAAGAACATGCATGACTGAAAACACGGCCGCCGGAGAACCTGCGTAAAGAAGTACAACTGATATCTCAAGTACATGATATATGTGTGGTATGGGCGCAGCCATCTATAACATAGTACATAACAATCTAGATCCAAGGTATGGGCGCAGCCATCCAGAGAGGATTGATAAATAGACTCAAGCATGGTCGCAGCCATCCAGTGAATGAGTCATGTAAAGATCATAATAAGCCACAAATCGCAGCCTGGATCCCAACAAACAAAATCCAGGGTCTTGCGCTCCATCTCGACCCGAACAGAGTACAAGTTCAAGCATGTGAATACATGAGCTGAAGTCGAACATGCATGAACATCGTCTGATTACCAGTCAATGATGAAAACTGTTAACAGACGCGAGAGGTACCACCAATAATGACAATGGCCCTCAAGGTACTATAGGTACAATCTACGGCGTGCGAATGAGTGAGCTGGCGTCGAACACCCGTAGAATCATTCGATCGGAGGCCAATGATGAAAACCTCTCGTCGAACATGAAGAACCTGCCATTGAGGCATGCAGGCTCCAAGGCACCGGAAGGGAGTCTCTAGATCAGCTTCCTGGATAATGAGCTGAAGTCGACAGGAAGTGACCTTGATCAAAGGTGGGCCATAGTGTTTCCCACATCATTGACACGAGACAGAGGAAGAATGTTGTGGTGAATCAGAATTATGTGAGGTATCAGAGGGAGGTTGTAATTCTGCAGAGTTCAACTTCTCTTAAACATATCGGCGGCACGACAGTGGACTTGGCAGTATTTGACATCAACGGATCAAAGGTAATGGTGACGAGGCAATGAGTAGATGAGAGGTAAAACAGGATCACCCAAAACCCACGGAGGCAAGTGAAAAGCGAGATGAGATGTCCCCACCTAGACACGAACGCAGACAAGTTCCATGTTCAAGAGCGACATACTGCTGACACGACAATAATTATGGGTCCATTTTCCCCACCATTTCTGGCGAGTACCCCGGTTATTTTTAACAAGCTTGACGGGGATGGCATGTGCTTGTAATAATTCGATGTCATTAAGTTTTAACGAGTCTGAAAAAGGAAGAACTCGGCGTCTTTTCCTATTTAGAGAGTCTGAAAAGACAGCAGAAAAGAAAACTCCAGGGGGGTCCTTTTTCGTAAAGTTGTGTCTCCCGAGCCCGAAAAAGTATAAAACAATGCTCGAAAGAACCGCCCGACCATGACGATCGAGGAGTACTTTTCATATATAGTGACATCGACCTGAAAAAGTAAAAAAATGATCCACATCACGTCGTTTCGTAACCATTAACGAACTTGAAATGACAAAGGTCCAACGATCTTTTTGTTTTTACACGGTCGAAAAAGAGTTTAAAGGCGACCGCCTCTTATTTACGTTTAACGAGTCAAGAGGGGTAACTTGGCGATCTTTTCATTTTTAAACAGTCGGAAAAGAGCTGAAAGCAGACCTCCATTTTTATTCTCTTTAACGAGTCAAAAAGGGAAAAATACTCGGCAATCTTTTCATCTTTTACGAGTCAGAAAAGAGCTTAAAGGAGACTCGTCCTAGAGGAACGAGTGGTATAAAGGGTAGCAATTGGTTCCAGCAATGGTGGAACTACTCAAAACATGTAATTGTCAAGAGGCTGGCTAAGAAAACCACTCATCACTGCGGTTCCTCAGGAAAGGAAAAACAACCAAGTGAAAGCATATGATCGGCCAAAGAGATGGTGGCAATGGAATGAAACAACCAAGGCTCATCCAATTTAATTTAGTGGATAACAACGGCAATCACGAGGTGTAAATCAGGTATGGGTTCATTTTTACACAAGCTTGAACCATGGAGAACTCTGCTTAGATTCGGTTTCATGTTTACACAAGCTTGAAACGAAAAACTATGCTTGTTATAAGTTCGCATGCCCCCAGCATAATGACGCAAATCGAGGTACATGCCCCCCAAGCTTCATTGCATTCAACAAAGTGGATGGAATGAAGGTTCACTCTTGAGATCGATGAAAGACTCGACTTGTAGTTTACGAGATCTTAATCAAAAGACTCGATTTGGAAAGGGAGTTGTGTCATTTTTTAATGAGGTTGACACAAGATCAAGAACTATGCTCATAACCCTTGTTTCATTTTTTAATGAGCTTGACACAAGATCAGGAACTATGCTCGACCCGAACTTCATCATGATGAATAGAAAGTCGGGGCTTCCAAGATTGCCACTCCCGGTGGAAGGGAAACATCTTGGAAGTCAGGGCCCAATGCCCCCAGGACATTATGCATGATGGCGGCATCACTAGATCCAGGCATGGGATAGGTTGCCACGTAGTTGATCTGTGGTGGGGTAGATGCAACTGGTGGATGAAAACTAGGAGGGGACGACAACAACGCAGGAGGCATCGGGGGACTAACGAATGACACTTGATCGATAGTCACAATTCTTCCATCGTGCGGAAAGCAAACCACACGGAAAAGCGAAGAAACGAGGACCCCCATGGCGTAAACATAGTCGCGACCAAGGAGAAGACTAAAGTCTAAAACACCTTGGGTAACCAATACATCTATATAGATGGTTTTGCCTCCCAAAGTAATAGGGAGCTTCGGGAGAACTCCTAGAGATGGACAGGCTCCTCTGTCGAAGGCCAACAGATTCTGAGTGACTGGCCCAAGCTGCGAGGAACCTAAATCTTGCCAAGTAGTGTACGACATAAGACTGACAGACGCCCCTTCATCTAAAACAGTGCCAGGTATTGCCTTAGCACAGACATGTACTGTGATCTGGAAAGGCATATGGGATGGAAGGCAACTGACGATCAGGCAATTCCAATCAAAGGAAGCGACCAGGCTACTTGGTGGGGGAATCTTATGATTGCCCCCATGTGCTAAAGTAACCGAAGGAGAACCTTCGGGAGCAGCTGAGTTAGGAGAGTCATTTCGGGACTCAGGAGAATCTGAAGAGACGAGAAGAACATGGGTGTGATTCTCTTCTGAAACAGAGTGAGCGAGCGGCGACTCGAGTCGACACTCTTTTCGACCAATGGTTGGTCTGGAACAAGCTGGGGACAGACGGGTTCGGGAAGAGGGGCCTGGACAAGAGAAGAATTTGAAGCAATCTCTTTGTCAGTAGGGGGACGATCTGTAGCTAAAGAGAGACGTTGATAACCAACGGGAAGTTGGGGTGAAGGAGCTGTAAGACTTTCCAAGACAACGGAGGCTTTATCCATGAGTGGACAAAGGTGAAGGGGATGATTTCCTTCACAAAGTCTACAGGGGATTCGAATCTTCCCTTTTCCCTTACCATTCCCAACTGATAAGGTAGCATCGCCATGAGCTTCAGAGGACGATGAGGGGCAGGCCGGATCGCGAGACCATACTTCTAGTACCCTGGGAATCCCAGGACAATCGCAAAGAAGATGGTCCTCCTTGCATTATAGACAAGGAAACTTGACCTTCCGCGGAGGAGTGGAAAGGGGCCCGACTTCAAGTGTACTCGAGGGGGTAGCTGCACTTGTAACCTCTCCCTTAGGAGCCTTCTTCTTCTTCTTCTTCTTAGCCACCGAGTTACTCGAATCGAGACTTTCACCAGGTGAAGTAGAAGATGAGGACGTAGAAGTAGGCGTAGAAGGGGAGAGATCCACCTTAGAATCAACATGATGTTGTTCAGGTGGAGGGACGGAGTGACTAGACAGTGAGACGGCAGGGACCAAAGAGGTTGAGAACAACCAAACCGGCAACCCAACAGTTAACCCTGGGAGGGACAACGTTGCCATATAAGGAGCACCAACATTTCCAAAAGGAGCAAAATGACCAGGGTTCCCGTCAGAGGGGATCCCTGGGTTGGTGAACCCCGGAAAAGTTGCCATCGAGAACGAAAAGAAGCCTACTCAATCTAACACAAACAAGATCTAACTGGGTAATGTTAATCGCGGCCAAATAAATTTTAAGACTCAAGGACACAACTTGACCTTTTCATGTTTTAAGAGTCGAGAAAAGGACAAAAAGATGACTCTAGTCTCCTTCGAATGTTTAGTGAGCCCGAAGTGACAAATGCTCAGATGAGCCTTTTCGTTTAAGGAGTCTGAAAAGGATCAAAAGTGACTACTCTGGAGAGCTAGGCAAAAAGGTTTACCAAACAAATCCGTAAAACTGCATATACACCTTGGCAGTCATATGAAAACCAAGGACTTCCCGTACGGTAGTCAATCTTCCCGAATGCTGTGTTCGGTGCGTTACGGCTTGTAAGGCGGCAAACACGGCTTCCTATGGATAAAGGATGATAACCTAGTGGGGTCTCCCCATATACTCGATGGTACGTGGGAGCTCAAGTCCGTGCTAGACCACTTGTTGCATCACGGAAGGAGGAATCACCCAACCTTAAGTGAAACAAAAGTGACTAGGTTTAACGACGCCGGAGCACGTCTCTAGCCTAGACCTCTAAACAGTGAGCGTTATGTTCCAATGCATTTTTAAGTTCATTCAGTTCATTTTACGGTTGATCTTTGATTAGGTTTCGATTTCCAGGTCCTACCGTATGTAATCTCTCACAATTCCCTAAATGCAAGCTATATGCCAAAAAGTATCATTTCGTTCGATGAACACTAACTACGAGAGAGTTGAGAACTTTTCAATCAAACAAAATGACCATAAAACAGTCAACAACAACCCTAATGCAGCTAATGGCAATTAACAAAACTTTTCTTTAAAGTCACTCATCGCTAACAACAACGAAAAGCTCTAATTTCCATTAACTAATTCAAAGCAAAAGAGATTGTTTGTTTTCTTTTCAATGGCAAAGTGCACTAAACAAATTTTGAGAGATAATAACATCGAGTAAAAGAGACAAATTTCACTCAATGAGAACACGATCAAGTCCCCGAAATACCAATGCAGTCCTTCAAAACGAAGAAAAACACCAAAGACTTCAATGAGCCATGTGATCTAGGTCCAAAACAAAGCTGAGCGGAATCCAAGTGAAAAAGAAGTAAATCACTCGAATAACGCAATAAAATACTTAACAACCACTAAAAAAGTGCAAGAGATTAACCAAAAAGTCGACTGGAATGACAGAAGACCAAAAATTCGACACGCAAAGCCACTAGATGTCCTAGGGCTAAAACGTGAAATCGATAGAAAATGGCAAACACCCAAAGTATGCAAATGTAATCTATGCACACTTTTCATTCATATCCTGAAAATGAGAATTCTAATTGTGCAAGTGTGATCTATGCAAGAGAATTCTCAAACACAAGATGATTGTAATCTAAGAATCAATCAAGTGCAAATCAAGAAAAACGGGTGAGAGTTCCAAATATCATAAAATAAAAACACTCAAAGGCGATTAACACTCATACACAATTTAGCCCCCCCCCCCGAATGAGGGGGAATTTTTTTTGCAAAAACAAAAGCAAAAAGATGCAAAATTGTGAAAAGACTGAGACAAACATCCAAGTAATGATCAAAGGAAATCAAATTAAGAATTTCTCAAAAAAGAGACTCAAAACGAGTCAAACAAGACTCTGACACACTCCAGTAATTGAAAAAGATGTGACAAGATACAAACCCAAGCTCAGAAGGCTTGCAAACAAGCAAACTGGAAAAGTTCACAGGCCTGGCGCGACTGTCAGGCGGAAAACTAGCGCCAATTGAGGATTGGTGCGGGCTGTACACTGGCAAGTGGCGCCAATTGGCGCGACTGTCATGCAAAAAAGGGCTCCAATCAAGTTTTCTAGGTCAAAAATAAAAACAAGCAGTCCAAGGCTTGGTTAACAGTATCCAAGCAGACCAGGAAGCAAGAGACAGCAAGAAATCCAACCCAGAAAGCTATCTAAGCAATCCAAACAAGAGAAAACCAAAGAGACAAGACAAACTCCAAGTTGTTTAGTCCGCAAACCAAACCGGAGATTAACTGAAGTGGCTTTGATCTACTTCGCTAATGCAAAGCAATAGCGTTTCGAAGGCTATCTGGCCGTACTTCAGGCTCCGTCTAAAGTTTACAAATCAAACAACAAGGTAACTCCCCAGTGGAGTCGCCAAATTGTTTTGGAGGTAAATCCTCTCTGCGGACAGAGACGATCCCTACTAGCCCAGACTGGGTCTAGCAACAATCACACAATGCTATCACGCAAGTCCCTAATTGCAAATACAAAGTGGATGGTGAGAACCTACTTGGATTCCAACGCTAGCGTTCGTAGAAGAGATGTCGCCCTCGTTCCTTTGCCTTGTCCGGTCACGATCCCCACGATCTCCGTGATTGGACACCTGCACATGCAAAGAACAACACGAAGACAAGCGTAAAATCTAGTAGATGCAATTATATATCAGTAAGAAAAGATATAACTCAACATCAAACATAAGACAATGAGAGTGGAACCATAATGATAGTCATCTATTATTAATAAATAACAAAGAAGAATACAACCATTGTTCTGACGTCAAATCCTCCTTTGGCTGGGTAGTCAGCTACACAAGTCTTGCAAAGCTTGTTGGGATGAGGAACAAGCCTCTCTCTCCTTGGTGACAAGAATCTCCTCACTTAGATTTGGCCTTATGGATGCAAAGAAGGCTCTTGCATCTTCAAACTCTCTATCACTATCCTGGGACTAGAACTATTGTAACTAGCTTTCTCAAGGCATAGAGGCAAGCTTTTATAGATAGAGAAAAAAGAGATAGGATCAACCACATTATTCATGGGATTGGCTTTATCACTTGGAAGCTTCCATGAAAGGTGGCAAACCACTTTCCTTTCTATGGAGATTCGAAGCCAAACCATCCTAGCTCAACATAGATTCAGTTGGTGAATGGGTTGAAGAGAACCTTCGGGGGCTTGTTGGTTAAAAACTTTACTCAATTCGGTTGGTGCGAGTGCGACTCTGAGACAGAGCGCCAATGGCGCACCCTTTTTAGAGGATTTCCCTCATTGGCGCGGGCAGTGAACTGTGGACCCACGCTAATGCAAAAAGAGTTGTTTTCATGGGTATTTTGCAGGAGATGTCTTCACGGCATGTGAAGCTCATACTTAGAGGAATATGATGCAAGTGATTTCAGGTCATGTCACTTCTCACAGGTCCCGGAATGAGTCCTCCAGTGTACGGGTGAGGGGTAACAGGGACGGTGACAAACGGTGACAAATTGTTGTGTAACATACCCAACACCTGGTTCGAAGAGTTTGTCACAGTGATATTGGCAAAAACTTTTATGGATTTGACAATAGTTTTTATTTGGAATCTAAGGATGAGTATATTGGTTTGGTTTAATGAGTGTAGATAACATTATATGGTTTGAAGCGAGCTTCTAGAGCCCAGTATGTCTGCATTGACAGTTACCTAGTGAATCTAGGAATATATGTTGATCCAAAACTCTACTTTAAAGGGGTACAAGGTATGCCTTTGATTTTGGTTTTATATGTTGATGGTCAATTATTGACAGGTAATGAGCCTCTAATGATCAAAGTAAGAGGGAGTTGGCCTATGAAGTTTGAAATGAAGAATATTGGCATGATTAATTACATTCTAAAGTTTGGAAAAGAAAATGTATATTGTGAAGCTATTAAAGAGTTTTTGGAAAGTGGAAATGTAAATCCTTAGAGACTTTGATTGAATTGCAAGATATTTTAAAAAAACAAATTCTTGGAAACTATCAATTGATTAAGACATTGATGAACACCCATCTAGACATATGTTTTGTAGAGAACAATCTGAGTTAATTCATGATTGAGCCACTTCATGCACATTGGGTTGTCGTTGAGCACCCTTCGAGATATTTGCATGGGAGGATCATTTTTTGGTCTGAGATATTATTCTATGATATATGGCTACATGGATGTGCTGATGTTGTTTGAGATTGTTATTGATGAGATGAGCACATCTAGGTGTTGTTTTAGTATGATATTTGTCATGATATTTTGGATGATAATTGCATAGCTTTAAGCACGCCTGAGGTTGAGTGCGATGTTGCTAGCATGGCTAGATGTGAAGCAAGTTGAATAAGATCTTTCAAAATCTATTTTGAACAGGTTATGGATGTGACCATGATACATTGTGATAATAAAGAGTAGGATCCGGTTGGCAGAGAATCCCAAATATAGTTGGGACTGAGATATCTTCATATATTGAGACAATGTTGATATACGAAGCAAGCTTAGGCTTGTGGTTGCTGCCTCCATGAGAGGGAGGATGAATAAGGTATCATTTTGTGATATATATTTGTTCTAATATAATATTTGATTTGATATATTACATGAACACGAGATTTCTTCTATAGAGATATTATGACTGGACACTTCAATGATTCATTTAAGCTGGTACTAGATATGAGCACGTTAATATGTTTCTAATCTACATAGAGCAAGATTGATTAAGGACACTGAGCTAGATGTTCTCCCTATCTGAGCTCCTAGGGTGTAGAATTGAGATGGAGGGCTCGTGGGGTTGAGGGATATCTAAACAATAGGGTGTTATCCCTATATGATACCTGTAGGGTGGAAGATGTTGCTCCCTTATCTTGGTATATGCAGAGTATACCCCAGTTGGCATCATACCCACAAGTCGGTCTTGTTAGGATTGTCACTCCTTGTATGGCCAACGGGTTGAGAAAGAGCTTGGGGGTTTGTGATCCTTACCTTTGGTAATTCAGATATATCACCCAAGTTGATTATGATGTAGGTGTTCTACCACATTACTCCTCAGGGTCATTGCTAGGAAGAGCAACAAGAAATAGGATGGTTGTGATCTTGACCTCATATAGCAAGTGGTATCTCACCCATTGATTTCATAATGGGATGGTTGTGATCCTTAGTAAGTGGTATATCACCTATTGATCAGTGAGATGACTTGGAGTGAGAGTGTCCCATAGGATCTTCCCCACTGTCATATACATGAGGTCAGAGAGTCCCATAGGACCTTCCTCATTGTCATTGGATTTTGGGTTGAGATGTGCTCCCCAATGTGGTTCTAGTTTGAGCAAGGCTCCTTGATGATAATCTCTTTGATGTTTCCTGGGTAGTAGCATTGGGATCCCTCGCTAGCTATAATTTTGGGTAGAAGCAGTGGCTCCCCGAAGGATAGAGGGTGGTAGCTTGGGCTCCCCTCCCGATGTCAAATTATTCTTCTTTTAGATTCGAGAGTGTTTAGAATATAAGCATAGACATGCAAGATATGAGCTGAGATAAGTAGAGATGGACTGAGATGAGCAATGACAACATTTGATGAAAATATAATTTAGATGGGACATGATATATTGACAGGATTGTAATGTCTCCCAAGCTAAAAGGGAGTGTTAATTTTTTGTAGCTCGGTGACAAATTCCAACCATGGGACTAGATTCATCTTTATGAGAAGACCAATTTTGACTATTAAAGCGCTCAATTTTAACAAGGGAGAGTATATTTTTAAGAAAGTCGCATATGTGCACAAAAGGATAGGTCAACCCAAAATAGAAATTGCACACCCATGGATGGCTATAAATACAAGTCAAGTGACCCTCAATTGGACATCATCATGATCATTCTTCTTTATTTGGTTTGGCTTGCACAAGTCTGAGGTGGTTTGTAGAGATTGGTTCGTAGAGGTCTGAAATTGCAGGGTTCAAAGCTTGCACATGAGATCTAGGGTTTTGGTTTCGAGCTACAGGGATGACATATGCATTTTTTTGTTGAAACCACAAGCGCATAAGCTCATGAGTGAATTTGAAGGGTTTTAGTTTCACACATGTACACTCTTTGTGGGCAGTTGGAAACTATGGTTTTATTTTTTAGTTAACCACACTCGACCACAAAATTCGGCAGTTGACCACAAATATTGACACTTGATCGTGGACTTCTTAATCAAAGTTTTGATTATTAGCAGTGTTGGGTATATCTCTTGGATGTTGTTTATTTGATTTTACTATATAGGTTTGTGGTTGAAGATATGAATCATTGTACCTTCCCTTTGCTGAAACATTCAATGACAATCTAATAAGACAAATTTGATATGGTTTTCCCCGTAGTGGGTTTTACCCTGGTCTCCATCCAATCCTATTGTCTCGACGTGTGAATTATTTTCTTCTATTTTTCCTTTATGTTTTGTTGTATTGACGATGATATTGTTCTTTATATATAATTGCATATGTTTCTAGATAATGTTGTAAAACTAAATAATGTTATGATGTTGTGGGGTGAATTTAATATGTAAATGAATAAATGCTATTATCTAAAGCAAGGAACAAGATAGCCCTAAGTTTAATTAACATGACAAGAATAATTGAAGGGAAATTTGAGATCATTTGAACAATCTTGTGGAAGAATATTGGTACAATTAGCTTCAAATATTTTAGCAAGATCATGAGATCGAGTTATAACCATTAACTAAAAGTGAAGTTTCTCATTACCTTGACTAATCTCTAAAAATTTAGATTTTAAACAATCATCTGGTGATAAATATGAAGAATCAAATATTTCATCTAGATTGTCATTTTTCAATGAGAAATATAAATTGGTATGTATAAAATGACATTCATTAGAAAATTCGATTGGTTAGTGTTAGAAAATAAAAAAAGGCAGAAATATTTTCTTATGTTGATAATTACTTGTGATATTCTTACGTTCTTTTTTTTTATCTTTGTTTCATCAAGCAATTATCAAAAGAAAACCATGAAGATCAGGGACACCAGATGTAGGTAGATAGCTAGGGCTAAAACCCCTATATAGGGGAAACGCTAGTCAATAACTCTTCCTTTAGTAATTCAAATTAAGATGGACCAAGACCCTAGACCAATATACCTTCCTCCTCTACCAAGTCATACTTCCAAGATGATGAATTATTATTCTTCTTATCTACCAATTTATGCCAACAACAATCTAGGAATTCGACTTCCAGTTGCAGAATTTCAACCCCCAACAACATAATTTCGACCTCCCAATTATTACATAATTAATACAAAATTGATTCTTATGCTTGTGAGAGACCTCCTTCTCCTTTTCTATCCTTATTGCTCTTCTTCCTTGAAATTCACACTTTTTCTGGCCTCAGAATTTGCAGATTGAATTTTTGTGTGTGTGTCAAATGAGGTTGATTTGTTTCCTTTATATAATGATTATCCTACCCAGTTTTAGGCGGACTTGTCTAGTTTGAGGCCGACTTGGTGGAGGAGGCCTAATTTACCTATTTTACAATAAAATAAATTTCTCCTTTGATAAATAAATCCCAATAAGAGTTCTTTACAATATGACATGGACAAGGACACTTGACATAAGCCCTAGAAGTCTTCAATGGAGACTTTGACCTAAAATCAAATTTACCCAAGCATGAAACCCATGTTTTAATAAGTCAATTTTAATAATAATAAAATTTTATTTTATTTCATTTGAAAAATAGAATATACTGTGACTTAAATACATTTATGAAGACCAAACCTAGTTACATTCTTCAACACTCCCTCTTAACTAGGGAAGTATTCATAATTACAACCATATAGAGGTACATGGAAGATCTCCAATATGAACTACAAAGAGTTCAGAAACACTCAATGCCATGGACTAGATACCTGATAAGGGTTATCTATTTGGGTGGGACTAAGATGGACTCAAGCTTTCAGCCACTCTAGGTACAATCAGGCTTACTTGCTAACCATCAACCCATGGATCTAGGTGTGTATCCAAGGTCAAAGCTCCATGACCAACTCCACCCTCCCTCTTCAGGATCCAGACATCAACACATAGGCCGTCCAAACATCTTCCCAAGCATTTTCCATTAGATGCTTCAACTCTCCCAAATAAAGTAGATATATCCATTTGTCCAAGCATGCTTCTCAAGTGTTTATCCTTCTTTATGGAGATATTTACCTGTACAAACACAAACCCAAACCAATAATAAAATTTCAAATATACATACTATTAAACACAAACCTTCAGGGTCTTCAATCATCCCGATGCCACTTATATCAAGTTATTCATATGAAACTGGTTAGAAGCTTTTCTTCTTTTATTTCTTCAACAAAACCAAGACATCCTCAATACATTGTAGTACTTTCATTCATTATCCATATTATTCTTCACTGTATCCATCATGACTACCATAATATTCCCTCCCTCTTAATTTGGGGAGATCAACAAGGTGATCTTGATCATCTTCATAGCTTCCTTCACCATGCTCATACAGACATATTCATTATCTTAAAGATTGTGAACCTACAAAACTTTAATAGAAAGTACAACCAAATACATATATATAAGCATGAAGTTAACTATATCAAAATTATGTTAATACAATAATGGAAGCATTTAGACTTTAGACATCAAATACTAAAGCCTAGTTAGGCTCATAATCAGAAAGAGACACATACTTCTAAACTTCAACTTATTGTTAGGGTTTTATTACAAACCCTAGACTACAACATAAAGTAATTTAGTCAAGAAATCAATCTCATTCTATCTAGGGCCTCAATATTATTTTTAGAGATATATGACAGATTATATTATGATCCATTACAAATGTCAGGCCAGGCAGTAACTCCATAAGGAAAAAATGGTTCGTGTTTTTATTCCATCAGGTAGGTCTTCAATATATACAACAGGGAGAGACTGTTCAGTTCATCTCCCAATAACTGTTCATATTTCTAATTTATCTATTTACATAAATTCACCCAATCACAAGGATTAAGTGTCAACATTCCCCCCCTTAATCTGAAGGGATGTTGGTGAGTCCAAGCATCATTCTGAATCATTCAAGCTTTTCTCTTCCAAGTGCTTTGGTGAAGATGTCTGCAATTTGCTCATTTGTGGAACAATGACGGAGATGGATTGTTTTGGCCTCAACATGATGTCCAATCAGATGATATTTAGTATTGATGTGCTTTGTTCGATCATGGAATTTTGGGTTCTTGGCCAAATTTATTGTAGAGGTATTGTCAATCATGAGTGGAGTTGGTTGTACTTGTTTTACCTGCAAATCTTCAAGAATTTTCTTGAGCCACACAATTTCTTTTGTTGCTTCAGCTGCTGCCACGTATTCTACTTCTGTTGTGGAATCTACTGGAACTGATTGTTTGCGTGATCTCCAGGAGACAACTCATGATCCAAGACTCATAGCATATCCTGAAGTTGATACCCCAGTTTCTTTGTCTCCATCGAAGTCTGAATCAGAGTATCCAATCAAGCTGAAGTCGTCCACCTGTGTATACTTGATTCCAAAGTCTTGAGTTCCCTTCAAGTACCTTAGAACTCTTTTTGCAGCAGACGAATGTCCCTCACAAGGATTTTGCATAAACCTGGAGAGGATTCCAACAGCAAACGAAATTTCTAGTCTGGTAGTAGTTAGGTAGTTGAGACTTCCTACAAGCTGTCTATACTTTGTTGCATCCTCAATTTCTTTTCCTTCAATAGATGTGAGCTTTAAGTTTTGTTCCATTGGAGTAGTAAGAGGATTTCACTCTGTCATACCAAACCTGCTCAACGGATCTCCAATGTATTTCTTTTGAAAAAGAAATATGGACTTTGGATGTTGGGTTACTTCAATGCCAAGATAGTAATGAACATAGCCTAAATCAGTCATTTCAAAACATTTCCCCAATTCCTTATTTATGGATGCAATGTAGCTTTCATTGTTCCCTGTCATCAAAAGATCATCTACATATACCACAAGATATACAACCATTTTGCCAACTTTCTTGACAAATAAAGTTGCATCATCAAGATCAAAATGTTTGAAATTGAGTTTTAGAAGATGCTCAGTTAGTTTTTCATACCAGGCTTGCGGTGCTTGTTTGAGGCCATACAAGGACTTCACAAGTTTGCATACTTTATGTTCATGTCCTTTCACAACAAATCCTTCAAGCTGGGACATAAAAACATTCTCTTTTAGATCTCCATTCAAGAAATCAGTTTTTACATCCATTTGATGGGCTTTCCAACTGTTCTGAGCTGCTAGTGCAAAGAGTGTCCAGATGGTAGCCTATTTTGCTGTGGGGGCAAAATTCTCCTCATAATTGACCCCTTCCTTCTGTGCAAAACCTTTTGCCACAAGCCTAGCTATGTGCTTGTCAAGTGAGCCATCAACTTTATACATGTTCTTGTAGACCCACTTGCAGCCAATTGGTTTGGTTCCTAATGGAGGATCAACCAGCTTCCAAGTGTCGTTCTTTATGAGGGCATCATATTCCTTTTGCATCGCTTCTTTCCATTCATCATGAGAAGCAGCTTCTTTGAAGGAATTTGGTTCAAAATCTGTAGACAAGTTCAATTCACAATCATAAGAAACATCCATATCAACAGGTGAATTTGAGTCATCTACATCACCTCCAGTTTTCCGGTTTGAATTTTTGGTTCCTATATTTCCAACTTCATCAGGATGAACACTTTCAAGTGTCTTTGTCAGCCACTTTGGGGGACCTTTCTCAGATGGTCCACGCTACTCCATTGATTGAGTTGGGACTGAATCAAGATTGAGTCTCCCAATTCAATCAATTACATCACTTAAAGCATCATCCGTTGTTGGAGTTTCATGCGGGGGAGAGTGTTCTTTAGAAGAAGATTCCACATGTTGATCTAGTATAGGGATCCCCCCTTCAAGATGTGGAATCTGATTATCAAATTCTTGAAATGATTTTGCTTTTGCGAATCTATCCAAGTGATCAAGTTTCCGCTCAACAACATTGTCAGTTTTGGATGATTCAAGGAAAATTACATCTCTAGATACAACAAACTTCTTATTTACTTCATCATAGAGGCGGTATGCTTTGGAGGTGTTTGAATACCCCAGGAAGATACATTTACGACTTCTAGCACCATGTTTGTTTCTATGTACCTTTGGTATCAAGGCATAACAGGTGGAACCAAAGACCCTGAGATGCTTTACTGAAGGAACATGTCCATACCACATTTCATATGGAGTATTTTTTCTTATAGCATTAGATGGACATCTATTCTTTATATATGCAGCACATAGAACAGCATCAGCCCAAAACATTATCTTTACATTTTTTAAGAAGAGCATGGATTGTACCATATTTAAGATTGTCCTATTCATTCTTTCAACTACACCATTCTGTTGGGGATTATAAGGCACAGTTGTTTGACGTTTGATCCCATCTTGGTGAAGATAGTTTTCAAATTCATTTGATGTGTATTCTTTTCCATTATCAGCAAGGAAAATTTTAAGGATGGAAAATTTTCTTGAAGTTTCAAACATTGGCGAATCTCACTAATCCCTAATATGCAAACTATAAAATGTTTATTGATATATTTGTAAAATTATTCAAATTTATAATGATTATATATGTAGCCTCTATATAATGTTGGCGATTTTTAAGGTAAAATAATTTTATATTCTAAAATCTGGGCGAATTGTCTTTTATAAAAATTGGAAATTGGTGAATCATTTTGTGGAAAAATCATGGAAAATTAGCCCACTGGGCGAAGATTAGCCCCTAAAATTTTCCATGATTATCAGTGTGAATAGACCCAATATGAGATTGTGCATCATTTTCAATCCATTTATGAAAATTCTTGAATGTTTGAAAAGCATCATATTTGTTCATCAATAAATAAACCCAACACATTCTAGTGTAGTCATCAATAAATGTCATGATATATTTATTTCCATTTGCAGAAGGAACAGGCATTGGACCACATAAATCTGAATGAATGAGTTCAAGTTTTGTATGTGCTCTTGAATGTGAATCATGAAAAGACTATTTGCTATGCTTTCCTAGAATGCAAGCATCACATTGCTTAAGTTTCCTAGGAATTGTATGCAAACCAGCAACACCATTTTTGTTCAACAAGCGGAGAATGTCATAGTTCAAATGTCCAAATATAGCATGCCATAATAAACTTGATGGAAGTGTACCTTCTTCATGATGAGAATTGTATGAGAAATGTTGTGCACAAGTAGAGGTTCCTTGCAGCTTGATAAGCCTTTCTTCTTCTATTTCCCTCATGACAAGTGAGTGGTCAGATGCTTTTCTTACCTCAAGCTTGCCATCAAACATATGAATGGAGTGACCTTGCTAGCGGATGTGGACCAAGGATGGCAAGTTTCTCTTGAGCTGTGGGATATATAGAACATGAAGCAGAAGAAAGTCTGGAAGACCAGGCAGTTTAAGCCTGATGGCTTGATTTTTGATTGGTCTGCAAAGTATACTGCTCCATCAACATTGTCAGTGAAATCTTCAAAAAATCTTTTCTATGAGTCATGTGGTAGGTTGCTCCTAAATCAAGCAACCAATCATTTTCCAAGCAATTGAATCATTAAATAAATCTTCATTTACTCCATTGTTACATTGTGCCACAACATAGTGAGCGGATTCAGATGCTTTACCTTTGTCTGTATCATCAGTTTTACCTTTCTGTTGGTTTCTTTTCTGCTCAATTTTGTCCCATGGTAGCTTGCATGTAGAGGCATCATGTGATCCATTTATTTTGCATCGTATGCAGTGAAAATCTGCCTTTTCTCCTTGAGAATGTCTGCCCCCCCCCCCCCCCCTACCTCTGAAATATCTTCCTCTTCCTCTTCGACCACCTCTTCCTCTTGAAGAATCTTGAGCAGGATGCTTTTCTTTATGAGCAAGGCACATAGCCTCTTCAGAAGATTCATGGGTTGTCTTCTTTCCAAAATCTTTCTCTCTTTCAGCAAACTTTTTCACAAGAGAGTCAAAGGTTATATCTTTGAGATTTCCATTTTCTTGCAATGACTCAAGATAATTGGAGTAAGTAGGATAAAGTGCCTTGAGAAAAGCGATAAGAGGAATATCCAATTCAACCTTAGTGGATTTAATATCATGCAGTATAGACTTTAATTCTGATGCAAGAGCAAGAGGATCATTATTTTTCAGTTCAAGAGTGAAGAGTTTAATCATGAGTTGAACAACTTCAAGTGCAGAATGTGAGTCATAGAGATATTTCAGCTTTTGTAAGGCTTCAAAGGCAGTTGAATATGACGAAATATGGTGACTCACGTCTTCATTTACAGATGCTGCAATTAATGCATAAGCTTTGTTGTTCTTGTTTTCCCAAATGACGATCTCTTTGTCTGAGGTAGGCTATACTGGTTCATTGTCTCCGTCTCCGACACACACTCCTTTCCACAACTCATTGAAAATGAGGGTGTGTTTTATCATTCGGGACCATTCAGGATATTTCTCCTTGCCAGTGAGAACTATTCCGACCATGGATATGATTGAATGCATTCTATAAGAAAAAAATTCTGCTACAAAATTTTACTCTTAAGGGGAAACAATATACATCTGATATGATGGGACAGCAAATGTCAATACCCAAGATATATATATATATATATATATATATATATATATATATATATATATATATATATCTGACCCTTTTTTTTGTTTCTTTTTACATTGATCACCCAATGTAGCCCTTCAAAAAAATTTAATACACAAAGGCGATTTTAAAACATGCACAAATCAGGGCTCAACTCACATATACATTATAGGACAATGTACCAAAAACAGTTCAAAATACCATGTATATTCAACGCATGGCTTCAACGCTTGCTCTTCATAAACCAGTGAATAGTTTCTTGTATACCACGCTTGGCCAAAAAAAACTTCAACCTATGGCCAAAAATTTCAGCGTTCAATACCAACGTTACTAACATTTTATGTCAAGAAAACTTCAGCATTCAGTACCAACGTTTTATGTCAAAAAACTTCAGCATTCAATAAGACTATCATTAATATAATGCCATGAAATTCTATGCATACAATGACAGTAGCTTTAATATACCACAATGCCAACGTAAATACCAGCGTTATATGCCAAAACAACCAACGTTATATATCATACAAGTGCGTGGAGGCACCAGTTCTCAGAATTGGGAGACCAACAGTGAAGAAAAACATATATAAAGAGTGTTGTAATTCTGTACCAGCCTAAGTTGACACTCTCAATTTAAGATGTCACATCTTACTTGAAAACAAAGTCTCACCTTGTCAAAATACAAGGAATTTATAGTAAAACCTCCTTCTCAACATCTTCAAGGACGAGGGCCTTAGCAGGCTTAGCCAGTAAATCAATGTATTCCTGGAAAGGAGATTTTGAGAACCGGGTCTCCCTCCACAGATCAGGTGTCAAAAATCCGTAAGTCTTTAAGAGACACTCAAAGGTCCCTGACTCATTAACCTTTGAGCACTGCTGAAAATGACTAAGGATTTTATTTTGGGATAGAGATGGGCATGGGCGCAAAAGATAATTCTAGGGATCCCATCAATGGCCGCACTAGAATAGTCGGACAGAGATGTTTATGATCCACATTAAAAATCCCACAGATCAATTAGGACTCACAAATGTTTGAGCACCGGTGAAAATGACTAAAAATATCTCTGGCACAGAGAAGACAAAATATGAAGAAAACTCACAAAAATCGATTAGGACTCATTAACCTTTGAGCACTGGAATAGTCGGACAGTCGACGTCCCACGTTATGGCAGAAAACATTATGTGCACAGTCTAGAGAGCACAGGTAATGCAACATTTAGACCTGGCAGCGACTGTGGAGGGGGCAGGTCTGAATATATGGAATATGGCAGACAGAGGGTGCAGCTAATTATATGGAGGAGTAGCGCAGCTATATGGAGAGCAGACTAGGGAGTTACAAGGGACATAGGAGATAAAAAAAGGAGTTGACTCTGATACCATGTCAGGCCAGGTAGTAACTCCATAAGGCAAAAATGATTCGTGTGTTTATTCCATCAGGTAGGTCTTCAATATATACAGCACAGAGAGACTGTTCAGTTCATCTCCTGATGATTGTTCATATTTCTAATTTATCTATTTACATAAATTCACCCAATAACAAGGATTAGGTGTCAACAACAAAACCTATATTCCTTCTTAGAGACAAAGCCTTAGATATCAACAACTAATAATAATCCTACTATGCATCTAAGATTTCAACAATGTTAGAATTTACTAAGGTTTGATGAAAACCCTAGACTAAAAAATATCATCATATCCTAGAATATCAATATCTATTAAGGCTTTGTTATAAACCCTATAAATTACATTAGAAACAATAATTAGGTAATCATATTCAAACATACATATCTAGGATTTATTTCTCAAAAAATATTTACTAGGTAAACATAGGACACAAACATCAACAATTTTTCTCTAAGTTAGGGTTTTGATCAAACATATGAACATACACCTAGGGTTTCATCCCTAAAATTTCACTATAGACATTACAAAGGTTTTGGTCATAAACCCTAATTTAGCAAACCCTAAAGTTGTAGGGCTTAATTTTAAGCATTAACAACAAACCCTAATGGACTAGGTTTTTTACTATAACAATACCAAGATTCTAAACAAGAGAATAAGATTTATAGACATCATCATTAACCCTAAGTAGACTAGGATTTCATAATTATAGACATACTTTTAGGTTAGGATTTTATAGAGAAACTTTTAGGCTTCCATACGAATGATCAAAATATAATGAAGATAGATTCAGTCTAATGATTAATCAACCAAACAAGAATCTCTTATGATTCAAAACCCTAAACATAACGATGTTAGCCATGTAGAGAAAAAATTAAAAGAAAGAATGATTGTACCTTTTTCATGAAGATAACTTTATAACAAATCTTATAAGCTAAGACATACCTTGGGTTGTTTCTTAACAAACCTTGTAGTACATTAATGCTTGAAGGGCTTAAATGGAACTTCTTTCATACTTCATGTCTATCCTTTGAAGTCTTCTCCATGATCCTTGAGAAATTAGCAAGCTTTCCTAGCCAAGGAAAAATATAAAGAGAAATATTATTAGCATATAATACAAACACATATGTATAAGAGAGGGAAACCAAACATGAAACAAAAGACAAGGAGTAAGATACTTATATTTGGTAAAATGGCGAGGGGTCCCTCTTAATCAAATCTTGAGGCATACCTACAAATTTAACAAAATAAACGGTGTTCTAACAAGACCTGTTAGACCTACATATTATAGAGATAAAAACATAAAGGAAACAATTCAAAACTTAGAATAGAAGGATATGTAACAGATAGAGTCCCTAATAGTCCCTAGAAAATAACTCTTTGACTTCATATTCTTCCACCTTGTTCTTCTTTGGTGATCCTTCATCGACAAAATTTGCATGTTCCCTTTCTCTCTTCTTATTTCTTGAATTCTCACAACAATGACTCTGGTAATGTGCCATCTTGTTGAAATTGTAACATTCAACCTTGGATAGGTCCATTTTCTTCTTTGGTCCTTTGAACTTACTAAAGGTTCTCTTCTTTTTGTGATGAGAAGAGTAAGCATTCAAGGTGTTTTCTTCTTCATTCTCCTTTTTGTTTTTTTATCATTGATATTCTAGCTTCTTCTTGGTTACATGAATTCCAGATTTGTTCAAATGTTGGCATATCCTTCCAACTATTGAGTCCTGATGCAAAGGCACCCCAAGATTTAGGTAGTCCTAGAAGGGAAGTAGTTACAAGCTCCTTTTCTAGGTCAACTTCATCTATTTCTTGGATTTCATCCCTGATTCTAGATATCCTTATAAGGTATGATGATACAAAGTCATGATTTTTCATATTAATAGTTCTTAGTTCATTCTTGAGGCTTTCTACTAGACCAATGTTCTTGATTGTGAATAACTTGGAGAGATCCTCATGCATTTCTTTAGTAGAATTTATGTTGGATATGTATGGAATTATGTTATCCTTAACTCCATCCATTGTAATATTCATAGCCACAATTTCAAGTTCTCTAAAATTCACTTTATCTACATTACTTGACTCATCAGTAGGCTTCTTGACTTTTGCTTGAACAATATCTAAAACTTTATTCTTTTCGAGAATTAGATCTATTATTTTTTTCAAGGACCTGTGGTTAGACACTCATTCTAGTTTGTTCTCTGCCTTCATATATTTTTTCGTGGTTACTTTAGATAGTAGACTCGCCTCTTTATATGATCCCTTTTCCTTAATAGATCTTTGATCTACCATTTTCTTCCTTCTTTCACCATAGCTCTGATACCATGTTAGAAAATAAAAAAGGTATAAATATTTTATTATGTTGATAATTACTTGTGATATTCTTGTGTTCTTATTATTTTCTTATGTTCTTCTTTTATCTTTGTTTCATCAAGCAATTATCAAAAGAAAAACATGAAGATAGCGGACACTAGATGTAGGTGGACAACTAGGGCTAAAACCCCTATATAGGGGAAAACCCAATCAAGAACTCTTCCTTCAGTAATTAAAATTGAGATGTACCAAGACCCTAAACCAATAGACCTTCCTCCTTCACCAAGTCAGCCTTCCAAGAAAATGTATTAGTCTTGTTCTTACCTACCAGCTTCTGCCTAGAAACAATCTAGCAATTCGACTTCCAATTGCAGAATTTCAACCCCCAACAACAGAAATTTGGCCTCCCAGTTACTGTAGAAGTTTGACCCTGTTCTAGCAGCTGCACAACTTCATACGTGTGGGAAAGAGAGAAAATTTCGACTTCTTATTATTGTGAGAAACCTCCTTCTCCTTTGCTATCCTTCTTCCTCTTCTTCCTTGAAATTCACACTTTTTATTGCCCTAGAAGTTGAAAACAAAAATTGTTGAGTGTGTGTGTGTGTGTGTGTGTCAAATGAGGTAAATTTGTTACCTTTATATAGTGAATTTTCTACCCAGTTTCAGGCCAAATTGTCCAGTTTGAGGTTGACTTGGTGGAGGAGGCCTAATTGACCTATTTTACAATAAATAAATTTCTCCTTTGACAAATAAATCCCAAGAAGGGTTCTTTACAATATGACATGGACAATGACACTTGACATAAACCCTGGAAGTATTCAATGGAGAATTTGACCTAAAAACCATTGATCGAAGCATGAAACCAGTGCTTTAATAAGTCAATTTTAATAATAATAAAATTTCATTTTCTTTCTGTTAAGAAAAACAATATATTGTGAGTTAAATACATTTATGAAGACCGAACCTAGTTGTATTATTCAACAATTAGGACTCTTTATTTTATAAAGAAAACCATTTAACTTACAAGACTCTTTATTAAGTGTAAAAGAAAGTGAATCAGTAAAAGTTTGATTAGGAACTGTGGATGTTATAAAAACATTTCGTCCCATATAGGAGATTAAGAGAATTGGAAAACAAGGGAGGAGATGAATTCATTTTTAAATGGGAAATTAATTTCATCTTGCACTTCATTAAATTCAAATCCAACACAATGAAAATGTAAAGAATTTGAAATCAAATTTCGTTGATTTGAATCATTAAACAAATCAAGATGTAAAGAAAAGTGATAGAAAGAGGAAATAAAATGAAAAGTGTCTCTTGGATGAGTAGCTCGACATCTAATTTAAATTCTTCTTCGCATCTAATTTAAATTCTTCTTCGCTGACAAATAATTGGTCAACCTCTTCAATATTCTCTTCTTAAAAATGGATTTATGTTCATTAGAAGCCAATAATTAATCACCAAAGGATTCACAATTTTCAGCGAGTTGCTCTTGAATCGGATCAACTTATATATAAGAAGAACAAAATGTGCTTAAAAAACAAATTTTAGATTTAGTTCTTGTTGATTCTACGTTTGAAACAAAAGAATTTTTCGCATATGAACTTAAAATTTCCTCATTGTTTTTCTCTTGGGTAAGCGATTCTACATTATTCTCATAAGAAATCTTCTCGAGAAATAAATATGTAGGCAAATGAGAGGAAACAGAAGTTTCATGCCCTTCATTGGAAGTATTATTTGTAATTTTCATATTTTCATATAAATCTAAATCACTTGGTGAATAAGAATTGATATATGATTTAAATTTATTATAAATGCTTTGTTCTTGATTTTCGGGAAGAGAAACCAAATACTCAAAATATTCAGTAATAGAAGGAGACTTCATTTATGAAATCTATAGAAAAGATTAATAAATCTGATTAAAAAATATTTTAATGATTCATCCAGTTTTTTCCTGAGATTGTTGATTTTTTCACATAATCTATCAAAATCATAGTATTGAAAAGATGATGATAACTCACCAATAAATTGATTTCATGAATGAATCGACGTGGATGGAAATGTCTCATATAATTTCCTCATGTGGCCTTTGATAGTAAGTGTAAAAATATTTCATCTAACATCCTCATGAAACATATCATAAGAGATACAATTTTGAATAAACCTGATCAATATGTTCTTATGCAGAAATCTTACCATCACCATTAAATTTTCTTTCAACAATATTTTATCTATTTTAATTGGAGTAGTGGTAGATGCACATCCAAAAATGAAACTCCGTATAGATATTTTGTAAGGATCCATTGAAAAATAAAAAGAATTAGAAGATACAACTCCAAAAGGGTTAGCTTACCAGTCTAGCCCTCCTTCTAGTGTCAAAATGTTGACGGGAAAAATTTACCAACATGAACATGTAGGAAATCACTGAGTTAGAGCCCCAATTAGACCCTTATCCATTTTGGAGGTGATTTTGTCCAATTATAGGTTTGGGTATCTCAACCTAAAACTAATCCAAACTAATCTAATCTAATATAAAACTAATCTAAATGCATGGATCTACTCTAAATTTTTCCTATTAACATATGATATCAATTGCTTGTGCTAACTGGAAAAGGGAAAGAGTTGCCCTTTTTGTGGCCACTTGAAAAGGAAATATTTCATGTTAGTTGAAATGAGGGCTCAACCAAGCCATATGGATGTTTTCTCCTATGTAAGGATAGTTTTGAAAATGAGAATTAATTCTAATACTAAATGCAATCCTACTTACTAATGCGGAAAAATAAAGAAAACTACTTTAACTTGATACACGAAATAATTCCTAAATACTAAGTGCAAAATATTTAAAAGATAATGGCTATTTGACATGATTTGTTTTAATAAATATCAAACTACTAAAGTAATTATAAAAGTTGATATTATTGATGCAGGTAATGCTCTATTTAGAGATTAAAATAAAAATATGAGCCACTAAAACATAGAAGTAGTTCACACAATTTTAATGATAATTATATCTATTTATTATGACAAATTTCTAAGTAAATAGTTACTCAGAAATTCATAAGAGAAAATCAAAATACCAATGGTTGATCTATGGAATTATTATATTAGATAGTTGATCCAATAAATTGAAATTCACATAGCTAACAATAGTTCTAAAACATGGAATCACTCACACAAATTTGCCATAAAAGAATAAAGTTATATTCACAATGTAAGATACCCTCTCAGAAATACCTCAAAAAACCGACATTTTTTTGTATTTATGTATCTCGGTTCATTGTGGTTTTTTAATAAACAATTGGCATACCAATTGTTATAGGTGACATTTCTCGTTCTTTTAATGTCAAAATAAGAGCACATTGTAAGAACAGATGATCCAGAACTCCTTCAAACAACGATATACCATAAAAATCAAACTTAGAAATGATTAAACTATTGTAGATGATAGAATATAACAACATATTCACTTTATTCCCACTAGAAATACCTCAAAACATGACAAATATAAAACTGGAAATGCACTAGCATCCATTCATTTTTAACAATGGAGATGACAATGTGGGAAAGGATAATGGAACCTAGGAAATATCATTGAGAGTATATTGATGTATTAGTGGCTCTCCTTTATGGTATAATAGTGGCCCTCTGCTCCTTCAAATCTACTATCTTCAACTTAGCCAAGAACCACACAAAGCATAGTGACTCAACCCCAAAGGAATTCTACAACAGGGAGCATGAAGATGGCCCCACGCACAAGATATACCAAGCAACTTGACCTCTAGAAAACCTACATGTTTCTGCCCTTACTACTAAACTCAACCCTATGTCACAACATAAAAACCAAACCAACTTGCACAAGTAACAATATAAATTTGTGTGGGGAGTGAAACTCAACCTTCAAACCAAATAGCTCGGCTAGTAGATGAAGGGAAGACTCAAACCATGAACTCTGTTAAAAAACATTATAAACTTATCCCTCTTCGGAGTAGAACTCAGTCAACATAAGGAAGCATGCCCAGGATTTAAATATGGGACCCTTAGGATGTAATATAAGGAGAAATCAACCCCCTAAGAAAAGATAAACACATCCATCCAAAATAATGAGGATTTGGGATTTCCTTTAGCTAATTTGACCCACTGAATAAATGGTTGCCTTAGGTATGAAGAAATGCTTGGAAACTCAATCCATTACTCCTTGAAACTCAACCCACATTTTTTTGATAGCTCATTCTGTCAAGTTGTATGAAAAAGTCAATGTTAGAAGAAAAAATCAACTGATAACACCTTTTACATCCATTATCTTCTTAAAATTCTTCCTAGTAGCACAGTGGCAAAATATGAGTGATTCCATTCTCTAAACCAACTAGGGTTTATAGTTTCAACATTGAATATAGAAAAGGTGGTTAGGGTTTCTCAAACACTAAGATTTTATGTAAAATCTCTCCAAAAATTTCGCAAATGTAAATGATAGAATGAGAGACTCCTCACTTTTCCCCTTTTTATAGTTTAGTGGTCACTTTTGTCGCCATTCTACCCTTTTTAATTTTACAAAGTCACTTTAAGAACATTTCATTTTATAAATTGAAGGTGAATTTTCGTTGTCATAGGATATAACCCCTTTTTCACCCATTTAACATTTATATTGTTTTTCCTAGGTGAAGCACATTCCCTTAGTTAAATTTTCTCTTCCTTAATATCCTACAGGTACTTTATTAGGCTAGTGGAAACCTATCTTATGCCTCCTAAGCATTTGTGGACATTACACCCAAATAATTGTATTCAAAATACAATCTTAAACAGGTGTATCCTATGTTGTCTTTACAATCAACTTCTCCAACAATCCTCCCTAGACATTTAGCTCTACCAATAGAGAATGAAGTACATTTAGCTCCTCACACTAGTTCAAAGAGTACCCTACTTGTAGAAAAAAAAGAACACACAACTCTTCTTCAGAACTTCCATTTATAATTTTATAAATTCAATGCCTAAAATAGAGTTGTTGAAATATGGTTGAATGAAGATCTGGGATCTCATTTTTAGCTGGGAAAATCCTTTTTCCTGTTTTTTGGTCCAATCTCATTCTTCCAAGTCTTTGTGCCTAATATTCTTAAACCATTTATGAAAAAATGATCAAAAAATATAATTAAAACAAATTAAATATTCATACCAAATCCAAAATGAAAGACCGTGAAAATAAATTAACAAATTAAATTTTAATTGAATAAAAAATAAAAGAAAAATCCATGGTTTCTCCTACTTCCTATGTAGATATGATTCACAATTGAGCAATCTAGGAATGAATTGGTGAAAGCAAAACCTCCTAGTAAATCAAATTTCCTCAAAACAAACTCAGAAAATCCATTTTAGTTTCAAATTCACAACCTTGACTTCTATTGAATTTTTGCAGTAAATATCCATATTTACTTGAATTAATGTTGATAAAATTTTCTCCATAAAAATAGCTTTCCAACAAACCCTCATTTACCTCATCTAATGGAATATAACTCAAAACATTTTTTGAGTGATCAAAATCAAGTCAATTTTATCTATTAAAATTCTGGGCATGTTTAGTTTCGTTATTTTTTAACTTTTAACTTGAATAAACTAAAACATTAAAATAATAAAAATAAAAATTATATAAAATAAATAAAACAAAATAAATAATAATAATAGAAAAATGAAAAAGAGAGAGGGGTTAAGTTAATGGGTTCATAATTTTAAGTCAATGGTATTTAAGATTTAAGGTTCTACGTGGAGTGGGAGAGGGGAGCCCATGTGAGTAGAGAGTGAGCCCCCTCTCCACTATCATTAAAATAAAACATAACCATAAAACATGTCCCCCTTATGATGTATGCGAGCCTAGCTACACCTTTTATGGTATATGTTTTCGTATTATATTATGTGACTTAATGCCCACGTCACCTCACACATTTGATCTCGGGGATTCTTCATGGAGCACTACATGAAATCCCTAAGATCAAACTCCTCAGGTGATTTCATACATTCTTGGATGCAGTGTTTTTTAACAATATTATATATATATATATATATATATATATATATATATTTATCATATTTTTATATAAATTATAATTATAATTATAATACAAGTGTTATTTTTAAAATTAATAAAAAAATAAAATTAATTAATAAATAGTTAAATAAAATTATATATATATATAATAATTAATAATTTTTCAAGTTAATATAATTAATTAAAAAATTAAAAATTATATTTACAAGTTAATTAAATTTTAATTGACTAAATTAAATATGATGAAATCAATATAGGTCTATTTTAGCTTTGGATCTACCAAGTGTTGAGAGGGATCAAGTCCTTTTTCGTTTTAAAAGACGTTTTTACATATTAAGAGATTTGATCTCTCTTGGCACTTGGTAGATCTGGGGCTAAGATGGATCTACGTTGGTTTAATTTCCCCCTTTAAATAGGCTATATTCCACATGAATACTATGGGCTATTTTTATTTTTATTTTTATAGGGTTATTTTTATTTTGTTATTTTTATTTTTTACTTTTTTATTTTATTTTGACACAGTTAAAGTGATTACATTACATTAATGCTTTTATTTAATTTAGTACTTTTATTTTTATATAATTTGACTTAGTCGAAATGTTAAACATTACATTACAACATCTCTATCATATTGGGTTGGAGAGTGTCTCTCGGCGCAATAAAAATCATATTTACCAAAATTTGACAAAGGATATCATTCAAACCGTAAGTCGGAATCAAGCGAAATTTGAATCGTTGGAAATCTAGCACCAAAATGAAAGAAATGAAACAACAAAAAACAAAAAATAACAAAAGTGAAAATCATCCAAAAATAGAAAAATTAAAGCATTATAGAAGCGATATTAGCTAAAATTTACGAAGGGCCCATGATTTTGATCATTTTGAAAAAATTATGGGGAGGTCTTAATACCTCAACAAAGCCCAATTTTACAATATAATTTCCTAAATCACAATAGATTCCTCTATATTTAAGGTGGTTATCCAAATTTTCCTTGCTTCGTTAGTCACTCTTTAGAGACATGAGTCTATTTGTATTATTTGACTCATACAAATCTTGGATTGTTGTACAGGTCTAGTTTGATGTCTTACAGTCCCTTATATGCGATATAATGTTGTCTTTTATAGACATTCTCAACACTACTTTTCCCTTAGCCCCTTGCCTCTCCCAATCTTGAATTGACACATTTGTAACTCCTATAGCTACATTTGGCTTCACTTAATCAACACTTGCTATTGTCTAGAATTTGTATCCTTCCATCAAGGTCTACATTTTTAAACTTTCAATTCACGTAATTGGCACCATCCAACTTGGTTGCTTCATTTGGGTATTATTCTACTAGAGGATTAGCCATTTTGAAATAGAAGTTTCTCCAATTTTTAAACCAATCAATAGTTTTTAAGCTACTTCAGGGGAAGCAAAAACAAAATATTTAATGTAAACAACATAATGTCAAACAGAATTTATATAATTTCGCAGTAGTTAATTTCCTAGAAACTCTTCTCTTGCTCCAACGCCTTCATGCATCATGGCTATCACATTTCCCGATGATCACTCTTCAATATGTGTACTCCCAGGATTCACACAATGCAAATTCACCCTTGTAAGATACCCCTCTAGGAATATCTCAAATTTCCCAATAAATTTTTTGAGATTACATGGTTTTTTCACTGAGGTATTTTTTCAAACAGTTTGCATGCATATGGTTGTAGGTGTATTCTTTGTATTTATTTAAGAAAAGTGTGAACAATACCAATTAGATGCCAATAAATTAACTCAAAAAGTAGCATACATCTTGTATTAAACTCAACAAAGTTACATAACACTGAAAAGCATACCAAAAAAAACTTTTCATTTCTACGCCTAAAAAAGTCTACCTCTAATATATGAGTAGTGATAAGCTTTGTAAAATATGTACCTCAACCCATAGAAAAGAGAACGAAATTCAGATTCTTAAATGAGATGACCTTTGGTCTACAAGTGAATGATATAAACCCCTTATTAGGATGATTCTTGATCCTCCAAAGATAATAAATTCGACTCAATAGTATGATTAGGCTCTCGGTTGTCTTGATGACTAAAATCAACCTCTGAAATTAACATCTCTGCCTCCAATAAATAACAATGATTTGACCCTCTCTCCTCAAATCTCTTAAGGTTAGGTTCTATTTTGGTCAAGTCCCACTAGCACAACCGGTTGAGTATTGACCTTGTTAACAAGGGGACCCAGGATCAAACCTCATGGGGTTTGGTTGTGTTCGGTGCTAGGGGGAGGAGACATGTTAAAAATTCGAGTCAATTTAGGGATGTTGTGGCCCAAGCCGGGTGTGATCCATAGGTGACTTTGACAGATTATATGCCCTTGGGTCACAGCTCCTCAAGCCATAGGTCAATCTTGGAGGATCACAAACAACTTGACAAACAAACAAACAAAAACAATGCTTCGACCCTCAAAGAGATGGCATAATTCAGCCCCTTGACTATAGTCTCCACATTTAGTCTTATGGTAGGGAAAAACTGAATGAATAAGGAAAATAAACTTGACCTCTTGGTAATATATGAACTTTGACTCCAATATTGCTCCAGATCTATCCTATAAAGAGAGAGTATAGAATATCAAAAAAAAAGGATATAAAATCAATTAATAACACCATTAAAACTTACTCCATCTCTGCGATTACCTTCTTCTCCATCAACAATAAAGCCCAATGTAAAAATATGAGTAATTAAGCTCCAATACCAGATAGGGTGTATGGTTTTAACACTAAAACCAATAGCCAAAATGAGGGTTTCCAAAAACCCTAGTCTCTTTCTCAAGAGCTCTCCAAAATTCTATGTTTCAAGTAAACAAATGCAAGAATGATGAAAGACTCCTTATTTTCCCATTTTTATAACTCACTTGACTCTTTTGCCACCCTTTTACCATTTTATTTTAATTAAGTCACTTTAGTGGGTTTTCTCACTTTATAATTTAAAAGTAACTTTTCATTAGCCTAGGACCCATGTCTCCTTTCCCCCCCTTTAGCTTTTATAAGGTTTTCTCCTAAATGAATCATGTCCCCTTGAAAATTTTTCTTGTCCTATCCTACATGAACTTATTTAGGCTAGTGGAATCATCCCCTTATGTCTCCTAAGCAAATAGGGACATTCATTCCTCCCCACCTAGTATTTCTTTTCCTCAATAAATTTCAATCACGGATGTTGGAGCACTTTTTCCCTTTCCAAGTAGCATCTTCTATGGGAAAATATTTTCATTTGACTAGGTATTCTTTAATGGTCCTACTTCTTAGCTTCTACTCCCTTACCTCCAAAATTTCTTCTAAGACCAAAATCAATACCCCTTCTTCGTCCAATTTTGGAAGCTCAATAGAAGTGACAATGTGTTTCCCTGGGTGCTTCTTGAGGCATGAAACAAGGAATACATTATGTATCTTACACCCCTCTGGAAGTTCTAACTCATAGGCCACCTCTCTTATATGCCTCACAATCTTGTAAGGTCCATAGAATCTGGGTTTCAATTTCTATGCCCCCTTCTTTTTAAGAGATGATTGTCACTAGGGCTAAAGATGAAGATATAACAGGTCCCCAACCTATAAGCTACACTCCACATGATTTCTATTTGCATAGATATTTCGTTTATTTTGAGCCATTTGCAAACAATCTTTGAGGGACCGTAATATGTCCTGGCTCTACTGAATCTAGTCCTCAACTATAGGCACCCAGTGTCTCCAAATACCTAATCTACAAATTTTGGTGCATAATACCCATACAGGGCTCTAAAAGGGAGTCATCCCAATCAACATGTAATAAGTGGTGTTATAAAAATGATCTCCCAAGTGCAACCATTTTATCCAAGATTTTTGTTGGCCCAACACATAGTTCCTCAATATTCCTCCAACCATTCTGTTGATTATCTTGGTCTGCCATCAATCTGCGGGTGGTAACTAGTACTCAACATTTACACTCCCCCAACAAATCTTAACAACTCCTACCAAAATCCCCCCATGAACATGTTGTCCCTATCACTAACAATAGTCTTTGGCAGTCTGTACAATTGGAATATCTCTCTAAAAAATAACTCTGCCATCTGTGACAATAAATATTGAGAATCTATGGCAAAGAAGTGTACAACATTCCTAAGATGATCAATCATCACATAAATCCACTACATTTGTATGGATTTCATAACTTGGTAACGAAATCCATAAAAATGCTTTCCCATTTTTGCTCCGATATGGGAAGTTACTGAAGTAATTCTACCAAATGAGTGTGCTCCCCTTTATTATGTTGGAAGATGTTGCACTCCCTCATGAATATAAATACATCTGTATTAAGGCATTTCCATGTGAACCTTTCCCTATTCTTCCAATAAGTTTTCAAGTACCCAACGTGCCCTGCCAGTGGTGAGTTGTGTTCTACCTACATGATATTTTCTTTGAGCTGAGACTTTGGTACCAGGGACATCCTATCTTTGTAACAAATAATGTCATCTATGAAACGGTACCTGTCATCATGAATTGACCCATCAAGGATCTCACAAGTAAATGTGTTCTTACAGTACTTAACTAGTAGAAGAGATTTCCAATCAACTGAAATCTCCCTAAGAGAGAGAGTGGGTGGCATTATGGAAAGGGCTTCAACTACCACATTGTTTTTCCTTTAACATAATCAATCTCCATGAGGAACCTTAAGTTGTTGTGATTTGTTTTCACCTTGAAACTATTCCCCATCAAGTAATGTATGAATTTTTCCAATGCATGGTTGATGGCCAACATCTCCTTATCATATATTGAGTAATTTCACCCATATTCCTTGATTTTATGGCTCTAAAAATCAATGGGATGATTATTTTGCATCAACATGGTTGAGTGAATTCTAGTAATTCTAGCATATGACATGAACTCATCATTTGTTTCCTCTTTTCAAATGTTGCTTATGGGTCCTCTGTCCAAAAAAAGGCTCCCTTCTTAGTGAGGTCATTAAGATGTGTTGTCAGTTCTGAGTATGCTTTAACAAACTTCTTGTAATAGGTTCAGAGACCTAGGAATCTATTTAGTTCTATCACATTCTTTGGGGTAGGCCACTCGATGATTTCCTTCATTTTGCGCTAGTGTATCTAGACCTCGTTCTCCCTAATCATGTGCCCCAAATAAAGCATCTAAGTCATACCAAACATACATTTGGACTATTTTTCATAGAGTTGTTGTTATTCTATAATTATCAACACCTCATCCAAATGCTTTAGATGATCCCCTCAAGTATTGTTGTAAATGAGCATGTCATAAATAAAACCAATAGGTACTTCCACAATTGTTTATTAAACATGTGGTTCACGCAGAATTGAAATGTCGCAAGGGCATTGGTTAGCCCAAATGGCATAACCAAAAACTCATAGTTCCCATAATGGAATCGAAAATAAGTCTTTGGTATATCTTGTACCTAAAATATGATCAAGTGGTAGCCAAATCGAAGATCTATCTTGGAAAATCACCCAGATCCCTTCAACTCATCCATTAATTCATCAATCCTCTAAATCAAATAGCATTTCTTAATTGTTTTCTTATTAAGAATATAGTAATCGATGCACATCCTCAAGGTGCCATCTTTATTCTTGGCCAACACCATCGAAAAAGAAAAAGGACTAGAACTAGGATGATTGTGACCCAACTACAACAACTCTTTGATGGTCATTTTGATCTTATCCGTGTATACCTTGGCAGGATGGTAGGAGCTGGTTATGACTTCTTGAACCCCCTCCTCTAACTCTATGACACACTAAAATTATCTATTTAGTGTTCTACCTAGAGGAATATCACCAAACACCTTTTGGATGATTTTGGAGAAATGCTTGGGTATCCTCTCAATACTGTCAAGGTTAACATGGTGGCTTATTGTCAGAAATATAACACTTAACTTCCCATTATATGTCTCCATGTTGCAACACCACCTCCATGTTGTGAGATGACACTATCTTGGGTGAATATTGATGCATGGCTCTCAAAACTACCGTTTTCCATCATGCTTTGTGAACTCCATCTCCATCATCATCTAATATGTAGTGTACCTCTCAATGAAATTCAACCACTGAAATCTGAGTAACACATTGGTGTCTGATACTTCCACCACAAAATACTCATTTGTTATGTGTAATTTCCCATGGTTATTTTCAGATTTGGAATCTACCTAGTGCACTCCATTTGATTTCCACCCGGTATGACCACTGTGAAGCCCTCAAACTACTATTTTGATATCTCCCTCTGATCCACCATAGCTACATCTATAAAGTTGTGGGATTCCCAACTATTAATCAAAATTGTCACCTTATGTCCCAACAGAACCCCCATGAGTCTGAATGTGTGGTACCCACAACTTTTTAGATGCAGCTATGGTGGATCAGACTCTAGATAATTTATAATGCTAGCCAAGCTATTAAATTCTTGGGTTTCCCTATCTCCCATGGTAGTATCACATCTTTCAGGTTGTACTACTCCCTCTTATTTTTCTTCTAGATCCTCACCAGGCACACTTGCTTTTCGAAGGCACACACGCGTTCCTCTCTCTCTTATTGACAATTAGAGCCAACGAAAATCTATAAGAATACATGGAATCTGGGTTGATACTCCAAATGGGGCTCATATTCCAAATGGTGTGAGGTCTAATTGGGACTTCACATCGAGGAGACCCCTTCGTTGATGGATTTTCACCATTGCCAACAATGGCGCTAGAAGGAGGGCCAGATAACAAATTGTACCCGTTGAGTCTGTTATCACAAAATCAAGCACTGAAGGGCTGCTGATCAGTAGACTCTGTGTAACTGTTTCAGACCAATCTTTTGACTAAGGCTTAGCCTCCTTAGCCTGAGAGGGCTCTCTCAAAAGGTTATTGATTTTGATTATTGATAAGATGGCTAACTCTTGCAAGGTGAATTTAACAAACATGATGGCTGGACAGACATTACAAAGACTTCCATTGGGCTTATGGAGTTTAATCAAACTTCAGTAAACTATAACACTACTCATACATAGAAGTCAGGGCATGTGATGTTTAAATACTCAAAACACATCTCATAGAAAACCTCAGCTTACAAATACACACAGGAAATCAGAGCAGCAAAGTGAATTCTGAGTGATTGTGTATTTATACAACTGTAAAAAACATTAAAGATAAAGCAAAACCACATATCTTGAGCATTGAAACACTGTATGAATCCTGAGAAGACAAGCAGCCAATTGTATTACTGAAACTGTTCTTTACACAAGCCAAAATAGCACTCTGTTTTCATAAAATATCCAACCCTACTTACATTCCTCATTCAGCTATATATAGAAACATAATCACAACTACTTGGAGCTTCCTCCTCCAGCATGAGGGGAGCTCGATGACTGCCATTTATGACACCTATCTGCTTTGAAACAAACTATTTAATACAATAACCACTAACTGAAGTTCTAAAGAGTTCTAATTTAATTATAACTCTGACTCTCTCTCCTTCGTGGAATGATTCCTCCTTGCAGCTTTGACACTTGGTTTCCTCTTCGTTTGGCTGAGATGGCATGAGATGAGCAGTTAATGCCCCATGTTGGCTTTGGATACTGAAGGCTTTAATCTGCTCCGTGTTGGCTGAGAATATCCCTTACTTTTCGGTTCTGGTCCCCCATTACTTCGAATATGCAGCAGCCTGTACTTTAAGCCTCTTTAATAACCCAAAACAATAGAACACCACCATGTTTCTTGATGAGTTGGATGCTCCAACGATGGCCAGGTGCGCAAGCCAAAATTCCATGTATGCAATTCATTCAATCACCCTATAACCGGCAATAAAGCGGCTTTATAACCGAAAATTTACACTTAGGTTAAAACATTTACCCTTTTGAAGGAACACCTGTCTTGATCAGAATGGCTGGGATGTCTTTATTTGATCTTTCACATAACCTTTAGGTGTTCCCTTTTGAAAATTCCCGCACATATTATCAAACTGTTCATTTTCTTTGAAAACGCCACCTACAGCAGTTTCGTAGCGCGCTACGAAACTGCTGAATTTGTTAAAACAGCTTGTATTTGCCCTGAGGTATTTACTGCTTATACCTTAAATTGCTAGAACTCCTTTACATATGGCAGGGATCTAGATGTCCTCAAAATAATGAAACTAAACAAAATTTGACAAAACTTAGAACAACACCTTTCTTTGAGCAGCAACTTCACTTATCAGCTAATTGGTCTAGCTGGGCCTTTAAGTCTTCAACCTTCTTCCACTGACCTAGCTGTGATTCCAAGTCTTCAATCCTCTTCTTCATAGCTTTGTTTTCGGCTCTTAAACACATGTTTATCTTTCTGATGAATTTGGCCTGTTTGAGAGCTGGAACTGTCCATGTGTAGACATCAGCTACTGAATCCACCTGACTTACTAGGTTTTTACTTCCTTTCAAAACAGCTTTTCGATAATTTGCATACCTGACTGCAAACTCCCTAGTGGCATTCTTCACCTTATCAATTTCAATTTTAGCTGCCTCCAACTGGTTCTTTATGGCTATAATATTACCTCCTTGGGAAATGATGACTGTTCTATTTGTGTCTTTTTTCTTGACTTTCTCTGCCTCCTCTGTTCTAGGCAAATTTTCAGCTACCTCTGTTCTAGGCAGTTCCTCAGCTTCCCTTACTTTCTTCCTCGTAACAGGTCTTCTAGGCTTGAGTATGAATTCATCACCTGGTTCATCAAACCTCAGTCTTTTTGAAGCTCTAGACTTCTTGGTGCTTTCTGGTGATGACTGTGTTAAATCAACATGCACTGGTTCAATGTGCACCGGTTCAATTTGCTCAAACTCAATGGCCTCCAACAAATCACTTAGGCTTGCCTTAGATACCGGGCTTTCTTCAACAGCTAATGCTTTGCCTTTTTCTTTGCTTATTTGGCTCCTTGTCCTAACTCTTGACACTGTTTCAGATCCACTTGGTCCAGGTACAGATTTCTTATGCTGAGCTTCTTCTTTTACTGATGGCTGAGGTTGTTCTTTAATGTTCAGTGGCTTCACTGACTTTCTCAACTGTGACTTGGCTTTCTTTTTACCTTTTGCCTCCTTTTGAAGTTCAGCCAACGTGGGTTCTTCAACTGATTGTTCTTTTTCCCTAACTGGCTGTGGAGTAAGACCTGTTTTACTTTGGAAACCAGCCATGAAAATGAAAGAGTTCCAATCTCTACCTATTTTCTGAAGACCATCCAAAACTAACAATTTAACCAAACCATGGTGAAATAAAGATGTTTCACAGTCATCCTTCCTTAATTGCACTTTGTCACACATTTTGCTCAGACTACGAAACAAATAGAAGGGAATATCTATGGATGCTTTACCAGTGAAATGTAACAGCAACTTGAAGTGATAAGAGTAGAATTTATTATATCTTCCCTCACAGGTTAAGTACTTCTAAATACAGGTGAGAAGAAGGGCATAGTGCTCCTTAACATAGTTTCTAGGTACTGCTTTTGTTAGGTCTTCATTCACATATGCCTCTTTTAAAAACTCTTTGCAGGGGTTCATATCAAACTTAAAATTCTTGAACCACTCTTGCCCCCCTCTTGGGATCTCAGTTACAGCAGCTATTGCCTCCGGAGACACTTGAACCTCTAACATAGCTATTTTAGAATTCAAGCCGGTGAAGTTTAAAGCAAAATCCTTTGTTACCTGAGCATGGCCACCTTGCAGCTTCTTACAGAAATTCCAACAGCCGGCATCCTTGAATGCTTTCTTAACGCCTTCATCTCTTAAAGCTAGGTCTAAACCTTCAGGCTCTGTTCTCTGACATTTTCCAGACCTATGTTCTTTCCTCTCCATTTTGCTTTTGAAACTTTCGCACAGACAATGACCAACAGCTTCAACTAAAATGGTGATTCAATTCTTTTTGACTCGGCCTCGCTTGTAATCGGGCTCACTTGAAAGCAGCCTCACTTGCAAACTCAAATATATCATCACACAGGCTGGTCACTTATGCATCATTTACGATCATCATAAAGATCCATGCACGGTAAAACACATTTGAATAGTATTTATGTGCATGTCTACAAATCTATTGGTGGAGTGATGGTTAATGAGCGTTTGGGAGGTACGCAAACTGACATGAGAGGACAGAAGTGGTGACTCATCAACAGACTTGACCCTTTGAGAAATATTCGCTGCAAAACGCACGAATCTGCGATTTTGCAGCGCGGCTAGTTTTGAATTGTCATAATGTGCTGTGAAACGGCTTGATGGTGACGCGCTGCGGAATGGCTAAACAATGATTATGCTGCAAAACTGACCAATAAGAGACTGCGCTGCGAAATTACGGAAAGGATCGGTGACATGGATAAGACAAGACATGGCTTATGAAACCATGATGGTGGAGGATGACCAATAGGATTAGAGTACGATTTACATCAAACACCTTCAGAGCTCCAACCCTAAGTAAGAAACATAGAACAAAAAACAATTTGACACCAACTTTTGACATTGAACTTGGACAAAGGATTATATACAAATGTTTATAGTTCTAAGTGATAACAGAGTCTGTTTTGGACCTCTTATCTCAAATGGCTCATCCTCAAATATTAATCTTGGGGTTTTTTCTAATTTATCCATTTATCAATTTAGAATCCGCAATGAGCCTCTCTATCACTTGGCTTAGTTAAAGTTTAATGGTGAGGATGGAACATCCATAACCGAGCATGTTTCTAATTTTCTTAAATTTTTTGAATCTTATGAAATCGACGATGAAGAGTTTGCTTGTGTATTTTTCTTCCTCACCCTTGAAGGTCATGTTAATCAATGGTGCTATATATTACCACCCGCCTCCATCCATTATTTCCATCATTTCCTAAATGAGCTTTATCAAGCCTTTAATAGGTATGATTACTGAAATGTTTATAAAAGAATCAATCAGTTAAGAATGAAGCTTGATGAATTAGTTGAGGATTTCTCTAATTGATTCCTTCACCATTGTTATGAATTTCCTAAAGAATATGCAGATTGGGATTTCTTTAAACAAAAGTTTCAGTGTTTTTCTAATGTCTCTTTGCACAGTGAACATGAACGCCCCGATGTTTCTATATCCTTAACCCTTGCGAACCATAAGACACCTCTAATTTTAGAGGAGGAATTTACTACTCCTTTTGTTCATTGTCCTCCCCCTTTTCCAATTCCAGTGAGGGTGTCTCCGTGCAATGATAATAAAGTTGGGAAATCTACAAATCAAATTCCTAATCCATCTTCTCATTCTTCTTCCACTTGTCATGACTCATATTCAATGGATGAAATCCCATAATGGCTCATGAAGCCAATGGTGAAGACTAACTCCTCCATTCCGTAAGATGATGTTACTATTCATAACTCTAGTCTCGAATCTGATCTATATTTTTGTTATCCTCTATCATCTGCATGCCATGACTCTTTGTACTACGATCTTCCCGATCAACTTGCTCCACCAGCTAGTTTTTCACACTCTCTCAATTTTTAAGTTGCTAGTTCAAATTATGATCAGATACAAGTCAGTCACATTACATAGGTAGGGGAACAAGAAGGTGAAGATGCTTTCAAACTTTCTTCTTTTCTAAAATCCTCCATGTGAAGATGATGCGCTTCCATTCTTGGATGATTTTCAATATGCTAATCTCGGTAGTGAATCAAATGAAATCCATTATTTCAATCAATGTGTAGCCTTAAGAAATAATCATTATGATGATGATGACTCTATTGATGTATGTGATCACGAATTCCCAGGTGCATCATCATATATTTTAGTTTCTCAAGAAGACTTTGCTTTAGATCTAGAATTTGATTCAGTTAAAGAAGATGTCCTTATTGAAACCTCATCTTCATATCACTATCCCTTGTGCACTATCATTTGTTATGCATTTACTTGCGATGAAGATACTCCATACTCTTCAAGTTCTTTATCCATTGAGTTAATTTCTCAATTGACACAAGGTTGTGATATTATCCATGATGAAAATGAAAATGATGAAACCATTGATTATTCTTTCCATTCCTCATCATATCTTCTATTTCATGAAGACAACTCTCTAAACCAGATTGCTCATCAAATTTCTTCAATTCATACATATTCAGATTTGTGATCAGATGAATCTTTCAACTTGAGTAATCTGGTTGTTGAAGTTGAAAAATTTGGTAAAATCTATGAAAAAAATGGATTCCATCTGGTGAACAACGGCCTTATTGAAACCAATGGTAGAAGTTGTACTCAAACCATGCATAATCTTGTTCAATCTTTAAAATTTGATTTTACAATCCTAGAAAGTTCTAAGACCTACCAGGGAGTTGAGGCACTTCAACTTCCGTTGATGGTTATTTGAATATCTCACGGCTCTAGTAAGCCTCTCGAACTAAGTCAGATCTGGTTTCTCCCACACAATCCTTCTCTTTGCATGGTTTCACTTGATGACTTTTTTTTTTTTTTTTAAATGTTTGGTATCTCATATGTGATCTTTCAAATTTCCAAGATTTTACTTTTGATCGCATTCAGGAATATTTTTCAGCTCATTCAAATTCATGCAAATCCCTACCAACAAACTCGGGTTTGGAATGTGTATCTCTCATAGATTCATGGAATTATCAAGTTGAGCACTCTGGTGAGCCCTGGTATTTCACCAAGAATGTTGCACCTCCCAAGGGCTCCTCAAATCAAATTATTAACCCAAGGTTCGTACAAACTTAGAGGTGACAATGTTATATGCACAATAGGTTGGATTCCACTCATGCCATCCTTAGTCATGACATTTGATCAAAGTGCTCAGAGACTATTCCTCCTACTGAGCTATAATGAAAACTTGCTGATGAAAATGCAATTGAAACCTAATTCTAGCTATGAAAATGGAAATGCCATTTTCTCAACTTGTAGATGATAATTAATCTACTTGCAGAAACAAAGCTATTTCATCTTGAAAAATTCATCAAACTACCAAATCTACTTTAAGAAAGGAAGCTATTGTATCCTGGATAATTCATCAAACTACCAACATAATTGTGTGTATTATATTCCTAGTTCAAACTTGGTTGAAAATCAAAAGCCTACTTGCATCACACTTGTGATGGAAAAAACTAATTCTAGTATGTTTTGTAGTGAGTAAAAGGAATGGTAGGAGTGGCCTAAGAGCTTCCCCTGATCATCAAGTCATAGTTGGGGGTCATTATTCATCTTGACTGAGCTATAGTTGAAGTGGGGATCAAAACTAGTGAAGAAACATGACACTACAGGCTTACTATAAGTGACTGCTACAAGAGGTATTGTATTGCTACAAGAGGCCCTATAAAGCTACATGAGGGGTTCCAAGAGGATTTTTAGGGTGAAAATGATGTCTTCGGGGTATGTAGAGGTGGATGGAGATTAAAGAGAATGAAGGGAGGTTGGTTTGAGACCCATGTTTGGGAAAATTAATTACTTAACAAAAAACTAATCACTTGAACATTAATTATCAATCTGAGGAGCATCTTTTTATTTCACGGAAATCAAAAAAATATATTCATAAAAAATACCAACAGCTAACACTGATTCTATATAATTGTGTTCTATACTATCAAGCTCAATCAACAAGAAATAAAATGTATGACTTGAATAATAAAACTAAAATTAAAAAGAACAAAGTAAATGAAAGGAAAAACAATTATGCTAATCACACAACTTGAATCATTGCTAAATTAAACCACACATTATTGAATTGGAAATTTAATCTATTGCACCCAACATAATTCAAATGCTAATCTGGAACAGTAAATTAAATGAAATCTAGAAATTGCAGGAAACACCAAATCTGGAAAATGCAGCAGCTAACAAATTACTTTGAATAAAAGGAATTTTACTTTAAATAAAAAAGATTGAAATTCAAATAAAAAAGCACATAATAATTAAACTAACTTAGATGTTCAAGGCAGAATCTCGTCCAAGGTAGTGGGCCCAACTTCCCAAGACTCAGTTCCGCCTTGAGAAAGAACTCATATCAGATTACAAATAACAGATGTAGAACTCAATGGATAGCTTCCTTGATTAAAACATATGAGAGAAATAATTACATAAAATTGAAGTTCTTAGCTTTTCCTCTAATTCAACAATTTTTCATCTCCCATCTCTCATCTCTTATCTCATCTCCTACATCCTATCTAATAATCATCCATCTCCAATCTCCTAATTATTCCCTGTTATCCCCCTCTCTTTGATCTATGTTTTCATTTAAATACACATAGAACAAAGGGAAGTTACAAAAAATCTTATTACAAAATGATTTCCATTACAATTTTGGATTGATGACATAATCTCATAAACAATATCATACATGAAAGATATTCCCATCACCATTCAGCAAGAACAAGTCGAATCTGGTATTGCAATTGGAAGAACTTGGAAAACGGCCACAACAACAAATATGAGAAAATCATCTTCAAAGAACCTTGTGCTTTTCTCAATCCAAAACAATTTTAGAAAACTACTCATTACAAAACTAGTTTGGTCCATTCTGCACAAAACCCATGTCTCAAATTTTCAAGATTCACCTTCATTTGACCGAAATGTCCAACGTAAAACTATCACTAATTATCCCAACGAATTACTGAGTTGAAATATTTGATTATGAGCTGGAAATCAAATTTGCAATCTGGAAGAGATTGTGGAGGCTAAAATAGTGAGTGATGTTATAACAAATTCATTAGTAAACCATCATTGGAAAAATAATGCATAATAATCTTCAATATATTAAAAATAAAGGAGAAAAAATAGTATTTATCCATAAGAGCATAAATAATTATAAAATGGAATTATATGATAACTTATGATAAATATGTGATAAATAATGGTAGAAATGGATGAAATAGACGTTAAAAATGTTGGAAATACTGAGAGGGGGGTGAATCAGTATTTATTTTTCTCACTATTGTTTTACTAGTTAAAACATATATGTTTAGAACACAAAATGAACAGCAGGAATAAATGCTTTTATTAATATAACTGTGCAGTAAAATAAATACAATAAATAGAATGTCACAATTGGTTGCCAAGCTCCAACTTGGAATTTGGTGAGGCTCCAACCTCCTGAGCACCAACTCTATTTTGCCAAGACACCAATCTTGGACTTAGGAGCACCAACTCCCAAGGACTTCAATCCTTTTCAATTCTGAGGCTCCAACCTCTTTGGTATACACTGGTGTGCTGCTGCGCTCTTTCCAGCTTCCACTGCTTCTGCTGCCCCCTTTTCTTCTGCTGCTTCCACTATCACATGCTCAAGTTATGCCATCCACCAACGACACCCTTAGTTCTTTGTTTTTGCTGCTTTTATATGCTCCATCCCCCTGTCCATTCGTTTCCTCTTACATGCTGACTCTTTGGCTTCCTCCTCACTTGATCGCTTGACACTTCGGCTTCCATTCCTTTGCTTCTTATGTCTTACAGGCTTTATCGGAAGCATTCTTTAGGCCGAAAGCCTTTTATAACCATGGACTTACTAGGAATCGAAGCCACCTTTTATCGGTGCTTTATAATCAACCATCGGAAGCCGCCAACCGAGCCTTTAATCAACCATCACCGAGCACTTTAATCAACCCGCCACACTTATAGACATATATGGGATTACCATAAAACCCCTCATGGCCATATGTAACCATATAATATCAATACAAAGAACTAGCATAAAAACCGCTTAACTCAATGTACGTGGATCTCAAGGATTATATGGCTGCTTTCATAAATTTGGCGGGTCCGGGATTCGCAACCATAACAAAAATCTTAAGGCCTGACCTCTGATGAGGAGTGGACCCGATGCTCTTTTAGACTCCCTTCTATATTGGTTTCGGGTCCGATGTATATCGGCACTCGCTGTAAACAATAGTCCCGATCCTCCGACGGAACGCGGACCCGATGCCTTCTTATACTCCCGTCTCTATATTGAATGCGGGTCCGGGATATCGGCAGGTTCGCTTCGGCGGATTTGTAATGCGAAGGCTTAGCGGACCCAGATCTCCCTTTAGGCTGCTCTCTAATATGATTTCGGCTCCGGATGATTTCGGCGATCGCTATAAAGAATAGACCCATTCCTCCGATGTAATGCGGACCCGATGCCTCCTTACATTTCTTTCTAAAATGACTTCGGGTCCGGGATATCGGGGTTATCGCGGCCTCTTGCGATGCGATAGTTCTGCGGACCCGACGGCCCATTCAATTGTTCTGTATATTATTTCGGCTTCGTTTATGGGCGTACAGTCCTAAACTCTTGCGGACCCGATAACCTTTAATGACCCGTTCTATAATGATTTCAGGTCTGGCTTTTCGGCAGGTTCACATCGGCAGTTTTGTAATACAAAGGGTCTGCGGACCTGACGCTCCTTTAGGCTCTGTTTTATAATATTTCGGCTCCAATTATCGGCGATGTCACATATCGCTTCCCCCGATCCTTTCGACGCAATCACTTCGATATGTCGATTTCCGTTTAGATCTCCGCCGTTCATTATTCTTTCAGATCGTACGGTTAGTGCTAAATCGCATATCGCGTCCATCGCATATCGCATCCTCCATTCTTCATTCCCCGGTCGCTGATTTGGCGATATATATATATATATATATATATATATATATATATATATATATATATATATATATATATATATATATATATATATATATATATATATATATGCCATCGGGTCCATATGTGCCGAAACACATTTAACTTGTGTTGTTTCCGCCAAAAAGGAAAAGGCCTTTGATTATTATAAATGCATATATGTAGATTTTGGGCGCTCAAACACTCCCGATAGCATTAATACATGCATATGTGGGTTTCCATTGCCCGAACAACTCCTGATAGTATTAATGAAGGCATATATGGGTTTTGATCGCCCGAACAACTCCCGATAATGTTATCTGAGGCATATATGGCTTTGTTTGCTTCATTTGCTCCTCTGATGGCTCCTCTTGCTCCGATGGCTCCTCTTACTCCGATATGCTCCGATAGCTCCTCCGATGGCTCCTCTTGCTCTGGCACTCCTTCGATATGGCTCCTCTTGCTCTGATATATGCGGCTCCTTCGATATGGTCTGCTCCTCTTGGCTCCGATATGCTCTGTCTCCTCCTCTTGAATATTGCCATATTGACATCAATGACAATCTGTGTCCAACAATCTCCCCCTTTGTTATTGATGGCAATATTCTTCTGCTTTCTCCCCCTTTGACATCAATGGCAAAGGAATGCATATGAACTCCCCCTGTCAAGTTTCTCCCCCTGTCCTGCTGCATCATTATGAATAGACTTGAGTGATGATAAAGAAATAACCCCCATATTTTGTCGCAGGTGTTCGAATGCTTCCCGAGGAAGAGGTTTAGTGAAAATATCAGCTATCTGCTCCTTAGTACTTATATATTCCAGAGCGATGTTTTGTTCAGCTACTTGCTCATGGAGCAAATGATACTTGATTGATATATGTTTGGTTCTTGAGTGCATCACTGGATTTTTACTGAGACTGATAGCACTAGTGCTGTCACAATAAACAGTAATTGGTTGATCTATACATATGTTTACATCCTTTAGCGCTTCCTTCATCCATAGTATCTGAGTACAACAGTCTGCTGCAGCAATATACTCGGCTTCGGTTGTGGATAATGATATGGATGACTGTTTTTTGCTGAGCCAGGATACCAAACAGTCTCCTAGGAAGAATGCATTTCCACTAGTACTTTTCCGATCATCTATATTTCCAGCCCAATCAGCATCAATGTATGCAGTTACAGTCAATGTTGAACTCTTTGGGTACCAGAGACCAAAATCAGAAGTTCCCTTCAAATATCTGAGAATTCTTTTTACAGCTAATAAATGAGATTGTTTGGGAGCCGATTGAAATCTTCCCACCATTCCTACTACTTTCATTATGTCAGGTCGTGTAGCTGTTAAGTATAGGAGGGCTCCAATCATTGACTTGTAATGAGTTGCATCTACTAGAGGGGAGTCATCATCTTTGCTCAGTTTGCAGTTTGTGGTCATGGGGGTGCTCATGGGTGCACAGTCCTCCATTCCATATTTTTTGAGCATGTCTTTTAGATATTTGGCTTGAGATATATACAATCCTGCTCTGATTTGAGATACTTGAAGTCCAAGGAAGTGGGCTAGTTCACCTATCATTGACATATCAAATTCTTTTGACATGCTTTGAGAAAATTCATGGCTCATTTCATCATTATTACTAGCAAAAATCAGATCATCGACATAAACAAGAGCAACTAGTAACTTACCTTGATCTATATTTATGTATAGATTGCTTCCAACCACTCCCTTTTTAAAGCCTTGTTGTTGGAGATAGTTATCCAGTCTTGCATACCAAGCTCTAGGAGCTTGTTTCAGCCCATACAAAGCCTTTTTCAACTTACAGACTAGGTCCTTTCCTGCTGTCAAATCAAAACCTTCTGGCTGCTCCATGTAGACTTCCTCCTTGATTTCCCCATTTAGAAATGCTAATTTCACGTCCATTTGATAGATTTTGAATCCTTTTGAGCAAGCAAATGCTAAAAACATCCCGATAGCTTCCATACGGGCCACTGGTGCAAACGTCTCTTCAAAGTCAACTCCTTCAATTTGCGAATAGCCTTTGCAAACAAGTCTTGCCTTGTTTCTGATAACCTGTCCTTCCTCATTCATTTTATTTTTGAACACCCATTTGGTTCCTATTATGTTTTTGTACTTCAGATGAGGTACCAGCTCCCATGTCTTGTTCTTCTCAATTTGGGACATCTCTTCTTCCATTGCTTTTACCCAATGAGGATCCTTACTTGCTTCTGTGAATGTTTCTGGTTCTATCATAGATAGGAGGGCAATGGCTTTTCTCTTGGGTGAGGTTGTTATCCTTCTTCTGGTCTGCACACCTTCATCTTTATCGCCAATGATTTGTTCTTCTGGATGGTATCTTTCTACATACTTCATCTTTGAAGGAGTATGAGACGGTTCTCTTTCCTCTTCTTCTTCTTCATCATCTATCTCTTCTTCTTTAGATTCTTCTTCTTCAATGAGAAAGTCATCTTCCTGTTCTTCAATTTCCTTTTCTGGAAGATCTTCGTCAACCTTAACATCGATGCTTTCCACTATTTTCTTCAGTCGAAAATTGTAGCACTTGTAAGCCTTGCTCCGTGGAGAGTATCCAAGAAATATCCCCTCATCAACCCGAGAATCAAATTTTCCAGGTGAACCATCATTTATTTTTATGAAGCACTTGCTTCCAAATATTTTGAAGTACTTCACCGAAGCAGGTCTTCCTTTCCATAGCTCATAAGGATTTTTGTCACAATTTGGTCTTAATTGAGTCCGATTCAATGTATAGACAGTTGTCCCTACTGCTTCCCTCCAGAATTTAGGTTGTAGGTCTGTTGCTAACAGCATGGTTCTTGCCATTTCTTGGACAGTTCGGTTTCGTCTTTCAACTACCCCATTTTGCTGAGGTGTTCTAGCAGTCTAGAATTCCCTTTTAATTCCATGAATATTGCAGAAATCACTGAACTCGTTTGATGTGAATTCTCCTCCTTTGTCTGTTTTGAGACACTTAATTTTTGAATCTTTTTCGTTTTCTATAAGGGCTTTTAGATTATTAAAACACTCAAAAGTTTCAGATTTATACTTTATGAAATATATCCACATCATTCTGGTATAATCATCAACAAATAACACAAAGTACCTTTCTCCTTGGAGTGCTTGATTTCTAGTTGGCCCACACACATCAACATGGATGATCTCCAAGGGCTTTGATGTACAGTGTTCCTTTGTCTTGTGGCTGGTTCTGGTTTGTTTTCCATGTTGACATGGACCACACACTGCTTGCTTTGGTTTGGACAACCTTGGGATGTCTTGTACAGCTTTGATTTTGCTGATATTGACCAGATTTTCGAAGCTGTTATGTCCAAGTCTCTTGTTCCACAACCAACTCTCATCTGCCTGACTCAAGTAGCATTTGTTCTCCTGAATCTTGTTCAGAACGTAAATATTGTCTGGTGTTCTTACTCCTTTTGCCACAAGTTTCCCAGAGACAGAGTTCCTTATTTCATAGTCTTTGGTGCTGAAGACAACCTTATGTCCTTGATCACAAATTTGGCTGACACTCAGAATGTTGTGTTTGAGTCCGTCAACCAGCAGAGCATCTTGAGCTTTTCCTTTTCCATTGATCAGAGTAATTGTTCCTCTTCCTTTGCCAGTTCCGCTTCCAAAGGACACATTCCCTTCCTTTTTGCTCAGTGAGATAAATTTCCTTTTGTCTCCTGTCATGTGTCTGGAGCATCCACTATCCACAAACCACTGGTTTCCATTATTTTGCGCAAATAGAGCCAGGCCGCATTTTTCCATTGCAGAGATCTTGCTACTCGTCTTTCTTCCTTTGAGTGGGCAGTTTTGTTCATAGTGTCCATTATTGTAGCAAAAAGAGCAAGTCAGATCAAATTTAGTCAAGGGATCAAATGAATTGAAGGTTTTGATTTGTCCTTGTCTTTTGGGAGCATATGAGTTGATTACTCGGTCCTTTTGCGTTGTCTTTTCACTTCTGCGAGCCATGCAGTGTCTAGCTTGGTGACCGAAGTTTTTACAGTGAAAACATTTTCCAAGAAATATGGTTTTGAAGCAACCACGATTTAATTTGCCTTCCTTTCTGAGAATTACTCCTCCCTCATCCTTTGGATTTTTGATGGGCCCTTGGTGGAGTACAGGTTTGTATTTGCTGTAGTGTCCATGATTCGACTCCACATTCTTCTTTGGAATAACTCTTTCTTGATTCTTGGAATCTGGGATGCACTTTTGATAAGATACTTTTTCATCTTTTGGGTTGCAGGAAAGTGCATCGGCATAGCTTTTCGCATTGTTCTTAGTGCTTGAGGATTCTCCCTTGAAAGCTATTCCAGACTTATCATGTTGAGGTTTTTGATTTTTCAGAATAGTATCAAGTATTTGAGAGCTTTTACAGACCTTTTTAATTTGCTCCAACTCCTTTCTCAGAGATACTACTTCGGCCTCACGTTCTTCACAAGTCTCTTCTTTTTCCTTAAGCTTTATTTCCAAGAGATCTTCTCTCCTTCTTATTTCCTCGTTTTCCACTTTGAGAGAGATAATTTTGTTCCGTAGTTTCTCGTTCTCTTCAATGGCACTTATTAACAGTTCATCCACATTTCCTTCTTGCCCCGGGTCATCATCATCTGTGAGTGCCATGAATAATGCTTCTTGGCTTTCATCATGATCGCTTTCCTCATCTGATTTCTTTTTGATGACCATAAACTCATCCTCATCAGACTCATCTTGCTTGGAGAGAAGGTTTTTCTTATTGAACCCTTTCTTTTTGTATGTCATTCTTTTAGAATTTCTTTCATCATCACTGTCATGTTTATGAGGACATTTTGCTGCATAATGACCTATTTTACCACATTTAAAACAGATAAGAGGATACTTGCCTTTAAGCTTAGATCCTCTCTTCAGCTTTCGTACATATTGAGCCAATTCGGATTCCACATCTGACTCATCACTACAGTCATTCCTTTCTTTCCCTTTCTTTGACTTTGAGGCCTTGAATGCTGCATCTTTGGAGCTAGGTCCACCTTTCCTCATTTAATAGGCAGTGAGAATTCCATGGAGTTCATCCATTTTGAGGGTGTCAAGATCCTTTGATTCTTCTATAGCACTTATTTTGGAGTCATATCTGTCTGGAAGGGACCTTAATACCTTTTGTACAATAGTACTTTCTTCAACCTTTTCGTCCAATCCTTTCAGGGAATTTACCACTTCAGCTACTCGGAGGAGGTATGCTGCAATATCTTCTTCCTCTTCCATCTTCAAACTTTCAAATTGTCTTCTGTGAGTTTGAAGCTTTGCCTTTTTGACTTTTGAGTCTCCATCGTACAAGCAAACTAGCTTCTCCCACATTTCTTTGGCAGAGTTACAATGCATGATTTTTGTAAACTCGGAATTAGTGATTCCACTAGTGATGGAGTTCATGGCCTTTGCATTTGCAATGTAGGCTTTCCTCTCATCTTCGTCTGTTGGAAGAGTGGAAGTCGCTTGGTATTCAGTTTGACAAAAATGCCAGACTTCAGGTCTAAGGGACATTAAATATTAATTCATTCTTTTCTTCCAAAAACCAAAGTTAGTGCCATCGAACAGAGGAGGTTTTCCTGATGCTTCATGATTTCTCATCATGGTTGTTGATCCTTCTTCAAGCTGTTAGGCTAGAATGAAGAAGCCTGCTCTAATACCAATTGTTGGAAATACTAAGAGGGGGGTGAATCAGTATTTCTTTTTCTCACTATTGTTTTACTAGTTAAAACATATATGTTCAGAACACAAAATGAACAACAGGAATAAATGCTTTTATTAATATAACTGTGCAGTAAAATAAATACAATAAATAGAATGTCACAATTGGTTGCCAAGCTCCAACTTGGACTTTGGTGAGGCTCCAACCTCCTGAGCACCAACTCTATTTTTCCAAGACACCAATCTTGGACTTAGGAGCACCAACTCCCAAGGACTTCAATCCTTTTCAATTATGAGGCTCCAACCTATTTGGTATACACTGGTGTGCTGCTGCGCTCTTTTCAGCTTCCACTGCTTCTGCTGCTTCCACTATCTCATGCTCAAGTTATGCCATCCACCAACGACACCCTCAGTTCTCTGTTTTTGCTGCTTTTATATGCTCCATCCCCCTGTCCATTCGTTTCCTCTTACATGCTGACTCTTTGGCTTCCTCCACACTTGATCGCTTGACACTTTGGCTTCCATTCCTTTGCTTCTTCTGTCTTACAGGCTTTATCGGAAGCATTCTTTAGGCCGAAAGCCTTTTATAACCATGGACTTACTAGGAATCGAAGCCACCTTTTATCGGTGCTTTATAATCAACCATCACCGAGCACTTTAATCAACCCACCACACTTATAGACATATATGGAATTACCATAAAACCCCTCATGGCCATATGTAACCATATAATATCAATACATAGAACTAGCATAAAAGCTGCTTAACTCAATGTACGCGGATCTCAAGGATTATATGGCTGCTTTCATAAATTTGGTGGGTCCGGGATTCACAACCATAACAAAAATCTTAAGGCCTGACCTCTGATGAGGAGCGGACCCGATGCTCTTTTAGACTCCCTTCTATACTGGTTTCGGGTCTGATGTATATCGGCACTCGCTGTAAACAATAGTCCCAATCCTCCGACGGAACACGGACCTGATGCCTTCTTATACTCCCGTCTCTATATTGAATTCAGGTCCGGGATATCGGCATGTTCGCTTCGGCGGATTTGTAACGCGAAGGTTTAGTGGACCCGATCTCCCTTTAGGTTGCTCTCTGATATGATTTCAGCTTCGGATGATTTGGGCGATCGCTATAAAGAATAGACCCATTCCTCCGATGTAACGCGGACCCGATGCCTCCTTACATTTCTTTCTAAAATGACTCCGGGTCTGAAAATATCGGGGTTATCGCGGCCTCTTGCGATGCGATAGTTCTGCGGACCCGACAGCCCATTCAATTGTTCTGTATATTATTTTGGCTCCGTTTATGGTCGTACAGTCCTAAGCTCTTGCGGACCCGATAACCTTTAATGACCCGTTCTATAATGATTTCGGGTCCGGCTTTTCGGCAGGTTCGCATCGGCAGTTTTGTAATACAAAGGGTCTGCGGACCCGACGCTCCTTTAGGCTCTGTTTTATAATATTTCGGCTCCAATTATCGGCGATGTCACATATCGCTTCCCCCGATCCTTCCGACGCGATCACTCCGATATGCCGATTGCCGATTAGATCTCCGCCGTTCATTATTCTTTCAGATCGGACGGTCAGCGCTAAATCGCATATCGCGTCCATCGCATATCGCATCCTCCATTCTCCATTCCCCGATCGCCGATTTGGCGAAATATATATATATATATATATATATATATATATATATATATATATATATATATATATATATATATATATATATATATATATATGCCATCGGGTCCATATGTGCCGAAACACATTTAACTTGTGTTGTTTCCGCCAAAAAGGAAAAGGCCTTTGATTATTATAAATGCATATATGTAGATTTTGGGCGCTCAAACACTCCCGATAGCATTAATACATGCATATGTGGGTTTCCATTGCCCGAACAACTCCCGATAGTATTAATGAAGGCATATATGGGTTTTGATCGCCCGAACAGCTCCCGATAATGTTATCTGAGGCATATATGGCTCTGTTTGCTTCATTTTCTCCTCCGATGGCTCCTCTTGCTCCGATATGCTCCGATAGCTCCTCCGATGGCTCCTCTTGCTCTGGCACTCCTCCGATATGGCTCCTCTTGCTCTGATATATGTGGCTCCTCCGATATGGTCTGCTCCTCTTGGCTCTGATATGCTCTGTCTCCTCCTCTTGAATATTGCCATATTGACATCAATGAAAATCTGTGTCCAACAAAAAAGTGATAATAATAATGACAAATTAGTGGCTCAACATACCCCCAAACTAAATATGTTACATGTCCTCATGCAATACTAGAAAAAAAATTGAGGTGGTTGCTACAGTTGTTGTTGAAATCTATGCTTGGTGTAAAACAACATGGAATAAGAGAGGTTTTGAGAATGAATAGGGAGATCGATGGATGATGGCATGGTCATAATAAATAAATGAATGAAAGTAACACTCCCCCAAACTAAAAGCTTCTATGTATATGAAAAATGGGAAGTGGTAATGATGTGGAATGAATGATGATAAATAATGCTCAATGGATTTTCACAAAATTCTCCTAATTTTTTAATAAATTAGGAATTTATGCTATTTTACCTCAACTTTTACCTCCGAAAAAAATGTAAAATGACATGTATGGATTGGATTTTATTGAAGATGATGTAGGCTGAGCTGATGTTGAAAGTGATGCAAAAGGCGGAAGCCATGCAAGCACATCCTATCTTAACAACTATTCACGTTCGTGAGTTGCTCGAGCTTCTTCTATTAGTTGCAATAGTGTGGGCTCACTGTGAATAGAGTTTCCCCCCATACTTGTTGTTATCCTGTAAACAATTTACTATTTTGCATGCAATTTTCTTGAATCCACAGTTTCATTTTTGAACAGCAACAGAGAAGCCACATGCAAAGATTTCAATGAGAAAAAACTTATGTATAAATGCAATAACAATATTTTGTCAAATCAATTAGTTATGATGAATTTTGGTAATTATTATGCATGTTATCCCATAATGCATACTATTAGGGCTCAAAGGTTAAGTTAGGAAAGAGAAAGGGTAAAGTGGGAGTGGGGCAAAAGAAGAAGAGGAATGATGGCCCATATGGGACCCCTTTAAGAACAGTGAAGTAGACCGAGCCTTTCCTTCATCCTTCAAAAGTCAGCACTGCATCTCAGGGCTAACACATGCCTTCCCCCCTCCAATCAAAAAATGGCATCCATGACCATCAAGCATAGGAAAAATGGAAAGGACATTTGGGATTCATAAATGCGGCAGGACAATAGTCAGAGTGACATAAATATGACAAAAAAAACAGTCAAAGTAGTACAAGTCACGAAGACGGGAAGTGATCGCAAAAGGAGTAAAATAGAAAATTGATCATTATGTGAAGAGATGTTTCCTTAGGTTGGAAAATATGATGAAAGCATGACCGACAATAGATGATAACGATTGTTGGTATCGATTCATCAGACATTATTGATATAATTCATATATAAGTATAGTTTATCATGCATATTGGTTAATATAGTTATAAACCTTGTTCAAATGGTGAATTCACCTTTAGAAATGAATCAATAGGAAATAATGGGATAAAGAATAATCAGCAATGTAACATAGAACTTCAATACCACAAGTAGAGCCACTTCTTCTACCAGGCATTCATAGCCTCGACAGCGTTGCTTTTTAACCCAAAAATGAGCTAAAATCCCTCATTTAGTATTTATATGGTTACTTATTACTATAAAGAGACCATTATGCTAGCATGGTAACCAGATAATCATAATGTCATTCACTAGGATATAACAAAGTGATCAAGCTAGTTCATGATGAGACCTCCTGTCCTTTTGATAGTTTTAACTATCTAGAAGGCCCACATAAGGCCATTACCCTGGCGTGGTGGCAATAATGGAATGCCACTTATTACATCCTTATGATCATGGTAGGCTGGCTCGTAATGAGACCCCCCATCCTCTTTAAGAAGATTTGTATTTTATTTCCATATTTTTATTGTAAAGGGAGGGAAGCTCATTTACTCCTTAAGAGTTAGGGATGACGTGAGAAGTAAAAGATGTCAATGAAAGTTATGCTTTTATCCCTATATCATCATACCAAAGGGGATTATCAATTGAAAGTATGAAAGATAAACCAGCATAGTATTTAAGATAGTGAATCATTGTATGATATGTCCAAAGAGAAGATATTCAGCCAGTCATTATATAGATGAACTAGGTCAGTTTTGGAATAAAGATAACCATCCAAGGTTTTACAAGTCATATGGTATTAATATTATTGTTTTTCCTTTATCTTGAGTACAATTTCCCAATCCGAAAAGATGGTTTTGATAGGAAATCATGGGAGAGAAACATGTCTGCTTGATTAAAATTGAATGGAAATTGTGCGGTTATTGTAACAACAATTATTGATCACAAGAAAAAGAAATCAAAACTATTCATTTTACAGAATAGAAGTTGTTCAATCAATTGAACAACAATTATAAATACACCAAAAAGAAACCAAGGTTGCTCATTCTACCAAACAACACCTATTCAATTCACTGAACAACAACTGTTTAATTGATTGAACAACAATTATTGACACACCAAAAAGAAATCGGAGTTGTTCGTTCTACCGAACAACAATTGTTCAATTGACTAGATCGTTGTTGTTCAATTGATTCAAAAACAATTATATAAACACCAAAAAGAAATCAGAGTTGTTAGTTCTACCGAATAGTAGCTGTTCGATTGACTGAACAATAGTTGTTCAATTGATTGAACAACAATTATAAACATACCAAAAAGAAATCATATTTGTTCGTTCTACCAAACATAAACTGTTCAATTGATTAAACAATAGCTATTCAATTGATTGAATAGAAATTATAAACACACCAAAAAGAAATCAGAGTTTTTCATTCTACCAAACAACAGTTGTTCAATTAACTGAACAACAACTGTTCAGTTGATTGGACAACAATTGTAAACACACCAAAAAGAAATCAGAGTTGTTCATTTTACCAAACAACAACTATTCAATTGACTGAAAAATAGCTCTTCAATTGATTGAACATCAATTATAAACACACCAAAAAGAAATCAGAGCTGTTCATTCTACCGAACAACAGTTGTTCAATTGACTAAACATCAGTTGTTCAATTGATTGAACAATAATTATAAACACACCAAAAAGAAATCAGAGTTGTTCGTTCTACCGAACAACAGTTGTTCAATTGACTGAACAATAATTGTTCAATTGATGTAACATCAATTATAAACACACCAAAAAGAAATCAGAGTTGTTCGTTCTACCAAACAACAACTATTCAATTGACTGAACAACAATTGTTCAATTAATTGAATGACAATTATAAACACACCAAAAAGAAATCTGAGTTATTCATTCTACCGAAAAATAGTTGTGCAATTGACTGAACAGTAGTTGTTCAATTGATTGAAGAACAATTGTTCAATTGATTGAACATCAATTATAAACACACCAAAAAGAAATCAGATTTTTTCATTCTACCGAACAACAACTGCTCAATTGACTAAACAACAGTTGTTCAATTAATTGAATGACAATTATAAACACACCAAAAAGAAATCAGGGTTGTTCATTCTACTGAAAAATAGTTGTTCAATTAACTAAACAACAGTTGTTCAATTGATTGAACAAAAATTATAAACACACCAAAAAGAAATCTGAGATGTTCGTTCTACTGAACAACAGCTGTTCATTTGACATAACAACAACTATGCATTCACCAACGGAACGATAACTACAATTTTCAAGGAAGCAACACTTGAAACACAAAAGCAAAAGAGAAGTTAGAAAATAAACAACACTTTATTTAAAAATAGTAAATAAATTAATTAATTAAGTTACAATAGCTATGATGTTGTTTCCTAAGGGAACAACAATCTGTTCCCAGGAACAACAATCTGCCAATGGAAAAAAAATGATCTCTTGTAAAAATGCTTTGGCAGCAGTGACATGAATCTTCAAATGGAAATCAATTCTCCATTTCTTCTGTTATGAGTCCGTTAATAATGAAAAATTCTTCACAATGTTTTCTCCAGTTTGGTGAGCAATAGTGGGAACAATTTTGTAACAAGGTATTACATTTCAATTTTTTTTTAGATCGTGACACCTAGAAAAAATCAAAATCATATGATATTAAATTTCCTAACATGTGTTCGGATCAAATTCCCTTATTTTATTAACATTGTTTTCAAGAATAAATCATTCATCAATTGACCTTCTTTAATATCCTAGGACCTGCAAAAAAAGAGCATCTACCTGCAATAAAACATTAAATCATGGAGAAAAAAAGGTGATCGGGATCCCCTAATCTAAGAAGTATGAAAAAACAATAACAAGTAGCTACTCTGTAAAACAAATCCATGGAAAAAATAAGAAAGTAAAATTAATTTATTACCTGCGGGAGAGCATTGGCCAATCATGCTAACCTACAGTATTTTAATCATAGCTACTTTGTTTTTCATCCGATTTGAGTGATTCCAAATCCAAATGAGAGATAATTCAAAGTTATATAACGAATAGAAAGAGGTTTTAAAAATTATATGATATGATATGTCAATTTTACTTAGAACGACCTGCATAACAAAGTCATTTTTGATTTCCCAAGTTAGACCAACAATTGATATTTTAAGCATACCATTTTGGTTTGATGACGGATTGAGCTCATTAAAATTGGAAATGAAATTATATTCATGTATATATCTCAAATAGAAACATGTTTTGAATAAAAGAATAATTGATGGGTCAAATACTCTAATGAACAGCTGGAAAAAAAGAGTTTTAAAAGTGTTGATTTACGATAGACCATCCGTATTTGAGTCATAACTTTCTCATACGCTACCAAAATCGAATGACTCAAAATTCCTTGTAAACTATATTCATAGGGAATATACCATAAAAACAGTTTTTAAAAATATAGTCATTTAGGCCTCCAAAAACTGACTGTCCCAACACTTTTTTTCAGCGTCCTACTAGACACCCGTCAATAATTTGGTTATAAATTATTCGTTTCAAATCCAAATGGAGTGATTAAAATTGGGTTGGAAAGTAGACATAAAGGGATACTTAGGATAGAAATAAGTTTTAAAAATATTATTTTTTTTTCCCTCAAAACATAACTGCCCCAACTGTGTTTTCAGAACTTTCATCAAGCCAAAAAAATATGATATTCAAGAAATTTCCCCAAATTGGTGATAAAAAGGAATATGAATTTTTGTAGAACTTCCATTTTCAATATAATATATCTATATACACAAATAAATTAAAACATTTATCACCGATGTTGATTTCCATAACGTGTTGCAACAAAAACAACTACTTTTACATATAAAAAATGTATTTATTTATGTCCTTATTTCTTTTGTTTTCTACAATAACCTATTTTTCTTTGAAAAATGAATATTCTTATGTATAAGAGTACTTCCAGTGGATCCATTTCAGAAATAAGGCCTCAAGTATGTACATACCCAAACTAGAAAAATGTACATTAATAAATATCAGGGTAGGAGAGACCAAGTTCCCTTGAAACGATGGTGTCAAAAATTGTTGAAGTATGGCCTCTGGAGTGATGTTGCAAAAAAATGGAGTGAAACCAATCTTCAATATATCCTTTACTTTCTTGATTTTCCATAACCATCATATCATGAATTTCTTGAGTTTTTAAAATGACTTGTTGATGCAGACTAGAAGAAACCTAATTTTCTTCCATAATTTCTACAATTTTTGGATTTGAAACATTCTCAATCTCAATATAAGTTTTCTGCAATGGTGCATGTGAGATGGAATGGGTGGGAAGGGGAGGTAAATTTTGCAGTTCAATATTGTAAGCATGTTGTACTGGTTTATTGTGTTGAGGGTATGGAATGAGTTGAGCTAGAAATTGTGTAGGGCATGGAGCATTTTGATGATGTAGTTGTGTGGACGGTTTTGATAGACAAGAAAGATGTAGTTGAGAAGATGGAAAAGAATATGGACGATGTGTTTGTGCTACAAGATGTGGGAGAGTATCCATGTAATCATAATATGAACCATGCCAAACTTGTAGACAAGATTGGCGGGGGTTATATTGAGATTGACATGGCTGCCCTAACACATGAGTATTCCATAATGGATTATGCAAGTAATAAAATGGAGAGGAATTTTTTTGAACCATACATGTAGGCCACGATTTCCGTTGTTGTGAAATTGTAGCATCTTCTCCATCTATTTTATATGATGCTTCTATCCTAGATAACAAAGAACAACTATTTATGGGATGCTCCTTTTTTTGCAATAAGGGAAAAACACTTCTTCAATTTCTTGATTTTTCTGAACCTGCAAAACATCCAATAGTGAATTTAGAGAGCAAATAAAATCAATTTTAAAATTTTCAAATAAATCATCGATTTCAACTCCTATATCTCTTGTTCTTGTAGTAGATTTGGAAAAGAAAGAAGAAACCTCTCTAGAATTCTTACCAGCCTTGGAGATTCTTCTTGAATACCTTACGCATAATTCACAAACATCATCTTATGATAACTGAAAACATAACCTTTCCCTATCAGATTTAAGAGTTCTAAAAATTCATCTTTGATTCCTTTGAGTATGAGTGTTTTCAATGCATCTTTTGTCAAATGCTTATGCTTTCATTTTTGAAGGTTGTATTGAAATTGCTCCACATAGTCCTCCAAGATTTCATCTTCCCCTTGTATCATACTGAAAATATCTTCATTGGCCTTGCAATAGTATTGGTACTTCTTCAAGAATACATTCTTCATGTCCTCCCATGTTTGGATACAGTTCCCACCAAGGCTCATGAACCATCAAAGAGCTACTCATTTTAGACTAAGAGGAAACACTTTCAACCTTTTATCATTAGTACAATAATAATATCCTCTACAAAGTACTTCAAACTCAAATAAGAATGTATCTAGATATTCATTTTCCAAGCCATGAAAATTTGGTACAACACATGGGGGAATGATGTGCATTTGTGTCACTCGTAGATCTCTGATAGGCAATTTAAAAATAGCAATGTGATTCATTTCTTACCATAATAAAATATGTTTTTCATGTATTTATTTGAGGCCATTCCTTCAAATGTTCCTGTCAATAGGTTAGTGGAATGGGTGGTGCTTACATCACCACTTGAGTGGAATTATGAGATTTTTTTTCAAAATTCTACTTCTAAAATTCCTACATCTATTAGTGCATGCTATATGACCTAAGCCTGACTACTGAGGGTAGACCCAACACTGGTTCCCTAGGATGCGCACGTAGGTTCTTACCATCCATATTCAATATATAGCTCTCAAGAATTCATGTATTCATCTACAACCAGATATTAGTGTGGTAGTGAAACTTGATTGTCTCCCTAACAACGACACCAAAATGTTGGGGAAAATTAATTTCTTAATAAAAACAACTAATCACTTGAACATTAATTATCAACCTGAGGAGCATATTTTTATTTCAAGGCAATCAGCAAAATATATGCATAAAAAATACCAACAGCTAACACTGGTTCTATATGATTGTGTTCTATACTATCAAGCTCATTCAACAAGAAATAAAATGTAAGACTTGAATAATAAAACTAAAATTAAAAAGAAGTAAATGAAAGGACAAAAAATTATGTTAATCACACAACTTGAATCATTGCTAAATTAAACCACACATTGTTGAATTGGAAATTTAATCTATTTCACCCGACATAATTCAAATGCTAATCCTGAGCAGTAAATTAAATGAAATCTAGAAATTGCAAGAAACAACAAATCTGGAAAATGCAACAGCCAACAAATTACTTTGAATAAAAGGAAATTTACTTTAAATAACAATGATTGAAATTCAAAGAAACAAGAACATAATTAAACTAATTTATATGCTTAAGGCAAAACCTCGTCCAAGGTAGTGGGCTTAACTTCCGAAGACGCAGTTCCACCTTGAGAAATAACTCAGATCATATTACATATAACAAACGTAGAACTCAATGGATAGATTCCTTGATTAAAACATATGAGAGAAATAATTACATAAAATTGAAGTTCTTATCTTTACCTCCAATTCAAAAATTGTTCATCTCCCATCTCTTATCTGTTATCTCATCTCCTACATCCTATCTAATAATTGTCCATCTCCTATCTCGTAATTATCCCCCATTATCCCCCCTCTTTGATCTCCATTTTCATTTAAATACACAGAGAGAAAACAGAAGTTACAACAAAGATGATTAAAAAATGATTTCCATTACAATTTTAGATTGATTACATAATCTCAATAAACAAGATCAGACCTGAAAGATATTCCCATCATAATTCTGCAGGAACAAGTCAAATCTGGTATTGCAATTGGAAGAATTTGGAAAACGATCACAACAACAAATCTGAGAAAATCATCTTCGAAGAACCTTGCGTTTCTCTCAATCAAAATCGAATTTTGGAAAACTACTCACAAGAAAACGTATGTGGTACGTTCTGCACAAAACCCATCTCTCGAATTTTCAAGATTCATATTCAATTGCCTGAAACATCCAATGAAAATTTCCACTTCTTATCCCAATGAAAGTCTGAGTTGGAATATTTGATTATGAGTTAGAAATCAAATTTGCAATCTGGAAGAGATCTTGGAGGTTAAAATAGTGAGTGATGTTATAAAAAATTCATTAATAAACCATCATTGGAAAAATAATGCATAATAATCCTCAATATATTAAAAATAAAGGAGAAAAAATAGTATTTATCCATAAGAGTATAAATAATTATAAAATGGAATTATATGATAACTTATGATAAATGATGCGATAAAGAATGGTAGAAATGGATGAAATAGATGTTAAAAAGTGATAATAATAATGAAAAATTAGTGGCTCAACACCCCCTAGCCAAGCTCAGGACCTCTCAGAGGTCTGTCTTGCACTACGATGAATGCTCACTGTGTCCTAAGTTTACTAGGCAAAGTGACCTATGGAAACATAGTTTTGGGACAGCATTGAGGGTGGAAAGAGAAGATGGGGGAGTACAAGATGGAAGTTGAAGAGGTTCCCTCCCCTGCAGATCAACATAACCCTCTAACCAATCACATGCATACATCCATTGATCATTAACAAAGTGATATAACCTATGATCAAAAAGATGAGTTGAATTTAAATAACATCTATCTTATGCCATATCACTAATATAATCACTAAACTGACTTCTAAACTACAGAAAGAAAACGTAAATCAGAACAACTAACATTCATCTATTTCCAAGAAATCATAAAAACAAAAATTTTGGACTGATGTTGTGAATCCTTCCACTCATCCTCCCACTAGAGAGGTTATGTAGAAGCTTGCAACCACGAGTTTTTATAATTTAACCTCTACTGAATTGAAAGAAACTATGAATTTCTTGGAATAAAGAACAAAACACAATTACAAAAGAGGGACCAAAGCATTTGGGTTGGGCCCTAACCCAAGGGTCTCAGCCCTCTGAAACCAACTCAAATGTATTTCAATAACCAACTTCTCATTATTAGAAAGTAAAGGTCTCATACATTACATGAAAGTTCAAAATGACAATGTCAAGCTCTAAGCTCAATAGCTACGACTTGTTGAATCAAAACTTTGAACCCTAATGAGATTTTCTTCTTGTTCATTTAAACAAAAGGGTGGCTGATAACATATCCCTTGAAAATAGGAGTGATTCCTTCCTTGATCTCATAAATGGTGGATCTTGTCCCTCTTAAGCTTCACTTGGACTAGGACTTACTTAGGTGCCAATGAATCTGAACCGGTGATAGAGGATTTTGTGATCCCAAGATGAGTTAGGGAGTTAAGGAGGTGGAAAAACCCCCTATATTCTCTCCTGGTTGCCTCCATCAAGCCCCTGCATAGTAATTTCCTCCAAAATGCTTATTTTTCCTTGAACTAAACCATATTGGGCCACATACTTTGACAAACACCTTTTACTCCTCTAAATAAGAATAATATAACAAAAAATTTGAATTAATGTTGGAGAAGGATAGTTTTAAGGTTGGAGGATTGCATGATGATCTTCAAAATATACCTATTAATGGGACTCATCACATTCCAAGGACCATCTTTGGCTGAAGGAATCATATCTATCAGATTTATTTTATGATGAGAAACTCGTGGATTTCCTTGTGAATATCATAATGTGAATCTTATTTTTCATCGCACCTAAACTCCTCTTGAGTGAAAATGAATGCATGAGTTATTGTGCAAATCAAATTATTCTTCGTTCATTGCATCTTGACTGGTTTCATGTGTTTGTTGTACTAGCATTACTTTTCACTTCTTTTGATGATTATGATGCTAGTATAGTGTGTTACCAATTACCAAGAAATAGTTTCTCACATTCATCACGCAAGGAAGATGACTCTATTATTCAAAGCATTGGTGAAATAGTTCAAATTGATTTATCTTCATTTATTACAAACTAGGAATCTGATGATTTAATCAACCCATCTTATAATTATTATATCTTTGATGAATTTCATTTGCTTTATCATTTTCCCACCAATATATCTAATGATAATTGTTTTACATCCTTCAATCTTCATCATTCAACATCTCACTATTTGGACTTTTGTCAAGAAGTTGAGGCACTTCAACCTTTGCTGATGGCTATGTCAAGTCCTCATTGTATCGACATGGCTGTTCAATATGATCAGATCTATTTTCCCTCACAATATGCCCATTTTGATCCTGTGCCTCTAATTTAAAATTCATATTTTAAAAGATTTTGGGGTTTTTAGGAGGATTATCATGAATAACAGTCTTACCTGGAAAGCTTCATCGCAAATAGAAAGTTTTGATCTTTCCTTATGCTAGCTATGGAGTTTGATCATGTAGATGGAGACAAATTTGCAGGAAGCTTCAAAGGTTTGTTGAATGATGGTTCTCATAAAAAAGATAATAATAAAAATTGGTTAGAAGCGGTGGCTATGGCCTATCTTTTTGCTGATAGGCAAGAGCTTTGATTTTTTTTAACAGGTTATTCAATTTCTTATCTTTCCTATTGCACATTGTTTTATATTTGTTTTAATCGATTGCATCTTTGCGATTGTAGGTGGGGAACAATTACAATGGATACAGTGGAAATTCCATTATACGTGACCCCTACCTTCTAATTGGTTAGGTTAGGAATAGGTATAATTACATTTTGGTTTACTTTCGTCCGACATTCTTTTCCTATAGTTTGTCTTGCATTTTTTGTTTTTGGTTTCACATCATGTTTCGCTTTAGCCATTTCTTGTCTTCTTTTCTGGTTTTATTCCCTTTTTATGCGTTGTCTTTCCTTTCATCTTGTGAGGTCATGCATGAAGATGCTCTGTTGGCTCAAAGGGAATGTGGAAAAATATAAAAGAACTTTGTAAAACTGCAACATTTGGCTAACTCTTTGTCCTTCTTCCTTGTCTTGGTTACATCTTTTGGTTGATCATGTCTCGATAGAAAATATGATCCTTGCATTAAGAAATCCTTGTGTCAAACCATGACCTCCATGTCTATTCTCGAAACCTCATGCTTGCACTCGGGTTTTTATGTCTTCATGCTTTCAGGTTGATCCAATCAAGTAGAGAAGGACAAGGTGAAAATCTAAGTGAGAAAACCAATATCAAAGGTATTATATATGTTTCTCTAAAGGGACAACCTCTCTTGCTCTCAATAAGTCATGATCCCTTTTTCGCCCATGAAATAAATAAGTGGTAATGCATAGTCCTATATAAATAGATAAATAAAGGTGAAATAAGAGAAACAATTCATATGCAAAGAGGTGAAGAAAGAAAATCCATCAAGGTATTTTCCAGGCTCACTAGAAATGGAGAAATGTTTGTGTTCCTAAAGTGACTTTTCTAGGGTATTGTCTAGGCTTGCTGGCAGGGGAGCAACACTAGAGATAAAAAAACTACACTCTAAAAATCTAAAGCTCACAAACTTCATTACCCTGTCCCGATTCGAAACATTATGTGATCACTAGTCTTATGTTTATGTTTAACCAAGTAAAGGAATGAAGGGGACTATGTTTATTCACAGGGTAAGTGGGGAAGCCATGGTAATCTAAAATATGAATCAATACTTACTGAAGAACTAGACCCTTAACAAAAAATTGACCAAGGTAGAGAAGCTGGAGTTCTACCAGTGTGTTGCCAAGTGTTGCCGCTGTGACAAACACCCTCCAAAATTTTGCGTACACTCGAATTTTGGAGCCTATTGTGTATCTTACAATCGATCATTCCATAGTCACTTCTTGGCCAGCTAATGCTTTTGATCTCCCTTCTTGGATTGGAAGTGTCGAAGTCACTTTCTCACACATGCTTAGTCTGTAATAAGTGCATGCGCATATTATTTTACACAATCTTGGACAAGCATAGCACGTTCCATGAAAATTGTGCCTGTGTGATGTCCAATCCATGTCAACGGTTATTGTGCTGTCAAAATGATAATTTCTCACATTCTAGCTACGTTTGTGCTTCCATTTCAGTGATCTTTTCAAACTGTTGCTCTCGTGCACCTTTGTTTTCACGAGTGTCATTTTCATGTTTTCGACTACGCTTTCACTTTGTTTCACTTTAATTAGTTTTGTTTTAATGATTCTTTGCTCTGGCATGTGTTACTTTCATTGTCGTTACACATATCGAAAGAGTCATTCCCATTTTAGCAATTGTTGTCTTTTCACATGTTCGTTGTCGCACAATGTATGTATTCTTGTTTTGGTGGTTTAAAGGGGTTATCTTTGTGTTAATGAGTTGTTCTAACCATGTAAACATCAATCACACTCATTCTCAATGTTTTAATCATTATCACACAAGTGTCATCATGGTCATTGCAAAGTGTACCTTTAGTGCCGCACTTGTCATAAAGTCATAGCAAAGTTGTCGTATTGAGGGAAATATGTTGTTAACATGTTCCGAATGATCTATGTTGTTATATTGTCAAAGTGTTTCAAGTGTGTTCTCGTAGTCAAACCGTATCATTGTTCACAATAGTCTCTTCGGTCCCACACTTAGGAAAATTTCAAAAAATTCCCAGTAACCTAGCCTCATCCATCCCTCCTAAGTTTCACATTTTGTAGTCTAATCTCTAAAGTAGTGGCCTTGTCTCTTGGAACTATGCAATGCATAGTCTTTGCCTCCAAAAACTATGCATTTCACAACTTCAGTGCTCAAATCCCGACCTTGGCTCCCAGAATTGTGAAATTCCTCCTCCTAATGTAGCCTCAAGCTCATCCTTGAGCTCCTAAAGTGCACAATTGCGTAATGGCCTACCCTCCCTTGTCTCCTGGAGTTGCACAATGTTCTCACCTAGTGCTCATATCCTCAAACTATCACAATGATCTCCATAATTGCACAGTTTTCTCCCTTTGCCTAGTCTGAACTGCACACCACGTAGTATAAAGGCTCAAGGCTCCCCTTGACTACTTAAACTATGCCATCAATGAGCCCTTTTCCAAGCCTTCCATTTGGTTCTATCTAAGTCAATGGATCAATATGCACAATCTTAGACTATGGGGTTTTAGGACTGATGTCGTCTCATCATGAGTGAATTACAGAAACATGTACCTTATCATGCCATGGCAAAATGATGAAGAGGTATATGGAGAAGGAGGAAATGCTAGAATACACATATGGATATGAAGAGATAAGATGATCATCAAGCGAGAAGATGAAGGAACACCAAACTATAATAGAATGTCAAGATCAAGATCACATGGAAGACTCCTCATATTCAAGTCATAAGGAGGAGGAAGAAAAAGAACATATACCATATTTTGAAGAAGGCACAAAGAAAGAATTAGAAATAATGACAAATGGAACTGTCACATCATCATTTAGTCCATGTCATGTCATGTCACAAGTCATCATGTGCCACATAATTATTGTGGATTATGTAATTACCTATTCAAAATGTATTTTAAAGTGGAAGTCCAAAGGATAAATTTAGAATATGAAGAGTCATGTAAAGTGGAAAAGTCATAAGAAGTCAAACTATCATGAGGGTAGTCAAAGGGTCACAAGGAAGGTGAAGCATCACCTCTTCGTTATATATACACCCTCATTGTAACGGAGAAAAGGAGTTTTCACCTTGTCTGCTCCCAGAAGGCATTAGAGAGATAAGATGGTTCTTTTGAGGAGCAAGGAGTGGCTCCAATGCTCCACTATTGGAGCTAGTGATGCTCATTGTACGCATGTGTCTTGGAACTTTTACTTAATAAAAAAATCCTTCATGGCTAGCACGTTCTTCATGCATGGATTATGAATATTTGTAAGACTATTCTGCATATGGTTGTATTTCATGTTTGTTTTTATCTATGCAAAATTAGTTGAACCGTTTCAGTTATTTTATCACTTATCATATTGAGAATGTGCTATAATGGTTGTTATTGGTGTCCCATCCTTGAGGACTATTCTGCAAGATACTAAACAGATCTTTCTCATTCATTGGTTGTAATGACCATCGCATATTTTGTGGACTATTCCACTAGGTGTCAGACAGATATTTCTTGTTTACGTGTGTCTCCACTTAGGTGGTACTATTACCTCTCTATTATAGGCTCAATTTACTCTTTTCCTCTATAGTAGAAGAAATTTGACACACTTACAACTGAACACTCACTAGGCACACTTACTTACTTTTCAAAGACACATGTGCATTCCTATCTCTTGCTGATAGTTAGAGCCAAGGAAAATCAATAAGAATACATGGAAACCAAGTTTATAATCTAGATGGGGATCCCATTCCAAATGGTGTGATGTCTAATTGGGACTTCACATCTGGGAGACCCCTTGGTTGACATATTTCCAGCATTGTCAACATGGTGTTATAACAATGGTCACCCAAATGAAGCCACTTTATACAAGATTTATATTGGCCTGATAACTTTGTATTATTTAATCCATGCAATATCTCCACATGTTCATTTTCATAATATAGGTAGTTGGTTTCTCTTAATTATCTACAATGATTTCCTTCATGCATTAGATTCAACACATAACCCCAATTTATAAAATCTTACAACACAATAATGGACAATTCTCGACGCTTGAGTTTTCTATCTTGAATTTAGTTATAACTACAACTTCATTGTTTTTACAATTGCAACCTCTAGAAATGTTTTTTATGTGTATTACAAGCCCAAAATCAGTCTATGACCATTAATGCAACCTTACACTAAGACAAAAATAAATTCACAAAAAATTAGGCCTTAAACAACGAGAGAAAAAAATTAGTGTCCATCATTCAAAAACACTAAAAATAGTTTCCTTGGCCTCCTATGTCTTCACTCGTAGAGATAAAGGTTTTCAATGTCACCAAAACAACACAAAATTAATTTAATACTGAGTCGATTCACTCACCAGATCAAAAGGCTGGCTGAAATAAACAACATACACATCAATCATAATGAAATTAGTGAATCTTTATTAATGACTTCCAATATTAATCTAGTATAAAAATGTGAAGGTGGATCTATATATTCTCAAGATTTCATTTTGATACAGTCTGCAATTAGTTTCATTATTCAGATATTCAATCAATCATTTTCCTGCAACCCACAAGCAAATACACAAGCCATCATACCCAATTGACCCCTTGATTTCTTGAGCACAGGAAAATATATCGATGACAATTGATGAATTTCAATCATGTGCATGTTTGATCCACACCTTAAATGATTGATTCACATTTATTATATTGAAAATTAGGCTCTCCTTTTTCGCATGCAAAGCATCAAAGATCACACAATTTGATTCTTCACTAGGCTTCGCCTTACACATAGGTAAAAATTTAGCTTCACAACACTCTTCCATGTAATATTCTTCTTCACATAGGCTGATAGAAACTTTACCGCACCACTATTTACCATGACCCTTGACTCATCTCCACGATTAGCCACACATAGCATGCCAATGCACCTCAGGTAATCACCTCACCATCTGTCCAGAACACAACACATAATACACCACTTCAAAACACCCTTAGTTCTCACACCAGCCTCACAACCCTCACTTCTCATGATTGAAGCTTTGATACAAACTCAAATAATTGAAGAAAAAATATAAAGAAGGGTTGCAACTCAGTGGTGGCATAATGGCTGATAGAGGAGACTCCACCATTCACAACACACTTGTATTCAATAGGCAAGAAAATTGTTACATATATAGTATCACAATATAGTTGAAAACATTCCTAGAATATAGGATCTAGTAACTAACAAAGACTAATTAGGGAATTAGTCCAAACATATATCTAACAAAACATAACAAACACTATTATTAGGAGAATATTCTTGATTTTCCATTATTAGTATAATGTTTTTTTCACCATTTCCCTTTGCTACCTTGGATTTTCTTCCTGTAATTTTCTTCCCACACCTATTTTCCTTTCCTTACATGTTTTTTCTCGATGAGGCCACATTCTTAAACTCCTCTTCCTCCCACGATACTATCCTAGTTTTGGTATATCCCCTTTTTGTTTCTATGAATAAGCTCTCTCCTAGTTATAGCCTTTAGTCTTATTATCATTTCCTACCCAATATGCCTCACCAAGAAGCATGTGTTCAACATAGCATTTCTTATCTGTGTGAGCAGGAAGGTTCTCGTGCCCAAGTGCAAGTAACAACCCCTTCCCAGTTTCATTGTGAACATACCCCTCAACCTATCTAGGAAGAAATTGAATAGGTGGAATGTGAGATAGTAAGGGAGTGACAATGTCTTGCTGATTTGGAGTTTCTATTAGACATTGTCACTAGGTATTTGACATGGGTCATACTTGTGGAAACACAGTTAATACATGTGTACATTTGATATTTATTAGCACCTCAAGTTTCTGCTATGTAGAGTCTTGTTGCATAGGAATGGGGCCAAAGAAGAAATCTTATTCATACTAGAAAACATCCAAAACACCATGCAATCCCTATACTAAAGACAAGGTTGCATCGAAGCTCACCTAAGGTTCCCTGAGACTCTATTGGTTCTCCTAGTAGTAGAAAAAGGCCTATTACTTGGTCTAAAGGATACTCTTAGACAGAGTCTGGAAAGGGCCAGATAGCCTCCGAATCTTGTCCTCTTTTTTTGAGGCGACATATTTGGTAAATTCCTTCCCAGTCCATCTCTGGTTGGAGTTTTCTTGTGTTTGGGGTATATTCCTGATATGGGATATTACAGTGGTATCAGAGCATAGATATGGCTTAGCTGTGGAGCTAGAAATCTATGACATCAGGGGAGAAACCCTATATCTGTTATAGAGGTCAGAGATACAGAGACGCTGGGCGTAGGTTGGAGAATACCTAAGGAGAGGGAGTCTGTGTTCCAGTGGTGGACGCAAAATAGGAGGAGCCTCTGGTGGACGCAGAACAAAGGGAACTGGTGATGGAAACAGAGCAAGAGGCTTCAATGGTAGATGATGAAGGGAAGAGATTTGCAGATATGCTCCTCAAATCAGTGCAGGATTTGTCGAGGCAAATTGAGGTGATGGGGCAAAGATTCACGGTAGTAGAGGCCTGACAGCTTGAGAGCCCACGGGTTTTCCAGGTTGGTGAGGGATTGGGTGCATCCCACCATTTGCTAGAGCAGCATGATACTACACAGCAGGTGGCCTCACATGCCCCTACATTCTCTACCATGCCCACTTTCTCAGGAGCAGACACGAGGGTTGTAGCCCAGCAGGAGGCAGAGCCTGGACACATGGGTGATTATTTTGTAGAGTACCAGGACTATGGGTAGGAGTTTAGGGAAGCCCTCTCATTCCATGATTTTGTTCAGCTCCAGTGCGATAGTAGACCCCGTGACCATCACAGAAGGTACCGACATTATCATGATGGTGACACCCACCGTGTAGCGAGTAGATTCCACTTGCCTATGTTTGATGGCTCATCAAATAGTTTGGCAAGGTCTTGGGTGGAGAAGCTGGACATTTATTTCCAACTTAATCAAATGTCAGAGACAGAGGCCATCAAGGTGGCGACATTACACTTGGATGGTGAGGCCCAAGATTGGTGGTTTCATGGGATGGTTACACTAGGACACTCCATGGTGACGACATATGTTGAGTTCACCAGGAGATTGATGAAGAAATTTGATCGGAGGGATCCAGAGCAGCATTTTGTTGAGCTGACAAGGCTCAAACAGACAGGGAGCCCAGAGACCTACATTGCATATTTCTTGAGGGTCTCAGTGATGGTGCCAGATCTATCCACAGCACGGAGGATCTATATGTATGTTGATGGGTTAGTAGAGCCACTTTTGGGTCTAGTCAGATCCGCTAGACCGATCGCCCTTCAGGATGCTATTAGCAGGACCCGGGACCTACAGGATGTCTTACCCAGGACCCGGACACCTTACCCCCAGAGACAAACTTTCCAGTCTAAGGGGAAGGATGTGAGGATTCCACCTCCAAAGGGGAATCTAGGATGAGTACAGATTGATGATGATGTCAAGAGGGATCTGAAGAAGAAGTGGTTGTGCTTCACATGTCAGGAGCCATGGGCACTAGGACATAGATGTGCTGTTGGCAAGGCACATTTCATTGAGGTTTTCTCCGAGAGTAGTGGAGAAGAGGATGACAAGGATGGTGTGGAGGCAGGAGATAGCCATGATGGACAGGGACCTTTGCCACCTCCACCGCCAGCAGCAGGTGGTGCACCTTTTGCACCCACCGGAGGGGCCCTTTCCACATTGCAAGGAGTTCCCAAGTATCTGATGGTATGCGTACGAGGGATGATACGTGGCCAACGAGTGTCAGTTTTGGTAAATAGTGGGGTGACCCACAACTTCATCAATGCATAGATGGTTGAGCGGAGAGGCATACAGACAGAGAGCTTCGATGGGTTTTCTGTCTTGGTCCCAGGAGATCAGACCATGACGTGTGCTCAATATGCTCCAGAGCTTTCAGTGACGATGGGCACCTACACATTGACTGACCACTTTTTCATGGTCGATATTCTGGACACCAACATGATTCTGGATGTTCAATGGCTCATCACTCTAGGGAAGGTCACGACAGATTGGAAGACCCTAGAGATGGAGCGGGATGATGAGAAGATAGGGATGCATGAGAAGATATGGGGACAACATACGTATCCGCCTCAGACTGTTTCGGCTCATCGGATGGAGGCAGTCTTCCGGAAGGGAGACATAGAGTGGGCAGTAGAGCTGCGTGCATCAGAGGCAGGGACTACAAGGTAGACAATGCACCTGGAGATATCGTCCATCCTTGACTGATATGCCATAGTATTTTGGGAGATTCTGCCGCGTCAACCACCGGACCAAGGACTTGAGCACACTATTGAGCTTGAGTAGGGAATACAGGCAGTGATTACTACCCCCTATAGGCATCCTAAGGCCTATCGGGACAAGATAGAGCGGGCCATTCAGGATTTGCTGGCTCTTGGGCACATCTAATTGAGCACGAGTCCTTTTGCTTCTTCTGTGGTGTTGGTGAAGAAGAAGGACGGTACATTGAGGATGTGCATTGACTACAGGGCCCTGAACAAGAGGACACTGAAGAACAGGTACCCCATACCTAGGATCGATGAGTTGATGGATGAGTTGAGAGGAGCACGGTTCTTCTCAAAGATTAATTTCAGATTAGGGTACCATTAGATTCATGTGAGGGAGCAAGACATTCCCAAGACCGCCTTCAGATGTCACTATGGGCACTTTGAGTTTTTGGTGATGCCCTTCGGGCTAACGAACGCCCCAGCTACATTCCAGTTTTGCATGAATCACATCTTTCGTAGTCACTTGAGGAAGTTTGTGTTGGTGTTCTTTGATGATATACTCATTTACAGTAGGACATGGGAGGAGCATCTCCAGTATATTGAGACAGTATTGCGCATCTTGGAGGAGCAACAGTTCTATGCCAAGCTCTCCAAATGTGAGTTCAGGTTGATGGAGATGTTATACGTGGGACACATCATTAGAGTGGACGGAGTGAGGGTCCACGAGGAGAAGATTAGGGCCATCAGAGATTGGCCGGAGCCGAGAAACGTGATGGAACTTCGAGGATTCATTGGCATTTGTACTTACTACCAGAAGTTTGTCAAAGATTTCTCACAGCTTGCTGCACCCCTGACAGATTTGACGAGGAAGGGAGCATTCAGTTGGTCAAATTCAGTGTAGCAAGCCTTTGATAGGCTCAAGGAGGTTATGAGCAGCTTCCCAGTGCTTGCATTGCCAGATTTTACACAGCCATTTGTTTTGGAGTGTGATGCGTCAAGAGAGGGGATCAGCGCAGTATTGATGCAGGGAGGTCACCCTATAGCCTTTGAGATCCGGAAGCTCCTTCTGCACGAGAGGTTGTATTCTATATATGAAAAGGAGATGCTAGCCATAATGCATGCATTGGCTAAGTACCGGCAGTATTTGGTGGGGAAGAGGTTCAGGGTAAGGACTGATCACAACAACCTAAGTTCTTTTTGGAGCAGAAGTAGTTGCAGGAGTGGCAACAGAAGTGGATCAGTAAGATCCAAGCATATGACTTTGACATTGAGTATGTCAAGGGTAAGAAAAATGTGGTAGCGGATGTTGTCTCTTATGAGCTTGGATACAGACTGGAGGGCTCGACTCTTAGTAGAGTACTCCAAGGACAGGTTTGCATGTGAGATTCCAGATGGGCAGGTGGTAGATGACAGGTTTAGGGTGATCGATGAGATCATCTATTATAGGGATTGGATCTTCTTGACTAAGGGGTCTCAGCTCAAGAAGAAGATACTCCAGGCATCACATGATTCACCATTGGCAGGCCATCAGGGGTTTACCAAAACCTACAGGGCCATTAGAGAGAGGTTCTCCTGGAAGGGCCTCAAGGAGGATGTACTCCAGCATATCAGGGAGTGCGATGTTTGCTAGCGGAACAAGGGAGAGATGAGCCATCCCGCAGGTTTATTGGAGCCGCTATCCATTTCAGAGGGGAAATGGGAGAGCATTTCGATGGACTTCATCACAGGATTGCCCACAGTAGAGGGCAAGGATTGTATCTTTATCATCGTTGACCAACTGACAAAGTACGCACATTTCTTTTCCATATCTGCACACTACACAGTAACATAGGTGGCCGAAGTATTCTTCAGGGGGATCTTCAGGCTACATGGTCTTCCTAAGACCATTGTCAGTGACAGGGATAGCCGTTTCATGGGTGGGTTTTGGCAGGAGCTTTTCCAGTTGTTGGGGATGGAGTTGACTCCGAGTACCAATTATCACCCATAGACAGATGGGCAGACAGAGATAGTTAACAAGTGGCTAGAGGGCTACTTGTGTAAGTATGTCAGTGGGCAGCAGCGAGCATGGCTGAAGTGGCTACATCTGGGGGAGTATTGCTACAATACTTCACATCACATATCCATTGGTATGTCACCATTCTATGCCTTATATGGGTATCATCCTTTATCTTTTGTTGACGTGATGTTGGTGACAGCAGGGCTCCTAGAGCCAAGATTTGGATCCAAGAGAGTCAGGATATCCTCTAAGCTCTTAAGGATAACATGGCTACAACGCAGAACCAACAGAAGTTGTATACTGACAGGGGTCGAGTAGAGAGGAAGTTCGAGGTGGGGGACATGGTCTACCTACGATTACAAACATACCAACAACTGTCACTGAAGCAGAAGGGGGCAGAAAAACTCAAGCCCCACTTTTATGGTCCATACAGGGTGATACACAGGATTAGACAGGTTGCATATGAGTTGGAGCTACCCCAAGGCAGAAAGATTCATAAAATGTTTCATGTATCATGCCTGAAAAAGGCATTGGGGTAGTAGGTAATAGTGACAGATGAGCTACCACCTATGGATGATGAGGGGCATTTAGTATTGCAGCCGGAGGCTATCATTGATACCAGGGAGAGGTAGCTGCGGAGTAGGACGGTCTAGGAATTCTTGTTGAGGTGGAAGAATTTGCCAAATGAGGATGCCACTTGGGAGAATGAGAATATCTTACAACATCCATGACATTAGTTGCTTGAGGACAAGCAACATTTTGCGGGGGGAGACTGTAATATTCCTAATTAGCCCCAGCAAATTGGAATATTCAATTTTGCCAAATTTTGCCTTCTATAGTTATTTTGTAAATAAAAAAAAGTGAGAAAGGGGGACATAACTCACTTTTAGAATAAAAGTCACTTCCTAGTAGGACAACGTTGTGACTTAAAGGGAGAGCTAAGGGGGCAAAAAGGGGAATGCAGAAATGGAGCCCGAGCAAACACATGGAGGGACTGTGCAGGAGGGGAGGAACACGTGGCAAAAGGGGAATCATGCAGGAGAAGGTGAGCATTGGGATTGAGAGAGGCAGAAGCTATAAAAGAGAGAGGAGCCCCCTCATTTTGATCATTCAGTTATGTGCATTTGTGATAGTCGTTTTGGCTTAGAGCACGCTGGTTGTTTAGCTAATCTGCAACATTGTTTAGTGCATTGAGTGTCTCCATTTGGAGATCTCACCTTTAGCCCTGGGGGACTTTGAGTGCCTACTCGAGCAAGGTATTTTCGTTGGCATTTCAGCAGTAGTATCTTCAGAATTTCAGCAGTGTTTTTATCAATGTTTTGGAGGACTACGCAGCACTGGGAGAGGGACGCAGTTCTTTTGGGAGTAGTCTGGATTGAGGGTTTGTGGAGGATTTGAGCCGAGGGATTGAGCAAGAGATTAGCTCTTGCATATTGGAGGAGTTTGGCAGAGTTCTGGGCTAAGTTTTGGAGGGTTCTATTTAGTGGAAATGTAGAGTAGTGAGGAACTGCACAGAACCCCAAGGGGGTGGTTTTTGGGGTCAGCCATTCCAAGAAAGCTTCCTGGGTTTTTCTCGGTTTCTTGAGTAGAGTCGGATTCCAGAGTTTCAGCTTTTTCTGAGGAGGGGAGCAATATCAAATCCTCATTTTATTTCTAGCAGCAGCAGCAGTGCAGTAGTTTTCCCAGTAGCTTGGACGTAGATCAGAGAGGGGCCATTCCTTTGCTATTCTGAGTGTATTTCTTCACTTGCCTTATGCAAGCAGAGGTGCCATCTTCCTGATCACCTCCTATACTCATTTTATATCTCAGTATAATAAAATGGCTTAGCATTCTCTCTACATTTCTTGTGTATTTGTTTATGGTTTATTTGATATATATAGTATCATTGTTACTTATATCTCTGTGAACATTCTCGACTATTATACCACTTTTGTGTCTCTATTATACTCTTAGACAGAGTCTGGAAAGGGCCAGGTAGCCTCCGGATCTCGTCCTCTTTTTTTGAGGCGACATATCTAGTAAATGCCCTCACAATCCATCTTTGGTTGGAGTTTGCTTGTGTTTGGGGTATATTCCTGATATGGGATATTACAGAAGGAAGGCGAGTTCGAGTGGACCCGATAACAGATAAATGAAATTTATATTAAGACGCCACGTCTACGCCACCGATGTCAATATTTCAAAGACATACTCTGCAAGAAAGGGATACAAACCGCCATAGTGCATAATGGAGGCACGCTCTATGTTCAGTGGAAGCACTCATGACAGTGTTGATCCATCAAGATGTCATTACCTCCAGATATACCTTAAAGCATGCCAGATGTGGGATGATCAATGCAATGTATTTAGTTTCCTTTAGGAAATTATAGGGAATACCGTCCGCTCCATACAGGTGCAAAGAGATAACATGCAGTCACTCTCTCTTAATAAACATCCTTTCATTTTTCCCATAAAAGAAAAACACCCCAGCAAATGTAGCCTCAAAATGTCGGTAGTTTGACAGACTGTTCTACATCCATATATTTATTTTGTATATTGAATAAGCTGGTAAGATGGAGGGTCAGGTGGATACAGAGAGTCAGTTTATTCCTGCATAATTATTACCTTTAGAGATGGAGGGAGGACTTTTTTTTGGGTAGAACAACTTTTGATTTATTTTTCTAATAAAGAAGACTGTTTGGTCAAGAAAGAGCCATTTTCAGATTTATTTTCCTTTTCTTTCATGTGTTTAGAATTAGGATGTTGTTGCCAACATAAATATAAATGTGTTTTGTTTTGTGCATATTGATAACAGAAAGTTCATGACTAGTCTTGGTTATTCAAATATAATTTGCTACCATGGTTAATTCATGAGCGATTGCTGATTCGAAACCTTGTTAAACTTCAGTTGCAAGTTTTACTTGTATGGAAAGGAATGTGTATTCCTATATGAGTAATTAGATTGAAATTAAGTTTTAATACAACCTTGTTCATCTGTGAACCAGTAATTGATTCGTTTGGACTTGGAATCTATATATGATGTTTAACCTCTTTTTTGTTACGCTCCTATAGGATAGTTTAGAATAGTTAGGACTAGCATAAGTAGTTAGAATTAGTATGGATAGGATTTGATACATATAGGTTAGTTGTTCCTTTTGTTGATTTAATTGAAGTCTTCCTCCAAGAAGCAATCTTTCAACACCTATAACATTTTATGGGATCCTATAAAACTCGTTGGAACTAGCCACTCAAAACGAAAGCAAATCTAATTGGGGTTTGCGATCGGGTTAGTTCCCCTTTTTGGCATAGCGAACATTCACCACGTCAACACAATCTAATGGGTAAGGGAGAAATTTCTCAGTTGTCACTTGGAGAAATTTGTGAGTTGTGCATACACATTTCAAGAGGCAAAGCAAGAACCGAAAAAAAATCAGAGAGATCCTCTTTTATCATATATTAATAAATTTGCAGCTGGGATAGTAAGTAGAGCAGAATTATGAAATTTTCTTGATAATTTTAAAATAGATATTTTAGGGAGTCTTCATTAACAAATTGACATCCTTAAAATACAAAATAAGAAAAAAATTGAAAATGTTGCATTGTCCATTTTTTTTCCCTAAGTGCGGAAAGAAACATGCTTAAGAGAATGTCCTCTTGATTTAAATAGTGTAATAACTTGTGTTATTTGTGTGGAAAATCATGATACAAAATAATGTCCCTCAATACCAAGTCTTAAAGTTTCCTATCAAGAAGGAGTACGAAATCAGGTAGATCCTCTTTTTTTTATTGCTAAAAGACCTTGGCAGAATCCACAACGAAATACAAATCAAGGTTTTAACACTCAACCATTTTCACAATCATCACAAAGTAATTGGAGTACCCCAATTCCTTGGAAATCTTGGCCACAACCTTGGTCACAACAATGGAAAATCCTTATGGGAAGTACCCTCAATATCCTCAATTTCCACAATTTCAGCGATCATATCCTAATTTTCCTCCACAATAGTATCCTTAGGCCATTAAACACAATCAACCTCACAATTTGAATCCAAAAATTTCATTACCATTTCCTCAAAGACCAAACTAATTTCCTGCCCAACCACTCCCAAATCTGAACAATAATAAAAATCCACAACCTGTTTACATATGAAAGGACAAAATTTTCAAACTGACATGATAACTCCACTAGATCTAAACAATTTTCAACTTAGATCTGGTAGAATATTAGAAAAGAAGTCCCCATCAGTTGTTATTCAAGAAATTGAAAAAAGAAAATATCTCTGAAGAAGAAAAGTCTCTTAATGAAAAAGAAAAAACTCAAAAATAAGTTACTCCAATACATTCAAATAACTCAACTCCTATTATGGAACAACCTTCAGTATCTATTTCAAAACCACCTTTTCCTGAGAGATTAAAAATTAATGAAGGGGTCGAAAAATAGATTTATTACCTGATTATGACATGTTAGATGAACTAAAGAATGTTTGCATAAATATTCCTTTTCTACAAGTCATTAAGGAAATACCAATTTTCGCAAAGGCAAATAGGGAATTCAGCATAAAAAGACTGGGAAGAAAAAAAAAATATCAAGAGAATCCAATTAGTTAGAAAAATTGCAGATATCATGATGGGTAAGACAACAATTCAAAAATATCTTGATCCAGGAAGTCCCATTGTGAAAACACATCAATGGTGTAGAGATCCCAAATACATGGATTGATCTAGGAGAAACCATAAATATCATGAGTAAACAAACTATGAATCAATTAAAACTTTCTAATCTTCAATATACACCTACATTGTTACAATTGGTAGATATATCTGTAATCAAACTTGATGGTGTATTAGAAGATATATATGTATCCTTAGAGACTTTGGAATACCCTGTCGATTTTATGATTTTAACACCCAAGAATAACTTAGGAGGACATCCATTGATTCTAGGAAGACCATGGCTAGCTACAACCGATGCTTTTATAAGTTGTAGATATGTTGATATGTTCATTTTTGGTGGGAGCTCAACAACGAAATTTACATTGTATCCACCTGCAAAAACAACAATAGATGTTGAAAATCAAGAATGGATAGATGATGACATTTATATAAGACTAATCTTTGCTACTTCAAAAATAGATGAGGAAGATCAAATTTTGAATTTAATGGAAAATAATGAATCTTCATCATATTGTGAATCTAGTCAGAGTTTTCAAGAATAATGTTTGAATATTTATCATCCCGTCAACTACCTTTGCATTCTATGTGTTATAGACATTTTTGTTATTATGCTGGGGGCATACAAACTTATCATCGAGCAGTGTTACCGCAAGGTTCAAGCTCGTTAAAAAATAAACCCGCACCGAGCAAATGTTTCCACCCGCGTTTAAGCTCGTTAAAAAATGAACTATCCCCTGGTAAATAACCACCGTGAATGTAACATTTCAGCCATTAAAGCCTTGGTCATGTTTGCACCGTCACCTCCACTTTTCCATTGGCCGATCATTCACCTCCATTTGATTGTTTACCCATTTTGAGGAACAGCTGCGAAGAGTGATTTCACTGGCCATCCTTGTGACACTGCCGTGCTTGGAAAATTCCAACCTTTACCTGGAATCAGTTGCTACCCATTTTATCACTCGTTCCTCAAAAGACGAGTCTTCTTTAAGCTCTTTTCATCTGACTCGTAAAATATGAAAAGATTGCCGAGTTTTGGCCTTCCAGCTCGTTAAAGCGACAGGAAGTGCTATCCCTCCTCTAGATTTTAATCTTTTTGGACCTGAGGGATTATTGCACAAAAAGATCGAGTGCTTGTTTTGTTCGGCTCGTTAAAACTATCGAAAATTCATCCCTTCTGTATTGTTTTATACTTTTTCAGACTTAAGGGATTAGATGACGAAAAAGGACTTCCGGAGTTAACTTTACGTACCTTTTCAGACTCTCTAAAAATAAAAAGGACCGAGTTATCTTTGTCGTTAGACTCGTTAAAAAGATTAATAGCGACAAACTTGTCTTTAGACGAGAACGAGTTTCACTATCGCTAGGCTCGTTAAAACATAGCGATGGGTTCGCCCGAAGGGCAAATTATATAACAAGCATATGTTATCCTCCTCAAGCTTGACAAAAATAAAGAGGTATTGGTCAGCAATGACTGGGGAAAAATTGGGAAGAAACTCAAAGAACCTTTATTGGTAGCAAGTCGCTCTTGAACATGACACTTCCACTCCGTGCCTGAGTCGGGTTGGGTTGTTTCATTCACCGGTCACATCACCATGGTCTCGCCATACCATCCACCTTTGGGGTAAATGCTACCAATCCATCATATAAGTGTCACCGATATGTTCAAGAGAAGTCATCCAGAGAAGTCACCCGCGTCCCATCCACTGCCATACATTATACTTCATTCTTTCATGACCGCCACCCTGAACCATATATCATCAGATCGTTTTCACCTCCATCAAAATCATTTGCTCCGTTCCGTGTCATTGATGTGGGATTCATTAAGGCCCTCCTTTGATGGATCGCTTCTTGTCGACATCAGCTCATTATCCAAGAAGTTGATCTAGGAACACCCCCTTCAGTACTTTGAAGCTTGCATGCCTCAATGGCAAGTTTCTCACTTCCGGCGACAGGTATACATCAATGACCTTCGACCGAAAGATTTTGCGTGGTGTTCAACACCAAGTCCTTTATTCATACCACGTGAATTGTACTACAGTACCTTGAGGGTCATTATCATTATCGGTGATTCCTCTCGCGCTTGTTAACAATTTACATCATTGACTGGTAATCAAGCGATGTCTTTCCATGTTCGACTTCAAAACATTTCTCACATGGATCGACTTGTACTTAGAGTGAAGATCGGACGAGATTGAAGACCCCGGATCTAGTTTCATCCATCCGGGCTGCGATATATATTCAGGAAAAATAAAGACATTGACATGTACAGCACTGCAGCACAGATGATCATCCTACCAAAAGGATGATGATTTCATCAGAATCATCAGTCTACCATCAGACGATTGTCTGTCCTATGTACATAAAAATGAATTTATAAAGCTGAGCATGGGAATGCCCGCCTCAGCTGGATCATGAAAACAGTATGAAAAATAATGTATTGTATTTTATCTTATTACAGGTCTCCTCCCAGCATTGAAAGAACTTCGGATCCTCCTAATAAAGCATTTCACCCGATAAACGGCCTCATACTTTAGGGGGCAACTGTTATAGAAATTTTTATGCCTTACAGCTCTAAGCATGAAATGTCCATAATCCAAGGGATCCAAAGTCCCTAAAAGTGTTTTTCCTGCCCCTAAAGGAACAAGGTCAACCAATGACAGCTTCTCCCAGAAGTTCTCCACCAGAAACTACTCAAAACTAGTCAAATCAGGATCAATTCAGAAGCTCCACTAGCTGCCTGTGTTGCAAAGCACCCAAATACACTGTCTAGGTGCGTTGCAACGCACTTGAATACACTACCCAGGTGCGCTGAGCGGGAAATGACAAGTGGCAGAGTCATTCAACGAGGTGGAGAGACAATGGAAGCTTCCAAAATCTTCTCCAATGACACTTGCCTCACTGAGTTCGACCAGTGATGAGTAAGAGGCTCTCAGTCTCCAAGTGGAAGCAAGAACTGACAGAGAGAAGCCACAAGTCAAAACATAAGCTGACTCATCCTCTCTGCTTACATCTATATATGGATCCCTCATCCCAGAGATCCAGGAGGCTGGAATTTTGTACTTTGCAGAGAATTGTTGTTGGTTTGAGATTGAGATTAGTGCATTGGGTGATTTATGCTTTGTTGGAGTTGAGGAAGGGATTCCTTTGCTGGGAGGTAGATGTTGGATCGGGACTCACTTGGTTGTATCTCCTCTTGGACTTATCATATCAATAAAACTATTTGAGTTTCTCCTACGTGTTGTGTATCAATGATGTTTTTTTATATTTGCATGTTTAGCTTAATCTGATCCTAAGCTTTTTATGAATGTAAATCTATATCTTCGTGTAGTTTCTCTCTTCTGTGATCTTGCAGGAATTTGGTGAAGCTGGGCCGGTAAGGGAGTAGGGATCTGGGAGCTATTGAAGAGAGGAGCGATTGGATCAACAAACTAGCACAAGACACAGGTTAGTTTATCCTTCCTCTTCGTTTACATTTCATAAAGAAGAATACTCAAGTAGTTTTCCTTGTTTGTTGCTAAGGCACTGTCACACCTTAGAGTGGGATAGGGGCGTTCTGAATAGATACTTTTCCCAACAACACTATGGAAAAATTTGGAAATTATGCAATTGTAATCTTTCAAGGAAAAAATTTGAATATCAACAATAATTTGAAAGAATTTCAAAAGAAATAATTAATAAAGATGTTATAAGAACATTCCTCTGCTTATGCATGGGAATATACTAACATGAAGGGAATTGATCCTAATACTTGTATACATCATATCTACATTGAAGAATATGCCAAACCAATTCTGCAACCTCAAATAATAATGAATCCAAATCTAAAGGAAATTGTTAAGGAAGAACTACAAAAACTGTTGAATGTCAATTTCATTTATCCAATATCAAACAGTCAATGGGTTTCACCCTTAGTAATTGTTCCTAAGAAGAACGGAAAATTGATAGTTTTGCATTGACTATAGGGAATTGAATAAGGCCACTTTAAAATATCACTTTCCACTTCCTTTCATAGATCAGGTTTTAGATACATTGGCAGGAAAGAAATATTTTTCATTCTTAGATGGTTTTAGTGGGTATAATCAAATCCAAGTAGCCCCAAAAGACCAAGATAAAAATTCCTTTACCTGCCCATCGGGAAGTTATGCTTACTAAGTACTTCCTTTTGGATTGTGTAATGTACCTGCAACATTCCAAAGAGCAGTATTAGGCATTTTTTCTGATCTAATTCATGATTGTGTGGAAGTATATATGGATGATTTTACAGTTTATGGAAATTATTTTGAAGAAGATCTTAACATTTTGGAAAAATTTCTCATTAGATGTAAAGAGGAAAATCTCTCATTAATCCTTGAAAATGTTTTATGATGTTTACTAAGGGAATTGTTTTAGGACACCATATTTTAGGAAATGGAATTAGAGTGGAAACATTTAAAATAGAAGTTATTTCTAAATTATCCATTCCAACCTGTCAACGAGATGTTTGAAGTTTTCTTGGTTTCATTGGTTATTATAGAATAGTCATACAAAACTTTACAAAAATTGCATCTCCACTTTTCAAACTGCTCACAAAAGAATGTGAATTCAATTGGAACTTTGATTGCCAGAAGGCCTTTGAGTCATTAAAAGAGAAAATCTTTGAACCACCCATTCTTAGAGGACCAAATTGGAAATTACCTTTTGACATTTCAACTGATGCTTCAGACACAACTTTAGGAGTTGTAATAGGACAAAAAAGAATTAACTCCATATGCCATTTATTACACCAGTAAAATTTTGACTCTTGCACAGTTAAATTATACTGTCACAGAGAAGGAGTTTTTAGTTGTTGTCCATGCTATCAATAAATTCAGACATTACATTACTGGCTATGAAAATTTTGTACATATTGATCATTCTGCAATTAGATACTTAATAAATAAACCAATCACCAATGGAATGATCACTAGATGGTTGTTGTTGTTGTTGCAAGAGTTTAACATTACTATTTTGGATCGACCTAGAAAACAAAATAAAGTTGCCAACTTTTTATCAAGGATACAAAATGATAATAATGACATGTCTGTAGAAGAAAATTTTCCTGATGAATATGTTTTTTCAGTATCTACTAAATATCCATAGTTTGTTGACATTGCTGACTATTTGGCTACTAAGAAATTAACATCATATTTGTCTCCTCGAAAAAAAAGGAAGGTAATTTAAATTAGTGCATCTTATTCATGGATAAATGAAAAATTCTATAAGTAGGGCCAAATCTAATCATCCAAAGGTGTGTTAGAGAAGATGAAGTACCTTAGATATTGAAAATTTGTCATGATGAGCCATGTGGAGGACACTTCGCTCACAAAAGAACTTCTTACAAAGTCCTTCTCTTAGGATACTATTGGTCTTCCCTTTTTAGGGATGCCAAGGAGTATGTTAAGAGATATGATAGCTATCAAAGGATGTGGAAACTCGTTCCTTATAATGAGATGCCTCTACAACCTCAAGTACTTATTGAGCCTTTTGAAAAATGGGCTCTGGATTTTGTTGGTCAAATCAATCCACCATCGAGATAGAAAAGGTACATTCATGTTTGCACTGATTATGTTACAAAATGGGTAGAAGTTAAAGCACTTCCTTTTGCTACTGAAAATTATTTAGTTTCATTTATTTTTGAGGATATCTTTACTCGTTTTGGTGTCCCAAGATAAATTGTAACAGATCAAGGTACTCAATTCACATCCATGTTGGTACAAGATATAACGGAGGAGTACAAAATCAAACATCAGAAGTCTACTCCATATAATCCTCCAGCAAATGGATAGGTGTAGTCCACCAATAAAGTCATTGAGGTAATTCTCACCAAAACAGTGCATCTGTATAGAAGAGATCGGACAGAAAAGATTCCAGAAGCTTTATGGTCATACTGTACCACATGGAAAAATACTACAGGGCATACTCCTTGTGAGCTTCTTTATGGGAAACAAGTCCTTTTTCCTATTGAGTTTCAAGCCAAAACTTTCAAGACAATAGTCAAATTGGGTCTTGATCTTTCAGAGGCACAAAAACAAAGAATGGAGCAACTAAATGAACTTGATGAGATAAAACAAGATCCAATCCAAAGAACCAATCTAGTTCAACTACAGAGATCCAGATGGAATGACAAATATATCAAAGAAAGAAAGTTCCAACCAAGAGATTTGGCATTACTGTTTGATTCAAAGTTCAAAGATTTCCAAGGGAAATTTCAAACTCATTGGCTTGGGCTTTATGAGATTGAAACAGTGTTTGATAATGGTGCAGTTAAGATCAGAACTATTGATGAATAAAGGACCACTTTTCTTGTGAATGGCCATCGACTGAAAATCTATCATAAGCCATTGACAAAGGAATAATTTATCAAATATTTGCAAGATAATATTGATTTAAAGTTGGTGAAGAAGGATTTTCCTTCTTCCCCAACTTGATCTCCAAAAGTATTTTTCTTTCTTAAAGGAAATAATAATAATAATAATGTATAAAATTGAAAACCAACAATGGTTGGCATGTTTATACAGAAAATCTAAAGTGAAAATAATTTTTGACACCTTAGATTTTCCTCATGCCTATTCTAAACCCATTTTATTTATATCCCACTCTTTTCTTTTCAAAAATAAAATAGCTACAGAATAGCAAGAAATCTGCAACTTTTACATAATTATATAGCTGATGTTTGACAGGAACCACCAATTGGGCAATTGAAGTAGTGATCAAATTCATTATTGAAAGCACCTAAAGGCAATGAAGAAAGGAGAAAACAAAGGTCAGAAATATCAATGTGAAGGTATTGAAAGGTATGCAAACATTCAATTTAGTAATAAGGATAAAAACATTTAGTATATGAATTTTATGATGATTGTACCACCGGTTAAAAACCATCATTGCCTAAGGTTGAAAGATATTTTGGTCATATCACAATAACATTGCAATATTCTCCAATCCTTTCACAACACTCCCAACTCAAATTCGAATTCATTGAAGAGATCACCAAAATTGCCAACTCACATTCATTAAATCCTCCAAAATGGTCATTTCGTTCATTCCTCTCCCATCCTCATTTTTTTTTATACCCTTGATGAAACCGCTCATTCTGAAACCCTGATCCATTTTCTGTCAAGAAGCAAGTCAGAGGCAAAAATTTCCAATCATGGGGATCATTTTGAGGTCTGAGACGAATGGAAGAAATTTCATGGAAGGTTACCTGCAAGTGAAAGAGATGTTGTATAAAGCGCAGTGGCTACATTTCCTGGAGAAATTTGATGGTTTCAATAAAGAGGTGGCTAAATCCTTCCCTAGAGCTTTTGATGGAGTATAAGTTGAGATTGGAGATATCAAATTCACAATGACAGAGTCCCTTATTTTTTAAGCTATTGGCCTGTCTAGAGGAGGAGAACGATGGTTTAAAAATAGAGGCATATAAAATGAAGAATGGAGAATTTTGTTAAAGAATCCAGGTATGGACATATCCATTTTCAAGAGAGGAAACCCAAGCACTACACTTAAAAGTGAATGGATAAATCTATTACTGGTTATTAAAAAATTTACCATTGTGAAGGAAGGTTGTTTGCATATTATTTTATCATGTTCGCCTAATAATGCATTTTCTAAAAGGGAATGAGATGAATCTCCCATACTTTTTGTTGAATAGCTTAAAAAAAATGTCAAGAAATGTACAGAACAAGATTCAATTTATAGAAACCACTATGTATCATCATGGCCTCATCAAAATGCTTATTGAATTCCACCTTAATGGTTCAGGAGATGATTGGGAAAACTTATTACTTAGAAACCATTTTAAAGAAGAAGAAGAAGAATAGGCCAACATTAGTAAAGGAAAAAGAGGGAGAAAAAGAGTATCTGAAAAACATATTCAAAAGTTACCTCACCAGAAGTCCCAGGAACAATCAGAGGATGAAATTCCTATTGCAAAAATTTTAGGAAGCATAAAAAAGAAAACTATTAGAAGAAAGAAATTCAAAAAAGAAGAAGAAAACACATCCAAGGAGATAGAGGAGGTCAAAACAGAAAATAAAAGAATTCAAATTGAAAAGCCCCCTCCATCAATTGTCAGAAAAAGTGCCAGGCTTAATCTAGCACTAAAGGAACCATCTCTAAAAGATATGGAATATGATTAAGAGGAAATAGAGAAACAAAGGACTACCTCACCTACTGCCATTTCACCCATTCAAATCCTAGGCCGAAGAACACCAAAGATAGATCTAGTACAACAAGATATATATGATTATATCGAATCTCTAGAAAAGAAAGTTGCGGAAAAAACATCTTGTTCAACAATGCATGAAAAAGAAGATCAGTCTAGTAGCCCATAAGAACCTCCAGTCATAAATATTTTAAAACAAGAAATATCTAAGCTGGAGATGCTAAATAGACACATACAAAGGGAACATGAAGCCTTAAAGATGCAGAATGAAATCCAAAGGACCCAAAATGACAATATTCTCTTACATTTGAGCTTGTGGTATAAGAAAAATAAGAAGTTGAAACAAAAGAATAAGGTCCTTAAAAGAAAAGTGATAAATCTGAAATATAAAATTTTGATGAAGAAGATAAGGATTGCAGTGGCAAGGAAAAAGGTGAAAAAGAAAAATTTGGATGTGCTAGCTCAAGTTTCAAAGGAGATGCAGTAGCTGACAAGGGAACTATTTTTTCATTTTTGCATGAGGACATGCAATGACCTCTGTGTGGGGGAATGTATAGCCTCATGAATGCTTCATCTTGACACTCTTCTTCACTCATTTTCCTTCTCCTTGACCATTACTTTTAAGATGATAAGCATCAAATTGTAGATTTTTGACGTAGGTAAGGTAGTAATTATCCTATTTTTCATATTTCCTAGATGATCCTTATTATTAAGTTAAATTTTGCATTGGCTACCAGATTCGTACAATTCTGCAACTAACATCTGTTTTGCAACCAACTCCATTGTTGAACAGCGTCTGAGGTGTCATTCAAGGAAAGAGAGATATGGGCAGAAAGAGGTTGATCCCCTAAATGATCTCCTCCTATTCATCTGCACCAAATTGGTAAAATAAATCTTGAATCATGTGGTCAAAGGAAAAAGTCAACATGTCGCTGGAGCAATCGAGCGAGAGTCCGAGATGGAAATGCCTCACGATTTGCTTTACCGAATAGAAAATCATGAGCAAATCATTATCTATTTCTCAATTTGACAATTGAATTAGAACTCTGTTAGCTGAAAGTAGGCATGAAAGCCTCAAACTTTTATTAAATGGATTTTATAAATACCATAAGGCAGGACAAAATAGGGGATGACGGGAATGAATATTTTGTGACTATAATCGTTTTAAAATGCTATGTTTTTATTTAATGGAAGCACCTTTGAAGACTTCATGCACAGTTATTGTTCATTGGAGCTTGAGACCGCCTGTTTGTGGAGGGACCCTACAAACGATGAGGATTTTTAACTTGTAGATTTCCCTTTCTGTTATTATTTGTTGTAGTATTTTTGCATATGTTCATTTCATAATTATTAGTATAATTTTAGATTAGATAGCGGCATTGATATTTCTTTTGATTAGAAAATCAGTAGAGAAGTTCTCTATTAGTTGTTTTTGGATCATCAAATAGAAATATTAATCATAGCCATTTATGATTTTGATCTCCTTATGGTAGTTTTAAAACTCTCTTTTATAGTTTCTAAAGCTGATTTAAATCATCAAAATACCAACGATTTCCTTGGAATTTCATTAAAAGCATTTCAACTTCATAACATAGGATGTTTCTCTTTATAGATTTGACTATATAGATTTCTTATAGCTTTATGCTCAGAACATTTGTATTCAAAATTTTTCTTAGTTTAATTTTAGAAGAAGAGTGGTTTGTTTGCAGTTACTTTCTTGAACTTTCAATTTTGAAGCAAGAGTGAGCTAATATAGTTTTCATTCTACAAGTGTGTTTATTTTTGCAAATGTGAGTTCTTTATGGTTTCATTTTTTAATAATAAATATAGATTTAAATTCATGATAATTTTATTTTCATTAGATAGAAATGTTAATTTCATTTTTAAATGGGAATACAAAACTTAAAAACACATTTCCAATAACTCAATCAATTAATAAATCCAACTTAATAAAAAAGGAATCTAGCATATATTGTGCACTTGGACTTCATAAGTTTACCAACTCCGAGCGATAATATATGTAATCAATTTAAGACAATTAAGTTGACAAACAATAAATTTCAAGGCGAAGCCCTTTTATTTTGTAGAAAAAGATTCTTTTTGGCTTTTTGAGGCCATATGAAGACCTTTTAAGCACAAGAAGAGCCTAGACAGGGGTTTTCAGGCCTTCTCAATGTGATAAAGGCATTATTTTGGTGATTTGAAGCTTTTAATTTTATGTACTAATCATTTTATCATCATAATGAAGTGGTAAGCATTGGAAGTAGACTCAGAGATGTAGCCCAAGATGAGTGAAATTCATTATCAACTTTCCTTTTTTTCTCTTGTATCTATTTCGATCTGTTGCATAAAAATACATAAACTAACTTTCCATTCATTCAGTAAAACCTTCATTTCAATTTTGGATCAAATTTGGTATTAGAGAATGGTTTTGTGAAGGTTTGATAGGGTTTTCAAGTTTACACATGCTCGCGAGATCCAACCTCAAGAGAGGAGAAGGATCACTTGAAGAATTCAATCCTGAAATTGGCTCAAGAAGGCCACCTCCTCAATCCCCTATTCAAAAATCAATGGCATGTGAAGAAGAAGAAGGTCTTACAAAAGCAGAGCGGGAAGTTCATAAAATTTTTTATGATTTGAACGATATGGTAAAAGTGTTGTATAATGGTATGGAACAAATACAAGGAGAAAGTTGTCATCAACCAAAAGAGGAAGATGGTGGAAGAAATGGTCCTCACAAACTGAATGATGAATATGTCGAGGGCAACAATCCTCCTCCTCCTCCAGCTCCTTCGCCACCTTCTCCATGTTGTATTTTAACTACTGCAACCCCTAAGGGGTCACCAAAACAACATGTTAAGTATCCTTAAGCTTGATGAAAAGTTTGAATTTCCACTCTATGATGGAGAATTGAATGTTGAAAAGTTAGATAATTGGATTTGACAAATTGAAGTTTATTGCAGGATCCAAAACATTAATGATTATGCCACTAAGATCCAAATTGATTCTCTTCTCTTTGGAGGTACAACTCTTGTTTGGTAGGAAGCCCAAATTCAAGAATATGCTAAGAAAAGTGGTAATATTATCTCTTCTTGGAATGAATTTATTGCATCATTAAGAAAATAGTTTTATCCATTGGCATATAAGAAACAAGCAATGTTGAGAAGGTGAAATCTTAGGCAAGCTAAGGGTCAAAATGTCTAAAGCTATACCCAAGAATTTCGTAAGCAAGCTTTGATTTTGTTTATTCCTTTATATATAGAAGAGACACTTATGAAATATATTGGTGGTTTACTTAGCTATACTAGACGCACTATTCTATGTTTAACCCAACCAAGTTAGATGAGGTGTGTGTACAAGCTACACATTTGGAAAATTGAGGAAATGACATGAATACGTGAGAAGATTTCAAAGGATCCATCCAAGACATGAGTTGATAAGTCAAAGGGGAAAGGTAAAGAGAAACAGAAGAAGACATCTACTACTAATAAAGAGGAAGTAAAAATCACTTGAAAGCATTGCAAAAACATGGTCATGATGAAGATCATTGCTGGAAGTTGCATCTAGAATTGAGGCCAAAGAGGTTTTCAACAAGGGGAAACAAAATAATACTGCTAAAAATCAACAGGATTTGGGATCCAATTCAAGTGACAAAACAAAGATCACAAGCATGGGAACAAAAGGTATGGCTTCTAATGCAAGTACTAGTTCTTCTAATGAGTCCTCTGAATCTCTAAATGATAAGAAAATGAATGAAATTTTTCATATTAGAGTGGTCATAATTCATAAGAAGGTTGATACACTTTTTGATAGTGGCCCCCAAGTCAATCTCATTTTTGAAGCAATCATTAAGAAACTTAACTTGGAAACAACACCTCATATTAAACCTTACCCCTTAGGTTGGGTATGTGATGATGCCAAATTACAAGTAATAAAACAACGTAAACATAAGTTTTCCATCATTGTTAATTTTGTGGATGTGGTTGTTCTTGATGTTGCACTAATTGAAATTTGCAGGATTGTATTAGGGAGTCCCTATATGTATGACCAAAAATCCATATTCTATCGTGAGGAGAACAAATATCATCTCTTTAAAGGATGGATTGAATACATTGTAAGAGCACATCATAAGAAGACAATTTTTTCTCTTGTTAGTGGAGAACAAATGAAAATACTTGTTAATGCTAGCAAGAATTATGTATTGTTGATTGTAAAAGCTAAGTATGTTGATAAATCCAAAGCCTTCTCAGGATGTGATCCTAAACTTAAGTATGACTTGAGTGAATTTTTTGATATTTATGGCAAGATGTTTCAGGAACCCGAAGAAATCCCTCCAAAAAGAGGAGTTCAACATGAGATTCAGTTGCAACGTGATTCTCCACTTCGTAACATTGGCATGTACATAATGTCAATTTTGGAAAGAATGGAGATTAAGAATGAGGTACAATAGTTGATCGACAAAGGGGTCATTAAACCTAGTACATCTCCTTATGGATCTCCTATTGTTTTGGTGCCAAAGAAGGATGGCACATGGTGCATGTGCATTGATTTCCAAGCATTGAACAAGATCATGGTAAAGAATTGTTATCCTATTCCTCACATAGATGATTTGCTAGATCAATTGAAGCATGTTGTTTATTTCACTAGGTTAAATTTAAGAAACGATTATCATCAAATTAGAATTGTTGAAAGTGGTATTTGGAAAAGTACTTTTAAGACAAAACAAAGATTATCTAAATCGTTAGTAATTCATTTTGGGCTTTATAATGCACCCTCTACTTTCATGAGGGTGATGAATGATGTATTGCGACCATTTCTTGATGATTTTTTCATAGTCTACTTAGATGATATTTTCATCTTCATTAAGACTCGTGAAGATGTAAATATGTAAAACAGGTCTTGGGTGTCTTAGAAAGGGAAAAGTTGTATTTGAATATGTCTATATGTGAATTTTGCAAGAGATCTTAGGTGTAATTAGGTCACATTGTAGGGGTGGTGAATTGAAGACAGATCCCTCGAAAGTTGAAGTCATTGTAAATTGACCTAAGCCCAAACATGTAACAGAAGTAAGGAGCTTCTTGGGAGCATCCCAATACTAGAGGAAGTTCATTGCAAACTTATCATTTATTGCAGCACCACTACATGCTTTGACATGTGTGAAACAAGTATTTTAGTGGGGAGGCAGGAAGCAGAAAACCTTCGACAAATTAAAAGAAAATATCAGTATAGCACCAGTTCTATCACTTCTAGATCTCAAAAAACCATTTGAAATCCAAACCGATGTAAGCGAATATGCCATGGGAGCAGTATTGATGCAATATGGTAAGGAAATATGCTATCACTCTGAGACCTTTGCAAATGCAATGATTAATTATCCAACATATGATAAGGAATTGTATGCTCTAGTAGAAAGTTTGAAAAAATGGAAGCACTCTTTAATGGGTAAATAAATAAACATACGTACAAATCATCATCCATTACAATATCTTCAATCACAAACTAAGCTACAATAATCCAAACACTTCAAATGGATGGGAGTTTTACAACAATTTCACTTAATATTTTTATAGAAAGGCATATAAAATAAAGTTGCAAATATGTTATCAAGACCTATAATCAATGCAGCTACAATTATGAAGCATAATCCGATAACACATTAAAGCTACATTGAAAAATATGCTCAAGATGAAGATTTTAAATATATATATATATATATATATATATATATATATATATATATATATGCAACTTTGAGTAAAGGAAATCAAGTTGAAGAATTGGATTATCATATTCATGACAAACTATTGTATAATCTTGGCAAGTTATGCATTCCACAGGGTGAAAGAGTTAATGTCATAAGGGAAGCACATACTTCTCTTATTGTTGGTCATTTTGGTGTAGGAAAAATAATTGCTCAATTCCAAAGATATTGTTATTGGCCTCGTATGAATGAAATTGTATCAAGATATGTAAGAGGATGTTCTATGTGTGCTACTATTAAGTCAAGTAATAGAAAATTTGGTTTGTATACTCCACTTCCTATTCCATCCCATACTTGGGAAAGTGTTTCCATGGATTTTATGGGGGGATTACCTATGTCTAGGAAAGGTCATGATTATGTGTATGTGGTAATGGATAGGTTCAACAGAATGAGTATATTAATGCCTTATAAAAAACAAATTACTGTTGAACAAGCATCACAGTTGGTCTTTAAAAATGTATGGGTTCACTTTGGGTTACCCACATCTATTGTATCTGGTCGGGATTCTTGATTTCTTGGGAAATTTTGGTCAAGTCTATGAGAATTGATGGAAACCAAGTTGAATAAGAGTACAAAATTTCATCCACAAACTAACACCCAGACAGAGGTGGTGAACAAGACAGTGGTACATCTACTCTAAGGATACTGTGGAAAACATCCTAAGCTTTGGGATGAACACTTACTCTACATTCAACATGCCTACAATCATGCCAAGCATTCATTGACTCAGACATCTCCATTCGAACCATGTTTGGGATATTTCCCAAAATATGCCTTAGATTTTAGATTGAGGAAAGATGTTGCAGTAGATGGACATAGTGATGTGGACAAAGCCAAGCACTTCATTGAACAGATTCAGATGGTGCATGAGATGGTATAGCAATAGTTGGAAAAGAGCAAAGCCAAATACAAGGCAAGACATGACAAGCATCATGTTGATCACAGTTTCCAGGTAGGAGATCAATTTTGGTTATACATCAGTGAGGAAAGGTTGAAAGGTAGAGGTAAAAAGCTCAAACCTATCAAATATGGTCCATTCAAAATCTCAGAGAAGACTGGCAATAATATTTTTCAATTAGATTTTCCTCATATGAAAATATACTATGTTGTAAATGTTGAAAACTTGTGATTATACGAGCCTCCTATGATTCTTGATCAAGAGAAAAGTATACAAGTACCTTCTATAGAGGATTTTGCACCTGAGTATTTCTATGACTTGCAGGGAGACACCATTCTTGACAGGAGGACAAGGACTTCACGCAGGGGTAATGTGGAGTACCTTCTTGTGAGGCTCAAAGGTATCAATCCATGTAAATACGGATGGATCAAGATCAGGAAGGTGAGGGATATTTTCGCTCACTTATTTTCTGAGTATTCCCAGATTTTGGTGGTCTAAAAGCTTCCAGTGGGGAGGAGTGATCTAGAGGATCCAAAATATGCTCAAAAAGTTGGAAGAGGCTCAAAAAAAGAATTTTTCACATGCTTATGAAACTAGTACCATTCCATACTTCTCGTCATCCTAATTCCAATGCAAATTGTATAGGAAAAGCAGGACATCATATGCCGAAGATACACTCAGTCAAATTTCAAGTCAACTAGGGAAAAAAGTCAAAGGTCAACATCCCTTCAAAGTCAAAGGTCAACATATAGTCAAAGGAAACGTGCCAACTTGACAAAGGCCACCACAAGGCCCAGTCAGAGACTGAAACATGGCATTCATAGAGGTCATCATGTCGCAGTTTTGGGTTGATGGTTTTGAACCAATCCCATAGTGTCATGTGGCCCAATGAGAGGGCACCATGTGGCCCAATTAGAAAAGGCCATGTGGCCTTGTTTTATTCCTCAAAATGTTTGATTGGTTGCACTCCATGGGGGTCAAACCCCTGACCTTCTAGCACTTATTCCTATGTTCCACCACATGACCAATCGTGTCTCTCATTATACGAAGGCGGAGAACTGTTATTTAAAGTTTGTTATCACCATAGTTGGGGGGAATGATATAGCAGGGTCCCGCCATATCTTGTGGCTCCTCCATATCCTCACGTTCTTTGTTATGTTACAGTGGGAGTCAATTTTATATAACATTTATAGTTTATAATACAATGCAGGTGATGGGTTATAGCATATTGTGTATGCCAAAATGGTGGTGGGTTCGTGGACCATGCCACCATAATATATTCAAACAATTATATTGTACCAAATTTCCCACAAATCATTCAAAAATAGTGCAAGTTGTGGATCAAACCTCCGAGTAGAGGCTTTATAACCAACTTACCAGACCAGCCCACCTATGTGGGTCTTGTTGTATAATTTTTAGGGCCAATCCCTTTTGTTTTGTAGACAAAGATTGTTTTTGGCTTTTTGAGGCCATATGGAGACCTTTTTTAGCACAAGAAGAGCCTAGACAAAGATTTTCAGGCCTTCTGAATGCGATGGAAGCATTATTTTTGCGAGTTAAATTTTGTAAATCAATGTTCTAATCATTTTAGCAGCATAATAAAGTGGTCACCACTAGAAGTGGGCCCGAAGACATTGGAAGACATAGCCCAAGATGGGTGAACTCCGTTGTCAACTTGCCTTCTTTTATCTTGTTTCTATTTCAACCTTTATTCCTTATTTTTGCTATAATTTTTGATAAGTTTATGTGCTTTCAAAATTTCGATCCGTTGCATAAAAATACATAAACTAACTTGCAATTTGTTTAGTAAAACCTTCGTTTTAATTTTGGTTGCAAACTCTAATAATTACATATCGTGGTTTCCATCTAGTTTTCTATTTTGGATTTAATATTTTAGTTTTCTATTTCTTAGCGAGTCTATGGCTTTGCTTTACAAGTTTCTTTTTTTAATGTACAATGTTAAACATAAGTAAATTTTAACAGAAGGAAGAATATTAAGTGTGTATATATATATAGCCCAGAGGGTTAGTTCAATTGGTTGCTTGTGTTACTGAGAGGTTGTGGGTTCAATTCTCTTAACACTCTTGGGGTTAGGCTCTGTGATTGAGCCGATAGGAAGTGATCCCTTCGGGTGGATGTACAAATATTTATGAGACCTAGCGGTCCCTAGTCTTCGGGTCCATGAACGACCAAAAAGAAATTGTGTTTGTATAGTTTTTGTTTAAGGTAAAAACCAGCATAGATCCATCTTAACTTTGGATCTACCAAATGTCGAGAAGGATCAAATCTTTCCAAATGCAAATCTCTTTTTGAGTGCAAAAGTTGAAGAAAAATTTACACCTCAAAATACTTGATCCCTATCGACACTACCTAAATTTAAAATGAATCTATGCTAATTTATAAATACATTTAACTATTCTAAATAAAATAAATTATTATTTTTGAATTCTAGATTTATATTATTTAAAAAAAAGCACGGCTTTGAAATTAATATTAATTTCAGAAATTACGACCCTAAATCATCAAATACCAGACTTTCATTGTTGTTTCTTCAAATACCATAAACAATTTACCAATTTTATATATTTCCATCTTTCGCTGGACCTTGAGTGGCGATGAGCATTTCAGTATATTTTTTCCATTATTTTTTTTCCGTAATTTTTCATTAATTTCAACAAACGTTTCTCATTATTTTAACCTTAGTTTGCATGAATAAATAAGATTTATATATGTTTTTGCGCAACTTCTAGATGTAATATGCTAACACTAACCCTTTCAAACAAACGTTTCACATTATTTTAACCTTAACTTGCATGAATAAATAAGATTTATATATGTTTTTTTCGCAACTTCTAGCTGTAATATGCTAACACTAATCCTTTCGAAGGGAAAAATGGGATTCATATCTCCTTTTCATAATATATGGGGTTTCTCTAATTTTCATGAGAAAATAGGATTCATATCTATTATTGTGTTCATATATGTTTTGTTTTCTTTAATTTTAACGAGAAAATAGGATTCCTATATATGTTTTTTCTATTGTATAGCAGTGTGTGGTTGTTAGTATGAAATTTTTGGAGAAGTTGTACTAAAAGTATTCATTAAGTGAGTGGTGATTAATAACTCTAACAATAAAATATAGTTGTTAATATTTTTCAGATCTGCAAAAAAAAGTTATAAAACCTACAAAAAGATGGCATGCAAATACATAGAAACATATAATAATAAATAATATACCAATTACCAAATGCAAACAAAAGAAATTTGATTTTATTAATATTGAAATTGTTTACGCTTGTGACGAGAATATGCAGATTTGGATCTACAAATCCCTCTAAGTGGGATGGGTCCTTTGGATACCCTTTGCTTCAACTTAAGTTCTCTCTCCCAATGGATGCAATGGACAAAAAGGAAATGGTGATGGTTTGAACTCAAAAGTGAGAGATAAAATGTCATAGGATGATAATGAAGACGATAAGAATGGTCATGTGGAGAACGAGGAGAAAACCCCTATAACAAAATATTAGGATAGATCTAGATCTAGAAAGATAATAAAAAATGTTAGACCAAATCAAGATCTAGCCATTAGAAATAATTTATTATGTTTTAGAGAAGGAAAAATTATTTGAAATTATCAAATATCTTTATTTAGAAAATGATTAAAGTAATTAACAAATAAAAAATGATTTATTAATTATTTTATTGGGATAAAGTCAAAGATGATTTAGAAATAATAATTAAATAATTATCTCATGAGAGAAATAAGGGGAAATCGTGGAATAATAAATAAATAATGATTTATTTGATTATTCCTAAGTGGTTAAGTAAAAAATGATTAGAAATAATCATTTCAAGAGAATAATAAATAAATAATGATTTATTTTATTATTCTTATGAGGTTTTTTTAGAAATAACTTAGGAAAATGGTTCATTAAATTATTTCCTAAGGTGAAAGTGGGTTTTGATATGTAATAATCCACGCTACATGGTGTATTTCGATCAACCTAGTAGGAAATGACTAGGTGATCATTTTTTAGGTTATAACAATTGTAACACACTAAAACTTAGACAAAGCAAAAATGAGATTCATATATGTTTTCCATAGTACATGGTTAGCATAAATTTCTCACTAATATTCTTTTCTTTATTTTGCATGATTAAATAAGATTCATATATATTTTTTGTAGTGCAATAAATTCTAATGGTCAGATAATCAAAATCACATCTTTTTCACTTGTCTATATTATCTAAAGACGGATATGGATAAGACATTTATTGATTCCATTTTAAAAAATTGTGTGCACCATTGTTGGGTTTGAAATCTTTTGCATGAAGGTGACATTGAATGCATATTGGTGGATGTCATTAATTACATTGGAGAGGTGGATCACAGGGAAGTTGGAATAGTGGAGCACACTAGAGCCTGAATAGTATAGTTGTCAAAAAATCTTGAAGAATCAATGGTATGTATAAGTATACATATTCTTTTAATATCATCATAGGACCATGTACTAAGCCAATGATTGGCTTAGTGCATGATTGCTAATGTTTGCCAAAAGGAGTGATCAAATCCAACCTATCAAGAAATGAATGGATGAGATTGATTGTGGAGCCTTACCTCAAAATCCGAAACCAACATAGAGGATTTGCAATCCACTTTTAAAAACAAAATATTTCAACATTTAATTTTAATTTTTGGGTTTTAAATATATATATATATATATTATAATATGTTGTATTATTATATAACACTAATTTAATTTTAAATTAAAGATTAATTAATTTTAACCTAAATCATTTAAAGCGCACTCCACAACCAAATGTTGGAAACTATTCTCTCTCACAAATTTAAAAAGAAATGAAGAAGAGAGATGAAAAAAATCTGACTATAAAAAATGCAAATTTGTTCTAAAGGAAAATATACTATGAAGTCATTTCTTAAAGATTCCAATTTCAATAAAATTACACCAAGGTCCTTTTTCTAGTGTACCTTTTGTTTTTCAGGTATTTTGTTTCTTACGTATATATTTTTGGTTTTCAAATTAAATCAACATAACTGGAAATTTAAACAAACTAACTCTCGAAAAGGAATATGTGTGATGAATGTACGAGTCAAAGATTAGTGGGAAATTCAATTTGTTTTGAATACTCCTATGATGTCTTAATGAAGTCTAAATAGTATAAATTTTAAAATCATGACCAATAGATATACTTCTTTGACCCTTGAATTCTTAATTGTTCAGATATTTTCATCACATGGTTATGGCTATGTGAATGCATTAAAATACTCACATAGCTAAACTTTGTTCCTTATTTTAATATTCTATCATTTCTTATTAAAGTTTATTAAATATTGAGGTTGCAAGTTGTAACGAGCAGTTGAATGATAAATATTTACAACAAGGAAGAATGAACACAATTTTTTCTAGTAAATAACAATTTAAATCAATTCATAAATTTAAATGCCTTTTGCATTGATTCCTCTTCAACTTGGGAATTTTCTAAAGTGTTACAACATTAAATTGGTGTTGTTGTGGAGTAGTAAAAGTTGAATATTTTCCTTGCGATTATTTAGAATTATTAAAAATCTACTTTTTGAGGTGGACAAGAATCAAGCAGTTTAAATTTTCACTTGCTAACTCCACTAGATTTAAGATTGCTCTGCAAAGTAAGTTCTATGGATAAAATGGAGTATTGTTTCTAGAAAAAATAGGTACAAGCAATGTTTATTTCGATCTTGTTACTTTGTTCATTGTTGGCTCATCCTACACATTTGATGAGGATTATTTCCTATGATATATTCAGCAAGTTATTTTCTCTATCAAAAAAGGAAATATCCATTCCTTCTTACACTTCTAAACCAAAAAAAATTGAATGCATCTCAAAGTCACATTCAACTTCCTACAATTTGTTTTGAAGAAAAGATTCTTAATCACATTATTTAAGAAAGTAGAGCTTCATATTTCAAAATGAATATAGAAATTTTTTTCATATGTCTGTTTCTTTAAAAGAAGATTTTCTTTAAAAGAAGATATTTAGCTGGGTTTTGTAAATTTTGAAGATATTGTTAAAAAGAACTTTCAAGGAAAGCCTAAAGTGAAAAAATAGACATATAAAGCATGTCATATGTTTATAAAAACATGGCATATAGAAACCTCATGGAAGAAGACAATTCTGGCTTTCCAAAAGAAATATCAACAAAAGATTTGTATTGTTTATATTAGCAATGGGACTTATAATTATTGGAAGTTTTGTTAAATTTTTTGTCACAAAGATCAATTGTTATATAGGAGTTTTTATTTTTAAACTTGAATGTGGGCATTTGTCGTGTTCTTGAAGACTTGGTGGTAGAGAATATGGAAACTTTAAACAGTTATGGGTGTATGTATCATAGTTGCATTATGTGTTTCCTTTATTCATGTGTTTTACTCTATTAGTGACTCAAAGGATAGATGGCTTGAAGACTAACAAAAAAGAGTTATCATGTTGCCATTGAAAGTTTGATTTCACTTGACAAGGATATGTTGAACTATTTAGAGGAGGACTTGTTGTACATAAATAAGCTTGGAGAAAGTAGTTTCTTTCCGTTTGTAATATGAAAATGAAAAAATAATTTTAGATTTGGATTAGCAAAGGTCCAAAAAAAACCTTCAAATTTCATAAATTCTTCAGGATGGTTAAAGAAAGTTTATATATTTGTCTCCATATCCGAATGGATAAGACACACACAATCTCCAAACAAAACTAGATGTTGTATAGCAAATAATAACAAATATTATAAATTGAATTGTATGGTTAACTCATTTTAAAGTGAAGTTAATACCTTGGATGGAAGGTGGTCATAATTTTTCGCAAAACAAAAGTTATTATCAAATTCTTGCCAGAAGTATAAGGTATAGCGTAAATAGCAAATATGATAGTGAAGGAAAAGTTGGACTGTAACTATCACCATCGATCTTATCATTTATAAGCAGTCTCATCCGAAGAAAGAGACGAGCGAGTTCACCCGCAAGGTATCGAACGTCGTTTTTACATTCAGACAACTGAGAAGATGGCTGGAAAAATCATTATCATGGTTAATGGTAAAAAATACAAAGAAGGTTCCATCCGCATGCATATTTTGAGAGTTTTCTCTGCGGGAATTGACAAGAAACATGGAAAGGTTTTGAGTAATCCAGATCCCATGATCCGCTTAAAAAATATTCACTGAATCAAATAAAGGTCAGGTCAATAAAAATATGTTGAAATAATGAAACATTCATGACTGCAACTGTAGCAAATGAAAATTCAATGTCATCCATAAATAAAATACTTCAATTTTCACTTTTATTTTACATAGACTTTATATAGTGACACAAAGTAATTGAAAAAAAAACATTTTAGTATAAGGAATATATGTAATCTCTTCATTGACAAAGATCTAATGCCTATAGTATGTTAGAAATGTGTAACGTAATTAATGTAATGTAAATATTTTAACTGGGTGAAAATGAAACAAAAATAATCCTATAAAAATTAAATAATAATAAATAATAAAAATGACCTATTGTATTCATGTGGAATATAACCTATTTAAGGGGGGAATTAAACTGGCCTAGATCCATCTTAATTTGATGTTATATTTAGATACATAATCAGCTCTAGAAAATGACATTGAATAATTAGTTGGGGATTTGTCTAGATATGATCGGAGGTGAGGGAAATATTAGGAAAAATGTAATTATTACATTTTATCTAATATCTCTTCCTACCTCCATCCACATTTTACTAGGTTTTACTGGGTAAAATATAATACTATGATATTATATTTTACTAGATATTTCCCCTCAATAGGTCTACTTTTTATTGTAATTTTTTTTTATATTTGAAGTTTAAAAGTAAACAAACTCAACTATAAAAATAGTAGGGGTGATGGGGGATATTGAGTAAAATGTAATATTTAGACAAAAAAATATTAGGTAAAATGTAATAATATTAAATTTTAATTAGTATTTCCCAAGACCCAACTTTTTATTGGGTGGGGGTGGTAATAAATATTGGGTAACATATAATATTGTAATATTATATTCTATCCAAAATTTCCCATCACCCGGTTTACTTTTTATTAAAATTATTCTAAAATATGTGAGGTTCATAAATAAACTTAACTCCTATGTGAACATTTATTCCCAATATGGTAGAGATGTTGTAATATTTAACATTTTGACTCGATAAAAATATAATAAAATTTAAATTAATAAAATAAAAATCATAAAACATAAAACATAAAATTGATAATCATATTTATAATTATAATTATAATTAATTATAAATAACAATTAAATGAGCCTAGATCCATCTTAACTTCGGATCTATCAAGTGTCAAGAGGGATCAAATTTCTTGAGATACAAAACTCTTTTAAAGTGAAAATAAATTTGATCCCTCTTGGCACTTGGTAGATCCGAAGTTAAGATGGATTTAGGATGGTCTTAAACAACCTATGTGGTAAATAAGAGCATGAAGCCTCAAAGATATTTTGATGATAATGGATAGGGAAAGGAATTACTATTGAGTAAAGGTTGTGTTTATTCCATTGCTATTAGTATATTGGTATATGAACATTCTTCATGTTCTCAACACAAATGTCGATGGACCCAAAAGATAATGTCTGCATTAATATCAATTAAGGGTATTGGTAGTCATTTTGTTAATGTTGTCTGCAAGAAAGAAAGTGTTGATATGAACAAACTAGCTGGAGGGATTTCAATAGTTAAGCTAGAAAACCTTATGACAATAGTAATTAATCCAAAGCAATACAAGATTCGAGATTGGTTTCTCAGAAGACAGAAGAATTATAACAATGGACATATGACTTAGCTCACTTCCAATGCTCTCGACATGAATCTCATATATGACTTGGAGCGTTTAAGAAGATTAGGAGCCACTGTGGACTATGGCACTACTAGGAACTACATGTTCATGGATAGCACATTAAAACCATTCATTGTAATAGAAAAAATGTTGGTGTCTCAAAGAAGAATTGAGTATATTTATTTTTTCTAAGAAATTGAAAATTTTTACCCTAGCTTGAAATGAATTCAAAGTTGCATTTTGCATCTTGGATAGAAAAACTAGCATCGTAGAATAAAACATTATCATACAATCTATAATGAATCATCAGACATTCTAGAATGAATCATTTGTACCAAAAATATCCACCCAAAGGGATCACTTCCTACCCGCTTATCCACAGAGCCTAACTCTGAGTGTGTCAATAGAATTGAACCTGTGACCTATCAATAACAAAGGGATCACTTCCTACCCACTCATCCAAGGAGCGTGACTTTGATGGTGTCGAGATAGTTGACCATATGGCCTCTCAATAATAAAGGTGCTTGACTAGACTAATTGAGTAAATCGGTGACCTATCAATGGCAAAGGGATCACTTCCTACCCACTCATCCACAGAGCCTAACCCCAACGGTGTCGAGAGAATTGAACATGTGACCTAGAAAAGGTGTTTGGCTAGACCAATTGAGTAAATTGTCACATGTCCATAATCCACTTTTGCAAGGCATTTAACTTATTTTTTTGGTTTTGAATGTGTCTATTAACTTATGAATTAAAAAGTAAGTAAGTATATATATATATATATATATATATATATATATATATAACTTTAATTTAATTTTAAACTAAAGGTTAATTAATTTTAACCTAAACCATTTAAGAGTAGTTGCATAACTAAATGTTGGAAGTTATTTTATCTTGCATAGTTAAAAATAAATGGAGAAGAGAGACTAATAAAGGCTAAGGAAGAAAAATTGTAAATTTGTTTTGAAGACTTTCAAATTAGATCATCATAACCATAAATTTATAAAAACCTACTCTATAAAAGGAACATGTGTGATGAATGTAAGACTCAGATATTACTGGAAAATTCATTTTGTTTTGAACACTCTTGTGAGGTTTTAATGAAGACTACGTAATGTAAATTTTAAAATCATGACTCATATATATATATATATATATATATATATATATATATATATATATTTTGAACCTTGAATTCTTAATTTCTAAGGGCATATTCATCACGGGGTTATGGCTATGTGAATTCATTCATTAAAATTCTCACATTGCTGAACTCTATTCTTTTTTTTAATTTTCTCCAAATTCTTATTAAAGTTTGAGGTTGCAAGTTATTAATGATCTAGCCTTAGTGAATGGTTGAAGGAGAACTATTTACAACCAGGAGGAAATGAATACAATTTCTCCTAGTCAATAACAATTTAAATCAATTCATATATTTTAATGTCCTTGGAATTAATTCCTCTACAACCTGGGAATTTTCTTAAGGGTTACAACATTAATTATGACTCAAGCATATTTGCATTATATTATAATGTTAATTTACACTATTTGATACTAAGAATGTCTTCATTCAATGGTTACGTCTAATTAGGAATAACAACCCTTAACATGTCTTGAGTTGATTAGGGGTTTACAGTGAAAAATATCACACCATTTTTGGAAATAATAGTTTTCTTATTTATGATGTAATTATTGGCACACCATGTCACAAATTCAAGGAAAGGGTAAGTCTAAGGAATAGAAAATTGTGCCAAATACAATTAATAGACCAAAGAAATATCTTGTTTGTGAATTGTTGGTATGTCCACTCCCTTAGTTGGTACAATTCAAGCTCACAATGAGAGTCATAGGCATCCCCTTCCCATTTAATTAGTTAAAATTCATATAAAATTACAGGTCAAAAACCCTTTACAAGTTGTGGGTTAGGTTTCTTGGTATTCATATTAAAAGGAAAATAAATGAGAATTGAAATTCATCCAAAGAAATGGGTGGGTGAGGGTACTGGTAAACCTTGCAATAGTCATCAATATGAGTGTATTGATAATTCCAATTACTTTTTTTCCTTCAATAGTTTCAAATAAGACAAACTATCACTTTTCTCTTTTTATAACTAAACCAACCACTCTTAGACACACAAAATCTTTCCATTAGGAAAAAACATGTGAGAAACAATATTTCCGCTCATTTCTCAAATTTTTATTCATGTCATGCTTACATGGGGTACAAATAAGCATGACAACTGGTTTCCACTAGGATTCTCTATCATTTGGTGTTAAGTCCACCTTGTTCACTTGTCCCCACTAGTGTGACATTATCCTCCACTAGTTCCACATCACCCGAAGCAGTTTTTGGTGGGGGTTTGATGATTGTTTTCATAAGTATTGGTGGTTGGGGCGGGGGGGGTTGAATCCTTTCATCATCAGTCACATACTTTTGGTGAGTTATTTCCTTGACTTCATTTTGTACAACCCCATTAACCTTTGATCATGTTTGGGGGGTCCCAAAATGATTATGGGTTATTTATCTCTAATGGCTTGCAATGCATTGATCTAAGCTACTCGTTATTTACCCAAGTTGTGAAGCATGTGGAATATATTGGATTTTGACCTTTATTTGATGAATTTTTATTTTTTTTACCTGTGCAAGCTTAAATTTGAAACTGTAGCAAACAATAAAATCATGAAAGTTTTGTGCTACAAAATTAGCTCCATATGGGATATTTTCTCCTTGCAAAACATTGAGAGTTGTACAACAATGCCTTCACCTCAGGCTACGGAGTCATATGTTGTGTCAAAAAAACTGCCACATCTGTCAATGTTAATCCAATCCACATTGATATAAACTATATGGACAATGAAACAAAACCACTAAGTTTCTTAAGCTTGAATGGAATATATAAGGTAATTCCCATCTATAGGCAGTGTAAGTATGTCACCATCTAGATTAAGAATAATAAAGTATTATTTCCTTTTTCTTCTATAATTTTAAAGGGGTCAAACCATAAACTGTCAAATTTTCCATGCTTGCCTTTGTCTTCTCGTGAATGATCCCATCTTAAGATGATATCACCAGTACTGAACTCTCTTTATTTGGATTTTTTTATCAAATATATTTTACATTTTGTCTAGATACTACTGCAATTTTTCCTTTACATGTTCTCTATCTCATTGTAATTCTGTAATTTGATTTCTTCTCCTTATGATATCATTAGGTTCTTCATATGATTCTTGTAAGATCTTAATTAAAATAGAACCAAATTGAGTGGGAAAAATGGAATCAATTCCATATACTAGCTGAAATAGAGTCTTTCCTGCAGACCTTTTGATTAATACCTTTTTCCCAAATTGGATATTTAATATTTCCATCCTAATTTCTTAGTATCTGCTAAGACATTTCTAATTATCCTCGTAAGCTGTTGTTTGAATATTCTTCTATATCATTGTCTTGGGGATAATAGATTGTTGAATGAATAAGAATATGTTGACATTTGATGAGTAAAAAGTTTCCTACAATCTCGATATCGTTTTAATTTCACCTTATCACTCACATTCAGTTAAATGCCATTTCCCATAAACATACATTCAACATATAGAATTCTTGAAATGAAATTTTCATATTAAAACACATGGGACTGTCAACACATGTTGAAAATTAATATGGACATAAACAGACCAACAACACACATAAAAATACACACAGATATTTGGTTAACTTAGACCTAGGAAAAACCCCTTCAATCTTCTCTGGTGAAAACCTCTTAGAGAGCTCTTCAAATTTATTTATCTTTCAAGTTCAGGAAAAATACATTTGCAGACAAAACAAAATAGAAAAATACAACTTATCTTTTTAACCCAAAACTCCTTGAAAATCGTGCCCACATTGTCTCGATTTCCATGCCCACATGAAGCTAAAAATATGTATTGTACAGATACAGACTGTACATACTATATTGTACGGATTTCGTATGGATTGTATGGATGTTTGTAGCTTTGTATGGAGTGTAAAAAAAGAAAAAAGAAAAAAAAAACTCAAAATCTTCTCTCGAACAACATGCAGCTCACAACATTAAATGTTGTTTGTACTATACCTTCTGCTATCTTCTATCCCTTGATTTCCATGCCAAGCTTTGCCCAGAAATCACTCCAACTTGCTGCAACAAATTTTCCTTCAGAACTCTTCTCCAGCTCTCAACCTCCTTTCTCCAATCTACTCATGAAGAAAATGCAATCTCTCTTTTCATTTTCCCCTTTTATTTCCCTAAATGACTTTTAGACTACCCTAATATCTAATGGATTAGATTCATTTAGATCAAGGGATGAGAATACATTTGCATTTAATTCTCACTTTCTATTCTTTAACTTGCCCATTAAATAAAGTACCCACATTGTAATTTATGTCTAAATTCACTTTTCACTTTATAATTTAACATTGTCTTTACCACTTATAAAGTCACTTTCACTTTATAAAGTCACACTTAGTAAAATAATTATTTGGGATACTTTTCCCTAGGTATAGACTAACCCATTAGAAACCGCTTATCCAAGTTATATTAAAAATCAACACTCCCTCTTACCAAGGAAAGTGTTTCTCACCACACCCATCTTGTCCCTGAAATCAACATGCTTGCCTCTTGGCAAGGACTTCGTGAGAACATCGACCATGTGCACATCTATTGATATATACTCCAGCTTCACTAACCCCTTCTGAACATAGTCCCTGATGAAATGATATCTGATGTCAATGTGTTTTGACCTGTCATGAAACACAGGGTTCTCTGTGATTTTCATGCAACTATGATTATCACATTGAATAATCGTCGATTTCAACTCTTGATCAAATAGGCCATACAACAACTTGCGAAGCAAAATGGCCTTGAAATTTGTTGAGAATGCAACAAGATGATGGAGCTTAGTGGAAAGAAGTCGCCTTCACTAAGTGGGCCCGCAGGCTATTTTTGGCGCAAAGTCTATTTTTAGACATATGGATCATGGTCTATGAGTTGTAGGATGCTATTTGTGGATGATTGGTTATGTTGGTAAAAATAGATGGACTTCTATTTTTAGACATATGGGTGGTTTCTATTTTTAGACTGCCAGGCTAAAAATAGAACAGTCGAATATTATTAGCTCATAATAATATTTGGACTATAAACATTATCTTATCCTCTTGGAGAACTTCAGTTTGAGCTACAGATGTGGCACATGTAGCTGTTAGAAGGAAATGCACTTTTCTTATGGGTCAGTTGAGATATTGCATGGTGGACTTCAGTTAGAACTCAAGTGGTTGAGTTTGGTGGAGTTGATTGAGGAGTTGATGGAGTTGTGTTCAGTTTGACTTGGTTAAACTAGTTGTATTTAGTCTAACTGCGGAATACACTAGTGATGAGTGATGTGAATTAATTTTTAATTAATTCACTAATTATTAACTCATAAAGCAACTAAAGAATACATCAGTTAACTCAGTGCATGGACAGTTCAGTGGAGACAGGTGTTAGAGGTTGAGATTACTATCAGTTGTGACTATAGTTGTGCATGAGATTTGCACAATCAATGGATTGAGTATTGCCAATGAGGATTGCGTGGTTCAGCCAAGTAAATATGAGTTTGGATCAGCCATTCATCATTATTCTCATGCAGGATTGCGCAGTGGAGGCAGGCAGACAATGGAGGAGATTTGAACCTATGATTGATTCAGGTCTGAGCTAGTTTTGTGTGTAACAGGTGGAGATAGTACTGAGTACTTGTGAGGAGTATTGTACTATGTATTGTTACATGTTCTCAATCATTATAATATACAGATAGTGTGGGGTTTTCAGCTGTATGCTTTCCCCGAGTTACATATTGTGTTAATGTGCACATGCGATTGATGTTTCATTGTTTTTAATTTCTCAAAATTGATGATCAACGTAGAGGAGGTTATGTATTATGCATGTATTCCGCAATAGTGTATAATCGGGATAATCTCTATGAATAAGTGTCATATTATTCAAAATTTCTACATGGTATCAGAGCTGTTGATCATCAGATCTATTATTCAGAAAGTGTTTACATTTTATTTCTTCAGGCAGAGTCTGTAATCGGGCCAGGTAGCATCTGGATTCATCCTTCCTTTGGAAGGTGAGATATCCAGTAAAATCCCATACAGTCAATCTCTGTATGAGAAATACTTTGTTCTCATGAATTTTAGATCAGAAGCAGTTGAGTTTTGAGCTGGTGGAATTCGAATTTGCAGCAGTGTTTTCTTGGTGTCAAAGTTGAAATATCTTTCAATGGATTGCGATTGGAGTATGCTCTTAAGGGCAGCTCGAATTATATTGCATGGAAAGACAGGATGGAGGTGGTGTTAGATGATAATGGGATGAAGGAGTTCATAGAGGCTGAGGTCCCAAAGCCTACTGATACTGCTCAAGTTGATGCTTGGCAAAAGAAGACAACAAAGTGTCGAAGGATTCTGTTGGAGGTCGTGAAGGATCACATTGTGTCCAGCCTACATGGAAAGGCTTCTCCATACTTGATGTGGAAAGAATTGACAGATCTATTCCAAAGCAAGAGTGACCAGAGGAAGTTGGCGCTCAAGGATAAACTCATAAACATTAAGTGTGAGAAAGGAGACAGTATGCCCAAGTATCTCACGAAGTTCACTCAGTGCAGGGATGAGCTGGGAAGTGTGGGGGTGACTATCGGTGATGAGGACTTGGTGAACTTGGCTCTCCTTGGTCTTCCAAAGAGTTGGCATTCCTATCAGGACTCTGTCAATGGTTGGGAGAAATTGCTAGGATGGGAGAGACTTTGGTCCGAACTTGTGCAGGAGGAGATTAGGCGGAATACCAGGGACGGATCTTCATCAAAGGCACCTGATGAAGAGAATTGCGCTTTGGCTACCAAAGCAAAGAAGGGGAAGAACAAGAAAGCTTCTCATTTTGGTGTGAAATGCAAGAAGCAGGACATGTCCAAGGTGAAGTGCTTTCACTGTCTACCAGCATGGACACTATGCCATAAATTGTCCGCAAAAGAAGAAAAATAAGCAAGCTGTTTGATATGCATCAGGAGAGGCCTTAGCCTCACAGTTTGAGCTTGATTTTTCATTGATCACATGCTTGGTATCAAGTGTGAAGGGATCGGTATGGTTCTTGGATAGTGGTGCATCTTTTCACATGACAGGAGATCGATATTTGTTTTCTGATCTGGAGGAGAAAGATCCTGGAGTGCACATCGAGATGGGTGATGATGGTAGATACAATGCGACCGGTATCGGTACCATTTCCTTTGAGAGGGAGTCTGATAAACCCTTCATATTGAAGGAAGTGATGCATGTTCCAAGATTGAAGAAGAATCTTATCTCTGTGGCGATGTTAGAAGACAAGGGATATGATGTTGTTTTTAGCGAGGGAAAGGCTTTCCTGTGTAGTAAGACAACTGGAGAAACCCGGAAGATAGGGGTTCGAGTCATGAACCTTTATCAGTTGCATGTAGATGGCTACACAGCAATAGCATGCAAGTCAAAAGGATTGGTGAGCCGGGATGATGGCGAGCTGTGGCATAGGAGATTGGGTCACCTTCACCATGGAGCCTTGAAGATAGTACAGCAGATCACTACTGGGCTTCCTAAAGGCACTCTTGCGCAGTCAGATCAGTGCAAGGGGTGTACTTTGGGAAAATTTGTGAAAGCCACCTTTCACGAGAAGGATAGTCGCGCCACGACGATGCTTGAGAGAATTCACATAGACGTGTGTGGACCTTTCTCAATAGCTTCGACAGCAAAGCACAGGTACTATGTGATCTTTGTTGATGATTTCTCTCGAAAGTGTTGGATCTTCTTCATGCAGAAGAAGAGCGAGACATACTCAAAGTTTTGTGAGTTCAAATCACTGGTCGAGAAGGAGTCGGGGAAGAAGGTGAAGGCTCTTAGGAGTGACAATGGTGGTGAATACATCTCTGGTGAGTTCAAGGATTTCTGCAGCGCAGAAGGGATTCGAAGGGAGCTCATATCTCCCCATAACCCACAGCAGAACGTGGTTGCTGAGCGGAAGAACATAACGATCGTGGGTGCTGCACGGGTGATGTGCATGATCAGAGCCTAACCCTTCACTTGTGGGCGGAAGCATACAATACTACAGTATATGTGCAGAACCGTTGTCCTCATAGGATACTTGGCATGAGTACACCCGAGGAGGCTTATTCTGGTAAGAGGCTTGATATTTCTGATTTGAGGATTTTTGGTTCTAACGTTTACATGCACGTGACGAAGGATGCCAGGAAAAAGCTGGAGCCAACCACAGAGGTTGGGATATTTGTGTGGTACACTGATACGCCCCACAACTATTGTGTGTATTTGCCAGACAATCACAAGACTGTTGTGCGACGGGATATAAAATTTCAGGAGGAGAAAGCCATGAAGTGTTTGCTTGAGAGGGAGCCACACCTGCATGTAGATGAGGAGCTATTAGTTCCTAAGGATGAGCTTCAGGACATGGATCAGCCACAAGGCAAAGTTCATGGAGTGGAAGAGACCACTCATGCAGCGCCAACCATCAGAGGGTGAAAGCACATTACAGAAGCTGAGCGACTGGCTCAAGATGTAGAGAAGGTTGTAGGACCACCTACAGCTCAACGTAGACAGAGACAGTCGCCTGATCGGTACACTGGATACATGGCTCTTGTGAGCAAATGTGTTGCGACTGAGCCATCCTCTTTCGAGGAAGCTGTGGAGGATCTTGCATGGGTAGATGCCATGGTGGAAGAGTATGATTTGATTGTCAGAAACAGTGCATGGGAGATTGTCCCAAGATCGGAAGGGAAATCAGTGGTGGGTTCAAGATGGATCTACAAAGTGAAGCAGGTAGCTGACGAGAGTGTGGAGAAGTACAAGGCAAGATTTATTTCCCAAGGCTTTTCACAGATAGAGGGCAGCGATTATGAGGAGACCTTTGCACCTGTCGCAAGGTATTCTTCCATACGGATGATTCTTTTTCTCTCAGCGCAGATGGGGTGGCACATTCATCAGATGGATGTGAAGACTGCATTCCTCAATGGAGTCATTGAGGAGGAGGTGTACATAGAGCAGCCCGAAGGTTTCGAGATCTTCAGTAGCAAGTCGCATGTGTGCAGGCTCAAGAGAGCACTGTATGGGTTGAAACAAGCACCACGTGCTTGGTACACATGGATAGACAATTATTTCACCGGATTTGGATTCTCCAAGAGTGAGGCAGATCCTAACCTATACTAGATTGTGGTGGAGGGTAAGTTGCTTATCATTGTACTTTATGTAGATGATTTGATTCTAACAGGTGATGAGTTGTTGATACTTTCATGCAAGGATGATCTTGCTAAGGAGTTTGAGATGAAGGACTTGGGCCTCCTTCATTATTTCCTAGGATTGGAAATCTGGCAGCGCAGTGATGGACTATTTTTTTCTCAGGGTAAGTATGCTCGGGAGATACTGGATAAGTTCAACATGCATGGCTGGAAGCCTGTTGATACTCCTCTTCCTGGAGGTTGGAGGAAGGAGGATGCTACTTCAGCAGAAGTAGTGGATGCCACTGTTTATCGACAGTTGGTGGGGTCGCTTATGTATCTGGTCAATACACGACCCGATATATGTTATGTTGTTAACCAGCTTTCACAAGCTATGGTTAATCCAACCAAGCTCTTCTAGAATGCAGGCAAGCATGTATTGCGTTATCTCAGAGGCACATTGGGATATGGATTGTGGTACAGACAAGAGGATGAGGTGAAGCTATGTGGCTTCACGGATGTAGATTAGGCAAGGAGCCCAATGGACAGAAAGAGCACATCTGGAGGGGTCTTCAGAATCGGGTCGACATCAGTTTCTTGGTACAACAGGAAGCAGAGATCCGTGGCACTTAGTTCAGCAGAGGCCGAGTATATGGCAGCAAGTTTGGCTGCATGCGAGGCTATATGGATGAGGAAGATCCTGGTCGGGTTGTTTGGTTCATGCTTGGAACCTACAGTGATTTATTGTGATAACCAGAGTTGCATTAAACTCTCGGCTAATCCAGTATTTCATGATAGATCCAAGCATATTGACATCAGGTACCATCATATCAGAGATTGTGTGTAGCAGAGAATCATGTTACTTTCTTACATTCCAACAGAGGATCACGATGCTGATATCTTGACGAAGGCACTCACCATGAGCAAATTCGAATACCACCGAGGCAGGAAAGGGGTTGTTGATAATCCATGTCTTGTTGAGAGGGAGTGTTGAGAATGCAACAAGATGATGGATCTTAGTGGAAATAAGTCGCCTTCACTAAGTGGGCCCACATGCTATTTTTGGCGTAAAGTATATTTTTAGACTATGTCTATTTTTAGACATATGGATCATGGTCTATGAGTTGTAAGATGCTATTTGTGGATGATTGGTCATGTTGGTAAAAATAGATGGACTTCTATTTTTAGACATATGGGCGGTTTCTATTTTTAGACTGCCAGGCTAAAAATAGAACAATCGAATATTATTAGCTCATAATAATATTTGGACTATAAACATTATCTTATCCTCTTGGAGCACTTCAGTTTCAGCTACAGATGTGTCACATGCAGCTGTCAGAAGGAAATACGCTTTTCTTATGAGTTAGTTGAGCTATTGCATGGTGGACTTCAGTTAGAACTCAAGTGGTTGAGTTTGGTGGAGTTGATTGAGGAGTTGATGGAGTTGTGTTCAGTTTGACTTGGTTAAACTAGTTGTATTTAGTCTAACTACAGAATACACTAGTGGTGAGTGATGTGAATTAATTTTTAATTAATTCACTAATTATTAACTCATAAAGCAACTAAATAATACATCAGTTAACTCAGTGCATGGACAGTTCAGTGGAGACAGGTGTTAGAGGTTGAGATTGCTATCAGTTGTGACTATAGTTGTGCATGAGATTCGCAAAATCAATGGATTGATTATTGCCAATGAGGATTGTGTGGTTCAGCCAAGGAAATATGAGTTTGGATCAGCCATTCATCATTATTCTCATGCAGGATTGCGCAGTGGAGGCAGGCAGACAGTGGAGGAGATTTGAACCTGTGATTGATTCAGATCTGAGCTAGTTTTGTGTGTAACAGGTGGAGATAGTACTGAGTACTTGTGAGGAGTATTGTACTATGTATTGTTACATGTTCTCAATCATTATAATATACAGATAGTGTGGGGTTTTCAGTTGTATGCTTTCCCCGAGTTACATACTGTGTTAATGTGCGCATGCAATTGATCTTTCATTGTTTTAATTCCGCAAAATTGATGATCATTGTAGAGGAGGTTATTTATTATGAATGTATTCCGCAATAGTGTATAATTGGGATAATCTCTATGAATAAGTGTCATATTAGTCAAAATTTCTACAAAATTAGCCTATCTAGTAGCCATATACTCAGCCTCAGAAGAGCTCAAAGCAACTGACTTTTTATTCCAACTGAACCACAACACAACTTCCGAAACCAATCTGAAGCAACATCTTGAAGTGCTTTTCATGTCAGAAGCACACCCTACCTAATCTGAATCTGTGTAACCTTCCAACCTCACTCCATCTCCCTCCCTATAGTTCAGACCATAATCAACTATCCCCTACACATAGTGAAGAATGTGCTTTGTAGTTATCCAGTGCACCCTCTTAGGCTCAACCATGAACTTGCTAAGTGTGTTCACTGCAAAGCCTATATCTGGCCTAGTGTTGACCAGATACATCAAGGACCCAATAAGTTGCCTATGCAATTCAGGATCCACCAAACTAGAATCTGAAGCATGAAGTTTCTTCCAGTTGGTGATCATAGGTGTAAACATGGGTCTATAATTTGCCATGTGAAATCTACTCAACACATCCACAACATATTGCCCCTGCCTGAAAAAGATATGCCCCTCCTCTTGCCACACCTCAAGCCCCAAAATGTAATGCATTAGCCCAATGTCCTTCATCTCGAACTCCATAGCAAGATCCTCCTTGCAACCACTAATTAGTATCTTTGCTCAAATCATCAACATACACCGCAAGAATGAGAAAATCATCCCCTACAACAATGTAGTATAGGTTCGTATATGCATCACTCTTCGTGAAGCCCATCTGTTGCAGGTAAGTATCAATCCTTGAATACCAAGCTCTCAGAGCTTTCTTAAGTCTATAGAGTTCTCTTCTCAACCAACACACATGGGTCTTTCGCCCATGTACCTCAAAGCCCTGTGGTTTCTCAACATACACCTCCTCTATGACTTCATTCAGAAATGTGGTCTTCACATCCATTTAATGGATCTGCCAACCCATTTCTGCAACAATATAAATAAGGGACTAGATAGAAGTGTATCGAGCTACAGGAGAGAAGGTATCATCATAGTCAACTCCCTCTATCTTTGAGAACCCTCTAGCCACAAACACCGCCTTGAACTTCTTAATGCTATCATCCACAACATGCTTGATCTTGTAGAGCCAACTGGAAGTCACAACCGACTTGCCCTCAGGCCTAGGCATCACTTCCCAAACATTTTCTTAATGATAGAGGCATACTCCTCCACCATATCCTCTCTCCATACCTCCTTGCTGGCAGCCTCCTCATAGCTAGTAGGCTCAGAGTCAACAATGTTGACAACATTGGCTACATAACTACAAAATCCCTCAGGTGGCACTCTTCCTGTTCACCCTCTTCGGAGGACCAACAGACTCTGCTTCCTTCAAGGTGTCTTAAAGACACTTGGGCCTCATCTTCCCTGAAGAAGGTCCCCCATAGGGAACCTCATCCTCTAACCCTTAGTTTGGTGAACCTAAAGGTCTACCAACTGACCCTAGTGTGCCTGTTCCAAGACCCATCCTCGAAGAACCTGTATTGGCACCTGTGCTTATGTCAGCTGAAGTGTTATGTGAACTTTGTACCAGTGAAATCCCTAAGGAATTGCTCGGTGAACTCGTCACTGGTGCCCCAGATGTTACTGACACTGAAGTACCTCTAGTATGAGTCGATCCAGAACCCTGAGGTCGTGCTCGCTATGCCTGACCACCCTACTGAGGAGAACTTTGTGACTCTCTCTCATGATATTCCCATGATCTCCAATAGGCCCTCTCATCCTTGAACTTCACATCCCTCCTAATCACCACTCTCTGTTTAGAAGGAATGAAGATCTGATAGGCCTTGGAAGCCTCGTTGTAACCCATAAATATACCCTTCTTTACCATGGGTTCCAGCTTTTTCCTCTGCTCCTTGGGGATATACGAATATGTCCCACATGAGGCTTCTCTCCAATGAAAGCCTCATCTAGAGTCATATTCCCCAATACTCTATGAGGACTCTTGTTCTGAAGATAAACATTAGTATTGCAGGCCTCAACCCACAAAAACAAAGGCAACCCTTGATCATGAATCATCTCTCTAAAAGCCCAACAATAGATTTGTTCTTCCTTTCAGACACCCCATTCTGTTGGGGGTTGTAAGGAACCGTGAAATCTCTCCTAATGCCCTCATGTGCACAGAAGTAAAAAAATGCACTGTTGGTGTACTCACCACCATTGTTTGACCTCAAGACCTAGATCTTCCTACCTTTCTGCTTTTCCACAAGAGCTTTGAACTCTTTAAAGCAACTGAAGATCTCACCCTTTGTCTCCAGGAAATATATCCAAGTCCTCATAGAGTAGTCATCAATGAATATAACATAATACTCATAACCACCCAAAGACACATGAGACATACGACCACTAACATCAGTATGAATCAAGTCTAGTATACATGTAGATCGATTGTTGCTCGTCGGGAATGGTAACTTGGCGTACTTTCCCAAAGCACACCCTCCGCAGACCTCATAATGTTCGACATTGAAATCAGGAACTCTAGGAGTGATCTCTCTTGGTACTCTCAAAATTCCATGATGCATATGCGCCATCCTCTGGTGCCATAACTCGCACAAGTCTCTACTGTTGGTGGTACTAGTGTGAGTGCTACCAAATGTGCTACTCACCAATGCTCCTACCGATTGAAAATTGAACCTATATAGTTTCCTAGAACGGACTCCAATCACTTTGACCGAAGTGATGGAATCTCCCCTGGGATGCATTAATACCTTCCCTCCTAAGAAAGTGATGTCAAACCCCTTCTCCTTCATAGAAGACACTGAAATCAAGTTCTTTTGGATCTCCATAACATACAAAACATCTGTGACCTTCAAAGGAGGCAAAGACTCCCTCTCAAAGGTCACAGTCCCCACACCAAAAACTCTCATAGTGCAGTCATCTCCTAGTACAATCTCAATATCAAGTGCCCTCTCTGCAAGCTATGAAAATAATTCCCATGCACGTCTCATATGGCAGGAAGCCCCACTATCTATGTACCACACATCAAATGATGTACTCCTACTGGGAAGTAATAAATTCAATTTCCTTGTCAAACTATGAAGCAAACTGATCCACCTCTGATGAAGCCACAGTACCCTTCTTCCCCTTGTTCTTCCTCTCAAGACATGTAGTAGCATAGTTTCCCATCTTCTAACATGCCCAACATTTGACTTTGGACATATCCGTATCTTTCCTATTCTTCTTCTCCTTTCCCTTAGCCCCATCTGATGAGGCCCCTTTCTTGGCCTTCCCTTTATTCTTCCCCTCGCCTATCAAGGTTACATCTTCCACATATGATATCTTCACCCCACCACTGCCAGTGTTTTGTATTTGATCTGAAAATGGAATTTACTTGTTTAAGGGTGCAAGATATCCATTTCCCATAATTTCAAATGTGAGCTATACACTCCAAGCGACCTCTGAAAATGTGAAAACTTCTTATTTCTTATATAGAGATATACTATAGGGGCATTCACCGGACATGTCACCTCTAAAGAGAGGATGAGTTCCAGAGGCTACCTGGCCCTCTACAGGCTCTGCCTAAAGAAATAATGAAGTAAACACTTAGAAGTCATTGACATATACATACTTGAAGTTTGATGTCTTGCGGAATAAAACAAATAACTTTCTGTAGCTGTATAGGTGATTATGTGTGTATGCAAGTTATGTATATTTGATATTTAACACTTTATATCAGTTTTGTTTAGCATACCATCTTCAGCAAATAAAGACATCAAAATGATGAAGTAGTTCACCCCTCCTGGGCTACATCTGCTGGACTAAGCCTCTCAAACTAGGTTGGTCCTCTTGTATTAAAAATTCTATAAAGGCTAATACAAGAATATGAGTTTCTTGAAAGACAGATCTGACTGTAAATACAGAATCAGAAGATGGGAATTAGCTAAACATGCTCTTTCCCAAGCACTAAACAGTGAAATTATACCTTATACAATACTTTCCCCAATTGGCCCTGATGGCCCTTTAAACCTGCATGGAGAATTTCGAGCTAAATATGACCTCAATTGGTTCTAAAACCTCTGCCATCAGACGCAGAAGGTCAAAAATAGCAAATGTAGGCTTTTGAGTCACCAAAAATGGATGAACACAACCCCCAAACAGCTCAAGCACTGAAATGGCCCTAGTGGCCCTAAAAGCTTCCCTCAAGATAAACAATGAGAATAATGACTCAACAGGAAAAACAAGCTGTAGAAATGGATTCAGAATGCTAAAAACCTTCAGGAATGACCTTTGTTCCACATTCACTGGCTGCACAATTCTCAATGCAGCTCCCAACCTGATTTGGCTCTAGTGGCTCCTGCAACTTCCACGAAGCAAAAACACTTGCAAATGACCTCATATAGCTGTGAAACCTATTCCAGTGGCTTCAGAAGGTCGAAGAGACCCAAAATAAAAAAAAAATTAATCCAAAAAGGACTTTCCTAGCCAAATTTATGGCTCATTAAAGATTTCCTCCAATTTGGCCTAGAATCACTCCAGCTAACTGTAGTGGAAGTTCAGTTAGCTCCGCCAATTATGGAGCAACCGCAAAAATTTGGTGCTCCGCCATTATTCCCGCCATCTTAACTGCCACCTAACTGTCGTATTACCCACGCATGTGAACGGGATCTTCGGAATCAGCGGTCTTTGTTGGATTATGTGCCAAACTTTAATGGCACGGTTGGTAAACTGGTTGTGGTTTCCACGTTTAACGTGAATGTGACCACGTAATATTGCTACCAAGATCCGCCGACAGTTATGGGTTATGCCCCTGGTTTTTGGGTGACGGTCATATAATATGGGGCTGGCCCTTAGAGGCTGGTCCCCTTTGTGCCCCGCCCAAACAAACTTTAACGTTCAAATAAAGTTGCTTAGGCCAACATAACACGTCCCACCTACGTAGTGTAGTGGTAAGACTTAGGCATGGTTCGCAGGAGGTCTTATGTTCAATTCCACTCTTTGCCCAAAATTTAAAAATGCGCCAACATAATGCTGATGTCACCCTGGGCCACGTGGCGGCCTCTGGGCTTGCCACATGGCTGCCTGCCATTGGTTTCCCCAAAAGGAGTATTTTTAAGAATATTCTTTTTTTATTTTTATTTTTTAAATATTCAAAAATTAAGGGTTATTGGGCGATTTTGTTTTTGGCATAACTTCCTCATACGGAGACCGTTTTTCAAACCATTCATGATGCCGGAATTAGGAGGACGAGCTCTATCTAGTTGTTTAGGTTCGAACTAGTTCTGAGCACTTTCATTTTTTACCATTTTACGACACTTGGTCCTGAGCTCCTGATCACACCTCCCAAATGAGAGGGCTTTTGGTCCCCAAAAGCTTATTGAATCTCTGAACTGAACTGTACAACACTTTATGAACAAAAATATCCTCTTCCGTTCAGCCAAAAGAGCATACTGATGCCAAAATGTCCTGCCCTGCCAACTATCGTCATGGTGACTTTTGTTGCATAAGCCAAGTACTTGTCGAATCCTGACCAAGCTTGTTCTCCAGACAAATTGAAAATTTGCAGAAACCAGCAACGATACTTGCTGATATATGAGCTGAAATATTCCTCTGAACATGTGGGCTTGCCAACTGTCACGATGCCCATCCATGGCACCTCTGCTCCAGAAGAAGAGCTTCCTCCCAAATGAGAAGGCTTTTACCGGCTGTAGCATGCTGAAGGTACTACAAATGCTCATCCCAAACTCTTGGGATACTTGCTGCAAAAACTTCTCAAAAGAAGTAGAGACCCATGCTGAAATTTGAGCCCTCTTTGCATGCATGCTTTTCTAGCTCATAGAATTGTGCACTGCTTTGCACCAATTTCCTTCCCTGCACCAAATGACACCAAAGGTACCTTGTGCAACAAGAGAATCATCAGCAACAAGTTGTCTTGAAATATGCTGAACAATGGACTCAACCATCAACATAGCAAATGTGTACACAACTGACATAAGTTGACAAAACATGTGCACCACAATCGACACAAGTTGACAACATAAGTGGCACAATTGACACAAGTCAGTGAAACATGTGACACAATCGACAATGTAAAAGTGTGCTCACAAGCGACACTAGTCGACCAACAACAAGATACATTTACAAACACCTATGCATGTATCATGTACAATGAACTATATATAGTTCGACAAATACACTGACAACATCTATGTACAGTTGTAACTTCAACTCTTCTTTGCAAAGACCAACAGGTACATCAACCCAATAAAAACACATATGGGTGACAAGCGCTGAAATGAAAAACATTGTTGCAAAACTAGTGAGTATCATACTCATCTTTTACCTTCATGGCCAAATTTTTGCAACAACATAAAAAAACATGCATACATCCAAAATTTGTATGTACAAAAGGAGTATGTCTTACTGTGTCAAGAAGTCCATCCATTTCTTACCAAGCCACTTCAATGGCAATTTTTACTGCTGTAATTCTTCCTCATGTGAAACTTCCCTGTCCACATTAATGATGGAATCTATGGTTCCACCTTTGCCAATCTTCTTGTCCTCCTGCTGCATGTGTGTGGGATGACAAGTTGGATTTAAAGTCCAACAATGAGAGACAACATGTCCCTTCTTTTGGCAAAAAGTACAAACCTTATGAACCTTCTTGGAAAGCAGTATTTGCTTCATCTGTTCCCTGTATGCTTTCTTCCTCATCCAACATCTCGAAACATGATGATTAAATTGACCACAATATGTACAAGGAAACTTTCTTCCATGAAAGCATGTAAAATTTTCATGCCTTGCAGAAACACAATCAAATCAATCATGAGTAGATTTATACCTCTTATTCTGCTTTGCATGTTCATCCTTTTTGTCTCCATGAGGAGATGAACTAGTAGAGGCTTCAACTTTCAATTGCAGACTAACATCATCGTTCTTGTCTTGAAAACTGCCTAACATTGCATGCTTGCCATAAGCTACATGTCCACCATCTTCTTGCTGCAACAAAGGCTTAAAACAATGGCAATCATCATTGAAACAAATTTGACATATTTGCCTCATGGAACTTGAAACAAAAGTTCTCTTTGAATTAACCTCATATGCCTTCATGGCTTTTGAGTCTTTGCCATTAGATTGCACATAACCCAGTCCAACATTCTTGGGTCGTTCCTCAACAGGAATGGGTTCAATCATGCCTTTTCCATGCTTTCCTAATCCTTTGCCTTCATAACCCATCTTAATCATGAGCTTGGATCCTATTCCCCTGGTATGCTTTTCGAAAGATCCTACACATCTTTCTGAAGAGGAAACTGAAGAAAAATTAGAATGGATTACCTCTTTCTCATGCATGTTCTTGGTCAAAGCCTCTTGGGCTTGATGAAGCTGCAACTCCATATCATGTAATATTTGAAGAATTTCTTCCTTCTCCTGCTTCATGGCCAACAATTTCTCATGAAGCACTGTGCTTTCTCTTCTATCCTCAAACAGGATCTGCACCATATCCTTCAAGATAAGGAATTCACGCTTCATATCCTCATCAAAGAACCTTGTGAAGGAGGAAACTTCACTTGATGAAGTTGTCATTATAATGTCAATGAAAAAATTAACTTCAACAATCTGCTTAAAGATTTTCAAAACAAGTGAAAAGCTTTCTACCAAATGTCTTTATAGACATCATATTCAAGCAGCCAACAGCAAATCAACTCAAGAAAAATTCTTAGAGTGATTTTAAGGTCCTTTTGGGGTAAGGAAAATACCTTCTATTCCTTTCTGTCTTCTCCAAGACCTAGCTAATCAATAGCTATCCCCAAACTTCAGCAAACTCAAACAACATGTAGTTTGCAAAATAGTAAAGCAGTCAATCTTCAACACTGCTTTAAAACACCTTTTAAGCTATAAAATCAAGCTATTGTGATCAAAACTTGCAAGATAGTCAAAATATCCTTGCACAAAAACAATCAAAAGACAAGTACACCAGAGATTGACTGAAAAGAGCATTTATCTACTTTGCAATTGTATAACGAGAGCATTTCGAAGGCTTCCTGGCTCTTTTCAGGCTCTGTCTATAGCTTTATTTGACTGCTTTTGATACAAAGAAGCAACAACCTGCTCTGATACCATTTGATCTGAAAATGGAATGTACTTGTTTAAGGGTGCAAGGTATCCATTTCCCATAATTTCAAATGTGAGCTATACACTCCAAGTGACCTCTGAAAATGTGAAAACTTCTTATTTCTTATATAGAGATAGACTATAGGGGCATTCACCGAACATGTCACCTCTAAAGAGAGGATGAGTTCCAGAGGCTACCTAGCCCTCTACAGGCTCTGCCTAAAGAAATAATGAAGTAAACACTTAGAAGTCATTGATATACACATACTTGAAGTTTGATGTCTCGCGGAATAAAACAAATAACTTTCTGCAGCTATATAGGTGATTATGTGTGTATGCAAGTTATGTATATTTGATGTTTAACACTTTATATCAGTTTTATTTAGCATACCATCTTCAGAAAATAAAGACATCAAAATGATGAAGTAGTTCACCCCTCCTGGGCTACATCTGCTGGACCAAGCCTCTCAAACTAGGCTGGTCCTCTTGTATTAAAAATGCTACAAAGGCTAATACAAGAATATGAGTGTCTCAAAAGACATGTCTAACTATAAATACAGAATCAAAAGATAGGAATTAGCTAAACATGCTCTTTCCCAAGCATTAAACAATGAAATTGTACCTTATATAGTACTTTCCCTAATTGGCCCTGATGGCCCTTTAAACTTGCATGGAGAATTTCGAGGTGAAGATGACCACAATTGGTTCTGAAACCTCTGCCATCAGGCTTAGAAGGTCGAAAATAGCAGACATAGGCTTTTGAATCACCAAAAATGGATGAACATAGCCCCCAAACAACTCAAGCACTGAAATGGCCCTAGTGGCCCTGAAAGCTTCCCTGAAGCTAAACAGTGAGAATAATGCCTCAACAGGAAAAAAAAGCTATAGAAATGGATTAATAATGCTGAAAACCTTCAGGAATGACCTTCGTTCTGCATTCATTGGCTGCACAATTCTCAATGCAACTCCCAAACTGATTTGAACCTAGTGGCTCTTGCAACTTCCATGAAGAAAAAACAATTGTAAATGACCTCAGATGGGTATGAAACCTATGCCAATGGCTTCAGAAGGTCGAATAGACCCAAAATAAAAAAAAAATCATCCAAAAAGGACTTTCCTAGCTAAAGTTATGGCTCATTGAAGATTTCCTCCAATTTGGCCTAGAATCACTCCAGCTAACTGTAGTGGAAGTTCAGTTAGCTCCGCCAATTATGGAGCGACCGCAAAAATTTGGTGCTCTGCCATTATTCCCGCCATCTTAACTACCACCTAACTGTCGTATTACCCACGCATGTGAACGAGATCTTCTGAATCGACGGTCTATGTTGGATTATGTGCCAAACTTTAATGGCACGGTTGGTAAACTGGTTGTGGTTTCCATGTTTAACGTGAATGTGACCACGTAATACTGCTACCAACATCCGCCGACAGTTATGGGTTATGCCCCTGGTTTTTGGGCGACGGTCATATAATATGGGGCTGGCCCTTAGAGGCTAGTCCCCTTCGTGCCCCACCCAAACAAACTTTAACATTCAAATAAAGTTGCTCCGACCAACATAACACGTCCCAGCTACATAGGGCAGTGGTAAGATTTAGGCCTGGTCAGCGGGAGGTCTTGTGTTCAATTCCACTCTCCACCCAAACTTTAAACAATGTGCCAACATAATGTTGATGTCACCTTGGGCCATGTGGCGGCCTTCGGGATTGCCACGTGGTTGCCTACCATCGGTTGATCCAAAAGGAGTATTTTTAAGAATATTCTTTTTTTAATTTTTTTGAAAAATACTCAAAAATTAAGGGTTATTGGGCGATTTTGTTTTTGGCATAACTTCCTCATACGGAGACCGTTTTTCGAACCGTTCATGGTGCCATAATTAGGAGACGAGTTCTATCTGGTCATTTAGGTTCGAACCAGTTCTGAGCACTTTCATTTTTGACCATTTTATGACACTTGGTCCTGAGCTCTTGATCAATATTTCATGTAGTACACAATCATCCCAGAATATGTCCCAGTTGGGAATATTCTCCCTAGAGGTAACATCATCTCAAAAGACCTCCCAAGACTTAGGAAGTCTCGCTACAACTATCCTGACTAACTTTGTGGGTTGAACTGCCTCACCAATAGTAGTCAAATCATCACGTACTTATTTGACCCTTACAAGATAATGAACTACACTTTCAGCCTTTGTCATCCTGATCTTCTTCAATTGTTCTTCGAGTACCATCTTCCTACTCTTATTGGTACTCTAATAGAGAGTGGTTAGAGTTTTCCACGTGTGATATGCATATGTGTTTCTTCTCACCTAAAGAACCACATGTTCCTTCAGACTGTCCATCAAAATCCTTTTTTCCTTGTATTATTTTTTGTGAATTCAGCAAGTTCATTTGCAAGAGTAGGATGTACAATCACTTTCTATACTATGTCCCAAATTGTTGCCTCCTCAAACATTGTCTGAATTATGTTCTTCTAAATGACATAGTTGGATATCCCATCTAGTCTGTCCTCTATCCTTAAGAACATGGCCATGACCACTGTCCAAAATTTACAAAAACAAGAAAATAGAGAAATGAACTTTCCAACACACCTTGTTGTCCGAAAAGTTCAGTCTGTGTGAAATTTCACCTTAATGTCCCAAAATATCAGTTTGTTGTCCAAATTGAGTTTGCTATTCAAAAATTTAGTTTGTTGTCCAAACCACTATTTGTTGTTCCAAACTATTATTTGTTGTTCAATCTGCAATTTTCAGCTTGTAACTTTGATACTATGTTGAAATTTGATGACTAAAAAGTTTCTTGTAATCCCAACCCGATTTTAATTTCACCTTATCACTCCTATTGAGATTTTCAGATTAAAACACATGGGACTGTCAACACATGATGAAAATAAATATGGACATAAATAGACTAGCAACACACATAAAAATACAAACAGATTTTTGGTCAACTTAGACCCAGGAAAAACCCCTTCAATCTCTTCAAATTTATTTATCTTTCAAGTTAAGGAAAAATTCATTTGCAGAAAAAACAAAACAAAAAAATACAACTTATCTCTTCAGCCCAAAACTCCTAGAAAACCATGCCCACTTGAAGCTGAAAATATGTACTGTAAGGATACAGACTATACTATATGGATTTCCGTACCGATGTACAGATTTTTCAAAAGTAAATCTCAAAAAATCTCTCAAATGGTGTGTATCTCAAAACATTAAATGTTGTTCATACTATACCTTCTGTTGTCTTCTATGCCTTGATTTCCATACCCAACGTTTCCTAGAAATCACTCCTCTAACTTGCTGCAGCAAATTTCTCCTTCAGAAGTTTTCTCCAGATCTTAGCCTCCTTTCTCCAATCTGCTCATGAAGAATGAATGAAGTCCCTCTTTTATTTTCCCACTTTTGTTTCCCTAAATGAATTTTTGGAAACCCTAAGATATAATGGCTCAGATTCATTTAGATCAAGGGATGAGAATAAATGTGCACTTAATTCTCACTTTCTATTTTTTAACTCACCCATTAAATAAAGTACCCACATTGTACTTTATGTCTAAAGTCACTTTTCACTTTATAATTTAACATTGACTTTACCACTTATAAAGTCACTTTCACTTTATAAAGTCACACTTAGGAAAAGAATTATTTTGGATGCTTTTCCCTAGGTAGAGACTAACCCATGGGAAACCACTTGTCCAAGGTACATTAAAATTCAATAGAACAATATTATACATATGGCATAAATTGATGATGTTCATTTAATTGAAAGCTTGGCCATTATTAGTAATAATATTCCTTGGGCATCCAATCTAGAAAAAATATTTTCTTCTAAAAAGTTGATAACCACTGCATCCATTGAAACATTGGTGGGGATTGCATCCACCCATTTGATGAAATAATTTGTGGTTGTTAGGATTAATTTATGTTAGTTGTTGGAGGGTGTATGAATTTCCCCTATAAAGTTAAGGCCCCATTATTTAAATGGTTCTTCTACTAGAACTGCAATCAGTGGAAAAGGAGGTATCTTATGTTCAATTGCAAATAATTGACATTATACACAAGTTCACACTCTAGCATTCACTTCTACAAATAATTAGGCAAATAGAAGCCTATCCTTAATATTTTGTGGGATTTTTTCCTCCAAGCATAGGATCCTCCACGGTCAACTACTCAATAAATCCTTTAGGTTTTTCCTCAATTAATCATAATGAAATCACATCGAAAGGATCTTTTCAGTGCAAGTTTTCATTTAAAATGCAAAACTTAATAGCTTGAAGTTTAAGAGATATGGTTTTGGATTTATTTACTTCTAGTGGACATTTTTAATTCCTAAAATAAAACACAATATCCTTGTACCATATTGAAGAAGATACTTTCTCTTGACTCTCAAGAAAGGTTCTTGTGGATTATTTTTATTGGTTTTTCCCAGAGAAGGTTCTTGTGGATTCTTCTATGTAAGATTAATTGAAATAGAATTCGAAATATGCATGACATAATTTATTCCTAATATACTGTAATTTTATTTTACTAACATTTTTTTTTTGTAAACTAAGGAGGGACCATTCTATTTCCATTACTTCGAATTGAAACCATTACATTTTCATGGTGGCCTCAACCTGCCCCGAGGGGAAACCGGGTCTGTTGGCCACCTGAATTTTTTGACAGCCATCCAAAAACAAAAAATATTGATTCTTCTTGTCCATGCTATGTAAACTAAGCATTCGAAAAGATTACTACTATTTCTTTGCATTCTTAACTGAAAATAGAAACTAAACTATCCAACCGTTTTCACAAAAACTACAGACAATATATACATATCTTCCAGTATTAGTCCGCCATGACTTCCTGCTGCTCCTCTTCTTTCTTTATACTCGGGTTGATCTCCTTTATCTGCTGCTATATCTCCTCCAGTTTTTTATCTTGCATTATCAGAGTGACCTAAATGTTTTGCAATTCTTTCTTCAAGTTTGGGATTCCCTGTGACAGTTCTGCCATCTCCATGGCCACTTGTTCCATCGCCTTAGCCAGCAGCCTTTTCATGACCCAGTATACATGCAAGGCCTGTTTATACAAAGTCATGCGTCCTCTCGTGTTCCCTGGATCTGGGAGGAGGTATTCCCAATCTTCCATTTCTGATCCTGATTGCCCCTGGGTCGCTTCTTCCTCCAGATGCTAGATTATCCTTCTGATGTCCTTATTGGTGTTCTCACAGTAGGCTTCCTCCGCAAACTGAATCCTCTTCTTTAATGTTTTCCTGTATTTTCTTGCTGGTGCTGGTTCATTCTCTACCCGTCTCCCTTCCGACCCTCCTCTTCCTCTGCTGCGTTGTCCTCGTCCCCGTCCTGCTCTTCCTCTATTCCTGTAATTTCCCCTGCCTCCCTGACTCTTCATGCCTGAGGTGCTTCCGAAGTCACCTCTCTCCTCTCGCCCTTTGTTACTCCTGTCTACATGCTCCTTGTCCTCCTGTATTTTGTCCTTTGCTTCCCCTACATCCTTCCATATCTTCTTTCGCGGTTGTTCCGCTCTATCCTGGTCTGAGTCAAACATTTCCACTTCATCTTCAGTATCATCTTGGATCGTCTGATACTCCTCTGCCGTTTCTCCCTCTTCGATTCCTTTCCCTTTCTTTTCCTGGCTTCTCCGTCCTCTGTTGTCTTCATCCCCGTCGTTCCTCATTCTCCTCCTTGTCGCCATTCGATTCTTCCTTCCGGCATTGTCCGCTTGTCTTCTCAGCCTCCTCTGCCTTTCTATTAACCTGCCCAGAGCTTTCACTACTCTACCTCTTCGCAAATCCTCTACACATTTGTTTAACGTTCTCCTCTGTTTATCTCGCCTTCCTTTATGGTGTCTCCTTCACCAATTCTCCTCGTCTCTCATCGCTCACTTCACCTACCACCTGGCGATTTCATCACCACCCACCTCCTTTCGTCCTTCTTCTGTGTAGTCGTTCCCACGTCCAATCTCTACCACATTACCTCCACCAGCTTCTTCCTTCATTGCCTCATCACTGTCCCTTCTCGATATGATACCTTTGTTGGTGATCCCTCTTTCCTTCTTCATCATTACCTGACTATCTTTTGCCTCGTCATCCTCCCTTACCTAATCTGTATTAATTTCCCTGATCGTCATCATTATCACCCTGATCGGGGGTCTCTGGGTGTCTCTTTTATTGAGTTGCGGATTCATTATGGTCTTGAGTGATTATAGTGGTGAGTTCATCCCATCCCGGTTTATTCCTCATTGTTGGCCAGCTGTTGTCGATCTTATCCTCCTGTTCTTTACTCCCCCAGTTTGCAAGGTAGTCTGCAGCCTTGTTTCCTTTCCTCCTGACGTGATTGATGATTTTGTATTCTATTCTCTTTAATAATTCAGCCAAGTCTTGGACGATCCCAACCATCCTCCAGCTTCTAGCTACTTGCTCCCATTCTTTCCCGTTGTTGAGTTTTCGTAACATTTCTACTACTATCTGAGAATCGCCTTCTATTTCCAGATTTGTGTAGCCATTCCTTACTGCTATCCTTAGACCTTGATAGACAGCCCACAGTTCTGCTTCATTGTTGGTCATTTCTCCTCCCCCTTCCACGTACACCCATCTTGTGTGTTTCTCACTGTCCCTAAAGATGCCCCCAAAGCCTGCCGGTCCTGGGTTCCCTTTGGAAGCCCCGTCAAAATTCAACTTAATGAAATTTTTCCCGGGGTATCTGAACTGATCTGGACTCTGAGTCTGAGCTCGTTGCTGCATTTCCTTTCTAGGATATACCATGCCAAATTCCATATTTAGTTTTGTTAAGATTCTTCCTTCTTCCGGGTTCGCTTTCCAATCTTCCTCTTCCCAGATTTCGGCCAGAACAGTTTCTCTAATCGCCTTTTGAATTCCTTTCCATATCCTTTCTGGATTATTGGGCTTGTCTAAAAAAATCCTTCGATTTCGTTCCTTCCACAGAAACCATATCACGAATCCTACCGCTAAATTCCAACTTCTCCTTACCACCTTACATGAAAATTGTCCCTCACCCCATTGAAAGATGGTCTTTTTTATGTCACTGGGGTCTCTATTTGATTTTCCGAAGAGACTTCTGACCTCCTCCCATTGATGCTGGGTGAATGGGCAGGCGTTCAGAATGTGTTCCTGGGTTTCGGTCCCCATTTTGCAAAGGCTGCATCTCGAGGGTCCGAAGAATCCTCTCTTCTGGATCTTATCCCATGTTAGGATTCTTTCTCTTCCAACTAGCCACGCAAATATGGTTATCTTCGGCCACCACTTACTATTCCAGATAACTTTCCATTCTGTGTTTTCTTCCTCCCTCTCCTGATGATTTGTCAAATAATATGCTTCCTTGACTGTAAAGGTCCCTTTCGTAGATTTTCCCCATCTGAGAATATCCAGTCCTGGTCTGGCTTTAATTTTCCTTGATTCCAATTCTTTTATATATATTCCTTGCTGCTCTTGGTCTATGTTTTCATCCCATTCTTCTGGCCTTCTCCATGTTCTCCATATCCCATTTGGCTCCCCTTCTTTCCAGTAGTCTCTTACGTATTCTCGCCCCTCCCCTATCGCTTTTTGTTGTGTACTTTGCAAGGCTTGTATACTGGCCAATTTGTTTCTTTGTTGCCACTCCTCCTCCCAAAATCTAGCAGTACCTCCTCCTCTTATTTCCCAAAAGGCATAATTGTTTATGATATATCTACTCTGGCTTGCTAATTCCCAGATTGTGGAGCCTTTGGGAGTTTCTTCAACTCTAAGGATGCCTGCCGTTGTTGCGGGCATGTTATATTTCTGGGTCCATATTCTCTTCCATAAGTCATTTCCTCCCCTCATCCACCTCCACCACAATTTTGCTCCTAGCACTTTGTTCAGCATTTCTGGGTCTCTAAGACCTAGACCCCCTTCTTCTTTTCTTTTAGTCAAGCTTTTCCACGAAACCAGTGCCCATTTCCTCTGCTGCTTTGGCCCTCCCCATATGAATTTGCTAAAGATTTCTTTCATTCTCATGCATACCCCTTTGGGGACAGCCATGATAGATAGAGGGTAAATAGGTATCACCTGTAAGACTGATTTCAGTAACACCAGTCTGCCTGCTATGTTCAGCGATCTAAAAGACCAACTTGCAAGCCTATTCTTGAGTTTCTCTATAATTTGTTGCCAGTTTGCCATTCTTGTGGGGTTTGTATCTAGCTGATTCCCCAGGTACTTTGTTGGAAGTTCTCCATGTCTGAACCCTAACGTTCTGGTTAGATGAGCCTTAATAGTGTCCGGAGTGTTAAAGATGAAGGTACATGATTTCTCTTTATTTATCTCCATACCAGATGCCTCCATAAACAGATCCAGGATTCTTTTAACGCCCCTTACCTCCTTTATTGAGACTTCACAGAAGAGCATGACATCGTCTACAAACTGCTGATGGGTGATGGGCAGATTGTTACCCCATAGCCTTAAGCCTTTAATTTTCCTTTCCCTCAGCTCTTTTTTAAAATACCTTCCCAAACCCTCCGCAGCCATTATGAACAAGAAGGGAGATATAGGATCCCCCTGTCTTATTCCTCTAGTAGCACTGAAAGTTGACGATGGAACCCCATTTAGCATGACTGAAAAAATAGGAGTTGATATCATACTATAAACCCAGTCTATCCATCTGCTGCTAAATCCAAAGGCCCCAAGGATTGCCTTGAGGTATTTCCAGTTTAAGCGATCGTAGGCTTTTGACAGATCGAGCTTTATCATCATTCCTTTCTGTTTTTTCTGTTTTAGAGAGTGGATCGTTTCCTGGGTTACTACTAGTCCATCAAGAATTTGCCTTCCCTCCACAAATCCTATTTGCTCAGGTGAAATTATGCTAGGGAGAATGGGTTTTAATCTTTTTGCTATCAGAGTGGCAATTATTTTGTATATTACATTGCACAGGGCGATTGGTCGAAAACCCTGGGCAGTTTCAGAATTAGCATTTTTAGGGATCAAAGTAAGGAAAGTCGAATTCAGACCCGGCCATACCTTTTGCTTCATGCGAGATTCCTCTACTGCCTCCAGGATCTCCTATCCGAGAAAATGCCATCCTGCTTGATAAAACTCCACGGTGTATCCATCTGGTCCTGGTGCTTTGTTTTTACTCATACCCTTCACAATTTCCTCCACTTCCTCTAAAGTGGCTGCCCTCATCAACGCCTTGTTCTGTTCTTCTGTTATTATTCTAGGAATCTCTTTACAGATGAGGTCTGTAGCTGCTTCTCTATCTACTTGAGGTTCTGTTAGGATGTCTTTATGGTATCCTACCAATACTTGCTCAATTCTTTCCTGATCGATTATCCTTTCTCCTTCTTCGTTTTTAATGGAAAAGATCCTGTTCCTTTGCCTATGTTGAATCATAGCTTGGTGGAAAAACTTAGTGTTTCTTTCTCCCTCGCGTAACCAGTTAATCCTGGATTTTTGTCTCCATAGGATCTCCTCCTGTTTCCTCCGCTCTTCCAGTTGGCTTATTATAATTCCTTCTTCTTTACTTCTTTCCTCATTCCTGCCCTCTGTAATGATTTTTTGTTGTATCTCTTCCATTTCTTTCTCTAGCTTCTGTTTCTCCTCCATTATATTCCCAAACTCGTCCTTATTCCATTTTTTGATTTTCCCTTTGAGTTCTTTGAGTTTTAACTGAAAAGTATGCATCTTCCCTCTTCCTTTTTGTGTACTTTGAGTCCACCATTCCTCTACTTTAGATAAGAACTGAGGGTTCCTGAGCCAGAAGGCCTCAAACCTGAAGGGTTTTTTGCAGGAGTTTTTCTTAATATCTATTTCCAACCTGATCGGCCAATGATCCGAACCCATCGCCGGCATAATTTTAGCTTCAAAAAATACATCCCGGTTCATTATTTGCTCTAATATAAGGAATCGATCTAATCTAGAAGCTATTTGATTTCTTCCTCCCCTCCGGTTATTCCAAGTATGGATGTCGTTGATTGTTGGGATATCTACCAGTCGTTGTTCTGTAATCATTTCGTTAAACTCCTCCATACTTTGATCTGGTCTTCTTATGCCACCTTTTTTTTCTTCTGTCGTTCTGATCATATTAAAGTCACCCCCTACTATCCACGGTATTCCAGGGAAGATCCTTCTGGTTGCTTGCAGGTCCTTGAGGAAATTTTTCCGATCCCTTGGTATGTGTGGTCCGTAGACTCCTGAGATGAGGATCCACTCCGCTGATCCTGTCATTCTGAATAAGCCTGTGAGGATTCTGGGAGAGCTTATCCAGTTTTCAAACAATACCTCCTCAGGGTTCCAAAGGATTGCAAGACCCCCTGCTGTTCCATTTACATCCTGGCCCATTACCTCATATTGTATTTTTTGTTTTTTAATTATTCCTTCTAATTCTTGGAAACTAATTTTCGTCTCTTGGATTATCATTATGCTAGGCTTATCTTTCTTCATCCTCTCCTTTAGATACCTCTAATTTCCTTTGCTTTTGAGTCTCCTAATGTTCCAACTTGTGACGGTCATTTTATAACTTTTTGGATGGTTGTTGAAATACCTCTGAAAGAGGTATAACCCTGCCTGAATTGACCAATATTTCTCCAACCGCTTGTATGGTTTCATTTAATGTCCGTCTGCCTCGTTTCCTGCCTCCTTTTCCAGTACTGTCCATTCCCAGGCTTTGGTTTTCTTGCATTTCTGTTTGATCTATCTGATTTTCTAAAGTGCTGCCTTTCTTCTCCTTATACTTCTGAAATGTTTCCTTATACAATTGTTTTTGGGCTTCCGGGATAAATCTTTCGTCAAGGTTTTTCCAATCCTGTAACAATCTTCTCATGATTCTTTCCTCCTCATTCGCACTGTCCTTCTAGGTATCTGTCCCCATCTGGGTTTGCTCTGTTGTCATTTCCATGCTTTCCCCAGTTCCTCCTTCTGCCTTACTCTTCTGGTTTAGATCTGGTTCTTTTGTCTCTTTTATAATTTCCATTGGCTCCTCCTCGTTGTCTTCTTCTCCGTTCTCCTCTTCTTCCTCCTGTAAAGCCTGAAATTTATTTTGGTTTTCTACTATTACTGGTTTTGCAGGTCGTTGTATCCTTGTTACTTCCTTTCCTGGCCTTTTTTTCCTATGGACTTCCTGGAATCCCGTTTCCCCTTCCTCTGTCCTCTCTGTCCTCCTCTGCTCTTCTTCCTGTTTCCGTGGTGTTTCCTCTTCTTTATTCAGTGGGCATTGTTTGAAGAGGTGTCCATATTCATGACACCTTCTACACCTGAAGGGTATATGCTCATAGTCCATTGGTTGCTGCCATATTTCGTCATGGTATTCTAGCTCTATATACTCTGGCAGTGGCTCTGCTATATTCATATAGACGCATATCCTTGCATAGGATGTATACTTTCCTCTTTTTGTTGACTCTGCTACCTTGACAAAAGTCCCAACTGTATTACCTATACCTTCCAAGATATCGGGGTCCCAGAACTCCATTGGTAGACCAAATAGTCTGACCCAGATGGGTGCTGCTAACATCTTTTCGTGGTCCGGGTTATATCTATCCTCCCAGTGCCTCATAAACAGACTGACATTATTCATGAAATATGGCCCTCCTTCGAAGGTTCTTTCCTTATCCTCCAAGTTTGCAAATATCACTGTAAAGAAACCCTTTGCTCCTAATTTTAGATCTATATGCCCTTTCGGCTTCCATCTTTGTTGTATCCACTTTGCTAGGTCCCTTTCTGACGGCCAAAAACCTATAAACTTGCATATCAAAGCATGGTCTCTCATATAACATCTGTATTCTTCAAGTTTATTGTTGGGTATTACATACCTTGGTTTCTTCTGTGCCCTGGGCAGACATCTGCCCCCAAGCTTTGTTTGCCACCGATTCCCCAGTACTGGCGCATCTCTGCTATTCTCCTTTGGATTTCTCTGTATCCCGCTCCCGCTTGATTCGCCCGCCGTCATATTTTTGTAGGAGGGGATCTCTCCCCTCCCTTGCTCTCCTTCCATGGTTTCTGTCAGCCCTGTTTGGCATTGTTAACTCTCCTCTTCGAATTGTGTCTTCGTAGGTCTGATTGCGTACAGAGGATTTACCCTTCTGCCCTTGTCTCCGTCTCTGTTTCTCTTCCACCTCTATCTCTGTAAACCCTAAGTTTTCAAAACCCTTGCTCAACCTTCCTTGCTTGGCGCTTCCTCATCGCAAACATTCTTGTCGGTGTTTTACTAACATTTTAGCTACTACCCATCCTGTAAATAAATTTATAGGCTTTATTTCCACCTTAAGTTCTTGGATTTTGGCATTCCACTTCCCTCTTTTTCCATCAATGTCTAACTAAGTCAAAATAGTATTGGTAGTGTTATTAGGAACATATGTAGTTATTTTGAAATGAAAAACACATGTCATAAAATATTTCAAAGGATTAATTAATGCATAAGCATGTTTCCCCAAAATATCATACTTTAGCTCAACATCTCTGAGAGTTTTACTAAAGAAATAAAATATTATTTTCATAATTATATTCATTCTTCTATAAATAAACTACTACAATGGTAGAATCTAAAGAAAAAGAGAAAATACTAAATGGTCTATTATAATATAGACTAGCTAAGACAAAAACTTCACCTAATTCCTTCTTGATATAGTAAAAAAATTGCATGCTTGAGGTGACCACTTAACATCGTGATCTTTTTTAAGCATAGATTCATTCAAATTTATTTATGCATAATTAGGAACAAATATTCCTAAGAAGTTTATCTTACCTAAGAATGAATAAATCTCCTTTTTATTCCGAGGTAGGAAAATAACTTTAGTAGATGATACTCTTTCTGGTTCAATATTGACTCCTTATTTTGAAACAATATGGCCTTGTATTAAACTTCATGGGATTTAGGAAAATGCCAAATTTTCTACATTTTTGAAATGTTTGTTGAATATGCTTCAAATTATCTAAATATGAATTGGAAAAAATTGTTATATCATCTAAATAAATTACAATGAACTTATCCTTCTCTCCAATAAATGCAAGATCTATGGCTCTTTGGAAAGTTTCCCCTACATTCATTAAGAAAAAATTCATTTCAGCATACATGAATGTACCCCATGGTTAGTGAAAGTTGCTTTTCCTTGATCTCAAATTTGTATTGTTATTTTTTTATATCATGAATATCCATCAATCATTGAGATCCCTATTGCTCCAATTACACTATGCAAGATTTGGTCCATTTTTGGGAGTGGATAATTGTCTTTCAGAGACACTTTTTTTACGTTTCTAAAATTTACAGAAAGTCTAATCTCATAGTTTTTCTTTTTCATAAGCACCAACTTTGCTATATAGTCATAATATCTCAGAGGTGTTGGAAATGTAACTAGTTTCGATCTTCATAATGTAATTCAAATTTACTATCTATGTATTTGTTATATTCATTTATTATATTCATTATTGTTATAATTTATTTCTAGTCAAAGCATTTTCTTCATGCTTATAGGGTCAATTGAGTCAAAAGAGAATTTATTATGAGTCAAATGAATGTATTTGAGTCAAACTCCCATTTGGACTTCTTGTAAGAAAAACAAAATTATTTTATCTTGAGTCAAAAGAGTCAAAATGTCATCCACAAACAAATCGGTTGTCCCTGGACAAGTCAGTCTAAAGAGGAAGTTATTCAACCTCCCATACATGTATAAATACAAGGTAGTTCGACCTCATACAATCATCCATCCAATCACGTATTCAATCTCTTTGCAAGAAGAAGAAGAAAATCATTGCAAGTCAATGGAGAGAGAGAACGTAGTCAAAGGAGAGATAAATCTTAGTTTTCTACTCTAATCTACCACTTGTGTGAGTTTTCTTTTGCATTTTTTAGAGATATTATAGGGCCAAAATTCAGCTATCATTGCATGTTTGAAATTTTCAGAAGTTTGACCAAAATTTCATAGGTTTGACTAGTATTGACTTTGTTGACTTTGACTTGTTAGAAGAAGACTTAGAGGATGGCTGACTTGGGGTCTTTGTGGAAGTCTTGGTCCTAGTCTTGGGTTTTAGATATCTCACTTTGATCTAATTCTATAAGAAGAGCATTTCTTGTGTTTTCCCCCTTATGGGGTTTCTCCCTGGCTTGGAGCCTAATTATTGTGTTCTTTGCCTCTTTGTGATATTAATGTTTTGGGTAATTGCTTGATGAAGAGAAAATAATTTTAATAATAATCCAATAAACATTCACAAGTAATTATCAAGTTAATAGAAATATACCCTAATCTACTAGCATCTTGGTTTCTCAACAAGCTATAAGAGCTAAGGTGAAGAGAAGGCAGCTTGGAGATCACGTCTTGTTGGCACATTTGAATAAAGTTATACAATGGTCATATCACTCTCTAAGACATGCCTACATTAGCTACATTGGAGGACACCATTTGCAGTAACTATACTTGAAGATATTCTTGGAGGAAAAAGAAGAAGACAAAAAATCATCATTATTATGGAAGAAGACCATTGTAACAATTATATATCTCCCTTGAGATATCATTGAATGCTCTTGAAAACTTTGACAAGCTCGTGTTTATTCATCACTCATCATTGAATATGTCTTCATAATAGCTTGAAGACATTATTGAGGACATCACTATAGTATCCATCACTCAAAAACATCTTTGGAGACTCTTGGAAGCATTATCAACATCCTTGGAGAACTCTTTTAACAACCTACTCTCCTCTGAATAGTAAGTACTTTACTATGTTCTATGTCTTAACCTCCTAGTCAAATGGCATCGATTTGTAAGGAAGGCAACAAGCTTGATGGAGCTTCTAATTTCAAGGCTTGGAAAAAGAGAATTGATTTGGTTCTCATAGAAAATGAAGTCATGGATTTTGTTCTAGGAAAAGTTCCAGAACCAAATAAGGACAAAGCTCAAAAAGTGGCCAAGTACAATAAGGGAGAAATTAGGGCTCAAAAAATCCTCTTTGAGTCTATCAAGGATCGCCTCATCTTTTTCGTTTCTGATTTGTCTGCATCCAAAGAAGCCTATGACAAATTGGTCAAACTATATTCCATGAATACTACAGGTTAGAAAATATTTTTAAGGAATCAACTTTATAGAACAAGGATATCAAAAATTGGAGATGTGGCCTCATATCTTATGAAAATCTCAAAATTTATGGATCAACTTTAAGGGCTTATAGAAGTCACATCTGATTATGAATTAATCACTTCCGTACTCAATGCCCTACCTCAATATTGGAGTTATTTTGTAAATAGCATCTACGCAAGAAAATAAACTCCAACATTTGAAGAAATTTAGGCACAATGTGTTATAGAAGAAGTAATGTTAAAATCCTAGGATGACACATAACCCAATAATGGAAATGCTCAATCGTTTGCTACTGGATCAAGGAAGAATTTTGGAATATTTGGAATATTTGAACCTCATCGTAGATACAATAACAACAGTAACAACAACAACAATCATGCACGTAGAAACTGAGACATGTCTAATGTGCAATTCTTTGGTTGTAATTAATTTGGACATTATAAACGAGATTGTCCCAAAGATCCTAATAAAAACAAGAATAATGAGAGGAAAGAGAGAAGTGAATATCACATTGAAAAAAACGTGGAAGCTAAAAAGAAACTGAAGATTGAAGACTACAAGGGCCTATATTGTTGAAGAAATTGACAAATACTAGGTATGCAATAGTTTAGTTTTTTTTTTTTTTTTTTTTTTTTTTTTTTTTTTTTTTTTTTTTTTTTTATGTAAAATTGAGCGGAAATTATAGTTACATTTGTGTAGAAGATTCTTGGGATTCAAAAATTACAGTGTCATGCAAATTATAGTTTTGAAGAATCATATAGAGTCTCATGGAGTTCTAGAAGGGACACTCAGTTGCTTATCTTCACAAAGAGTTGAAATTAGTCATCACATCATCCACCTTTCTAGAATATAAGAGCTTGGGTCATCAAAAGTTGTCTACACATCATTCTAGAGTCACAAGTTGTTAAAGAGTACAACTAGGGGTTAATTCCTCTTTTTAGAAGAATTTTATGTGTATATATATATATATATATATATATGAATAATTAACTAATAATTAGTGTTGAAGAGTCATATCTCTAAGCACATGACCATTTGTTGTTAATAGCTCATACTCACGCAAATAACATATTTAACATAAGTTACTACCCACCATAATTTAAGAAAGTATTTGCATAAAATATGGGATAAGGAAAAATATATAATAAATGATACTTACTAGAGTTATTGCCCACCATTATTTATGGTTTCTTCAACACTTTAATAAATATGGGTAAACATGTAAGTGTGAAAACCTACTAGAATTTAATTTACAAAGATACGAGATCCAATTTACAAAGAGACATGTATATGGGGTATCTTGAGTATAAAATTCACTTGAAACTTTTCATTTTACACAATCCACTTATCATCTCATATCTGCTTGCACTTATTCATTGATGTTCATTCTACAATTATTTTCAATGATGATCTAAAGTGAATGTTATTAAACTTTTAATGTGATTGCTGTTGGAATCTAAAGTAAATTTGTTACTTAGCTAATAATACATTGAAGTAATTATTGCAGGCATATAACATACCATAAAATTTAACATGGTGTTACACAAAAATATCATCACCATGATTATTTGCAGTCAGTATGGGTCTATCATCACTTGTACTGTCCTCCTAAGCAAGTCTCAGACCTCAGCTCTTCAAGTCAAGCTTTGAAAATGGGAGAAAGACATTGAAAATCAATGAAACTCTGGTTCTGCACTTTCTCTCACTGTTACCTGCGGTCCCGCACCTTCTGTTTACAAAAACTACAGACTTGCCCGCTTTGTCCATAAAGGTGTGGGTGCGGACCCCTGTGAAAGTCAAAAAGGTGCAAGTTTATTATAAAAAACTCACTTTGGGTTAATTCTAGATGATTCTAGAAGGAATTTTGACGTGGATTGGCCGCTCTTAGGTGGTTCATGCATCCCAAAAGAGAAGGAGCTAATCCCTTGATGAGAGGAGCTATCCCTTTGAAGGAGGGATTTATCCCTTTGAAGGAGGACCTAGTAACCTCCCTCCATTGCACTATAAATTCAGGCATTGGGCTGGTTGCTGGGGAGGTTAGAAGCTGAAGATTTTTGAGGGTAAATGCTGGTGAAATTGAGACTTCCTAGTTGAGCTTAAGAGGAGAGATCACATACCTTTTTGGCTTCATTTGGAAGTGAGTGAAACTTGTCAAAGTAGAGGAGACTTCTTGCTGGACCCTGGGAGGAGCTTGTACAGCGTCAAGGCACAGGTTGTAAAGTTCTTCTTCTTTTGAAATAATACAATCAAACTCATTTTTCTCAAAAAGTATCTCATGTTATTTGTTTCATGGACTCCTTGACTTTCATGTTGAATATGTTTTATGACATTGGATTTTTAGGTGCTATTTAATTTGTTTGCTTGTTTGTGTTTGCAGATTCACGACAAAGGAGCTCATTTGGATCGAAGAAGCGAGGGCATCCACAAACTTGCGCTGGACCTAAGGTAGGCCCTAAAACACTTGTTTTCCTTTGTTTATAAAAGCATATTTAGAGAAAGATAGTGTCTGGTTGGTTTGCTTGTCATTAGGTCTTCATTATATTCTAGGAAGGTCTATCTTATCTGCAAGATCGACTTATTCCGTGTGACAAAATGGCGACCATACTGGGGAATTGATTGTTTTCCTTGTTTTTACTTTGACCTGAGAAACTATGTTTTTGTTTCTGTTTTTGGATTGTTGTGTGTAAAATTGGGTAGAGTTTGTAGATCCAGGGTTATTTTTCATTTTTCATAGCTTTGGGAGAGGACCACACCCTAACCTTTTGACACGGTGCGTACCTATCCGCACCTTTGCTTTTAGCACAGGGCGGGACAGCACCTGTGTTAACTGTGGGCCTGCGGACCCTGTCAAAATTTTGAAAAACCTAAGATTTCCTCTGTTAGTCAGCTTAGTTTTTGTTTAGAAATTGTTATCCACTGCCCAGACCTGCATATAACTTGTCAGAAGCTTTCTTTAGGTTGATTTCATTAGTGTTAGGGTTTTAGGTGAAATTCCTAGGAGTTTTGCTTGTTGGGCTTGTTTTTCATTTTGGTTGTGTAGTGGCTCTGAGCTTAGAAGCTGTAGGGACTTCAGATCACCTTGGTGTTTACCAGCCTTCTTATGAGTCTGACCATTTATGAAATCTCCCCTTGTTGAGGAATCCGCTTTGATTTTTCTCTTTACAAAACTTCGAAAAGCTTGTGTTTAAAAATTTGGATTTTCATTTTCAAAAAGAAAACAAAATTGGTTGTTCTTGACTGATTTGTGATTTTGCATAAATTGGTCCTTAGCTTACATCTAGCTAAGTAAAACATCCTTAAAAAAGACATCTTGTAGGCTTTGACTTCAAATAGGTTTTTATAGTTTATAGATCTCAAAGTTAGTCATTTCCATAGTTTTGAGTGTTTTATAAAAAATTAAAAAATATCTTTTTGAAAAAAGTTTGTTTTTGTAGTGGTTGAGTGCTTTGAAACGAAAAAGGGAAATTTTTGTGAAATAACTAGTTGTCTCATTTTGAGTGCATTGGAAAGGACAAAAGCTCTTCTTTTAATTTGTTTCTTAAGAAGGATTTGTGTTTACAAAGTATTTTCATTCTCAAACTCTTTCTTAGTTTAGAAGTTCATCGAAGAGAAAAAGATTGTTTAAATCATCTTAGGTGCATTTTTAGTGATTTTGAGTTGAGTCTTCATACCACGAGTTTCATCTCCGCACCTTTTGACTTAAACAAAAACCAATAAAAAATAACGCTTAAAGTAAAATTCATCTAGCAACATTTTTATTTCTAGGGCTCTGATACACCAACTTAGCTTAGGCTAGTGTCTTGGAGTAGGAGAGTAATTAACTCTCCAAGACAGTAAAAACAAACAAGTAGCTGTATCTTGTGGTAGGGAAGAAATCCAATTGTTGCATTTATGCTTTAGGAAAGCTCCTCTTAAAGGAGAAGCACGAGATCGTGTCCGAACTAGTGTGAGAATCAATCCTTCCTCATTGGGAACAATGCCAGATATTCACGTATTAAAAATGGTAAACCTCGGATTAACCATTGTCGAGGAGCCTGGGGTCACTTGTTGGTAAACCTTCGATTATGTCAAGGAGCCTTCAAGGGGATTGAGCTTGCTACTCTGCCCTTGCGTGCGTATCGGATCGTAGACTGTTCCCCCAGGTATATTTGTTTCAATTGGTAACCTTAGTGGCCATATTCTTTAGGATTCTTCCTAAGGTGACAGTGGTGGGAAGATCCCACTGTACCTGGAGTAGACGTCGGTTAGACTCACTTGGATTTTCTAGGGGGTTCTCTTCACTCGAGACGGTTAAGTGGAGGAACTTGTGCCAGTCTATTCATTAAGCAGGTTGCCGGGGTAACTGTTCCAACCGCCATTTCTGTATTGAACTCTGCGACGTTGGATTTCATCACCAACTAGTGTTTTCAGTACGGAAAGTTACTGTTTGTGTGTGTTTGATCTCCTAGATTCTTTAGGCATGTGATTCAAATTTGTTTGGTTCTTTAGAGGCTTTAGGTGGTTTTCATTGAGATTTTACTTTGTTTGCGAGTGAAGTAGTTAAAAGCTTTTAACCACGGCTGAATTACCAAGGAAGTCCCGTAGACTTCGGGGGCAACCTCCTGAGTTTTCACCAAGCTAGCTTGAAGGCTTGAAAGTCCTCGTAACTCCTAGAGACAGTAGAGTTGGGTCACCTGAAGAAGGAGAATCTTCTTTGATAGTACATCCTGATTTTCAAGCATTAGTAGCAGATTATAATCCGTAGTCAGTGTCTGTTTCTGAAGTTACTGGTAGCTTTTCATCTACTAGTGATATAGGCGAGGAACCTGATATCCGATCCTGAAAGTGAATTTGCTGCTACTCCGACATCGGGGTTTGCTTCTCCAGCTTCTAGTGGTCTTGGTTCACCTAAGGTAGAAAGAGTAATCACCCAATATCTTCCTTCTGGACTTATTTCTATTGAAGAACTTGCTACTCCAGAAGAAGAAGTAGGCATCCCTATCCCTGAAAATCAACCTGTTATTGAGCTAAGGGAGCATGAATCAATTTTTTACAGTCCACCTAGGAGCAGTACTTGGTATCTTTTTTTGACTAATTTCTTAGAAAACCCAGGGTTAAGTTTTTCACCACCTCGCGTTCCTTATCACCCAACACCTAGAGGTTATTATCCTCCATTAAATATGTCAAGGCAGTCGTCCATGTTTACTCAATCGCCCAAATCCTTATTGTACGACGGTCCTTTTGTTCCCTCTGGGTATCAGTCACTTTCTGGTACTTTTTCGGGAGCATCTCCTCAACCCATTGAGCAAGGGTTATTAACTGGCAGCAATGGTAGTAAGCCGTTGAGCGTAGAAGACATTCTCATGATGTCAGGTTCTATTCCCAATCCTCAACCTCAAGGTGGCCAGTTACCGCCTGGGAGGCAGCTTCAATTATCGCCTGGGGGGCAACCTCAAGGTACCCAATTTGCATCTGGGGGGCAACCTCAAGGACAGTACATACCTACGGGACAATACGTTCCTCAAGGTCAACCCCAGACTCAATATGTACCCCAAGGTCAACCCCAGTATCAACTTATACCTCAAGGTCAACCCCAGTATTAGTACGTGCCTCAAGGGTATCAACCCCAAGGTCAGTACTCGAACCAAGGTTTCCAGCCACCCTCCGGTCAAACATATGTTCAAGGAACGGGAAATGTACCTTTAAATTATCAATCCTACCCTCAACCCGGTTATGGTCCTCAATATTCTCAATCTATTATGGGTCCATACCCCGGAATGAATATAGTGTGGGATCCATCGCAAACTCAACATGTGTTGCAGCCAAATGTATAGTTGTCATCTCAAACTAGACAACCCTTAGTTTCTGGTACACCCCAACAACCAGTCTAGACTAACATTCAAACTTCTGTACCTTCGGTAGTTTCTCAGTCTGGGCCTAGTACGCCTCGTACTCCGCCTCAAATGACTGCTAAAACTGCCGCAACATCTGTTCAATCTACCCCACCTACTTCTGGAGTATCGACAACTCCTGTTTCTACTATTCCTGTATCTACTTCTAAGACATCTTTACCACTGTCTGGATCTACGATTCAAACTTCGGTTCAAATGCCTGTAGGACAACCTGGTTCAAGTACGGTTGTCACAAGTCAGCCACAATTCACTTATCAACCGTACCAGGGACAGTACCAATTCGGTCCTACTCTACAGCAGCCAGTCTATCAGTGTCAACCGTACCGTGGGTACACTTATCAACAACCTCAACAACCCTAGTACGGTCCGGTTAATCCTGGTTTTCCGGTAGGATACAATATCCCAAATGGAATTCCTATTCCTAGTTATCCTGGATATCCTCCTCCTGGGGCTGGTCTCATGACCCAGAGTTTTAGGGACCCTAATCGTCAGTTACCGTTTATCGCAACTTTGGACGTACCTGACTTGTCGCACCTAACGAACAATCCCATTAATTATCTTCCGTTTTGGCCGCCAATGCCGAATAAGTTTCCCAGTGACATTCCTAAGTTCGAAGGTAAATCAGGAGAGGATCCGTCGAACCATGTGATGACTTACCACCTCTGGTGTGCGTCTAACTCCATTTCAGATGATTCAATCCGTCTTAGACTTTTCCATCGCACTCTAATTGGTCTAGCGGCCAAGTGGTACATTGAGTTACCACGAGGCACTTTTTATAATTTTAGTCAGTTAACTACCTCGTTTTTAACTCATTTTCAGTTGCCAGTCCGATATTCCAATGGCACGGAATTGTTAACTTCGTTAAAACAATCGACATCCACTTACATTTCAGATCATATTCATGAGTGGAGACGTCGACGGCATTTAGTGAAGGTTTTTATTCCGGATCAGATCTTGGCTGAGTGGTTTGTAAAATATTTGTTGCCAAAGATCACTGAAGATGTAGCTAAAGCCAAAGTTGTTACTGAGGAGCAAGTAATTGCTCAAGCACAGTACCTTGACCTGGTCTATACTCAGTCAGGTACGTTACACGAGAAAATCCCCGATCTTCCCAAGAAAAATCAAATCGCTGCAGCTCCTTCGGGATCTCATGCCGCCGATGGTATGATTGGTACGGTTCTTCCAAGAATTCTTCTCCTATCATAACCTTGCCTGATTCCCCAACAGGAGATTCTTCTGCAGAGATTTCCACCGATATTCACGTTGTAGAGTCATCTACAGCCAAATCAAAATCCGGTGGGAAGAAGAAAGGAAAGAAGAAGAATAAAATGGACAAAAATTCAAAGGAGAAACCTGAAAAATCAAAATCCAATGATGAAAAACGCAAACCTCGTTATCCTTGTCTCATTTGTGACGATGAACATTTTACAAGAGACTGCCCTCATCGTGCAGAGGTTGCAAAGATTGTCAAAGGTTACCAAACTCCTGTTGTTTTGAAGGATCCTTTTCCAGCTCAAGATAGTAAGATGATAGGTTCTTCCTCGAGTGCCAATGAAGAACCCATACTGATGATGTCCCATGTTCGGATTGCGACTCGATCGCAAGATTATGGTAGTAAAATTCCTGTTGATGGTAAAGAAGCAAAATCTTCTCATTCTAATCCATCAACCTCAGCTCCCGATTAGGATCCACTACAGATCGAGAAACCTAATCCAGACTTGGTAATCAAACCGCCCGCCAAGGGTATACTTCAAAAGTCAGCTTTCAATCCACATGTGAGAGTGGCTCCAAACTATAACATTGTTGAGGATTTAGCTGTTTCACCCTCAGTAATGTCGGCTTTGGAGGTGCTGCAATTATGCCCAGCACAACGAAAATTACTTTTGTCGGCTATAGGAGCCGTTGATGTTCAAGACTCGAACCTAATAATTTTCGATCTAGAAAATAGTACATCGCGTTTACCTCATCAAATGGCTTTCCAAATTCCAGTGATAGTAAAAAATAGGCCTATTCATCGGACTGTAATTGATGAGGGAGCCTCAACGTGTATTATGTCGATACAGTGTTGGCGATCGCTTGGTTCTCCTTTATTAAATCAATCCCCGATGATTCTGAAGGCCTTTGATGGCCGTGGGTTTCATCCTTTTGGCATTCTACAAGATTTGCCTATAGGGGTTGAAGAAAAAACCGTTAATCTAGATGTGGAGGTGGTTGATGCCCCTCTAGATTACAATCTTCTCTTGGGTCGAAGTTGTTCTTACGCTATGACAGTGGTCGTTTCATCGGTCTTTCGGCTTATAAAGTTTCCTCATAATGGAAAGATCGTAACAATAGACCAGCTGGCTTACTTTTCATCCGACCCAGCCTCTTCTGAAAGTATTCAGCATGTCGGTAAAATGACTATCCCGTATAAGGATGTTGGAGTAGGACTAGTTAAAGATGCCGGTTTACTAGGAAATTTTCCTTTTCCTTCGATCAACGCATCGTCTTCATTTGCAACCATTCATATGATTACATCAGACACCATTGTTTATGATGATCCTTGGATCATTCTTTCTGAATCTGAGATAGAATCATTTGGTGATGTCATGCCTTTGAGTCCATATGAAATTGCGTATGAGGCCGTGCAATCGTTTACCGACCCATCTTCAACCAAAAATGACTTCATGAATGTGGTCCGTGAGGAATCACTTTTCACATCAAGCTCAGATTTAATCACGTTTTTTGAACTTGTTCACTCTGATGAGAAAATTCGTGAAATCCTATGTGTAGATGATTTACCATGGGAAGATCTCCATCACAGATCTTCGTTTTTACCCGAGAATGATCGTTTTGAAAATGATTTTTCATCAATTTTTACAACTGAATATGTCAAGGAACCTCAGAATCCAATGAAACATCCTGATTCAGAGTTAAATTTGGGAAAAATCTCTCGAACTATTCCTATTGACATTTCGGTTAAGTCTGGAATTGTTGAGAACATTCATATAGGTGCCTCGTGTACAGATGACAAAATTCAGATATATAAGGCCCTATTTCAAGAATTCCGCGACGTGTTTGCTTGGTCCTATGAGGAAATGCTAGGAATTGATCCTGCGATTGTTGTTCATGAGATCAAGACTTACCCGGACGCTAAACCCGTCCGACAACGTTTGCGTCAGATACACCCAAGAAAAGCTGCTGCAATTAAAGCAGAAGTTGAAAAATTACTGAAAGCAGGTTTCATTTATCCGATCCCGTTAACGGATTGGGTATCGAATATTGTTCCAGTTAACAAAAAGCAGGGAACAATAAGAATATGCATCGACTATAGGGAAATTAATCGAGCCTGTCCAAAGGACAATTACCCAACTCCCTATATCGATCAAATCATTGATGATTGTGCCGGCAGCGAAATATTTTCCTTTATGGATGGTTTTTCCGGATACAATCAAATCAATATTCTACCTGCCGATCAACCAAAAACAACCTTCATTTGTCCATGGGGGACATTTTCTTATTGCAAGTTACCTTTTGGGCTCAAGAATGCTGGAGCAACTTTTCAAAGGGCCATGTCTTATGCGTTTCATGACATCAAGCACATTGTGCAACCCTATCTCGATGACTTGCCTGCTCATTCATTACATCGAGTTGATCACCTTGTCCATTTACGAGCAATCTTTATGAGGTGTAGGCATTATCGGATTCGGTTGAACCCACACAAATGTGTCTTTTGTATAGAAACGGGTCGATTACTGGGGTTTGTAGTTTCGAAATCTGGCATTCGCGTCAATCCCTCGAAGGTCGAAGCTATTGTCAAATTGCCTCCTCCTTCGAGTCTTCGCCAACTCCAAAGTTTGCAAGGGAAAGCAAACTTTTTACGACGATTCATTCCTAACTACGCCGAGGTTACAAAGGGTTTTACCTGGTTGTTGAAATAGAATACTTCATTCTATTGGGATGAGATAGCTCAGAAATCTTTTGATGCACTCAAACACGCGTTGACCCATGCACCATTATTGCATCCTCCCAACTACAACCAAGATTACTTCTTGTATCTCGCCACCTCTCATTCCACCATTGGAATGGTCTTAGTTCAGGAAGATGAATTCGGAAATGAGCATGTGATATATTACCTTAGTCTAACTTTAAATCCAACTGAGCTAAAATAATCACATGTGGAGAAATTGGCATTGGCAGCTGTTCAAGCTGTCCAACGTTTTCGTCACTACATTTTACTACGTAAAACTACAGTAATTTCGGATTACAACCCTATGATATACATTTTGACCAAGCAATTGCTAGGGGGCAAGTACTCTAAATGGATTGTTATCCTGTAGGAGTTAGACTTGGAATTTGAGAAATCTAAGTCTAAGAAATCTTTAGTCTTTGCGGAGTTAATGTGTGATTTGCGTACTGATACAGAAACTGTGGCAGAGGAGCCCATTGCGGACGAATCCTTGTTTCTAATTAGTACTTTAGATCTGTGGTATGGGGATATCATCGTTTATCTCCAGACCCAATCCTTTGGGCCAGAAATTTCAAGGTCAGAACGTCAAAAAATTCGGTTCCAGTCCCAACAATATAGGATTATTGGAGATACTCTTTATCGCCGTGGGGCGGACTCTGTTTTTCGACATTGCTTAACTCACGAGGAAGCTGAAAGGGTTCTAAATGACTGTCACTCTGGAGCGTGTGGCGGTCATATGTCTGGGTATGCCACAGCCCAAAAGATATTGCGCGAAGGCTACTTCTGGCTCTCTTTATTTAAAGATTGTATTACGGCGGTCCGAAAATGCCACAACTGCCAAATTTTTGATCGAAAGATGTGCGCTCCACCTGCTCCTCTCCACCCTATAATTTCCATTGGTCCTTTTGCCAAATGGGGTATCGATTTTATTACATGTAACCCTCACTCGGCCGAGGGGCATGCGTATATCATCCCTGCGGTAGATTATTTTACCAAGTGGGCCGAAGCGATGCCTAGATTTGAGGCAGACGGCAAGATAGCTGCAATTTTCGTGTTCAATCACATAATTGCTAGGTTTGGTGTCCCACAAGCAATAATCACTGATCATGGGCGTCATTTTCGAAACATTATGATGATCGAACTTACAGGCCAGCTTGGTTTGCGTCACGAGAGTTCAACCCCTTATTATCCACAAGCTAATGGTCTGGTTGAATCCATCAACAAAGTTTTAGTCATCATGATCCGACGAATCATTGGGATTCATCGTCGAATTGGCATAACATGCTATTTTCAGTGCTTTGGGCGTACCGAACTTCAGTAAAAACATCAACAGGATTCACTCCTTTCCAACTAGTCTATGGTTTGGAAGCTATGTTACCCATTGAATGCAAAATCTCGTCACTGCAAATGGCCATCGAGTTACTTCCAGCCACTTCCGAAGAGGAAAAGCGTTTGTTATACTTGGCTCAATTAGACGAGAATTGACGTGATGCTGCATTGGAAATCGAGACTCACGCAAAACGTATGAAAGCTCAGTATGATCGAAATGTGACCCCTCAAAATTTTTCGGAAGGAGATCTAGTCTTAGTTTACGATCAAGCTAATGATAAATTAGGTGCTGGAAAATTCGTTCCTATGTGGCATGGTCCCTATGTTGTCAAGCGAAAGCTAGCAAAAGGGGCCTATGAATTGGTAGACTTTGACGGGGACTCTTTGGGTAAACCCAGAAATGGTCTTTACTTGAAGAGGTATTATGCTTAAAGAATGGGTATGGAGATTTTTAGTTAGGATAGTTTTTCTTTCTAGCTTGTGTGTTTTAGTTTAAACAGTGTGCTTAGCTTAGAGAGTGCTTTTTTCATCATTATTCCTGCTTATCTTGGTTTTACTCTTGATATTTCAGATGTCGATGCCTCTCCAAACATACATTGGTTTCGCTGATGGTGCTTTTCGTAATACATGGAACATTTCTTCCGCAGCTTGGGTTATCTATTCACCCTCTGACGAGTTAGTATCTATGCATGGGGTAAGCCTCGGTCAAACAACGAACAACATTTCCAAGTATAGTGCAGTGATTGAGTTATTATCTGAATCTATTTCATTTGGGATTCAGAGTTTGATAGTGAGGTTAGATTCTGAACTCGTTGTATTACAACTTAATAGAGTGTATGCCATTAGAAATCCAGTATTATTAGGATTATTTTTGAGAGTGAGTCTCTTGGAACGTGAATTTGATTATATTGAATATCAGCATATTCCAAGATCTTTAAATACATTAGCAGATGCAATTGCTTCTCGAATTTTAAATAGACATTTGCAATAATCATACATGTAAATTTAAAACCATTCCATAACATGATTTACAAGGTAAGCCGGTAATAGTGATATATATATATATATATATATATATATATATATATATATATATATATATATATATATATATATATATATATATATACGAGTGTGTCAAAAAATACATCGTCCTCGATCATAGGTTGAAAAACACCTTATGATCGGCAAAAATGATAAGTACAAAGAACAAAAATGTCATATGTGCCCACAATAGGCGATCATCCTATCACTAGTGATGATCTCGATAAGAAACCAATGCACGGGCCACCTTGCAAAGGAACCTCCTAAAAGGTCCCGGGACCCCAATCACATAGCGCTGAAGTCGACGAGGAATGTCATGTATAGTGGTATCCGGAATATATCTTGTCAAGCGCTCGAGATGACCCTCCAACTCGGCCAAAACCTCTGCTGATTCATCCTGTGGGGTTGGCGCGGCTGCAACTGGTTGTTTCCTCTCATAAGGCCGGAGAGCGGCTGGTCGCTGTGGACCCACATCTGCATTTGAAACTTTTGCTATCAGTTTTGGGACGATGAAAAAAATAATAAAAAATTTAAAAATAAGGAAAATGTTGAAAATGATTTTACCTGAGTCATCCCACTACGCTCCTGGTGGAAGAGCCATGTCTGGGTCACCACGAAAATCTACCCCAGCGTAAGGGAAGTCCTGAATAGAAAATACCTGGTTTTCCAACCATTGGAAATACTCAGGTTTGAATCAAGCAACCTCTGTCCTCTCGTCCGGGTGACGGGCCATAACTGCGACCCATCGCATCAGTTTGGGCTCTCGAGGAAGCCCGGCTCCAACAGTAAGGTGCTGCGGGATCAACATGGGAACCCTCTCCAGACCAAAACTCACAACCAAAGCCCCATAACCAAAGGTCTTTAGTTGTCCATTCGTGGCCCTGGTCAGTTGGCCTTTCACATTGGCCAACACAGCATCGCACTAGTTGAAGATGGTGCCTTGAAAGCAATCAACTGCCATACGCATCTGGGATCCGGTGGCAATATGTAATGCGGCACTCCCGCAAAGTCTGGTGACAGTAAACGCGATCACCATGAGTTCAGGACGGGATATGGTTTTTATGTCTATCCCTTTGTCTCTAGCCTGGCTGTTGCAGAACTCTAGCCGGAGGCTATCGACAGACTGGCCACCTAGCCTAGCCCCAAACATAGTCAAGTCTTTGCCTCTCTTAGGCAAACCAGTCAAGAAATATATGTCCGCCGGCTCGATTTCGAGCTGGTGGCCACCAGTGAAGAAGCATTGGTCCTTTATGCTCCATCTGTCAACCAACCACTGTAAGAAATCCACCTGAGCCCTCATGCCAGGAATGGCCCAGAATTTGTACAAGTTGCATGCCCTCAAAGCATCAAGTGAAGGTTGATGGTTCCATACGGCAGCATCCACGTCCTCATGCTCTTGTTCATGCCAATCTAGCATGATGTACTCTCTGCATCAAGTAAAAAGATAAATTAAAATGCTAGAAATTATTTTGTTTGGTCCAATTTTGAGAATTTTTGGGTTAAAAACCCTTGCGACGGGGACTGCACCCTCTGGGTTAGACACAGTGCATGGGATCGCACCTTGTCTACATGGAAGGTGCGGACCCCTGACTTTTTCCCAATGGAGAAAAAGTTAGGGTCCGCAGGCCAGCAGTGGTAAACCTGCGGGGCCCCGCGCGCGGGTTTTAAGCCTAAAAACCCTCCCAAAAATGAAATGAATGCCTAAAACAAAAAATGAAACAGTTAAAAATGAAGAGTAAGATGATGTGGATTACCTGGAGAAGACGACGTTCGATTCCGACAGTTGGATTTTCTGCAATCTTCACGGGAAGTTTTCTAAACAAAAGCACTATTTGCTCACCCAAAACTCAAACTGTAAAAATGAATTGACGAGGGCCCTTTTTATAAGTTTTTTGAGTAAATAAATTGCAAATTTGTTTATGTTTCACTTTGAAAAGGTATTTTTGTGATATTTTTATCCATTTCAATCAGGTATGAGTAATGTTTGCGTTTTGTTCAGGATAACGGATTATTCAGGCGAAATTTATCATTTTCGACGAAAAAACATTTAGAGTCACCTTTAAGCTCTTTTCTGACTCCTAAAACATGAAAAGATCGCCGAGTTTTTCTTTTAAACTTGTTAAAACAGAATTAAAAGATGGTCCACTTACAGCTCTTTTCTGACCGTAAAAACATGAAAAGATTGCCGGATTTTTGTCATCTCAAATTCGATATTGGTTATAAAACGGCGTGTCATTGATCACTTTTTTACTTTTTCGGGTCAAAGGCACTAATGACGAAAAGTACTCCTTGGTCGTAAAAGATCAAGCGGTTGTCTCAAGTATTATTTTATACTTTTTCGGGCTTAGGAGACACAAATTTACGAAAAAGGTCAACCCTGGAGTTTTCTTAAGTTTTTTCAGACTCTTTAAAATTGAAAAACGCCGAGTTTCTCCTATAGTGGACTCATTAAAATTTCACAGTAAAGGAGTTGTTCAATTACAAATAGTAATGAACCACTCCTTCTTAGTGTTCGAATTTAAACTAAGTTGGACTCATCCGAAGGATGAGCTTATAATCAAGAAAATGTTATCCTCCTCAAGCTTGTCAAAAATAAAGAGGTACTTGCTAGAAATGGTGGGGGAAAAGAGAGAAAAATGAGCCTGTTTGTCATACTTTGTAACCACTCTTGAACACGACACTTTTATTCACCTGGGTTGGGAAATCCTTTGCCTAACAGTTGATCAAACCACATTGAAAGTCTTCAGCCGGTTTCTGGGTATTAACTTTGGGTCAATTGTCACCAAGCCATATGTCGTGTCATTATGTGTTCAAGAGGTCACTGCCAATAAGCCATTCATATGCAAAATATCTGTCATTCATCTTGACCATCCCTGAGTCAGTCCTTGCAACTAAATTTCTTCAACTTGATCTATGATTTCGTGTTGTGGGCTTACCTGCGACAGATCCCTTTCTATCGACTTCAGCTCATTATCTAGAAAGATGATCTAGAAATCGTCAGTACCTTGAGATCTGCATGCCTCAATGGCAGGTTTCTCGCCTTTGACGACAGGTTGCATCATTGACCTTGGATCAAAGGATTCCGTGACATGTTCGACATCAACACATTTATTCGTATCTCATGGATTGTACTGGGTACTTTGAGAGCCATTGACATCACTGGTGGTTTCTCTCACACTTGTTAACAGTTTACATCATTGACTGGTAATCAAGTGGTTTCTACCATGTTCGACATCAACACATTCATTCGCATGGATAGAATCGTACTGTTTCGGGAAGTAGGAATGAAGACCTTGGATCTAGTTTCCACAATCCAGGCTGTGAGGAATTTTGTATTCATTATATAATGGACTATTCATAAACAGATGGCTGCGTCCATACTATGTCCACATGAGTCTATACTTGTGATGTTTTACAAGATCATTCCTGTATCAGAGCAGTAGTTAGTTTTCTAAGTTAGTTTTGATCTGAGTATGGGAATGCCTACCTCAGTGATGATATGATGTCATATATATATCTTGCATTGAATGTTTTTACAGGTTCCAACCGGGCTCTCCACAAGATGATCCTCGAAATGGTAAAGTACTTCACTCTTCCTAAATGATAAATGAAATCCTCATCTACTACAGACTTCGCAATTTAGGGGGCAATCTGTTACACAAAAATATCGTCACCATGATTATTTGCAGTCAGTATGGGTCTATCATCACTTGTACTGTCCTCCTAAGCAAGTCTCAGACCTCAACTCTTCAAGTCAAGCTTTGAAAATGGGAGAAAGACATTAAAAATCAATGAAACTCTGGTTCCGCACTTTCTCTCACTGTTACCTGTGGTCCCGCACCTTCTGTTTACAAAAACTGTGGACCTGCCTGCTTTGTCCCTAAAGGTGTGGGTGCGGACCCCTGTGAAAGTCAAAAAAGCGCAAGTTTATTATAAAAACTCACTTTGGGTTAATTATAGATGATTCTAGAAGAAATTTTGACGTGGATTGGCCGCTCTTAGGTGGTTCATGCATCCCAAAAGAGAAGGAGATAATCCCTTGATGAGAGGAGCTATCCCTTTGAAGGAGGGCTTTATCCCTTTGAAGGAGGACCTAGTAACCTCCCTCCATTGCACTATAAATTCAGGCATTGGGCTAGTTGCTGGGGAGGTTAGAAGCTGAAGATTTTTTAGGGTAAATGCTGGTGAAATTGAGACTTCCTAGTTGAGCTTAACAGGAGAGATCACATACCTTTTTGGCTTCATTGGGAAGTGAGTGAAACTTGTCAAAGTAGAGGAGACTTCTTGCTGGACCCTGGGAGGAGCTTGTACAGTGTCAAGGCACAGGTTGTAAAGTTCTTCTTCTTTTGAAATAATACAATCAAACTCATTTTTCTCAACAAGTATCTCATGTTATTTGTTTCATGGGCTCCTTGACGTTCACGTTGAATATGTTTTATGACATTGGCTTTTCAGGTGCTATTTAATTTGTTTGCTTGTTTGTGTTTGCAGATTCACGACAAAGGAGCTCATTTGGATCGAGGAAGCGAGGGCATCCACAAACTTGCGTTGGACCTAAGGTAGGCCCTAAAACACTTATTTTCCTTTGTTTATAAAAGCATATTTAGAGAAAGATAGTGTCTGGTTGGTTTGCTTGTCATTAGGTCTTCGTTAGATTCTAGGAAGGTCTATCTTGTCCGCAAGATAGACTTATTCCGTGTGACACATGGTATCAAATCCCAAGTGAAGACAAGCCCAAGGAATAAGAAGAGAAATCACTGTTAAATAATTGTTGTTGTTGAACAAGGTTTGTTGGAATAAGTCCCCACGACTTCTCACTCTTATTTCAAGGAAAATGGTAAGCTCAATGACAAATCATATTATCATACTTGGAATATGACTCTTCATTTGACCTTGGAGGATGTTGGATCAGGTTGGACTAACCCAAGTTCAGAATTTACTGCACACCAACAAAACCCTCAATCACTGGCCCTTTCGGCAACTGCCTACAAGCAAGTTGTAGTCTCACCCGAAGTGACTATGGGAGGTTGTAGAACCAGGAATCTGAGGCCTAAGGGATGCTGCAATGTTGTATTTTTGTATTTTATTTATGCTTTAATTCTTATAAATTGCTTCGCATACATAAACTACTTTGCACTTATATATTACTTCGCAGAATTACATTCATCACTTAACCATGTCATAAACATCCATAAACTTCAAAGTATAGAAATAAATTTTAGGAAATAAGAAAATCAAAACATGAAGACACAAATTTTACTGTGGTTCATATCAATGTGGGACTACGTCCACCAGAAATGTTGCTTATAATATATAATTTGTACAACAAATAGTTCTTGACTTGTGCACTGAGCTGCAGACTTAGGCCTTTGTGCACTCAATTGCAGAACCTTTCCTTTTCCACAAAACCAATCACAAATATTTAACCATTCAATACATGATATGATCCTAAGATAATCTCTTCTTTATTATTGATCCCTATATGACACAGGAGGTCAATTGAACATCAACTAAACAACAATTGAACAGAAACTGAACAAAAATTGAACAACAATTAAACAACAATTGAACAACAATCGGTCCCACATTGACTTCCCATGTTGATTTTCCTCTTTTTGCATAGATGCTTCACTCTACGCCGTCGATTTTGTCATCTAATCTGACGGTTGATAGTCACCCGATCATCGTACATTTCATATCGCAATTTCTCCAGGCCAGGGTTCATTCACTCATGAATGATGCGATGCGATATTAATCCAATGGTCAGCATCAGCAGTGATCCAATGGTCGGCAGCGATATCGCACAGGGAACTTGTGTGACACTTAACTGCCCTTACAGAGCCGATATGGTTTATAAACTTTTGGTCTATAAGAATTTGGGTCTGGATTTGAGATTATCATCTGATCATCTTAAAACCCGATATCCATTGGATAACAGAATCCATTAAATCCTACGACTAGCGGTTCTTCAACTAACACACGAGTTAAATGTTAGAAAATTATATATTACGGAGCAATGGAACACATAAAATATTGCAGAAATATAAACACAGATAACACATAAAACAAGAGAGACACAGATATACGTGGTTCACCCAGTTTGGGCTACGTCCACCCCGAACAACTAGTCCTTCCTTTCTATTATCCAGCAAAATGAAGAGACACAACCTACAACAAATCCGCTATAATATCCTCTGTTTTCTCTCACAGTCTCACCTCTCTGTTCCTCGCTCACAGAATACAGATCTATATCTCAGCCTCCAATACAATGCCCTCATACAAAGAGAGGGGTTGCCTTCTAGGGAAAAAAAACCTAAACTAAACATAAGTTCTATCGTCAGATCATCTGCCTAATGAACGGCCCAGATTGGAGGGGTGTACAAACTTCCTAGGGTATACATCCGGCTGAAACAAAGACCTCTGAACAATCATGCTCCACACACAACAATCTCCCACTTGGAGAATGATTGTAGAAACTCCACCGCTGCTTCATTTGCTGGACAATGGCTCCTCTTTGGACCTGGTTGTTTCTCATCTTCATCATCATCCGTGAAGACCAATTGAAACTGAGCATATTCTCATTTTCTCCCTGGTTACAACTTTTGTTAGCATATCTGCAGGATTCTGGCTAGTGTGTATCTTTTCCAGCTTCAACTCTCCATCTTCCAACACTGATCGTATGAAATGGTACTTGAGCTGTATGTGTTTAGTCCTGTAATGAAATGCTGAGTTCTTTGCAAGATGAATGGCACTTTGGCTATCACTGTACAACGTGCCCATATCATGCTCCTTACCCAATTCACCCATCAACCTTTTGTAACCAAATCATTTCTTTACTAGCCTCTATAGCAGCAACATACTTTGCTTCTGTTGTTGAAAGTGCAACAACACTTTGGATTTTTGAAATCCAACTGACAGCTTTTCCACCAACAGTAAATACATATCCTGTAGTGCTCCTCCTATTATCCCTGTCACCTGCCATATCTGCATCAACATATCCCTGTAGAGAAATGTTTGCACCACCAAAGCATAATGCTTGATTTGTGGTACCTTTCAAATATATGAGAATCCATTTCACTGCCATCCAATGTTCCTTTCCTGGATTGTTCATGTACCTTCTTACAACTCCCACTGCATGTGCAATATCAGGCCTTGTGCAGACCATTACATACATTAAGGTTCCAACTGCTGATGCATATGGAACTTTAGACATATAATCCATGTCTTCTTGGGTCTTTGGGCACATTTCCTTACTAAGTTTGAAATGGCTAGAAAAAGGTGTACTAAATGGTTTTGCATTGTGCATATTAAATCTTTTCAACACCTTTTGTATGTACTCATTCTGAGACAATGTTAATTTGCGATTTTTCCTGTCTCTAGTGATTCTCATACCAAGGATTTGTTTTGCAGCTCCCAAATCCTTCATCGCAAATGAATTTGCCAATTTTCTTTTGAGTACATTTATTTCCTGCATGTTAGATCCTACAACAAGCATGTCATCCACATACAATAACAATATAATATAGCTACCATCATTTTGCTTTTTCAGATAAACACAATGATCAGAGTGACATCTAGTATAACCTTGTTCAGACATAAACTTGTCAAATTTTAGATACCACTGCCTTGGAGCCTGTTTTAAGCCATACAAGCTCTTCTTCAACCTGCACACTAGTTTCTCCTTCCCTTTCACCTCATATCCTTGTGGCTGCTGCATATATATCTCTTCCTCCAAATCCCCATGGAGAAAGGCTATCTTTACATCTAACTGCTCAAGATGCAAATCTTCAGCTGCTACAAGACTTAAAATAGTTCTGATTGAAGTCATTTAACAACAGGAGAAAATATTTCATCAAAATCAATACCTTTTTCTTCTGTGAAAACCCCTTCACCACAAGTCTAGCTTTGTACCTCTATTTTCCTCCATCTTCTTCCTTCAGCCTGTAAACCCATTTATTCTTCAATGTGTTTTTTCCTGCAGGAAACCTGACTAAATCCCAAGTCTGGTTATGCATTAAGGAGTCCATCTCTTCTTCCATGGCTACCTCCCACTTCTTCCTGCTTTCAACCTGCATTGCTTCTTCATAACATTCGGGTTCACCAGAATCTGTCAACAATAAATAATATAATGAAGGAGAGTATCGTTCAGGGGGTCTACTTATCCTGGTAGATCTTCTAACACCACTTTCAGGTGTTTAGGGTGCCTATTGCTGTTGTGGTGGTTGTTGTTGTTGATTATTATTATTTTCAGGCACCTTTACCTTTTCAGTGATTTCATCAAGAACTGCGTATTCCTTGTTTTCTTTTTCCTATTTCTTTTCCAGCAACTGATTCTTATACAAGACCTTTTCATTGAATATTACATCTCTGCTCCTAATGATTTTGTGATTTTCGTAATCATATAAGTGATAACCAAAATCATTAACACCATATCCAATAAAGGTACATTTCTTTGACTTTTCCTCAAGCTTTGTTCTATTTTCTTTATCAATATGGACAAAGGCCTCACAACCAAAAGGCTTTAGAAATGAGTAGTTTACCTTTTTACCTGTCCATGCTTCCTCCGGAACACCACCATCCAAGGAACTTGAAGGCCCTCTGTTTATTAGATAAACAACAATATCTACAACATCTGCCCAAAATTGTAAAGGCAATCCTGCATGCAATCTCATGCACCTTGCACGCTCCATGATTGTTCTGTTCATCCTTTTTGATACACCATTTTATTGTGGTGTTCTTGGAACTGTCTTCTCTCTGCGAATTCCATGTTCTAAACAGTACCTATCAAACTCTTTGCTGCAATATTCACCTCCATTGTCTGATCTAAGACACTTCAATTCCTTTCCTGTCTCAATCTCAACCAAAGCTTTCCATTTCTTGAAAGTATCAAATACATCAGATTTATTCTTAATACAATAAATCCAAGTTTTTCTAGTTGCATCATCAATAAAAGTAACATAATAACGAGAGCCACCAAGAGATGATACCTGAGCAGGTCCCCATACATCTGTATGCACAAGCTCTAATTTTTCGCTCTTCTTTTCTTTCCCAACTCTGAGAAATCTGACTCTCTTCTGTTTTCCATAAATGAAATTCTCACAGAAATCCAAATCAACATTCTTCAAACCCGGCAACAAATTCCTTGAGTGAAGACTCTTCATCCCCTTTTCACTCATGTGTCTGAGCCTATGATGCCATAATGCTACATCTGCTTCTTTGGAAGTTAAAGCATTAACAGAGTTAGAAATACCATTGCATAAATACAATGTACCAAACTTTTCGCCTTTTGCTATTACCAGGGCTCCTTTGGTGACCTTCCAAGCTTTATTTGTAAAAGTTGTCACACAACCTTCACCGCCTAGCTGCCCTATTGAAATCATATTTTTATTTAGATCTGGAACATGCCTTACCTCCTTTAGTAGCCATTGGTTTCCATTCTGTTGTTTTACAAGAACCTTACCCATTCCAATAATTTTACAGGGTTTATCATCACCCAAACGAACTTGTCCAAAATCTCCTTGAACATAGTCATGAAAGTATTTCTTATCAGGTGTGGCATGGAATGAGGCCCCTGAATCTACCACCCAGGAATCAGTAATATTTTTGAAAGAAAGAATCAAATCATCTTGTAACACCTATCTGTCACATTTGCTTCGTGATTGTTTTCTTACTGTGCATCTCCTTCTTTTCCCTTTCGAGATCTAAAATCTTTCTTTAGGTGTCCTTTCTTTCCACATTTCCAGCACACTATCCCCGATCTGGACTTGGATCTGCCTTTCCTTGATTTACTGCGATATCCTAAGCTCTTTCCTCTTTCCATTTTTCTTCCCCTAGACTTTGCACTCAAAGCATTACCTGATGTCTCACCGGAGCTTTTCCGCCGCATTTCCTCGCTAAGGATAGCACCAACAACATCATCAAACTTTAAAGTACTAGATCTAGACACAGAGTTACTAATGGCCATTACTAAACCATTCCAACTTTCTGGTAATGAGCACAAGAATAACAGAGCTCTAACTTCATCATCAAATTTTACCCCTACAGAACATAACTGACTTGTAACAGTATTAAAATCATTTAAATGGTCTGCAACAGATCCACCTTCTGACATCTTCATATTAAATAACCGTTTCATGAGAAATACCTTGTTTGAGGTCGAGGGTTTTTCATATAGTTTCGACAACGCCTCAATCAAACCCTCTGTCATTGTTTCCTTCGAAATGCTGAAGGCGACTGATGCAGCGAGGCAGAACCGTATTGTTCCAAGTGCCTTTCTATTGAGAAGGTTCCATTCTTCATCTGTCATACCCATCGACATCTTCGTTTTTCCGCCCAATGGTAGGTACAGATCTTTATGATACAGATAATCTTCCATCTGCATCTTCCATAGTGAAAAGTTTTGGCCGTTAAATTTCTCGACCCTAAAATTACCATCTTCCACCATTGCTCCCACTCGAACTAGGAACCCGTCTTTCCTGCAAGTTTATCAGCCAAATAGACCTTCGGCTTTGATATCAGTTGTTAGAAAATTATATGTTACGAAGCAATGGAACACATAAAATATTGCAGAAATATAAACACAGAGAACGCATAAAACAAGAGAGACACAGATATACATGGTTCACGCAGTTTGGGCTACGTCCACCCCGAACAGCCAGTCCTTCCTTTCTATTATTCAGCAAAATGAAGAGACACAACCTACAGAAAATCCGCTGTAATATCCTCTGTTTTCTCTCACAGTCTCACCTGTTTATTTCTCGCTCACAGAATACACATCTATATCTCAGCCTCCAATACAATGCCCTCATACAAAGAGAGGGGTTGCCTTCTAGGGCAAAAAAAAACCCTAAACTAAACATAATTTCTACCGTCAGATCATCTGCCTAATGAACGACCTAGATTGGAGGGGTGTACAAACTTCCTGGGGTATACATCTGGCTGAAACAAAGACCTCTGGACAATCATGCTCCACACACATTATTAAAAACAGGCATAACCCCATCGTTGACTATGACGTAAGCAGCTGAAATTTAGATCAATGTTTAGGATGGAGCACGGGTCTTCAACCACGATCAAGAATTTTTGTGCTCTTCTACCCCTTCCATTAATACTAATGACCGTGATTAACACATAAATACTGCGATTAACAATTAAAGTGTGAAAATAGGGAAAATACTTGATTTAGTTTCAGAATGCAAATACATAGAGGTAAACGAGAGTTTTCACCAGGATTAACACACAGATGCACACTAAATCAAATTCCTTCAATATAATAATAGTTATAGAGTCTTAGCCCTCTCGGCTCAATTACAACAAATTAACAGACCTCTGTTTCAATCTCAAAACCCTCTCTATCACTCAACTCTTGCCTCTCACTCAAATCTCAATCATCTCAGCTAATCATTCTTCATTACATTTTTTTCTCTTTATGAGTCGAATCCTGCTCTAACTGTACTAACAACTCGATCTCTATTTGAATCATTCTAACAATCAAATCTCTTTTTTCAAGCTCCATTACACACCTATGCTAACAACTTATCCCTTAGTATAAAATAAGACAATTTCCTAACTATTACAATAATGAAGTACAGATCATTTTTGAGAGATCCAACCCTCTCGACTAAAACTGACTTTTGACCACTTAGGTCAATGAAATTCAACTCATTTAGACACAACATGCGAACAAACCATCACATTGTTGGCTAAGTCCATATGCTCCTGCATCAGATTCCTGGGGAAGAAAAGAATCATCCCTCAGACTTTCAGGGTTTACTCCATACTTCTGCAACTCTGTTGTTGTCAACCAACTAGCATCCTCCATTGGATATCCTTTCCATTTGACTAGATATTGAAAATAAACTTGTCCTCTTGTTCTTTTGGATACTCTTTTCTCCAAAACAGCTTCCAACTCTCTCTTAACTGTCTTTGGCATTTGTTCTTCCCAGTTCAAAGTTTGAACTTCATCTTTTGTAGTTTCTTCCTATAGCTCTGTCTCTGTCTCTTTATATGGATACAAATATGCAACATTGAAGATAGGTGATATTCCAATCCCTTCTTGAAATTCAATTTCATAAGCATTAGTTGAAAACTTTCTTACAATTCTACATGGTCCTATCTTTTTCATCTTTAGTTTATTGTAAGTCTTAGCAGGAAATATTTATTTTCTCAAATATACCATCAATAAATCTCCAACTTGGAATTCTTTCTCTCTTCTCTTCATATCTACTCTCTGTTTGTATTTTCCACTGCTTTCCTGCAATCTGCCTTTGACATCTTCTTGTAGTCTTTGCATCTGCTCTGCAAACTCTTCAGTTTTTGCACTTCTGGTCTCCTGTTTACCCAAATTTCTGAGCTCATACACACCTCTTGGATTCATCCCAAAAACAATTTGAAATGGATTCATTCTAGTACTTCAGTTTGGAGTGTCATTATAAGTAAACTCAGCCTGAGCTAGTGGTAAATCCCACTCAGGATTTTAATACACTAAACTTCTCAATATGTTTCCCAAGCTTCTGTTTACTACTTCATCTGTCCATTTGTTTGAGGATGGTATGTTGAACTGAAACTGAGGTTAGCTCCTAGATTCTTCCAAAGAGTTCTCCAGAAATTCCCTACAAACTTTGTATCTCTATTAGACACAATACTTATAGGCAATCCATGTAATCTTACAATTTCTGAAAAAAATAGGTTAGAAATATGTGTTGCATCAATAGTCCTTTTACATGCAATTAAATGTGCCATCTTGGAAAATCTATCTACCACAACGTAAATGGAATCGTTCCCCCTTTGATTTTTAGGTAACCCCAAAACAAAATCCATGCTAACTACATCCCATGGTCGGTCTGGTATTAGCAATGGCTGGTACAATCCTGTATTTTGGCTTCTCCCTTTAGCATGATGACATATCCTGCACTTCTCAACAAATCTCTTAATACAAGTCTGCGTCTTTGGCAAATAATAAAAAGTATTCACCTAAGCAAAGGTTTTTTCTTGTCCAAAGTGACCAGATAATCCTCCACTATGTTTCTCCTTTATTATGTTTTCCCTCATAGAACATTTGGGAATTCACAACTTGTTTCCTTTAAACAATAAACCTCCTTGGATAATATAATCTAACCATTTAATTCGGTTATGAACTATTTGATTTTGTACTGTCGTGTAAATATATTTGAAATTTTCATCGTCTTTATACATTTCAACCATTTCTTCAAATCCTACAACACCAACTTTTAAATATTGCACAATGAAATTTACCCTACTTAAAGCATCAATGACCTTGTTCAACTTACCACTTCTATGCTTGATCACAAAAGTAAAGCTCTGCAAAAACTATACCCACTTGGCATGTTTCTGGTTCAATTTTGGTTGGTTGTTTATGAACTGTTATGCATGATTGTCAGAATACAATATAAACTCCTTTGGTAGAAAATAATGTCTCCATTTTTTTAAGGCTTGTAGAATAGCATAAAATTTTTTATCATAAGAAGAATAATTCTTCTTCACTTCATTTAATTTCTCGCTGAAGTATGTTATTGGTCTATGTTCTTGACTCAAAACTGCTCCAATTGCAACTCCACTAGCATCAGTTTGAACTTGGAATACTTTTTCCAAATCAGGTAAAGCTAAAACTAGTTTTTCTCTGATTTTCCTCTTCAGCAACTTAAAATTCATGTCTGCTTCTTCTGTCCACTTGAACGGCTGATTATTCTCCTTGATTGTTTCAAGAATTGGTGCACAAATCTGACTAAACCCTCTAATAAATTTCATATAAAAACTTGCAAGACCATGAAAACTTCTTACCTCAAATATGTTCCTTGGAATAGGCTAGTTCCAAATTGCTTGGACTTTCTCTGGATCCATTTTCAACCCTTCTTTAGAAACTACAAATCCCAAGTAAATTAATTCTTCTTTCATGAAACTACATTTTTTTAGATTTATCAGTAGTTTCTCTTCCTGCAGAGTTATTAAAACCAATTAAAGATGATCTAGATGTTCTTCTTTACTTCTACTAAAAATTAGAATATCATCAAGATAAACAATAAAAACTTTCTTGAATATTCCTTCAAGACTTAATTCATCAATATCATGAACATTCTAGGTGCATTAGTGAGTCCAAAAGGAATCACTAACCACTCATACAATCCATTGTTTGTTTTAAATGCAGTCTTCCATTCATCTCCTTATTTAATTCTTATTTGATGATATCCACTCTTTAGATCTATTTTAGTAGGATACTTTGACCCACTCAAACAATCCATCAAATCATCCATGTGTGGTAAAGGAAATCTATACCTGATAGTGATCTTGTTTATGGCTATGGAATCTATACACATATGCCATTCACCTCCTTTCTTTGGACTGAGTACTGTTGGTATAGCACATGGACTAAGAATCTCTCTGATTAGTCCCTTATCCATCAATCCTTGCACTCATCTTCCAACTTCTGCATTCTCTTGAGGAGTTAATCTATACACTGCTTTGTTTGGTAAACTTGCTATGACTAATACTCCTGATTGGTGGCAAAGCATTTGGCAGCTCATCCACAATAATATCAGCAGAATCATTTAACAGTGTTTTGATTTCTTCAGGTAAATCATCTAAGTTTGTGGAAGTTAAAATTACCTTATGTCTCTCTATGACAGGAAAATGCATTTCTTCACCTTTCCCAATCTCTTGTAACAACTCCTTTCCACTCATCAGCATAACACTGTTTCCAAGTACTCCTTTGTCAACTTCATCCTTCAATGGCAACAGTGTATGTTTATTTCCATCCTTCTCCAGGGTATAAGTATTTTTCCTCCCATCATGAATAGCTTTCCGATCAAACTGCCACAGTATTCCAAAAAATACATGGCATACATCCATTGGCATTACATCACACAATATCACATCCTTATGTGTACCAATATGTATCTCTACCTTGCATTGTTCTGTCGCAATAATATGATGTCCTTTCTGCAACCATGACACTTTGTAAGGAGTAGGGTGTACTGTCTTCACTAATCCTAGCTTGTCCACCATCTCTATAGAAACAAGGTTATCAGTGCTTCCACTATCAATTATCACTTTACAACATTTACCTTTGGATTTTCATGTAGTTTTGAATAAACTCTTCCTCTGAGCTGGTTCTTCAGTCTCTTTCTCTACCTTAAGCAATACCATTTTCAATAACAGGGATTCTCCTACTTTAGGGGATTCTTCCTTGTTTTTAATTTTAGGTTCTTATTCCTTTTCCTTGGCCACATTCGCATTCCTCTTACTTGTTGTTTTATTATGAGGATAGTCCCATGATCCATGTCCCCATTCTCCACATGTGTAACACCGAATATCTTTTCCTCGACCTCTTCCTCTGGGTGTGAATCTTCCTATATTAAAATCTCCCCTCTGTGGTGGTCTACTACTTCAACTTCCTGCTTCATTCTGATGTTGTTGAAACCTTGGTCTGGTAGTTCCTCTATCTCTTACTAAACTTTTCCCTCTATTCCTCTAATTTTGTTTCCTCAACATCTTCTCTTCTACCTTCAAACCTACTTGATAGGCATCTTCAATGGTCTTCAGACTCAACAAGCTGATCTCATCCTGTATGTCATATCCTAAGCCATTGATATATCTAGCTACCATCTCCATATCATCCTCTGCATGTCCTGCTCTAATACTCAATCTATAAAACTCTTCTGCGTATTCTTTAACAAACATTCCTTTTTGCCTTAAATTTTGTAACTGTTTGAAAATATTTAACTGATAATCTTTTGGCATAAATTTAGATTTCATTTTACTCACCATTTTGTCCCATTGCTTGATCTTGGACTTTACTTTTCTTGTTCTGGATGTTTGTAGTTCATCCCACCAAATAACTGCATGACCCTTCAATCTGGTAACTGCAAATTTCACCTTCTTTCTGTCATCAACCTCCTCATAGTCAAAATATTTGTCTAGTGAACTGGTCCAATTCATTAGCTCTTCTGCATTGATACTCCCTTCGTACACAAGAATTTCCACCTTTGGTTTTCCACCTACTTTAGCCAACATCTTGATAACTTTGGTAGTTTCATTTTCCTCTTCTTCTTCTCCCTCAGAAGATTCTTCTGCAGCACTGGCAACTCCTTCATTAGGTGTTCTTCTCTGAGCAATCTCCATTGTGTCCATCCTTGTAAGCAAACTCCAGATCTCCTCCAAGAGAATTGCATTTGATTCAGGTCTTCCTAGACATATGCCAGCTCCTCTCCTTGGTGGTATGTTTACTGCAGTCAAACTCAATCTCTGTGCTCTGATACCAAAAATGACGCAAGAGCTCAATTGAACAACAACTGAACAACAATTGAACAACAACTGAAAAACAATTGAACAACAACTGAAGAACAATTGAACAACAACTAGTCCCACATTGACTTCCCACATTGACTTTCCTCTTTTTGCATAGGCGCTTCACTCTATGCCATTGATTTCGTCATCTAATCTGAAGATTGACAGTCACCCAATCATTGCACATCACATATCACAATTTCTCCAGGCCAGTGTTCATTTTCTCATGAATGATACAATGTGATATTAATCCAATGGTCAGCATCAACAATGATCCAATGGTCAACAACAATATCGCACAGGGAGCTTGTGTGACATTTAACCACCCTTACAGAGCCAATATGGTTTATAAAATCTTAGTCTATAAGAATTTGGGTCCAGATTTGAGATTATCGTCTGATCATCTTAAAACCCGATATCCATTGGATAACGAAATCCATCAAATCCTACAGCTGGCAGTACTTCAACGAACACACAGGTTAAAAATAGGCCTAACCTCGCTGTTGAATATGACGTAAGCAGTTGAAATTTAGATCGATGGTTAGGATGGAGTACGGGCCTTCAACCACGATCAAGCCTTTCTATGCTCTTTTACCCCTGCCATTAATACTAATGACCGCGATTAACACATAAATATTGAGATTAACAATTAAAGTGTGAAAACAGGGAAAATACCCGATTTAGTTTCAGAATGAGTATACATAGAGGTAAATAAGAGTTTTCACCAGGATTAACACACGGATGCACACTAAATCAAATTCCTTCAATATAATAATAGTTACAGAGTCTTGGCCCTCTCAGCTCAATTACAGCAAATTAATAGACCTCTGTTTCAATCTCAAAACCCTCTCTATCACTCAACTCTCACCTCTCACTCAAATCTCAATCATCTCAGCTAATCGTTCTTCATTACATTTTTTTTTCTCTTTATGAGTCGAATCCTATTGTAATTGTATTAACAACTTGATCTCTATTTTAATCATTCTAACAATCAAATCTCTATTTTCAATCTCCTTTACACACATATGCTAACAACTTATCCCTTAGTCTAAAATAAGACAATTTCCTAACTATTACAATAATGAAGTACATATCAGTTTTGAGAGATCCAACCCTCTCGAATAAAACTGACTTTTGACCACTCAGGTCAATGAAATTCAGCTCATTTAGCCACAACATGTGAACAAACCATGACATTGTTGGCCAAGTCCAGATTCTCTTGCATCACTATATATACTATTACATTGAGGGATTACATCGCTACATTACCATGGAACTAATACCATGGTTTCCAAAATACAAGGGACTATGGTCCAAAACTATCAACTTTTACAATATTTTATGCTTTTTACAAAAGGGGAGGGGCTTCTTCATGAAAACACTATGTTGCACGGTGACTTTGTTACATGGTCTTTGTTGTGCTCCACTTCTCTACTGCATGGTCCACTTCTCAATCTGCGACATCTTTTTGACTGCGCGCTCCACAAAACTTAAATTTCTTGCCCAAAATCTGGCCAAGTTGGGTTGCACCCAATAGGACCCCAACACTCACATGTGACTCATATTGAGTCACTTAGCTATTGTGCCTCTGATATTTTTTTGCAATTCCATTGTAGGCCTTGTGGAATTGTTGGAGCACTTATGTCGAAATATTTTTATCCTCCCTGTGTGCTTCCTCCAACAATGCTTATGTTACATGATCTGCAAACTTCTGTAGCAATTTTTCCTCCTTCTGTCAAAGCTCTTGAAGATTCTCATCTACTATCTGTGAGAACGAAAGGGACTCATCCTGCCAAGGCTGAGTTCTTTCTATCAATGCCTTCTCTTCCCCTTTCGACTCTTTGATCCTCTTCTGCAGCACCTTCAATTCATTAATCTTTGTGAGCTTCTGCGATATAGGCAATGTCTTCACAGCTACTCGACTCTCCTCTAATTGTTGTTGCCTTTGCTGCATTTCCTCCTGTAGTTTCTGAATATTTGGATCTTCTTACAATGAAGTCCAAATTTACAAACTTTCATCCAGTAATTTGTTGTAGTCCACCAATGTTGCAGAGATTCTAACCATGACTAACTTCAGGTTAGCCTCCCTCTAACTTCTTACCTTCGGTATCGTAGTTGGTTGCAAATTCAACTGCAACTCACTGATATTTACCTCATACTCAAATTGTACCATGACAACTTCTACTGTTTTCTCCTTGATTAAAAGGGTGAACTTTTCCACCTTTTTTTCTGTAGATTCCTCTTTGTAGGCCTCCATGTCCGAAATTCCCTTACATGTTGTTTCTACTACATTCTTCAGCTATTCATATTCTTTTTCTATCTAATATATCTCTTGTATTATCTGGTCAAGCTTCTCTGACAACGAAACCTGCTCCTTTTCCACCTGTATGTTGAGATTTGATGTGTGCTCTTCCCTTAGCTTGAATTCCTCCATAATCTTCTCATGTATATTTGGATCTTCTTGTAGCGAAGTCCAAATTTACAAACTTTCATCCAATAATTTGTTGTAGTCCGCCAATGTTGCGGAGATGCTAACCATGACTAACTTCAGGTTAGCCTCCCTCTGAATTCTTACCTTCGGTGTCATAGTTGGTTTTGAATTCAACTGCAACTCACTAATATTTACCTCATACTCAAACTATACCACAAAAACTTTGTCTTTTTTCTCCTTTATTACAAGGGTGAACTTTGCGACCTTTTATTCTGTAGATTCCTCTATGTAGGCCACCATGTTCGAAATTCCCTTACATGTTGTTTCTACTACATTCTTCAGCTATTGATATTCTTTTTCTATCTAATATCTCTCTTGTATTATCTGGTCAAGCTTCTCTGACAACATAACCTGCTCCTTTTCCACCTGTATGTTGAGCTGTGATGTGTGCTCTTCCCTTAGCTTGAATTCCTCCATAATCTCCTCGTGTATCTTATGTAACCTTGGTAGTGGCCCTAGTGCGATGTTCATATTTATATATGTCCACTCATTGGCCTGCTATTGAATTTCTTTTGATTCAAACTGTAGATCCCCTTCAGGTATATGCGTCATCCTCGCTACAATGGTAGGCACAATCGTCCTTCCTTCTATAATCCTTTCCTGTATTTGTGTAGGTTTTCTATTTGATAATTCCAAAACTTCAACTCTGCAATCCTCTCCTATACACCTATGATAAGCTCATCGTAGTGATCTTCCACCCTGTTCCAAGATTCCACTGTGATGTCTTGAACCTTGTCTCCACTTTGGTCCAAGTCTCCCTCGGGCTTTGCTAGAAGCTTCAACTTGGCTCTTCCTTTTCTCTGTGGAAAATTTATTTGTTTCTGGATTCTCTATCTGCTTCGTCATATCCTCGCATCTGTTAGGGTCTTTCTCATGATGTTCTTCATCATGGTGTTCTTCTTTGTCGTTTTCTTCTTCTTCTTCCACTTCTTCCTTCTCCTTTTCTTTTCCACTTCCTTCTCCATGGTGCGAAGTGTCCCACTCTTCTTCTATTACGTTGTCCTATACCTCCTCCAATGGAGTCATCCAATTTGCGGGCCATGTCTGCACTACTTCTACTAGGTCATCCTCTTTGATCATATATGGCAATGCGTTCCATTCCTTCTTCATGTCTATGTATGCCTATATGTACAATATATGAAAGTCTACCTTGAACCTCGCCACAGGGCTGTATTGTTTGTGTGAATTCGGCAAAAGGTGCGGATGTTGATTTATGAGCATGTGTAGATCCATCTCATATAGTATAAAAAGGATTTTATTTTCCTATGCATACGATGGTTGAGTTGTATGCCACAACGAAGTGCACCTCGCGACCTCACATACATATCCTTCTATCAGAGGAAACTGTGTATCCTTCAGCTCCTTCCATGCCAACATAGAAATGATCAATATTGAAAGATATACCTTTCTCCTGGACCTTGCGACAGTCGTACATGAATTCCTTGCACAAATACATAGCCTAGTTATACTAGACTCCATTTGCGCACTATGTGGCTAAAGACACCACCGATGCAGGAACTTCATTTGTGCGACACTTCCTCATAATCTTTCTGGCCAAAAAATGTGCGCAAAAGTGGACTTCGTTATCATTGATTGATTTTATGACATAGCCCTTGTTGCATTTAACCATTCCATACTTCTTCTTCATATTCTTCACCACAACGCGGTCCTGATCCTTTCCCACGAACTCCTCTATGGGGTTCTGCCCTTGGTACGGTAATCTAGTGATCTGCTAGATCAAAATTTGGTCTATGGGGATCTTATTCCCCATCCATAGGTGTCCATCATGTATTAACACCAATAATTGGAAAGCACATGTTGTGTTTGATGAACGTTTTTTGAAGTACAACACATTCAACATGTTGAGTAGTCCTGAATGCACCAACCCATTTTCCCACTATTGTGGCTCCAATCTCATCACTTCGCTATCTGGATAGTGAACCTACTACAAGTACTAGTCTAGTGCGAACTGCGGGTACTTCATCCAATCATTAATATCATTGTCTGTAAATTTCAGCTATGGAATTTTTCCTAAAATCTCTCCTTCAAATGGCCTATCTTCCAACAGTAATGGTGTGAATTTCCCATACTTCGCATCTTTGGCATCTTTTACTAGTTTAGCATTTGGCTTCCTTGGCAGAATATATGAGGGGAGAGGTGAGATGAATGCTATGCCATCTTCCTCCACCTGAATTTCATCCACTTCTTCTTCAATTTTGACTTACTGAGGTTTCTTCTGAGGCTTCACAGGTTTGGTAGGATTCTTGTCCTACTTTTTCTTGGTTCTTACTTCCTTGGGTTGCTTCTTCCTCAGTGATGTCCGCGTCTTATGTGCCGATGGTGCTGCTACTATGGGTGTACCTGATATGGGTGTTTCAACTACTGGTGCAGACTCCATAACTCTAGACATTCCCTTCTCACAAAAAATCCGCACAACTTCCTCCCAATATCACTCAAACGACGGATAAAATGGACTCTCCTGCAACTTATTCACACTATTACTCACTTGAGCTCTTGATTAAGAAAATTCTTAATTTGACCAGGATTCAGCTATTTAAATCATTCCAGCCTTAATAGCTCATTATTATATTTCATTTTGTCTCGATTTTGTTCAATTTTCGTCATTAAATTTGTATCTATCATTAAATTATGCCAACTATCATCTTAAATTTGATGCCTACCCTTTCCCTTTTTAACGGTCATATTTCTACTTTTCCAACGAACTTCAATATGTCCCCAACTGTAGCACACCTTTGTATTACATAGTGGCTTCTTATGAACTTCGACATATTATTGACTGTAGCGAAGTACTTTCTTCGTCGAAGCTCTTTCTGTAGCATAGGTTATAGTCCAATGTCCACTTTCAACTGCATGTGACACTAATAATTTATTCCTTTCTTATTTAAGATGAGGTTGCAGGGACAGGGTTGTCCCTATACAACTTCAACCTACTTCCATTTACTTTTCCCTGAATTAATTCTCCATTTAGCTTCGCTAATTGTACTGTGCCTCCATCAACAATATAGTTAATAACATATGGGATTAACCAATGTGTTTAAATTTCCTCGATAATTTCACAAAAATACTATTGTAGAAGAGAACAAGGTCTCCTATCTAGAAATTATTTTTCTTAATGTGCATGTCATGCCACACCTTTTCTCTTGCTTTCTGCACTTGTTGATGAAATCCTGCTATAAACCTGTCTTCTTCCAGAGTAAGTAACTGCTACATCCTTTCTTCCAATATGTCAAGGTATGCCATATTTGTAAAAGATGTAATTCTTAGGCTAGGGATAATATATTCCATGGGCATCAAAGCTTCTTTCCCATAAAATAACCTAAAGGGTGTCTGACTTGTCAAATTTTTGCATGTAGTCCTGTAAGCCCATAGTACTGTTTGAATCCTAAGATCCTAATCATTCTTGTTTACATTGGATACCTTGGTCAATGCATTCTCAAAAAATTTATTGAATGCTTCCACAATTCCATTTTCCTGAGGATGATAAGGAGTGATATTTTGGTGGTAAAATTGAAATTCCTCAGTCAATGCTTTAATGTTCTTATTCAAGAAATGTGATCCTTGATCACTCATCAATATCTTTGGACACCCAAATATGAATAGTATGTATTCAAAGATGAAATTTGCAGTAGCTTCTGAACTAAAATATTTTATTGGTTATTCGTTAGTACATCTTATGAAATAATCAATCTCAATGATTATATACCTCACACCAATCCTTTTTCCTAGTGGATTGATAGGTCCAACAAAATCAATAGCCCATTTATCAAAAGCCTGCAATGTTACTTGTAGCACTAATGGAATTTCATCTCTTCTTGAAGGTTTTCCTATTCTTTCGCAGATATCACAAGCTCAACAATACTCCTTTGCATCTTTTTGTAGTGTAGGCCACCATAATCCTGCTCTTAAAATTTTCTGCGCAATGGCTTTTCTTGCATAATGTCAACCATTTGTGTCACTATGAGCTTCTGTTAAAACTATCTGTATTTCATGCTCAAGAACATACCTATGTAGTATTTCACCTGGTCCCATCTTATACAAATTTCTTGCTATTAGTGAAAAATATGTTTCCTTAACCACCAATTTTTTCTTCTGTTGCATAGTGTATTCTAAGGGGCACATTCTTGTGGCTAAGAACTAAATAATATCAGTGAAGTAATCACCTGAAATCCTTATTAAAAACAACTACACATCAGGAATATTATCCTCTATATTCGTTGGTTCTTCTCATGTTTCCAACCTTGATAAATGATCAGGTCCAACATTTAGTCTTCATGGCTTAACAACAACTTAAACGTTATACTCCTGAAACAATAATAGCCATTTGTAAATATGTCCTCCTAAAACAGGTTTATTGACCAAATACTTTCGTGTAGGGTGATCAGTGAACATCTTGAAATGTGATCCCAACAAATAATGTCTAAAATTCTGTAAAGCATATAACATGGCCAATACTTCCCTTTCTGTATTTGTATAGTTATTTTCTTCTTTAAACAGTTTCCTACTTGCAAAAGCTATAGGATGATCAATTTCTCCTACACGAGGTTGTGCCAATACCACTCCTAAATCTATGCATGAAGCATCCACATGAACATGAAATTCCTTATTCCAATCTAGGAATACTAGCATAGGAGCAGTTACCATATTTTCTTTTAGTGTGTAGAGGCTCTTTTGACATTCTTCATTCCACAAGAATGTTACATCTTTCTTGAGTGGTTTTTCCATAGGCTTCATGATATATGCATATCCCTCGATAATTTTTTTGTAATATCTTGTATGCCCTAATGTGGTGTGAAGTTGTTTCACTGTGTTTGGTGGAGGTAAATTCACAAAAATATAAATCTTCGCAAGATCCATCATCAATCCTTACTTGCAAACAATATGTCTTAGCAATATACCAAAAGGTACATAAAATATACACTTCTTGATATTGAGAGAAATCTGAGACTACATGGATGTGTCGAGCATCAATCTTGTTAACGGGAAAAGTGTCTACTCATAACGACCCTATCCCATTAAGCTGTGACAGTGACCTTGGAAACAAACAGAGAAAACTACTTTCATATTCTTCTTTACGAACTATAAACGAAGAGGAATAGGATGAACCAACCTGTGTCTTGCGCTAGTCCTTTGATCCAATCTCTATCCTCTTTGATAGCTTCCAGCTACCTGCTCCCTTACTTGCCCAGCTTCACTAAGTTCCTGTAAGATCACAGAAGAAGGAAACTACACAAAGACATGGATTTATATTCATAAATAGCTTAGGATCATATTTAAGCTAAACATACAAATGTAACAAACATCAATGATACACAAGCATGTAGGAGAAACTCAAATAGTTTTATTGATATAACAAGAAGATCCAGGAGGAGTTACAACCAAGGATTCCTGATCCAGCATCAACCTCCCAGCAAAGGAGTCCCCTCTTCACCTCCAACAAAGCATAAATCACCCAATACTCTGATATCTATCTCAAAACCAACAACAATTCTCTGCAATGTACAAAATTCCAGCCCATGGATCTCTGGGATGAGGGATCCATATATAGATGTATGAAAAGAGGATGAGTTAGCTTATGATTTGACTAGTGGCCTCTCTCTATTAGTTCTTGTTTCCACTTGGAGACTGAGAGCCTCTTACTCATCCTTGGTCGAACTTAGTGAGGCAAGTGTCATTAGGGAAGATTCTAGAAGCTTCCATTGTCTGTCCACCTCGCGGAATGACACTGCCATTTGTCATTTCCCGCTCAACGCACCTAGCTAGTGTACTTGGGTGCTATGCAACGCAGCTAGCTAGTGGCGCAGCTGAAATGATCCTGATTTGACTGATTCTGAGCAGTTTCTGGTGGAGAACTTCTGGGAGAAGCTGTAATTTGTTGACCTTGTTCTTTTAGGGGCCGGAACAACACTTTTAGGGACTTAGGATCCCTTGGTTTATGGACATTTCATGCTTAGAGCTGTAAGGCACAAAAATGTCTATAACAGTTGCCCCCTAAAGTATGAGGCCGTTTATCGGGTGAAATGCTTTATTAGGAGGATCTGAAGTTCTTTCAATGCTGGGAGGAGACCTGTAATAAGATACAATACAATACATTATCTTCATACTATTTTCATGATCTAGCTGAGGCGGGAATTCCCATGCTCAGCTTTATAAATTCATTTTCATGTACATAGGACAGACAATCGTCTGATGGTAGACTGATGATTCTGATAGAGCCATCATCCTTTTGGTAGGATGATTATCTGTGCTACAGTGCTGTACATTTCAATGTCTTTATTTTCCCGAATATATATCGCAGCCCAGATGGATGAGACTAGATCCGGGGTCTTCAATCTCGTTCGATCTTCACTCGAAGTACAAGTCGATCCATGTGAGAAATGTTTTCAAGTCGAACATTGAAAGACATCGCTTGATTACCAGTCAATGATGTAAACTGTTAACAAGCGCGAGAGGAATCACTGATAATGATGATGACCCTCAAGGTACTGAAGTACAATTCACATGGTGTGAATAAATGACTTGGCATCGAACACCACGCAAAATCTTTCGGTCGAAGGTCATTGATGTATACCTGTCGCCAGAAGTGAGAAACTTGCCATTGAGGCATGCAAGCTTCAAAGTACTGAATGGGGTGTTCCTAGATCAACTTCTTGGATAATGAGCTGGTGTCGACAAGAAGCGATCCGTCAAAGGAGGGCCTTAATGAATCCCACATCAATGACACAGAACGGAGCAAAATATTTTGATGGAGGTGAAAACAATCTGATGACATAGGGTTCAGGATGGCGGTCATGAAATAATGAAGTATAATGTATGGTAGTGGATGGGACACAGGTGACTTCTCTGGATGACTTCTCTTGAACATGTCGGCGACACTTATGTGATGGATTGGTAGCATTTACCCCAAATGTGGATGGTATGGCGTGACCATAGTGATGTGACCGGTGAATGAAACAACCAACTCGACTCAGGCACGGAGTGGAAGTGTCATGTTCAAGAGCGACTTGCTACCAATAAAGATTCTTTGAGTTTTCTTCCCAATTTTTCCCCAGTCATTGCTGACCAGTACCTCTTTATTTTTGTCAATCTTGAGGAGGATAACATATGCTTGTTCTATAATTTTCCCTTCGGGCAAACCCATCGCTATGTTTTAACGAGCCTAGCGATAGTGAAACTCGTTCTCGTCTAAGGACAAGTTTGTCGCTATTAATCTTTTTAATGAGTTTAACGACAAAGATAACTCGGTCCTTTTCATTTTTAGAGAGTCTGAAAAGGTACGTAAAGGTAACTCCAAAATTCCTTTTTCGTCATCTAATCCCTTAAGTCCGAAAAAGTATAAAACAATATAGAAGGGATGAATTTTCGATAGTTTTAACGAGCCGAACAAAACAAGCGCTCGATCTTTTTGTGCATTAATCCCTCAGGTCCAAAAAGATTAAAATCTAGAGGAGGGATAGCACCTCCGGTCACTTTAATGAGCTGGAAGGCCAAAACTCGGCAATCTTTTCATATTTTACGAGTCAGTTGAAAAGAGCTTAAAGAAGACTAGTCTTTTGAGGAACGAGTGATAAAATGGGTAGCAGCTGATTCCAGGTAAGGTTTGGAATTTTCCAATCACGGCAGTGTCACAAGGATGGCTAGTGAAATCACTCTTCGCAGCTGTTCCTCAAAATGGGTAAAAAAACAAATGGAGGTGAATGATCGGCCAATGAAAAAGTGGAGGTGACGGTGCAAACACGACCAAGGCTTTAATGGCTGAAATGTTACATTCACGGTGGTTATTTACCAGGGAATAGTTCATTTTTTAACGAGCTTAAACGCGGGTGGGAACATTTGCTCATGTCTTATGTTTATATTTTAACGAGCTTGAACTATGTGCTAAAACTGCTCGATTAGATGGTCCTGTTTTGATTTTTTACCATAAATAGCTTTGTCCTTCCAAAGATAGTACTGTTTTTTCAACTGCTTCATCAAACTAGTCAGAAATGAACAATATTTGCTTGAAAATGAGATTAAAACGCTAATATTTTACTTTGAACTACGTAAAAGCAATCAAAAAGTGTTTTTTACCTCTCATTTTACCATTTCATTTGAACTTCGTTTGTTGGAGCTTTGGAGGTGCTTTTCCCCCTCAATTTTCATCAGTTGATTTCGAGAGATTCTGTGGATGATTCTCGGCGCCGTCTGGACTAGGTAGGAGCTAAACCCGAGCTCTTTCATTTCATGGTTTCCATTTTGCTTTTTGACCCTGATTCCCTGCTTTTCTGAACCCCTGGGGTTTGAGGGATTTGTTCTGGCATCAACGCACCCCCAGTGTATCGAAACCTGCATTGAATGCTGGCTTGTATGAAGGCAATTTGACATTCAACGCACCTAGAACACTGCTGCAGGTGCGTTGGGTGCAGAAAGGGAATTTGTTGCACAATTTTTTAATGGAATTTTTGCCTGTTTCTCACCAAAATCAGGATCTAACTCCTCTCTTGTTTGTTTTTTCAGAGATTTGGGAGCAAGATGACCCTTACATGGCGAGAATGTGAGCATGAAGAGGAGGACATGATTGCCCTACATGATCCAGTTACAGTGAACGCGCTGCGGAATTGTGGCTTGCTGAAGTTCTTCCGCATTTCTAGCATGAGACAGCAGATCAACCTACTGCAGTATTTGCTCGATGCTTGGGATCCTATCAATCAAGTTTTCCAGATTAGGGGCAAATCTATCCCCTTGACTGCAGTAGACATCTATTTCTTGACTGGCTTGTCGAGGCGGGGTGCCCCCATCTCTTTGTTAGGTTCGGCCCGAGGAGGCGATTCTGTGAGAGATTATGTCCGCCGGTATTGCAGGGAAGGATCTCAGCCGAGTAAAGACGGCAAGATCATCATCCGTGATGTCATTGACAGGTCCCTTAGGACTATCCTATTTACTTTTGGTAGGATGGCCGGTAGTGCGTCTCTTCATGTAGCCAACAGATCCTATATGCAGCATGCCTTGGAATGCCTCCAACCGAAGGTGTTCAACTGGTGCGACGCAGTACTTCTTGTGATGAAAGAACAGTTGACCAAGATAAAGAACGGGAGGTTGAAGAACTTTGGGTTCGGTTCTATTTTGACCGCCTTTGCCTTGGAGAAGATACCACTGATGCAGCCGCAGTACATTGCACTCGATTTACCTTCTCCTACTGAACCACGTATGCAGAGATGGGTTGACCATATGTCTAGGCATGCTGGCCAGTCTCAGATTTCATTTTCTAATACCTTCTTCAGGTGGTTTGATCGTCAGGAGATGGTTTATGCCGAGTATCCATATGCAGGCATGGACTTCCGGGGTGATCCAGATTTAGTACTGCCGGATGGCGAGCAGTGGGGTGCTATTGGTAAAATCTCTGACCATATTGCTGTTTACTGTTTTTGTTTATAATGTCCTTGTGCTTTATTCTATCAAGACTTTAATCAAACTCACGTGTACATTCTGATGTTGGTCCTGTTCGTCCAGTAGTTCGCCTGAGAGTACCAGCTGTTGCCCCAGCAAGAGAGGCCGCCGGAAGAGCTATTCTTCGCGACCTCGATGTGGCCGAGACTCTCTTAGCTTTACAGGAGTAGATTGAGGGCCTCACTCTCGGTATACCAGATGTGAGGACTGACGAGCTACCTTTGCAATTACAACGGCATACTACTGGTGTGCCCAGACGATGGACTCGTCTCTTACGCATGATCGCACAGGCTGTGACTTGCTATCACGAGCATCATTAGACTAGGGTGCCCCCTAGCATTTTGAGTTTTGGGTCGTGTGACCGATTTTTTCTTGGTTACAGAACATTATGTGTAAACCATAAACAGCTATATATATTTTTGATTTTCGGGGTTTTATTTTGGTTGAGCTATATGATCCACATGTAAAACATTGATGATCCGTTTCTTTTTACAAATGTTGCAAATGTCTATCTAACACAGTTTGCTAATGAGTTGGTTAATGTGTTTAAGTTTCTGGAAATATGTTGGTATTGAATAAGATCAAATTGTGTTTCCAAAATCTTAACCCTTAGGAACATGCGATAAATAGCTGGGTTTCGGACAGAATATATACCATTGAGTTGTAGTATTACGAGTTGTGAGTCTAGCCTGACAATTAGTCAGCGTATACCATGGGTGATGGCATCAGAGAGAAGTTCTATCAACGCGCTATACTCAGCGATGTTATTCGTTGATTGACCAATACATACACCTCTGAAACTTACTAACTCGCCGCTTGGATCAAAAATGGCCCCGGCTGCGGAGGACAGGTTCCACGAACTACGACTCGCTCTGTCGGCATATCCAACACATGGCTCCAATAGGTTTGACATCTGCAATAAGTGTAAAAAGTGGATTACTCGACCAAAACAAACACTTTAGCGAAAACAAAAATATAACAAAAGCATATTGGTTACTATTTATGCATAGTAACGCTTGAGGTACAACCCATTACGAGGTTGCGCCAGTGGAATTCCGTCATAATCCATTAACTCGTAGGCTCCTTTTGCTAACACTCATTTAACAATATAGGGGCCCATCTATAAAGACTTAAATTTACCCGCTCCCAATTTATCGGATTCTTGGTCGTAAAGCAGGACCAAGTCACCTTCCGAGAAGACACGGGGTTTGACATTTTTGTCGAACTGCGCCTTGACTCGTTTCTTATGGGCTTCATTAGCCAAAGCGGCGTCATGATGGGTTTCATCCAATTGGATTAATTCCAAGAAACGAGCCTCTTCTTCTGAAGTTCCGGGGAGGAGATCAATTGCGAGTTTGAGAGACGAGATTTCACACTGGACTGGTAAGACTGCTTCCAGGCCATATACCAGTTGGAAGGGTGTGAACCCGGTTGCATTCCTTACCGATGTTCGGTAAGCCCACAAGGCTGAGTATAGGATTAGGTGCCACCTTCTTTTGTGAACTCCGATCATCCTTTGCAACATGCTTTTCAGGACCTTATTGATCGCTTCAACTTGTCTGTTGGCTTGCGGATAATACGGAGTAGAGATGTTGTGAGACAACCCTAGTTTGGCAGCTAATTCGACCATCATGTGACTGCGAAAATGCGATCCATGATCTGTGACTATAGCCTGTGGTACGCCGAATCTGGTGACTACATGATTGAAAAAGAAGAGGGCAGCTGTTTCACCGGTATTATCTAATGTAGGCATCGCCTCGGCCCATTTGGTAAAATAGTCAACTGCGACTATGATATACCCATGCCCCCCAGTCGAGGTGGGGTTACATGTCATGAAATCGATGCCCCATTTTGCGAACGGCCCAACAACAACTATTGGCTGTAGAGGTGTGGGTGGTCTTCCGGTTTTGCTATCAAAAATTTGACAAGCATGGCAACTTCTGACTGCGGTTATGCAATCTTTGAACATTGTTGGCCAGAAGTATCCTGCTCGTAAGATTTTTTGTGTTGTAGCATAACCAGACTGATGTCCCCCACAAGCGCCTAAATGACACTCATTCAGGGCTTTTTCGGCCTCCTCATGGGTGAGGCACCTTCTCAGAACTGTATCGATACCACGACGGTAAAGTGTATCACCGACGATCATGTAGTATTTTTCTTGGTATCGAATACGTTTTTGTTCAGAGTGTGAGGTGTTTGGCCTAAATTTTTGGGTTTGGAGATAAATTATTATATCTCCATACCACTCATTGCTTGTAGATATCAGAAACAAATTCTCATCCACGATTGATTCTTCGGATGTTTCATCGTTGGACGACGATGGGAGATCGCATAATAGTTCTGCAAAAACTAGAGCTTTCTTTGACTTGGATTTTACAAATTCCAGATCAAACTCTTGAAGGATCGCTATCCATTTTGAATATTTTCCCCCCAGCAACTGTCGCGACAATATATAAGTCATGGGGTTGCAATCCGACAGAATGGTAGTTTTCCGAAAGAGGACATAGTGTCGAAATCTTTGTATCGCTTGAACACCTGCAAGCGCTAGTTTTTCAACATAAGAATATTTTCTTTCTGTATCATTTAAGTTCTTACTTAAATAATATATAGGATGTTCAATTCCATTGACTTCTTGAACTAAAACCATTACGATGGTCGTATCTGCTGCAGCCAGATACAGGTCGAAATCTCTTTGATAATTGGGGGCGTACATTAATGATGCTTTCATTAGGTAATCTTTTAAAGCATCAAAGGAAGCTTGCACAACCTGATCCCAGACAAAGGGTACCTCCTTTTTCAAAAGATGTGTATAACCTTTAGCAAGTTCGGCGTAATTCGGAATGAATCTCCTTAGAAAGTTTGCTTTCCCTTGGAGTTTCTGAATCTGAAGCAAATTTGAAGGTGGAGGCAAATTTATGATTGCCTGGACCTTACATGGGTCGAGACGAATCCCATCCTTGGAGACTACAAAGCCAAGTAAACGACCAGAACTGACGCAAAATACACATTTGTGCCGATTGAGTCGTATCTTGTAGTGTCGGCAACGTAGAAATATTGCTCTTAAATGCTGCGGATGATCAATCCGCTTTCGCGAATGAGCCGGAAGGCCGTCGAGGTATGGTCGAACGATGTTTTTGATGTCATGGAAGGCATAATTCATTGCCCTCTGAAACGTCGCCCCTGCTTTCTTTAAGCCAAAGGGTAATTTTCGATATGCGAATGTGCCCCACAGACAAATGAATGCAGTTTTTGACTGGTCCTATGGGCAGATATTTATTTGATTATACCCGGAGAATCCATCCATGAATGAAAAAATTTTGCATCCAGCGCATTCATCAATTATCTGGTCGATGAAGGGTGTAGGGTAGTTGTCTTTTGGACAAGCTTGATTTACATCTCTATAAACGACACACACTCTAATTGTCCCCTGTTTCTTCATAACAGGGACAATATTCAATACCCAATCGGTTAGAGGAACCGGGTAGATGAAACCAACATGGAGAAGTTTTTCAACTTCTGCCTTAATGGCAACGGCTTTCTTGGGGTGCACCTGCCTTAGCTGTTGTCGTACTGGTTTGACATCTGGATACATCTTAATTTTGTGTTCAACGATACTCGAGTCGATGCCTGACATTTCAATGTATGACCAAGCAAAGACATCTCTGAATTCGCGAAAAAGAGCGTTATATATTTCCAGTTCTGAAGGAGAACAACATTTGCCAACATAAATATTCTCTACAACATCTGTTTTGGTCGAGATATTTATGGCTATAGTCTCCTCAATGTTGGATAAGTTTCGCTCGGAATCCACCGTATTTACAGTATTTGAAATAAAATCAAAGACTGAGGGATGATAAAGGTCATTTTGAGTCTCTTCTTCACAATCTGGAAGAAGTGAACGATGGTGGTAATCATTCCATGGTGCTCGTTCAATTACCATAGCTTGGAGAATTCCTTCGTCGGTGACATGCACTTGCGACCAAGGATCTGAAGGAGTACCATATTCTCTAGACCTATCTATCCAAACGCTTGATGAGCATTGATTTGGGTTTGCCTCAGATGCTAGAAACATTGATTGCTATAATATTTCTATTGGGCTTGGGGGCAAAACCACTGCATGATCCATGTCGATATCGTTGTCTGATATCTTTGTAGAAGATATCATGTTGCAGGTTCCTATTGACGCTACTTCCGCCAGATTGATTGGAGGGGGAAGAGCGAAAGTTCCCATTAGTATAGGATCTTTCAGTAGGCCTACTCTGATATTTTGAAGCGAATGGGGGCTTCCATGGATCATGGGAATGCTTCCTGTAACTTGAGAACCATTGGGGAGGAATTTTTGTTGATCGACGATTGTAATTCCTCCTTGAAAGGGGAATGCAATCTTTCTAAAATAGGTCGACACAACAGCTGCCATGGCATATATCCATGGTATTCCTAGTAGAATGTTGTAATCAAGATTCCCATCGATGACTTCAACATCTATTTCTACCGTTTTTCCCCCTAGTTCAACGTTCAAGTTATTTAGGATACCATATGGGGTATATGTCCTTCCGTCGAATGCTTTTAATGTCGTTGCTGACCGCGACAAGGTTGGAGATCCTAAAGTTTTCCAACAACTCATCGACATAATACATGTAGATGCCCCCTCATCAATAATTGTTCGATGAACAGTTTTGTTGAGGGCTTTCACTTGAACAAGGAAAGCTAGTTGAGCCGGTAACTGAGGATCGTATCCTTTGTGGTCGAAGGATACAAGATTGGAATCCTTTGGATCAATCCCACCAATGGCCGATAACAAAGTTTGCCTTTGGGATGGGCAATTTTGTAGTACTTCAAGAGTCGACATAGCGGATGGCGATTGGGCCAAATCTTCCACTATGTTATAATGTTGCGCTACTCTAGCGCGGGGATTAAATGTCGACTTGTGCACTACTCCCTTCGGTGGTTTTATCGTCAATTCAGGAATGGCGGGTGGTACAACTTCTGTCGAAGTTATTGTCAAACTACTTAGTTTATCTTTATCCTTGTTGTTCGACAGCTGTGGATTCCCCTAATATTTGTTCCTTGTCGAAATCAAAGCATCATTCTGCTGTTTTGAAATCGACAACATCAACACTTCAGACGGGGAAGCATTTCCACTTTCAACCAGATTCGTTCCTGGGTTTGGAAAGGGATTAGTTAACACTGTTGAGGTTTTTGAACTTTTAAAGAATTTCTTAAGCTCAGCTTTGTATGGACACTCTTTCGTCCAATGATCCTCATCACATATATGACACCCTGCAGGGGGTTTCCTATTTCCAGGAGGGTTTGAAGAAGATTTTTCAGGAGATGACTCATCATGTTTCTTCTTCTTCCCTTTGCCTTTCTTCTTGCTTCCTGGTTGTTTGGTTTCTTTGCCCTTATCTGTCGATACGGCATTTACTTCCAAAGCAAGAAGTTCGTCTTTTGCATTTTGACCTGAAATCTTACGGGCCTTCTTGGACGTAGCTTTTGTTGATTTCATGTCTGTTGTGCCAATCACGCCATCGCCGGTGTGAGAGTCATTGTTTGATTTAGGAGGAGGAGGAATTGAGAATTCCGGTCTAGGGGCGTCAGGTATTTTGTCGTAGAGCGTGCCGGACTGAGTATAGATCAAGTCCAGATATTGTGCACGAGTGATAACTTGCTCTTCCGTTACAACTCCTCCCTTTGCCACATCTTCCGTGATGGAAGGTAGTAATGACTTGATAAACCATTCAACTAATAGCTGATCGGGAACGTACGTTTTTACCATCCTACGACGACGTCGCCACTCATGTATATGATCAGATATGTGAGTGGCTGTTGTCTGTTTGAAGTTGGTAAGAAGTTCTGTTCCTGTTTCATACCTTATTGGTAATTGAAAATGGGTTAAAAAGGTTGTGGCTAAGGTACTGAAGTTGTCGAACGAAGCTCTAGGTAATTCGATGTACCATTTTGCTGCTGGGCCCGTTAACGTCCTCTGAAAGAGGCGAAGCCTTATCAAATCATCATTTAGGGTGTTTGATGAACACCATAGATGAAATTTCATGACGTGATTCGATGGATCTTCACCCAGATTTCCATTAAATTTAGGAATATCTGATGGAAGTTTATGTGGAATCGCTGGCCACCAAGGGGCGTAAGCAATCGGATCGTTTGTTAACCGATTTAAATCAGGTAACTCTAAAGTTGCCACGAATGGTAACTGCTGATTCAGATTAGGTGAAGCATACCCAGGGTAAGATGGGATTGCCTGAGCAGTTGGTCTTTGCATGCCAGCATAATGCATTTGATGCTGGTATGACTGATAAGGTTGGTGGACATGACCATTGTAAAATGGTTGATTTTGACCGTTTTGAATGTACGACTGTCCACTGTTCGCAAAGATTTGCTGCTCAGAACCTTGGTATACTTGTTGGAATTGTGGTTGTTGGTATTGCACCAGCCATGGTTGTGAAGCCATGTGCTGTTGTGCTATACTAACCATTGGACCAAGGTGTGGGGTAATTGTACCCGTCTGGACCTGTGTCGCCCCACTAGTTGGCGATTGTGGTTGAGTCGCAGGGTCAAGGGGTTGTTGCATTACAACCTGAGAAATCTGAGGTTGGCATACAACAGGCAGTGTTTGAACTTGTGACACCGTCACAATAGCTGGTGTAGTTGGGATATTCGACATAGGTACACATTGTTGCATCGAATACACAACTCTTGGTTGTTGAGGTAGTATAGGTACCCAACCACTTGAGGTAATTCCAGTATAACCTGAATATTGTTGTGAACTCCCGTATGGATATCCTCCCGGAGGGGATAATGAAAGGGCATACTGCCCCCCATATGGTGGTAATCCAGAACTCAAGGGAATTGTTTGCCCTTGGGGACCGGACTGCCCAAATTGACCTCCAAATGGATCAATTTGTTGAGACTCAACACAAGAGTTTCCGGATATTATTCCAGATGAACAAACAGGAACAAACCAGACTGTCGAAATAGCCCCTGAGTGGGCTCCTTCTAGCGGTTGAGAGCTAGTCGGGACAGATGGTATGCCGACGAACATTGTCGGAGTGACAGCAGGGAGTTCTGCTGTCACTGTGTCAGACGACACAGTCCTAGATGTTGACGGTTGTTCAGACATTTGTAGTCTATCCAAAAGATTACCTAGCGATTCTACAGGAACTTCCGCTGGTGGTAGACTAACTTCTGATGAAGAAGGATATAGAGTGATCCCGACTCCAAAGTGCGTTGGAGTACTTGTTTGAGGATCTTCTACAATTTCTTCAATTGCAATCAGACCAGGTGGAAGGGGAAGACCGTCAGGTCCGTAAAATATTTCTAGTGCCGAAGAAGGTGTGGAATCGACAGCGACAGATGTTTGAAGAGTAAGACTCTTCGAACCGGTTGTAGATGGGACTGGTTCGGTAACACAAGTGTTTACTCTCAGACTAGGATCAGTATCACTGTCCCTCTGTGGCTATTGAACTTCTTCTGTAGAGGCAGGGATTCCAGAAATTTTTGGAGTAACCGGAATCTCTGATGTTGTTGGAACACTTGTTCTAACTTTAATAGGAGATTTTGAACCGATTAAACGAGTTCGCTTTGTCCGTACTGGTTTCGATTTTGGAGACAAAGACGGTTGACTCGTAAGCCTCCGCGAACTACGGGGTTTCAATTGACTTTCTTCCATGATTGCGGATTACTCGATCAACTAAAATAAAAAAGGGGAAGTACGTTTCCGAATTAAATGAATTTTTAGACGCTTTTGACACAACTTGTTTTTTCAGTTTTTAAGAGTCGAGAAAAAACAAAAGATGACTCTAGTCTCCTTCGATTTTTAATGAGCCTGAAGTGACAAGTGCTCAGATGGACCTTTTCCGTTAAGGAGTCTGAAAAGGAACGAAAGGGACTGCTCTGGAGATCTAGGTAGAGGGAGTACCAAACCAATCGCAAAATTGCAGAATACTTTTTACGGTACGACAGTCAATCTTCCCGAATGCTGTGTTCGGTGCATTGCGATCAGTAGGGTGGCCGACACGGCTTCCTATGGATAAAAGGTTTTAAGCCTATAGGGGTCTCCCAATATATACTCGACAGTACGTGGGAGCACAAGTCCGTACTGGCACTTATCGTCTCAAAGTGGAGGAATCACCCAACCATCAGTGAGGACAACATTTACCAGGCTTTACGACGCCGGAATACGTCTCTAGCCTAGACCTCTAAATATTGTGCGTTAAGTTCCAAAGAGTTGTTAGATTCATTCAATTTATTTTAAGTTGATCTTTCTTATGAATTTTTCCTTTTGGGTTCACCACGAGATGTAGATGTAATTCCTAAAATGCAATTTAAAGATGATAAGCAAACTTTTATCTCTTTTCAGCAATGAAAATCCTAGCTACAAGGGGAAAAGAAAGACACAATCTTTTCACAAAGAGAAAAGAGCACACTGTAAATGCACTTTTCCTAAATTAAGCCAAACAGACTGTCAATATGCAAATGCACATGTGCATGTATTTGTTTTTCACTTTCTTAATATTGATGCCTAAAAAGAAAGTTGATGTACAAATCTGAATTTGCTTTCAAGTGACAAACACAAACAAGCTTCTTTTCGAAATCAAAAGGTAGAGATGATTACGACACTATGATTTTGAAATAAATACTCGTTTCGACACTAGAAAGTCACAAATTCAAACCAAAGGCAAAAGTAAAAGCATAATCAACTGTCAATAGCAAATAAACTTTCTCCTAAGATCAAAATAGACACTTACGACAGATCTAAATCAAAGGACAACAGTATGACTATTCTACTTTTTAAATGTCTGAAAACTGTAAATGATGTAACAAACACACAAAAACATCTACAGTCTTTTTGTACAAAGGAGGCGGAATTAAGGCAAAGAAAGGGGGTTTTTAAATAGAAACATACACTGATTACAGGCTACAAAAATCAGAGACAAAACTGAAAAAATGAAGCAAAGAACCTCAGCTGGACAAGGCTAGGCTGATCAGCGCACCTGTTACATAGAGAAACTGGATTGCAGCGCAGGTAGCCCTCTTGGGAACTGCGTTGAAATGCAGAATCTCTTCACAGAGCCTGCGCTGGGGCAGAAACGAGAATTCTATCTGGGTTCTAGGTCACGGTTTGCAGTTTAATCTATGGTTTTTGGCCGAGTAAAAGCAATCAGTAATGCACAATCAGAGGGTTGATTTAAAGGAGGTCTAAGAGCTATCACAAAGGGAAATCAGATCATTTGTGAATCAGTTGTTCAAATCATAAACAGATCCAGTGAATGGATTGAAGTAGCAGATGTCTACTTTGCATTTGTTAATGGCAAATGCAGTTCGATTGCTACTTCTAAGTTTATGAAACAAACAACAAGAGAAACACAAACAAACTAACTAGACACGGTCCCCAGCAGAGTCGCCATTTTGTTAACGGAAAAAGTGTCTACTCAGAACGACCCTATCCCACTAAGGTGTGACAGTGACCTTAGAAACAAACAGAGAAAACTACTTTCGTATTCTTTTTTATGAACTATAAACGAAGAGGAATAGGATGAACCAACCTGTGTCTTGTGCTAGTCCTTTGATCCAATCTCTCTCCTCTTTGACAGCTTCCAGCTACCTGCTCCCTTACTTGCCCAGCTTCACCAAGTTCCTGTATGATCACAGAAGAAGAAAACTACACAAAGACATGGATTTATATTCATAAATAGCTTAGGATCAGATTTAAGCTAAACATACAAATGTAACAAACATCAATGATACACAAGCATGTAGGAGAAACTCAAATAGTTTTATTGATATAACAAGAAGATCCAGGAGGAGTTACAACCGATGATTCCTGATCCTGCATCAACCTCCCAGCAAAGGAGTCCCCTCTTCACCTCCAACAAAGCATAAATCACCCAATACTCTGATATCTATCTCAAAACCAACAACAATGTACAAAATTCCAGCCCATGGATTTCTATGATGAGGGATCCATGTATAGATGTATGCAAAGAGGATGAGTCAGCTTATGATTTGACTAGTGGCCTCTCTCTGTCAGTTCTTGTTTCCACTTGGAGACTGAGAGCCTCTTACTCATCCTTGGTCGAACTGAGTGAGGCAAGTGTCATTGGGGAAGATTATGGAAGCTTCCATTGTCTGTCCACCTCGCGGAATGACACTGCCATTTGTCATTTCCTGCTCAACGCACCCTGGTAGTGCATTTAGGTGCGTTGCAACGCACCTAGCTAGTGTACTTGGGTGCTATGCAACGCAGCTAGCTAGTGGAGCAGATGAAATGATCCTGATTTGACTGATTCTGAGCAGTTTCTGGTGGAGAACTTCTAGGAGAAGCTGTAATTTGTTGACCTTGTTCTTTTATGGACCGGAACAACACTTTTAGGGACTTAGGATCCCTTGGTTTATGGACATTTCATGCTTAGAGCTGTAAGGCACAAAAATGTCTATAACAAGTCTTAAGCTCACAACATGTTTCTTAAATAACCCAAATACTGTCCAATCATCGAAGTATACTTATAAAAACTTGTGAATATATTCTTTGACAGCCGCAACCACCACTCTTGAAAATATGGCGGGGGAATTATTCATTCCAAAAGGTATGACTGTATACCAATATGAACGCCATTCTATAGCGAAGGTGGTCTTATGTCAATCTTATGGTGCAATTCTAATATGATGGTATCCTGAAAATCCATCTGTAAATTAATAGGCTTCCTGACCTCCTACATTTTCCAATACTTCATCAGTGAAAGGAGTAAGGAATGAGTCATGTAGGCATGCATCATTTAACTTCCTTAAATCAACAGAAATCCTAATTTCTCCTTGTGTTTTCTTTTCTTGTACCACCATAGGACTTACCCACTCTGATTTGTCCACAGATTCAATGATTCTAGTTGCTATCATTTGGTCAAGTTTTTTCTTCGTTTTTTCTTTGTATTTTGGGTTCAGTCTATAAGGCCTTTACTTAACTAGCTTCACATCATGTTTTAGAGGAATCTTCATAACTCTTAAATCTCCTTTTATGCCCTTCATATCTCAGAACTTAGTGGGAAATAACTCCTAGTATTCATGCAGAAGATCTGTGACTTTACAGACTATTACTTCATCCCAATAATATCCTATAGTTGCAAACTTTGACTCCTCTTCTGATCCTATATTTTTACCTTCTTTTTCTTAAATGGCTTTATTATATCAAGTATTTCTAACTTAGGTCCATTCAATTAATGGTAGCCTTTAGATTTTGTTATTCTAATATTGTGAGGGTATTCATCTTCCTCTGCAGTGATGTTGCAACATTCTAGTACATTATGTAGTTTCACAGCCCAATTAGGCTGCCAAGTGAGTGGAATTTCATTCTCAAAAATCTTATTTTTAAATATCTGAAGGGCTGAATTTATACATGAACAATAATCTTCAAAGCTAAATTTCAATATAAACCCATCAACCATCTCTTCCCAATTCACAGTACCATGTCAAAGTTTTGTTTCCAAGTACCAATTTTTAGGAATTGTCTCTAATGTATGGAAGAACCCATGCACCCATTCTTCTCATGGAATCTCCCTCCATGTTGTCATGCAAAGATGGATGTGCTCTCTAGGATTAGTTTGACCACCATATTTATCTTCCAACTCTATTTCTACCTGACTGAACCTTATCCAGATCCCTTCAATGTTCTTGCCAAGTTCCTATATTCTTCTTATGTGTACCCCACTATCTAGCAGGAGTAGCTCTTAGGGCTATATCCAGGTGTTATAGACATTTTTGGGCACTACAAACCCAAGCATAAATGTCCATAAACCAAGGGCTCCTAAGTCCCTAAAAGTGTTTTTCCAACCCTTAAATGAACAAGGTCAACTGATTACAGCTTCGCCCAGAAGTTCTCCATGAAAAACTACTCAGAACTGGTCAAAACTGGATCATTTCACCTGATCCATAGGCAAAGTGCATTGCATCTCACCTAAGTACACACAGTGGGTGCGTTGCATTTCAAAAATCCCTTCTATGGGGTGCAATGGGTGAGAAGAGACAAATGGCAGTGTCAATCCGCGAGGTGGAGAAGCATGGAATCTTCCAGAAACTTCTTCTGTGACACTTGCCTCTCTGAATTCGACCAAAGATGAGTAAGAGATCATCAATCTCCAAGTGGAAGCAAGAACTATCAGAGGGAAGACACTAATCAAATCACAAGCTGACTCATCTCCCTTACAGACATCTATATATGGATCCCTCATCCCAGAGATCCAGAGGCTGGAATTTTGCATCTTGTAAGGAATTGTTGTTGGTTTATTGAGGCAACATCATAGTGTTCGGTGATCTAGGATTTTCATGAGGTGAAGAAGGGCTTATTTGCTGAGAGTTTGATGCTGGGTCAGAACAACTGGTTGTAACTCTCTTGGCTCTTTCTTGATTATCAATAAAGCTATTCAAGTTTTCCTCCATACTCTTGTGTGATTTATGTTTTATGCATTTGTATGGTCAATTTACATCTGATCCTAGATTGTTTATGATAATAGATCCATGTTCTTGTATAGTGTTATGCTGCTTTGATTCTACGGGTACTCTGTGAAGCTGGGTATACGAGAAAGCAAGTAGCAAAGGACTATCAGAAGAGAGAGGAATCGAGCAAGGAACCAAGCGCAAGACAGAGGTTGGTCTCCTTTATTCTTCTCTCATCTATCTTTCATAAAGGAAAACAAAAGTATTTTTACTTTGTTTGTTTCTAAGGTAGCTACCAGCCTTAGTGGGATTAGCAGTTCTGCATAGACACTTTTCCCTGTAACACCAGGGTTAAAAATATTTGACACTTTGTTACATGTTCTTCATATTCTTCAAGAAAAGTATTTATGTCACCCAAACCATCATCGAAAGGTAAGTCACATACCTCAGTTTTCATACAATGAACTGCTTTGGTAACTCTTGCACACTGCCTTGTAGAGACTTCATGTAACCTGTTTTTCCAATTTTCCAATTCTTCCTTTGAATTTGAAGCACACAAACTGTCATTTTCCCAAATTAACATGCCTTCAGTAGGATTAACACAATATTTTTCTTTTGTTTTCCTCTGATATATGTTATATATATTAGTTGTGTTGTACTCCTCTTTAACTGGTTTAGTATACCTTTCTCCTTTTGATGGATCCAAGGGAACGATAACTCTCATATTATTGCTTTCAAATATCATTTTCATTTTATTTAAGTTGATTATAGCCATGTTGTAAAATTCCCAATCTAATCCAAGTAATGTAGGATAGGAGTTAATGTCATCCGCAATTTCTATCACTTCAAAAATAGTAGTGGGCACCTGTTCAATTTCTACTATAATTCCTAGTAATCTTCCTCAAGGAATAATATTTGTTGATTCACTATTCTTAGCTGAATAGGTGACCATTTTAGCTTCGTTTTACCCATTAACTCCCATGTTTTTTTTATTAGGACATTAGCTTCAGATCCAAAATCTAAAATAACTTAGTCCATATCATATTCTCTCATTTGTGCATTGAGCCTCATTTCCTTTCCAATTCTCTTCTGTCTATGTAATTTGTTAACTTCCTGCATATCACTCCACGATACTTCTTTAGATGCACAAGAATTTATCAATTCCTAAATTCCTTCTATAGCTCTTTGATCTTGCAATAATTTCATACAAGTTTGAAGGAAATATTTTAAAGTATTTACCTTATATGTTGCATCTTGTTCCTATATTGTCAGAGCTTGGCTTTGTGTCAAACATGATACTGCAATATTCTTCTGATTCTATTGCGCGCTAGATGTCGAAGCTCCTGCTTCCATAAAGCTTCATTTCACTTATATAAAGACTTATTTTTCCTTTTAAATATCAAACACAAAGCCTTTTTTAGTAGTCTTTCTAACCCATGTAGCTTCAACTTCATTTTTCCATCTACTTTATCATTTCCAGTCGCAGCTCCACTCCTTGTTACAATATTAACACAAGGTTCATTGGTCCTTGGTTCCGCAGTCATCATCTGAATGTTCTGTGTCGGCTGTTGATTTTTATTTTCTTGCATTTTTTCCATAAGTATCGAACAATCCTCAATTATATGATCAAATTATTTGCAATACTTACATGTCGTAGTAGGATTCTCACAATCTCTTTCGAAGTGACCTGCCTAGCCATAGCTGTAACAAATAATCTGTCCACAAGCTCGACCAATTCCACCACCTCAACCAGTACCTCAACCTTGACCTTGATAACCACCTCGACCACTATACTATCCATGTTCCTCATGTGCATGTTCTTCAACTTGAATTCTATAGGCATCAATACTTCTCTCCATCACTAATTCATAGTCTTGACAGTTGTTCTCATCATGCCCTACTGATCTTTCAAATTTGCGATATAAGTTTCTTAGAGTCTGGACATACTCCTTTAATAGGTAGAAATATTTTCCAAGATGTTCACCTCTAGTTTTACATATCTCACACCATAAGTTAGATCCGATATTCAAAGGATTAGCTGCTCCATAAGCCATGTAATTTATGAAAAGAGGAATGTTCCTTAGAGTGAAATTCTGATATTCACTTTGTACACCACATTTCTTCACGAACCTATTTACTTTTCTTCATATCTTGTATCTGCAAAGTCAAATTTTCCAGCTGAATCTAGAGCTGCTGTATACCTACATTTCTATCCCCTATTAGTGAAGATTCTAATTTCATTGCAAGTTCTAAAGCTTCGGCTTGAATTCCGATCTTCTATTGTGACAAATGAAATCTTATATGTGGAATCACCGTGACCATAAACCATTCTTTATATTTCTGTGGAGCTATTTCAAAGCACACCTGATCCAATAATATCTTGAATCTTTGGTCAAATTCCCATATAGACTCAATAGGCTTTTGTTTGATTTCTTTTAGCTCTGTGATGCACTGTGACTTAGAATTTGGCTTCTTAAATTCTCTTACCAACATTGTTCTGATGTCTACAAATGATCTAATTTGATTGCTCGAATACTTCATGTACCATATTAGTGCTATATTTTGGAATGTTTTGATAAGTTGTGCTTTTTTTATAGTTTTGTCATGGACTTGCTTCGTTGTCCATACTTCTTCACATAAAAACCAGAACTGCTCTGGATCTTTTGATCTAGTCCCTTTAAATATAGGTAGCTTAATATCATCAGCCATAGTTCTTCTCGAAGGGGGAGGGGGAGGGGGTAGGGGATGGGGATTCATAAGGGGAGGGGTATGGGGGTAAGGGGGGTAGGGGGATAGGGAAAATCAAAAGCACCCTGATTACTACTTGGCTCTAGCTTCGACAAACTTTCAGGTTGGAAGGGTGAATACTATGGGGTTCCTTTAGGGTTCTTAAAGAGATTTTCTTCGCTTTCATAATCACTTAACAAGGGCTATAGTAATTTTCTACAAAAGTCTTCAGATCTTGCCCACAATATCTCTTCCTAATGTCTATTCTATATATTTTTCCACTTCGTTTTGTTCCAGTTTATTCTTTGGATATTCTCCCAAACATAAGGAACTAATAATCCGGCTGCATTCGTAAAATTCTGTTTTCGCACAAGAGCATATTAATCCAAATTTTTAGAGATTTCAAGAACTTACCTCACGGTCCTCTGAAAATTTTTCATTTTTATTTTCTATAAACACAATCGAGTCTACCGCGAATTCAATAATGAATCCTCCCAAGATGTTGTCAATCCAGAAGTCAACAACTCTTGATATCCTTTTGTTAGTGTTCTTGAGTCGTTGTATTAGTTCAAGAGACCAATTCTTAGGTTTGTCTCCTTTAAAACAATATTTTATCTCAATCAACCTTGGTATCCACTCATATAGCTCAACATGGAATGAGCCGAAGAATATTTTGTATTTATTTTTGAAAATATACTTCTCCAACCACCTCCTAGTTGATAAACGAGGGCTTCTATTTTCTTGTTCTGCAAATTGCCGTTCCTTTTGTTCTACCCAATCTTGAATTTATTTATTCAACGAATGCCACATAAACATCCCTCAAACAAATCTTGGTCCTGGCAACATAACTATTACTTGGTTCACATTGGGCTAACCCAGGTTCGTACTTTACTATGCACCAAAAAAACCCTCAACCATTGGCCCTTTCAGCAATGACCTACAAGCAAGTCGTAGTTTCAGCTGAAGTGACTATGGGTGGTTGCAGAACTAGGTTTCTGTAGCCCGAGGGATGCTCCGATGTGGAAATTTTGTATTTTATTTATCCTTTAATGCTTATAAATTACTTTCCATACATCAACTACTTTGCACTTATATATTACTTCACAAAATTACATTCATCACTTAAGCATATCATAAACATCCATAAAATTCACAGTACTAAAATAAAGTGTAGGTAATAAGAGAATCAACACATGAAGACACAAATTTTACAGTGGTTCATCCCAATGTGGGACTATGTCCATAAGAGTTGTTTCTTATAATATAGAATTTGTACAACAAATAGTTCTTGACCTGCACACTCAGTTGCATATCGTCTACACACTCAACTGTAGACTTAGGCCTTTGTGCACTCCGCTGCAAAGCCTTTCCTTCGCAACAAACCCAATCATTAAGATTCAACCATTCAATACATGATATGATCCTAAGATGATCCTCTTCTTTATTATTGATCCATATATATACTATTACATTGAGTTCGCTACATTACCATGGAACCAATACCATGGTTTCGAAAATACAAGGGACTATGGTCATGTTAGTCCCTTACAATTTCCTAGGTTGAAAGGAGATCAAGAAGGGTAACCTCAAAACGCTTCAGCTCAATAGCTAGCCCTACTGAGCATGAGAGGGATCTCTTAAAGTCTCTTATCAGTGAAATGACTTTAAAGTAAATAAGTCTTAGGCTAGATATATATAATTGTTTGTGTGTTGGTGAAAATTTAGATTTTAGGGTTTGCTGGACTAGGGTTTGGAGCCACAAATAGGTCTAGGATGTAGGAGTGCAGAAGAAAATATGGAAAGGAGAAATATTTTAGAAGAACATGGTGTATTTAGAATATTTTCAATGTAGTATGAAAGAGAGAGTGTAGAAGAAACTAATGAACATAGGTAAACATGATTTCATTAGCTTAGGAAGACATAAACATAACCATGAAAACCAGATAAACAGAGCTCGTGAACAAGAATTTCGTGTATTTCACTGCAATGGATCCATATAAAGAAGATATATCATGTAGATAATATGTTTTAATCATTATAAAACAAATAAAATGAAGAACAAACACCATGAACTCACAGGGCTAGAGTTCCTTAAAAATAGTTGCAACTATCTCTGTATTAGCTAAAAAGATGATTACATGCAAGCCTCCTCCACAAAAAATTCCAACCCTTCTCTCTGAAAGAAAAATGATACATATAGATTCACATATACCACTTCCCCACCTTCAAGAGTCGAATTCCTAGGTGGTGGAACTGACTCAAAGATTCTCTCAACCAACAGGTGAGAGTGAGAATGTAAACTCAAACACTTCTTGGAGAGTTTGTTTAGGAGTTTGCTTCCTTAATGAGGCCTATTAAACGTAAAAAACAACCTATTATGTACATTTATTCATGCCTATATCACCTATCCTCGAAACAAGTGCCATTACATTAATAGGTTTGACTTTGACCAAGTCAAACTAAAAGCTAGAAAATTTACATAGTGAAATTTACAATTAAAAACATACGAAATTGCAAAAGCGCAGTGCCAAATTTGAGCCCACTTTTAGGTGCCTTCTTAAGGTAAAAATGAATATCTGATAGAATGGTCAACTAGACCTTCAAGTCTAGTTTCCATAACAGTTTGAATTTTTGAAAATGACGCATGGGACGACCTTCAAAAATCCATTCTCCCAAGGTCGCTCCAGGAGCGCAACGACTATCAAAAAAGGGTCCAGAAAGCTAGTTTTTTGCCACTTTCTTCCACTTTTCTCAAAATATGAGCCATATCTAGAAAATATGAGAAAATGGTTTTTTATAGGATGGCAATAGATTTCCATAAATGTAGATTTTTCCTAAAATAGATGCTTGAGGAAAAAGCACAGTGCCTTTATATTTTTTCCAATTTTGCGTATGGAAACAAGTTTTTCTCTCTTTTGGGGTGGAGAGCTTGATGCACAAGAGTGAATGAGAGGTAGATAAGACAATTTTGGGGATTTTGAGTTTATATAGGCAAATTAATTTTTCCTTTTAAAAATAAATGGGACCCACAAACCTTTGAAAAACTAATTTTTTTCACTTTCGAAAATAGAGTCACCTTTAAGGTTGAAACCTAAGCTATGTTTTCGCTTTCCTGAGCACTGGAAATTCTTCTTCTAGAGGCTTTAAAACTGAAAGAATGATGAATTTGTGATAACTCAACAAATCAATTTCAAAGAGCTACTTGTCAGGCTCTATTCACTGCTCGATTTTTTCATGATAATGATGGACCTTGGAAACCCTAGCGACCCAATTGATGACCTAAAACTGAATGAAATGATGATGATGAATGACTTGCTTTTATTATGACACCTTCATAGAAATGTGATAGGTGACCAGCATGAGTGAATTTTCAAAAGACTGAACTCATTTCTAGACTAACCAAACAGTGACCAAATTTTACTATGTAAACCTAGTGACATGAAAAAATTGATTTTGATAGCCCTGACAAGCTTAGTAAAAGCACATTCGATCTAGGTGACAGGCTAACAAGACTAACACTAACAAGTCCAAAACCATAAAATTTTACAAAATTTTATGCTTTTTACAAATGGGGATGGGCTTCACTGTGAAGCCCCTATGTTGCGCGGTGACTTTGTTGCACGGTCTTTGTTGTGCTTTGCTTCTCTATTGCACAATCCCCTTCATACTCAACGACATATTTTCTACTCAGATTTCTTGCCCAAAATATGGCCAAGTTGGGTTGCGCTCAATAGAGGAACATGAAGTGTTGGATTATGTGCAAGGGAAAGTGGTGGAGCCTCCTTCAAATGTACCTATTGTTGCTGAAACAAAGTATATAAAAGGATAGGTCAAGTCTAAGAAAAAATTAATTGACTCCATTCAAAATCATTTAATCTCTTATATTTCTAATCGAGGAAAAATTTGTCACCACCATTCTCAATAATGATAGGATACCTAGTTTCGATGAGCTATTGGCTAGATGCACTCAAGATAAAATAAGGATGATGGAGAGAGATAAGTATGTTAATGGAATTGAACCTTCTACTTTATCTACACATTCTAAAAGGAGAAATGATGCTGGTCCATCAAATTCAAGAAGGTAGGTTTTTGGATCTAAGAAGGGATTCAAAGGAAAAGGGAAATTAAGATGCTTCAATTGCAAAAAATTTGGCCACTATGCTAGAGAATTTCCTCACAAGATGAATCCTCCAAGGGACAACAACAACAATCAAAGAAAAAACAAGTCTAACTACAAAAGAAAATGGATTGCTCCTACTACCCGAGAAGGAAATAATCGACCTCCCATGAGGAAAAGAAATGCCAGGTATTATGAAAATAATGTTGTTGAAAAACAAGATGAGTATTATCTCATTTATGCTTTATCTACTACCTCTCCTCCATACACCTTGGATTGGTGATTAACTGATAGTGGAGCCTCAAGGCATTTCACTGGATATAAGGAGGTTCTCTCAAATTTATTTAAGAGGAATACTAATCTAAATAGTATTCTTGGAGATAATGCCACCTACCTTGTGAAAGGAATATGAATCGTTACTCTTCACTTGAAGTATGGTCAAACCATACATCTTCAAGATATGTTTTTTGGCATTATGATATATGTGTGATACTTGATGGCAACCCACTAGTAGCAGAACAACTCACTTGTATATGGTAACTAGATGAATCTACAGGAGAGGTATCAGAAGTGACAAAATGATGGAAATAATGGTCGAAGGTTCGATACAGGGAGATTGTTAGTATGTGTTGTCATTGATAACAATTGTTCTTTGATGAATGAACTAATTAATAAAAGTATAAACAAGATGCGATAGAATGCATGGCAGTTGTGTTTACAGATGTGACAAAATACAGGGCAGTTCAAAGGAATTAGCTCAGAAGTAATATACAATGGAAAATCACATTATAACATGTCTATTAAGAGGTAACAGAGTAATGGTACAAAAGAACAAGATAATGGAACAAAGGACTACATATCATAATCAAGTAATTGAAGAAAAATAATTTTTTCAGGTATGTTAAGTTGTATATTCGGGTTCACTGTACAAAAAGAGCATATACGTATGCACGCATCTTCAAAGAGGAAAATCGCGTATGGGATGGAAAATTAAGGAAAATAAGGAGAAATAATACCAAGGGTCTTGTTAGCCTTGGAGGCATTTGACCCAAAAATGGACCCAAAACACTCCCAAAGTCTCCAAGGCTTGCTTAAAATCATGCCAAAGGATCCAAGTATGCCCCAAAAGTCTTCAAAATCCTCTTAAGGATCATTCAAAGTCAAAACCGTAACATGCCGAGAGCCCTTGGAAGGGCGGAAAAACACTATCAGGAGGCTAAAACACTCCAAAACAATGAAAAAACAAAGTATTGCAAGCATAAACATGGCAACGCACAGCTACCATTAGATCTGGTCGATCAACAACCCAGATCTAAGTGGCTAATCACATCGGTGGTGGCCATCGGAGGTAGTCGGAGTAAAGTCATGATGAGATCAGGCCGAGCGATATGCCAATCACTAATATCAACGATATCGCTATCAGTGGGGAGCATATGCCATGTTATATGAAGGGCCCAGGGAGTGAGCGACGCGCGATTGCAATTTATCGCATCGCTATATCGCATTGGCACTATACCATTGGCGGGGCACAGGCATATGTGCGACCCAATCACCAGACCCGACAATGTTATATATGAGAGTTCATAAATTTTGAAGTCTGCAGGTAGGCTTGTTTTAAACACATTTTAATGTATTTCATTATATAACGAAATACAAAGGGGAATAGGGCACCGCCGATTGTGATGAAGCCTGGACCTGAAAGGGTTTGGGAAGAAAAATATATATATTTTCAAGTCTGCAAAAGCCCATTTTATAATGTTTTTGTGTGTTTTCATTGTTTAAAAGAAATACAAAGGAACCTTTGGCTAGTGCCGATTGTGATGAGTCTCAGACCCGAAAGGGTCCAGGAAGTGAAATATATAATATCTGAAGTCTGCTAAAGCCATTTTTCATACATTTGCAGTGTTTTTACGTATTCCAGAATACAAAGAAAATACACAGGGCCAGGCCATCAGCGACTCGTGATAACGACCCCAAAGGTGGACCCGATGGATATAAACCATTTTTCAGGACTTTTGAAGTCCGAAAAGGACACAGAGGGGCGGGATTTCTCAGTGTTTCTATGTTTTCTATTTAAAACAGAAATCTTCATTATTTTCAATAGAGGTCTGCAATAGGGCAGCGCTATTCTATTTTAACAGAAAGCATGCATTGTTAAAACACTGAAAGGGCCACAGCACATGTAGTTCCTCACCAAACCGACATAGAGGCCGAGAAGTAGCACAACACATCAATAGCCCAGCACAGCTCATCAAACAAACATAATGGAGCATCTCTTGGCACGAGATAACTCCCAGACAGCACATCAAACTACCTGAAGGTGGTTATTCCTCTGTCAGAAGGTGAAAACCTTTGAGCCATGCTTGCCCATAGAGGGAATCAAACATTTAAGGGACAGATCAGAAAATATTAAGACTCCGAGCCTCTTAGAGCTCAGGAGCACTGTAAACAAGCTATAAATAGCTGAAAGTAAGATGTAATACAGGGTTCAAACTTCTAGAGACTGTAGAGACTTTGCTACTCAAGCGTCTCATCTTCACTCATTAGTAATACAAGCTTCTTTTGCTATTATATGTTCAATATTCCATTTTCTCTTCTATTCTAAGCTTGCACTTGAATAGTTTGTTCATATTTTCTTTTGTGTCTAAGGCTAGATAACTGTCATCTTATCTCTGCTTTGATAAATCAGATTTGCAAGCTTCTTTGCTGCCTATATCTAGCATTCATATGTGGTCATATATGCATCTTTCGGTACAATCAGTGTTTTCTTTTGCTACCTGTAGCTAGCCATTCATTTATGTTTATGTATGCATCTGCCAGTATGATCAGTATTCTCCATCCATTCATTGAAACTACAAATTGTTGAGCATTAGTGGTCTAAAGCCTTGTAAGTTGAGGTTGTTCATGCATGTCTCGAGTAAAAACATAGTTGAAATGGTTATCTAGCTTGATCCAAACCATCATTTATTCCAATAGTTTAGAGAATAATATTGAAGATTATATGTTACCAGGCATCTCCGATCTACAACCTAGGAGATTTTCTTGGAGTGATAACATAAATGGCGTCATTGCTGGGGAGAGGAAACTGAAGCTCAAGTTCCCTGCGAAATGAAATAGATCCAGCTTTGATGATAGACAAAGTCTGGGCACATTTTTGGTTGTAATCATCTATTTGGCGACTCTACTAGAGGCCGAACCTCTTGGTGACTCCACTTCATAGTTTTGGCTTAGTTTGTGAGGCATAATTAGAGAAATCCTCAAAAGCTACAAGCTGACCTAGTACTTGACTCTGAAAAAATCATCAAAGAGAGAAAGGTATTGCAGAAAGGAACATCAAGTTCAGGTAAACCTAAATAATCTCCTATATCTCTTCAAGAATGGCCTATAATAGAACATACATGTTGAGAGTATAGCATCTAATACTAGCAGTAAAAAAAAAAAAAACTCTCAGAGATTCATAAATCTCCTTATTCTTTAGGTTCTCCTTTTGTTGTAAGCCCAAAGGAAACCTCACCTCCTATCCATCATACTCCGTTAGTCCTATCAATCACTCCTCAACCCTCTGTCATTCAGACTTCCAGTACTCTTTTAGCCACCACAGCGATAGTAGGTCCACAAGCACATACCAAAATGGAAAGAATCATAGCTGCTAGGTATGGACCTCTAATACTACCCACTCCTTTGAATTCTATGCCTACTGGAGAATATCAAAATTATATGCCTAATTTCATTGGGACTGAAGGTGTTTCAGCTGAAGAACATCTTGAGTCATTATATAGCTATGCTGATAACTTGGAGATTATTGAAGATGATTTCTGGATGAGAGTCTTTGTCCAAAGCATAGATGGAGAGGCTAGAAAATGGTTCAGAGAACTAACCCCAAGATATATAGTAGATATTGAGGCTTTAGATGATGCATTTCTAAAACAATGGAGGGATAAGAAGGATCTCCTTTACTACCACACTGAGTTTGGGAACTTACAGAGGGAAAATGGTGAGCTGCTGTCTGATTTTAATAAGAGATTTAACTGCATGTACGACAAGATACTAGCTGAAGTAAAACCCACCACTACCTCTTCTAGACTCATCTATGCCAGTGCCTTTGATTCTGACTTCTATTTACTATTGAGGGAGAGGCGATGTGCTTCTTTGGCTGATATGCAAGATGTAGCCCCGAAAGTAGAATCAAACATCATGGCTGTAGAAAAGCTCAAAGGTAATGTTGATAGAAGGAGACAGAGGGGTAAGCCTTCATCATCTTCAGATCCCAAGATTGATAAAATGGCCAAGATGATAGAGTCATTAGCCTCTGAAATCTCCAAATTAAAGGTTTAGCAGCACTCTGGGATAGGAAGGGTTCCTAATACCTTTGTTCCTAGAGATTCAAATCCATATAGAAGAGCTAATCAACAATTGCAAATATTGCAAAGAAGCAAAGATGTTAATGAAGACCAAAGGGTGAATGTTATAGACATTTTTGTGCCTTACAGCTCTAAGCATGAAATGTCCATAATCCAAGGGATCCAAAGTCCCTAAAAGTGTTGTTCCTGCCCCTAAAGGAACAAGGTCAACCAATGACAGCTTCTCCCAGAAGTTCTCCAACAGAAACTGCTCAAAACTAGTCAAATCAGGATCAATTCAGAAGCTCCACTAGCTGCCTGCGTTGCAAAGCACCCAAATACACTGGCTAGGTGCGTTGCAACGCACTTGAATGCACTACCCAGGTGCGTTGAGTGGGAAATGACAAGTGGCAGAGTCATTCAACGAGGTGGAGAGACAATGGAAGCTTCCAGAATCTTCTCCAATGACACTTGCCTCACTGAATTCGACCAGTGATGAGTAAGAGGCTCTCAGTCTCCAAGTGGAAGCAAGAACTGACAGAGAGAAGCCACAAGTCAAAACATAAGCTGACTCATCCTCTCTGCTTACATCTATATATGGATCCCTCATCCCAGAGATCCAGAGGCTGGAATTTTGTACTTTGCAGAGAATTGTTGTTGGTTTGAGATTGAGATTAGTACATTGGGTGATTTATGCTTTGTTGGAGGTGAGGAAGGGATTCCTTTCCTGGGAGGTAGATGCTGGATCGGGACTCACTTGGTTGTATCTCCTCTTGGACTTTCTTATCATATCAATAAAACTATTTGAGTTTCTTCTACATGCTTGTATATCAGTGATGTTTTGTTATATTTGCATGTTTAGCTTAATCTGATCCTGAGCTTTTTATGAATGTAAATCTATATCTTCGTGTAGTTTCTCTCTTCTGTGATCTTGCAGGAATTTAGTGAAGCTGGGCCAGTAAGGGAGCAGGCAGCGGGAAGCGAACAAAGGGAAGAGCGATTGGATCAACAAACTAGCGAAAGACACAGGTTAGTTACATCCTTCCTCTCCATTTACATTTCATAAAGAAGAATACTCAAGCAATTTTCCTTTTTTGTTGCTAAGGCACTGTCACACCTTAGAGTGGGATAGGGGCATTCTGAATAGATACTTTTCCCAACAACAAATTGGCGACTCCGCTGGGGAATCGTATCTAGTTAGTTTATTTGTGTTTCTATTGTTGTTCTTCTCATAAACTTAGGAGTGGCGAATCGAACTGTATTTGCCATTTACAAATGCAAAGTAGAGATCTGCTACTCTCGTGCACTCACTGGGCCTGTTTATGATCTGAAAAGCTGATCCACAAATGCTCTAACTGCCCTTTGTGATAGCTCTTAGTCCTCCTTTAAATCATCCCTCTAATTGTACCTTACTGATAGCTTTTATCCGGCCAAAAACCATAGATTAAACTGCAAACCGTGACCCAGAACCTAGAGAAAATTCTCGTTTCTGCTTCAGCGCAGGCTCTGTGAAGAGGTTCTGCATTTCAGCGCAGGTCCCGAGAGGGCTACCTGCACTACAATTCAGTTTCTCTGTGCAACAGGTGCGCTGATCAGCCTTTGCCCTGTGCAGCTGTGGTTCTTTGCTTCATTTTGTTCAGTTTTATCTCTGATTTTTGCAGCCTGTTATCAGTGTGTGTACCTATCTGAAAACCCCTTTTCTTTGCCTTAGTTCTGCCTCAGTTGTATAAAAGAAATTGTATTTGTTTTTGTGTATTTGTTACATCATTTGCAGTTTCCCATTACAAAAGTAAAATAGTCATACTGTCACCCTCCGATCTAGACCTGTTGAAAGTGTCGTTTTGATCTTAGGAGTAAATTTGTTTGCTGTTGACAGTTGATTGCTCTTTTACTTTTGTCTTTTGGTTTGAATTGGTGAATTTCTAGTGTCGAAACAAGTGTTTACTTCAAAATCGTAAAGTGTCGTAATCGTCTTTTTGATTTCGAAAAGAAGCTTGTTTGTGTTTTTCACTTGAAATCGAATTCAAATTTGTACAACAACTTTCTTTTTAGGCATCAATATTAAGAAAGTGAAAACAAATACATGCATATGTGCATTTGCATTTTGACAGTTTGTATGATTTGATTTAGGAAAAGTGCATTTACAGTGTGCTCTTTGCTCCTTGAGAAAAGATTGTGTCTTTCTTTTCCCCTTGTAGCTAGGATTTTCATTGTTGAAAAGAGATAAAAGATTGCTTATCATCTTTAGACTGCATTTAGGAATTGTATCTACATCTCGTGGTGATCAAAAAGGCAAACTTCTAAGAAATATCAACCTAAAATAAATTGAATGAACTTAACAACGCATTGGAACTTAACGCACAACATAGAGGTCTAGGCTAGAGACTTGTTCCGGCGTCGTAAAACCTGGTGACTGTCGGCCTCACTGATGGTTGGGTGATTCCTCTTGAGAGACGATAAGTGCCAGTAGGGATTGTGCTCCCACGTACCGTCGAGTATATATTGGGAGACCCCTATAGGCATAAAACCTTTATTCATAGGAAGTCGTGTCGGCCGCCCTACTGATCACAATGCACTGAACACAGCATTCGGGAAGATTGACCGCCCGTACCCTAAAAAGTATTATGCGGTTTTGCGATTGGTTTGGCACACCCTCTACCTAGAACTCCAGAGCAGTCCCTTTCATTCCTTTTCAGACTCCTTAACGGAAAAGGTCCATCTGAGCACTTGTCACTTCAGGCTCATTAAAAATCGAAGGAGACTAGAGTCATCTTTTGCTTTTTCTCGACTCTTTAAAATTGAAAAAGCAAGTTGTGTCCAAGCGTCGTTAAAATTTATTTTAAACGGAATATTCATACCCTTTTTCCTGCATTGATCTTTAGGTTGAGAAAATGGAGCCTACCAACCAAGGAATTCCCCTTGGTGGAAATCCTAGTCCCTTCTCCTCTTGGGGAGATGTTGGTGCGCCCCATATGGCCACATTGTCGCTTCCAGGACTGACAATTGGCTTGCCAGTCTGGCTCTTCTCAACCAATGTCGTTCAGAACACCACTATTCCTGAACAGTCAAATTAGCAATTAGACCAGTCCAGAGTTACCCACCAACCTTCCACTTCCTCTAATTCTTCCTCTCCTCCTTCCTCTTCGCTTGATGGGGCTGGCAAAGCCAAAAGTCAAGTTCCTAAGGAGAAGAAGGAAAAGAAGAAGAAGGATCCAAAAGCGACTGGGGGCAAACGAGTGTCGTCTAACGAAAATCCACACACTGCACTGACTAGGCCTAAATCGCCATGTGTCATTTGCAAGGGAGACCACTTTCACAGAGATTGTCCCTGCATCCCTCGGATACTAAGGGACTGGTCTCCCCGTTTGCACAATCCGGTGGCATCAACCTCTGATAGCCATGTTGAAAGCACACCGTCAACTAGCGAAAGTGAAGTCCCAGGACAAAAAGGGAGAGCTAGATCTCCTTGTAAACTGTGTGAAGGCAATCACGCCATCCACCATTGTCCCTTCTTAGAAGAAGCTAAAAGAGTTTTGGATGATCGTCCGGTTTCACCGTTACGACTCCCTCCTGGATATAAAAAACTCTTGCCAAGTCCTTCGTTAGTTGAAAATCCAGCTGGCCCGCTCAAGTGGTCAGCTGAAGCGCCGATCATTGAAGATGAACCAGCTGAATCCATACCTGACGAAAGTCAAAAGCTCAAGGCGGCAGTTGACCCGGTCTTGCCTTCAGAGGTTTTATCTTCGAATGATACAGTCACTGAGGAGAATAAGGATGACACCGTCCAAATTCTCTTCATCAACACAGGCTCCGACGAACACGGGGGCAACCTACCCATTCCTTTATCACAGGAAGGAAGTTCGTCAGAGCCGTACCTGGCCGTCTACTCGGTCCCACCTCCAAGCAATCTAGTTATCTCCTTCGACTGGAATCAACTAGGCAGACCCCGTTTACCAGCAAGCATACCATTCAGGATTATCGTCCAAATATACAGAATGGTCATGGATGGCACCATCATTGATGAGGGGGCATCTGTGAGTATCCTTTCCTCTATTGCTTGGAAAGCACTTGGTTCGCCATCGCTTTTGCCTGAAATGAGAAATCTGACAGGCTTCGATAAAGGAACCAGTCGACCTTTAGGGATCCTCCCCAATGTGCCCATAACATTGAAATGGAAGACCGTTCAAATGAACGTGATGGTCGTTCAAGGACCCTTGGATTATAAACTACTCCTTGGACGAGACTATATATTTTGCATGGGAGCCATCGTCTCCTCACTCTTTAGAGTAATGTGTTTTCCGCACGAAGGAAGAGTGGTCAAGCGCGTGGACCAGCTTTCATTTCCCGGATCATGCATCGCAAATAGTCATATACCATCCCTAAATGGTCTCTTCATGCAAGAAATGTCTCAACCCACGTGTTATCACAAAATCATGCCCCTGATAGGCTGCTGATCAGGAAGACTTTGAGTAACTATTTCAAACCAAACTTTTGGCTGAGGCTTAGCCTCCTCAGCCTGAGAGGGCTCTCTCAAAGGGTTAAAGATTTTGATTAAAGAATAAGATAGATGGCTAACTCTATGGTTTGTGATTGTATATGTTTATAGGTTGAAAGATGAAGGTTGGCTACCATTGGGCTATGGAGTCAAAGTATGTTTCAGTACCACAACAAGATCAGCTTAACATGAAGTCAAGGCATTCAGCATTTGAATATTCAGAACACAACACACATATGGAACCACAGCTCATAAGTGCACACAGGAAGTCAGAGCACAATCAGTGAATTCTGAGTGATTGTACACCTATGCAACTGTAAACAAAACTAAGGAAAGGACAACACACATTCTGAATATAAGAAATCCTTCATGAATCCTGAGTAGTGAAGCCAAAGCATTCTACCTAGCATGGAAGTCAAGGCATTATAGAGTTCGAGTGTAGAAATGACAATACAAAACAGTGAAACATAGTAAGTTTATCTATGAAGGAAGTCAGAGCATAAGTGATGAATTCTGAGTATCATAAGTAAACACCACTGCAATGTAAGTATTGGAAGATGCCATCATAACAAGAACATACAAGAACTCTTCATGAATCTTGAGTTGTCTAAGTAGAAATCTGCATTAGGTTAAAAATATACATAGTCTGCACATAGAGCAGCAGCTGAGCCAAAAAGTCTCCAACCCTTTGCTAATTCGACCTATTGCTCTATATAAAGCATTTACAATTAGGATTCCATCATCCCTCCTCAAGAGAATTCGAATTTGCCATCAGTGACACATATTCTAACCATAAAACAAACCATTAAATGTATTTGACACCTAACTAGTAGTTCTAGAGATCTAATACAACTAGGAGTGTAACTCCTTATTATGATTACAACAAACTTATCTAAACATTTAAAACATTCTTTGACACCTAACACTCCATGAGGTCGAATTTGATGAAGCCTCCCACGTGGTCACCCAACTGCTGATGAGAAACCCTAGAAATTAGGGAACATGTTTCCCTGTTTTTAGGGTTAGTTCCTTGAAAATTGCAGAGCCTTTATCTCTTCATCCATAACACATTTTACAAAACTGAAGGAGGTTTTTGTAGCCCATGTTGTCCAGAACAAAAACCTCTCCTGGTTTTTGAAAATATTTCTCCAGCTGTCCAGAAACTGTCCTTGAAAAACACGTGGCAAACAGGGAAAAATCCGTTTTCTGAAATTAGGGTCTCAATGAAAGCTTCTTATCTCCCAACTGAAAACACATAAGAATAAAGTGAGATAGGTTATTGTATCTGGACATGTTATGAAGAGAAACCTCCTTCAGAATTCCAAGATAGCCTTTCATGTGACCAGAAACGGATTTTGAAAAACACTACTAAAACTAGTAGACAAAGCTTGACTTTCTGCAGTTTCGTAGCGCACGTTTAACCATAAATTCCTCCCACCTCAGAACGAATTTGAAGAAACTGAAAGAGGTTTTTGTAGTGCAGCATGTTAGGAAGAAAAGCCTCTTTCAGTTTGCAAAAATAAGTTGTCAGCTGCTCAGGAAAGCTTTTAGAAATTGACTAGTGAAAGCAGAAAACAGAGTTTCTTCAGCTGAAACAGACTGCTACAGGGGTTTGGCAGCGCGCTGTGAAAACACTGATTTCGTAGCGCAAAACAGGATTTTTACACTGTCTGCGCTACGAAAACATGGATTCGTAGCTGGTTTCAAAATTTCTCCTTATCCTCCTCAAAGCTCTGTCTTTCTTCTTGACTGCTGGCTGCCTTGTTTCTGTCATTCTTGTACATTGGTGATGGTTGTACTGATGATGATATTTTCCTTTCTTTTGACATTTTCTCCTTTGAAATTTCTTTAGACAAAACAACTTGGAAGAAAATACCTTGCTTAATTGAGGAGCTGCCTTGCTTGAATTTGATGAAGATTTCTGCTCTCCTTTTCCTTTGAAATATTTTCAGTGATAACAGTGGCTCCACTTGGGATAGTGTGCCCTTGTGGTACACTAAGAACCTGCAGTTCCAGTGCCTTGTAAAATTTATTTGACAAACATCTTCTTTCAGCTTCTTGAGCCTTCACCTTGGGCTTAAGCTTGATGATGGCTGTGGGAAAAAGAAATCTACCACTACTGAAAAAATGCTCAGTCAACCTTGAGCTTATTTGCACTTTCCTACCTACCTACCCTATCAGCTGCATTCTCTAATTGTAGCTCAAGGAACATGAAACTTCCAATGAAGCCAATCATCAATCTGATCTGAAACTTGGATCTCCTTACTGTGCTTGAAGCATAAATAAACCAGATACTGAAATAACCAAGGAAGCATGAGGTGCAACTGTTCTTCAAGATGAACATATAATTGGAAGCCTGAACAGTAAATCTTTTCCATGTAGTCAGCTATAGGGTCAAAAAACACATGGTTAATTTGATAATCATCATAACATTCTATCTCTTTAGACAACTGATCCTTAGCCACACAAAACCCCTTTGATGTGCTATCCAATTTGCTATTTGACAAGCTATCCAACTGCTTTTCTGAATCATTCCAACAAACAATGGAATTTTCCTCATTATTATCATCATTCTTTGGTGTAAGCTGCTGCAAGAAATTACAAAAATGAACAATCTTTTCCTCTGCCTGAGGGTCATAAAAAATTTCTTCCAACATTTCTTCTTGGTGTTTGTAATCATGTTCATTTTGATAATGATCCGAAGACTGACAAGTCTGCTGCATCTCTACATCAATATCAGCGGATTGAACATGGTTTTCATAAGTAAACCCCTGCTGATCTTCATCCTGCATTTCATGAGATGTTGTACTTTCTTCTTGGTGCTGAAAGGCATTGTTATGAAGAGCCTCTAAAATTTCTTCATCCATAAACTCATCATCATCATAACAATCCTCTAAGTACTGAATGAGATTTAAAGAATGTCTACAACAATCTTTGAGCAACAATAAGGAAGGATGACACTCTTTATACATGTCATAGAACACATTATGGAAATCAGCAAGAGAAGATAATGAACCATTTTCCAAACTTTTATACCAAGACCATGCTTTTCCTTCTAAAGTGGCCATAAACATCCTCATGAGACAATCCTCAGGAAAGTGAACCTTAAGACTGCGTACATGCATATGAAACCTAACCAAATGAAGAGCAGCATTGTCCTTCTTTTCAACTTTGAATATCGGAAGATCCTCTAACCAATCAACCTTTGGCATAGGATTTGGAAAACCAGGGATATGAGACCGATTCATAGGAGCATACCTGGCATTCATTCTTGCAGTGGAACTCATCTTGTAACTTCATCAAGCTACTGATCTTCTAGCAGTGGAGTCACCTTCTAATTTCTTATTTGATGTGTGGAGTCGCCAAGGTAGTTTTGCAGCCTCAAAGATGTCTGAGCTCCTGCTACCTTCAGAAGTTCAACCATTGATTTCGGGAATGAATAGACTTCAGGCTCCCGGCAGACACACCAAAATGTTATCACAAAATCATGCCCCTGGTAGGCTGCTGATCAGGAAGACTTTGAGTAACTATTTCAAACCAAACTTTTGGCTGAGGCTTAGCCTCCTCAGCCTGAGAGGGCTCTCTCAAAGGGTTAAAGATTTTGATTAAAGAATAAGATAGATGGCTAACTCTATGGTTTGTGATTGTATATGTTTATAGGTTGAAAGATGAAGGTTGGCTACCATTGGGCTATGGAGTCAAAGTATGTTTCAGTACCACAACAAGATCAGCTTAACATGAAGTCAGGGCATTCAGCATTTGAATATTCAGAACACAACACACATATGGAACCACAGCTCATAAGTGCACACAGGAAGTCAGAGCACAATCAGTGAATTCTGAGTGATTGTACACCTATGCAACTGTAAACAAAACTAAGGAAAGGAAAACACACATTCTGAATATAAGAAATCCTTCATGAATCCTGAGTAGTGAAGCCAAAGCATTCTACCTAGCATGGAAGTCAAGGCATTATAGAGTTCGAGTGTAGAAATGACAATACAAAACAGTGAAACATAGTAAGTTTATCTATGAAGGAAGTCAGAGCATAAGTGATGAATTCTGAGTATCATAAGTAAACACCACTGCAATGTAAGTATTGGAAGATGCCATCATAACAAGAACATACAACAACTCTTCATGAATCTTGAGTTGTCTAAGTAGAAATCTGCATTAGGTTAAAAATATACATAGTCTGCACATAGAGCAGCAGCTGAGCCAAAAAGTCTCCAACCCTTTGCTAATTCGACCTCTTGCTCTATATAAAGCATTTACAATTAGGATTCCATCATCCCTCCTCAAGAGAATTCAAATTTGCCATCAGTGACACCTATTCTAACCATAAAACAAACCATTAAATGTATTTGACACCTAACTAGTAGTTCTAGAGATCTAATACAACTAGGAGTGTAACTCTTTATTATGATTACAACAAACTTATCTAAACATTTAAAACATTCTTTGACACCTAACACTCCATGAGGTCAAATTTGATGAAGCCTCCCACGTGGTCACCCAACTGCTGATGAGAAACCCTAGAAATTAGGGAACATGTTTCCCTGTTTTTAGGGTTAGTTCCTTGAAAATTGCAGAGCCTTTATCTCTTCATCCATAACACATTTTACAAAACTGAAGGAGGTTTTTGTAGCCCATGTTGTCTAGAACAAAAACCTCTCCTGGTTTTTGAAAATATTTCTCCAGCTTTCTAGAAACTGTCCTTGAAAAACACGTGGCAAACAGGGAAAAATCCGTTTTCTGAAATTAGGGTCTCAATGAAAGCTTCTTATCTCCCAACTGAAAACACATAAGAATAAAGTGAGATAGGTTATTGTATCTGGACATGTTATGAAGAGAAACCTCCTTCATAATTCCAAGATAGCCTTTCATGTGACCAGAAACGGATTTTGAAAAACACTACTAAAACTAGTAGACAAAGCTTGACTTTCTGCAGTTTCGTAGCGCAAGTTTAACCATAAATTCCTCCCACCTCAGAACGAATTTGAAGAAACTTAAAGAGGTTTTTGTAGTGCAGCATGTTAGAAAGAAAAGCCTCTTTCAGTTTGCAAAACTAAGTTCTCAGCTGCTCAGGAAAGCTTTTAGAAATTTACTAGTGAAAGCAGAAAACAGAGTTTCTTCAGCTGAAACAGACTGCTACAGGGGTTTGGCAGCGCGCTGCGAAAACACTGATTTCGTAGCGCAAAATAGGATTTTTACACTGTCTGCGCTACGAAAACGTGGATTCGTAGCTGGTTTCAAAATTTCTCCTTATCCTCCTCAAAGCTCTGTCTTTCTTCTTGACTGCTGGCTGCCTTGTTTCTGTCATTCTTGTACATTGGTGATGGTTGTACTGATGATGATATTTTCCTTTCTTTTGACATTTTCTCCTTTGAAATTTCTTTAGACAAAACAACTTGGAAGAAAATACCTTGCTTAATTGAGGAGCTGCCTTGCTTGAATTTGATGAAGATTTCTGCTCTCCTTTTCCTTTGAAATATTTTCAGTGATAACACCACGGTCCGTCCTCCCGATGAGCGCGAGTAATTTGGAGGGATATGACTGGAACCCAGGGGGCATGCATCCTGGTCTGCTTCGGCAGGAAAACTTCAGGTATAGGGTAGGTTTCTGCGGGAGAATATGACTAGTCTGTACCCCGTCCGTGATTGAGATAGGGGTTATTCTAGAATAAGATTCTTTTGTCAAAGTCATGTGAGTTGGCGGGCATCGTCGCTCACCTTTGTTTATCTCGGTAGACATCGCCGAAGAAGTGTTTTGTTTGAAAGATTAATGGAACAATCTTTGGGTGACCTGTAAGAGGTAGGCCTCTCTCGGTAAAACAATTGTTTTTGCAGAAGTGAAGTAGAGGTAACCTTGAAACTCTGCTTTATACCTGGGGGCATGCAAACCTTTTGGAGTGCAAGCAAGGGGCGGCTATTTATTTTTTAAATTTTTAGGACCTCTAACCCTTTAAACTCGTAGGATTAGTCCTTTTCTGAACTTGCATAACGAAAGGATGCGGGGCATAGCTTTGTAAGGTGCAAGCTCCATAAAAAATGGCATCTTACATGAGACATTCTTATCATATGACTGGATTAATCGAGCAGTTTTAGCACATAGTTCATGCTCGTTAAAAAATAAACATAAGATCGAGCAAGTGTTTCAATCCGCATTTAAGCTCGTTAAAAAATGAACTATCTTTCGGTAAATAACCACCGTGAATGTAACATTATCAGCCATTAAAGCCTTGGTCGTGTTTGCACCGTCACCTCCACTTTTCCATTGGCCGATCATTCACCTCCATTTGATTGTTTACCCATTTTGAGGAACAGCTGCGAAGAGTGATTTCACTAGCCATCCTTGTGACACTGCCGTGCTTGGAAAATTCCAACCCTTACCTGGAATCAGCTGCTACCCATTTTATCACTCGTTCCTCAAAAGACGAGTCTTCTTTAAGCTCTTTTCATTTGACTCGTAAAATATGAAAAGATTGCCGAGTTTTGGCCTTCCAGCTCGTTAAAGCGACCGGAAGTGCTATCCTTCCTCTAGATTTTAATCTTTTTGGACCTGAGGGATTATTGCACAAAAAGATCGAGCGCTTGTTTTGTTCGGCTCGTTAAAACTATCGAAAATTCATCCCTTCTGTATTGTTTTATACTTTTTCGGACTTAAGGGATTAGATGACGAAAAAGGAATTCTGGAGTTAACTTTATGTACCTTTTCAGACTCTCTAAAAATGAAAAGGACCGAGTTATCTTTGTCGTTAGACTCGTTAAAAAGATTAATAGCGACAAACTTGTCTTTAGACGAGAACGAGTTTCACTATCGCTAGGCTCGTTAAAACATAGCAATGGGTTTGCCCGAAGGGAAAATTATAGAACAAGCATATGTTATCCTCCTCAAGCTTGACAAAAATAAAGAGGTACTGGTCAGCAATGACTGGGGAAAATTGGGAAGAAACTCAAAAATTCTTTATTGGTAGCAAGTCGCTCTTGAACATGACACTTCCACTCCGTGCCTGAGTCGGGTTGGGTTGTTTCATTCACCGGTCACATCACCATGGTCTCGCCATACCATCCACCTTTGGGGTAAATGCTACCAATCCATCATATAAGTGTCGCCGATATGTTCAAGAGAAGTCATCCAGAGAAGTCAACCGTGTCCCGTCCACTACCATACATTATACTTCATTCTTTCATGACCGCCACCCTGAACCATATATCATCAGATTGTTTTCACCTCCATCAAAATCATTTGCTCCGTTCCGTTTTATTGATGTGGGATTCATCAAGGCCCTCCTTTGACAGCTCGCTTCTTGTTGACATCAGCTCATTATCCAAGAAGTTGATCTAGGAACACCCCCTTCAGTACTTTGAAGCTTGCATGCCTCAATGGCAAGTTTCTCACTTCCGGCGACAGGTATACATCAATTACCTTCGACCGAAAGATTCTGCGTGGTGTTCGACGCCAAGTCCTTTATTCACACCACGTGAATTGTACTGCAGTACCTTGAGGGTCATTATCATTATAGGTGATTCCTCTCGCGCTTGTTAACAGTTTACACCATTGACTGGTAATCAAGCGATGTCTTTCCATGTTCGACTTCAAAACATTTCTCACATGGATTGACTTGTACTTAGAGTGAAGATCGGACGAGATTGAAGACCCCGGATCTAGTTTCATCCATCCGGGCTGCGATATATATTCAGGAAAAATAAATACATTGACATGTACAACATTGTAGAACAGATAATCATCCTACCAAAAGGATGATGATTTCATCAGAATCATCAGTCTACCATCAGACGATTGTCTGTCCTATGTACATAAAAATGAATTTATAAAGCTGAGCATGGGAATGCCTGCCTCAGCTAGATCATGAAAACAGTATGAAAAATAATGTATTGTATTGTATCTTATTACAGGTCTCCTCCCAACATTGAAAGAACTTCGGATCCTCTTAATAAAGCATTTCACCCGATAAACGGCCTTATACTTTAGGGGGCAACTGTTATAGACATTTTTGTGCCTTACAGCTCTAAGCATGAAATGTCCATAATCCAAGGGATCCAAAGTCCCTAAAAGTGTTGTTCCTGCCCCTAAAGGAACAAGGTCAACCAATGACAGCTTCTCCCAGAAGTTCTCCACCAGAAATTGCTCAAAACTAGTCAAATCAGGATCAATTCAGAAGCTCCACTAGCTGCCTGCGTTGCAAAGCACCCAAATACACTGGCTAGGTGCATTGCAACGCACTTGAGTGCACTACCCAAGTGCGTTGAGCGGGAAATGACAAGTGGCAGAGTCATTAAACGAGGTGGAGAGACAATGGAAGCTTCCAGAATCTTCTCTAATGACACTTGCCTCACTGAATTCGACCAGTGATGAGTAAGAGGCTCTCAGTCTCCAAGTGGAAGCAAGAACTGACAGAGTGAAGCCACAAGTCAAAACATAAGCTGACTCATCCTCTCTGCTTACATCTATATATGGATCCCTCATCCCTGAGATCCAGAGGCTGGAATTTTGTACTTTGCAGAGAATTGTTGTTGGTTTTAGATTGAGATTAGTACATTGGGTGATTTATGCTTTGTTGGAGGTGAGGAAGGGATTCCTTTCCTGGGAGGTAGATGCTGGATCGGGACTCACTTGGTTGTATCTCCTCTTGGACTTTCTTATCATATCAATAAAACTATTTGAGTTTCTTCTACATGCTTGTATATCAGTGATGTTTTGTTATATTTGCATGTTTAGCTTAATCTGATCCTGAGCTTTTTATGAATGTAAATCTATATCTTCGTGTAGTTTCTCTCTTCTGTGATCTTGCAGGAATTTAGTGAAGCTGGGCCAGTAAGGGAGCAGGCAGTGGGAAGCGAACAAAGGGAAGAGCGATTGGATCAACAAACTAGCGAAAGACACAGGTTAGTTACATCCTTCCTCTCCATTTACATTTCATAAAGAAGAATACTCAAGCAGTTTTCCTTGTTTGTTGCTAAGGCACTGTCACACCTTAGAGTGGGATAGGGGCGTTCTGAATAGATAATTTTCCCAACAACAGTGAAGACCCCTCTTCAAAATGCAGTCATGGAAGAAGAGCAATTTGAAGAAGATGATGAGATCCATTGTATGGAAGAAAAAGGTAGAGCCACTTTTTTAACCAAAGCTGCCTATGAGAAGTCATTATTCAATGACCAGGTCAGCCAAGAATGGGATGGTGAAGTTGTTCTACAAATTGAAGATCAACAAAGATATAATCTGAGGTCAAAGATGAATAATGTCAAGGAGACTCCTGTTCATAAAGTTTCTGCCCCTACAGAACAACAAGCTAATAAGCAGAAGCAACTAGTAGTTGATCCTATCATCCTGGAAGCTCCAGCGATAGAGGTAAGAGGCCTTGACAAGTCCCCTTCTTCTTTCAGTTTTCAATCATAAATTAGGAAGTCAAGAATACCTATGCCTCTTATTGAACCCATGAAGAATGAGTCCTTCAAGAAATCTGTCCTTGAGGCTCTTGAGCGTAATTCCATCCAAGCTTCCATTGACTATGTAAATATGCAAGATGACCAACCAGCTATTATTCTCAGCCCAATGATTGAAAATTGTGAAGACAACTCTCCATCATTCTATGTCTCTTTGACTATTCATGATAAAATCCTTCATAATTGCCTTCTGGACACTGGAGCCAACCATAATCCAATGCCCAAGACTATCATGGATAAGCTCATCCTTGACATTACCAAGCCTTATCAGTTGGCCTCTATGCAGCTTAAAAAACCAGTTTTCTAGATCACAGAGGAAGAAGGCCCACAGATTTAGGACATGTTCTTTGATGGGGCTTGCTCTAAGGAAGCTGCAGGAACAGGTAAAGTCCTTATTTCCCCCACACAAGAATGCATTGATTCATCTTTCATATTAACTTTTTAGGTCACAAATTACATAGCAGAGTATGAAGTAGACCTTATCATTCAATAGGTGTACAAAACCTTCCAAGCAAAACATCCAAGGCTAAAAGCATATAGAGATGAGGCGAAATATAGACCATCTCTACCTGATAATACCAAATGATGGAAAGCTTTTGAAGTGGACGATCAAATCAATAGGCTTTTGCAAGTCTTTGATGATTTTACTGATATACACATTGACCAAAAGAGAGAAACCTTTGATAGAAAGGTAAAAAGGGTCAATTTTCAATTTGGTGACTATTTTCTCAAAAGGGATGCATCAAAGGAAGGAGATTTTTTTGATGGCCCAGTCAATGGGTTGTTCTTTGAACTTTATTTCAGTGAATGCTTTCAAGACTTGGTATTGTAAATATGTTGCTTTCAAGTTTTATTTCATGCTAAATAGACTCCATGCCCAATGCAACACTAGGAGGAATATTTGATCTTCTTTTTTACAGGAAGGGAATTGTTTTGTAGTTCTTAAAACCTCACAAGGAGGATTTCATCCTCAAAAGGTGCCAATGTTAGCCTTGGAGGCGTTTGGCCCAAAAATGGACCCAAAACACTCCTAAAGTCTCCAAGGCTTTCTTAAAACCATGCCAAAGGATCCAAGTATGCCCTAAAAGTCCTCAAAACCCTCTTAAGGATCATTCAAAGTCAAAACCGTAACATGTCGAGATCTAACACTCCAAAACAGTGAAAAAACAAAGTATTGCAAGCATAAACATGGTAATGCACAACTGTCGTTAGATCTGGCCATTCAACGACCTAGATCTAAGTGGCTAATCACATTGGCGGTGGCCATCGAAGGCAGTCGAAGTAGAATCGCGATGATATTAGGCCGAGCGATATGCCGATCACCAATATCGGTGATATCGCTGTTGGCGGGGAACATATGCCATGTTATAAGAAGGACCCGAGGAGTGAGCGATGCGCAATTGCAATTTATCGCATCGTTATATCGCATCAACACTACACCATGGGCGAGGCCTATGCACAGGCATATGAGAGTTCATAAATTTTGAAGTCCGTAGGAAGGCTTGTTTTAAATGCTTTTCAATGTATTTCGTTATATAACGAAATACAAAGGGGAACAGGGCAACGCCAATTGCGATGAAGCTTGAACTTGAAAGGGTTCGGGAAGCAAAATATATATATTTTCAAGTCCGCAAAAACCCATTTTTTAATTTATTTTGTGTGTTTTCGTTGTCTAAATGAAATACAAAGGAACCTTTGGCCAGTGCTGATTGTGATGAGTCTCGGACCTAAAAGGGTCCGGGAAGTGAAATATATAATATTTGAAGTCTGCCAAAGCCATTTTTCATACATTTTCAATTTTTATACGTATTCCAGAATACAAATAAAATACACAGGGCTAGGCCATAAGTGACTCGCGATAGTGACCACAAAGGCAGACCTGATGGATATAAACCATTTTTGAGGACTTTTGAAGTCCAAAAAGGACACAAAGGGGCAATATTTCTCAGTTTTGTTGTGTTTTCTGTTTAAAACAGAAATATTCATTATTTTCAACAAAGGTCCACAATAGGGCAGCGCTATTCTATTTTAACAGAAAGCATACATTGTTAAACCATTGAAAGGGCCACAGCATGCACAGTTCCTCCCCAAACTGACATAAAGGCTAAGAAGTAGCACAACTCATCAATAGCCTACCGTAGCTCATCAAATAAACGTCATGCAACATCTCTGGCACGAGACAGCTCCCAGACAGCACATGAAACTACCTGAAGGTGGTTATTCCTCTGTCAGAAGATGAAAACCTCTGAGCCATGCTTGCCTATAGAGGGAATCAAACAGTTAAGGGACATATCAGGCAATATTAAGACTCCGAGCCTCTTAGAGCTCAGGAGCATTGTAAACATGCTATAAATAGCTGAAAGTAATATGTAATACAGGGTTCAAACTTCTGGAGACTGTAGAGACTTTGCTACTCAAGCGTCTCATCTTCATTCATTAGTAATACAAGCTTCTTTTGTTGTTATATGTTCAATATTCCATTTTCTCTTCTATTCTAAGCTTGCACTTGAACAATTTGTTCATGTTTTCTTTTGTGTCTAAGGCCAGATAACTGTCATCTTCTCTCTGCTTTGATAAATCAGATTTGTAAGCTTCTTTTCTGCCTATAGCTAGCCATTCATATATGGTCATATATGCATCTGCCGGTACAGTCAGTATTTTCTTTTGCTGCTTGTAGCTAGCCATTCATTTATGTTTATGTATGCATATTTCGGTATGGTCAGTATTCTCCTTCCATTCATTGAAACTACAAACTGTTGAGCATTAGTGGTCTAAAGCCTTGTAAGTTGAGGGTGTTCATGCATGTCTTGAGTAAAAACATAGTTGAACTGGTTATCTAGATTGATCCAAACCATCATTTATTGCAATAGTTCAGAGAACAATATTGAAGATTATATGTTACTAGGAATCTCTGATCTACAACCTAGGAGAGTTTCTTGGAGTGATAATAGATCCATACCATGGTATTAGCCCACAATATTGAGAGGAATAACAATTACTTGATCCCATCCATGAATACCACAGATTCTAAGTGTTGTTTTGGTCTGAGGTATTGAGAAAGGATAAAACTATATAAGGAGGAGAAGATCAAAGGGATAAGTGCATAAGTAATGAATATCTTATAAAGTGTTAAATAAAAATCAATTATCCATGTTATGGGTTTCTAATTCTTTTCTTGATCTGGACTAAGTATGCACTTGAGTGTTTGATGATGAATGAGATCTAATGATGGATCAGGATCATAATGACTTATCATTATGTGATCTGATAATGGGTACGTTAGATATGAGTGTTAATGAATGTTTTGTCCTTTAAATGCTATGATATGGGTATATCTAAAGTCTGGAATAGTTGCAAAGTTATAAGTTTTTATTTGTAGATATATACGTTGGTTCGCCTTGATGAAGGCGTGTATACACTTTGGTTCGACACTTACAAGTAGCGTATGCAGAAGAAAATCTTGTTGTTCAGGGATGATTGATCTATCTGATCAGCGTTGTTGTTTTACTGATGTTTGTCACTGATGTCTTCATTAGATTTGAAAGTAAAATTGAATGTATAAGGAGATTGAGTCTGGTTGATTGATTGAGTAAGAAGGGTGATCCTTGCTGCTATCTATTTAGACCTCTATAATATGACAATAGATCTTCAGAATGTCATTGGTTGGTACAGTTTTGGTTCAAAGGTTTTATGATTCAGTACTTTTAGAGGTATACACAGGTTGGGTTAATTGAAGTAGCGTATACATGCAGGTTGGCTTCATTGAAGTAGCATATACATTATGACATATGATTTTTGAGGTTGCAGTTGGTTTTGGTTGTTGATGTAGTGTTCTGGGTTCAGATCTGTGTACTGGTTATAGAGATCCGTCTGTTCTAGTTGATTGGTTGAATTGACGATTAGGTGATTCAGTTATGTCAAAGGTTTCAGTAAGTGATTGATTCAGTTGTGGTTGATTTAGAGATTGATGATTGAGTTGATGAGTTGATGAGTTTCAATGATTGATTGACTTAGTTGTGGTTGCTTTAGATATTGATGATTGGGTTTCAGTTATATTAGAGATTGATGATTGGGTTTCAGTTATATTAGATATTGATGATTGGGTTTCAGTTATATTAGAGATTGATGATTGGGTTTCAGTTATATTAGAGATTGATGATTAAGTTTCACTGGTTGGTTGATGCAGATGTATTTGATGGTTGTATTGCAGTGATGCGTGATTTTGATCTTCAATGTTACTGATGGGTCCAGTATGAAAATTTGATGAAACGTGGCCTACATATTGTGTTGTTGTGTCCTAGGAGTATCTAGTCTAAAAAATTATGAAATGTGGTCCCTTGAGGAAGAGTTAAGGTAGTAGCCTTCTGTAGGCTGACACTTATGTAATGGTAAACATATCGGCTAGTACAAGAGCCAGGGGGTTGATCTCCCTTCTAGTAGCAGCTAGAGAATGAGTGAAGGTTGGAGCCTTCTGTAGGTTGGTGCCTACATACTAGTAAAAATAGTACAAGAGCTAGGGGGTTGTAGCTCCCTTCCAATAGAACCTAGAAAACGAGAGAAGGTTGTAGCCTTCTGCAAGTTGGCACATGCATATTGGTATGAGTCTACACCAGTACAAGATTGTAAACAGATTATTCTTTATATTAAGAGAAGACAGAGACAACAACAACAGGTGGTTTTTCTCATGCATTGGGTTTCCACCTTAAATCTCGGTGTTCATGTGTGTTTATTATGTGTGATGGTTTATTATGTTATTACTTCACATGGTTACTGTTTAATTTTTAATAAAGTATTGATACACTGATTAAATATCAACATATGATGAATTAACTAAATCATAAGTTCACTGGATATATGCTAGTTGTCTTAAGAACAATTGCATGCACACATGAGTTCCCTTCACTGAAGTACAATATATAGATATGATTATGAAATGAAAAAGCTATTGGTTTTTAAACATTGATTCACCCTTCCCCCCCTCTCAATATTATTCCCAACAATTGGTATCAGAGTGGCTCCTTTGGTAGAAGCTTGATTGCTTGAAGGAGATCTGTAGAGACAATGGGAAAGAAGCAAAAGAAGAAAGCACCTTAGAATAAGAAGACATATCAAAGGAACTGTGACAGTGGGAGAGACGATCATCTATTATGTGGAAGCAACTCTTTAGGATCACCTCAGAATGAAGAAGAACAAGAAAAATAATTTTCAGGTACGAATTTGTTGTCCTCTGGTGATACATTTCTCTATTCATTTGAAGATAATGAATGTGACAGTGAAACAACTGAATTTTCTCTTAAGGGTGAAAAATAAAGAAATTGAATAGACGCAGAATTTAAAAATCTCACTAACACAATTAGAGATCAAAAATATCTAATTGATAAAAGGGAATGTGCCTACAAAGAAGGAGTTACCATATTAAAAGCTCAATTGGAGGAAGGAAACAAAGTAAGGAAGCAGTACAAGGAAAAGGAAGATCAATGTCAAAGGATGCAAGATGAAGTGACAACATTGAGAAATTAAGTAAATGAAAAGGATACAACAATCAAGAAACTTACAAAAATATCCAGTTACTATAAAAGTCTTGAAGCCGAGATAGTCTCTCTAAAAGAAGATCTTGAAAATTCAAATAAGCAGAATAAAGAACTACCTCAAGTAGATGAAGAAAAAGAAAATGAGATTCTCAAATTAAAGCAACAAGTGGAAGAAGGAATAAAGGTTGAAGAAATCATGAAGAAGAAATATCTTGAAAAGGAAGGGAAATATTAGGTTGAAGGAAGTATCTTAAAAGGTAAATTAGTGGAAAATAATAAACTGCTATGATTTCAAGATAGTAATAAGATTTTGGACAATATTCTTAGTAGTCAAAGGTCTCCTACCATCAAAACTAGTCTTGGTTTTCATAAAACTATTGAAGGTGAATCTAGCTCACAAGATGAGGCAAGGAACTCTAATGGAAATTCTAAAATGATCAACCAAGAGATAAGAGGTCAACCCCATCAACAACCAAGGAAAGAAAGTATTCAAAGAAGATCATTTAATCCTAACTATGGAAATGTTAATATGATGAATAATGTTGAATTTTTTATATGTCATAATTTTGGACATGTTGTAGCAAGATGCAGAAGTAGAATGGTTCAAGATAATAACCTGCACACAGAAAGATCATCAGCTTCTAGGTACTTTAAGGGATATTGTTTTTCTTGCAACATGTTTGGTCACAAAGCCATTGATTTCTTTAGAATGAATATGAAACATATAATATGTTAGGCTTGTAACAAGTTTGGGCATATAGCAAAAGAATGCAGGAGAAAATTTTGGCCAACATACCAAAAGGAGCAAACATCATCACACTCCAAGGTATGGAGAGGAAGGAATTACAGTAAGAAAAATGTGGCATAATCAGTATACAGACATACTTAGGAGGAAATGAAAGTATGAAATTTCACTATTCTAATTCTCATATGTAGCTATCATTGAAACAAATCGTGTATATACACGAGTTAGAAGCTGCACAGTTGCGTATATGTTGTTTTGATGAAAAAGCAGTCAGATAGACTCATAAAAAGGGTCTAATATAGTTCAGTCAGTTATCAATTGTATTTTCTATCTTGATGATTGATGATTACAGTCCGTGGATGTTACTTAGAAGTGATTTTGACCCTCATAGGTTGTTGATGACTTGATGTATAAATAGTTGATTATGATACCTTGATGATTTTTACTGATATATGCAATGATCAGATCTAACAGTGAACAGTTGGCACATGATTAGGGGTAGAATATGCTATGCTTCTAATAATGCATTATTGGTATTGTGTTTAGAAGTCTTTGGTACATAATAATTCTTATCAATGGTGAGGATTATTATGTTATTGAAGTTTTTAAATGATACATCATGCTATGCTACAACCATGAGTTTCCTGTGATACTTATATTTCTTGAGCCACATAGTTGTTATTCTGATCAAATTTATGGATGATTGTGGATGACTCTTTTGATGATGCATACAATACATATAGTATGTTTCTTACATAGCGATCTTTGTAAGGACAAGGAAAAGAACAAATCTTGAGTACACAACTTCATTATTTGATAAGTGTCATTTCTTTTATTCTATTGTCATCATGCCTTCAAAGGTGCATAAACTTCATATGGTGCAGTGATGGATGAGGATTCTTATATTTCTTGGCTCTCACATGGTTGAGGATTGATATTGTTGATGGTATCAAGAAATATTGACAAATGACTATGAGCTCATGGTTTTCTAGATACATATTGCTATATCTATGATGGATACATATTATGCTGATACATGGATGATTACTTAAATTACACATTGTTAAATAGTGTTGGTTGGCCAAGAAAATGGTGTTATTACAGATTTCATGAAGACATATCTATTGGAAGACATGATTATTTAGAGACATGGCTTACTTAGTCACATAATGATGACGACTTCTTACTTTATGATGATAGGTTTGATTATCATGATCAGATGTGGATATTGAAAAAATCCCTAGAGAAGATACATGGTTGATATATTAAGCGTAGTTATGGAAAGATCATGCAGGTATTGTTACGATAATGATGATATTATGGTCATAGATGACGACTATGGTGTTTTCACATACATATGATATGGTGTGAATTTACTTAGTTGATTCATGGAAGGCTATGTTAAGGATCTTTCTACTAAGGGAACGAAGCAAGTTGATCTTAATGAGATCAAGAGGATAAGTTGGTATATATATGCAGCATACTTTGTCACAGGTTGATGATATTAAAGGTACATTGGCTTATCTTGCAAACTGATGTTGGACATATACAGGTTGCTGGTCTAGATGTTGCTGACAGATGCTTATGGTGCAGATCATATAAGGTGTATGATAGTTGTTGATGATTATCATGGTCTTCTTTAGATCTTTGGTATTTTTTATAAATGTCATGTATATCATTTGATGTAAAGGTCATGTAAAGACCTATGATGTAATAATTGCCATATTTAGTCATGTATGGAATTTTACGATCATGTCAAATATGTAAACCCACTTGGTTGGGTGGACGAGTCAAATTTGGTCTATCCCCACTTGGCTGGGTGATTAATGTATGTATGAGTCATTGGTGATAGGAAGGTCACACTCACATTGTTGAGTTATAGAGTCATGTTGTTCTTTCAAAAATATTTCTACAGACTCTGCATATGTTCGGAAGGAGCATGGATAGTATAGTGCATCTCAACATGTACTAAGGGGGAGTTTGATTAGAGAATTCAACATGTGCCTAGGGGGAGCATGATCAATGTTCATATTCAGTTGTTCAGATATGGAAGTCTTGATTTAACATTGACCACTCAGCCCTTTTCCTTTGATGTCAAAGGGGGAGAGTAGCTTGGTGTTTAGAGAGTGGTGTTTGGAGGGAAGCTTGATGATTAGAACAACTTGGTGGTGTTTGGAGAGTAGCTTGATGAATAGAATAGCTTGGTGCTTGTCTTGATGTTATTTAAAGGTTGTGGTGACCAAACACCAAATTAGTTGCTGTCAAGTCCAAAGGGGGAGATTGTTGGCAATATGATGCATGTTTTGTACTTGATGGAAACCCACTAGTAGTAGAACAACTCACTTGTATATGGTAACTAGATGAATCTACAGGAGAGATATCAGAGGTGACAAAATGATGGAAATAATGGTCAAAGTTTTGATACAGGGAGTTTGTTAGTATGTGTTGTCCTTGATAACAATTGTTCTTTGATGAATGAAATAATTGATAAAAGTATAAACATGATGTGACAGAATGCATGGCATTTGTGTTTATAGATGTGACAAAATGGAAGGCAGTTCAAAGGAATCAGTTTAGAAGTAACATACAATGGAAAATCACATTATAACAAGTATATTAAGAGGTAACAGAGTAATGATATAGAAGAATAGGATGATGGAACAAAGGACTACAAATTAGAATCAAGCAATTGAAGAAAAAGAATGTTTTCAGGTATGTTACATTCTATATGCGGGTTCACTGTACGAAAAGAGTGTATATGTATGCACACACTTTCACAAGAGGAAAAGCACATATAGGATGGAAAATTAAGGGAATTAAGGAGAAAGAATACCAAGGGTCCATACCATGGTATTAGCCCACAATATTGAGTAGAATAAAGGATACTTGATCCCATCCACGAATACCACAGGTTCTAAGTGTTTTTTTCGTCAGAGGTATTGAGAAAGGCTCAAAATATATAAGGAGGAGAAGATCAAAGGACTGAGTGCACAAGTAATGAATATCTTATAAAGTGTTAGATAAGAAGCAATTATGCATGTTATGGGTTCTGATGCTTTGCTTGATTTGACTAATTATGCACCTGAGTGTTTGATGTTGGATGAGATTTAATGATGGATCATGATCATAATGAATTATCATTATGTGATCTAATAATGGATAGGCTAGATCTGGGTGCTAACGCATTTTTTTTCCTTTAAATGCTATGATATGGGTATATCTAAAGTTTGGAATAGCTATAGGGTTATAAGTTTTTATTTGTATATCTATACGTTGGTTCGCCTTGATGAAGGCATGTATACACGTTGGTTCGACACTTCCAAGTAGCGTATGCAGAAGAAAAGCTTGATGTTTAGGGATCACTAATCTATCTGATCAGTATTGCTATTTTACTATTGTTTTTCAATGATGTCTTCATTATATATAAAAGTAAAATTGATTGTATAAGGAGATCAAGTCTAGTTGATTAATTGACCCTCAGTATTATTACCAACAGTTTTGTATGTGCCCGATTTGAAGAATAATTTGGTATCTATTTCAGCAATGGAGGATAAAGGCTTTAAGGTATATTTCACCGATGGAAAGGTAGGTGCATGGAATAAGAACTTTAGAGATAATTTTTCTCTTTGGTTTGGGTTTGGTAGTCTTTATCAAGTTGGTAGAAGTCCTTTGGGAGCTTTCGAAACTGAAACCTCTATTCAATGTGAGTTATGTCACTGGAGATTTTTTTGTTTACATTACAAATCCTTACCAAGTGTAAGGAAGATGGTCACAAGGATGCCTGAATTTCATATGAATCATGAAGGAGATTTTCAAGGTTGTGCAGCAGGAAATTGTACAAAGGGACCATTCCCTTCTAATGAGCGAATGATAACTGATATTCTTCAATTTATCCATTCTGACATGGCTAGTCATTTTCCTGTGACTTCATTGGGAGGATATTTGTGGATGACTTCTCTCGCAAAACTCGAATTTATTTATTTAATAATAAAGATGAAGTATTTATATGGTTTGGCTCTTTCAAATAATTGGTGGAGAATCGTATAGGAAATAAGATCAATACATTGATAAATGATAATAGAATTGAATATGAATCTAATGAATTTAATGAATTTTGCAAAGAGGCAGGCATTAAGAGGGAGCTCACCATTCCATACAATACAGAAAAAAATGGAGTTGTCTAGAGAAAGAATCATACAATTATGGAAGCCACCAATGCCATGATTCATGGTCAAGGCCTACCAAACTTTTTATGGGGAGAAGTTGTGAACATTGTTGTGTATGTTCAAAAGAGAAGTCCTCATCAAAGCTCGGATTTCAAGACAACCAAAGAAATATTCACTGGTAAGAAACATAATGTTGAACATTTTAGAATCTTTGGTTGTCATTTATGTTTTCATGTACCAAAAGAGAAAAGGAAAAAGTTGGAAGTCTCTGGGAAGAAAGGTGTATTTGTTGGATATAGTGAATATTCAAAGGAATATCAAATTTATGTACCTGGTCAAAGAAATGTAGTAGCAAGTAGAGATGTTACCTTTGATGAAGACTCTACCCTCAGAAAGACAAGGGATCTCCCCATCACAAGCAAGGATGATGATGTTGCTAAAAGTCAAGAATAACCTCTGATGGATGATCCTATGCCTGATGTTGATCATTTGATGGATCTAATTGATCCACATCCTTATGATCCCTCTATCTCAAAGAAAATACAACTCTAGCTTTGAGATACGCTTCAAGATGGAGAAAAGAATGTTTCCCCAAAAGGAACTTTTCGAGAAAGTAAGAAGCATACCAAGTATCAACGATACTTGGTTACCATGAGTACTATCATCCAAATTGAACCTTTTACTTTCGAAGAAGTTTTGAAGAACCAGGTATGGAAAGATTTTATGACTGAGGAATATGAGTCAATCATGAAGAATAATGTCTGGGAAGTGGTGAGTAGACCCAAGGACAAGTTTGTAGTCACTTAGAAATGGATCTAAAACTTTAAACATGGAGTTGATGGAAGTGTTGAGAAATGCAAGGCAAGGTTGATGGCTCGTGGCTTCTCACAAAAGGAAGGAATCAACTATTATGAAATTTTTTCTCTTGTTTCCTGATACACCACGATACGATCCATAGTTTCTCTTACAAAAAATAAAATATGGAGCCTGCATCAAATGGATGTCAAGACCACATTCTTACATGGCTCACTTGAGGAAGAAGTCTACTTAGAACAAACTTAGGTGTTTGAAGAGCAATATAGAAAAACTCATGTATGTAGGTTGAATAAATCCCTATATGAGATAAAGAAAGCCTCTAGGGCTTAGTATGAGAGGATTGATAGCTATATCATGAAGCTAGGATTTACAGGGAGCTATGTTGATCACAAATTATACTTCAAGGTTCAAATGGGCATGCCACTTATTTTGGACTTATATGTTAATGATCTATTTCTGACTGGTGCAAACCCTCTCATTTATCAAGGTAAGAGGGAGTTGACTTCTGAATTCGAGAAGAAGGACCTAGGATTGATGCATTACTTCCTAGGCTTGGATGTCTAGCAAAAGCCAAGTGATATTTTCCTTTCTCAAAGAAAATATATTATGAAGTTGTTAGAAATATGTGGCATGGTGGGCTGCAAGTCTATAACTACATCGATGGAACTAAATTTCAAGAAGTTATGTGGAAGTGTTGTTGGTTCAGTTTTGGAAAATCTTATAGAATATAGACAACTTGTGTGAGAATTGATGTTCTTGGTGAACACACGACCAGACATATTCTTTGTTGTTAATACATTGAGTCAATCTATGGTTGAGCCTTATCATATGCGTTGTTGCAAAGAATCTTCTAATATATATTCATGGTACTATCAATAATGGATTGAGGTACACTGTTGTGGATCTGAGATTACATGGATACCAGTGTCATGGATAGAAAAAGACCATTTGGATGTTTTTTTTTTCTTTTGGATCTAATCTCATGGATGAGACGAAAAAAAAGTTTGTTGCACTAGGCACCATTGAGGTTGAATATATTGTAGCTAGTATGGCTTGTTGTGAAGCTATTTGGTTGAGGAAGATCTTTAGTGAGATATTTGAACATGTGCTAGATACCACCATCATTTATTGTGTTAATCAAAGTGGTATTCACCTTCCATAGAATCTCGTATTCCATGACTGATCCAAGAATATTGACATTAGGTACCGTTTTATCTGAGATATGGTATAACAAGGAGCAATTAGGCTTCAACACATTAGGATGGATGAATAGGTTGCTAAAATCCTCACAAATAATTTGGGAAATTCCAATTTCTTAGCCTTCAAAGAGATACTTGGAGTCATGGAAGTACCCTACCATTAGGGTCCCGATTGAGTTGGACATTGAGCTCTGGGAGCTCCTGGGGACCCGAGGTACTTCTTGGAGCTATATGGGCACAAGGTGAGTGGTTCACCTTCCCTTTTGGAGTAAATACTCAAGAATGTGAGCATAGGGTGAGTGTTTCACCTTCCCCTATAGAGTACACTACATGAAAATGGGGTGAGTGGTTCACCTTCCCTAGTGGAAACCCCATCATACATCCTACCCTTGTAGTCTACGACTTTTGGGAAGTACCTCTCATTTGGCCAATGAGTTGGGAAAAGTGGTTAGCATTAATTAATAGTACCAATAGATCAACAACTTGATCACTAAGGATCAATCCTGGTAGGGGTTCTATTCTTGGAAATGAGGAATTGTCTCTGTCATTTTGGCAAGAGTGGCAAGGTATTATTACCCACCCTCTTTCAATCCTTTCTTATTGGACTATCATATCAATATTTAATAGATATGAGATAAGTTGCATAGATGGTACATGATGGAGACAATAGCATAGTGATGAATGTTGACAAGTCAAATTCCTCCCTGGTTAAGGGGGGGTCTTAAAGAGTGAAACTAGGGGCTAATTCCTCTTTCTAGAAGTCAGATATATATATATATATATAATGAATAATTAGTGTTGAAGAGTCATGTCTCTAAGACATGACCATCCATAGACAATATCTCATACTCACATAAATAACATGTTTACCATAAGTTACTACCCACCAAATTTAAGCAAGTATTTGTGTAAAAGATGGGATAAGGAAAAATATGTAAATAAATTTACTTACCAGGAGTTACTGCCCACAATTATTTATAGGTTCTTGAACACTTTAACAAATATGGGTAAAAATGTAAATGTGAAAACTTACTAAAATTTAAATTACAAACATAGTGATCCAATTTACGAAGAGACATGTCTCTTGGGTATGTTGAGTATAAAATTCACTTGAAACTTTTCATTTTGCACAATTCTCTTATCACCGCATATCCTCTTGTACTTAGTTGTTAATGGTCTATCTACAATTACTATCAATGATGATCTAAATTGAATGCTAATAAAGTTTTAATGTGACTGTTATTGGAATCTTGCATGGGGACTTCACTAGGTGAGCAATACCATACCACGTGCATTCATATTAGGGGATATATATTGAGGAAAAAATGCATAATATACTGAGCGTATAATAGGGGGCCAAGGGTTTTTATATTGGCAAGTATAAAAAATGGAGCTCAAAGTTAATGAAAAAATATAAAGGGGTATAAAAAATATTAATGAAAAAATACATACCTAAAATATCTAGTGAAAGCAGGGGTTTTTTCAATTGGAAAGGTGTATTGGGTTCATATTGGTAGGGGGTTAAATAATGTGATTTTTAAAGGTATTTTCCAATATATAGTCAAAATAAGGGTATTGTTTAGTATGCCACAAACAACTTTCTTTGTCAAAGGTTCATTGAGTGAAGCCCCCGTGGAATCTGAAGTAAGGTTGTTACTAGGCTAATAAGACATTGAATTAATTGTTGCAGGCATAGAACATACCATAAAATTTAACACAAGTACTCTACAGTCACTGAAGAAATTAGTTTCATCATGAAGATTTAGAATCAGGCATCTAGCTAGCAAGGGCTACAAGGTTTACAATAGAAACAAAACAATAGCAAGAGTCAATATCATTATACAACATTATAGAAGTCTCTCCAGCATGATATTTTGTTTCTGGCATATCACCAGAGTTTGAATTTAAATGGAAAAATTAAAAACATAAGAGAAGTCCATTCTACAAGAAGAGTAGGAAGCTTATCAATATGCATAGAAGAAAAATTTAGAAGCAGCATGGAAGCATAAATGAGGTTACTCTCATCAAAAGGGAGGAATTACATCATTCCATTCAAGTAATATTAAAGAAGCAGTTTGTTGGCAACTTGGAAGGAATAAGTACACTTACCTTGGAGGAAGTTTTCATAAAAAGTTTTCAATCATCTATCTCAAAATACGACTCATATCTTTAGAGTGAGTCAAAGAAATAATATGATGCATCAAAAATATACTTGGGCATAAATTTAATGGAAAAGGAATGGTCTATCTTGGCCAAATAATTGAAAAGGAAAGTCAAGACTCTTCTAGATGGTTATTTGACATATGGAAGCAGAACATATTATTGACATAACTTATTTTGACACTACTATTGGTTGTTACTCAATGTGATGATAAGTAATGTGAAGGAGGACTTCAGAGGGAGCTAGTAGTAAGGATTGCCATAAAGAATATTGTAACTTGATTAAAGGATACATATTGATTACTCTTGGAAACTCTGACAATGAGGAATGACATCAATAATGTTTGGGATATGGTATGACTTCCAAGAAGAATATATAGCATAAGTGTATACACTATAAAGATAGAAAAGGTAGTGGATTTTCAATGACTTGTGAGAGATTGAAAATCGAGCTACTATTGCATGTGCTACGCCTCCCCTAGGTTTTCTTGCTGCGTAGCAGGCTGGGCCTTTGGCCTCCTTCCATGGCCCCTCCGAATGCTCCACCGAAGGGGGTCGATCCACAATAGGCATTCTCTAACTTAGTTAAATCTCTGCCTCCACAGCTCCCCCGTCCAGCAGTTTCAAAATTCGTCAAGAAGCTGGATGTTCTTCAAGAAGTTAACTTGCCTCCAGCCCTACCATGCATGGCTGCTCTGTCTCTGGAAGAAAAAGGGCTCGTTGGTTAGTTCATGGGCCTCTGGTCATCTCCAAAATCTGTTCAAAGATGGGTTGAAAGGAACTGGTCCGACAAAATTCAAGGAAAAATATCCATTAGATTTTGCGGGAAATGGTACTTCACATTTCACTTTGAATCCAAAGAAGATAAGGTTTAATATTTAGAAGCAGACCCTATTTCATGGATTCTAGGGGCCTGTATCTCAATAAATGGACCCCAGATTTTGATCCTGAGCTAGATGTTCCCAGTGTTGTTTCGGTTTGGGTCCGACTCCCTCATCTCCCTCTCCATTGCTGGGGAGATTAATCGGTTTGTGCCATTGGGAATACAGTTGGAAAATATATTGATCGCAGCGAACCAAAAGAAAACATGCAAGCCTGTGTGTGGATCTGTGTTGAAGTGGACCTTGGAAAAGGCCTTTCTGAAGCCATCAAGCTCAAAGTGGACGACTGGAGCCATATTCAGCAGCTGGATTACGAGTATATCCTATTCAAATGCAAGGTATGTCACGAATATGGTCACTTCGCCAATAGATGTACTAAGCTTATTAATGTAGAGAATGATCCACAAGAGGAGCAATGGGAAATGGTAAAAAAAAAGAAATCGGCCTCTTCAGCTAAAGCTCCCCCTGAAGCAGGCCCTTCGGCCTCTACAGCAGTTCATCTGACCCCTTCCTCTCCTGCATCTTCGAAACCTCCTCCCCACTCCCTTCCTCTGCGCTTCCCTTCATCCAACCTTTTCTCCATTCTATCACCCCCTGAAAGCTACCCCCAAGATCCTCCTCTCCCTTAAAGCATTCCCCAAAACACCATTGAATCCTCCTTGCCCCTGATCATCTCTTCTCAGCCCCCTCTTGATCCTCCCCTCAACAGAATTACCAGGAGCTCTTCCAAAGATCATGGAGGCACGAGTGAATCATTTAAGAAACCTAGTCTGGGTAGGAAATCTACCAAGCAGCACCGGGATGAGAATGCATAGAAAGACATGCAATGGGAACTTAGACACCCATAAAAACTTACATTCTAGGGAAATATGACAAAGAAACAGCTAATAAGGACCAAGGGTGATCCGGATTTAAATGGGAACGCAATAGATTACAAAGATAACCATAAATACAGAGATGCAATAACCATAAACACAGAGATGCAGCGGAAATAATGCTTCATTTCATTAATGGAAAATACTGAAATATGCTTACAACCGGAAATAGAAATGAACCAGCTAGGGCGATGGTAGCGTATCTCTGAGAAGAGATGTGTGGCTACATGCCTCTGAACTGTTCGAAACTGTGTTACAATGAGGCTCGAAGGCCTATTTATTGTTGAGAAACAATGGAAAACCCTTCACATCCCAAAACCTAACCCGAGAAGATGAAACGCCAAATTGTGGGCCCCGTTTGGGTAAATTGGTACATCAATTTCCCAAGGTCGTAACTTTGGCATACAATCTCCGTTTGACGCGTACGATAGCTCGTTAGAAAGATCTATCCGAGTACTACCACTTTGGGAGGCAACATGGGTCCATGGACCCATGTTGCCCCAGATTCCCAAAAAAAACATCGTTCAGGGCCTCAAAACGGCTCCGGAAGTTCAGGACCCGAAAAACAGCTAAAAATAGTAAACTGTGCTACAATTTAGGAAACTGAAAAGACTGAAAGAGACAATTGTGGGGGTCCAAATGGGTTGGTGGGTGGCCACCAACATCCACCTGGATCATTCCTCCCCCCCTTAGGAAGCAATGGTCCCCATTGCGTTGAGTTCCTCCCTGAGATGAGGAAGCTTCTACTGAGTTGGTTCTCTTGTGAGCTGTTTTGCAATCTCTGATGTGTCCAGAAATGGTGGAAAGCATGGTCGACGATGGTCCACATTGAATACTCGGTGCAAGCGAAGCAATGGAGGAATGTTGTGCTTCAAAGCATTGTTGCCCATAGCTTTGGTACTGCTGTGAGGACCATGTCGGAGTGGTTGGAGCTTCTGATGGGCTCTTGTAAGGCGTTCTTTCTGCAGATGTAACCAAACTTTGTTGCCCACCTGAAACTTATGTGGTACTCCTGTGGGTGAGGAGAAGTTGTTCCTGTGTTCTGTCATGACCGTATCCCTTTGCTGCTGCTGCTGCGTGGAGGAACCCTTTACAGGGGTCATGGATGTAGCCACAATCTTCCCCTTACTTTGGGAGTGAACCAGACAGATGAATTTCCTAGTCTGTGATATGAGCTTGCTGCCTTTCTTGGTAGTGATCAAGGATGTGGCAGTAGGTGGGGCTACCTCTGGTATCCTGTATAATGAATTATTCAAAGAAATAATAACAGCACGAGGCCTTGACTCATACACAGCATGTCGCCTCCACAAGTATGGCTGGCCTAATAATACATCACAAACATCCAGAGGTGTAACATCACACAATACCTCATCTGTGAAGGGCTTGATGCTGTAGGGAAGCCAACACTGCTGGCAGACTTTGAGATCTTGTCCTTCATGAAGCCACCCGATATTATATGGCTATGGGTGTGGTGTAGTCAATAGGCCCAACCGCTTCACAACCTCTGCTGAAACGAGGTTCTTTTGGCTGCCAATGTTGACAATGAATTACATCGGCGAACCCTTCACCCACATCTATGAGTGGAAAAGACGCTACCCTTCCTCTGGATTTTCAGGCTCATTCTTTTGGATCTTGGCGGTGGCAATAGTGGTGCTGGGATCCACATCAATGATCTACTTCCCTTTGCCATTCCCCTTGTCAAGTTCTGGCTCAGGATCGGAACATGCATCTGATTCGGAAGCCTTCAACTAAGCCACCAGCGACTGCTTGGTCCGACACTCACTTGTGTTATGAGTGGGACTCTTGTGGAACTCACACCACTTTCCTGTGTCCTTCTTCGGCTTCGTGGTGTTGTTCTTTTCTTGCGGCTTCGACGGGTTATCTTGGGTCACCCCGCCTTGGCTTTGTCCTTTGGGCTTCGGATTTGCAGATCCAAAGTCTCACTTCTTCTGTTTGAACTTTTGTTTGATTTTGACAGCGTATCGGTATGCTGTGCCGAGTGAGGAGATGTTCAAGAACCCCATCTCTTCCTGGATGTATTTGTGTAGGCAACCGCGGTATTTGAGTACCAGATTCAGCTCAGAATCTTTGATACCCAACTGTGTGCGAAGGGTATGAAAAATGTTTGTGAACTCTGGCACATCTTGGTCTCGTCCTTGCCGCAGTGTGGTCCATTTGATGTATTTGTCCTCATAGCTTCCGACAGGGTAGTACTGCTCCTTGATGGCATCCCGGAAGTCATTCCAAGTGGGTGCGGCTGAAAATAGTGAGCCTGTACTTTCATCCTTCTGCTCGCAGTAGGTTTCCCACCAATCCTTGACGTGGGGGGCTGCTTTGAGAAGAGCAAAAACAATCTTTTCCCGACTTGAAAATTCATGAACAGAAAAATACCCATCTAGCAGATTTAACCATTTATCTACGGCATCTGCATCTATTTGACCCTCGAATATGGGGATTTCAAAATTAACTTGTACCTTGAAGGGTGTGGCATTTCCAGAGTTGTTGTTGGAAGTCGATGCATCACCTCTGGGTAGTCGCTGAAGAATCTGCGCAAAGCTATCCATAATCGCGTTCCTTTGCCGCTCGAGCGCTTCTTCGAGCAAGATTTTGATAGGATCTCCTGCCCCCTTGTCTTTCTTCTGATCCGCCATGGGAGGCCGTCGAGATTTGCGAGGCTGGTCTTGCAAAGGTTCGACCAGTTCAAGCCCTAACTCCTTATATCCCGACCTCGTTGGGGACATGCAAAGAAAAACAGAGAAAAAGCAGACCGCTCTGATACCACTGATCCAGATTTAAATGGGAACGCAATAGATTACAAAGATAAGCATAAATATAGAGATGCAATAACCATAAACACAGAGATGCAGCGGAAATAATGCTGCATTTCATTAATGGAAAATACTGAAATATGCTTACAACCGGAAATAGAAATAAACCAGCTAGGGCGATGGTAGCGTATCTCTGAGAAGAGATGTGTGGCTACATGCCTCTGAACTGTTCGGAACTGTGTTACAATGAGGCTCGAAGGCCTATTTATTGTTGAGAAACAATGGAAAACCCTTCACATCCCAAAACCTAACCCGAGAAGATGAAACGCCAAATTGTGGGCCCCGTTTGGGTAAATTGGTACATCAATTTCTCGGGGTCGTAACTTTGGCATACGATCTCCGTTTGACGCGTACGATAGCTCGTTAGAAAGATCTATCCGAGTACTACCACTTTGGGAGGCAACATGGGTCCATGGACCCATGTTGCCCCAGATTCTCGAAAAAAACGTCGTTCAGGGCCTCAAAACGGCTCCGGAAGTTCAGGACCCGAAAAACGGCTAAAAATAGTAAACTGTGCTACAATTTAGGAAACTGAAAAGACTGAAAGAGACAGTTGTGGGGGTCCAAATGGGTTGTTGGGTGGCCACCAACATCCACCTGAATCAAAGGGGGGCGAGAACCTCCCCGTACTCCACATGTCCAATGATGAAAATCCTATCTTGGAATAGTAGGGGATTTGGGCACCCCTCCAAGCTAGCAGCCCTAAGAGATCTTATTCATTGTGAAAAACCAGGAATTATTCTGTTACGAAAAAAAAGAAAGGCCAGCAGGAAATGAGCAGAATCATCAAACAACAGAGGCAGTATAAAGGCAACATTATTGAAGCAAGAGGAGCTTCAGGAGGAATAGCAACAATTTGGAACCAAAGCATATGGAACCGCAATTCGAAAACTGTCAATCAACATTGGATCAAAACAGTCTTGGAAAATAAAGTATAGAAGAAAATTATAATCATCTACAACATCTACGTGCCCAATCATTTCAGAAACAAGGAGTGCTACTGGCATGATCTAAAAGCCAGCATAGATGCAGAAGAAAACTCTAACATTATTTTGGGAGGCGGCTTCAATCTTATTCTCCATGCCAATGAAAAGAGAGGAGGCAATTTCACCTCTGATCCCTACAGAACCCATTTGGAAAATATCATGCAGGATCATGATCTTATGGAAATTGCTCCAAAAAACCAAATATATACATGGAATAACCGCAGGATGGGTATAGGTAACATTATGGAAAGATTGGACAGAATTCTAATCAATGTCTCGCTTCTTTCTACTTTTTCTGTTGGATATGCCAGCATCTTGACGTGTTCAGCCTCTGATCATTACCCAATAATGCTCACGCTGGAAAATCATAGCCCTCTCAGGTCCATTCCATTCAGGTATAGTTCCCTCTGGAACGACATTCAAGTAGTCCCAGAAATAGTTCACAACCCTTGGAACTAGCATGTTGAAGGGTCCCCCGGTTTCATTTGGGAAACCAAATTAAGAAAAAAAAAAGGCTATAACCAGCTATAAAGAACCCGAGAAGGTAAAAAATGAGATTAAGAATAACGTTAACAGTATCCAAAGAGCAATAGAGGAACATGGCCTCTTCCAAGAGAACAGACGGCAAGAAAGCGATCTTTATTTACGGTTGTGTCGAGTAAATAGAGAAGAATTAAAATGGAGGCTAAAATCGAGGCAACTTTGGTTGCAAGGCAGAGACAAGAACTCAACATTTTTTCACAAGCAAACTAAAACTCGAAAGATAAGGAACAATGTAAGCTCCATCCTAGATGCTGAGGGTAGTCGACAAAGCACACAGGATTCTATTCAAAGGGTAGCAATAGAACATTATTAGGATCTCCTAACTGAAACAAAAGAAGAAGAGGATTACAAAAAACTGTTACAACATCTTCCTACAGGGATAAGTAAGAAAATGAATGATAGTCTAAATAAGGAGATTGATGAGGAGGAAATCAGAAGATCGATCTGGACACTCCAACCTGATAAAGCTCCAGGTCCAGATGGCTTCCCCATTTGTTTCTATCGAGCATTTTGGGGAATTATAAAAAAATATTTGATAAAAATGCTCAAATGGATCCAACGAAAGGGTAAAATAGGGGGATACACCAATGCTACTCATCTAGCACTCATCCCCAAAGAAAACCGCCCCTCTTCATTTGCTCGATTCCGGCCCATATCACTCTGTAACTCCTCCTATAAAATCCTGACCAAAGTTATTGCTTCTCACCTTAAACCTTTTCTTCCTTCTCTCATCTCTGAAAATCAAGGGGGGTTCCTGGCCAATAGACAAATAACTGATTCCATTGTCCTTGTACAAGAAGCCATTCACTAGAGTCAATTTAGAAATGAGAAAGGGTTTATCCTCAAACTTGATCTGATCAATGCATTTGACAGAGTGAGACATTATTTCCTCTTGGCCGTTTTGAAGAAGATGGGATTTGATGTAGGCTTTCTAAATCTCATCAAATCTTGCATTTCTGAGCCCTAGATCTACTCTCTTGTTAATGGTAAACCAGGAGAAGCTTTCCAATCCTCCCGTGGTCTAAGACAAGGTTGCCCTCTTTCACCTTATCTTTTTATTTTGATGGTTGAATCCTTTAGCAAAGCATTGGACTTCAATCGGAGGGTTGGCCTCATTACAGGCATAAAATTTGGGAATGGAGTCAAGAATATAAATCACTCACAATTTGCCAATGACACTTTATTAATTGGAGGGGCATCCACCACAATAGCTAGGTGCTTCAAGTCTCTCCTAGACAAATACATGAGATACTCTGGTGGTTTGGTTAATCAGCTAAAAAGCTGCATTTACGGTTGGAATACAACAGCACAAGTTCTCCACAATATTGCCAACACTTTTGGAGTCTCATGCAATTATGATTGGACTCATTTTTCTTATTTGGGCATGCCTGTAAGCGCAGGTCCCTTGAGGGTAGAAGTCTGGGACACTATAATCGACAAGATGAAAAGGAAAGTGCAGCAGTGGGGCTCCATTTGGCTCAACCCAGCTGGTCACCTCATTCTTCTTAAATCAGGTATATCTTCTCTGCCTCTATACCAATTCTCCCTTCTACAAGCTCCGGCCTCCTTTCACTATAAAATTGAAGTCATCCTCTGCCAATACCTGTGGAAAGGAGGGAAAAATGACAAAAAGAAATTCAACTTGATTATTTGGAAGCAGGTAATTTAGTCCCAAGACTGAGGAGGTCTTGGAATCAAATCCCCCAAATTTCTCAATTTAGCTTTCAGAGGTAAAATTGTATGGAGACTCATAACCGGCCTTCCTGCCTGGTGGAAAAGGGTGTTGGAAATTAAATATTTAAATTTTCCAAGGCAGCAGCTTCTTGATCAAGATATCCCCAACAGAGATTCTTCCAAAATTTGGTGCTTATGCAAAAGAGAAATTCCTCTAATTGCTCAAAACACTTCAAAAATTCCCAAGGGAGGTGCAAGCATCAATATTGGAGCTGACAAAATCATGGGTCAGCAACCAATAAACAGACAAGTTGGAGTTAATCCTATACTCTTTTTTTTTGAAAGAGTAGGCATACATCATCTGGATCAGATCTCCCAGTGGGATCCTTTCTCCCTTCTATGGTCTGGTTGGTCTTTCCCAGCCATACCCAATGACCTCAATGCAAGCCTTTCATCCCTTCAATCTCATTTGCACAGTATATCTCCTGTTAAAAAGAATGATTTAGATGGGTTTCATTGGGATCCATCTGGATCTATTTACACCACACAAGCTGCCCATCAATACGTTTGCAGCAATAACTATCCCATGTCAATCTGGAATCATTGGAAGGTGGTTTGGAAATCTAAGACCCCTCCAAAAATCAAATTTTTCCTCTGGACTCTTCTTAAGGGGAAAATTCTTACGGCTGAAAATTTTCAAAAGCATGGCATCAATGGTCCTTCTCATTGTCCCAACTACCTAGCTGCTAAGGAATCCATTCATCACCTCTTTATTGATTGTCTCTTTGCCATCGACTGTTTGAGAAACTTATCTCATAACAACCTAATCCCATTGATCAATCAAAACACTATAGGAGAAATTCTTCATAAATGGAAAAAGAATTATCCCTGGCAGCAAAGGAAGAATAACATAGTGAAGAGAGTCTGGGATACCCTCCCCTACACTATGTTATGGAATATTTGGCTGGCTCGAAATTGCAAAGTTTTTAAGGATAAAGATTCAACCATTAGAAGTCTTTGCAACAAGGCAAGGGGTCTCACCCTCGAAACTATGTCAGTCAAGAATCAGAGAGACATAGACACCACTAAACTCAGCGTTGAAGAGCGAAGTTTGATTGGATACTTGTTGGATAAAAACAACAGCAATCAAATTGGTAGCACTGCTAGTAACATATATAATAATGTTCCTCATAACTAGAAAATTAGATTAAAGGAAGAAGAGTTTGTAGTCTGGATTCAAAATTGCAACAGGCATTGCCTTTTTTTTATGGGGCTTCAAAGTCGAATCCCAGAGTTGCAGGAGCAGGAGGAGTTATTTTTAATGCTAATGGGGACAACATTCTGTCTTATGAATGGGGACTTGGCCACATTTCCAACAACAGGGCAGAAGCCTTGGCCCTTTATCAGGGACTCATTCAGCTTAGAAAACTTGGTATAGACTCAGCCCTAATTTTTGGAGACTCGGCGGTTGTTATCAGTTCAATGGTTCAGAACAGGGAATCCTCCAACGCTCTTCTTCAGTAGACTATTAGTCGATGCCAAATTTTAGGAAAATCTATGACAGATTTGTGCTTCCATCATATTCTCTGCTCTCTCAACAAAAATGCTGACAACCAAGCCAACAAAGCATGTGCCAGGCCATTGGGTAGCCTAGTTTGCAATGACGTGGAGACTCTTCAACATTTGCCATGACAACGATCCTTTATATCCTCAATCAGTTCTTCAATAAACCTGAAATCCCTGACATGTTGGAAAGGTCAAAGATCCATCAAATCCTCTTCGTGACTAAGATCCACATAGGGATCTGGCACTCACTCAAAATCCTCAATCACATGCTCCTAGTCAGTCGATCGGTCGTCCTTCTTCCCACCGGCCATCCCTCCCCTGCTCCTCTGAATCGCCTCCTTGATCTTCCCTGTCCCTTCTTGATTCTCCCCTCATGCCCTCTGACTGCCCTTCCGAGCTCCTCCTCTTCTTTATATGCCCCTCCTATTTCCCCATTTCACACCCTTCCATTTTCCCTTACTGTATTTTTGAATCCCTGTTTCGCTCCCTCATTCTCGTGGTATCTGCGACCCTTGTTCTTTCTTTCGATTCAGATTACTCTCCAACCTCTGGAACCTCTGGGCTCCCTTTTCTTAGTGACCCTACCTTCTGGCAGCAACTCCCGTTTGTGCCATCAAGTGCAGCGCCTCAAGCTCGTTCCCTGGTTCACTCAGTTTTTTCAGGCTCAGCCATCTTCTTCACCTATGGTGAGGAGCGAGGATTGCCTCCATTGTGCCGATCTTCAAGTGGAGTTAGAGCAGTTAAGAGCACAACAAAGGATCTTGGACAGCAAGATTGATAGCCAACAGGCGATCATGGAAGCAAAGATTGATAACCAAAGCCGGCTTATTAAGGAAAAATACGAAGCTGACATAAATTTGTTCCTGCATAGACTCTCTTCTTTGCATGAGCAGTTCAGACAACTATCCAACAGATGTGCTCATGCTAAAGAATCTATAGAAATATTGAAATACATGATGGAAAAGAAAAACACAATACCGACAAGCTCTTCAAGTATCAAGCAAGCTGGAGAAGATGATAAGCCTGAAGAATCGACAGTGAGGCATATTAGCCACATCAATATAGATTGACAATGTTCTGCAAATGTAGTTTTTTAGTGTTTCAATTTGTAAGGATTTATTTCTGTTTAGTCTTTACTTCAAAGCCTAAGTGGCAGGAACAAGGAGGATTTTGTTATTGTAACCCCTACTCTCCTAGCATCTCATGGCAACTCATTATGTATCTTAGGGGAATAGCCTTCTCCTCTTTTTTTGAAATATAATAGAGCAACTGATGATGTTAAAAAAAAGATAGAAAAGGTAGTGAAATGATACAAGAAGCCATGAGACAATTTTTTGATCACTTGATGATTTTTTGTATTCAATATTGATAAAGAAGAAGTTCTCCCACCTCAAATGGAAAGAGGGAGCCACAATTGGTTCTACATTGATTAGATTGATAGGTAATGTTGCTAACAGAGATATTACTAATGATTGGGAGTCGATATGATTACTTAAAAAACTGTGAAGCATAATTCTATACAAAGGAGGAAGATGTAAAAGCTTGTGTAATGGGTACTTGAGGACAAGATGCCATGTTGGATTTAAAGTTACATAAATATTTTCAAGAGAACTGGAAAAGGTCAAGGTGATTTATGTTTTAGAGTATGATGCAGATAGGAGCCGAGAAACTACAACAGATTTCCACAGAAGAATAGGTAGTTGATGCATTGATGAGTATTTTTGAGACAAGCTTAGGTTCATGGTTATTCCTCCATGTTTGATATGGAGTGAATATCTCCTCCCTGGTTGAGAGGGAGTGAAGGTGGGGAACTGTATTTTCCATTGTGTCATGCCCTATGGCCAAGACTAACAACCATAATCTTATGAAGTCATTGGTAAGGAGAATGGTGTATTGGATAAGCATCTCGGACCGATATTCTTTGCGGATTTGTATCCAAGATGAAAATAGTCTAGAGGACCAATATTCTTTGAGGATGTGTATCTAAGATAAGAATAGTATTGTGAGGACATACGTGATGAGCCTCATCATTGGGTAATTATATGGGCCTTAATTCACCTCTTGGCTAGTCAAATCAACTCTTCTCACAATTTATTACATTTTTTGATTATATTTTGTTTAATGAGATGAGTTGAAGTGAGATATTATGCCTAGTGGACAATATGCATTGAATGCAGGTTTGGAAGAGAAAATCAAGGAGTTTTTGCAAGACTAAGGTTTGAAACTCGAATGGGACAAGGGAGAGAGATTGTAGGAGGTAAATCCTCCTCATTTAATCCACCCCCATTTGAATCTTCCTCCACTAATCACACCATCTCGGAGTGCAATCTACCAAGTCATGAAGATCAAAAGGCAGCCGAGCAAGTGATAGACAAAGAGTTAGTTCATCTTGAGTTTGGGAGCAAAGCCTCCCTAGATTTAAGGAAGTCATTGGAGACTTAAATTGTATAAGTAGAGAGACCTAGATCCTCATTAGGATTTGAATTTTTGTTGTAAAAACATTAGTTATTTTTGAGCTCCAAACTTGTGGAAGACATTGATGTAATTTTTTGTTTTGATAATGAAAATGAGTTTTTTCTTGATCCAGTACTGAGCTAACTTAGAGGGCTAAATCTCTTGGGTTAGGGCCCAAACCTAGCGGAAAATTCTCCTCTTCTTGTACCTATATGCTTGGATTAGTTTCATATATTCATGGTTAAGTTGTCTTTAGAAGTATTTCATTGCAAGTAATGTGGATTTGATTAGTTTTTTATTATTTTTCTTCCATTTGTGCTTTACTTCAGTAGAAAGTTAGAAGGGATAAAAGGAGAACCACAAAGCTAGTAGTAGGTGTCCTGGCCTCACCTCTTCCGTCAGGGATCATGATTTGAGGAAAAGGCCCTTATGCAACTCCAAAAAGACAGATTTCCATGAGTTTACTGTACTTGAACCAACATTTGATCAGTTTTGTAAGTGCAAAATTTAATCACGATCTCTTCCATCTTCACTCTTATAGTAGATCTCATCCATGATTCCATTTTATTCAGTGATTTTCCTCATGCGTGAAGTAGACAACTAGCTATTTCATTAAATTATGCTTTTCTAGCTTGTTAGAATTATTCTTGTTTACATGAAATTTTGGAAATTATAAATGTTTGACGCAGAGCAAGTTCTTTAGAAATATAAATAGATATCATAGTAGGCAACCACCTTCCAACTTCATCCATCCATAATCATTCCTTTCTTTCATCAAGACCTTCTCCAATCTCATCATTTTACATAGAAATTCCTCCAAGCATGTTGAGCGAATCCAACCATCTCCTAACCTTAGTTTTGAAGTTCTAAGTAATCCTACGCATTTTCTCACTCCATTCCACCCATCCACCGGCTTCCCTAAGCCTTCCATCACCTCCAGCAACCATCGTTTTGCTCTCGGCTGTATTCTATAGAAAAATAGGGAATCATGTAGGTTTCTAGTACATCATGTAAGTTTTCCTGTAGTCGCCTATTTTGAGGCCGAATTGAGGGAAAACCTCTAGGAAGCCACATCAGGTCACCCAAGGGTCTCCCGAACCTTCCAACCATCTCCTAAACCTCCCAACCATCCAACAACATCACTAAGCCACCTGCCACATCACCAAAAGAGATTAGGGTTTACACTTGATTTTCCATAAAAATAATAAAAAGAACAAAACAAATTTATTTCAATCCTTTACATGCACATTAGTGATGTTTGATGTCTTTAACTTCCATTCTTTAGACAGTAGAATTTCATACATGTTAGATTGGCATTCTTGTAAAGCATAGTTTCTCATTAGTTAGTTAGAGAATGGTGTGCTTTTAGCATAGGATCTCATTCATTTTCTTCATTGTAGTATACAAGCTTTCTCCTAGAGTAGATGTCTCTTTCTTTCATTAGCAATCAAAGCTTCTTCTAAATCTATAGAAGTCTGGCTTGAAAACCCTAGTGGTCTCTCGCTAGCTGAACAGTGACAAAAGGCAGAACCATCACTTTTACTTGTGTATACAACATTGTCACCTCCAAGTTTGTACGAACCCTAGGTTGATAAAGTAAAGTTGGTAGCTCCAGGAGTTGTAGCATTCTTGCTGCAATACTGGTGCTTATCACATTTTTGCATCATTGCCGGGGAGGTGTCTGATTAATATGTGATTACTTCTTTTTTCTTCTATATCTTGTTTCTAATATTATGCTCTTAATTTCATTTCTGCAAAAGTAATTTAGTTTGCTTCCTTTTTCATTCTGCATTCTTTGCTTTCCTTTCCATTCTGCAAGTAGGATTTCAATCAAGAAATTATTTTTTCATTCAGTCAATAGTTTTCATTCAGTCTGCAATTTCAATTTTGCAAATACTTTCCAAGCTTGAAAAAAATAAAACAAAACAAAAACATTTCTTTTCATGCCTCGTAGGAATAGGGATAACTTAGGGAAAATTTTGCCAAATACCCCCACTGCATCAAACAGCCAACCTTCCCTCTTCTTTAGTGGCTGTGAACTGGAGGAACCCTTAGGTGAGAAACCAGACATATTTGAAGAACCTACAAGGGAAGAAGAAGAAGGAGAACCCATTCCTACTGAACCTATGGCTGAAAACAGAAATGACAGAGGAAATAAAGAAGGAGTTGAGGGTGTCTTCCCCATTAGGGAAATGAAGGGGTATACTAAAATGAAAAATATAAGCCCTTCTTCCCTTCCTCATTTCCATGGCCTAACCATAAAAGACCTAAAAAATTTCTTATTTGAGTTCGTTGTCATATACCAAACCTATGACTATACAAATGATGAGCAGAAGTTGAAAATATTTCCATCCACTCTCAAGGATGCAACTTTGTGCTGGTTCATGGGTTTACCTGGATATAACATCACAACTTCGGCTCAAATGCAACAAGCCTTCAACAACAAGTATCGAGACTATTGTAGGTCTAAATACACTAAAGAATAATGTTTTAGGATGACCTTAGGCAATGATGAATCCCTAGAGGATTATGAAGAAAGATTCTAGCTTAGCTACAAAAGGGCCAAGTGCACACTTGACCCTGAGTCACTGAAGCTAGTCCTTCTTAGAGGAGTAAGGGAAGATCTTTTGGATACCATACACTTGTTAGCAGGAGAGGATATCTACCAGTTACCTTATGAGGATAGAGAGATTATCTTTAGAAACTATTCTAGGGTAGCTAGGAAAAAGGGTATGGGTAGTCAACCTATGGTTAGTCCATCCTCTTCCAATTCATCCATAAAGGATGAAATTGGAAATATGCTGGAGGATTTCAAAAGTGAGATGCCACAAACCCTTTCCCTACAGATAGACACTATGCACATTAAGAGAAATAAAGATGAAGTAGAGAGATACTTGGCCATTTTTTATCCTAGATGCACCAGGAGGCTCCCTAGGAATGAATGTCCATTGAATTCTATTGAAATTTTCTCAGTCTGTGAAGAAAACCACTCCACAGACAAGTGCCCCTCTTTGCCTAAACTCAAAGCTGTATATCAAGGAGCTGAAGGGGTCACTGAGAAACTCTACTACATAAACCAAAGGAGACATCATGGGCCTAGGCAATACCAGCAAGGCATGTAAGGGTCATCCCATGCATATTACAACCCCAACTAGACCACATCCATACCTTCTTGGGGGCCCCCCACTCATCCTTCCTAGTATACACCTCCACCTTGGTCCTTTGAACCTTAGAATCATTCCCAGTCACCCAGCCAGTCATTTCAACCATATGCTCCACCACAACCTCAGTGGAATGCACTACCCCAGGGGTTGAGGCCCCAATACAATAATGTTCCAGCTTTATTGCCTTCACCACCTACCCAACCACAACTTTTACACTCTGCTCCAACTAAACAACCCCAGATGCCTGCCCAGCCAAATCCGAACCCAAACAACAGACATGCACAACAAGTATATGTGAAGAGAAATCATATCTAGCTTATGCTGTGGAGATTTAGGAAATCAACCTGAGATCTAGGAGAGTACTCCCAGACAACCAAACTCTACCTCCACCTAGGGAGGTTGAGGAAGAAAGAGAGGAAAGCGTGCTTAAAGTAAATCCACTACCCTTTCCTGAGAGATTAACCCAACCACTCTAGCCTACCCCAGAAGAGACCAAACCTCTGGGAGAATTGAAAAACCTATGTGTCAAAATTCCACTTCTTCAAGCTATTAAAGATGTACCTATTTACAACAAGTTGATTAAGGAGAAGTACTTCAAGCATCCAAGGAGGTGAAGAAGAGATGCCCCTACCGTTAATTTCATTGGACAATTGTCCGACTTAATGCTGGAGCAGGTAATCTTTCCATAGTATTTGGACCTTGGAAGCCCTATAGTAGATGTGCACATCAATGACACCATCATCCCACAAACTTTGATCGATCTCGAGGCTTCCATTAATGTGATTACCAAGGACACCATTCTCAAGCTCAATCTCCAAGGTTCATTGAGAAAGACCACAATAGTTCTGCAACTTACAGACCACTCCACAATGACCCTTGAGGGGATTGTGGAGATGTGATGGTCTCCATCGATTCTTGGGAATACCCTGCAAATTTCCTAGTTCTCCAGACTAAGGCAAAGCTTATTGGTTTCCCTCTCATGTTTGGGAGGCCTTGGTTAGCCACTGTTGATGCTTACATTAGCTGTAGAGCTGGAAATATGACCATCAAGAATGGGCATATGTCCAAGTAGTTAGTCCAATGCCCTCTTGCTCGGCCATCTCTAGAGAATGACTTACCTTTGTGGTTGGGAGAGGAGGAGGAAGATGAAGTTTATTCTGTCCAACTCTATACTTTAGAAACAACCTTGGGAGGGGGACAATAGGATGAATATGATTTGATCGAACACATACTCCAAAGTCCAACTCCCAATACATTTTCCTTAGAAGAATTAGTAAAGTAAACCCAAAAAGACCATCAAATTAATCTATGCTTAGCTGATTCCAACTCTATTCCTGTCAAAACCATAGAATTCGGCCTTGAGAGAACCTTGAAAATCAATCCATCTCTTTTTGTTCTCCAAGAATAAAAGTTGTGCAACATGCTAAAGGAACATCTGAATGCCTTCACTTGGAGTTACAAAGAAATGAAAGGAGTGCACCCCTTGGTGTGTACTCACCACATTTATATCAAAGAAGGTTGTAAGCCAGTCTGACAACCCCAAAGGAGGATGCATCTAGCTCTTAAAGATATAGTCAAAGAAGAACTATAAAAACTACTAGATGCATGATTCATTTACCCTATCTCAAATAGTGAGTGGGTATCTCCTTTGGTGTTGGTTCCAAAGAAAAATGGTAAGTGGAGGATTCATGTCAATTAAAGGGAGTTAAACAAAACCACACAGAAGGACCATTTCCCTCTACCTTTCATAGACCAAGTGCTAGATGGCCTCTCAAGGAAAAAGTTTTTCTCTTTCCTAGATGGATTCAATGGGTACAATCAAATCCAGATCAGCCTGGAAGACCAGGATAAAAACCACCTTCACTTTTCCTTGAGGTACTTTCACCTATAGGGTCCTTCCTTTTGGCCTATGCAATGCTCCTGCCATGTTTCAGAGAGAAGTCTTGAGTATCTTTATTGAGTTAGTTCATGATGCGGTAGAAATTTATATGGATGATTTCACACCTTATGGAGGTGATTTCGAGGAGGCTCTGTCCAACTTAGGTAAGGTTATGCACAAATGCATTGAAATGAACCCGTATCTCAATCCCTAAAAATGTGAATGTTTGATGACTGTAGAGACCATGCTAGGTCATTCAATATCTCAGGAAGGACTGCAGGTGGATCCAAACAAAATAGATATCATCCAAAGGGTCCCACATCCACAAAAGCAGAGAGATGTCAGAAGTTTTCTAGGGTTAGATGGATACTACCAAAGGTTTATAAGAGACTTCAGCAAGTTGACTTCTCCTTTATTTGGGTTGTTGGTCAAAGACTATGAGTTTGTATGGTCAAAAAGCTATCAAGAGGCTCTGGACACCCTGAAGGACAAGTTAACCACTACACCAATTCTCTGAGGCCGAAATTGGGCCCTTCCTTTTCATATTCATGTTGATGCCTCACATAAATCCATAGGAGCAGCCCTATGCCAGATAGATGAAGAGTTTCTTTATGCCATTTACTTTATCAGTAAGAATCTGTCAAAGGCCGAACTAAACTACACAGTGATCGAAAAGGAGCTCCTGGATGTTGTTCATTCATTGAACAAATTTAGGCATTATATTATAGGCTATCAAACCTGATGTGAATGACCAAATAATTAGATGGTTACTTTTACTACAACAATTTGATCTAACTATTGTTGATAAGCCTGGTAAGGAAAATGTTGTTTCAGAGTTTTTGTCCAGATTAACGTTTCCTGCAGGTGAATAGGGAATGGTTGATGATCAGTTACCAAATGAGAACTTATTATCCATTTTAGTTCTCTCTCCATGGTTTTCTGACATAGCAAACTATTTGGTATCTACACAGTTCCCACAGAATTTGTCCTCCAAGGAGAAAACCAAGATTGTGAGGAAGAGCTCCCCCTTCACTTGGATTAGGGGCAACCTCTTCAAACTAGGCCGAGATCAAATTATGAGAAGGTGTGTTAGGGAGGAGGAAATATTTGACATCCTTCTGACCTGCCATGATAGGCCTTGTAGAGGTCACTTTACAGCAAATAGGACATCATTTAAAGTGTTACAAGATGGGTATTATTGGCCCACTCTTCATCAGGATGTGAAAAGATATAGTAGTCAGTGTGATCGGTGCCAAAATATGGGAAAGCCTAGTCCAAGAGATGAAATCCCTCTTCACCCTCAAGTGACTTTTGAGCCATTTCACAAGTTGGGCATGGACTTCATTGGACCTATTGAACCTCCTTCCAAGAAAAAGAAATATATCATTGTGTGCACTGACTATCTGACTAAGTGGGCTAAAACAAAGGAAATTAAGGTAGCAATAGAGGAGAAGGTGATTGAGTTCTTAAGGGAGAATGTATTTTACAAATTTGGGTACCTTAGAGAACTGGTCATTGATCAAGGCAGCCAATTTACCTCCAACATGATTGAAGACTTGCTCAGCCAACACAAGATCAAGCATAGGACCTCCACTCCATATCACCCACAATCTAATGGGCAAGTGGAGGTGACCAACAGAGTGCTGGAGGACATATTAACCAAAGTGGTTAGCAGTAGCAAGAAAGATTGGGAAGATAGACTAGTTGACGCCACCTAGGCCTATAATACCACCTGGACGACCACCACTAGATTCACACACTATGAGCTTGTCTTTGGCAAAAATACCCTGTTGTCCATTGAATTTGAGTATAACACCTTGAGGATGGCAGCTCAACTAGATATAGACCTCAGCAGTGCACAAAAAGAGAGTTTGCTCTAGTTGAATGGTTTAGATGAGATCATAATGCAGGACCTTCTATACAGAGAGGTAACTCAACTTCAGCGGAAGATTTGGCATGATAAGAACATCAAGGATAAGCAGTTTCAAGAAGGTGATTGGGCTTTGTTATATGATTCCAAATATAAATACTTTAAGGGAAAGTTAAGGAAAAGATGGTTAGGGCCTTATGTTATAGAGAGATTTCATGATAATGGTTTAGTGTAGATCAAAACCATAGATGCAGAGGCCATCCCTTTACTTGTTAATGGGCACAGACTGAAATTTTAAAAGAGGCCATTGTCAAAGCAAGAGTTCATTGATGGTATCAATAAAACAATGATGGTGGTGGAGCAAGTTTTAGCTCTTGCCTCATCGTGTCACTAAGAAAAGAAAAAAAAGGAAAAATAAGGACTCAGGTGAAAACCTCCATGAGGTGCCTGAGTCCCACTATTGGGTTGAAAACCTCTTGGGGCAGTCCAATGGTGTCAAAAAAAAAAAAAGGAAAAAAGAAAAGAAATAAAAAGATCTCTGGGTGAAAACCTCTCTTGAGGCACCCAGGGTAAGCAACTAGAATGAAAACCTCTTGGAGGCAGGCTAGTCGTTTTCAAGGAAAAAAATAAAATGAAAAGAGAAAAGGAAAATCATGAAAATTTGTTTACAGGTTAGTAGGAGGATGATCAGAGAGCAAAGGAGAATTGAAAAGGGACCTATTCCACTCATATTTTTATTTCCCCATCCATTATCATTCATCACTCCACCATTTCTTTCATTTTTTTCACTCATTTGCCTCAATTTGCAAGGGTACTATGTTTTCTACAGGATTCCCTGTAAACCTATAGGATCCCCTGAAAACCTACAGGATGATCCTGTAGGAATTACAGTGGCTTCGGAATCCTAAAATGAGTAACCCTAGGGAAAGGAAATGACCTTCCCATGTCAAAAAATAAAAAAACCCTACATCACAACTTCATTACCATACCTCTCTCCACCATGATCACCCCTGCATCCATCATAAAAAAATCAGTTTCAAAAAAAAAAAATCTGAGTCTTCAACAGAAAACACAGGGGAAAATGAAAGAGGGGGCAGAAGGGAACAAAACCTGAGTGTAATTCTCATTATTCACACTCCTAGACCTCCTCTCTATCCATGTCATCATCCTCAAAGTCCCAACAATGGAAATGGTTAAACATTCTGAGTGAGAAGCAACTCCAAGACATCCTGTAGGAAATCCTGTAGTAACCTATCACACCAAATAAAAATCATGATTTGCAACAAGCCTCCAACATGAATATCCAAGGTTAGAATAAGATCCAAACTAGCAACAACACCATCATCTTTAACACCAGGTACCTAAACATCAAGGGAATCATCAGAGGGCACTAAAAAAGGAAGGAAAAATAACATGCAGCCAACACACAGCAAGCACCTCATGTCCTAGATGAACTGCAGCAAGGTACTATCACCAAAGGTAAGTATCTTGCTTTACTCTCTCATTTGAATAATGTAGTCAAAATATGTAAAGGTTGTGAGTGAGTTGGTTTATAAGTGAAGGGTGGCTAATTAACTTGGCCACCTTCATTCAGTTAGAGAGGACAACACAGTTAGTCCCCACACACTTCGTAGCAGTCAAGTAAAAGAAAACGAGAATGAGGTCAGAAGCAGTTGAGACTACAGATGCCTGAAGTGGGAGTTGATTACAAGGAGAGGGGAATGGAGAGGTGGTAGTGGGTACCAACGGTCCAAAAATAGAAAAATCGTACTTTGGCTACTAGCACACCACCTCACTCAACTCGACCATAAAAGGAAATAAATGTTGATCCCCATGCACTCATGCATTCATCTCCTCGAGGCTAACTCTAGAAAAATCGCTCTCATACTCAAGAAATATATAGAAGAGAAAGATTCCATCTTTCCCCTGCGTAGGAATTCCTACATGATCACACAAGGAATCCTACAGGATCACATAGGAATCCTACAGAATACAGTCAGGCAGTCTACAGGATTGGTAGAGAGCAGTTTCAAAGAAGGAAACACAGGGGTTAGCTACAATAAAAACCATGAGGGCGTAGGCTCTGTATTTCCTTTTATTTTTCCAAGTGAATATAATAGAAAAATCTCCTAGTTTGAGTGAATTTGATAGTTGTGTAAGGGAATGGTATCCTCAAGTATTTTAGTCCCATTTCCTCCTGCATTAGAATTTGTATCAACCATCTATACTCCTCAAAATTCACCTGAAAAAATGACAGGGGGGTTTAATAGAAGGGAGCCGATTAACACTGTGAGGATTCACCAACACCCTCCTATGTTAGAAATATTCACGAGGCATAATTGGATGGGGTATTTTGAGAAATTGAGTGGGTATGATGATGAAGTGTCCCGATATTTTTCTCTCCCCCTCATTCCACTAACCAGAACACATGCCACTATTGTCGTGAGAGGACTCTCCATAGATCTCACCCCTAAACTCATAAGAAGAATTACCACACCTCCCCTAGGAGTGCCTTGGGGAAAGGAAGACAAGGGAGATAGCCATACTAGCAAGCAGAAATTCTTTTTAGAGGGAGAGGATCCCATTGAGGACAAGAATGGAGTAAGGAGAACAAGCCTACCATACCCTGAGAATGAGGTAAGCTACCACCTTATAAAATACATTTCATGTGAAGGTAGGTATATTGTGGTTTATGGGTATCACTTTAGGCTCCTTGAAAAATTGAGGTTTGTAGCAGCAACACCTCCTCACCATAGGCTCAACCTACCATACTTCCTTCTTCACTCACTAATAGATACAAGCATAAAGGTGCAGGAAGGAAACTACCAACAGTTAGCCCACCATGGGTTAATTAGAATCATCATAGAAGATGGCCTTCAAAACTTCAGAATTCCTATCCAATGGGAAATTCTCAGAGACATGCAGACAGATGAGTATATCAAAGCCCTCACATATGATATTAGCCCTACTATCAATGGAAAGGATGAAGAAGAGACCGAAACAGATGGAGAAGAAGTAGAGAAGGATGAAGAGGAGATGGATGAGGATGAAGATGAAGAGAAAGAGAAAGAAGGTGATGAAGAAATAGAGGAATATTTCAAGGAGGACACTAATAAACAAGATGAGGATCTAAAGGGGGGAGAAGAAGGGAAAGGCATAGGTAAAAAAGGGCAATGGAAAAGAGGAGCCAAAAGACAACAAGGAGTCACCTAGGTTGTCTCCAGAACCCACTGAGAGAGAGGCAGTAGCTGCCCTCACTTCCCTTAGCACCCCTATAAAAAAAAAGGCAAAAGACTAAGGCAAACCCCCTTATACTTCAGAATAAGGAAAAGTACAAGGATAAGGCAGGGAAAACCCCAAACTCCAATGAGGGTTCCCATTGTTATTGAGGACTCACCTAAACAGCAGGAGAATATAGCTCCTCTTATAAAAACTCAAGAATAAGGATCCCCAGCACAAACCTCCCCTAAGTCTCCTATCACCTATGTGAGAAGGCTTGTAAACAGATCTACCTCATCCAAAGGAAAAGACATCCTACAGGATACAGGACAGTACCTATAGGAAGAAGAGGCAACCCTACAGGAAACTCTACTAAACCTATAGGAAACTCAAAAATTGGATGAGGAAGGAAGTAAGTAGCCAGAAACAAAGAGAGAAGACCTAGAGCTAAGGGAACCTAGTCCTCAACCTAACCTTGACTCCTACTACAAATTATTGAGGGGGGTAAGGTCATTCCACAAAAATTTGCCATTCCATTATTCTTTGAGCTTGAGAAAGAAAGAGCCAAAACTCATAGATGGATGCATATTTCCAAGTCTAAGGGAGTGGAGGACATTACTCACATGGAGGAGAAGATCAAAGAGATGGGTAGAGAACTAAGAAACCTGAGGGACAGAGAGGCCATAATGAAATCTCAGTTGAAGGCAGAAAATGCATGGTTGAAAGGACAACTGTAAGAAAGAGAGAATCAATTGGCATCCATGGCTAGTCCATCTTTGGAAGCAATCCAGTGCAGGATGCCAGGTAAGTCCTATGCACTATACCTTAAGGAACATTGGTTGTAGTTCCAAATCAAGACCCTAGCACAAAGAGGCACTAAGCCATTCCAGGATTATAGACAGTTCATTCATCTTTGTGATCAAATCACATTGGAATATAGGGCTAAGATGTCCGAACTCTACTTGCATAACATGGATTTGACATATATGAATGTATGGGACCCTAATGCAAAGCTATGGGATTTACAGTTGATGGCTTTGGGATCATGGATGAACCATGAGGAAGCAAGGGCTGCAGAAATGAAGAGGATATTGGCAAGGGAATAAACAGAGCCTCTTATGATCAAAGATGAGCAGTCCAATCCAATGGCTGTCATTAGCACACATAATTTAATTGAAAATGATCCTCAACTTGCACCTAGGTATCTTATTGCCCAAGAGCAAGCCATTACACATTTTGACGACATGTGCAGATTTTTAGGGGATGACAACATGTAAGCTTGCCTAAGGAGATGGAATACTTTCCCATATAGTTTGAAGATAAGAGAGTACCACTCTCCTCAAAGGATGAGAGAAGCACTGAACATGAAACCCATGTACAAGAAATCCATCCAAAGGCTCAAAGTCAAATGGATTGGCTTGAGACTCAGTTCCCCACTGCTCTTGGGGATGTTAGCAAGAAGGAAGGAAGAAAATGAAAGAAATCAGTGGGAGGAGGTAGAAAAGAAGGCAAGATTCTGTGCACAAGAAGAGGAAAAAACAACAGAAGCATGGGATATTAGGGAGGCCACTAGAGCTATCAAAACATGGATATTGATTGAGTTTCTCAGAGGATGAGCAACATTTTCAGTAGGGGTGATGATGAGCCTCATCATTAGGTAATTATATGGGCCTTAATTCACCTCCTAGCTAGTCAAATCAACTCTTCTCACAATTTATTACATGTTTTTATTATAGTTTGTTTAATGAGATGAGTTAAAGTGAGATATTATGCCTAGTGGACTAATATGCATTGAATGCAGGTTTGGAAGAGAAAATCAAGGAATTTTGGCAAGACTAAGGTTTGAAACTCAAATGGGACAAGGGAGAGAGATTGTAGGAGGTAAATCCTCCTCATTTAATCCTCCCCATTTGAATATTCCTCCATTAATCACACCATCTCGGAGTGTAATCATCCAAGTCATGAAGATCAAAAGGCAGCCAAGTGTGGTGAAGTAAAATTATGAGTGTGGACACAAACAATTCCTCTAGCTGGATAATGGGTCTAGCCACAACTGACACATTCTATGGAATACTTCCTTAAGTTAGAACCAATTAAGAGGACCTACCTCTTAGTACGCTTATCCCGTTTAATGATGACCTTGCTTTCTTGCTCTAGCTATCTCTCGTTTCTTCTTCAAACACCTGAAACAAGTAAACAACAGCAAACAACAACCTTGATAATATAAAAATTACAATTCGACCTACTTAACAATTCAAGAAACATTAAGCCATAAACATGTAAGATGACACATTATGTAGAAAATCAATCGATAGTTGCATATATATTGAATCAAGAAGAGATTACAACCATTGTCTTGATGTTGTTGTTCTCCGACAAAACCAAGTTCCCACACACTTCCATTAGCATTCCATGATGGCCTCAACAATGATACTTTTAAGGCTCTTCCCTTTAGGCTTCACACTAAAAAAAATTCACACTTCTCCCTCACACAACTAGATACCTACAACCATGAATAGCTTGTTGTTTACTCCAAACTTGATTAGCACTAGCACACCAACATTAACACTAACTTGTGCTTGGGAAAAATGGAGGTTTATATAGCATGAATGGATGGGTGATGGATCCTCTTCTCATGGGAGAAGGTATTATCTCTTAAGGTAGTTCCATCTTTATAGGGGAAAGGAGCCCAAACTGACATAATCGACTCCATCCTACCAAACCATTTACTAGACTTTCGTTATGAAGCTTCTAGAGCTGGAAGCTTTGGCTCCTTATTTAAAAAACTTTCCATGAGAGGGTTAGCGTGACTGGAACAAAGCTCAGTCACTCCAGTAGGTGCTAGGGATAGTGTTAATCCCTACATATCGGAACGAGGGGGGCAAAGGTCATTAGCGTTGGTCTTGTAAACTAGGAAAAACAGAAGATTTTGGGGAAATGGTGCAAAAGGGAATTGTTCTGCTCATGAAGAGGGACACAATGAGAGTTTCTTTATGAAGGGAAATCATGTAGGGTTCACTGTAGAGGCCCTCTAGGATCAAGAAATGGGGAGTACAGGGATAGTTAAAAACTGTTGTGTAACAGATGGCCCCTAAAGCGTGAAGGCCAAACTAGAGTAAGGGATGAGATGCTTTATGAATTAGTGTGGGGAACTAGAGTCTGTCATCAGAAAACTTGCGAGCATGTAAAAACATATATACATAACTAAAAACTCTATCAAATGATACATGAATCATGGTATGGATGCAACCATCCAGAGAATGATCATGTAAATGGATCCAGGCATGGTCGCAACTATCCGATAAAGAGGATCATATTGAAACCAAGGTATGGACGCAGCCATCCAATAATGAGAAGGATCACATATGATAACTCATGGTATGGTCGAAGCCATCCATATGAAAGAGACATGTATATCAACATAACCACGTCACATCAGTTCACAACTTGGAATTTTTTGATCTGAGCCCAGGGTCTTGCGCTCCAACATGACCCGATCAAAGTACAAATTGTAACATGTGAGTAGATGTGTTGATGTTGAACATGCTAGAAAGTTTCTTGATTACCAGTCAATGATGTAAACTGTTAATAAGCGCGAGAGAAACCACAAATAATGAAAATGGTCCTAAATGTACTATCATCACAATCCACAGAATGTGAATAGAGGAACTAAAATAAAACACCCATGAAATCACTCGATCGAAAGCCAATGATGTGCACTTATCATCAAGTGTGATGAACTTGTCATTAGGGCATGCAAGCTCTAAGGTATTGGAGTCTCTCGATCAACTTCCTGGATAATGAGCTGAAGTTGACAGGAAGCAACCATTTCAAAGGATGGCTATAATGTATCCCATATCATCGACACGAGACAAAGGGATGCAAAATGATATTGGATGATACATAGAATCAGAGGTAAGTGTAACTGCAGAAGGAAAACTCTTCAACATATTGGTGACATGATTCGAAGTTTGGCAGCTTTTGGATCCATAGGATCGGGGGTCATGATGATGCGGCAGAGATCAAATGGAAGGCAAAAATGAATGGCCCAACCCAGGGAGGACAACAATAATAAGGCAGATATTCCATCCCGACACAAAGCAGAAAGTGTCATATTCAAGAGTGAGCTGCTAGCACAATCAATTAGATTTCCAAATTTCCCCCCACCAATTCTAACAGGTACCCCAATTATTTTTTAATCACAAGATTGAAGGGGATAGCATATTCTTGCACTGTAACTTCATCCTTCGGATGAATCCGACCTAGTAAGTTTAATGAGCCCTAGGAAGGAGAATCTCATGTTCGTCATGGTAATGAATCTGATGTCGTTTAATATTTTAATGAGTCTAAAAAAGGTATAACTCGATATCTTTTTCATGTTTAGAGAGTTTGAAAAAAACATGGAAAATAAAACTCCCCATGGTCCCTTTTCGTATATTTGTCTCTTGAGCCCGAAAAGGTAGAAAATGATACTTGAGAGAACTGCTTGACCATTTTAACCAAGGATTACCTTTTTCGTAAATAGTGCATCCCAACCCGAAAAAGGGGTAAATTTATACTAGGCACACGATGTTTCACATCTGTTAACGAGTTTGAAATGACAAGGGCTCATATATCTTTTCATTTTTAAAGGGTCGGAAAAGAGCTTGAAAGTACAACCCCCATTTTATTCTCTTTTACGAGTCAAAAGGGAAAAATACTCGGAAATATTTTCATATGAGTTTTACGAGTCGAGAAAAGAGCTGGAATGTAACTTGACATCATCGTCAAACATCCATCACCTGTTGCTGCACAAAAAGGAAAAGTGCATTATCCAATTCTTGAGGCAAAATAGGTCAAAACATTTACAAAACCTAATATTTCATGAAAAACTGAATAAAAGGGAGGAAAAGTAAATATTTTTTACCATTTACTATTTTACCTCGCTGTGAAAGACTTTTCACCCACTTTTTCCCTAGTTGTTCTGAAGCAGATTGCGGGAGATATGGGAGGTCATTCACTGAGCCACTAGTTATAGGTAAGAGCCAAAGCCCTAAGCTTCATTTTCATACCATTTATTCCTGTTTTTAACCATTTTTTGGATTTTGAGGGAGTATTTGTCAAAAAAAATTCGCCCTCGATCAGCAAAATTTTTTCTCACCATATCGCGCTGATTAGTGCAACCGTCAGTGAATTAAGCGCGCTGAGCGAGGAAGCCAAGATTTTTTTTTTATTTTTTTCAAAGGTGGGACTAGAGTTACTACTATGAATTTCAAACTAAGACTAGTAAGCAAAGGAAAACAAACAGAACCAAAGGGAAACAATGGAACTAGAAACGTTCACACAAAACTATCAAATTCCAAGCAAACAAATAGAAGGATTGGATCCCCAGTATGGTCGCTAATTTGGGGTGAAGTAAAATTATGAGTGCAGACACAAACAACTCGTCTATCCTGATAATGGTTCTAGCCACAACCAATACATTCTATGGAAGATTTCCTAGGTTAGAACCAATTAAGAGGGCCTACCTCTTAGTACGCTTATCCCATTTGATGATGACCTTGCTTGCTCCAGCTATCTCTCGTTTCCTTCTTCAAACACCTGAAACAAGTAAACAACAACCATGATAATAAACAAATTTTAATTCAACCTACCTAACAAGTCAAGAAACATTAAGCCATAAACATGTAAATAAAACATTATGTAGGAAATCAATCGACAATTTCATATATATTGAATCAAGAAGAGATTACAACCATTGTCTTGACATTGTTGTTCTTCTCTGACAAAACCAGGTTCCCACACACTTCTGTTAGCATTCCAAGATGGCCTCAACAATGATAGTTTTAAGGCTCTTCCATTTTTGCTTCACACTAAACCAAATTCACACTTCTACCTCACACAACTAGAGAGCTACAACTGTGAATAGCTTGTTGTTTACTCCAAACTTAATTAGCACTAGCACACCAACAATAACACTAGATTGTGCTTGGGAAAAATGGAGGTTTATATAACATGAATGGATGGGAGATGGATCCTCTTCTCATGGGAGAAGGTCTTATCTCTTGAGGTAGTTCCATCCTTATAGGGGAAAGGAGCCCAAACTGACATCCTCGACTCCATCCGAGCAAACCATTTACTAGACTTCCGTTACGAAACTTCTAGAGCTAGAAGCTTCAGCTCCTTATTTAAAAAACTTTCCATAAGAGGATCGGTGTGACTGGAACAAAGCTCAGTCGCTCTGGTCGGTGCTAGAGACAATGTTAATCCTTGCATATCGACACATATCGTCGCGAGGGGGACAAAGGTCATTAGCGTCGGTCTTGTAAAATGGGAAAAACAGAAGATTTTGGGGAAATGGTGCAAAAGGGAATTGTTCTGCTCATGAAGAGGGACACAATGGGAGTTTCGGCATGAAGGGAAAGCATGTAGGGTTCACTGTAGAGGTCCTCCAGGATCAAGGAACGAGAAGTACAGGGACAGTGACAAAATGTTGTGTAACACCGAGCAAGTGATAGACAAAGAGTTAGTTCATATCGAGTTCAAGAGCCGAGCCTCCTAGATTTAAGGAAGTTGTTGGGGACTTCAGTTGTATAAATAGAGAGGCCTAGAGCCTCATTAGGATTAAGATTTTTGTTGTAAAAACACTAGTTATTTTCAAGCTCCAGACTTGTGGAAGACATTGATGTAAATTTTTTATTTTGATAATGAAAATGAGATTTTTCTTGATCCAGCATTGAGTTAACTCAGAGGACTAAATCTCTTGCATTAGGGACCAACCCTAGAAGCAAAGGCTCCTATTCTTGTATCTGTATTCTTGGCTTAGTTTCATAGATTCATGGTTAAGTTTTCTTTAGAAGCATTTCATTGCAAGTAATGTGGATTTGATTAGTTGTTTATTAAATTACTTCCATTTGTGATTTACTTCAGTAGCAAGTTAGAAAAGATAAAAGGAGCACCGAAAGTTGTTAGTAGGTGTCTTCGCCTCACCTCTTCCCTCAAGGATCATGATTTGAGGAAAAGACCCTTATGTAGCCCCAAAAAGATAGATTTCCATTTTCTCATAAGATTTAGAGTTTACTATTGAACCAGCATTTGATCAATTTTACAAGTGTAGGATTTAATCACCATCTCTTCCATCTTCAGTCTTACATTAGATATCATCCATGATTCCATTTTATTCATTGATTTTCGTCATGCATGAAGTGGACAACTAGTTCATTAAAGTATTCTTTTCTAGCTTGTTAGAATTCTTCTTGTTTACATGACTTTTTGGCAATTATAAATGTTTGATGTAGAGTAGGTGCTTTAGAAATATAAAGAGATCTCATAGTAGGAAACCACCTTCCAAATTCATCCATCCATAATCATTCCTTGCTTTCACCAATCTCATCATTTTACATAGAAATTCCTCCAAGCATGTTCAGCGAATCCAACCATCTCCTACCTTTAGTTTTGAAGTTCTGATTGATCATAGGAATTTTCTCACTCCATTCAACCCATCCACCACCTTCCCTAAGCCTTCCATTAGCTCCAACAACCATCATTTTTCTCTCGATTTTATCCTGTAGAAATATAGGGAATCCTGTAGGTTTCTAGTACATCCTGTAGGTTTTCCTGTAGTGGAATTTTTTGAGGCCGAATTGAGGGAAAAACTCTAGGAAGCCACACTAGGTCACCCAAGGGTATCTCAAACCTTCCAACCATCTTCTACACCTCCCAACCATCCACCAGTATCACTAAGCCACCTGCCACATGACCAAAAGATATTAGGGTTTACACTTGATTTTCCATAAAAGGAATAAAAATAACAAAACAAATTTATTTCAGTCCTTTACATCCACAGTAGTGATGTTTGATGTCTTGAACTTCCATGCTTTAGACAATAGAATTTCATACATGTTAGCTTGGCATTCTTGTAAAGCATAGTTTCTTTGCAGTTAGTTAGAGAATGATGTGTTTTTAGCATAATATTTCAGTCATTTTCCTTATTGTAGTAGACAATCTTTTTGCTAGGGTAGACTTATCTTTCTTTCATCAGTAATCAAAGCTTCTTCTGAATCCATAGAATTCTAGCTTGAAAACCCTAGTGGTCTCTCACCAGCTGAACAGTGACAAAAGGCAGAAGCATCACTTTTACTTGTGTATACAACACTGTCACCTCCAAGTTTGTATGAACATGGGGTTGATAAAGTAAAGTTGGTAGCTCTAGGAGTTGCATCATTCTTGCTGCAATACTGGTGCTCTTCAGTACCTACTGAAGATCTAGATGGGGTATGTGCATAGAGAGGTGGTGGTGTCAAAGATTATGCCGCCCAACATTATGCTATGATCTAGTGGAGAGATGGAGCTTGTTAGTCAAGGCCTTACTATTTTTTATAATGTTGGTTATGATGATGCTTATCAATTTGAATCCCTTCTTATGAGAATATTTCAATTTGAGAGTATCATGTTATATCATTAAGAATACCTCCCTATTTAAGAGGGAGTGTTGGAAATGTAAGTAGTGTCAATCTTCACAATGTAATTCAAATGTACTATTGATGTATATTTTATATCATTTATTATATTCATTATTATTATTTATTTCTAGTCAATGCATGTTATTCATGCTTGTAGGGTCAATTGAGTCAAAAGAGAATTTATTATGATTCAAAGAAATGTAATTGAGTCAAATTCTGATTTTGACTTAATGTAAGAAAAGGAAAAAATATATTATCTTGAGTCAAAAGAGTCAAAATGTCATCCACAAACCAATTTAGCCCTCCTTCAACAATTCAACCTAAATATTTATCTATTCGACCTCTTGGACATGTATAAATATAATACAATTCATCCTCATTCAATCAACCATCCAATCACATCAATCTCTATGCAAGGAGAAGAATAAAATCAACAAAAGTCAAATGAGAGAGAGAGAGAGCGAGTGAAGTCAAAGGAGAGATAAATCCAATTTTTCTTCCCTGATATGTCCACACATGTGATTTTTTTCAATGGTTTTTTAGAGCTATTACAGGGTTGAAACTCAGTTATCATTGTAGGTCTAAAATTTTCAGAAGTTTGACCAGAATTTCAAAGGTTTGACTAGCGTTGAATTTGACTTGTGGGAAGAAGACTTGGAGGAGATTTGGCTTGGGGTCTTTTTGAAAGTCTTAGTTGTTGTCTTGGCTCTTGGATATCTCACTTTAATCTAATTATATAAGAAGAGGATTTCTTGAGTTTTCCCACTTATGGGGTTTTACCTTGGCTTGGAGCCTAATTCTTGTGTTCAGTGTCTCTTTGTGATCTTCATGTTTTTGGTAAATTTTTGATGAAGAGAACATAATTTTAAGAATAATCCAACAAACATTCACAACTAATTATCAAGTTAAAAGAAATCTACCCTAATCTACTAGCATCTTGGTTTCTCAACAGAGGCATTATGATCTTAGCATCTAACAATGTTTTCACTTCCTTTTCAATAATTGGTAATAAAAGAGGATTGGCCTATCTAAGCAGTTTATTGAATGCTTAGAGCCTAGTTTTAATGGAATTTTGTGTTAAATTATTTATTTATCATAGTATTTTATATCCTCATACTTCCATGCAAAACTACACACACACATGCACACACATACACACACACATGCACACACATACACACACACACACCCACATATGTATATGAAACATATTCACATACCTTTCCTTCACGTCCTAAGGAAGAGACTTAGCCAATTTAATAAACTTTGTTTCTTCTTTTGTCCCAATATTATAGTCTTTTGTCCCATTTGATTATTCTTTGGCAGTTGTTTTGATGGGTACATCATTTTGATCAAATAATATTTTTAATGGCCCTAGTCCTTTTGGAATAAAGTTACTTTTCACCTGCATAATATTGTGACCTACTATCATATTTTCCCATTTATGTTTAGAGTTTGTTATTTCAAATTCATCATCTTGTTATGATTCTTGACCAATATAGATTGTAGAGAATTGATCCATCGTTTCTAGGAACCTTCTAATTTTTTGGTCATCCTAAAATACCTACCGATGCCTAACATTATTAGGGATTGAAGGTTGATATATCATTTCCACTTTATAACCTAGTTTAGGGTTTGCTGGAATTCTAAAAAGACTTGTTGAAACTGCTAAAGAATCTACCATCTGGTTTCATTCGCTTGGGATGTATCAATGTTGAAATCCTAAATGAATTTTTTTACCATATCCCAAATTTCACTCATGTCAAATATAAGCCTTGGATGATTTGTCTTCCAACGATTTCTTACTTGTTTCAACACTAGCTCTAAATCTCCAAAAATGGAAAAATTTAGAATCTTAAACTTCTTTGTAGCTTCTAATTCCAAGACTAATGCTTCATACTATGCTACATTATTTGTAATGTCACATTCCAATTTAAAACAAGAGAGAAATAGTTTTCATTAAATGAGATATTAATAGTATCCCTGCTCTTGAGTGTTCTTTAGCAGAGGGTCCATTAAATATGAATTTCACACAACATTCGTTGAAGATTTAGTACTACCAACAAAAATCTTGATAATAGTAGATGAATAAACTTCACTATATACATATAAAATACAACAACCTAAATATTTCTCTACAATGTATTTAGGAAAATTGTTATGATGCTTTTCATCACTAACTGTATAGGAAAACTTTTCTTCCCTATATAATCTCATAATTTCTCCCCAAAAAATAGGAATTTTAGCATAATTCATGTATATTTGAAGACATCCTCTCAATTCCACACCCCGTGACCTTGACAACAACATCCCAATGTGTTTTGATATTTCTGCAAATACCACATCCATAACCATGCTCAGAAGGAATTTGGTCTCATGAAACAACCAAATATTTGATCATATCAATACACTTAACCTTTCTATAGTCAAAGGAGTATAGATCATGGTATGGCATGGTAATCTACAAATCTAACTTCTCCATTATAGATTTTGGCATTAAATTGTGAGAAGCTCCAGAGTCTACTATACATTTATGTTGAGAAATACAATACAGAGGAAAGTTAATTGATTTATCTTATTATGAAATTATCTTGTTTTGTTTCATTATTATTTTTCTTCTTTTGATTTATCTAGTTCTTAGCATCGAGACTAATTTCAATCAATAAATAGAGGAGGACATGAGATGTAGGCATGCAACAAGAAAAAAAAACACATAGGGGAAAACCCAGTCAAGAATTCTTCCTTCAGTAGATTTAAAACAAAATTTGAGATTACCAAGACCCTCATAACCTAGACTAAATACTGCTTCCATCCATCAAGTAAACCTTGACACGCCATGCTTAAGTTATGTGGCATGTCAATTATGCTTCTGTCCTGTGACAATTCCAAACAAGCTTTGATACTTTAGTTCTATCATATTCCAAATGTGCTTCAGTCCTGTAATGGTAGTATTCATATTGTGACATAATAAACTTTGGGCTTATAAAATTAGTACACATATAACCATGTAGTTCTTTAGTGAACTTCAGTACTGTAATGATAGCATTCATTGTCGTACAATACAGTCATGCTTCGGTCCTGTGGTGGTATCCCAAGCTTCAGTCCTCAATCCTATGGTGATAACCCAAGTTGTCAGTCCTGTAATGATAACAAACACTACAATATAGTCATGCCTCAGTCCTATGGTGATAGCCCAAGTTTTAGTCCTATGGTGGTAGCCTAGACTTCAGTCTGTGGTGGTGGTAGCCCTAAAAATATTTCATCTTGCACTGACACTTCAACTTCTTGAAACTTTAAGTTATTCTTCACTGTAACTTAACCGAATTCCCTTATTGAGATTCACTGAATTCTTCTATAAAATTTTCCAACTTATATCTCTGCAATTTGAGTGAAGTCCACATGCCTATATATAGTTGTTTCCCATAGTGAAATACGTTGACTTGATCTTTTTTGTGAGGCCAACTTTACAAGGTGACTTGATGGAGGAGTTTCTTAACAAAATAAATTTGTCTTTGACTTAAGTGAAAATCCTACAATGGAGGCTTGACCTATGAGAATTGACCCAAGCATGAAAGCCATGCTTTAACAAGTCAATTTAATTAATAATAAAATTTATTTTTCTTTCTTCTCATAAATATATTTCATTTTGACTCAAGTAGAATTATGAATACTGAACCTAGTTACATTCTTCAACAAATTATTGAGTAGAAATTCATGAATATTTAGTGTAACATAAAATGGATTTACAAAATCATAACCCCCACATGTGGCCCAAACAAAACAATGGTTTTTTCATCTTACAAATTAAGGGCATCTTGATGAGTAGATTTCACAGAGATTTGGATTATTTTGGCCATTTTTTGTTGGTAAACTAGATTTCTATCCAATTCCAATAATGTGATAGGAATTTTTACTTTCTCTAACTCTTTTTCTAAGTTGAAAGACACTGAATATTTTTCTATCTTTATACGCTTTTCATTGTCTCTACCTTGTTGCTGATGAGTTTATTAAGATGAAGGCCCTTATTATTTTTCTTTACATTTATTTTGATATACAATATGTGCTATAGTTGTTGTAGTTTTCTTAGATTCATCAACTTGTTTAATTTGATTTTGTTTGAGCCTTCAATCATATTTTTTATGCAGTTCAAATTGAATAAAATCAAAGAAAATTTGTTTTGAGAAAACATGTCCTGATCAATTCTTTATAGCAAATTTTCTTTTGAGATTTGAAATATGAGTTGTCATAATCATCTTATGTTACATAAATCAAGGAAAATTGGTCTTCAAAACAATTTATTTCTTCTTCTAGTTGTGCAATATTAGCTTCAATTTTATCATCAATGACCAATAGGGTTTGAATAGGTGATTTAGGTTTTCTTCTTTATCTTTGTAATATTTGTGGATCAAATGGTCTCTTAAACTAATTTTGATTTATGTATGTTGGTTCTTGACATTGTCTTGGAGGATTTGTTCCTTATAACTCCATTCTATCTATTTTGTTTGAGAGGTTTTTTATTGTCCTTGTTATCTCATCTATATTTTGTTCTTTCTCATCTTTGATTACTAATGAAGGACTATATTATTATTTTTACCTTCTTTTGTCTAGGGCCTACTTTCACTCAAATATTTCCATAAAAAGCATATGAACTTCTATTTTAAACACTTCATATTGCATTCCTGACAATTTTGTGGATCTTCTTTCTCATAGCATTAAAGGAAAAAATAAATCAAAGACAACAAAAAATGAAACATTTGTAACTCAAGGATATGGTTTAATAACTGCAACAATATTATTATACAACTTGTTAAATCCTTTAGTGAAATCAAGGATTTATTCCCCACTTTTTCTTTTAATAGCCCCAAATTATGTAACTTAGAACAAATGTTATTGCCACAAAATCTAGCAGGGTTTAGAGAGGGAAACCCTCCAAGGCATAAACTAGACGAAGAGGCAACAATGGGGTAGTGACCCATTGCCACCACAGCCAAAAATCCATGCTCTTTGTGTAGAAAATTTGTGATAGGTTATCTCGATAATGCAATATAAATCAAAGCAGAATACTATAACATACTTATACTATCAATTTGTGGAAGCTTAAATATCAAGTTGAACAATATAACCAGAAGATGAAGAATCAATGGCACAATACACATGAAAATAGTTTGGAGAAAGTCTCAGATAAAAACCCCACACTATTGTATTATCATACGTGGTGGAAATACATAGGAATTATACAAAGCCTTAGCTCTCACAGCTAGCCAGCTCTCAGTACAATCCTCACAGATTCTCATAGGCAATCTTGGCTTCTCTCCAGCCTTCCTTTCTACCCTTCAAGCTCCTATTTCCTTGCATTGCTCCTTGTGTATGATTAGCCTATTACCAAGTGGAAAAACAAACCTTCAAAACTGCCCAATCCTCAAGGATGAATCCTTGACCGTATGCATGAGTTTTCTCCATGATAAAACACATGTAATTGATAGTATACTGTCCTTGAATATTAATCTCAACTAGGTCTTTCTCATAATAGACATGCATGAGTTTCTAATGAGGGAATCTTCAGTTAACTGGAGTAGCACTAGTTGAGTACATTAATGCATCAACTAACTGTTAACTCACTATTAGTTCCTCAAATAGTTTAGAACTAATTTAATTAGACTTAACTCAGTAAACTAAGTTAACTAATTTCAACTCAAATATAACTCAATCTTATCTCCTTATATTTAGGGATAACACTTGCATGACTTCAAAAAGACTTCTAACTTGAATTTCTCCAACTAATTAATTTAAAATAAATAAATTAATTATTTCCAAGTAGCTATTAAGACTAAATTCGATTTTAATTCACAATTTAATTCAAGGACAAATCAAATTGGAATATTCTTGTTGCCATATTTCAACACTCCCTCTCAACAAGAAAAGGATTATCTGCCACCCTGATCCTGTCTCTATGGAACTTGAATTTACACTTTGACAATGCCTTTTTCAAAATGTCAGCATCTTGCTCCTCTGTCGAAATATACTGCAACAACATGATCCTCTCGACCTGTGAAAAGCCACAGGCAATAAATCTTGCCTTATGCTTCTCCACACTACCATTAGTAGCTTACTTTACCTTGTAAAGCCAACAGGAATTCACAACTAACTTGTTCTCTGGTCTCGGAACCATGTCCCAAACACTGTTACAAACTATGGAGTCATACTCCTCCACCATAGCATCAACCCAAATCGGCTGTTACACTGCTTCCTCAAAGGAAGATGTCTCGGTCTCAACACATTCCCCAATAAGGGCCATGTATCCAGTGTACCTCTCAGGTGACCTCCTCTGTCTGCGATGAGAATATGGTTCTCCCACATTCTCTCTGGCATCCTCCAACAATCTGTCAGCTTCTCTTGTGCGCTTTCATCCATCTCTGGAATACTCTACTTGAGTGGATGTCTCCACTCCTAGAACCTCTGTATGTGGTTTCTCTGCATCAGGCTGAGGCTCCTCCTCCTTAGGAACCAATAGTTCCTCCACAACCTGTACTTGGAGCTCCCCCTCAAGGGAAACTCGGATGGCCTTCTACTCATCAAACTTGAGATCTCTGCGAACCACTGTCCTTCGACTGGTAGGCAAGTACACCCGACAGTTGTGAGGTGTATCAGTGTACCCCACAGATATCCCCAACTCTGATGTCGGCTCAAGCCTCTTTCGTGCATCCTTTTTCACATGGAAATATACCAATGAGCCAAAGATCCTGAAGTGACCCACATCTGGTCTCTTATGGGAGAAAGCTTCCTCTGGTGTCTTCATCCTAAGTATGCGATGGGGCTTCTATTCTACAAATAGACTACTGTGTTGCATGCCTCAGCCCACAAGTGGTAGGCCTTGGTGATGCAACATTGCCCGTGCTGCCCCAACAATAGTTTTGTTCTTCCTCTCAGCCACCTCATTCTGCTGTGGGATATGAGGTGTCATCAACTCTCTTTTAATTCCTTCCACTACATAGAAGTCATTAAACTCTTGAGAGACATATTATCCACTTTTTTCGCTTCTCAAGGCCTTGATCTTCTTCCCTGACTCTTTCTCGACCAAAGCTTTGAACTCACAAAACTTTGTGAAAGTTTGGTCCTTCTTCTACATGAAATAAATCTAGCATTTATGAGAATAGTCATCAATGAAAATCACATAATACCTTTTCTTCACTGTGGATGCCATCGAGAATGGTCCACACAAATCAGTATTAACTCACTCTAAGATAGCCTCTGCTCGACTGTCTCGATCATGAAAGGAAAACTTGGTCTACTTTCCCAAGGTACAACCTTTGCATGTGTCAACTTACTCAAGTTTACCTTTGGGAAGTCCTGTAGGTATCTGTTGCATTATCTTCAAAACCCCATGATGCAAATGGCCCAACTACCTATGCCAAAACTCGCCAATGTCTTGGCTTTGCACTAATTCTGCTTTCATACTCAATGATGCACAATCATCTACCTCTAGTTTATAGATATTCTTCACCCGAATCCCTATCCTCTTGGTCTGACCCATGGCTATGTGTATTAGGAACGCCTTTCCTTTACTAGATACAACATTGTAGCCTTTGTCCTCCAACATCATGATTGATACAATGTTCTTCTTCAGTCCAGGCACATACATCACATTTGTTAAGGTGAGAGGAGTTCCACGCTCCCTCCGAAAAGTAACCGTTCCCACTCCTGAAACAATATACCTTCCATCATCAGCCATCTCTGTGCACATCTTGAGGTCTTTCTCCTCCAAGGAACTGAATAAATTTTTATCACTAGTGATGTGGAATGAGGCTCCACTGTGAAGATACCAGACACAACCCATCATCGATGACACCATGCATGCGATGAGGGTAAAGTCCATTTCAAATTGAGAGGCTAATGCCCACCTTCGATCCTTTCGAGGATCCATTCTTGGACTTCCTCGATGGGAAATTAGTCGCATAATGTCCCATCTTGTGACAATTAAAGCATCTTACTTTAGACATGACACCCTTCTTCCCTCCATGAGAAGAATTTGATTTGAAATGGGAAGCCTTCCCCTTCCTTTTCCTCGCATTACTTGCTAAGGCCAGATTTTATTCATCATGATTCTTGGATGAATAACCATCTTGTGTTCTCCTCCTGCATAAGATCCAACTATAGTCTTTCCAAATCCGACAGTTCCTCCCTTACATTCACACAGTCCTGGTAGCTATTCCAACTCTTTGGAAGGCCAAGGAGAGTGAGGCTCACCATATCATCATCAACAGTAGTTATCCCCACACTACCAAGCTCATATTTTTAGGTGGTGATCTTATTCAGATATGTGGAAATAGTATTGCCCTTCTCCATCTTGATTCTTCGAAGCTTATCCTTGAGTGCCAATTTCCTCTGGTCACTACTATTCTGGTAGAGGTCCTTCAATGTCCTCCACATTGAAAATGGAGTATCCTTCCCATGGAGACTCGAGAAAATATGGTCTCGAACTCCCTCAAGGATGATCCGTCTCGCCTTTGCCACACACTTCTTCCACTCAGCCAACTCTTGTGCATTAGTTGAAGCTGGCTTTTTGATTTCTTGATCAATGAATTCCTTCAATCCATTGTCTTCTAATATAACCTCCATTCTATCTTTCCATGCTATGTAATTCGAGCTACCTTCCAAGGCATACTCGAGTCTCAGTCCATAGAACGCCATTGGTGAACCTTGAAGTATGATATGAATTTGATTTGCACCTGCAACCCCAAACTTCAAACTTCGAATTCCATACCATGTAGAAAATCTGTGCTAGGTTAACCTGATAATGCAATATAGATCAAACTAGAATACTATAACCTACTTCTACTATCAATTTGCAGAAGCTTAAAGATTGAGCTGAACAATATAACCAGAAGAAGAAGAACCAATGGCACAAGAAACATGAAAATACTTTGGGGAAAGTCTCAGATAAAAACCCCACACTATTGTATTATCATACATGGTGGAAATAAATAGGAATTATACAAAGACTTAGCTCTCATAGCTAGCCAACTCTCAGTATAATCCTCATAGATTCTCACAGGCAATCTTGGCTTCTCTCCAGCCTTCCTCTCTGCCCTCCAAGCTCCTATTTCCTCACTGTTCCATGTGGATGATTAGCCTATTACCAAGTGGAAAAACAAACCTTCAAAACTGTGCAATCCTCAAGGATGAATCCTTGACTGCATGTATGAGTTTTCTCCATGAGAAAACACATGCAACTGATAGTACACTGTCCTTGAACATTAATCTCAACTGGGACTTTCTCAGAATAGACATGGATGAGTTTTTGCTGAGGGAATCTTCAGTTAACTGGAGTAGCACTATTTGAGTGCATTAATGGATCAACTCATTGTTAACTCACTATTAGGTCCTCAAACAATTTCAAACTAATTTAACTGGACTTAACTCAGTAAACTGAGTTAATTAATTTCAACTCAAATATAACTCAATCTTATCTCCTTAATTTAAGGGATAACTCTTGCATGACTTCAAAAAGACTTCTAACTTGAATTTCTCCAACTAATTAATTTAAAATTAATTAATTAATTATTTCCAAGTAGCCGTTAAGACTAAATTCGATTTTAATTCACAATTTAATTCAAGGACAAATTAAATTGGAATATTTTTGTTACCATATTTCAACACTTTGTAGATTTTCACCAATGGGATGGGTCCCAGTATGTGATTAATATCATCTATGTATGATATTCTAGGTATAAAGTGTTACATGACTTGTCTAGACATTATACAAGAAAGACACAACAAAGGCTCAAAGCTCCAATAAGAGGCAATTTTATTTCTATGTAGAGACCTAGGGCTACAAGAAAAATACTTAGAATTTGAGTAATTTGTTGAGAGTTGGAGTATCCAAAGGTTAAGGTGAAGAGAAAAGGTTTTTAAAAATGTAAATTAATAAGGTCAAGGCTCACGAAACCTAATAATCCCCCAAGTTGAATGAAGATAAAACTAGTGTTTCCCTCTTAGGACAAACAACTAGGGAAAGAGAATTTATGGATGAAATTGAAGTGTATGCCCAAAAAAAGGATAGATTTTGTCACAAATACTATCCTCTTACTATTTAGGCTCTCCAATCCCCAAAAATCACCTTGCCTAGGGATTCACACCAAGCCCTAGTTTACTACCTTAGCCTTGAAGGACCAAAATTCATCCCATCCATCCAAATAATAGCTCTAAAATGCAATGGTTTAGCTTCAAATATTAAAATGCATCAAATATCCAAATATCTCCACAAGTTCAAGAGGCCAAAAATGCACAAGTGTGCCAAACTAATCCAAGAGTGATGTGATGATGATAAGTCAGAATGAAGCCTCCTCTATTTATATTAGGAGGCCAAGTAGATATATTAGCCTAAAAGCTCCTACAAGTCATAAAATAATGTGATTATACAAGCTAGGTCACAAGTCAACCTAGTAGCTAATGTGAAAAAAATATAAATCCTCCACATGTGTGAGAAAAAATATAGTAAGGTGTTGATGTAATGCAAGCATAGGCCCTTCTAGGGCTAGAATTAAGGGAAAATGGTTCCAAAACAAGTGTAGAAGCCTTATAAACTCACCATCTAGGGGTTGGCCCCTAGATATCTATCCTAATCATCTTGCGGACCCCAATTTTGGGTTTGAGAGCATAAAATGGGTCTCATGGGTATCTTGGTGATGTGAATGCTTGATTCTACTCCATCATTGAGGGAACTGAAGATGGTGATAACTCTCCCATGTCTAGAGTTGTGAAAAAAACCTCACTTAGGCCTTGGATCACCTGCCTAAACCTATAGTACTACTAAGTTGGCTAGGGGCATGTTGGTCCAGGTGCATCATCCCATAAATGCTATAGGGAAAAGTTTTGGATATCTATTGGTGTTGAAGTTTCCCATGGATACAAATGATGTTCTACAATTGTCTAGTCCCATGGATCTCAATGAATCACTTGTGGATGTCATTATGCTCCTTTGGTGGACCTGGGCCCAGTTAAGTTTCCCAGTCAATTATGAAACCACTTGTCAATCCCACACAATATCTAGTGTTGAAACTTCACCATTAGGTACATATAATCATTTTTGAATCTAAGTGAACCAAGCTTGAAATTAATGAGAAATTTTTATAAGGCTTCCCTTCCAAATTTAGGGCTTTAATCTCATATTGGTGTTTCCTCCCAAGGTAGGAGTGGCTAATAGAAAACCCTATTAGTTGTCTCCAACCCCTAAGGGGAAACACATGTCCTTGGTCCACTCTTCAATTAATAAGTGCCATCTGAATAATTATGGAATAGAGGGAAGAAGTCTCTATGGTCAAGTACCATGGTAAAGGGACCAACATGAAGTAAGATCCACATATTGGGTGTATAAATGCGAGGAGGGAGAAATTGTGGACGCATGAGTTACGCCAACCATTTTTTTTGCACCCGTATAATTTCCTTTTACATTTTCTTGATTTTTTTTGTATTACTACTTGAATCTCAAAGGAGTGATAGCATGCTTTGTATGATGAATAGTAGTTATTACCCCCTTAATGGTGGGGAAATTTTCCACCCACCAAGGTTTGGGACATGAAAGGGTTCCTTGTCCATGATGTGGCAGGGAAACATTAGCTCAAGAACCGAGTGATGGCCATAATATGGAGGTAGAGCTCATGCTTGGATTTTTCCCACATGCCCACATGATCTTTGTCAGGCCAGGTAGTAACTTCACAAAGAAAAAATTGATTAGTATTATTCATTCAATCAGGTAGGTCTGTTATATACATGAGGGAGAGACTATTTAATTCATCTCCCAATGACTGTTCACATTTCTCATTTATTTATTTACAATAATTCACCCAATCACAAGGATTAGGTGTCAACATTCCCCCCTTAATCTGAAGGGATGTTGGTGAGTCCAAGCATCATTCTGAATCGTTCAAGCTTTTCCCTTCCAAGTGCTTTGGTGAAGATGTCTGCAATTTGCTCATTTGTGGCACAATGATGGAGATGGATTGTTTTGGCCTCAACATGATGTCGAATTAGATGATATTTAGTATTGATGTGATTCGTTTGATCATGGAACTTTAGGTTCCTGGCCAACTTTATTGCAGAGGTATTGTCAATCATGAGTGGAGTTCATTGTACTTGTTTTACCTGCAAATCTTCAAGAATTTTCCTGAGCCACATAATTTCTTTTGTTGCTTCAGCTACTGCCACATATTCTGCTTCTGTTGTGGAATCTGCTAGAACTGATTGTTTGCTTGATCTCTAGGAGACAGCTCCTGATCCAAGACTCATAGCATATCCTGAAGTAGATACCCCTGTTTCTTTGTCTCCATCAAAGTCTGAATCAGAGTATCCAATCAAGATGAAGTCATCCACCCGTTTGTACTTGATTCCAATGTCTTGAGTTCCCTTCTAGTACTTTAGAACTCTTTTTGCAGTAGACCAATGTCCCTCACAAGGCTTTTGCATAAACCTGGAGAGGATTACAACAACAAATGAAATGTCTGGTCTGGTAGTAGTAAGGTAGTTGAGACTTCCTACAAGCTGTCTATACTTTGTTGCATCCTCAAATTCCTTTCCTTCAATAGATGTGAGCTTTAAGTTTTGTTCCATTGGAGTAGTAAGAGGATTGCACTCTGTCATGCCAAACCTGTTCAACAAATCCCCAATGTATTTCTTTTGAGAAAGAAATATGCACTTTGGATGTTGGGTTACTTCAATGCCAAGATAGTAATGAACATAGCCCAAATCAGTCATTCCAAAACTTTTCCCCAATTCCTTCTTTATGGATGCAATGTAGCTTTCATTGTTCCCTGTCATTAAAAGATCATCTACATATACCACAAGATATACAACTTTTTTGCCAACTTTATTGACAAATAAAGCTGCATCATCAAGATCAAAATGATTGAAATTGAGTTTCAGAAGATGCTCAGTTAGTTTTTTATACCAGGCTTGTGGTGCTTGTTTTAGGCCATAAAAGGACTTCACAAGTTTGCATAATTTATGTTCATGTCCTTTCACAACAAATCCTTCAGGCTGGGACATAAAAACATTCTCTTTTAGATCTCCATTCAAGAAAGTAGTTTTTACATCCATTTGATGGACTTTCCAACTGTTCTGAGTTGCTAGTGCAAAGAGTGTCCAGATGGTAGCCCATTTTTCTATGGGGGCAAAAGTCTCCTCATAATCGACCCCTTCTTTCTATGCAAAACCTTTTGCCACAAGCCTAGATTTGTGCTTGTCAGGTGAGATGCTTTGGAGGTGTTTGAGTACCCCAGGAAGATACACTTACGACTTCTAGCACCAAGTTTGTTTCTATGTACCTTTGGTATCAAAGCATAACAGGTGGAACCAAAGTGTTGTTGGGAAAAGTATCCAATACGGAATGCCCCCTATCCCACTCTAAGAGGTGATAATGCCTTAGCAACAAACAGGTAAACTTATTCGAGTATTCTTCTTTATGAAATGCAAGTGAGGAAGAAGGATCTAACTAACCTGTATCTTCCGCTAGTTTGTCGATCCAAATCACTCCTTTCTTCAGTAGCTCCCAGCTTCTTGCTACTTCACCGGCCCGGCTTCACCGAATTCCTGCAAGATCACAAGAGAGAGAAACTACACAAAGATACAGATATACATTCATAAAAAGCTCAAAATCAGATTAAGCTAAACATGTAAGCATAACAAAACATCATTGGTATACAACATGTAGGAGAAACTCAAATAGTTTATTGATAAGATAATAAAGTCTGAGAGGAGATACAACCAAGTGAGTTCCGATCCAGCATCTACCTCCCAGCAAGGGAATCCCTTCCTCTCCTCCAACAAAGCATAAATCACCCAATGTGCTAATATCAATCTCAAACCAACAACAATTCTCTGCAAAGTACAAAATTCCAGCCTCAGTTGTATAAAGAAATTGTATTTGTTCTTTGTGTATTTGTTACATCATTTGCAGTTTCCCATTACAAAAGTAAATGCACTTGCCATTTTCAAGTGCAAATTAGAGATCTGCCGCTCTAGTCCACTCACTGGGCCTGTTTTTATGATCTGAACAAACTGATCCACAAGTGCTCTAACAGCCCTTTGTGATAGATCTTAGTCCTCCTATAAATCATCCTCCTAATTGTACCTAATTGATAGCTTTGATTTGGCCAAAAACTGTTGATTTAACTGCAAACCGTAACCCAGAACCCAGAAACAACTCTCGTTTCTGCTTCAGCGCAGACTCTGTGAAGAGGTTCTTCATTTCAACGCAGGTCCCGTGAAGGCTACCTGCGCTGAATGTCAAAACCTCTGTGTTGGGAGTGCGCTGATCAGTCTTTGCCTTGTGCAGCTGTGGTTCCCTGCTTCCTTTTGCTTAGTTTTATCTCTGTTTTTTGCAGCCTGTTATCAGTCAGTGTACCTATCTGAAACCCCTTTTCTTTGCCTCAATTCCGCCTCAGTTTTACAAAGAAATTGTATTTGTTCTTTATGTATTTGTTACATCATTTGCAGTTTCCCATTACAAAAGTAAACTAGTCATACTGTCGCCCTTAGATCTAGACCTGTCGTAAGTGTCGTTTTGATCTTAGGAGTGAGTTTGTTTGTTGTTCACAGTTGATTGAGCTTTTAATTTCGTTGTTTGGCTTGAATTTATGCATTTCTAGTGTTGAAACAAGTAAATCATAAAGTGTCGTAATTGTCTTTTTGATTTTGGAAAAGGAACTTGTTTATGTTTTCACTTGAAATCGAATTCAAATTTGTACAACAACTTTCTTTTTAGGCATCAATATTAAGGAAGCGAAAACAAATACATGAATTTGTGCATTTGCATTTTGATAGTTTGCATGTGTTGATTTAGGGAAAAGTGCATTACAGTGTGCTCTATGCTCTTTGAGAAAAGTTGTATCTTCCTTTTCCCCTTGCAGCTAGGATTTTCATTGTTGAAAAGATATAAAAGCTTGCTTATCATCTTTAGACCGCATTTAGGAATTGTATCATACATCTCGTGGTGATCCAAAAAGGCAAACTTCTAAGAAAGATCAACATAAAATAAATTGAATTAACTTAACAACGCTTTGTAACTTAACACACAACATAGAGGTCTAGGCTAGAGACGTGTTCCGGCATCGTAAAACCTGGTGACTGTCGATCTTGCTGATGGTTGGGTGATTCCTCCTGAGGGACGATAGCGCCAGTACGGATTGTGCTCCCACGTACCGTCGAGTATATATTGGGAGACCCCTATAGGCATAAAACCTTTATCCTTAGGAAGCCGTGTTGGCCACCCTACTGATCGCAATGCACTGAACACAGCATTCGGGAAGATTGACCGCCCGTACCTTAAAAAGTATTCTGCAGTTTTGCGAAAAGTTTGGCACACCCTCTACCTAGAACTCCAGAGCAGTTCCTTTTGGCCTTTTTCAAACTCTATAACGGAAAAAGGCCATCCGAGCATTTGTCACTTCGGGCTCGTTAAAACATTGAAGGAGACTAGAGTCATCTTTAGATTTTTCTCGACTCTTTAAAATTGAAAAAGCAAGTTGTGTCTAAAGCGTCGTTAAAATTTATTTTAAATGGAACAATCACCCCTTTTTCCTGCGTTGATCTTTAGGTTGAGAAAATGGAACCCACCAACCAAGGAATTCCCCTTGGTGGAAATCCTAGTCCCTTCTCCTCTTAGGGAGATGTTGGTGCGCCCCATATGGCCACATTGTCGCTTCCAGGACTGACAATTGGCTTGCCGGTCTGGCTCTTCTCAACCAATGTCGTTCAGAACACCACTATTCCTGAACAGTCGAATCAACAGTTAGACCAGTCTAGAGTTGCCCACCAACCTTCTACTTCCTCTAATTCTTCCTCTCCTCCTTCCTCTTCGCTTGACGGAACTGGTAAAACAAAAAACCAAGTTCCTAAGGAGAAGAAGGAAAAGAAGAAGAAAGAGAAGAAGAAGAAGGAGCCAAAAGCAACTGGGGGCAAACAAGTGTCGTCTGACAAAAATCCACACACAGCACTGACTAGGCCTAAATTGCCATGTGTCATATGCAAGGGAGACCACTTCCACAGAGATTGTCCCTGCATCCCTCAGATACTAAGGGACTGGTCTCCCCGTTTGCACAATCCGGTGGCATCAACCTCTGATAGCCATGTTGAATGCATACCGTCAACTAGTGAAAGTGAAGTCCTTGGACAAAAAGGGAGAGCTAGATCTCCCTGTAGACTGTGCGAAGGCGATCACGCCATCCACCATTGTCCCTTCTTAGACGAAGCGAAAAGAGTTTTGGATGATCGTCCGGTGTCACTGTTACGACTTCCTCCTGGATATAAAAAACTCTTGCCGAGTCCTTTGTTAGTTGAAAATCCATCTGGCCCGCTCAAGTGGTCAGCTGAAGCGCCGGTCATTGAAGATGAACCAGCTGAATCCATACCCGACGAAAGTCAAAAGGTCGAGGCGGCAGTTGACCCGGTCTTGCCTTCAGAGGATTTATCTTCGAATGATACAGTCACTGAAGAGAATAAAGATGACACCATCCAAATTCTCTTCATCAACACAGACTCCGACGAGCACGGGGGCACTCCCCCCATTCTTTTATCACGGGAAGGAAGTTCGTCAGAGCGATACCCGGCCGTTTACTCGGTCCCACCACCAAGCAACCTAGTTGTCTCCTTCGACTGGAACCAACTAGGCAGACCCCGTTTGCCAGCAAGCATACCATTCAGAATTATCGTCCAAATATACAGAATGGTCATGGCTGGCACCATCATTGATGAAGGGGCATCTGTGAGTATCCTTTCCTCCACTGCTTGGAAAGCGCTTGGTTTGCCAGCGCTTTTGCCTGAAATGAGAAATCTGACAGGCTTTGATAAAGGAACCAGTCGACCTTTAGGGATCCTCCCCAATGTGCCTATCACATTGAAAGGGAAGACCGTTCAAATGAACGTGATGGTCGTTCAAGGACCCTTGGATTATAACCTACTCCTTGGACGAGACTATATATATTTCATGGGAGCCATCGTCTCCTCACTCTTTAGAGTAATGTGTTTTCCGCACGAAGGAAGAGTGGTCAAGCTCGTGGACCAGCTTTCATTTCCCGGATCACGCATCGCAAATAGTCATATGCCTTCCCTAAATGGTCTCTTCACGCAAGAAATGTCTCAACCCACGGTCTGTCCTCCTGATGAGCGCGAGTAATTCGGAGGGATATGACTGGAACCCAGGGGGCATGCATCCTGGTCTACTTCGGTAGGAAAACTTTGGGTATAGGGTAGGTTTCCGCGGGAGAATATGACTAGTCTATACCCTGTCTGTCTTGGAAGAGGGGTTATTCTAGAATAATATTCTTTTGTTAAAGTTATGTGTTTGGCGCTCGTTGTCACTCACCTTTGTATATCTCAATAGACACCGCCGAAGAAGTGTTTTGTTCGCTGCATTGATGAAACAATCTTTGGATAACCTGAAAGAGGTAGGCCTCTCCCGGTAAAACAAATGTTTTATTGGACTAAGAAGGGGTAACCTTGAAATTGTACTTTATGCCTGGGGGCATGCAAACCTTTTTGAGTGCAAGCAAGGGGCGGCTATTTATTTTTTAAATTATTAGGTATTCCCTTTAAACCTGTAGGTCTAACCCTTTAAACTCGTAGGATTAGTCGTTTCCGAACTTGCACAAAGAAAGGATTCAGGGCATAGCTTTGGTAAGGCGCAAGCTCCATAAAAAATGGCATCTTACATGAGACATTCTTATCATATGACTGGATTATCGAGCAGTTTTAGCGTATAGTTCATGCTCGTTAAAAAATAAACATAAAATCGAGCAGTTTTAGCACATAGTTCATGCTCGTTAAAAAATAAACATAAGACTGAGCAGTGTTTTTCCGCGTTTAAGCTCATTAAAAATGAACTATCTTCTGGTAAATAACCACCGTGAATGTAACATTATCAGCCATTAAAGCCTTGGTCGTGTTTGCACTGTCACCTCCACTTTTCCATTGGCCGATCGTTCACCTCCGTATGATTGTTTACCCATTTTGAGGAACAGCTGCGAAGAGTGATTTCACTAGCCATCCTTGTGACACTATCGTGCTTGGAAAATTCCAACCCTTACCTGGAATCAGCTGCTAACCCATTTTATCACTCGTTCCTCAAAAGACGAGTCTTCTTTAAGCTCTTTTCATCTGACTCGTAAAATATGAAAAGATTGTCGAGTTTTGGCCTTCCAGCTCGTTAAAGCGACCGGAAGTGCTATTCCTCCTCTAGATTTTAATCTTTTTGGACCTGAGGGATTATTTCACAAAAAGATCGAGCGCTTGTTTTGTTCAGCTCGTTAAAACTATCGAAAACTCATCCCTTCTGTATTGTTTTATACTTTTTCGGACTTAAGGGATTAGATGACGAAAAAGGACTTTTGGATTTGACTTTACGTACCTTTTCAGACTCTCTAAAAATGAAAAGGACCGAGTTATCTTTGTCGTTAGACTCGTTAAAAACATTAAATAGCGACAAACTTGTCTTTAGACGAGAACGAGTTTCACTATCACTAGGCTCGTTAAAACATAGCGATGGGTTTGCCCGAAGGGAAAATTATAGAACAAGCATATGTTATCCTCCTCAAGCTTGACAAAAATAAAGAGGTACTAGTCAGCAATGACTGGGGAAAAATTGGGAAGAAACTCAAAGAACTTTATTGGTAGCAAGTCGCTCTTGAACATGACACTTCCACTCCGTGCCTGAGTCGGGTTGGGTTGTTTCATTCACCGGTCACATCACCATGGTCTCGCCAATAACATCCATCTTTGGGGTAAATGCTACCAATCCATCACACAAGTGTCGCCGATATGTTCAAGAGAAGTCATCCAGAGAAGTCAACCGTGTCCCATCCACTACCATACATTATTCTTCATCCTTTCATGACCGCCACCCTGAACCATATATCATCAGATCGTTTTCACCTCCATTAAAATCATTTGCTTCATTCCGTGTCACTGATGTGGGATACATTAAGGCCCTCCTTTGACGGATCACTTCTTGTCGACATCAACTCATTATCCAAGAAGTTGATCTAGGAACAACCCCTTCAGTACTTTGAAGCTTGCATGCCTCAATGGCAAGCTTCTCACTTCCGGCGACAGGTATACATCAATGACCTTCGACCGAAATATTTTGCATGGTGTTCGACGCCAAGTCCTTTATTCACACCACGTGAATTGTACTGCAGTACCTTGAGGGTTATTACCATTATCGGTGATTCCTCTCGCACTTGTTAACGGTTTACCTCATTGACCGGTAATCAAGCGACGTCCTTCCATGTTCGACTTCAGAACATCTCTCACATGGATCGACTTGTACTTAGAGTGAAGATCGAACGAGATTGAACACCCCGGATCTAGTTTCATCCATCCGGGCTGCGATATATATTCAGGAAAAATAAATACATTGACATGTACATCATTGCAGCAGATAATCATCCTACCAAAAGGATGATGATTTCATCAAAATTGTCAGTCTACCATCAGACGATTGTCTATTCTATGTACAAAAAAATGAATTTATAAAGTTGAGCATGGGAATGCCCGCCTCAGCTAGATCATGAAAGCAGTATGAAAAATAAGGTATTGTATTGTATCTTATTACAGGTCTCCTCCCAAAATTGGAAGAACTTCGGATCCTCCTAATAAAGCATTTCACCCGATAAATGGCCTCATACTTTAGGGGGCAACTGTTATAGACATTTTTGTGCCTTACAACATTGAGCATGAAATGTCCATAATTCAAGGGATCCAAAGTCCCTAAAGATGTTGTTACAGCTCCTAAAGGAACAAGGTCAACCAATGACAGCTTCTCCCAAAAGTTCTCCACCAAAAACCACTCAGAAACAGTCAATTCAGGATCAATTCAGAGGCTCCACTAGCTGTCTGCGCTGAAATGCAGAGATTACACTAGCTAGGTGCACTACAACGTAGGTAGAAGCACTACCAGGGTGCGCTGAGAGGGAAATGACAAATGGCAAGTTCATTCAACGAGGTGGAAAGACCCTGGAAGCTTCCAAAATCTTCTCTAATGACACTTGCCTCAATGAATTCGACTAGTGATGAGTAAGAGGTTCTCAACCTCCAAGTGGAAGCAAGAACTGACAGAGAGAAGCCACAAGTCAAAACATGAGCTGACGCATCCTCTCTGCTCACATCTATATATGGATCTCTCACCCAAAGGTTCATGAGGTTGGAATTTTGTACTTTGCAGAGAATTTTTGTTGGTTTGAGATTGATATTAGCACATTGGGTGATTTATGCTTTGTTGGAGGAGAGGAAGGGACTCCTTTGCTAGGAGGTAGATGCTGGATCGGAACTCACTTGGTTGTATCTCCTCTCAGACTTTATTATCTTATCAATAAACTATTTGAGTTTCTCCTACATGTTGTATACCAATGATGTTTTGTTATGCTCACATGTTTAGCTTAATCTGATCTTGAGCTTTTTATGAATGTATATCTGTATCTTTGTGTAGTTTCTCTCTCTTGTGATCTTGCAGGAATTCGGTGAAGCCAGGCCGGTGAAGGAGCAAGAAGCTGGGAGCTACTGAAGAAAGGAGTGATTTGGATCGATAAACTAGCGGAAGATACAGGTTAGTTAGATCCTTCTTCCTCACTTGCATTTCATAAAGAAGAATACTCGAATAAGTTTACCTGTTTGTTGCTAAGGCACTATCACCTCTTAGAGTGGGATAGGGGAATTCCGTATTGGATACTTTTCCCAACAACAAAGATCAGATTAAGCTAAACATGTAAGCATAACAAAACATCATTGGTATACAACATGTAGGAGAAACTCAAATAGTTTATTGATAAGATAATAAAGTTTGAGAGGAGATACAACCAAGTGAGTTCCGATCCAGCATCTACCTCCCAGCAAGGGAATCCTTTCTTCTCCTCCAACAAAGCATAAATCACCCAATGTGCTAATAACAATCTCAAACCAACAACAATTCTCTGCAAAGTACAAAATTCCAGCCTCCTGAACCTCTGGGTGAGAGATCCATATATAGATGTAAGCAGAGAGGATGAGTCAACTTATGTTTTGACTTGTGGCTTCTCTCTGTCAGTTCTTGCTTCCACTCGGAGGTTGAGAACCTCTTACTCATCACTAGTCGAATTCATTGAGGCAAGTGTCATTGGAGAAGATTCTGGAAGCTTCCAGGGTCTTTCCACCTCGTTGAATGAACTTTCCATTTGTCATTTCCCGCTCAGCGCACCCTGGTAGTGCTTCTACCTGCATTGCAGTGCACCTAGCCAGTGTAATCTCTGCATTTCAGCGCAGACAGCTAGTGGAGCCTCTGAATTGATCCTGAATTGACTGTTTCTGAGTGGTTTTTGGTGGAGAACTTTTGGGAGAAGCTGTCATTGGTTGACCTTGTTCCTCTAGGGGTAGGAACAACTCATTTAGGGACTTTGGATCCCTTGGATTATGGACATTTCATGCTCAATGCTGTAAGGCACAAAATGTCTATAACAGTTGCCCCCTAAAGTATGAGGCCGTTTATCGGGTGAAATGCTTTATTAGGAGGATCTGAAGTTCTTCCAATGCTGGGAGGAGACCTGTAATAAGATACAATACAATACATTATTTTTCATACTGCTTTCATGATCTAGCTGAGGTGGGCATTCCCATGCTCAGCTTTATAAATTCATTTTTCTGTACATAGAACAGACAATCGTCTGATGGTAGACTGATAATTCTGATGAAATCATCATCCTTTTGGTAGGATGATTATCTGTTGCAATTATGTACATGTCAATGTCTTTATTTTTCCTGAATATATATCGCAGCTCGGATGGATGAAACTAGATCCGGGGTCTTCAAACTCGTTCGATCTTCACTCTAAGTACAAGTCGATCCATGTGAGAGATGTTCTGAAGTCGAACATGGAAGGACGTCGCTTGATTACCGGTCAATGAGGTAAACTGTTAAAAAGCGTGAGAGGAATCACCGATAATGATAATGACCCTCAAGGTACTACAGTACAATTCACGTGGTGTGAATAAAGGACTTGGCGTCAAACACCACGCAAAATCTTTCGGTTGAAGGTCATTGATGTATACCTGTCGCCGGAAGTGAGAAACTTGCCATTGAGGCATGCAAGCTTCAAAGTACTGAAGGGGTTGTTCCTAGATCAACTTCTTGGATAATGAGCTGATGTTGAATAGAAGTGATCCATCAAAGGAGGGCCTTAATGTATCCCACATTAGTGACACGGAATGGAGCAAATGATTTTAATGGAGGTGAAAACGATCTGATGATATATGGTTCAGGGTGGCGGTCATGAAAGGATGAAGAATAATGTATGGTAGTGGATGGGACACGGTTGACTTCTCTGGATGACTTCTCTTGAACATATCGGCGACACTTGTGTGATGGATTGGTAGCATTTACCCCAAATATGGATGGTATTGGCGAGACCATGGTGATGTGACCGGTGAATGAAACAACCCAACCCGACTCAGGCACGGAGTGGAAGTATCATGTTCAAGAGCGACTTGCTACCAATAAAGTTCTTTGAGTTTCTTCCCAATTTTTCCCTAGTCATTGTTGACCAGTACCTCTTTAGTTTTGTCAAGCTTGAGGAGGATAACATATGCTTGTTCTATAATTTGCCCTTCGGGCAAACCCATCGCTATGTTTTAACGAGCCTAGCGATAGTGAAACTCGTTCTCGTCTAAAGACAAGTTTGTCGCTATTTAATGCTTTTAACGAGTCTAACGACAAAGATAACTCGGTCCTTTTCATTTTTAGAGAGTCTGAAAAGGTACGTAAAGTCAACTCCGAAAGTCCTTTTTTGTCATCTAATCCCTTAAGTCCGAAAAAGTATAAAACAATACAGAAGGGATGAGTTTTTGATAGTTTTAACAAGCCGAACAAAACAAGCGCTCGATCTTTTTGTGCAATAATCCCTCAGGTCCAAAAAGATTAAAATCTAGAGGAGGGATAGCACTTCCGGTCGCTTTAACGAGATGGAAGGCCAAAACTCAGCAATCTTTTCATTTTTTACGAGTCAGATGAAAAGAGCTTAAAGAAGACTCGTCTTTTGAGGAACGAGTGATAAAACGGGTTAGCAGCTGATTCCAGGTAAGGGTTGGAATTTTCCAAGCACGACAGTGTCACAAGGATGGCTAGTGAAATCACTCTTCGCAACTGTTCCTCAAAATGGGTAAACAATCATATGGAGGTGAACGATCGGCCATTGGAAAAGTGGAGGTGACGGTGCAAACACGACCAAGGCTTTAATGGCTGATAATGTTACATTCATAGTGGTTATTTACCGGAAGATAGTTCATTTTTTAACGAGCTTAAACGTGGAAAAACACTGCTCAATCTTATGTTTATTTTTTAACGAGCATGAACTATGTGCTAAAACTGCTCGATTTTATGTTTATTTTTTAACGAGCATGAACTATACGCTAAAACTGCTCGATAATCCAGTCATATGATAAGAATGTCTCATGTAAGATGCCATTTTTTATGGAGCTTGCGCCTTACCAAAGCTATGCCCCGCATCCTTTCTTTATGCAAGTTCAGAAACGACTAATCCTACGAGTTTAAAGGGTTAGACCTACAGGTTTAAAAGGAGGACCTAAAAATTTAAAAAATAAATAGCCACCCCTTGCTTGCACTCAAAAAGGTTTGCATGCCCCCAGGCATAAAGTACGATTTCAAGGTTACCCCTTCTTAGTCCAATAAAACATTTGTTTTACCGGGAGAGGCCTACCTCTTTCAGGTTACCCAAAGATTGTTTCATCAATGCAGCGAACAAAACACTTCTTCGGTGGTGTCTACCGAGATAGACAAAGGTGAGTGACAACGAGCGCCAAACACATAACTTTAACAAAAGAATCTTATTCTAGAATAACCCCTCTTCCAAGACGGATGGGGTACAGACTAGTCATATTCTCCCGCGGAAACCTACCCTATACCCAAATTTTTCCTGCCGAAGCAGACCAGGACGCATGCCCCCTGGGTTCCATTCATTTCCCTCCGAATTACTCGTGCTCATCGGGAGGACGGATCGTGGGTTGAGACATTTCTTGCGTGAAGAGACCATTTAGGGAAGGCATATGACTATTTGCGATGCGTGATCCGGGAAATGAAAGCTGGTCCACGAGCTTGACCACTCTTCCTTCGTGCGGAAAACACATTACTCTAAAGAGTGAGGAGACGATGTCTCATATGCAATATATATAGTCTCGTCCAAGGAGTAGGTTATAATCCAAGGGTTCTTGAACGACCATCACGTTCATTTGAACGATCTTCCCTTTCAATGTGATAGGCACATTGGGGAGGATCCCTAAAGGTCGACTGGTTCCTTTATCATTGCCTGTCAGATTTCTCATTTCAGGAAAAAGCGCTAACGAACCAAGCGCTTTCCAAGCAGTGGAGGAAAGGATACTCAGAGATGCCCCTTCATCAATGATGGTGCCAGCCATGACCATTTTGTATATTTGGACGATAATTCTGAATGGTATGCTTGCTGGCAAACGGGGTCTGCCTAGTTGGTTCCAGTCGAAGGAGACAACTAGGTTGCTTGGTGGTGGGACCGAGTAAACGGCCGGGTATTTCTCTAACGAACTTCCTTCCTGCGATAAAGGAATGGGGGGAGTGCCTCCGTGCTCGTCGGAGTCTGTGTTGATGAAGAGAATTTGGATGGTGTCATCTTTATTCTCTTTAGTGACTGTATCATTCGAAGATAAATCCTCTGAAGGCAAGACCAGGTCAACTGCCGCCTCGACCTTTTGACTTTCGTCGGGTATGGATTCAGCTGGTTCATCTTCAATGACCGGCGCTTCAGCTGACCACTTGAGCGGGCTAGCTGGATTTTCAACTAACGAAGGACTCGGCAAGAGTTTTTTATATCCAGGAGGAAGTCGTAACGGTGACACCGGACGATCATCCAAAACTCTTTTCGCTTCGTCTAGGAAGGGACAACAGTGGATGGCGTGATCGCCTTCGCACAGTCTACAGGGAGATCTAGCTCTTCCTTTTTGTCCAAGGACTTCACTTTCTCTAGTTGACGGTATGCATTCAACATGGCTATCAGAGGTTGATGCCACCGGATTGTGCAAACGGGGAGACCAGTCCCTTAGTATCCGAGGGATGCAGAGACAATCTCTGTGGAAGTGGTCTCCCTTGCATATGACACATGGCGATTTAGGCCTAGTCAGTGCTGTGTGTGGATTTTTGTCAGACGACACTTGTTTGCCCCCAGTCGCTTTTGGCTCCTTCTTCTTCTTCTCTTTCTTCTTCTTTTCCTTCTTCTCCTTAGGAACTTGGTTTTTTGTTTTACCAGTTCCGTCAAGCGAACAAGAAGGAGGAGAGGAAGAATTAGAGGAAGTAGAAGGCTGGTGGGCAACTCTGGACTGGTCTAACTGTTGATTCGACTGTTCAGGAATAATGGTGTTCTGAACGACATTGGTTGAGAAGAGCCAGACCGGAAAGCCAATTGTCAGTCCTGGAAGCGACAATGTGGCCATATGGGGCGCACCAACATCTCCCCAAGAGGAGAAGGGACTAGGATTTCCACCAAGGGGGATTCCTTGGTTGGTGGGTTCCATTTTCTCAACCTAAAGATCAACGCAGGAAAAAGGGGTGTTTGTTCCATTTAAAATAAATTTTAACGACGCTTTAGACACAACTTGCTTTTTCAATTTAAAGAGTCGAGAAAAAGCTAAAGATGACTCTAGTCTCCTTCGATGTTTTAACGAGCCCGAAGTGACAAATGCTCGGATGGACTTTTTCCGTTATAGAGTCTGAAAAAGGCCAAAAGGAACTGCTCTGGAGTTCTAGGTAGAGGGTGTGCCAAACTTTTCACAAAACCGCAGAATACTTTTTAAGGTACGGGCGGTCAATCTTCCCGAATGCTGTGTTCAGTGCATTGCGATCAGTAGGGCGGCCGACACGGCTTCCTAAGGATAAAGGTTTTATGCCTATAGGGGTCTCCCAATATATACTCGACGGTACGTGGGAGCACAATCCGTACTGGCTCTATCGTCCCTCAGGAGGAATCACCCAACCATCAGCGAGATCGACAGTCACCAGCTTTTACTACGCCGGAACCCGTCTCTAGCCTAGACCTCTATGTTGTGCGTTAAGTTACAAAGCGTTGTTAAGCTCATTCAATTTATTTTAGGTTGATCTTTCTTAGAAGTTTGCCTTTTTGGATCACCACGAGATGTATGATACAATTCCTCAATGCAGTCTAAAGATGATAAGCAAGCTTTTATATCTTTTCAACAATGAAAATCCTAGCTACAAGGGGAAAAGGAAGATACAACTTTTCTCAAAGAGCATAGAGCACACTGTAATGCACTTTTCCCTAAATCAACACATGCAAACTATCAAAATGCAAATGTACAAATGCATGTATTTGTTTTCGCTTCCTTAATATTGATGCCTAAAAAGAAAGCTGTTGTACAAATTTGAATTCGATTTCAAGTGAAAACATAAACAAGTTCCTTTTCCAAAATCAAAAAGACGATTACAACACTTTATGATTTACTTGTTTCGACACTAGAAATTCATAAATTCAAACCAAACGACAAAAGTAAAAGCTAAATCAACTATGAACAGCAAACAAACTCACTCCTAAGATCAAAACGACACTTACGACAGGTCTAGATCTAAGGGCGACAGTATGACTAGTTTACTTTTGTAATGGGAAACTGCAAATGATGTAACAAATACACAAAGAAAAAATACAGTTTCTTTATACAACCGAGGTGGAATTGAGGCAAAGAAAAGGGGTTTCAGATAGGTACACTGACTGATAATAGGCTGCAAAAAACAGAGATAAAACTGAGCAAAAGGAAGCAGGGAACCACAGCTGCACAAGGCAAAGACTGATCAGCGCACTCCCAACACAGAGGTTTTGACATTCAGCACAGGTAGCCTTCACAAGACCTACGTTGAAATGCAGAACCTCTTCACAGAGTTTGCGCTGAAGTAGAAACGAGAGTTGTTTCTGGGTTCTGGGTTACGGTTTGCAGTTAAATCAACAGTTTTTGGCCAAATCAAGGCTATCAATTAGGTACAATTAGGAGGATGATTTAAAGGAGGACTAAGATCTATCACAAAGGGCTGTTAGAGCACTTGTGGATCATTTTGTTCAGATCATAAAAACAGGCCCAGTGAGTGGACTAGAGCGGCAGATCTCTACTTTGCACTTGAAAATGGCAAGTGCATTTCGATTCAACACTCCTGAGTTTATGAGAAGAACAACAATAGAAACACAAATAAACTAACAAGATACTCTCCCCAGCGGAGTTGCCATTTTGTCGTTGGGAAAAGTATCCAATACGGAATGCCCCTATCCCACTCTAAGAGGTGATAGTGCCTTAGCAACAAACAGGTCAACTTATTCGAGTATTCTTCTTTATGAAATGCAAGTGAAGAAGAAGGATCTAACTAACCTGTATCTTCCGCTAGTTTGTCAATCCAAATCACTCCTTTCTTCAGTAGCTCCCAGCTTCTTGCTCCTTCACCGGCCCGGCTTCACCAAATTCCTGCAAGATCACAAGAGAGAGAAACTACACAAAGATACAGATATACATTCATAAAAAGCTCAAGATCAGATTAAGCTAAACATGTAAGCATAACAAAACATCATTGGTATACAACATGTAGGAGAAACTAAAATAGTTTATTGATAAGATAATAAAGTCTAAGAGGAGATACAACCAAGTGAGTTCCGATCCAGCATCTACCTCCCAGCAAGGGAATCCCTTCTTCTCCTCCAACAAAGCATAAATCACCCAATGTGCTAATAACAATCTCAAACCAATAGCAATTCTCTGCAAAGTACAAAATTCCAGCCTCCTGAACCTCTAGGTGAGAGATCCATATATAGATGTAAGCAGAGAGGATGAGTCAGCTTATGTTTTGACTTGTGGCTTCTCTCTGTTAGTTCTTGCTTCGACTTGGAGGTTGAGAACCTCTTACTCATCACTAGTCGAATTCATTGAGGCAAGTGTCATTGGAGAAGATTCTGGAAGCTTCCAGGGTCTTTCCACCTCGTTGAATGAACTTGCCATTTGTCATTTCCTGCTCAGCGCACCCTGGTAGTGCTTCTACCTGCGTTGCAGTGCACCTAGCCAGTGTAATCTCTGCATTTCAGTGCAGACAGCTAGTGGAGCCTCTGAATTGATCTTGAATTGACTGTTTCTGAGTGGTTTTTGGTGGAGAACTTTTGGGATAAGCTGTCATTGGTTGACCTTGTTCCTCTAGGGGTAGGAAAAAATCATTTAGGGACTTTGGATCCCTTGGATTATGGACATTTCATGCTCAATGCTGTAAGGCACAAAAATGTCTATAACACAAAGACCCTGAGATGTTTTACCGAAGGAACATGTCCATACCACATTTCATAAGGAGTCTTGTTTCTTATAGCATTAGATGGAAATCTATTCTTTATATATGTAGCACACAGAACAGCATCAGCCCAAAATATTATCTTTACATTTTTGAATAAAAGCATGGATCGTACCATATTTAAGATTGTTCTATTCATTATTTCAGCTACACCATTCTGTTGGGGATTATAAGGTACAGTTGTTTGATGTTTGATCCCATGTTGGCAAAGATAGTTTTCAAATTCATTTGATGTGTATTCTTTTCCATTATCAGTGCGAATAGACCCAATATGAGATTGTGCATCATTTTCAATCCATTTATGAAAATTCTTGAATGTTTGAAAAGCATCATATTTGTTCTTCAATAAATAAACCCAACACATTCTGGTGTAGCCATCAATAAATGTCATGATATATTTATTTCCATTTGCATAAGGAACAGGCATTGGACCACATAAATCTGAATGAATGAGTTCAAGTTTCCTATGTGCTCTTGAATGTGAATCATGAAAAGACTGTTTGCTATGCTTTCCTAGAATGCAAGCATCACATAGCTTAAGTTTCCTAGGAATTGTAGGAAAACTAGCAACACCATTTTTCTTCAACAAGTGGAGATTGTCATAGTTCAAATGTCCAAATCTAGCATGCCATAACAAACTTGATGGAAGTGTACCTTCTTCATGATGAGAATTATATGAGAAATGTTGTGCATGAGTAGAGGTTCCTTGCAGTTTCAGAAGCCTTTCTTCTTCTATTCCCCTCATGAAAAGTGAGTGGTCAGATGATTTTCTTACCTCAAGCTTGCCATCAAACATATGAATGGAGTGACCTTGTTGGCGGATGTGAACCAAGGACATCAAGTTTCTCATGAGCTGTGGGAGATATAGAACATGATCTAGAAGAAATTCTGGAAGACCAAGCAGTTTAAGCCTGATTGTGCCAAGCCCTGATGCCTTGATTTTTGATTGATCTGCAAAGTATACTGCTCCATCAACATTGTCAGTGAAATCTTCAAAAAAATCTTTTCTATGAGTCATGTGACAGGTTGCTCCTGAATCAAGCAACCAATAATTTTTCCATGAAGCAAGTGAAGCATTAAACAAATCTTCATTTACTCCAATGTTTCATTGTGCCTCAACATGGTGAGCGGATTCAGGCGTTTTACCTTTTTTTGTATCATCAGTTTTACCTTTCTGTTGGTTTCTTTTCTGCTCAATTTTATCCCATGGTAGCTTGCATGTAGAGGCATCATGTGATCCATTTCTTTTGCAGAGAATGCAGTGCAAATCTGCCTTTTCTCCTTGATAATGTCTGCCCCCCCGCCTCTGAAATATCTTCCTCTTCCTCTTCATCCACCTCTTCCTCTTGTAGAATCTTGAGCAGGATGCTTTTGTTTATGAGCAAGGCACACAGTCTCTTCAGAAGATTCAGGCGCTACCTTCTTTCCAAAAGCTTTCACTCTTTTAGCAAATTTTTTCACAAGAGAGTCAAAGGTTATATCTTTGAGATTTCCATTTTCTTGAAATGACTCAAGATAATTGGAGTAAGTAGGATAAAGTGCCTTGAGAAAAGCAATAAGAGGAATATCCAATTCAACCTTAGTAGATTTGATGTCATGCATTATAGACTTTACTTCAGATGTAAGAGCAAGAGGATCATTATTTTGCAGTTCAAGAGTGAAGAGTTTAATCATGAGTTGAACAACTTCAAGTGTAGAATGTGAGTCATAGAGTTCTTTCAGCTTTTGTAAGGCTTCAAAGGCAGTTGAATATGATGAAATATGGCGACTCACCTCTTCATTTACAGATGTTGTGATTAATGCATAAGCTTTGCTGTTCTTGTTTTCCCAAATGACGAGCTCTTTGTCTGAGGTAGGCTGTACTGGGTCATTGTCTCCTTCTCCGACACACACTCCTTTCCACAACTCATTGAAAATGAGGGTGTGTTTTGTCATCCGGGACCATTCAGGATAGTTCTCCTTGCTAGTGAGAACTATTCCCACAATAGATATGATTGAATGCATTGTAAAATCCAAGAGCTTTATAAATACTTCTGCTGCTAAAAGAAAATTGATTCTGATATCAAAATGTATTTTGGCCTCAAACAATATATTAAACACAGTCAAACGTAGGAGCGTTAACTATGTTAGTCACTTTGAAAACAACTTTATGAAAACAACACTATGGTAGTCCAAACAACACTATGGTATAATACATATGTATGTATTATCAAATAATACAAACATTATACCTCGCTGCCCTAAAAATCTTCACCACATATATGCCATGTCCATCATATAAAAGGTAATGTGAAAAAAGGCTAACACGCATATACTGTTACCATTCAAAAGTACCATTAAAGCACAGATCCACTTCAATCTCTCCACGACGAGACTCCGGAAAACTGCCAAAAATTACAGAGCGAGCAATCCAGAGCCAGACTGCTCAAAAGTTGTCAAAAACACAATAAAATCACAGACAGGGATCGAGTCACGAGTGCAACATTGGTGAGTTTCCATACAAGCCAAAAATTCACAGATTTCAATCAAATCGGTGCACTAAATGCAGGAAAAAGAACCCAAAACTTCGAATTTTTTAATACTTATACGTCTCAGACCCGGTCGAGCTTCTTACAACCGATATACCTCGTTTTAGCGTGCAGTTGACACCCGACTTCCTTGTCGACGTGTCAATCGGTCCATCTCAGAAATTGCTTCTAAATACCAGAGAAAGAGAAATCGAGCCAGTCTTTAGATTCAAACAAGTGAAGAGACAAAATTCTTGACAGAAAATGTAACACCAATACAGTTATGTCTCTGTCCTCCTTTGATCCATACATAGTTCAATTATCTCTCTCTCCATACGCTCTGTCATTGCTCAGCTACAACTCACACTAAACAAGATTTTGAACCAGCAGTCCCTATCAGATCAGTGAGCCAGAGTGAAGTTGAAGAAAACTAGCGATGGTATGACATCCAGCTTCGGATACGATGGATCGGGCAGTGTGATTTCTAGTCATCAAAGTAGTTTTCATGGATCAAGCTTTAGCAATGATGGGTTGTCTGGTGCCTTTGGCACAGGTGACGACAATTACAGGGGTGCACACGATCACGCATGATATCCGGCATATGAAAGCCCACCTCTTATCGTTCATAGTAAGCATGAATGTCTGAGGAGAGCCTCTTGTAGAGCTAAGAGGATTTGGTGGACTCTGAACATTTGGAAATGGGGCTCAACTATTCCCAGATTCTGAGAGCAAATAGATTGTTTGTTCAGGGAATCTCTATACGAAAATCGTAAACCGGCGTTTCAGCAGCGTATGGGAAAAACGCAGTATATTTACACAGGATGCGCTGTTTGATAGGGTCAGCAGTATTCAAGGAGAGCAGCATAACAGTAGGAAGGCTTGATAGAATTTGGCACCAATGAATATATGGGCAACATATTGCATGGAGCATGCTTTGTATGGAGTAGAGCGCAGGTAATGGAATACAGAACGTAGGCAGTACAGGCACTCAGACAAGGGAGTTACAAGGCACAAGAGCTAAAAAAAGGCGCTGACTCTAATACCATGTCAGGCCAGGTAGTAACTCCACAAAGCAAAAACTGATTAGTATTATTCATTCAATCAGGTAGGTCTGTTATATAAATGAGGGAGAGACTGTTCAGTTCATCTCCTAATGACTATTCACATTTCTCATTTATTTATTTACAATAATACACCCAATCACAAGGATTAGGTGTCAAAAATCTTGACTTGTAAATGCTATTGGTAGAATTTCCCAATTTAAAGAAGGTTCACTTGATGTTTCTCCCTCTGTCAGGGAACATTTAAAGATGGAAATTTACCATAAAGTTTAGAAACCTTTGCGAATCTCATTGGTCCCTAATATGTAAACTGTAAAATGTTTGGAAATAATTTTATAAAACTATTCAAATTTATAATGATTTTCTAGTTTATAAAATATTAGCGATTTTTTAGAAAAAATAATTTTATACTATAAAATTTGGGAAAATAATTTTCTAAAATAAAGGAAATTAGTGAATCAAATTTTTGGAAAAAGCATGGAAAATTAGCCCGCCTACAAATATTATCCCCTAAAATTCCCTCCCCCCTCCCCACCAACTTGTTCCATGTACTGACACCATTGTTTCTCCTTCTTCATTTGTCCTTTTCCTCTCTCTAGTTTGTTGATATTCTTGCTCTATTTTATAAATTATTTGGAGGCTTTTTATAAAATTTATCTTTAGAATCTTATCCTTTGATTGAGGTTTTTCTAAAAGAAGTGGCTGAGATGATTGTTTAATATCTGAACTTTGCTCCATATTTTGGGTTTTTTCCATTACCCTAGTGTACCTGTTGACCAACCTTTCAATATTTGGTTTGGATACATATACATACAATGTATAACCTTGTTTAATCCTTTTATCTGATATAATTTATATCAATCATAAGGCCAAATTTCTCCTTAAGAAAAAATTATCCATCTCATTAATTCATCCACCTATTATAGAGAAACTCTTGTATTAACCAAGAATGGGCACACCTCCTTTTTCAATTTAAATATAGCCTTATACTTATTGGAAATACAATCAAAGAGATCTAAATTTAAACTTTGTCTGATGTATTCTATATAAAAAAAATCCTCATGGAAGGAAACGTTGGGAGTCGATAAGGTGGAAGTTAATAGACATATACCCTGATTTTTGTAAAATCCTTAAATAAATATCAATCTCCAACTTTAGTGTTTGGACTGCATTGAAAATTTTTCTTTATCAAGAAAAATGATGGGAGGATATTCTTCAAACATCTAAATATATACAAGTGACATGAATTTATTGACATAACCTAAGAGTCCCTATTCTAAGGTTGTTTTCTAACAATAGGAGTCCAATGGATAATAGCATTTGGACTTCCTCCCTCATCTTGAAGGTTTAAATGGAGACTAGAAAATTTCTCAACTTGAAAATAGAGGAACTAATAGACTAAAAAGGATTCATACTAAAGAAATTAGTGATTATTTATTGAGACAACTAGAAATTAATTGCATCTGCAAGATACTAACTAAAGTGGAATTTAATAAAAGATTTATTTACAAGGAAGATAGATGCTAGGAATCTATTGATAGGCAAAAATGACCATTCAACATTTTAAGGGATACCACCCCATCGGGAACTTAAAGCATATCCTTTTATGTTGAAATGGGGGTTCTGATTGGTTGAACTAGGTCCAATTGCCCTTTCTCTATCTCTATTACCTTAAAGTAAATTTTTAGTTGCCAACAAAGAAAGAGAAATCGGATTATCCTTCCTTCTAAGCTCAGAAAAGGAAGAAAATCCTTAAGCTGATATATAACTCAGCCAAACTAGAAATATGCTTGGCCTCTTTAAGAAGAGGACTTCTAGAAATGCAAAGTTAAAGTAAATGCATATTAAACATCTATCTACATGACTAATCTAAAATAGAAAATCCTATCTCGAATTGGAATGGGATAGCCTTTTCCCAATCCGAGAGAAAGCTAATTAAAACAGGGGAAGAACTTATATAATTCATCATGTGATTTTGTATTAATTAAAGGAAGTAGTTCACATTAACTAATAAAAGTGAAAGAAAAATAAGCCTACAAATGAATAATAAATATCTATCAGTCACCATAGAAATACTTCAACGAATTAAGATTGATTTCGATCTCATTCTACCCTACAAAGATAAATTTAACAAAGCTTCAAAAGAAACATCTCAATGACACGACAATAGTGCATAATATCAAAGAAACATAATATTATTTAGAATAAAGATCAGAACCAATAATGAAACTTTAATAGAGAGACAAAAACCATGCATTCCGATAATAGTACACAAGAATAAGAATTAATTAAAATGATGTCAAAATTTTATTACCATAGTTCCAAGAGTATATTTAGCCCTTAATGAAATTGCTTGCAATAGTGCGAAGTCCCTTTATAATGGAGCCATAAATTCTCTACAATATCTACAATAAAACTCTGTTTTTTACAATAGTGAGAAAGTAAAAATCGAATTATTACAGAGTCCCTTGTGTGTGATCGTGACCTTTCTGATATTATTGAAGAGATAGGTATGTATACATAGTTTCAAATTTAACAGAACCCTTCAGTTTCCCAACAAATGAGAAATAAAAAGTAAATGAATCTAGAGGTTTTGTATTTTTTTGAATCATAATCTGAACTTAGGAGGTCTCCAAAGCTTCATTTGAATCGGATTTGAATAGTCTTCAAATGATGGAAGGGAATTTTCCAACAGAATCCCTGAATGGCCTTTACAATAGTCTTTGCCTTTCTTTAGCATTGTAGTGGATCATCTATTCAATTTCAATAGGAAGTCAAATATCTTCCATAATTGACCTTGGGTTTATCCCTATAATTCAAATAACGGAACTCATCATCGTTTTATTGGAAATAACCATAATAATAACCAATCACAAAGAAAAACCAAAACAGATAACCCAAGAACCTTATAATAGTGACTTTCCATAACTTTATAGCAACGACCAAACCAAAGCGTGACAAGTGGCAAGCACGATAGATATCAGAGGTTTTGAGTTATCAGAGTTTTAACATGGCACACTTTGCAAAACTTATGATATATGGAAAGTTTTGATGAGGAGAAGACACAATATTTTATTAAGTCATTGTGATAAAGACCATCGGATCTGCAACCATATTGGAGATCAAAATATTAGTCTTATCAAAGATTTTAGATGTGTGTCATTCCAAAAGTTTTGATATACTAGCAGATCTGATATCACAATTAAACCAAATCTTAAATCATATCAGGTCCGACATATTGAAGATTGGTACATATCGGAAGTCGGAGGGGAAGACACATTGGGATATTGGTGATGGAGAGAATATCAGAGGTTAGAGTGGGAGGTTACATCGCTTATCGGAGATTGGAGGGAGTGATGTATCTGAGTTTTTAAAATATTTCTTAGTTGAAAATCTCTAATCGCCAACACTTAGGAGTGGAAGTAATGATGTGGCAGGTGGATCCTACCACCAGTTATATTATAATATGGTCAAACTTTGGTTTATAATATGTTTGTTTCAATATTTCATATTAAAAGGATCATTTCCATATGTTATAACATGAGCTTGGTCTCGGGGGCTATTTATCAATTAATCTTAATTAATTAAGATGTTTAAAACAAAAACTTATTTACAAAGTTTATTAACAAACAAACTTAGGCAAACTATAAAAATAAAAAAAGTGTAAATAAAAAGAAAATTAGATTTGAAATGAAGCAATCATAGTCAAAGCCTACATGCAATGCAAAAAATGGTCCATGTGTCTATTATGGTAGAATAAAATGGGGGTGTTGTGTTTTTACTACAACAATGGCGACACACTGGGAGAAGCAATCATCTCTATCATAAAGATACAGATCCTAGTTTAAAAATTAAGGAATTATAATTAGATAATTTGAAATGCTCAAACTTAGATATCTTAAGCATTTTATCCCTATTATATGTTGTTAAAAATATATATATATATATATATATACCACTATCGTTCATGAACTTGTAAAAATTCCCCCATGAATTCAATGTTTTAGTAAATTTATATGTACAACCCTCAACTTAGTTGGACATCTATTTGCGAGTAAACAAGATAATCAAGAAAACACAGTATTAATTTAACCTCCATACCATAGGCATGACCACTGCTACCAGCAAGTGTCTATAGCTTCAACGGGGATGCCTCTTAACCCTTTTAGGTGTCAGTGTCCCATCTATTAGGAATAAATGCATAGTTGAAAAAAATCATATTAAACTTATTTGAATGCCAATTGAAGATCATTGTCCTGGCTTGGTAACCAAAAAAAGAAAAATGTTGTTCACAAGATCTAACATGGTAAACAAGACGGCTCGTGATGAGACCTCTTGTCTCTCAACCTTGTGGTCGAAAGCCATTACCTTGGCTTGGTGACCAATAATGGTAATGTCACAATGTTAGAACTTATGATCATGGTAGGTTGGCTCGTGATGAGACCTCCTATCCTTCAATTGACCATTTTTGTTTTTATGTTTAAATATGGTTATTGTTAATCTCATAGAGATTAATTAATAGATGGGGTGGCATATTGCTCCTTAAGAGCAAGGGATGGCATAAAAATCTTTAAGCTGACTACTATTCACTTGACTAAACTTTTTTTCCAAAAGAACTCATGAACTTAAGTAGTTGTTGTTAAATGTGCTTTACTTTATTTAAAGGTAGGGGTTAAGATAGTTCATTAACAAATAACTGAAATATTTAAACTCAAAAAACAAAAAACCAGGAACTCTATTAGTTAGGAAAGTTGAAAATGAACATAATGAAATCATTTTCATTGAAGTGATCCTTAGAGATTAGGTTCTGTTAATATAAATTAGAGCATAAAAATGACTCACCCAATGATTATGCAAGCTGAAAGAGAAAACATTACTCCATTTTATTATGAAAAGAACTGAAAAGACAATCCAACTAAGCCTAAAATGCTGATCAAATTAGAAAGACGGAAATCAAGAAAACAAACCTTGAGATACATCTTACAAGATAAATAGAGGATTACCATAAAAAATGAGATTATGTTGATTTTATCTTGTATGATGATTTGTTATGAAAGCTCTTTTTTTTCAAAGCATAGTTATTAATTTAGAGATATTGTTGTATGCTTTGACAGGGGTTTTCTTACTTTTGCAAATGTTGCTTAAAGATAGTTTGTGAGTCTTTATAGATTCAAAGTTAAGAATAAGACTGAAAATCGATTTCAAAATGTACGCAAAATTAGAAAAGAGAAAACTCCCTAAAATCATATGATGATTGTTCTTCCGAAATGTTAATTGCCATCAAATCTTAATCTATAAATCAAATACATGGGAACCTACAAAAATAAAAACAAAATATAAGAAAGGAATAATGATTAAAAAAGAAAATAAAAGCTAAAATAAAACTCAATCCAGATGAGGATGAACATATAAATGTGTACCTGGAAGAATTTGATCATACTTTTACCTGATGAATCTTCATTTTATCCCATGTATTAATAAGAGTTCAAAACCAACTTCTTATTCAATTTAAAACTACTATTAAACTACACCTAATCCTAATCTAAAAAGAGGATTAACAATAAGTGAAATTGTACTTCCATTGAAGCCATTCAAGCATCTTATTTTCTGCATGAATATATACATCAAACATTAGTAACAAAAGTGTAATTCTACTTAAAACAAAAGAAATAAAACTAAAAACATTATGTAAATCTATTTTTAGTGTATCTACAAGAAGCAACTTATTTACAAAATCCTTTCCCTGAAATTATTCCAAACATTTGCCAACAGGATCATAAAATTCAAGATACATTTCAATTGTTGCTTGAAAAATATTCAGGGAAAGAGGAAACAACAGGCTCATGTTAAATGATAAGTCTTTGAATATCATAATCTACGATCAACAAGGAATTATATGTACATTACTAGAAACTCTCTTTTTAGATAAATCGATAAATCATGGGTAGTAATATAGAAAATTTCTAGAGGGATTACATGGCTGGACAATATATAATGATAGGCTCTCAAATGTCAACATTCTCGAAAAAACAATTTGAAAATCAAGAAACAAATTTTCTATACATAATCATCAAATGGAATCTAAGAATAAGCCAATATTCATGATTGAAATTTTCAAATTGATTCTCAAAAAATATTGATTAATACATTTGATGAGGAACTAGATTTGTGTTGCTTATAGTACTAGCATAGTGTGCTCAAAAAATAAAAAATGAAATTTGAAAAAGAAACAACTAAAAACCGAAACAATGAGAAAAATAAAGACGATAATATACCTCTATATTACAAATAATGGTACAACATAGCGGGAGTCTGTTTGTAAATATTTCCTTCTCACAAGTGATTACAAAATTAAATCATTTTGTGTCCATTCACTTGTAGAGATGGGAAAAACTCTAGATTATGATCCCAAAAAGGAATGTCATCATTGTAGGAATCATAAATTAGGGCAGATTCAAGATTGTTGAAACATCATGATGATTGAATGACTGAGATTTTATTGAAACATTTAAATTAGCATTATTTTCATCTACAAAATAGATTTACTTAAAGAATTGATTTTGAAGAAGAAGAATAATGAGGTTCAATGTTTTCACCATTATGAAAAATTTCATTAATATCCTCTTTTCCTAAATCAAAATCAGACAGAGAATTAACAGAATTGTAAGTGACTAAATTTTCTCTATCCCTATCAAAACTTATTTATAATTAGAAAATGGTAACTCCTTTTATCGTGTGAATTGTTATCAATGAGAGGAGCAGCTGAATTATTGTTTAATGAATTATCAAATAAACCAGGATACGAAGAAAAGTAAGAATTTGAATTTACAACCCTGTGAATTTCTTTATTAGAAAAATGTTACTCATTTTCCAAAATGTGTTTCAAAATCTTCTTGATTTGCATGATTGTAAACTTTGGGATATTGATCCTTGTCCTCATTGCTAGAAGAATTAGATTTGTCATTGCTTAAAATATTATCAGGAGGAAAATAGTGATTTTTGTTCATTTCTGGTTGTAATTGTTCATTCAAAACAACATTATTTATTTGGGAAGAACCATTTTTCTCCTGAAATTATTCATTGGGAATTCTATTTTCTAGAAGAGGATCATTATTGATAGTTTGACAACTTGATTTTTCAATAGAAGTAAATGAATTTGCTGATTCTTGATAAGGAATACAAGGGAGGGATATCAAATTTTCAAACCAAGCAATTAATTGAAATTGAGGAGGTAAATCTTTGGACTAAAATTACATTAAAATTAATTTGAATATAATTAAGAAATCATCCAATGACTCACCTTCCATCCTATGCAATTTGGTTAATTGATTACACACATTTTTGTAATCATATCATTGAAAGGCATGAAAGAAAATTTGTGAATATTCGTCCCAACTATGTACAAAGGAAACTAGAAGAGATAAGCACCAGTCCTTAGATTTTTCTATCAAAGTAAGAGTAAAAATCGTCTAAATATTATCTTCATCAATATTAAAATTATTGCAACTTAAAATAAATTGAACAAGATAATTATAAGGAGAAGTATTACCATTATATTTTACCATAGATAGGATCTTGGCGGCCTTTATCAGAGTGATTGTTGGATTAGGTCTACTAAAACAACTCCATGGAGGTCTTTTAAATGGAGCCATAGTAGTAAGAAAAAATTTCAAAGCACAAAATCTTGAAAGAAAACAATATACTATGGCCCTCCTTCTAGCGCCAAAAATGTTGATAAGAAAAAATGACACTTCTACATTTTAAAGCAGACCACCTAGTCAAGAACTTAAAGCAATTCATTTTCTGTTGAAATTGTGGTTCCAACTACTTAAGCTAGGTTCATTTATATTTTCTATATCTGTATTATCTTAAAGTAAATCTTTTAGTTTCCAACAAAGAAAGAGCAATCAGATTAGCCTTCCCACTGAGCTCGGACAAGGAATCTTATCGTTAAGATGATCTATGGCTCAGCCAAGCTAGAAATATACTTGGCCTCTTTAAGAAGAGGACTTATAGAAATGTAAAGTTAAACTAAATGCAGATTAAACATGTATCTGCATGACTAATCTAAAACAAAAAAACCTATCTCGAATTGGAATGGGATAGCCCTTTCCCAATCTGATAGAAAGCTAATTAAAATAGGGTAAATACTGATATAATTCATCATTTGATTTTGTATTAATTAAAGGAAGTATTTCACATTAAATAATACAAGTGAAAGCAAAATAAGCCTGCAAATGAATAATATATAGTTATTAGTCACCACAAGAATACTTCAACAAATTAAGATTGATTTCGATCTCATTCTACCTTGCAAAGATAACTTTAACAAAGCTTCAACAACAAAATGTCAATGACACAGCAATAATGCATAATATCAATGAAACATAATAATGTTTAGAATAGAGATCATAACCAATAATGAAACTTTAATAGTGAGACAATAATCCTACATTCTGGTAATAGTACACAAAAATAAGAATTAATTAAAACCATGTAGAAAGTTTATTACCACAGTTCCGAGAGCAGCTCTTGTTAAAGAATCAAGGGCAATTAGGTGTAGTGTGATTCTTCTTTTACTTGATCATAATTTGTGGAGTCTTTTTACTTTTTTCTTGTTAGCGTAATCTTCTTCTTATTATTATTGATGCATATGTGTGTACTTCATCAACGGTTACCAAAACATAAGAACAAGAACACAAGATGTTGGCACTTTGCCAGGGCCAAAACCTCTCTTCTCTTGAGAGGGAACCCCTTCGATAAATTTCTCTTATTGAAGCTTCTTAAAGATCAATTCCAAACCCTATACCCTTGACAAGAATATCCTCCAAGCACAAGTCAAGTCCTTCCTCCTTTCTGCGCTTGGTTCTCTGACACTTCCTTCTTCCGACACTTCGTTTCCTAACACTTCATTCTTCAGGCACTTTGTTTCCTAGAGCTTCGTCCTCCTTCCAACTGTTGGTAGATAGTGTTGCACTTACTCTAGAAGAGATACATTTGATGATACCTTTTCCTTATAATGATCCCTTCCTCCTCTTCACCAACCAACGAACTTGTATGACTGTAATGGGAGGGTTGTTACAACAATAGAGACAACCTCCTTTTTCTTCACACATGTGACTATATTCCTTGTGAAATTTACCTCTTCCTTCTTCACTTGAGATAGCTCCTTATTAGATTAACTGAGAGGTATTATAGGCCTACTTATATTTCCCAAATAACAAAATTATGTGGTTGTGATATAGTGTTGTATGACCACAAGAAGAGGTTATTTCCTTCACACGTGTGATAGTAATAAGCCCTAGAACAAACCTCTAAGGATCGGTGTTTATTCCTCCTTCATTGTCATTGGAGGCCCTTTTCTTTTCCTTTTGTTACCCTTTACTTGAATCCTTACTTAGCTGATTTCAGAGATGTGTGCTTGAAGTTATGAGGGAGTGGACAACCTCTATTTATAGAGGACCGCCCCTCCTTTTCAATGACTTGTAGATTATAGGCCAACTTGTCTAATTTGCTTCGGATGGCTTCTTTTGATGGTACCATTTCTTGGAGGAGAATTGAATTTTCTTGGAGATGTCTTCTTTGACTTTAATACATAATTTTACCTATAGTAAAATGCCCTTAAGGTCTACCCTTAAGGTCTTCAACATAATTCTTTTAACTCCTTGACTCACTTATAGCACTTTAACGTATGCTAGACCTATTTCAATGAGAAAGAAATTCATTGACATATGTTATAAAAATAATATTTATTTTCTTGAATAAATATAAATATCAAAAGTACATTTATGAAGGCTAAACCTAGTTACATTTCCTTCAACACTCCCTCTTAACTAGGGAGGTATTCATACAACATTACAAGGTGTTTGGCTATTTTTAAATCATGAAGAATTCACATAAGATGAATTGGATTGGAAATCCATCTATTATAGCATCATAGTAACGAACATTATTTCCACAACAATGCCTTGAATGACACCTCTATCTCTTAATAGATCAAAGCACAATGTTGGTGAGACCAATGACTTATAGACACCTTAGTCATTGTATCTCAAGGTACATACCCACCCAAGTGTTCACTGAATATGACCTTCTAGGACTATTTTTATCTTGGGTTCCTAGCCCTCAAAGAATATCGGTCCTCTTGCATACTCTTTTCTTGGATGCCCTACACATCCTCAAAAGTATCAAATTCTAGATGATTACCCAATCCTCCCATTCTTTCTTCCCAAGTGAAGATAAGAATGTTGTCTCTATCACTTCCTCTCAATTGAGGAAGACATGCCCAAGTATCCTTTGACAAGATACTTTTTCAAGTTCCTTTGTAGTTGGGAAATTTTTATAACTCCCTCTTAGCTAGGGATTTGTCCGTTCATCAACAAATTTCTTCTTCATGCATCCTCCAGCTGCTTGATCTCCTTCTTTCCTTTGACTTCTTCTTGGTAGGGCACCATCCATCTATCACTTTCCTTCCTAGTTTGTCATGTCATTGCTTCCTTAGTGGAAAGTCGTTTTCTTGTCATATATTAGGTTCTCTTATCATTTGTCCATGCTTTAGAATACTCTTCTCATAGATTCTTCGTTGTACATGCTTTGATCTAGTAGCCCTTCACGACTTCATCCTAATATTGCTTCAACATTAAATGGTACATTTTTTGCATGGATTCTTCATCATGAAATATTTGTAGAGTAGAATCAGTTATCTATACCTTTCATATCTCCAAGGCCTTCATAGGTGTCAAGGTTCCTTTGATATTTTCCTTTCCTAGTCAAAGTTGTCCTGCCTTATTTAGGGAGATGTCTTCAATGGATCTTCATCAAATAGTGATTCTTTGTGATCTTGGTGTTCTTAACATGCTTGATCTCTTTCTTCATTTTATTTTTCTTGGATATATTAGTCAATCACCTTATGCTCCTTGTGGGAGCACTTCTTCATTGCTTGCTTCTAAGACTAGTCAACATTCCTTTTTCACTTGCCTCTTAGTCAAGAATATTATACTCCTGATGTGAGTAAATTTCTTTTTCACCTTCATTTAATTGTAGTACATTCCTTCGAGCATATCATTTTTTAAAGATATTATTGCATACTTGATCATGTCATAGAACTATTGCCATGACTCAATAATATGCATATGATAACATGACTAAACTTTGATGCGTACATACCTCATATTGATTCTCCTTTGATCATCCTATCTTCAATTGATTGTCCATGGTGTGGCCCTTCTCGCTTCATCATAGCTTGCCTACATATCATCCTTTTTCTTGAATCCCATGAATGGGACTCCCAATGTGACATCTTCCTTTGATTATGAATCTTCTTTTGAAGATTCCGTCAGAGGATCTTGAAGACCATTTCTTTGCAAATGTTTATTTCTTTTGATGATGGATTTCTTCTAATATTCTTAATCATGATAGATTTTATTTCATTGTGGATGAGGTCTTATACTAGGTATGATCCTTCTACATGAATATCTTGAGCTATATCTACCATGCTCCTATATTTTAGAAGATATTTCTAGCCATGCATTTTTTTCTCATTTATAAATTCTTCTTCTACATGAGTATTTTGAACTCTATGTACATAATTCTTGTAGATTCTAGAAGAGGTTTCTAGCCATGTAATTTTATTATATTCCTACATGCTCCTGTACTACTCAAAAATTTGAAAAAAGACTTTAAGTAAAGAGTTTGACTTAGTCATAGTAGAGATCTGGAGGATCTTCCTGATTTTTCTTATTTTCTTCTTATTTCATGTCTTGAGTCATGTGAGCATATTCCCTTTTTATTTTGTTGTTGCTATCCTTCTTTAGATTAGGACAATTCCTTTTGTAGTGTCCATGTTCTTGGCATCCAAAGCATTAGACTTTGGACATATCTTTGTTGTTTGTTCTTTGTGGACCAAATTTTCCCTTTCTCTAGGCCATGGTAGCAAATGCTTGCTCCTTTGATCTCACATCTTCCTTTGCTTTGAGTCTTGTTTCCTCTATCTTGCATAGCGACTACATTTCACTTAATGGGGTGGCTTACTTCTTGGAATATATTCTTGATGTGAAGTTGCCCCAATCCTTAGGTAGAGCATTAAGTAATACAGTTGTCATTTCTTTGTCAGATATGACTTCCCCTATCTCTTGAAGTTGATCCCTCATCTCAAATATCTTCATGAAGTAGGGATCTATTCCTTCCTTTGATATCTTCATTTTGTACAATTCATTTCATAGACATATCACTTCTCCAGTTGTGGTTACCGAGAATAGCTCTACTAGTTAGTTATAGATTTCTTTTGATGTTTCAAGTTTGGAGACATAAGGAATGAGAGAGTCTTTGATGGATTCTATTAGAATCATTTGAGCTCTTGTCTCATCCTTATTGTACTTTTCTAAGGCTTGAGTTTTTTCCTTAGCAGGAATAGTGATATTCCCTTTGATGTGTTCTAGAAGTTCATTCTCCTTGATAAGTAAATCAGTTCGCTTCTTCCATGAAAGAAAGTTATTAGTACCTACCAATTTGTTGCTTTCCTTGTGTAAAGACATTGACGTATATTCAGAAGGGGACACATACTTACTTGATATATTTTGAGATGTAGTGGACTTTCTTTCTCCTTAAATATTTGATGGCTTGCCTTACTTAGATCTTGATGTTCTTCAAGTTTCTTTTTCCAAGTGGGCTTGCTCGATGATGACATTTGCTTTATGACTTGTAGCTTGATGTGGGCCCTTCTTTGATTTTCTCTTCTTGTAGGTGCCTTTATGTAAGGCTCTTCTACTTTATTTGTAGTCTTCCTTGATGAATGATAGATGATAGACCTTCTTTTCCTTGAAGTGATTGAGACTTCTTGGCTTGATTCTTAAAATTTTGTAGATGTACTTCCTTGATTAGTGTTCTCGATATGCCCTTTCCTTGATGTGTCATCTTTGCTTCGATGCCATGTTAAAGAATCAAGGGAAATTAGGTGCAGTGTGACTCTTCTTTGACTTTATAACAATTTGTGGAGCATTTTTACTTTTTCTTGTTAGCTTAATCTTATTCTTCTTATTATTAATGCATGTGTGTGTACTTCATCAAACTGCTACCAAAACCTAAGAACAATAACACAATATGTTTTCTCTCTACTAGGGCCAAAACCTCTCTTCTCTTGAGAGGAAAATCCTTTGCTAAATTTCTCTTATTGAAGCTTCTTAATGATAAATTCCAAGCCCTAGACCATTGACAAGAATATCCTCCAAGCACAAGTGACTCAATTCCTTCCTCCTTCATGTACTTTGTTCCCTGACACTTCCTTCTTTCGGCACTTCCTTCTTATGACACTTCATCTCTCGAAACTTCTATAAAAATTTCACCATAGATTAAACTGATTATGAAATGTACTAAAGAAAAATACTTACTCTACTTCTACAATCAAACTTGTGGAAGCTTAATCGATTTTGAGCAAGATCAAATAGAACACATATAATAGAGAAGAAGATTCAATCACACATGAAACACATAAGAATACTCTAGGGAAAAGCCTCAACTAAAAACCCCGCTATCTGTATTATCATATAAGTGGAAATATCTCTCGATTACACAAAGCTTTAGCTCACAAGCTATCCAACTCTCAGTACAATCCCTCACTGCTACTCATAGATAGAATAGACAACACATATGCCTTCCTTCAATCCTCCAAGACTCCTATTTCCTTGTGCAGTTTCTCTTGGGTCCTCAAGCTGCCACCAATGTGTAATAGTCCCTCACACACTACTTTGACCTCTGAAATAACTGTGCAATCCTGAAGGAGTGAATTCCTTTTGCATGGATGAGTTTCCTTTATAGGAAAATTCCTCCAAATGATAGTACATTATCCCTTCCTTTAATCTCAACTGGGTCTTTCTCTGAACTAACATGCATGAGTTATTTATGAGAGAATATTCAGTTATCTGGAGAAAACTAGTTGCATGCATGCATGCATTAACTAATTGAACTCACAATTAGTTCCTCAAACTATTTGGAACTAATTTAACTGGACTTAACTTAGTTAACTGAGCTAACTAATTACAATTCAAATACAACTCATCCTTATCTCTTTAATTAAGGGATAATTTCCTCAATCAAAGGGATAACTGTTGCATGTCTTCACCAAGACTTCATGTTTGATTTTATCCAACTAATTAACTCAAGATGAATTAATTAATTATTTTTCAAGCAACTGCTAAGACCAAATTCGAATTTTAATTCTCAATTTTAATTCACGGACTAATTAAAATTGGAATATATCCTGAAATTCTATCTATAGAAATGATATTTTTAGCATTTCTATTTTATCGTTTCTTGTTGCTATTTTCAACACTGGTACTGGAAATGCTATCTATAGCAATGCTATTTATATAATTTCTATTTTTAGCATTTCTTGTTGCTATTTTCAACACTCCCTCTCAACAAGAAAGGCATTCAACTCGAACCTGATCCTGAACCTTTGGAATGTTATGCATGCAACACTTCTCTCAAGTTTTGTTGCTCCAACAACTCCATAAACAAAAATATCCAACCTGAATAAGAATGATGCCTCTGTCATCAAAGTCTTTGATTGTTATTGCCTCTGTCGACTGAAAACTCTACACCTCTTTGCCTTTTAGTATCTGACTGCTCTAGCCTCTGTCACTTTGATCTCTCACTGCATCAATCACATTGATTCCTCCTACTGCATCCATGTTGCTACTAGTCCTTTCTCCCAACACTGCGTCCACACTGCACTTCCTCTCATCATGTTGCATCGTTCTCCCCACTATTGCACTACAACTCAGTTACTGAGAAGTAAGTAACTGATCTCCCAACTGACCTCCCTATTGGGCTAGAAACACCCTCTGATGCTGAAGCTCCCTCTGTCACTCCATCTGCATCTGTCACTACCCACTCAGCCAGTCCTGCTACTCCTCATCGGGGCTCCTGTAGCAAGGTCTAATCAAAGAGGCTGGGTACCTCAAGGATCCTGCCCCTATTTCAGCCCTCTTGGGACTATCACTTCACATCGCCCCACCTCACACCTAGAGGTATGGCTGCATGTGATCCCTCTTCCCACTTGGATTGAAATTCCCCCCTACTAGATGTCTCTACATGTGTGGATGCCTCCACTTGATCTCCTCTTGGCTTCTCCAGTTGTGGCTGCTTAACAACCTCCTGAAGCTACTTCACCAATTGTGGCTCCTCCACAATTGTCTGATACTTCTTCTGGTGCTACATGTTGAGAGGTAATGTACTCTCCCTCTCAACCACCAAGTCTCAATAGTTTCCTTGCTCCTTAAGGCCTTGCATGCATCTTGAACCTCAAGAGCATACAGGTTCTTGACTCGTGAATCGATCTGCTTCACTTGTCTTGTGGTGATGTGTCTAAGGAAAACCTTTCCCCTACTGAAGACAACAATGTAGCCTTTGTCCTCCAACATCGCAATTGATACCAAGTTCTTCTTCAGTCCAGGCACATACTTCACATCTCTCAAGGTGATGTGAGCTCCATGCTCCCTCTGAAACACAACTGTGCCCATTCCTGAAACACTATACTTTTCATCATTACCCATCTCTATGCACATTTGGAGGTCTTTCTCCTCCAAGGTACTGAACAGACTCTTATCGTTGATCATGTGGAATGAGGCTCCACTGTCAAGAAACCAACCACAACCCATCATCGATGAAACCATGCATGCGATGAGGGTAAAATCCAAATCAAACTGAGAGGCCAATGCCCCACCTTCAAATCCTTTCGAGGATCCCTTCTTGGATTTCTTCAATGGAAAATTAGTTGCATAATGGCTCACCTCATGACAATTAAAGCATCTCACTTTAGATTTTTCAATATTCTTCCCTCCATGAGAAGAACTCAATTTGGGATGAGAATCCTTCTCCTTCCCTTTCCTTGCCTTACTCGCTAAGGCACAATTTTCTTCATCCTCCTTGGATGAAGAACCATCTATGGTGCTTCTCCTGATCTCCTCCTACATCAGATCCGACCACAGTCGTTCCCAATCTAACAGTTTCACTCTTCCATTCACTGAGTCCTGACAGCTATGCTAGCTCTTAGGAAGACCGAGTAGAGCAAGACTCACCATGTCATCATCGACTGTCGTGATTCCTACACTTCAAAGCTCATCCCTACAAGTGGTGAGCTTGTTCAGATATGTAGAGATCATGTCACCCTTTTCACACTTGATTTTCCAAAGCTTGTCTTTTAGCACTAGCTGCCTTTGATCGCTGCTATTCTGGTATAGATCCTTCATTCTCTTCCACATTGAAAACAGTGTCTCCTTCCCATGGATAATTGAGACAATATGGTCTCGAACTCCCTCCAGAAGAATCCTCCTCGCTCTAGCCACACATTTCTTCCATTCCACCAATTCTTGGGCATTAGCAGTTGCTGGCTTGGGGACTTCTTGATCATTGAAGTCCTTCAAACCATTGTCCTCTAATATCACTTCCATGTGATCCTTCCAGGCTATATAATTCAAGCTTCCATCCAGGGCATACTTGAGTCTCAACCCATTGAACGCCATTGGTGAACTCTAATATGTGATAAGAATTTGATTTCTATAATCAAAAACTTCAAACTTCAAACTTCTGCCTTTTTGTATACTGTTCTTTGCTTTGATCACCTTTGCTCTGATACCAGGTAGAAATTTGCCTATAGATCAGCTAGCTCTGATACCATGTAGAAATTTCACCATAGATTAAACTAATTATGCAATGTACTAAAGCAAAATACTTAATCTACTTCTACAATCAAACTTGGGGAAGCTTAATTGATTTTGAGCAAGATCAAATAGAACACATATAATAGAGAAGAAGATTCAATCACACATGAAACATAGAAGAATACTCTGGGGAAATCCTCAGCTAAAAGCCCTGCTATCTGTATTATCATACAAGTGGAAATATCTTTGGATTACACAAAGCTTTAGCTCACAAGATATCCAGCTCTCGCTACAATCCCTCATTGTTGCTCATAGATAGAATAGACAACACATATACCTTCCTTCAGTCCTCCAAGCTTCCTATTTCATTGCGCAGTTTCTCCTAGGTCCTCAAGCTGCCACCTATGTGTAATAATCCCTCACACATTGCTCTGACCTCTGAAATAACTGCACAATCCTAAAGGAGTGAATTCCTTCTGCATGGATGAGTTTCCTTTATAGGAAAATTCCTCCAACTGATAGTAAATTGTCCCTTCCTTTAATCTCAACTGGGTCTCTGAACTGACATGCATAGTTATTTATGAGAGAATATTCAGTTATCTGGAGAACACTAGTTGCATATATGCATGCATTAACTGACTGAACTCATAATTAGTTCCTCAAACTATTTGGAACTAATTTAATTGGACTTAACTTAGTTAACTGAGCTAACTAATTACAACTCAAATACAACTCATCCTTATCTCCTTAATTAAGGGATAATTTCCTCAATCAAAGGGATAATTATTGCATGTCTTCACCAAGACTTCAAGTTTGATTTTCTCCAACTAATTAACTCAAGATGAATTAATTAATTATTTTTCAAAAAATTGCTAAAACCAAATTCAAATTTTAATCCTCAATTTTAATTCAGGGACTAATTAAAACTGGAATATATCCTGAAATGTTATCTATAGCAATGCTATTTTTAGCATTTCTATTTTACCATTTCTTGTTGCTATTTTCAACATTGGTACTTAAAATGCTATCTATAGCAATGCTATTTATATCATTTCTATTTTTAGCATTTCTTGTTGTTATTTTCAACAACTTCGTCCTCCTTGCAAGTGTTGTTAGATCTTGTTGCACTTACTCTAGAAGAGATATCTTTGATGAGAGATTTTCCTTATGCTGATACCTTCCTTCTCTTCACAAACCAACAAAATTGTATGATTGTAATGGTAGAGCTGCCATGATAGTATAGACAACCTCCTTTTTTTCCCACATGTGACTGTATTCCTTGTGATATTGACCTCTTCCTTATTTGCTTGAGAGAGCTCCTTCTTCACTTGAATGAGAGGCCTTATAGGACTACTTAGATTTCCCAACCAATGAAATTATGTGATTGCGATATTAGCGTTGTAATGACTATAGGAAGAGGCTCTTTCCTTCACATGTGTGATAATAATAAGCCCTAGAACATACCTCTAAGGCTCAATGTTTATTCCTCCTTCTTCATTGTCCTTGGAGACCCTTTTCTCATCCTTTTTTTACCCTTTATTTGCCTCCTTACTTATTTGATTTCATAGATGTGTTCTTGAAGTTATGAGGGAGTAGACAACCTCTATATATATAGGATTTTCCCTCCTTTAGGTTGCCTTGAAGGCCAACTTGTGGATTGCAGGCCAACTTTTCCTTTTTACTTCAAATGGCTTCTTTTGATGGTTCCATTGCTTGGAGGATACTTGAATTTGATTGGAGGTGTCTTCTTTGACTCTAATACATAAGTGTACCTATAGTAACATGCCCTTGAGGTCTTCAACATAATTCTTTTGACTCTTTGACTAACCTATAGCACTTTAACATGTGCTAGACCTATTTCAATGAGAAAGAAACCCATTGAAATATATTATAAAAATAATATTTTGTTTCTTAAATAAATAAAAATATCAAAAGTACGCTTATGAAGACTGAAACTAGTTACATTTCCTTCAATAGCTCTGACCCTTAATGAAACTACTTGCAATAATGTGAAGTACCTTTATAACAGAGCCATAAATTCTCTACCATATATACAATAAAACTCTTTGTGTTCTACAATAGTGCAAAATCACAAATTGAATTATTACAAAGCCCCCTATGTGTGATTGTGACCTCTATGATCTTATTGAAGAGACAAGTATTTATAGAGAGTTTCAAAGTTAACAGATCCCTTCATTTTCTCAACAAACGAGATGAATTTGGAGGTTTTGTATTTTGTTGAGTCACAAATAAACTTATAATATCTCAGAAGCTTAATTTGGATTAGATTCAAACAGTCTTCGAATGAGTGGAAGGGTAGTTTCCACTAGAATCCTTAATGACCTTTACAATAATTTTTTACTTTCTTTAGCATTGTAGTGGATCATATGTTCAATTGCAATAGGAAGACACATATATTCCATAATTAACCTTGGGTTTATCCCTGTAATTCAAATAACATAACTCATCAATTTTTTTTGGAAATAACCCAAATCATTACCAATCACAAAGAAAAACCACAACATTTAGCCCGAGAACCTTATAATAGTGACTCTCCATAACCTTGTGGAAACAACCAAACCAAAACATGACAAGTGGCACATGTAGATATATATCGAAAGTTATGAGTTATCGGAGTTCTAACATGGATCTCGCTGCAAAAATTACGATATATGGAAAGTTTTGATGAGGACTAGACACGATATTTTATTAAATCATTGTGATAAATCCCATCGGATCCCTAACCATATTGGAGATCAGAATATTATGTCTTATCGAAGATTTTAGATGTGTGACATTCCAAAAGTTCTAATATACAAGTATACATGATATCACAACTAAACCAAATCTTAAATCATATCGGGTTTGATATATTGAATATTGGTGCATATCGGAAGTCGGAGGGGAAGCCACATTGGGATATCAACGGTGGAGAGAATATCGGAGGTTGGAGTGGGAGGTTATATTTCTTATCAGAGATCGGAGGGAGTTATGTATTATATTTTTTAAAAGCTTGCTCAGTTGAAAATATTTGATTGTCGACACTCCGGAGCAGAAGTAATGATGTGGTAGGTGGATCCTCCCATTAGTTATAGTATAATATGGTCGAACTTTGGTTTATAATATGTTTGCTTCAATATTGCAAATTAAAAGGATCATTTCCATATGTTATAACATGAGCTTAGTCTCGGGGGATATTTATTAATTAATCCTGATTAATTAATATGTTTAAAACAAAAACTTATTTATAAAGTTTATTAAAAAACAAATTAGACTTGAAATGAAGCAATCACACTCAAAGCCTACATGAAATGAAAAAATGGCTCCCCGTATCTATTATGATAGAATAAAATGGTCATGTTGTGTTTTCAATACAAAAGAATCCTAAGATAAATTCATTAATAGATTGACCATTATTAGACCCTAGTAAACAACACACCATCGATTTAAGTTTCCTGGAGAGTTTAGAGAAAATGTTGGAAGGATATGGGGGTGAAATTTCAAGTAAAGAAGCATCCAGTGGTAAATATGACGTAAGCAGAGTTTCTTTATTCTAAGGATAACTCACAATAATTGATATTGATATTGTCTTCATTAAGTGGTTGGGTTTGATTAGGCATAACTACCTTGAGCATTTCTTGAATCAATTAGGGGTTTACAATGAAAATGATCACACCATTTTTGGAAATAGCAACTTTCTTACTTGGGATGTAATTATTGGTGCACCAAGTCACAAATTCAAGGAAATGGTAATCATGAGGAATGGTGAATTGGCCCAAATATGATTCCCAAACCAAATAATTATCTTGTTAATATGAGAATCATTGGTATGCCCACTCCCTTAGTTCATACAAGTCAAAATCATAATGAGTGTCATGGACATCCCCTTCCCGGTAAATTAGGGGAAATTCATCTAAACTTACTAGTTAGGAACCCTCTGCAATTTGTGGGTTAGGTTTCTTAGTCTTAATTTTAAAAGGAAAACATCATATTTTTTAAAATTACCTGGAAAAATGATTGATTGAGGCTAGTGGTAAGCCTTGTAATAGCCACTGGTATGAGCTTACTGATAATTTGAGTTGATTTTTTTCCTTCATAAACTGAAAATGAGAAGAATTGTTGTCTTTTACTTTTTACAATCAAACCAACCTCTATTAGAAACATGAAATATTTCCTTTGGGAAAACCCACATGAGGAACATATTCCTACTCATTTTTTATTTTTTTATTTTTTCATGATTACGTGGATTACACCTAAGCATCACATTTATTTTCCACATGGATGCTCTATCAGTTGGTTTCAAGTCCACCTATCACACTTGGTCACACTAGTCCCACATTATTGTCCACTAGTTCTGTTAGTGTCGATCTTGAAAGCCCTCCATCAGTGATCAAAGCTCTTTGCATTTGCATTAGTAGGTGTCTCATTAGTGTCAAATTTTGCATCCCGTTAGGCATGCCATAACCCTGATGGAGGAGCTGGTCTGTTTATACCCCTCTTGGCTTTGCTGGATCAGGTCATATCAGTCATTAAGTTTTTCAAGCTTGTCTTGTTTTGTCTTAAGGTCAAAGGTCCTAGGTCTAGGGTTTTGGTCATTTATCCTTGCAAGGTCATGTCTTTGAAAGTCTTTGAGTGCCCAGCAAGCTAGAGGGAGGATTGTAAACATGTTTCTTTGATATTTTCATCATGTACAATTCATTTTTAACCTTGGATTTAAAAACTCTGTTTTTAAAGCCAAGGTCATGTTAAATTTGTGTAAAAAAGAATGAAATTCCAAAAAGTCTTCAAAGGGACAGCAGTAACCCTGGTCCCCGTGCCAAAGTCCCTCAGATGATCTACCTGCAAAAAGAATCAAGTCAAAGCACTCAATGAGTCAAAATCAGGATAAAGGAAACCAAAAATCAGTGTTATAAAGTGTCAAAAGAAAAAACATTAGAAAGTGGGTTTGTAAATGAAATTTTTTCAAATGAGACTTATAAAAGCCCAAATTCCCTCCTTTCACTCTCATTGTGCATTTTAGAGCTTGCAAGAGAGAAAGAGAGAGTGATTGAGAGAAAGGAGCGAAATTGCAGCGATTTCGGGCAGTTGAGAGGGGCGCGACCCGTCGAGAGAGGTGCGCGACCTGTTGGGAGGTGCGCGACCCGTCCAGAGCCTCTCTGCAGTTCTGAAAATCAACGTGCGCGACCCGTTGGGAGGGGCGCGACCCGTTGGGAGGCCTGCGCGACCCGTTGAGCCGGTCTGCTGCAAACTTCAAAAAATTTCCCTAATCTTCTTCCAAATCACCAAATTTGCTCGAGGTAGGTGCTCTAAACATGGATTCATTGCTGTTATGAATGGTGGATGTCATGGGCATGCTTTTATGATCAAAATTTTGCAAGTGGAACTCTTTATATGGCTGCTATGTTCATGACCAAATTGTGCTAGGGTTTGTGTTGTTTCAAGATTACTTTTCCCTTTGGTTGGCTTCCCTTCCTTTCCCTATCACTTACACTCATATGTTCATCTCTCTTCCCATATTATTTTATAAATGAAATGCAAATTTTTCCCCATCCCTAGCCATTAAGAATGAAAACCCTACCCCTTTCCCAAAGCATCAAAAACAAAAAATGAAAACCCTGATTCCCCTCTACCATATGCATGTGCAAAATAACAAAAACTGTTGGTAAAATGTCAGCATGTTTTGTGCATGGTTTCCCTTTTTCCCTTATTGAACATGAATACATATATTCCCATGTTTACTTTCATGCATGTTTTTCCCATATGCAATAATCTTTGCAAATGATTTCCCTATTACAAATATGTGTTCCTATATGCATATGATTTGCAAAATTTCCCTTGAAATTCCCTGTAATATTTATATATTCCCATTCCTTGTTAAAAGATCCCTCCCCTAACATTTCCCTCATGTTTTGTTCCCCTTGAAACAGCATAGATTTCAACACTTTTTGCAGGCATAGATAGCAGTTTTATTTGTCCACTTTGCTCCTAAACCATGTCAGAAACCGAAACTTATGAGCAAAGTGATGACCATTCATCATCTACAGAGGTTGAGGAACAGAGGAGGCCTCGTAAGGGTGGTAAGGGTGGACATCATAAGCGAGAGGAGCCCACCTCTCTGGCAGAATTACAGGCTTGCCCCATGGCAGTGAGTTGTTTTCAGTATATGTCTTGTTATGATTTTTGTGAGAGAATTTCTCAGATTCAGCATCATAGAGAGTTGGCCCGCTTGTTTGTCTTACACCTCCGTGATGGACATGTCACTCTGGCAGGGGTGAACTTCACATTGACTCCTGAGGTGATCTCACAGGCTACAGGGATACCAAATGTGGGTGAGGTGTGGCCTAAGCGCAGATTGCTAGATTTTGTTCACTTTGAGCCCTATGTCCAGCCACCATTCGTGAGACTTTTGACAGGTGTTTTTCCATTCAGATTTCTCCGGAGCGAGTATGCTCCCATCATGAGGCTTATTATGCATTGTTTTACCTGTGAGGGCAGATTTTCACAGGTGTACTCATATCACATTCGCCTTTTGATGCATTTCACCCGAGTGAGGATGATGAACATCCCAGTCTTCTTGTTTCATAACATTCAGAGGATGGTTCCCATGTTGCAGAAGAAGACCCCGACCCAGCAGTACAGGAGCTTATGTCATTATGGTTTGATTCAGCTCATAGTCTCACATCAGTTGACTCAGCAGGGCATCTCATGGGAGGAGTTCATCTCCCGTGAGTTTTTCACAGTGCCACCTCAGCCACATCAGGAGGTCATTCATGAGGAGGGAGGATCATCTCAGTAGCCTGATGTTCCTGTCACCCGACATGTCAGCTCCACTCCTTTGGTCACTTATCAGAAAGGCCCAAGGGCCTTATTTGCAGCAGCTAGGCGAGTACTATCTCCACAGCAGGTGGAAGGGGTCTCGCCTTCATCTTCAGCTCAGAAAGTGTTATCTCCACATCAGGTGGAAGGGGCCTCGCTTTCTTCACCAGCACAGGTACTACAGAGGGGCAAAGAGCCCATGATTCATGAGGATCCGGTGATTGATCTTGAGGTCAGTTCTCCTAGCCAAGAGGCGAAGGAGATCATTCAGCATCTCAGGGCTGAAAATGATGTTTTACAGAGGAGACTTGAGGGTGCTCAATGGACTATTACTTACCTGGAGTAGCGGAACAAACAATTGGAGGATGAGAGAGTGCTTGATGAGCTATGGAGGATTCGTAGCGACCGAGTCTTAAACCGTAGAAGACCCGGTGATCCATTGCCTGCTGACCGAGAGCCAATGCTCATTCAGGAGAATGCTTACTTGGAGAGGTTGTTGGCTAAGGCCAACCAAGAGAAAAAGCTGTTGAGAAACATGAAGAATCACTATTGGGCAAGGATGCATGTATGCAAGGCCAAAATGAAAATGTTCCAAAGGAGGTTGTCCGAGGCTCTTAAGCAGAGGAAGAAGACCAATCCACTCCGTATCTTGGCTGAGGCATCCCTCAAAGATCATGGCACTCACTAGCATCAGCTACAGCACAAATCCCAAAAATTTTTGAGAATTTTGGGTAATTTTGGTATTTTTTGGAAATTTACAGGTTTTGGCTCCTCAACGGGTCTCACCCCCGGTGAGACCCTTTGTCATCGTAGCTCCGTTTTGCAAAAACTCAACATTTTTATATTTTTCATGCAAAATTACATATTCCCATGGATGGACTTGAGTTTTTATGGGGTTTTGGACCTCCAGAAGGTCAAAATACATGCAAAATTTGACTTCCTGCCCCTTTTTTGAGTTGCAGAAGCAGTCTTGGGAGAATTGCGTTTTGACTGGGAAAATGAACTCCAAATTCCAAAATTCTAGTTGGGTTGGAAAGTAGACTCGTAGACCTTTCCAACGAGCTATCCTGTACCCAATTCTGACACCGGGAAGTGCCCCAAACAGAGCTCCAAAGTGAGCGACCCGTTGAGGAAATTTTGCCAGATTTGACCAGTTCAGCCCAGAAATTGCAGATTTGACCCTTTTCGACTTTCTGAGGTTAATGATGATCTTCATGGATGTAATTGTGACACTTTTTGGATACTTTTACTCTTGTTTAACATTTCTAGAAGATTTATGCATGTAAAGGGTAAAAATTGAATGTATGAACTGGTTTCCAAGTTTATAGAAGCAAGTTGTTTTGACTGCCCATTTTGTAGTGCTTAGTTTAGAAGTGGTTCAAACAGCTCCTAGGATAGTGAGATCGACCCATCGAGGCAGGGAAAGAGGTTAGATCATCTATATTATGTACTTTCTTTCTCATTTTCATGGTTGGACTCTTGAGGGAGAAGTTATCATTGTATTATTCACTTGTATCTCTGCAATTTTTGGCTAAGGAAGACTAGGGTTTTGCAGTCATCTTTGTGATTCTTGTGGACTCATGTATTGATGATGTGTATCTTAATGTACTTGTAAGTGTTTTTATGTGCTTCATCTCCTTTCTTTACTTATGCATATTAAACAAATGAAGTGTTAAAGTATGAATTCATGCCTGCCATGCTCTGCTTTAAAATTTGTTTAATTTCGATGTTTTCTGCTGTCTAAAGAGAATTCAAAGTCATTGTTTGCTCTCTTTAGCTCCTCCTCTTTCTTTCCTAATCATCCACTTCAACTAAAGGCATCAATACAGGCTCCTACCTCGCCCCAAAGACCCCCCTGCAGAAACTGTGTCAAATCCCCGCACCCTAAATTGCAGTTCCTCAATTTGCCACCAAAAACCCCAAAAACCCCCAAATCAACCTTTATAATCAGTTTACTAGCCTAATATCAGTGTTACCTTGTTGGTCATCTCATCCCATTGAAGATCTACCGAGATTGACCGGAGAGAGCCTTCTCCTGCCTCGTAGGGCTAGCTACGAGGCTGAATGGTTTGATGTAGCCTTGAGGTTTACCTTTCTCAGCCTGAGGTGAAATTTCAAGCGCTAACAAGTTCCACATTAGCTAATAAGTTTTGGGGTGAGGGGGAAATCTGTTCATCGTGCACCACATGGCCTTGGAGGTTTACCACCTTGACATTATTTCACACCCCCTCGCCCACCAAGTTAACCTTCGATCATTTTGAGGGTTCCAAAATGATTAAGGGGCATCAAAATATGATGGCTTGCAATAAGATAATCCAATTTGCTCACTATTTACCCAAGTTAGGGAATAAGTAAAATATATTGGATTTTGAATTTTATTTGATTCAACTTAAAAATTGTAACTTGTACAAGCCAAAATTTGAGACTGTAGCAAGCCATAAACTCGCAAAAGTTTAGTGCTACAATAGTAACCTTTATTAGAGGAAAACTCTATTAAATACAAGTAGTATTCCCATTATTCCATTTACCATGACATAATATGAAGCATGTCTTTACAATTTGACTTTTCCTTTCAATTTCCCATGTATTTGTGGATGATAGGAAATCATAAAATTTAATTGTGTTCCCAAGCCTTCTAACAATACTTTCCAAAATATTGATGTAAATTTTGAGTTTTTTTTTTTAGATATAATCATAGTAGGTATTCCATACAATCCGAAAATTTTCTTCATGAATATTTTTGCAATATTGTTTGCTTTATATATGGACTTTATAGATATAAAGTGAACAACCTTTTTTAATTTGTCAATGACAATCATAATGGCATCATGTTGTTTTATTGTGTTTGGAAAACTTATGATACAGTCCATGGTAACCACTTCCCATTTCCATTTAGGAATTGGTAAAGAGTGCAAGAAACCCACTGGGTGTTTATGTTTCACTTTGACTCATTGGCATGCATCTTACAATATAGTCAGTGATTTCCTTTGTCATTCTAGGCCAAATTATTGTTTCCTTGCAACAATAATCATTTTCTAGTAACCAAGGTGTCTTGAGTAAGATTTCTTGTACGTTATGTCTAGGATGAATTTCTTTAACTTTGTTGAATCAAGAGTGAATAGTATATCCTTGTAAATCATCAATTCTCCTTTAGTCCTCTAATAACCATAATATGTTTTTTCTAGTGACTCTTTCTATAATCATTTCCTTATTTTATCCTATACTTCAAATCATATTCATAAGTGCTAATAGATTTTAAGTGTATAATTTTGCTTGATCTTGTAAAGTCCATCTGATACATTGTTCTCTTTGTCCTTTATATCTCTAATTTCAAAATCATACTCAATGATAAATTTTAATCATTTGTATTTCCTATCATTCAATTTAATATGATCAAACGACTGTCTTAGTCCACTATGGTCTATCATAAAAAATTTCTACACATCAAATAGTGATGCCACATCTTTAATGCATGTATTATGGTTGTGATTTCCAAGTCATGGGCATAATTCTCTTCATGTCTTTTTAATTTTATAGATTCATAGCTTATCGTATGATTATATATAAGGAATCCAACCAATGCTTCATTATATGTATCTATGAAATATTTTTTTTGGTCTACAATATTTAGAACTAGTGCATTATTTAGAAGATTTTTTAATTGTTGAAATCTTTCTTCACATTTGGTAGACCACAAAAAATTTACTCCTTTCGTTTGAAAATATTTGTTTGATAGAAATATCATGTATTCAAGTTGGCATACAATTGATCCTCTATTAGTGTTTGAAAAACCAATCTTAGATGTTCCACATTTTATTCCTCATATTTAAAATAGATAAGAATCTCATTGATAAAGAGTAATGCAAACATATGTAGTGATTTACTGAAAATTTTGTTCATAAAAAACATGAATGTGGCCAGTGCATCAGAGCTTACATGGTTCCACCATGAATTCTAATTATTGTATGTTATTTTGAAATTCATCTTATGAATATCCTCATCTTTGACCCTAACTTGATCATTTCTCAATCTCAAATCAAAATTTGAAAATACCCTTGATCCTTCTACCTGATCAAATATATCATCAATATAGGGTAAAGAGATTCACTTTTCACTATCACTCTGTTCAATTGTTTGTAATCAATACATAATCTAAGGGTTCCATCCCTTTTATTCACAAATAGAATTGGTTCTCATAGAGAAAACACACTTTGTCTAACCTTTTATCCAAAAATTCAAGTAGGTTCCTTTTCAGTTCTATCATCTTGGGTGTACTTATTCTATGGTTCTTTATATATAAGCGCAAATTGGGGCATAATATCGATGGATAAATAAATATCTATTTTAGGAGATACACCAAGTATATTAACTAGAAATGCATCCTTAAATTCTTGGAGTATTGGATCATATTTGAATTTTGACCCTTTGCTTTCTATCCATTCCACATATTTGGAATCCTTTTTATAAACTCCTTTTCATACATAAAAATGTAATCTATCTTATAGAGATGGATCTCATAGTTGTTTTTACTAAACTCGGGATCCCTTAATCATCTATAAACTTAATGTTTCATTATAGAAATCCAATATTGCTTTATGAGCTACCAATTAATCCATGTCAATTAAGACATCATATGAACTCAAAGGTAAAATTAAAATTCACCATTATGAGCAATCCATTCATTTCCATGTATCAATCTTATATCAATTCACTAATTCTCTGCTTAACTCCTAAATCCAACTGAACTAATTAAGATTTCTTATGTTTTCATTTTCTAACAATGTGAGATTCAACAATTTTAGGTGCAATATAATTATAACTAGGTCTTGGGTCAATTAAAATAGAGATAGATTTTTAAGTAATCTTACCATCCACTTTCACCATTTAATCTTGGTGATCTACTTATCAATTCTCCAGCATAACATGCATTTTGGAATAGTTTGTACTATTCATTCATGGTTTGTAGCTTATTGTACATTGTAGGTAGTTTTAGTGATTTCATACCTATGAGGGTAGTCCCTAAGTAGATGTTCTTCTCCACATCCCCAACACCTTAGAGGCCCCTTCCAAGGCTCCGTTGTTTTCCTGATATTGACTCTATTGATTTGGTACTAATTTGAGATAGAAAATTATGCTAGAGTCTACTTCATGCGTGATAGCTTATCTTGAAATGTCTTTCTTGATTCTTCTATTGTTGAGGATTAAGTATTTTCTTCCTCTTCTCAAACTTCTCCTTTTTCTTTTCTTTCAAAATTTTCTTGAATTTTAGTTTATTTTTTCTTTATCAATAATAGTATGTATCTCATATTATTATTTCAACAAGAGTCTTAGGCTCATTGAATCCTAGTAACATTGAGGCAGTCTAGTAATAAAGTGTTGAATTTTGACTTTCTCATCTTTGTTGTATGGAACATACCTAGTATCTCCAAAAAATTGCTTGCATATCCATCCATCGCTGATTGATCCAATTTCATTTCATGAAATTACTTAGTTTTTCCATCATAATATATTTTCTTAAGAAATAAATTGATGAAAATATTTTTTCATTCGCTTCCAAGTAATTTTGTTCACTCATTTTATTTATATTCTTGAAATATTCTCATAAAATGGATGTTTATCATTCATGTTGTAAATATCCACTCTAGCCTTAATGTTTCCAAAGTAATCATGTACTTGAAAATACTTCCTCATTCCTAAAAGCCAAGCCTCAACTTCCTAACCAAACTTCACTTTACCATTTAAGGTAGGTGGTTTGATCTTCTGGAATTCCTCCCATAAGTATGATTTGGAAAATTTATCCTTATTCCTAGAAGAAGGTTTGGATCCATTGGTAATGGAATCATCAAAAGTAATTGTATTCTAATTTGAATCATTTGGTGTTGTATAAGTATCATCACTAAAGGCTTGAGTATTAATACTATGGGACCTCTTCCTTGAATTAATTTTACCAGTGTTACTAGATATCATCCCAATGCATGCTTTTTTGAATTTCAATCAAGCTTTGTAACAAAGAATAATTTAGTTCATCATGTTCCTCTTACGCTTTGATAATATTCTCATTATCTACCCTACAAATATAATGTTATATCCTCAAAATTCTCATAATCTCTACCATGTCTAAAGGATCTTGAAATCTCTCCCTTCATTAGCTTCATATTCATGGATGTGTGGTGAATATTCCATGATATCATGTATACTCTCTATATATTTCTCTCTTTATCGAAACAAGACAAATGGCAGTTTTAAAGAACATAACATTGTTATCACTTTCATTCCTAGCTTGATCCATATACAATTGAGTGTTGTAACATGGTTCTAATACCATTCATCACAAAACCATATCCATTCTAAGTATTATGTGGTCAAGTGTGCACACTAATAAGAATTCAAGTTCATCCAAATCATATTAGATTTCTATTTTTGATTAAATCACAAGACATTACTATGCAAACTACTCCTAATTTTGTGCATATGATAAATATTTCCACTGCTTAAGCCAAATTACTAGATAGAATAGTATACTAGTGCATTAGGATTAACTAACTTGAAACAATGAAAAATTAGGAATATAGAAGATTAAGAATTTTAGCAGTGGACATTCTTCATCCTTCATATTTTTGTTCAATTCCAATCAATGTACATATTCTAAAACCCTTATCCCCAAATAGCTAGAATCATTGTTCTTTACCATTTCTCTTAGAAAGATTATCAATCTCATACTATTTTTTAGTGTTGCAATCTTAATACCTACAAAATTCTTTTAAATTTGCTACAAGCCATTTCATGTAGCGATTATATGCTTAGATATGCTCAAAATGATGGAATCCTTGCAAAAATATTGTTAAATTAGTTCTAAGCGTACCTTTTTTCCATTATTCTAATGTTTGTAGTGCACATCCATTTTCCATTCTCACCAACAAGGTTTCTACATTTAGTTTCGCAATTGGAATTGCAAAAACAATTACATTTCCAAGAATTAAAAAACAATATGATCTAAGTGCAAATATTTTCATCATGGTTTATATATTATGCCAACTACAGTTCATGGTCAACTTCCCAATGTATATAAGATATATATAGCTTCATTTGCAACATTTTTTTTAAACTTTTGCAACGATTTTGAAATCTAGAGATGTGATTAATCAATTCCAACCAATCAAAGTGAGATTAATCACTAAGAATTGCAAAATAGACTTCATAATGTGAGTTTTCCACCCACCCATTATCATATGATCGTAGAAAACAATAAAAATAGATTACAAAATGCCAATTTGATTATATCCCAATATACAAAAACCAGAGGTCACATAAACCGTATTGAAATTGAGATACTATTCAAAACAAAGCAAATGGACTTATTGAAAATAGTTTTAAAAAAAGGATCATGCTCCTATACAGAAATGCAAATTTATCTTATTAAATACAATTTCATGTTATTATTAACAAATGAAAAGAAAAATAATTCAATTTTAGTAACAATGCATCACTATAATGAAGCCACAAAAGTTATATAAATGAATCGCAATCAAGCCAAAAACACATGCAAAAAGAAGAGGAAGGCACACTAATCTAAATATTTAATTTAGTAATGTTAATTGTGGAAACAATGGCATACATGAAAATTTTCATCTCAAAATATTCAAACAAACTATAATCTCTTAAAAAACATGGGCATAAAGAATTTAAACTCATATATCTATTTTTAAAAAAATCCGAAGTAGACCTAAAACACTTAAATAATGAATTTCATGGGTTGAATAAATAGGCTAATACCCTATGTTTCCAGGAAACGTGGGTGCGGGGACGGGGACTGGGACGGGGACCGGGATGGGGACGACATTTTTGGAAACAGCGTGCGTAGGTTCGTCGGGTAATATAATAATATTAAATTTTAATAATTATATTTTATAAATTATAAATTAATAATTAATAATATATATGAAATTTGAATTTGTATATTTTTTCAACTTTAAACAAGAAAACTTTAATGATAATCATTTAAATGGGGCAGATTTTGTCAGACATAGCTGACTAAGATACACTAGCCAAGTTTCCTACAAACTCGGGAGTACGCTCAAAAATCCTAAAGTATTCTAAGTTCTCAAAGACTCAACATTTTAAACTTTATTTTATTGGGCTGCCTTGTGTGTTTGGTGGGACAGCAGTGAAATATATGCTGCCAGTAGCCATAATTTATACTTTGATGTAGCCACAAGCCTAAAAAAACACACAGAATTTATATGTTAATGACAAATGTAATGATTCAATTTTTCAAAAATTAAAATATATATACTATGAACTGTTTTTCCTGAACAAATTCTGAACCATTTAACTGGATTTTGTTGATCCATGGTGAAATTACATTGGAAGGGCAAGCAACACCATTGTTAGAGGGTAGATAATGAACTGGCTTGAATGTTGTGTAGATGATTGAGTTGAAAATTTGAAATACATTCTCACTGAACGGTTTATATTGTAAAGAATAGCACAAAGCTATATTTAGTGTATGAATGCAATTATGTAATGCCATTCATTAATGCAAAAAATGATGAAGATTTTCTGCACTTTATTAATTTAATTGCAACTATTTCAGGTTAAAAGAACTGAAACATGTACTTCTCATATTATAGTATATAGTATAAAAATTAAAAATTTAACAAGTCTGGGCTGAGTAGAGGTAAGTTTGTGGCATTTTCATCTCTGTTTAGGGTTTCGGTTGGGTACAGGAGTCTGCATAGGGAGGCCAAGGTCTGTTCCTTAGTGAACAGTGAGCTATTTTTTGTAAACAGTGGCATGAATCAAGCCCTACAGCTTAGCGTTTGACAACAACAAGGAGGAGGGACTATGCCGCAACTGTAGGAGGAAAATTGAGTGTATAAAAGTGGACTAACAGTTGTGGCTCATGTTGCAGACAGTCCGAAACAACAAGAAATTGTGACATTCATTCCGGCAATTCTGCTTAATGTAGTTGAGCCCCTGTGGGTGTTCACTGTTCAAATGTGTAATATACTGCACCTATATTTTTCACACGCGGGTCTTGTGAAACTTTTTCATGGAATAATAAAATTGAAAACGAAAACTCGTAAATACCACTGCCGTTGAAGCTGCTCTATCCATTGCCGCTGAAGCTGCCCACTGCTGCTGAAGCTGCCCACTGCCGCCGGAAATGGTAAACGGGGACGGCTCAAGCCTCAACCAAATGGAAAAAACTTAAAAGTTAAATGAAATCAGTAATCACGTATCAGATATTTTCTTGTGTGCGTTCATAGAGAGTTAAAGTCTTAAATATTTAGGGTTTTTTAAGTTTTTTACCTTTGTTATAAGTTATTTTTTAAATTTCAATAAAAAAAATTATTTGAAAATTAAATTTTTAATATAGTTTTTTTTATGAAGAACCCAAAGAACCCAACCCGAAGAACCCAAGAACCCGTTAAAGGAAAAGAACCCAATTTTTTTTTTGAAGAACCTGGTTCTTCATGGAAGAATCCGGTTCTTCTGGGTTCGTCTGGGAAGAACCCGTACCCGAATCCGGTACTTGGGTGCGGGAACCCTGGACGGGTTCGAGAACCCCACCCCCGGGTGCGGGTACCCATGCAACATAGCTAATACCAAGTGATTTCCAAACATCTATCGATAGTTTTCATGGACATTAGATAGTTTTCTACAAAGACCACCCCTAGATAGAATATGATATCACTAGAGAAAAGTAGGAAAATAAAAATATGGATTCAACTTCCAAACCAAGACATTTTTTCTATTTAGTTGTATTAAGGATCACGAAACTCTTAGGCACCCACATTACCTTCCCCACATAACACAATAACTTCTTCTTTCTCTATTACACAGTATCTCAAAAATTCCTCCCTCCACTACTCTTTAGTGTGGGAATAAAAATATCTATGCTGATATATCAAAACGTTTGCAAATTTCTCTTGGTTTCTTGGCTTTTTTAACAAGTTTGATGGCTCATTTCCATCATTGGTCTACTATAAATTTTAGTAGCTCCCTATTGTTTTTTCTCTACATCCAAAATGTATTTTCCTTATTTTTCTTATAGCCCTCCTCCCCATTTAAGTTTCTCATTCCTGAATGCAAGAAAGAAAATTCACCCCACTACTTTTTCCCTGAGAAACCTTCACACTTTCCATGATAGCTTTGCACTTCCCATGCAATCTTCACACTTTCTGTGATAACTTCACACTTCCCGTGAAACCTTCACACTTCTTGTGACAACATCACACTTCCTGTGAAACCTTCACACTTCATGTGATATCTTCGCACTTCCTGTGATAGCTTTTCACTTCCTGTGATAGTTTCGCACTACCTGTGATAGCTTCACACTTCCTGTGAAACCTTCACACTTCATGTGATATCTTCACACTTTCTGTGATAGCTTCACACTTTTAGTGAAACATTCACACTTCTTGTGATAGCTTCACACTTCTCGCGAAACCTTCACACTTCTTGTGACATATTTGCACTTCGAATGAAACCTTCAATTTCATATATAAATAACCTCCAAAATAAGAAAAAATGATATGTGATGATAATGTCCAAATGACCTTGAGGTCACTTGTATTTATATGCAAATTTGTAGGGGAAATTTGACTTTAGGCCAACCTGATCAAATGTGTCATTATGGGATTCACATCAAAAATACACTTTCCCTTATCCAAAACTAGTGCTTCAAAGGTCAATTTTGGTCCTCTTGGAATGAGGAATCTAGTCCAATGATTGGAATTTGTAAATTATTTGCAAAATTAACACCCTCTCAACTAGGGAGAAATTCCAACTTCATCATGTGATCATCGCAAATATCCTTTCATCAAATCATGTCTCATCTCCACTCAACTCTATCTACTAAATCATTCTCAATTATATAGAATAATCATAGGGGAGCTTGAGCTACCACCCTCTATATCCATCACGGAGCCACTACTACCACCTATAATAGCTACCAGCAGGAAGCCAATTTTCCTACGTATCTCTGTCAGTAGGGAGTCAATGTCATGACCTAGGAATATTTTCCAGCAGATGCTAAACCTATGACCTAGGAATCTTTTCTAGTAGGGAGACAATGTTATGACCTAGGAAACTCAGCCAATGGCGGCTAATGTTATGACCTAGGAATCTCTGCCAACGAGGATCCAATGCTATTACCTTGGAAGCCTACAGACAATATGAGGGATTCCACTTACCTTATGAGGTAAGGATCACACATATCCCACTACCTGGAGATAATAGGAGGGATACCACTTACCATAAATGGTAAGGATCACGTCAATCCTATTATTTGTTGGTCTTCCTAACTTGAACCTCAAAATTTATTGGTAGAACACCTACATCTCTAGCTTGAGCGGGATGACACTTACCATAAATGGTACAAATTACGCCTAACTCAAGAAGCCAACACTCATTGGCTAGATGGTGGGAAAGGCATATGTTAGCTGGGGTATGCTTTGTCAAATCCTAAGGTCCCTCAAATCCAAGAGATCTAAGGCTTAATTCCTCACCCTAGTAGCTCAAACAGGGGGGAAGAGCATAGCTCAATGTCCTCGATCAACCCATACCCTTATCTAGGAGGGTCACATCCATTAATCCATGTTACTCTATATCTCTGGAAGTGTATCTTAGACCAAGATATTTCATATCGAACTTATAAACCAACTCTTCCTTATTCTCAAGCATCATAGGTTCACTACCTATCAAGAATAGATTTTCAATATATTAAACCAAAATCAAAGTCATACCTTGGACTAGTTTTAAGTAAGGGTTCAAATCAACATGTCTTCTTATGAATCTAAGATTCACCAGGTACCTATTAATTCGAGTATACCTTACTCAGGGAGCTTGCTTCAAACCACATAATTCTTTCTTCAATCTACAAATGCGAGTCTTCTTGTTTTGTACTTCAAACCCTTGAGGTTGCTCAACACATGATTTTTTCTTAAACTTTTCAATGCTTCCATATGCTTCATGCTTCATCTTTTATAACCATTTTGAAGTTACATTAGTCTCTCCTTGAGATCTTAGAACAACTTTCTTCATCATTGATTCTTTGGTCATAGTATCTTTCTAAACTTGTTCTTTCACAGTTACTCCATTCTGTTCAAAATTATCATTGGTCTTGATCCTACTAAAGGGGAGTGATCCCCTTGACTTTTTATTTTTATTTTGGTGCCATAGCTCAATTTTGTGGTTAGTATCATGGACCATTGATAGAAGAGGTTTTCCATTGACTCTATAGAGTCCTTCAACTCTATATCCCAATGTAAATGGATTTCTCATTCAAAATTCCTTCATCTAGGAGAGGACCTATCCATTGATGAATCCACTCTCATTCCTTTTTATTCCAAGGCAGAAATAGATATTAGGTTCTTCTTTAGATCCAAAACATACACCACTTCATGAAGAATAACAAATTCTCCATAGTCCAAATCAAATGTAATAGTACCAAATTGCTTCACTGGGTATGCAGTGTTCTTCCCAAGAATAATCTTTAAACTCATCTCCATCTCAACCATATATGAGAGGAATGCCTTATACCCGGAGAGGTGTCTAGAAGTCCCATTATCTACCATCCAGCTATTATACAAATCTAGAGGAGAGGAACCAGAAAGGGCTGAAATATGAATGTATTTAGATTGACTAATAGTTATGTTACTTTCATTCCTGGAGTTTCTTGACTTCTTTTAAGGACGATAACCTTCTTCATAATCATCTGGAGTATCTCTTTTTCTTTGATAATTTCTCTGTCTTCTATCATGTTTCCTTCTTCTATCATCACTTATTTTTATATCATTGCTCCTTATTCCATCATTTCTTCTTCTTCTATAATTGTACCTGTTGTTGTTGTAGCTTCAATTGGATCTTGGAGCATCTCTTTTTCTTGGACAGTCTCAGGCATAGTGACCACACTTCTCACAATTGTAACATACAATATCCCTTGGTCTTCCATTAAATTCCTTTGACTTGGGAGAGGGCTTATTTGAACTAGATTTTCTTCCTATTCCCTTTTTCTTCTTAACTTGAGTAACAAATGCAGTAGGATCATATTCTCCTTGTTTTTTAATTCTCCCTCTTAAAATCATACTAGATTCTTCTTGAGTGAGTTTTCCAATGATATCATCAAATGATGGAAAATTGTTGTTGTTTATTATGGTATTAATGAAGGTTTCCCAAATAGGAGGGAGACCTCTACGAGTTACCAACAACAACTCCCTTTCAGGTGCAGTTTTCCCTACTCTCTGTAATTGATCTTTCAGACGAGATATCCTCATGATACAGGATTGCACAAATTCTCCTTAATTCATCTTCATATCTTTGAGTTGATCTTTTAAGGAGATAATTTCATTCAAAATGTTTATTTCATACATGCCATCCACCTTATCATACATATCCTTAGACTTCTTCAAATTTCCAACATAGGCAAGTAAATTATCTTGGAAACCCAGCTATAATTTTCATTTCTTTAACTCACCTTTCTTGTATTTGTTCTTCACAACAACGGTAGCATTTCAAGGCTCAAGAATGTTTCCTTGTATGTACTCCTGTACATCATCATCATCAGCTATGATTTCCAACCTAATCTTCCAAGAAGCAAAATTTGATGAGTTTCCCAGCTTCTCAGCTTCCTTGAAGAATGAGGTAGGCATCTTGACTTGATTAGATCAACTCCTTCAAATTTTCCAAAGATGATTTCTCTAGCTCTTGTCTCATTGGGCTTGTCCTTCACCTTACCTCTGATTCCATGTTAATTTCCCACTATTTTATGTTATTTCAATTAATTTAGCCCAATTCAATCCTTCAACAGTAATTGAAAATAGAATTGTAAACGCAGTGATAATAGAAGACAATCAGCACATCAACAAGAGACATTGATTTGGTCAAAGGCTAAGGAAAAACCCCACAAGCGAGAAAACCCTTTGAAATTCTTCTTCTATTAAAGAGTACAATAATCCAATTCATCAACGATAATGTCATAGTAAAATCTTCAACCATACAACAAAACCAATATCCAAAGTCTAGTAGATGAGCCCAAAAATCAAATCTAGTCAAATAATTAAATCTGCAATTTTAGTCAAAGTCAACAATAGTCAAAGATACCTTTGCACTTCTTGTTCCTCATGCGCACTTATTGTGAGAACTATGCACTTCCTATGTGTTATCGCTCTATTATTTTTAAGGTTGGCAAGAAAAAATCATAAAGGACGCATCAAACCACTTAGGAGTCTAGGATATAGCCCTCCTAGACTCAAAGAGGGATCTCTCTGTATATTTCCAGATTTATCTTTATTTCCGGTGTTTAATGTATTAGGCTAGCTATAATGGTGAAAGGAGTTTATTATTTGATTGCTTGATTGTTTGTTTGTTTGGTTGGGGCAAGTCAGATTTAAATCTTTTCCATTGGGCTATGGAGTCGAAAGGCTGGGTAGTAACATCAACTTTTCCAAAGCATTTGCAAGGCAAGCTAACTATCTTTACTGGATCTAAAAGTAGAATGAAAAATAAGATAACAAAACAATGAAATCAGTAATGATTAAAAAGAAACTAAGTATTTCTTAACCACATTAGAAGAAAACATTTAGATTGTAAACACAGACAGAAATAAGGTGCTCCAACAACATATCTTACTCTAAAATTTCTACTTTACAATAATATTTAATGATGCATAATGACTAAAACAACAATACATTTAACACAGAAAGAAGGCATCACCAGGTTAAAACAAGTCAAGTATCTTACAAACAGTCTTTTATTATTGATGCTCTAGCTGAAAAATTATAGTGCTCCAAAAGAAAAGTTGTTCAATAACTTGGTTCCAACCCCTAATACTTCCAATGCATGAAGTATTTAACAAAAAAAACCTACAACGACTGCCTTATACACTTGGAAATTTGTTATTAATTACAATGAAAGTAAAATTTGACTGGTGTAACCACGATGATATAACTTGGACATTTGGTCCCCTTTTTTCAATATTCTATTGTTGGGTAATTAATTTTACTATAGTGGCTTTCTTGACTTGGCTGGGTCCTGACTCAACTCTGCATTGTTCCTTCAATCCTGCTTGTCATATTCCTCTTGGTAATCACACAAGTCACTCCATTCTTCTTCATCTGGAATCTTGACTTTGATGAGCATGTGGTATATTTCATCAGCTTCAGTGTACCATGCAAAAGTGGGTTTGAATATAAAAACATGCTTCAATTCGTGCTCAATATAGATTGGATTGTTGATAGCCTCCAGCAATTCTTTTTCTATTATGCTGCCTCTGATATTGGATAGATTGACAACATCCTTTGCTATGTCTTTGAGCCTCTTGACATAATATTCTCTAACCATAAGTTTGTCATTATAACAAATAGAGAAGGGAGACCTTTCTGTGTTAAAGTTTCAATTCTATTGAAAAACATATTCACTGTCAGCTCCAAATTCTAGCATTTTTCTTCTAGTTGTACATTCAGGTTCATCTTAGTCAATACCTTTTTCACCTTTAGAATAGTTTATTTCCTGTCTGCTACTCCAAGCTCTTCCAGCTCATACTTTTTCTTTGAATTGACAAATTTAATGATTATGTTGCCTATGCTGGCATGTCTCTTAGCTCTAGGTTAGTGGATGAAATAGCTTCCTTGGCTTTTTCAACTAACTCCTTATGTTTGAATATAATTTGGATGTTGGGCCAGATCTCATTCATGCCATTGATGATGTTGTTCCAGATGATCTCTTTCACCCTTCTTAGAGTATTACCAATGGATGATTCCTTTTTAGATTTTTGCAACTTTTCGATTAAGTTTCGTGCCCTCTGCATCTCCATTGAATGTGCACTTTCAGCTCTTTTAATTTGGTCTTGTAGAACATTGACTTATGTTTCTAGTCTCTTAATCTCCTCTGTCTGAAGATTCATGTTGTCCATGGACCTGGCTAGCTCTTCTTTACTACTTCATGTCCCTGTAGTAGTTGCTGAAGTGGCTATAGAATAGTTGTAAGTGGGAGAGCCTCCGTAGTAGTGTTGGCCAACTATGCTACCTTTTCCTTCTCTTGTACCATCTTCTCCATTTCTGCTTCCATTGGTTTTATTTGGAGAGACTGCTCCATTATTAATTTCATCATTTCGGCCTTCTGACTCTCTGTTTCCTCTATATCTTTGGTCAAGGGATCATGTGTTGCAGGAATTTTGAGATGCTTCTTTAAGGTTGCTATATCAATCTCCTTCTTCTTAATTATCTCTTCTACTACTTTCACATCTGAGGGATCATATCCAATTTTCACCACTAAGTCTTCCAAAGACTTAATTCTGTTGTCTTTTGATTGAGATTAAACATTTTCCATCTTCAGTTGGGATTGAGAATTTGATAAGGCCACTTTCATTTTAAACAAACTTATAGAGGTACTGGTTAGAGTAGAGTAGATCATTTGACCTATTTGCATGTGCATTTCCAGCTGATCAATGGGATGAACATTTATGGCATCAAACTCAAAAGAGGTTTGTTTGTAATCAGCTAGAGTTTTAGGTTCTACTGTTTGTGCTTCCAAGAATTCCATATGCATTTTTCCTTTTTCTGAATCAAAAGTTGAGAGGAGTTTGCCTTGAGAAGAAGAACTTTTCTTCTAGAATTGAGCATAAGTACTCTTCTTTAACATTTCATTCATGATTTTTATCTCCCTTAAAGTATCAAAGATGATCTCCTCTTTTTCTCCAGTTACATTATTAGATGTGGAAACTTGGAGAGTCTGTTTCCTTTCTGAGATCAGAGTGTTAGGAAGAGATTGACCTCCTACTGGGGATGAGTCATGGATATCACTAAGATTAATGATTGTTTGTTGTGGTGATTCCTTGCCTATGTCCATGTGTATCCTTTCCCTTTTCCTAAATTTCAATCTGAACTCTTTCATAGAAGTATCAATCCCTAGTGACTAATCTTCTCTTGGTTTTTTCCCTTTTGTTTCTTTTTCATGTTGCTTACCCTTGTCTGCTCTATCCTTTGTACTCTGTATTTCTTATTGCCTAGGAGTCTTAGAACTTGAAGAAGAAACTATTTGTTCCTCGTTTTCTTGTAGAGTGTCAGGCATCCACTCAATCTGGTTCATAAATTTCTCTATTTCAGACCTTTGAGTGTGAATATAGGGTGTCGATTTGTTCTCCACCCTTTTCTTGGAGATAATGCCCCATAGGTCATAGGACCATGTGAAACTGTGAGTGAACTTCATTTCCTTCAATTTCTTGTCTGCCTCCTCACCTGCTACCCTGCTGTTGCAAATGAAAGGACCAATCTAGGATTTGATCCTAAATTGTGGCTTCTTCTTCCCTGCCACAAAATGTACTTCATCTCTATTGATCATCTACCTGATTGTTACAGGATAAAGTGTCTACACAAAACTGCTTATCCCACTAAGGTGTGGTAGCTACCTTAGAAACAAACAAAGTAAAGCTATTTTCATTTTTCCCTTATGAATTATAGATGAGAGAAGAACAAAGAAGACCAACCTCTGTCTTGAGCTAATCTCCTAGTTCGATTCCTCTCTCTCTTGATAGCCTTTCGCTACTTGCTCCCTTGTATGCCCAGCTTCACAGAGTACCTGTAGGATCATAGTAGCATGACACTATACAAGAACATGGATCTATAATCATAAACAATCTAGGATCAGATGTAAATTGACCATACAAATGCATAGAACATAAATGACACAAGAGTATGGAGGAAAACTTGAATAGCTTTTATTGATAAACAAGAAAGAGCCAAGGGAGTTACAACCAGTTGTTCTGACCCAGCATCATCCTCTCAGCAAGTAAGCCCCTCTTCACCTCATACAAAGCTTAGATCACCCAACACTATGATGTTGTCTCAAGAAACCAACAGCGATTCCTTATAATATGTAAACTTCCAGCCTCTGGATCTCTGGGATGAGGGATCCATATATAGATATCTGTAAGGGAGATGAGTCAGCTTGTGATTTGATTAGTGTCTTCCCTCTGATAGTTCTTGCTTCCACTTGGAGATTGATGATCTCTTACTCATCCTTGGTCGAATTAAGAGAGGCAAGTGTCACATGAGAAGCTTCTGGAAGATTCCATGCCTCTCCACCTCGCGGAATGACATTGCCATTTGTCACTTCTCGCCCATCGCACCCCATAGAAGGGATTTTTGAAATGCAACACACCCACACAGTGTATTTAGGTGAGATGCAACGCACTTTGCCTATGGAACAGCTGAAATGATCCTGTTTTGACTAGTTCTAAGCAGTTTTTCATGGAGAACTTCTGGGAGAAGCTGTAATCAGTTGACCTTGTTCCTTTAGGGGTTAGAACAACACTTTTGGGGACTTAGGAGCCCTTGGTTTATGGACATTTTATGCTTTGGGTTGCAGTGCCCAAAAATGTCTATAACAGTTGCCCCCTAAAGCATGAGGTCGTTAATCTTTTGATGTCGGGTGAAATTCTTTATTATGAGGACCTGAAGTTCTTTCAAGCTGGGAGGAGACCTGTAATAAGATACAATACAATACATTATCTTCATAATATTTTCATGATCTAGCTGAGGCGGGCATTCCCATGCTTAGCTTTATAAATTCATTTTCATGTACATAGGACAGACAATCATCTGACTGTAGACTGATGATTCTGGTAGAGTCATCATCCCTTTGATTGGATGATTATCTGTGCAGCAGTAATGTACATTTGATGTCTTTATTTTCCTGAATATATATCGCAGCCCGGATGGATGAAACTAGATCCGGGGTCTTCAATCTCGTTCGATCTTCACTCGAAGTACAAGTCTATCCATGTGAGAGATGTTCTGGAGTCGAACATGGAAAGACATCGCCTGATTACCAGCGAATGATGTAAGTTGTTAACAGGCACGGGAGGAATCACCGATAATGATAATGACCCTCAAGGTACTACTGTACAATTCACGTGGTGTGAATAAAGAACTTGGCGTCGAACACCATGCAAAATATTTCGGTCGAAGGTCATTGATGTAAACCTATCGCCGGAAGTGAGAAACTTGCCATTGAGGCATGCAAGCTTCAAAGTACTGAACGAGGTGTTCTTAGACCGACTTCTTGGATAATGAGTTGATGTCGACAAGAAGCGATCCACCACAGAAGGGCCTTAATGAATCCCACATCAATGACACGGAACAGAGCAAATTATTTTAATGGAGGTGAAAATGATTTGATGACATAAGTTTCAGGGTGGCGGTCATGAAAGAATGGAGTGTAAATGTATTGTAGCGGGTGAGACACATGTGAATTCTCTGAATGACTTCTCTTGAACATATCGGAGACACTGACGTGATGGATTGGTAGCATTAACCCCAAATGTGGATGGTGTGATGGGACCATGGTGATGTGACCGGTGAATGAAACAACCCAACCTGACTTGGATGTGGAGTGAAAGTGTCATGTTCAAGAGCGACTTGCTACCAACAAAGTTTCTTCAAGTTTTCTTCCCAATTTTTCCCCAGTCATTGCTAACCAGTACCTCTTTATTTTTGTCGAGCTTGAGGAGGATAACATATGCTTGTTCTATAATTTTCCCTTCCAGCAAACCCATCGCTATGTTTTAACGAGCCTAGCGATATTGAAACTCGTTCTTGTCTGCTATGGACAAGTTTGTCGCTATTAAGTTTTAACGAGTTTAACGACAAAGATAACTCGGTCCTTTTCAATTTTAGAGAGTCTAAAAAGGAACGTAAAGGAAACTCCAAAATTCCTTTTTCGTCATCTAATCCCTTAAGTCCGAAAAAGTATAAATCAATACAGAAGGGATGAATTTTCGATACTTTTAATGTGCCGAACAAAACAAGCGCTCGATATTTTTGTTTAATAATCCCTCAGGTCCAAAAAGATTAAAATCTAAAGGAGGGATAGCACTTCCGGTCCCTTTAACGAGCTGGAGAGGCCAATGGCTCGACAATCTTTTCATATTTTACGAGTCAGTTGAAAAGAGCTTAAAAGAGACTCGTCTTTTAAGGAACGGATGATAAACTTGGGTAGCAGCTGATTCCAGGTAAGGTTTGGAATTTTCCAATCACGGCAGTGTTACAAGGATGGCTAGTGAGATCACTCTTTGCAGCTGTTCCTCAAAAGGGGTAAACAATCAAATGGAGGTGAATGATCGGCCAATACAGAGTGGAGGCGATGATGAGAACACGACCAGGGCTTTAAAGGCTGAAGTACTACATTCACGATGGTTATTTACCGGAAATCAGTTCATTTTTTTTTATTGAGCTTAAACACTAGGGGAAACATTTGCTCATGACTTATGTTTATTTTTTAATGAGCTTGGACTATGTGCTAAAACTGCTCGATTAATCCAGTCGTATAATAAGAATGTCCCATTTTAAAACGGAAATTTTTAGAGTTTTTCCCCACATCCTTTCTTTATGAAAGCTAGGAAACGACCAATCCTACGAGTTTAAAGGGTTAGAGGACCTACAAATTTAAAAAATAAATAGTCGCTCTTTGCTTGCACGCCAAAAGGTTTGCATGCCCCCAGGTATAAAACAGAGTTTCAAGGTCACCTTTCAAATCTCCAACAAAGCATTTGTTTTATAAGGAAAGGTCTACCTCTTTCAGGTTACCAAAGATTGTTTTATTCACAGCGCAAACAAAACACTTCTTCGGCGATGGCTACCGAAATAGACAAAGGTGAGACAATCCACTCACATAACTTTGACAAGAGAATATTATTCCAGTCTAACCCCCTCTTCCAATCACGGATGGGAGTACAGTTCAATCATATATCTCTCGCGGAAACCTACCCTATACCTGAAGTTTTCCTGCCGAAGCAAACCAGGGTGCTTGCCCCCTGGGTTTCAGTCATGTCCCCCGAATCACTGGCACTCATCAGGTGGACGGACTGGAGATTGATGAGACATTCCTTGTGTGAAAAGACCATTCAGGGATGGCATATGACTATTTTCTCTGTGTGATCTGGGAAATGAAAGCTGGTCTACGAGCTTGACCACTCTTCCTTCGTGCGAAAAACACATCACTCTAAAGAGTGATGAGACAATGGCTCCCATTCAATAAATATAGTCTCGTCCAAGGAGTAGATTATATTCCAGGGGTCCTTGAACTACCATTACGTTCATGTGAACGGTTTTCCCTCTCAATGTTATGGGCACATTGGGAAGGATCCCTAACGGTCGACTGGTTCCTTTGTCAAAGCCTGTTAGATTTCTCATCTCAGGCAAAAGCAATGGCGAACCAAGCGCTTTCCAAGCAGTCGAGGAAAGGATACTCACAGAAGCTCCTTCATCTATGATGGTACTAGCCATAACCATTCTATATACTTGAGCAATAATTCGGAATGGTACACTGACCGGTAAACGGGGTCTCCCTAGTTGATTCCAGTCGAAGGAAACAACTAGGTTTCTTGGAGGTGGGACCGAATAGATGGCTAGGTATGACTCTGACGAACTTCCTTCCTGCGGTAAAGGAATGGGTAAATTGCCCCCACGTTCATCGGAGTCTGTGCTTACGAAAAGAATTTGGACGGTGTCATCCTTATTCTCTTCTGTGACTGTATCATCTGAAGATGGAACCTCTGAAGGCAAGACCGAGTCAACTGCCACCTCGACCTTTTGACTTTCATCTGGTATGGGTTCAGATGGTTTGTCTTCAATGATAGATGCTTCTGCCGACCACTTGGGCGGGTCAGCTGGCTTTTCAACTAGTGATGGACTCGGCAAGAGTTTTTTATATCCAGGAGGAAGTCGTAACAGTGAAACCGGACGATCGTCCAAAACTCTTTTAGCCTCGTCTAAGAAGGGACAACGATGGACGCCATGGTCGCCTTCGCACAGTTTACAAGGAAATATGTATTTTCCTTTTTGTCCTGGGGCTTCACTTTGACTAGTCGACGGTGTGCTTTCAACATGATCATCAGAGGTTGACGACACCGGGTTGTGCAACGAGGAGACTAGTCCCTTAAGATCTGAGGGATGCAGGGGTCTCCTTTGCAAATGACACATGGCGATTTAGGCCTGGTCGGTGCAGTGTGTGGATTTTCACTAGATGACGCTTGGTTGCCCCCTTTCGCTTTTGGCTCCTTCTTCTTCTTCTCTTTCTTCTTCTTTTCCTTCTTCTTCTCAGGTACTTGATCTTTGGCTTTACCAACCCCATCAAGCGAAGAGGAAGGAGGAGAGGAATAATTGGAGGAAGTAGAAGGTTGGTGGGTAACTCTGGATTCGTCTAGTTGCTGACTTGATTGTTCAGGAATTGCGGTGTTCTGAACGACAGAGGTTGAGAAGAGCCATACGGGGAAGCCGATTGTCAATCCTGGAAGCAACAATGTGGCCATATGGGGTGCACCAACATCTCTTAAAGACGAGAAGGGACTAGGATTTCCTCCAAGGGGAATTCCTTGGTTGGTGGGTTCCATTTTCTCAACCTAAGATCAACGTAGGAAAGGGTGATGATTATTTCGTTTAAAATAAATTTTAGACGCTTTGACACAACTTGTTTTTTCAATTTTTAAGAGTCGAGAAAAAACAAATGATGACTCTAGTCGCCTTCGATTTTTAATGAGCTTGAAGTGACAAGTGCTCAGATGGACCTTTTCTGTTAAGGAGTCTGAAAAGGAACGAAAGGGACTACTCTGGAAATCTAGGTAGAGGGATTACCAAACCAATCGCAAAACTGCAGAATACTTTTTACGGTATGGCAGTCAATCTTCCCGAATGCTGTGTTCAGTGCATTGCGATCGATAGGGCAGCAGACACGGCTTCCTATGGATAAAGGATTAAGCCTATTGGGGTCTCCCAAAATATACTCGACGGTACGTGGGAGCACAAGTCCGTACTGGCACTTATCGTCTCAAAGTGGAGGAATCACCCAACCATCAGTGAGAACAACAGTTACCAAGCTTTACGACGCCGGAATACGTCTCTAGACTAGACTTCTAGATGTTGTGCGTTAGGTTTCAAAGCGTTGTTAGATTCATTAAATTTATTTTATAGTTGATCTTGCTTAAGAAATTTTCCTTTCAGGTTCACCGCAAGATGTAGATGTATAATTCCTAAAATGCAATCTAAGATGATGAACAGTCTTTCATCTTCTTTGTGCAATGAAAATCCTAGCTACTAAGGAAAGAGAGACAGTATTCTTTCACAAAGAGCAAAGAGCACACTCTAAATGCATTGTCCTAAATCAAACCAATCAAACAGTCTAAATGCAAATGCACATGCATGTATTTGTTTTCGACTTTCTTAGTATGTGAATGGTAAAAAGAAAGCTAATGCACAAATCTGAATTACTTTTCAAGTGACAATTATTAACAAGTTTCTTTTCAAAATAAAAAATGGAGACAATCACAACATTTTTCAATTTGGAAATGAATACTTGCTTTTGACACTAGAAAAACTACAAATTCAGACCAAATACAATAGTAATAGGATAATCGACTATCAATAGCAACCAAACTCTTTCCTATGACTGAAAACGACACTTGCGACACTTTCAAATCAAAGGACGACAGTACGATTACGTTACTTTTTGCAAAGGAGAACTGAAAATGACTCAACAAATACACAAAAAAATTTACAGTTCTTTTGCACAAAGGAGGCAGAATAATAGCAAGGAAAAGGGGTTTCAAATAGAGATATACTGATCACAAGTAGCAAAATTCATGAATAGAACTGAAAAGAATGAATCACAGAAACCAAAACTGAACAATGCCTAGTCTGATCAGCGCACCTGTAACACAGGGAATTTGAAATGCAGCGCACCTACTACACTTGGGAAGTGCGCTGAATTTCAGATTCATAGAACATTACCTACGCTGGGCCACAGACGAGACTTTGCTTGGGTTCCGGGTCACAGTTTGCAGTTTAGTTCATGGGTTTTGGCCAAGCAAATGGTAATCAGTAATGCAACAATTAGGGGTAGATCTAAGGAGGTTCTAAGAGCTACCACGAGGGCAATTAGAGAGTTTGTGAATCAGTTGTTTAAGTCATAAACAAATCTCGGAGATTGATTGAAGTAGCATTTATCTACTTTGAATTTGCATAGCAAATGCAGTTCGAAAGCTACCTGGCTCGACTTCAGGCTCCGTCTGTAAGTTTTAAAAATAGACAACAAGGAAGATAAACAAACAAACTAATTCTTCCCCAGCGGAGTCTCCATTTTGTTACAGGGAAAAGTGTCTACACATAACTGCTTATCCCACTAAGGTGTGGTAGCTACCTTAGAAACAAACAAAGTAAAGCTACTTTCATTTTTCCCTTATGAATTATAGATGAGAGAAGAACAAAGAAGACCAACCTCTGTCTTGCACTAATCTCCTAGTTCGATTCCTCTCTCTCTTGATAGCCTTTCGCTACTTGCTCCCTTGTACGCCCAGCTTCCCAGAGTACCTGTAGGATCACAGTAGCATGACACTATACAAGAACATGGATCTATAATCATAAACAATCTAGGATCAGATGTAAATTGACCATACAAATGCATAAAACATAAATGGCACAAGAGTATGGAGGAAAACTTGAATAGCTTTTATTGATAAACAAGAAAGAGCCAAGGGAGTTACAACCAGTTGTTCTGACCCAGCATCATCCTCTCAGCAAGTAAGCCCCTCTTCACCTCATACAAAGCTTAGATCACCCAACACTATGATGTTGTCTCAAGAAACCAACAGCAATTCCTTACAATATGCAAAATTCCAGCCTCTGGATCTCTGGGATGAGGGATCCATATATAGATATCTGTAAGGGAGATGAGTAAGCTTGTGATTTGATTAGTGTCTTCCCTCTGATAGTTCTTGCTTCCACTTGGAGATTGATGATCTCTTACTCATCCTTGGTCGAATTAAGAGAGGCAAGTGTCACAGGAGAAGCTTCTGGAAGATTCCATGCCTCTCCACCTCGCGGAATGACATTGCCATTTGTCACTTCTCGCCCATAGCACCCCATAGAAGGGCTTTTTGAAATGCAACGCACCCACACAGTGTATTTATGTGAGATGCAATGCATTTTGCCTATGGAGCAGCTGAAATGATCCTGTTTTGACCAGTTCTGAGCAGTTTTTCATGGAGAACTTCTGGGAGAAGCTGTAATCAGCTGACCTTGTTCCTTTAGGGGTTAGAACAACACTTTTAGGGACTTAGGAGCCCTTTGTTTATGGACATTTTATGCTTGGGGTTGCAATGCCCAAAAATGTCTATAACACCGATATATTCAAGTGAAAATATCCTCATGGGGGAGGAAATTTTGCAACTTGTAAGGGGTCAACTCATATCCATATACCCTTAATTCTGTGTAATTTTGATATAAGTACCAATATCTTGTTCTTGCTTGGTTTGTCAACTGCATAATCCTTTTAATTTATTCACTGATTCTGGGTTCTGCAGTTCCACTGAGGAGGCTTATAGTTGGATGAAGAAACATTTATATAAATGTCTTGTAGGTGAATTCCTTTTGATCCTTCATCACTAAGGTTGTCTAGAAAATAATGGATTGGGGTTCACCTTCTTCATTTAACTTTCTCATTGTAAACAAAAATTTGTTGCCTGAAAATAAACAAACATGTATACTAATACTGAAGAGTACTGAAACACTTCCTCTGTGATGAAATTTACAAATTTCTCATGGATAGAATCTGCAAGGAATTGACTAAAATTAAATAGGATAGAATGATTTGAATCTGCTGACAATATGGACAAGAAACCTATTATAGCCTCATCAAGCCACTAATTTTAATAATAGCCTAGTAGATATGAAATCATGGTGATTATATGCATGGTTCTATCAGGGAAGGAAGAGGAGGATTAAGGAGGATTTTCACTAGGCAGTGGGGTTTGTTCAATCACAAAGAGTTCCAAGGTTTTAGCTCTTTTGACAAAGTCTAGTCTTTGGTACATTTCACCGAGGATTTCATGGGAGAAAGGAGAATTTCCTTCAATGATCAGAGCTTTCACCATCTACATTATGGATTTGGCATCTATGCTGAATAATATGTCTCCTGCTGGGGCTATTACTGCCCTTTATTGTGTGTTATAGTGTGACTAGAATTTTCTAATTATTTATAGGTAAATATAGGTTTTGGGAAAGATATAGAATGAAAAATTGGTATCCTAGAGTCCTATATCATCCATTTCATCAAAACATTTGTCCTACCACCATCAATAGATGTCGAAGAGATCAAATTATGAAGGCATCTCATGTATTTTGAAGTCTCTGTCTGCCAGTGAAATATGATCCAAGTCCAGTGGTGGGTGCACCATTGGACTGAACATTTCATGTTCTTTCTTCTTGGGTGGCATGGTTGTCTTTCAAAAAAATTTAAACCTGGACTGTATTGAATTTGTAGGTGAATTGGAACAGAAAATGAATTTAAAGAAGGGGGAACTCAAAGAGGGAAAAATAAAGGGGATGAACAGAAAGTGGGATTCAAGAAGGGGGATGTCTGATAAACGTAAAAAAAGCTTTTTACAACTGTGTTATTGTTTCAGTGTGTTAATTGCTTCTCTATGTATGCCTGAACAAATATTGACTTTCACCTGTAAGTTAAGAGAACACATTAAAATTTTGTAAATGGGTGGGAGATGGTGTATTTGTAGCTTTTGGAGCATTCCCGTTGGATTGGCTTGAAGTGGTGCGGGTTTGTTGGCTAACGATCTAGCCAATTGAATGCACAATAGTATAGCATGGGAAAGGAGGTGATACGCAGATGGGACAGAGTGGCAGGATGGGCAAACGATCATGACGGAGGAGGTGGTTTAGTGAAATGCAGAAACCACTTTTCAGGGGCCCTTGAAGCGGTAAGTGGAATGAGTGGGGGGGGGGTACGAAATCGTGACAATGTGACACGTAAGTGGTTTGAAACAACTAATTTCAGAAACGCCCCCCCCCAAACAACATTAATGTTCAGAGGATGACAGGGGGTTGGAAAATCATATGGACCATTGGATTGAATGGTGAATGCGGGGATTAGATGAGAGGTGAGGGGTGGGTAAAATTTGATGTGATGGGTACGTGACGTGAGTGGTGGGGTAGGACAATGAAAAAGGGGGTGGATAATAACATAAAGTTAGGAGTAATAATATATGCCTCCTTTCCCTTTTTAATTTCTTTTTCCAACATTAGGGAAACACATGGACTATGTCATAAAACATTAAAGGAATTTTTCATGTCTTTTTCCCTTTGTAATTCTTTTCAATCTACATACCCTTTATCTTTCTAATCTAACATTTTTTCCTTTTTGCATTTGCAGGGTAAATTTGAACTTGCAGACCCTTTTTCAGTCTCTCCTTTTATTTCTAACCTACTCTATCACTTATCTCTCCTATTGGTCTGGATTGAAAATTGAACCAATTTCATTTCTACCTAGCTACTGATTTTCCAAGCTTAAACTATTTGCAATATCTTTATTTTCTACTATATCAATAGAAACTGAAATTTTTTCAATCATGCTTAGATTGTATGAATTGAACAATATTTGGGGTTTTCCTTTCTTTTCATTTTTTCTTTATCTTTTATTTTTTAATACCCTCTTTTCTTTTCTTTTCTTTTCTCCTTTTTTGTGAAATCAATTGAACATTGAGATCTATGAACAATATGAAATTTTCCAAATACAAGATACTCAATCACCTTGAGATCCTATAAATTATAGGACCCTAACAGTGGATCTAGCTGGGATGGCACTTCTCAGTTTGAAGTGTCAAGAACATAAGATTAGTAGCCTTGAGTCCTCCATATTTGCATTGTCTTCAATCTTTTTGTAGTAACTTCATCAAAGTGGGCTAGTGGCCTTCTCTGTGGGTTTCAACCTTTATCAAATGAATTATTAAAGAAAAACATAAAATATTGTGATATTTATAATGGAATGAGGGAAATTTGTGTGTTTATGAGAAGTAATGTGTTAGCATCCTGCCATTGACAGGACCTCCTAGCGGTTCCATTCGATCCAACTCTTTGAGGAAAAATCAATTATTCCCTTTTAGAGTAGAAATAATATATGGACCCTTCCAAATATTTTCAAATTTTCCATGATTTCCTTTATCTTCTCTTCTTGATTCCCATTTTAGCACTTTGTCTCCTACGTTGAAACCATCAGCTTTGGTTCTTTTGTCAAAAAATTTATTTATGTTTTCCTGGACAACCTGAGTTCTATTGTATACCTCTTCTCTGGATTGTTGCAATTGAATTTTCTGATTTATCCTTCTTTGTATATCATTTGGTTCAGTTTGTATCTCTTGAATGATCTTCATGACTGGCACTCCCATGGAAGAAGGGAAAATTGCATCCATTCCTCAAACAAGTTGAAATGGGGACATGTCAATGGATTACTTTTTATTCAATCTGTCAACCCATAATGCATAGATCAACTTATTATGCCATGACTTATTATTGTCCTCCATAATCTTCTTAATGATGTTTACCAAAATTTTGTTTGAGGATTCAGCCAACCCATTACCTTGAGGGTAATAAGATGTTGAATGACCCAAAGAGATATGGTACTTGTGGCAATAATCCACCATGTTCTTTGATTTAAAATATGTAGCATTGTCAGTGATAAGTTTCCTAGGACAACCAAATCTGGAGAGGATATTGTTTTCAAGGAATTTTATGATGATAGAATCAGTAGCAACTCTGGAAGGAATGGCTCCTATCCATTTGGTAAAGTAGTCTATGGCAGTCAAGATCCATTTGTGTTGGGAAGAGGATGGAAGATGAATTTCAACAATGCAATCCAATCCCAACTGTTGGAAAGGACTTTCAACAGAGATGGGTTTCAAGGGAAATGGTAATAATTTTCTCTTCCCTTCAAAGATTTGGCATTTATGGCAAGAAGTTACCATCTTATGGATGTCTGCGAAAAGTGTAGGCCAATAGAAACCAACTCGAAGGATTTTATTAGCCGTTGTTTTCCAATAAAGATGGCCTCCATAGTCACCTTCATGCAATTCCTGCATAACTTTGTTAGCATCATCCTTTAATAATTATTTGAGTAAGACACCTCCAGCATATTTCCAATATAATGTACTATCAATAATGCAAAACTTGATTGCTTTTAATTTTAGAAATCTGGCCTTTGTTTTAGATAATCTAGGAGGAGCATTCAAATTGAATAGAACATACAAAAGGTATGCATACGAAGAGGAGTTTAGATATGCTTTGCCTATTGGTGGAGTTGTCATTTCCTCAATATCACCCAAAGAAAATACCATGTTGATATCTAATGCATTGAAATTTGATTCAACCATCAATTTGGTTAATCCCTTTCATTTAATCAACTTGGTGGGCTTGATATCAATGTCATATTCTAGAATGATAGTTATCGATTTTCCCCTCTTCCCATCAGGTCCATTTTGTGTGAGAATATATTTGACAACTACATTAGGCACATAAGCAATGATATGAGAATGTAAAATGTAAACTCTGAAATATTTTATTGCTTTGACTAGAGCAAATGCCTGTTTCTCCATGATATTGTACTTCAAATAAGAATATCTCAGAGATTTGCTAAATAATGCTATTGGTTGTTCATATCCTTCATTATTTTTCTGTAATAGCACAACAACAATAGTATGTTTAGATGCAAAAGAAAAATTAATAAAAAATTTAGTGAAATATACGCTAATCAAAACTGGAGCTTGTGTTAATGAATGTTTGACTAGATCAAAAGATTTTTTGACCTCAACATTCCATTTAATTTGTTTGTTATAGTTCTGAGTAGTTCAACAAGATTTGGTATGAAACTTCTCAAAAAATTGATTTTTCCAATAAAAGGTTGAATTTGTTTTATGTTTCTTGGATGACTGATTTTAAGGATACCTTCAATCCTACTGGGATCAATTTTGATTCCATCTTTGGAGATGATATGTCCTAGAAGTTTTCCTTCTTCAAGCCCAAACAATGTTTTCTTGGGATTTAGTGAGATACCAAACTTTCTGCATTTTTCAAATACTCTTCTTAGATGTGCTAGGTGTTCTTCATTAGTCTTTGAAAAAATACTCATGTCATCAAGATAAGTCACAATGAATTGCCCAATTTCATCTAGAAAATCAATGTCCATTGCTCTCTGGAAAGTAGCATCGGCACTCATTAATCCAAAGGAAATTTCACATAGATGAATGTTACCCAAGGAGTAGTAAAAGTTGTTTTATCTTGATCATCAGGATGCACCAAAGCTTGATTATACCCTGAAAACCATCTAACAAGGAGATCCTACTAGAACCCACTACCCTTTGCAGTATGTGATCCGTTTTTGGTAAGGGGTAGTTGTCCTTAAGGGAAACCTTGAATAAATTCCTAAAGTCAATGCACAATATTATTTCACCAGTTTTCTTCCTTGTAGGCACAATATTGGATACCCATTTAGAATATGGAATTGGGACTATGATCTTAGCATCATACATTTTCTTGATTTCCTTTTCAACCAAGGGCATTAGGACAGGATTTATCCTACGCGGTTACTGCTAAAATGGTTTTTGGTCTTATCTTATTGGAATTTTATGTTGTATAATGCTAGTATCATAAGATTTCAAAACCTCATAGCTCCAGGAAAATACATCTATTAACTCTTTAAATAGAGCCATATACCCTTGTTTAGCCATGATAGACAGTGATTTTGATAGTTTAATGATTTTGGGATTTTGCTTGGTGCCTATGTTGCACTCCTCAATGTTTGCTCCTGTTGGTTCCATTTTTGGCTTTCTAGCAACATTATTAAAGTCAAACAACTCTTCCAAAGGGGCAAGCCCTTTGGGAAAAATATTGTCTTTAAGTTGCAGTACTTTGAATTCCTCTTTTTTTGGCTCTTTATGTATTTCAGTTTTATGTGTAGTTTTATTTACACAAACTTTCCCATTAGAAACATCAGGTTGTTTTATACTAGTATTTACATAAGTTTGACTATCTATTTCATCTTCCAAATCTATATTGCTATGCTCAAATTCATCTTTTGATTGTAGAAATCTCTCAATCTGTTTATCACATCCAAAAACTTGCTAGTATGTCATGTTATCAGGCACTGCAGGACGGTGTTTCACTTCAATTGTGGATTGTTTATTTGAGTGAGATAATTTGTAGGCTGAAAAAGCTAAACCATTTTCCAGGGCATTATGGAGCCTTGGTATAAAAACAAGGTCATACTCTTCAGATGTTTTGAGAAAATCAATCACAACATTTCGGTATTCTCTCAATCTAGGATATTTTGCAGAGTATTGTCCTTTAATTTATTTTATGATCAGTTCTAAATCCCCTTGGACAAAAATTCTTTTAGCACCTACTTTTTTAAGAAGTTTCAAGCCTAATAGTAATGCCTCATATTCTGCTATGTTGTTTGTGCATAGAAAATTCAATTTGTAAGAATGACGTTCGGCCTGATTAGTTTTTGAATTGTACATCCAAACTCCTACCCCTAATCCTATTTTACCACATGAGCCATCAAAAGTAATATTCTAGAGAGGTTATGTTTCAGGGTCCTATTGTATAATGGGTATTTGGGTATCATGTCCTTCATTAGGATCATTTTCTGCCTGAGTGGCTTGTGTATCTAAGTCTCCATCATTGTACAATATGAAGGAATCAAGATCCATATGGACAGAGTAGAGGGGATAGTTGTCCGGCTTTTCTTGGCTACTCACTATATGTTTCATTAAGGTTTCTCTATACAGTCTCCTTAGTTGGCCAAATATTATTATTGTGGCATATGTCATATCCATTTGAAATGTTCCTTGTAACTTAGCTGCCCAAGAACATGACAATAGCATACCATAATTAGGTGGAATGTCTGCTACTACTATGTCCATGACTAAAAATTTTGTTGGTATCTGGGCTAATGTGACACAGAGGTCCTTGATAAGACATAGACACCTAACCTTGCTGGAGTCAAATGAGTATAGATCATTGTATGGTCTAGTGATTTCAAGTCCAATTTTTTCCATAACAGTATTTGGCATGAGATTATGTGATGCACCTGAATCCAACATGGCATATGGAGGATTTTGTCATGAATATTAAGGCCGACATAAAATGGAGGAACAACTCCTTCTTGAGGTTTGCCATCAACTTCTGGTCAAAATAGAAGCTCAGGCTGGTCAGCATTCAAGTTCATTGTATTAGTGTTTTCTTCTATGTTGAGTACCTTTAGGACTTGAGACCTATACACATTCTTGTTTATCAGTTCAGTGAGAGGGATAGAAATTTTGAGTTTAGCAAGTTCATTATCAATACTGAACAATGTTTGAATTTTAAGAAGATTTGAGAAATCAACTTTTTCAGCCACTACTTTGGTGACAAGTTCAATTTGTTGACTTGTACTAGGGATATCAGTTTGGACAGTTTCAGTAGAAACATCAATGGTTTTCCTTGTAACATTCTTTGTGTTCTTCTTTTCTAAACTGTTTACATTTTTCTTAGTGCTTCTAGCTCTTTTCTTGAGATCGGGCTCAACAGTATTCTTAGAAGGCAAATCACCATTCCTTTTGTTTGATTTATCATTGCTTTTCCTACTCCCGAGATTATACTGTCTGTGAAATTCTAATATGGCATTCTCAAATCCATGTTTATAGTCATCACAATCTTTAGATTCCAACTCTATTTGAGATAATAAGAACAGTTCATGTTCTTCTTGTGTAAGAAAAACATAACTATCTTCATTTATCCCCATTAAATTAATCTAATTTTCCTCAACTTCTTCAACCACACCTACATCTTCATCAACATAATTTTCTTGAAATGGGGGCTTAATTTGTTGATCTGGGCCTCTTTGGTCTCTTTGTCTGATTTGTGGAGTGTTTCTTCTGGGATTTAGATTTCGGTTATGTGGAACTTGTTGGTTTTCCCTAGGGACACTTATCTCATTCAAACTTATCCTCTCCATCATTATTTCCATGGTCCTTACTAAAGAATCAATTAGCATTTACTGTAGAAGTTGAAGCTTCTTATCTTATTGTCACCCTTCTTTCAATTTTCATCATAGCTCTTTTTCCTGTAAATTTGCTTCTACAGTCACAAAATCTCTTTGCATCACTTCTAATGTTGGAGAATCCCTTTCCCTAAGCTGGTAGGAAATATATGTATCAAAGACATATGATAAATTTATCAAGGCTAAATCCCGAGGTGGTTTAAGATTTACAAATATTGCATTATAGGTATGTTGAATCTAGCACAATAGTCCTGAACACTTTCACCTACTTCCCTTTTAATATGTTCATATTCTGATAGAATCTGAAGATGGTTCATTTTGACTTCCCATCTATTAAGAAAGGTTTAGTGGAATGCAGGGAGATCATTTATACTATTTTCATGCAAAGATTTAAACTATTTTCAAACTTCTCCTCCTAAACTTTGAGCTTAACACTTTCTTCGTCTACCTCTTGCAGGTCAAAACAATCATTCATTTTATCCACAGGTTGTTGGGATGTTAAAGGACCTGTCCCATCAAATAGTGTGATTCTAGACTGGTAGTCTTGTGCCATATTAGTCTGTGGTGTTGGAAACACCAAAGGATCATACCTAGCAGCCATGATTGGTCGTGGTGGAGGACAAATTGAAGGAAGATGAACGGTGGATGAGGTTGGACTAGTACTAGGTGAAAATGAGAGAAAAGGAATTTGTGTAACCTTATGTTTAAGGATAAAAGAAGGCGTGGGAATTATGGAGGCAGTAGGACTTGGTGACTAAATATGTGAAGATTGAGATGAAGAAGTTGTTATGTTCAAAGCAATTAATTCTACTAAATATTGAAGGTAAGCATCATCGATTTCAAAGGTAATATGTGTCACTAGGTCTTATAGAGTATCAAAATCCTATAAGAGTTGAAGATCTGATTTAGTTTGTGAAGAAATTTCTCTCACTAGATTCTTTGGTAAGACTGATGGATAAAAAATAATATGATCTTTCCAATTCTCTGATTTAGTCCTGAATAAGCCTTTTTAAAACTGTAAATCAAACTGTTTATCCTGAAAGGTAACAAAGTTTTTAGGGAGTGAGTTGGCTCTATGAATAAATATGTTGCTTGTCTAACTCTCAGTTCTAAGAGTTTTCCTTAAGATATTTTCAAGATTGTCCACTATGGTAGGAGGATTTGGATCTAGGTGGGATCTAGTAGAGATTCTTTTGGTAGCCAGTGTTCAGATCTAAAACACAGACAAACTGAATATACACAAGAGTAGAAAGGAACCCAATCTTAGGAATAATCTTATCATACAAAGTTTCTGATTGGGTACTCTGAATTCGAATGAAATGACAAATTTTCAATAGATCCCCAGTATGGTCGCCACTATGATATTGCCCTATGATTTTTAAGATTGGCAAGAAAAAATCATAAAGGGTACATCAAACCACTTAGGAGTCTAGGATCTAAGCCTCCTAGACTCAGAGAGGGCTCTCTCTGTATATTTCCAGATTTATCTTTACTTCCGGTGTTTAATTTATTAGGCTAGCTATAATGGTGAAATGAGTTTATTACTTGATTGCTTAATTGTTTGTTTGTTTGGTTGGGGAAATTCATATTTAAATCTTTTCCATTGGGCTATGGAGTCGAACGGTTTGATAGTAACATCAATTTTTCCAAAGCATTTGCAAGGCAAGCTAACTATCTTTACTAGATCTAAAAACAGAATGACAAATGACATTACAGAACGATGAAATTAGTAATGATTAAAAAGCAATTAAGTATCTCTTAACCACACATCAGAAGAAAACATTTAGATTGTAAACAAAAATAGAAATAAGGTGCTCCAACAACATATCTTACTCTAATTTTTTTTCTTTACAATAAGATTTAATGATGCATAATGACTAAAACAACAATACATTTAACATAGAAAGAAGACATCACCAGGTTAAACCAACTCAACTATCTTGAAAATGGTCTTTTATTATTGATGCTCCAGCTCAAAAATTACAGTGCTCCAAAAGAAAAGTTTTTCAATAACTCGGGTCCAACCCCTAATACTTCCAATGCATGAATTATTTAACAAAAAAAGCCTACAACGACTGCCTTATACACTTGGAAGTTTGTTATTAATTACAATGAAAGTAAAATTTGACTAGTGTAACCACGAAGTGGCCACAGTGATATAACTTGGACATCTGGTCCCCTTTATTTGGGATGTTGTTACTGGTAATTAATTTTACTATAGTGGCTTTGTTGACTTGGCTGGGTGCTGACTCAGCTCTATGTTGTTCCTTCAATCCTTCTTATCTTGTTCCTCTTGGTAATCACATAAGTCATTACATTCTTCTTCATATGGAATCTTGACTTTGATCAGCCTATGGTATATTTCATTAGCTTCAGTGTACCGTGCAAAAGTGGGTTTTACTATAAAAACGTGCTTCAATTCATGCTCAATATAGATTGGATTACTAGTAGCCTCCAACAATGCTTTTCTTGTTATGTTGCCTTTGATATTGGATAAATTGACAACATCCTTTGCTATGTCTTTAAGCCTCTTGACATAATCTTCTCTGGCCATAAGTTTGTCGTTAATAACAAAGAGAGAAGGGAGACCTTTCTGTGTTAAAGGTTCAATTATATTGGAAAACCTATTCACTGTCAGCCCCAAATTCTGGCATTTTTCTTCTAGTTGTACATTCAAGTTCTTCTTAGTCAAGAGATTTTTCACCCTTAGAATAGTTTATGTCCTTTCTGCTACACTAAGCTATTCTAGCTCATACCAGTTCTTTGAATTGAGAAATTTAATGATTCTGTTGGTTTTTGGCAGAACATCTCCCAGCTCTAGGTTAGTGGGTGAAATAGCTTCCTTAGCTTTTTCAACTAACTCCTTCTCTTCGAATATAATTTGGATGTTGGGCCACATCTCATCCATGCCATTGATGATGTCGTTCTAGATGATCTCTTTTACCCTTCCTAGAGTGTTACCAATGGATGATTCCTTTTCATATTTTTGCAACTTTCCGATTAAGGTTTGTGCCCTCTGCATCTCCACTGAATGTGCACTTTCTGCTCTTTTAATTTGGTCCTATAGAATATTGACTTGGTCTCTAATCTCTTGATCTCCTCTATCTGAAGATTCATGCTCTCCATGGACCTAGCTAGTTGTTCTGTACTGCTCTCTATCCCTGTAGCAGTAGTTGCTAGAGTGGCTGTAGGAATAGCTATAAGAGGGAGAGCCTCCATATGGGTGTTGGCCAACTATGTTGCCTTTTACTTCTCTTGTACCATCTTCTCGATTTCTTCTTCCATTTTTTTATTTGGAGAGACTGCTCCATTATTAATTTCATCATTTCGGCCTTCTGACTCTTTGTTTCCTCTATATCTTTGGTCAACGAATCATGTGTTGCAGGCATTTTGAGCTGCTTCTTTAAGGCTACTATATCAATCTACTTCTTCTTAATTATCTCTTCTGTTTATTTCACATCTGTGGGATCATATCCACTTTTCACCACTAAGTCTTCCAGAGACTTAATTCCGTTGTCTTTTGATTGAGATGAAATCTTTTCCATCTTCATCTGAGATTAAGCATTTGACAAGGCCACTTGCATTTTAAACAATCTCATAGAGGTATTTCTTAGAGTAGAGGAGACCATTTGACCTGTTTGCATGTGCATTTCTAGCCGATCAATAGGATGAACATTTCAAGCATCAAACTCAAAATAGGCCTATTTGTAATCAGCTGCAGTTTTAGGTTCTACTATTTGTGCTTCCAAGAATTCCATTTGCATCTTGCCTTTTTCTAAATTGAAAGATGAGAGGAGTTTGCCTTGAGAAGAAGAACTTTTCTTCTAGAATTGAGCACAAGCACTCTTCTTTAACATTTCATTCATGATTTTTATCTCCCTTAAAGTATCAAAGATGATCTCCTCTTTTTCTCCAGTTACATTATTAGATGTGGAAACTTGGAGAGTCTGTTTCCTTTCTGAGATCAGAGTGTTAGGAAGAGATTGACCTCCTACTGGGGATGAGTCATGGATATCACTAAGATTAATGATTGTTTGTTGTGGTGATTCCTTGCCTATGTCCATGTGTATCCTTTCCCTTTTTCTAAATTTCAATCTGAACTCTTTCATAGAAGTATCAATCCCTGGTGACTAATCTTCTCTCGGTTTTTTCCCTTTTGTTTCTTTTTCATGTTGCTTACCCTTGTCTGCTCCATCCTTTGTACTCTGTATTTCTTACTACCTAGGAGTCTTAGAACTTGAAGAAGAAATTATTTGTTCCTCGGTTTCTTGCAGAGTGTCAGGCATCCACTCAATCTGGTTCATAAATTTCTCTATTTCAGACCTTTGAGTGTGAATATAGGGTGTCGATTTGTTCTCCACCCTTTTCTTGGAGATAATGCCCCGTGGGTCATAGGACCATGTGAAATTGTGACTGAACTTCATTTCCTTCAATTTCTTGTCTTCCTCCTCACCTGCTACCCTGCTGTTGCAAATGAAGGGACCAATCTGGGATTTGATCCTAAATTATGACTTCTTTTTCCATGCCAAAAAATGTACTTCATCTGTATTGATCATCTACCCGATGTATTCAAGTGAAAATATCCTCATGGGGGAGGAAATTTTGCAGCTTGTAAGCGGCCAACTCATATCCATATACCCTTAATTCTGCGTAATTTTGATATAAGTACCAATATCTTGTTCTTGCTTGGTTTGTCAACTGCATAATCCTTTTAATTTATTCACTGATTCTGGGTTCTGCAGTTCCACTGAGGAGGCTTATAGCTGGATGAAGAAACATTTATATAAATGTCTTGTAGGTGAATTCCTTTTGATCCTTCATCACTAAGGTTGTCTAGAAAATAATGGATTGGGGTTCACCTTCTTCATTTAACTTTCTCATTGTAAACAGAAATTTGTTGCTTGAAAATAAACAAACATGTATACTAATACTGAAGAGTACTGAAACACTTCCTCCGTGATGAAATTTACAAATTTCTCATGGATGGAATCTGCAAGGAATTTACTAAAATTAAATAGGATAGAATGATTTGAATCTACTGACAATATGGACAGGAAACCTATTATAGCCTCATCAAGCCACTAATTTGAATAATAGCCTAGTAGATATGAAATCACAGTGATTATATGCGTGGTTCTATCAGGGAAGGAAGAGGAGGATTAAGGAGGATTTTCACTAGGCAGTGGGGTTTGTTCAATCACGAAGAGTTCCAAGGTTTTAGCTCTTTTGACAAAGTCTAGTATTTGGTACATTTCACTGAGGATTTCATGGGAGAAAGGAGAATTTCCTTCAATGATCAGAGCTTTCACCATCTGCATTATGGATTTGGCATCTATGCTGAACAATATGTCTCCTGTTGGGGCTATTACTGCCCTTTATTGTGTGTTATAGTGTGACTAGCATTTTCTAATTATTTCTAGGTAACTATAGGTTTTGGGAAAGATATAGAATGAAAAATTTGTATCCCAGAGTCCTATATCATCCATTTCATCAAAACATTTGTCCTCCCACCATCAACAGATGTCGAAGGGATCAAATTATGAAAGTGTCTCATGTATTTTGAAGTCTCTATCTGCCAATGAAATATGATCCAAGTCCAGTGGTGGGTGAACCTTTGGACTAAACATTTCATGTTCTTTCTTCTTGGGTGGCATGGTTGTCTTTCAAAAAAATTTAAACCTGGACTGTATTGAATTTGTAGGTGAATTGGAACAGAAGATGAATTTAAAGAAGAGGGAACTCAGAGAGGGAAAAATAAAGGGGATGAACAGAAAGTGGGATTCAAGAAGGGGGATGTCTGATAAACGTAAAAAAATGAAGCTTTTTACAATTGTGTTATTGTTTCAGTGTGTTAACTGCTTCTCTATGTATGCCTGAACAAATATTGACTTTCACCTGTAAGTTAAGAGAGCACATTAAAATTTTGTAAATGGTGGGAGATGGTGTATTTGTAGCTTTTGGAGCATTCCCGTTGGATTGGCCTGAAGTGGTGCGGGTCTCTTGGCTAATGATCTAGCCAATTGAATGCATAATGGTATAGCATGGGAATGGAGGTGATAGGCGGATGGGACAGGGTGGCAGGATGGGCAAACGATCATGATGGACAAGGTGGTTTAGTGAAATGTAGAAACCACTTTTCAGGGGCCCTTGAAGCGGTAAGTGGAATGAGTGGGGGGGGGGGGGGGGGGGGTATGAAATCGTGACAATGTAACACGTAAGTGGTTCGAAACCACTAATTTCAGAAACGCCCCCCCCCCCCCCAAACAACATTAACGTTCAGAGGATGGGGGGGTTGGAAAATCATATGGACCATTGGATTGAATGGTGAATGCAGGGATTAGATGAGAGGTGAGGGTTGGGTAAAAGTTGATGTGACGGGTACGTGATGTGAGTGGTGGGGTAGGACAATGAAAAAGGGGGTGGAGAATAACATAAAGTTAGGAGTAATAGTATATGCCACCTTTCCCTTTTTAATTTATTTTTCCAACATTAGGGAAACACATGGACCCTTAAATTTGAACTATGATCTTAGCATCATACATTTTCTTGATTTCCTTTTCAACCAAGGGCATTAGGACAGGATTTATCCTACGCGGTTACTGCTAAAATGGTTTTTGGTCTTATCTTATTGGAATTTTATGTTGTATAATGCTAGTATCATAAGATTTCAAATCCTCATAGCTCCAGGAAAATACATCTATTAACTCTTTAAATAGAGCTATATACCCTTGTTTAGCCATGATAGACAGTGATTTTGATAGTTTAATGATTTTGGGATTTTGCTTGGTGCCTATGTTGCACTCCTCAATGTTTGCTCCTGTTGGTTCCATTTTTGGCTTTCTAGCAACATTATTAAAGTCAAACAACTCTTCCAAAGGGGCAAGCCCTTTGGGAAAAATATTGTCTTTAAGTTGCAGTACTTTGAATTCCTCTTTTTTTGGCTCTTTATGTATTTCAGTTTTATGTGTAGTTTTATTTACACAAACTTTCCCATTAGAAACATCAGGTTGTTTTATACTAGTATTTACATAAGTTTGACTATCTATTTCATCTTCCAAATCTATATTGCTATGCTCAAATTCATCTTTTGATTGTAGAAAACTCTCAATCTGTTTATCACATCCAAAAACTTGCTAGTATGTCATGTTATCAGGCACTGCAGGACGGTGTTTCACTTCAATTGTGGATTGTTTATTTGAGTGAGATAATTTGTAGGCTGAAAAAGCTAAACCATTTTCCAGGGCATTATGGAGCCTTGGTATAAAAACAAGGTCATACTCTTCAAATGTTTTGAGAAAATCAATCACAACATTTCGGTATTCTCTCAATCTAGGATATTTTGCAGAGTATTATCCTTTAATTTATTCTATGATCAGTTCTAAATCCCCTTGGACAAAAATTCTTTTAGCACCTAATTTTTTAAGAAGTTTCAAGCCTAATAGTAATGCCTCATATTCTGCTATGTTGTTTGTGCATAGAAAATTCAATTTGTAAGAATGACCTTCGGCCTGGTTAGTTTTTGAATTGTACATCCAAACTCCTGCCCCTAATCATATTTTACCACATGAGCCATCAAAAATAATATTTTAGAGAGGTTATGTTTCAAGGTCCTATTGTATAATGGGTATTTGGGTTTCATGTCCTTCATTAGGATCATTTTCTGCCTGAGTGGCTTGTGTATCTATGGCTCCATCATTGTACAATATGAAGGAATCAAGATCCGTATGGACAGAGTAGAGGGGATAGTTGTCCGGCTTTTCTTGGCTACTCACTATATATTTCATTAAGGTTTCTCTATACAGTCTCCTTAGTTGGCAAAATATTATTATTGTGGCATATGTCATATCCATTTGAAATGTTCGTTCTAACTTAGCCGCCCAAGAACATGACAATAGCATACCATAATTAGGTGGAATGTCTGCTACTACTATGTCCATGACTAAAAATTTTGCTGGTATCTGGGCTAATGTGACACAGAGGTCCTTGATAAGACATAGACACCTAACCTTGCTGGAGTCAAATGAGTATAGATCATTGTATGGTCTAGTGATTTCAAGTCCAATTTTTTCCATAACAGTCTTTGGCATGAGATTATGTGATGCACCTGAATCCAACATGGCATATGGAGGATTTTGTCATGAATATTAAGGCTGACATAAAATGGAGGAACAACTCCTTCTTGAGGTTTGCCATCAACTTCTGGTCAAAACAGAAGCTCAGGCTGGTCAGCATTCAAGTTCATTGTATTAGTGTTTTCTTCTATGCTGAGTACCTTTAGGACTTGAGACCTATACACATTCTTGTTTATCAGTTCAGTGAGAGGGATAGAAATTTTGAGTTTAGCAAGTTCATTATCAATACTGAACAATGTTTGAATTTTAAGAAGATTTGAGAAATCAACTTTTTCAGCCACTACTTTGGTGACAAGTTCAATTTGTTGACTTGTACTAGGGATATCAGTTTGGACAATTTCAGTAGAAACATCAATGGTTTTCCTTGTAACATTCTTTGTGTTCTTCTTTTCTAAACTGTTTACATTTTTCTTAGTGCTTCTAGCTCTTTTCTTGAGATCGGGCTCAACAGTATTCTTAGAAGGCAAATCACCATTCCTTTTGTTTGATTTATCATTGCTTTTCTTACTCCCGAGATTATACTGTCTGTGAACTTCTAATATGGCATTCTCAAATCCATGTTTATAGACATCACAATCTTCATATTCCAACTCTATTTGAGATAATAAGAACAGTTCCTGTTCTTCTTGTGTAAGAAAAGCATAACTATCTTCATTTATCCCCATTAAATTAATATGATTTTCCTCAACTTCTTCAACCACACCTACATCTTCATCAACATAATTTTCTTGAAATGGGGGCCTAAATTGTTGATCTGGGCCTCTTTGGTCTCTTTGTCTGATTTGTGGAGTGTTTCTTCTGGGATTTAGATTTCGGTTATGTGGAACTTGTTGGTTTTCCCTAGGGACACTTCTCTCATTCAAACTTATCCTCTCCATCATTATTTCCATGGTCCTTACTAAAGAATCAATTAGCATCTACTGCAGAAGTTGAAGCTTCTTCTCTTATTGTCACCCTTCTTTCAGTTTTCATCATAGCTCTTTTTCCTGTAAATTTGCTTCTACAGTTACAAAATCTATTTGCATCACTTCTAATGTTGGAGAATCCCTTTCCCTAAGCTGGTAGGAAATATATGTATCAAAGACATATGATAACTTTATCAAGGCTAAATCCCGAGGTTGTTTAATATTTACAAATATTGCATTATAGGTATGTTGAATCTAGCACAATAGTCCTGAACACTTTCACCTACTTCCCTTTTAATATGATCATATTCTGATAGAATCTGAAGATGGTTCATTTTGACTTCCCATCTATTAAGAAAGGTTTAGTGGAATGCAGGGACATCATTTATACTATTTGCATGCAAAGATTTAAACTATTTTCAAACTTCTCCTCCTAAACTTTGAGCTTAACACTTTCTTCGTCTACCTCTTGCAGGTCAAAACAATCATTCATTTTATCCACATGTTGTTGGGATGTTAAAGGACCTGTCCCATCAAATAGTGTGATTCTAGACTGGTAGTCTTGTGACATATTAGTCTATGGTGCTGGAAACACCAAAGGATCATACCTGGCAGCCATGATTGGTGGTGGTGGAGGACCACTTGAAGGAAGATGAACAGTGGATGAGGTTGGACTAGTACTAGGTGAAAATGAGAGAAAAGGAATTTGAGTAACCTTATGTTTAAGGATAAAAGAATGTGTTGGAATTATGGAGGCAGTAGGACTTGGTGACTAAATATGTGAAGATTGAGATGAAGAAGTTGTTATGTTCAAAGCAGTTAATTCTACTGAATCTTGAAGGTAAGCATCATCGATTTCAAAGGTAATATGTGTCACTAGGTCTTGTAGAGTATCAAAATCCTATAAGAGTTGAAGATCTGATTCAGTTTGTTAAGAAATTTCTCTCACTAGATTCTTTGGTAAGACTGATGGATAAAAAATAATATGATCTTTCCAATTCTCTGATTTAGTCCCGAATAAGCCTTTTTAAAAGTGTAAATCAAACTGGATATCCTGAAAGGTAACAAAGTTTTTAGGGAGTGAGTTGGCTCTATGAATAAATATGTTGCTTATCTAACTCTCAGTTCTAGGAGTTTTCCTTAGGATATTTTCAAGATTGTCCACTATGGTAGGAGGATTTGGATCTGGGTGGGATCTAGTAGAGATTCTTTTGGGAGCTAGTGTTCAGATCTAAAACACAGACAAACTGAATATACACCAGAGTAGAAAGGAACCCAATCTTAGGAATAATCTTATCATACAAAGTTTTTGACTGGGTACTCTGAATTCGAAAGAAATGACAAATTTTCAATAGATCCCCAGTATGGTCGCCACTATGTTATTGCACTATGATTTTTAAGATTGGCAAGAAAAAATCATAAAGGGTAGATCAAACCACTTAGGAGTCTAGGATCTAAGCCTCCTAGACTCAGAGAGGGCTTTCTCTGTATATTTCCAGATTTATCTTTATTTCCGTTGTTTAATTTATTAGGCTAGCTATAATGGTGAAAGGAGTTTATTACTTGATTGCTTAATTGTTTGTTTGTTTGGTTGGGGAAATTCATATTTAAATCTTTTCCATTGGGCTATGGAGTCAAACGGTTTGATAGTAACATCGATTTTTCCAAAGCATTTGCAAGGCAAGCTAACTATCTTTACTAGATCTAAAAACAGAATGACAAATGACATTATAAAACGATGAAATTAGTAATGATTAAAAAGAAATTAAGTATTTCTTAACCACACATCAGAAGAAAACATTTAGATTGTAAACACGGATAGAAATAAGGTGCTCCAACAACATATCTTACTCTAATTTTTTTTCTTTACAATAAGATTTAATGATGCATAATGACTAAAACAACAATACATTTAACATAGAAAGAATACATCACCAGGTTAAACCAACTCAACTATCTTGAAAATGGTCTTTTATTATTGATTCTCCAGCTCAAAAATTGCAGTGCTCCAAAACAAAAGTTTTTCAATAACTCGGGTCCAACCCCTAATACTTCCAATGCATGAATTATTTAACAAAAAAAGCCTACAACGACTGCCTTATACACTTGGAAGTTTGTTATTAATTACAATGAAAGTAAAATTTTACTAGTGTAACCACGAAGTGGCCACGATGATATAACTTGGACATTTGCTCCCTTTTATTTGGGATGTTGTTACTGGTAATTAATTTTACTGTAGTGGCCTTGTTGACTTGGCTGGGTGCTGACTCAGCTCTATGTTGTTCATTCAATCCTTCTTATCTTGTTCCTCTTGGTAATCACATAAGTCATTCCATTCTTCTTCATATGGAATCTTGACTTTGATCAGCCTATGGTATATTTCATTAGCTTCAGTGTGCCGTGAAAAAGTGGGTTTTACTATAAAAACGTGCTTCAATTCATGCTCAATATAGATTGGATTACTAGTAGCCTCCAACAATGCTTTTCCTGTTATGTTGCCTTTGATATTGGATAAATTGACAACATCCTTTGCTATGTATTTAAGCCTCCTGACATAATCTTCTCTGACCATAAGTTTGTCATTAATAACAAACAAAGAAGGGAGACCTTCTTGTGTTAAAGGTTCAATTATATTGGAAAACCTATTCACTGTCAACCCCAAATTCTGGCATTTTTCATCTAGTTGTACATTCAAGTTCTTCTTAGTCAAGAGATTTTTCACCTTTAGAATAGTTTATGTCCTTTCTGCTACACTAAGCTATTCTAGCTCATACCTGTTCTTTGAATTGAGAAATTTAATGATTCCGTTGGTTGTTGGTGGAACATCTCCCAGCTCTAGGTTAGTGGGTGAAATAGCTTCCTTAGCTTTTTCAACTAACTCCTTCTCTTCGAATATAATTTGGATGTTGGGCCACATCTCATCCATGCCATTGATGATGTCATTCTATATGATATCTTTTACCCTTCCTAGAGTGTTACCAATGGATGATTCCTTTTCATATTTTTGCAACTTTTCGATTAAGGTTTGTGCCCTCTGCATCTCCACTGAATGTGCACTTTCAACTCTTTTAATTTGGTCCTATAGAACATTGACTTGGTCTCTAATCTCTTGATCTCCTCTGTCTGAAGATTCATGCTCTCCATGGACCTAGCTAGTTGTTCTGTACTGCTTCCTATCCCTGTAGCAGTAGTTGCTAGAGTGGCTGTAGGAATAGCTATAAGAGGGAGAGCCTCCATATGGGTGTTGGCCAACTATGTTTCCTTTTACTCCTCTTGTACCATCTTCTCCATTTCTTCTTCCATTTTTTTTATTTGGAGAGACTGCTCCATTATTAATTTCATCATTTCGGCCTTTTGACTCTTTGTTTCCTCTATATCTTTGGTCAACGAATCATGTGTTGCAGGCATTTTGAGCTGCTTCTTTAAGGCTACTATATCAATCTACTTCTTCTTAATTATCTCTTCTGTTTATTTCACATCTGTGGGATCATATCCAATTTTTACCACTAAGTCTTCCAAAGACTTAATTCCGTTGTCTTTTGATTGAGATGAAATCTTTACCATCTTCATCTGAGATTAAGCATTTGACAAGGCCACTTGCATTTTAAACAATCTCATAGAGGTATTTCTTAGAGTAGAGGAGACCATTTCACCTGTTTGCATGTGCATTTCTAGGTGATCAATAGGATGAACATTTCAGGCATCAAACTCAAAATAGGCCTATTTGTAATCAGCTGGAGTTTTAGGTTCTACTATTTGTGCTTCCAAGAATTCCATTTGCATCTTGCATTTTTCTAAATTGAAAGATGAGAGGAGTTTGCCTTGAGAAGAAGAACTTTTCTTCTAGAATTGAGCACAAGTACTCTTCTTTAACATTTCATTCATGATTTTTATCTCCCTTAAAGTATCAAAGATGATCTCCTCTTTTTCTCCAGTTACATTATTAGATGTGGAAACTTGGAGAGTCTGTTTCCTTTCTGAGATCAGAGTGTTAGGAAGAGATTGATCTCCTACTGGGGATGAATCATGGATATCACTAAGATTAATGATTATTTTTTGTGGTGATTCCTTTCCTATGTCCATGTGTATCCTTTCCCTTTTCCTAAATTTCAATCTGAACTCTTTCATAGAAGTATCAATCCCTGGTGACTAATCTTCTCTCGGTTTTTTCCCTTTTGTTTCTTTTTCATGTTGCTTACCCTTGTCTGCTCCATCCTTTGTACTCTGTATTTCTTACTACCTAGGAGTCTTAGAACTTGAAGAAGAAATTATTTGTTCCTCGGTTTCTTGCAGAGTGTCAGGCATCCACTCAATCGGGTTCATAAATTTCTCTATTTCAGACCTTTGAGTGTGAATATAGGGTGTCGATTTGTTCTCCACCCTTTTCTTATAGATAATGCCCCGTGGCTCATAGGACCATGTGAAACTGTGAGTGAACTTCATTTCCTTCAATTTCTTGTCTTCCTCCTCACCTGCTACCCTGCTGTTGCAAATGAAAGGACCAATCTGGGATTTGATCCTAAATTGTGACTTCTTTTTCCCTGCCACAAAATGTACTTCATCTGTATTGATCATCTACCCGATATGTTCAAGTGAAAATATCCTCATGGGGGAGGAAATTTTGCATCTTGTAAGCGGCCAACTCATATCCATATACCCTTAATTCTGTGTAATTTTGATATAAGTACCAATATCTTGTTCTTGCTTGGTTTGTCAACTGCATAATCATTTTAATTTATTCACTGATTCTGGGTTCTGCAGTTCCACTGAGGAGGCTTATAGCTGGATGAAGAAACATTTATATAAATGTCTTGTAAGTGAATTCCTTTTGATCCTTCATCACTAAGGTTGTCTAGAAATAATGGATTGGGGTTCACCTTCTTCATTTAACTTTCTGATTGTAAACATAAATTTGTTGCCTGAAAATAAACAAACATGTATACTAATACTGAAGAGTACTGAAACACTTCCTCTGTGATGAAATTTACAAATTTCTCATGGATGGAATCTGCAAGGAATTGACTAAAATTAAATAGGATAGAATGATTTGAATCTGCTGACAATATGGACAGGAAACCTATTATAGCCTCATCAAGCCACTAATTTGAATAATAGCCTATTAGATATGAAATGACAGTGATTATAAGCATGGTTCTATCAGGGAAGGAAGAGGAGGATTAAGGAGGATTTTCACTAGGCAGTGGGGTTTGTTCAATCACGAAGAGTTCCAAGGTTTTAGCTCTTTTGACAAAGTCTAGTATTTGGTACATTTCACTGAGGATTTCATGGGAGAAAGGAGAATTTCCTTCAATGATCAGAGCTTTCACCATCTGCATTATGGATTTGGCATCTATGCTGAACAATGTGTCTCCTGTTGGGGCTATTACTGCCCTTTATTGTGTGTTATAGTGTGACTAACATTTTCTAATTATTTCTAGGTAACTATAGGTTTTGGGAAAGATATAGAATGAAAAATTGGTATCCCAGAGTCCTATATCATCCATTTCATCAAAACATTTGTCCTCCCACCATCAACAGATGTCGAAGAGATCAAATTATGAAAGTGTCTCATGTATTTTGAAGTCTCTGTATGTGAGTGAAATATGATCCAAGTCCAGTGGTGGGTGCACCATTGGACTAAACATTTCATGTTCTTTCTTCTTGGGTGGCATGGTCGTCCTTCAAAAAAATTTAAACCTGGACTATATTGAATTTGGAGGTGAATTGGAACAGAAAATGAATTTAAAGAAGAGGGAACTCAGAGAGGGAAAAATAAAGGGGATGAACAGAAAGTGGGATTCAAGAAGGGGGATGTCTGATAAACGTAAAAAAATGAAGCTTTTTACAATTGTGTTATTGTTTCAGTGTGTTAACTGCTTCTCTATGTATGCCTGAACAAATATTGACTTTCACCTGTAAGTTAAGAGAACACATTAAAATTTTGTAAATGGGTGGGAGATGGTGTATTTGTAGCTTTTGGAGCATTCCCGTTGGATTGGCCTGAAGTGGTGCGGGTCTGTTGTCTAACGATCTAGCCAATTGAATGCATAATGGTATAGCATGGGAATGGAGGTGATAGGCGGATGGGACAGGGTGGCAGGATGGACAAACGATCATGACGGACGAGGTGGTTTAGTGAAATGTAGAAACCACTTTTCAGGGGCCCTTGAAGCGGTAAGTGGAATGAGTGGGGGGGGGGGGGTATGAAATCGTGACAATGTGACACGTAAGTGGTTTGAAACCACTAATTTCAGAAACGTGCCCCCCCCCCCCCCCCAAAAAAAAAAAACATTAACGTTCAAATGATGGGGGGGTTGGAAAATCATATGGACCATTGGATTGAATGTTGAATGCGGGGATCAGATGAGAGGTGAGGGTTGGGTAAAAGTTGATGTGATGGGTACGTGACATGAGTGGTGGGGTAGGACAATGAAAAGGGGGTGGGAGAATAACATAAAGTTAGGAGTAATAGTATATGCCTCCTTTCCCTTTTTAATTTATTTTTCCAACATTAGGGAAACACATGGACTATGTCATAAAACATTAAAGGAATTTTTCATGTCTTTTTCCCTTTGTAATTCTTTTCAATCTACGTACCCTTTATCTTTCTAATCTAACATTTTTTCCTTTTTGCATTTGCAGGGTAAATTTGAACTTGCAAACCCTTTTTCAGTCTCTCCTTTTATTCTAACCTACTCTATCACTTATCTCTCCTATTGGTCTGGATCGAAAATTGAACCAATTTCATTTCTACCTAGCTACTGATTTTCCAAGCTTAAACTATTTGGAATATCTTTATTTTCTACTATATCAATAGAAACTGAAATTTGTTCAATCATGCTTAGATTGTATGAATTGAAAAATATTTGGGGTTTTCCTTTCTTTTCATTTTTTTTTTATCTTTTATTTTTTAATACCCTCTTTTCTTTTCTTTTCTTTTCTCCTTTTTTGTGAAATCAATTGAATATTGAGATCTATGAACAATATGAAATTTTCCAAATACAAGATACTCAATCACCTTGAGATCCTATAAATTATAGGACCCTAACAGTGGCTCTAGCTGGGATGGCACTTCTCAGTTTGAAGTGTCAAGAACATAATATTAGTAGCCTTGAGTCCTCCATATCTGCATTGTCTTCAATCTTTTCGTAGTAACTTCATCAAAGCGGGCTAGTGGCCTTCTTTGTGGGTTTCAACCTTTATCATATGAATTATTCAAGAAACAAATAAAATATTGTGATATTTACAATGGAATGAGGGAAATATGTGTGCTTATGAGAAGTAATGTGTTAGCATCTTGCCATTGATAGGACCTCCTGGCGGTTCCATTCAATCCAACTCTTTGAGGAAAAATCCATTATTCCCTTTTAGAGTAGAAATAATATATGGACCCTTCCAAAGATTTTCAAATTTGCCATGATTTCCTTTATCTTCTCTTCTTGATTCCCATTTTAGCACTTTGTCTCCTACGTTGAAACCATCAGCTTTGGTTCTTTTGTCAAAAAATTTATTTATGCTTTCCTGGACAACCTGAGTTCTATTGTATACCTCTTCTCTGGATTGTTGCAATTGAATTTTCTGATTTATCCTTCTTTGTATATCATTTGGTTCAGTTTGTATCTCTTGAATGATCTTCATGACTGGCACTCCCATGGAAGAAGGGAAAATTGCATCCAATCCTCAAACAAGTTGAAATGGGGACATGTCAATGGGTTTCTTTTTATTCAATCTGTCAACCCATAATGCATAGATCAACTTATTATGCCATGACTTATTATTGTCCTTCATAATCTTCTTAATGATGTTTACCAAATTTTTTTTTGAGGATTCAGCCAACCCATTACCTTGAGGGTAATAAGATGTTGAATGACCCAAAGAGATATGGTACATGTGGCAATAATCCACCATGTTCTTTGATTTAAAATATGTAGCATTGTCAGTGATAAGTTTCCTAGGACAACCAAATCTGGAGAGGATATTGTTTTCAAGGAATTTTATGATGATAGAATCAGTAACAACTTTGGAAGGAATGGCTTCTATCCATTTGGTAAAGTAGTCTATGGCAGTCAAGATCCATTTGTGTTGGGCAGAGGATGGAAGATGAATTTCACCAATGAAATCCAATCCCAACTGTTGGAAAGGACTTTCAACAGAGATGGGTTTCAAGGGAAAGGGTAATAATTTTCTCTTCCCTTCAAAAATTTGGCATTTATGGCAAGAAGTTACCATCTTATGGATGTCTGCGAAAAGTGTAGGCCAATAGAAACCAACTCGAAGGATTTTATTAGCCGTTGTTTTCTAATAAAGATGGCCTCCACAGTCACCTCCATGCAATTCCTGCATAACTTTGTTAGTATCATCCTTTAATAATTATTTGAGTAAGACACCTCCAGCATATTTCCAATATAATGTACTATCAATAATGCAAAACTTGATTTCTTTTAATTTTAGAAATTTGGCCTCTGTTTTGGATAATCTAGGAGGAGCATTCAAATTGAATAGAACATACAAAAGGTATGCATACGAAGAGGATTTTAGATATGCTTTGCCTATTGGTGGAGTTGTCATTTCCTCAAGATCATCCAAAGAAAATACCATGTTGATATCTAATGCATTGAAATTTGATTCAACCATCAATTTGGTTAATCCCTTTCCTTTAATGAACTTGGTGGGCTTGATATCAATGTCATATTCTAGAATGATAGCTATCGATTTGCCCCTCTTCCCATCAGGTCCATTTTGTGTGCGAATATATTTGACAACTACATTAGGCACATAAGCAATGATATGAGAATGTAAAATGTAAACTCTGAAATATTTTATTGCTTTGACTAGAGAAAATGCCTGTTTCTCCATGATATTGTACTTCAAATAAGAATATCTCAGAGATTTGCTAAATAATGCTATTGGTTGTTCATATCCTTCATTATTTCTGTAATAGCACAGAAGCAATAGTATGTTTAGATGCAAAAGAAAAGATAATAAAAAATTTAGTGAAATCTAGGCTAATCAAAACTGGAGCTTGTGTTAATGAATGTTTGACTAGATCAAAAGATTTTTGGCCTCAACATTCCATTTAATTTGTTTGTTATAGTTCTGAGTAGTTCAACAAGATTTGGTATGAAACTTCTCAAAAAATTGATTTTTCCAATAAAAGGTTGAATTTGTTTTATGTTTCTTGGATGACTCATTTTAAGGATACCTTCAATCCTACTGGGATCAATTTTGATTCCATCTTTGGAGATGATATGGCCTAGAAGTTTTCCTTCTTCAAGCCCAAACAATGTTCTCTTGGGATTTAGTGAGATACCAAACTTTTTGCATTTTTCAAATACTCTTCTTAGATGTGCTAGGTGTTCTTCATCAGCCTTTGAAAAATACTCATGTCATCGAGATAAGTCACAATGAATTGCCCAATTTCATCTAGAAAAGCAATGTCCATTGCTCTCTGGAAAGTAGCACCGACACTCATTAATCCAAAGGAAATTTCACATACATGAAGGTTACCCAAGGAGTAGTAAAAGTTGTTTTATCTTGATCATCAGGATGCACCAAAGCTTGATTATACCCTGAAAACCATCTAACAAGGAGATCCTACTAGAACCCACTACCCTTTGCAGTATGTGATCCGTTTTTGGTAAGGGGTAGTTGTCCTTAAGGGAAACCTTGAATAAATTCCTAAAGTCAATGCACAATATTATTTCACCAGTTTTCTTCCTTGTAGGCACAATATTGGATACCCATTTAGAATATGGAATTGGGACTATGATCTTAGCATCATACATTTTCTTGATTTCCTTTTCAACCAAGGGCATTAGGACAAGATTTATCCTACGCGGTTTCTGCTAAAATGGTTTTTGGTCTTATCTTATTGGAATTTTATGTTGTATAATGCTAGTATCATAAGATTTAAAATCCTCATAGCTCCAAGAAAATACATCTATGAACTCTTTAAATAGATCTATATACCCTTGTTTAGCCATGATAGACAGTGATTTTGATAGTTTAATGATTTTGGGATTTTTCTTGGTGCCTATGTTGCACTCCTCAATGTTTGCTCCTGTTGGTTCCATTTTTGGCTTTCTAGCAACATCATTAAAGTCAAACAACTCTTCCAAAGGGGCAAGCCCTTTGGGAAAAATATTGTCTTTAAGCTGCAGTACTTTGAATTCCTCTTTTTTTGGCTCTTTATGTATTTTAGTTTTATGTGTAGTTTTATTTACATAAGCTTTCCCATTAGAAACATCAGGTTGTTCTATACTAATATTTACATCAGTTTGACTATCTATTTCATCTTCCAAATCTATATTGTTATCCTCAAATTCATCTTTTGATTGTAGAAAACTCTCAATCTGTTTATCACATCCAAAAACTTGCCAGTATGTCATGTTATCAGGCACTGCAGCACGGTGTTTCAATTCAATTGTGGATTGTTTATTTGAGTGAGATAATTTGTAGGTGTTGGCTGAAAAAGCTAAACCATTTTCCAGGGCATTATGGAGCCTTGGTATAAAAACAAGGTCATACTCTTCAGATGTTTTGAGAAAATCAATCACAACATTAAGGTATTCTCTCAATCTAGGATATTTGCAGAGTATTGTCCTTTAATTTATTCTATGATCAGTTCTAAATCCCCTTGGACAAAAATTCTCTTAGCACCTACTTTTTTAAGAAGTTTCAAGCCTAATATTAATGCCTCATATTCTGCTATGTTGTTTGTGCATAGAAAATTCAATTTCTAAGAATGACCTTCGACCTGATTAGTTTTTGAATTGTACATCCAAACTCCTACCCCTAATCATATTTTACCACATGAGCCATCAAAAGTAATATTCTAGAGAGGTTATGTTTCAGGGTCCTATTGTATAATGGGTATTTGGGTGTCATGTCCTTCATTAGGATCATTTTATTCCTGAGTGGCTTGTGTATCTATGTCTCCATCATTGTACAATATGAAGGAATCAAGATCCGTATGGACAGAGTAGAGGGGATAGTTGTCCGGCTTTTCTTGGCTACTCACTATATCTTTCATTAAGGTTTCTCTATACAGTCTCCTTAGTTGGCCAAATACTATTATTGTGGCATATGTCATATCCTTTTGAAATGTTCCTTGTAACTTAGCCGCCCAAGAACATGACAATAGCATACCATAATTAGGTGGAATGTCTGCTACTACTATGTCCATGACTAAAAATTTTGCTGGTATCTGGGCTAATGTGACACAGAGGTCCTTCATAATACATAGACACCTAACCTTGCTGGAGTCAAATGAGTATAGATCATTGTATGGTCTAGTGATTTCAAGTCCAATTTTTTCCATAACAGCCTTTGGCATGAGATTATGTGATGCACCTGAATCCAACATGGCATATGGATGATTTTGTCATGAATATTAAGGCTGACATAAAATGCAGGAACAACTCCTTCTTGAGGTTTGCCATCAACTTCTGGTCAAAACAGAAGCTCAGGCTGGTCAGCATTCAAGTTCATTGTATTAGTGTTTTCTTCTATGTTGAGTACCTTTACGACTTGAGACCTATACACATTCTTGTTTATCAATTCAGTGAGAGGGATAGAAATTTTGAGTTTAGCAAGTTCATTATCAATACTGAACAATGTTTGAATTTTAAGAAGATTTGAGAAATCAACTTTTTCAGCCACTACTTTGGTGACAAGTTCAATTTGCTGACTTGTACTAGGGATATCAGTTTGGACAGTTTTAGTAGAAACATCAATGGTTTTCCTTGTAACATTATTTGTGTTCTTCTTTTCTAAACTGTTTACATTTTTCTTAGTTCTTCTAGCTCTTTTATTGAGATCGAGCTCAACAGTATTCTTAGAAGGCAAATCACCATTCTTTTTTTTTTTATTTATCATTGCTTTTCTTACTCCCGAGATTATACTGTCTGTGAACTTCTAATATGGAATTCTCAAATCCATGTTTATAGACATCACAATCTTCATATTCCAACTCTATTTGAGATAATAAGAACAGTTCCTATTCTTCTTGTGTAAGAAAAACATAACTATCTTCATTTATCCCCATTAAATTAATCTGATTTTCCTCAACTTCTTCAACCACACCTACATCTTCATCAACATAATTGTCTTGAAATGGGGGCCTAATTTGTTGATCTGGGCCTCTTTGGTCTCTTTGTCTGATTTGTGGAGTGTTTCTTCTGGGATTTAGATTTCGGTTATGTGGAACTTGTTGCGTTTCCCTAGGGACACTTCTCTCATTCAAACTTATCCTCTCCATCATTATTTCCATGGTCTGTTATAGACATTTTTGTGCCTTACAGCATGAAGCATGAAATGTCCATAATCTAAGGGATCCAAAGTCCCTAAACATGTTGTTCCTACCCCTAGAGGAACAAGGTCAACAAACCACAGCACTGAATAACAGTTCTCCACCTGAAAACACTCAAAAACAAGGCAATTCTGGATCATGTCAACTGCTCCACTGAGCATCCACGCTGAATGTCAACTACTCCACTGTCTACCTACGTTGAATGTCAACTGCAAAGAAGGCTACCTGCGCTGGGCGAGTTTGGACAAGTGGCACAGTCATTCCTCAAGGTGTCAATGCCCAGGAAGCTTCTAAAATGACACTTGGATCAGGGAATTCGACTGGTGATGAGTAAGAGGGTCTAGATCTCCAAGTGGAAGCAAGAACCTCCAAGTGGACTCAAGAACTGAAGAATAACTGAAGTGAGAGAGGACACTAGTCAGCTTCATGCCAGCCTCAAGCTGACTCATCCTTTCTCCAAAACTCCTATATATAGATCTCTCTCATGAGGTCTAGGGAGGCTGGAATCTTGTGAATGTAAAGAATTGTTGTTGGTTTGGGTTTAGAACTATTAGGTGATTTGCTTTGAAGGAGGTGAAGAGGAGATTTCTTTTTGCTGGGAAGGTGATGCTGGATTGGGCCTCTTATGGTTGTATCACTTCCTGAACTTTACTTCTTCCATTAATAAAGCATTTGAGGTTCTTCTATATGCATGTGTCTCAATGATGTATTGTTATACTTGTGTCTTTGATTTATTCTAATCCTTGAATCAATTATGAATGTATGCTTCTTGTAGTTTCCCTCTCTTGCCATTTTGCAGGATCTTGGTGTAGCTGGGCCAGTGAAAGAGCGAGGAGCTGGGAGCAAGCAGCAAGGAGAGAAGATTGGATCAACCATTAGCGAAAGACATCGGTTAGTGGATCTCTTTCTCCTCTATTTTACTTTCATAAAGAAGAAATCTTAGATAGCTTTGCTTTGATTGTTGCTGAGGTACTATCACCCTTAGAGTGGGATAGGGTCATTCCGTATTGGATACTTTTCCCAACAACAAATTGGCGACTCCACTGGGGATCGTGTCTTGTTGGTTGTTTGTGTTTTTGCTATTCATTTCCTAAACACAGGGAGTACCGAATCGAACTGCATTTGGATCTTTCAAATGCAAAGTAGAGGGCAGCTACTCTAGTTCAGTTTCTGGGCATGTTTATGATTTGAAGAGCTGATCCACAAGGACTCTGAACAGCTCTTAGTGATAGCTTTTCATCCTCCTAATCATCCTTTAGTGTGTACTTGATTGATAGCTTTTGATTTGGCCAAAAACTGTGAATTTTTTAGCAATCTGTAACCCGGAAACCAAGAGAAACAAGAGTTTCTCTCTTCATTGCAGGCACTGTGAAGACAGTCTGCATTTCATCGCAGGTCCCGAAGGGGCTACCTGTGCTGAATGTCAAACTGACAGTGTACTACCTGCGTTGAACTAGTTTTTCCTTGTGCAACTGGGGTTCCCTGCTGTTTATTGCCCTGTTTTCATCCTTGTTTTTGCAGCCTGTTATCAGTCAATGTACCTATCTGAAACCACCTTTCTTTGCCACTATTCCGCCTCGGTTGTATAAAGAAACTGTATTTGTTCTTTGTGTATTTCTTAAATCATTTGCAGTTTCCCATAACGAAAAGTGAACTAGTCTTGCTGTGGCCTCTTAGATCTAGACCTGTGATAAGTGTCGTTTTGATCTTAAGAGTTAGTTTGTTTGTTGTTCATAGCTGATTGAGCATTTGCTTTCGTCATATGGTTTGAATTTATGTATTTCTAGTGTCGAAACAAGTAAATCTTAAGGTGTCTTTTGATTTTGGACAAAGCTTGTTTGCTTTCACTTGAAATTGAATTCAAAGTTATACAACAGCTTTCTTTTTGTAGTACATCAACATTAAGAAAGTGAAAAGAAATACCTGCATTGTGCATGTGCATTTTGACAGTTTGCATGTTGATTTAGGGAAAAGTGCATTAGTGTGTGCTCTATGATCTGTGTGAAGAGATGATGTCTTTCTTTTCCCTCAGTAGTTAAGATTTTCAAAGTTGAAAGATTGAAAAGCTTGCTTATCATCTTAGACTGCATTTAGGAGTTGTACCATACATCTCGTGGTGATCCATAAAGGCAAACTACTAAACAAGATCAACTTAAAATGAATTGAATTTACATAACAACGCATTGAAACATAACGCAAACACATAGAGGTCTAAGCTAGAGACGTGTTCCGGCGTCGTTAAACGTGATATCTTAGCGTTGAGTGGTTGGGTGATTCCTCCACGGTGAAGCGATAAGTATCAATACGAACTTGTGCTCCCACGTACCGTCGCGTATATATTGGGAGACCCCTATAGGAACAAAGCCTTTATCCATAGGAAGCTGTGTCGGCCGCCCTACTGATCGCAATGCAGTGAACACAGCATTCACGAAGATCGACCACCCGTACCGTAAAATGTATTCTGTGGTTTTGCGAAAAGTTTGGCACACCCTCTGCCTAGAACTCCAGGGTAGTTTCTTTTGGCCTTTTTCAAACTCTATAACTGAAAAATTCCATCCGAGCATTTGTCACTTCGGGCTCGTTAAAACATCGAAGGAGACTAGAGTCATCTTTAGCTTTTTCTCGACTCTTAAAAAGTGAAAAAGCAAGTTGTGTCTAAAGCGTCGTTATAAAATTTATTTTAAACGAAACATAATCACCTCCTATTCCTGCATTGATCTGTAGGTTGAGAACATGGAATGCCCCGACCAAGGAATTCCACATGATGGAAATCCTAGTCCTTTCTCCTCTTGGGGAGAAGTTGGTGCGCCCCACATGGCCACATTGTCGCTTCCAGGACTGACAATTGGCCTGCCAATTTGGCTATTCTCAACCAATGTAGTTTAGAACACGATGGTTCCTGAACAGTCGAGTCAACAGTTAGATCAGTCTAAAGCTGCCCACCAGCCTTCTACTTCCTATAACTCTTCCTCCAATCCTTCATCTTCGCAAGGTAGAGCCGGCAAAAGCCAAGCTCCCATGGAGAAGAAGGAGAAGAAGAAGAGAGAGAAGAAGAAGAAGGAGCCTAAGGCGACTGGGGGCAAGCAAAAGACATCTGACAAAAATCCACACACAGCACAGACCGGGCCTAAATCGCCATGTGTCATATGTAGAGGAGACCACTTCCATAGAGATTGTCCCTGTATTCCCCGCATACTAAGGGACTGGTCCCCTCGTTTGCACAATTCGGGAGCATCAACCTCTGATAGCCATGTTGAATGCTTACCGTCAACCAGCGAAAGTGAAGGTTCAAGACAAAGGGGGGGAGCAAGATCCCCCTGCAGACTGTGTGAAGGCGATCACGCCATCCACCGTTGTCCCTTCTTAGACGAAGCGAAGAGAGTTTTGGAAGATCGTCCGGTTTCACCGTTGAGACTTCCTCCTGGATACAAAAAACTCGTGCCAAGTCCTTCGTTGGTTGAGAATACAGCTGGCCCGCTCAAGTGGTCAGCTGAAGCGTCAGTCATTGAAAATGAACCTACTGAATCCAGACCGGACGAAAGTCCAAAGGTCGAAACGGCAGTTGACCCGGTTCTTCCTTCAGAAGTTTCATCGTCAAATGACACCGTCACTGAAGATTCATCTTCAAATGACATCCTCACCGAAGAGAATAAGGATGACACCATCCAGATTCTTTTCATCAACACAGACTCTGATGAGCATCAGGGCAATGCGCCCATTCCTTTATCACAGGAAGGAACATCGTCAGGGTCATATCCGGCCGTGTATTCGGTACCACCACCAAGCAACCTGGTTGTGTCCTTTGATTGGAACCAACTAGGCAGACCCCGGTTGCCAGCCAGTATACCATTCAGAATCATGGTCCAAATATACAGAATGGTAATGGCTGGCACTATCATTGATGAAGGGGCATCTGTGAGTATCCTTTCCTCTATTGCTTGGAAAGCACTGGGTTCCCTGGAGCTTTTGCCTGAGATAAGAAATCTCTCGGGTTTCGATAAAGGAACCAGTCGACCATTAGGGATCCTCCCCAATGTGCCTGTTACATTGAAAGGGAAGACCGTTCAAATGAACGTGATGGTTGTTCAAGGACCCTTGGATTATAACCTACTCCTTGGACGAGACTATATATATTGCATGGGAGCAATAGTCTCCTCACTCTTTAGAGTAATGTGTTTTCCACATGAAGGAAGAATGGTCAAGCTCGTAGACCAACTTTCATTTCCGGGATCACGCATCACAAATAGTCACATACCAACCCTGAATGGTCTATTCAATCAAGAAATGTCTCCACCCCCAGTCCTTCTTCCCGATGAGTGCGAGTGATTCAGAAAGATGGGACTGGAACCCAGGGGGCATGCATCCTGGTCTGCTTTGGGCAGAGAAAACCTTGGGTATAAGATAGAATTTCCGCGAGAGAATATGACTAGTTCGTACCCCGTCCATAGAGGAAGAGAGGTTGTTCTGGAACAAGATTCTTTTGTCAAAGTTATGTGAGTGAAATAAACTATTTTTCACCCACCTTTGTCTATTTCGGTAGACAGTGCCGAGGAAATGTTTTGTTAGAAAGATTAACGAAACAATCTTTGGGTAACCAGAAAGAGGCAAGCCTCCCTCGATAACACTAATGTTTTGTCTTTGAGTAGTGTTCTTCTCTTGTCGCAAGTAGCTGCTCTCTTGCCGCAAGTAGCTGTTCTCTTGCGATCTTGCGAAAGATCTGTTAAAAGTTGGGCTGACGAGAAGACAAGTATCGCGTAAGACCCGTTAAAAATAACGAGAAGACAAGTATCGTTAACATTAGACTGGCAAGACGACAAGTAGCTGTGAACACCCAAAGAAAAGCAGAGGTGGGAAGGAGGAGGGGCAACCTTGAAATTGTATTTTATACCTAGGGGCATGCAACCCTTTTGGAGTGCAAGCAAAGAGCGGTTATTTATCTGTTTTTTGGATTAGTCGTTTCCAAACTTGCATAAAGAAAGGAGCGGAGCAAAGCTCAGTGAGATGAAGCTCCATAAAAAATAGAGATCTCACAGGGGACATTTCTTATCTTATAACTGGTATTTCGAGCAGTTTTAGCACATAGTTCATGCTCGTTAAAAAATAAACATAAGATTCGAGCAGTTTTAGCATAAAGTTCATGCTCGTTAAAAAATAAACGCAAGATCCGAGCAGTTTTAACGCAATCTTCATGCTCGTTAAAAAATAAATAAAAGCAGTGAGCAATGTTTCCCCCAGAGTTTAAGCTCATTTTTAAATAAAAAATGAACCTATTCCGGTAAATAACCTCTGTGATCGTAAATTTATCAGCCATAAAAGCCTTGGTCGTGTTTTGCACCTGCCACCTCCACCGTCATTTGGCCGATCGTTCACCTCCATATGATTGTTTACCCATTTTGAGGAATAGCTGCGAAGAGTGGTTTCACCTAGCCATCCTTGTGACACTGCCGTGATTGGAAAATTCCAACCTGTACCTGGAATCTGTTGCTATCCCTGTTTATCACTCGTTCCTCAAAAGACGAGTCTTCTTTAAGCTCTTTTCAACTGACTCGTAAAATATGAAAAGTTTGCCGAGTTTTGGCCTTCCAGCTCGTTAAAGTGACCGGAAGAGCTATCCCTCCTCTAGATTTTAATCTTTTTGGACCTGAGGGATTATTGCACAAAAAGGTCGAGTGCTTGTTTTATTCGGCTCGTTAAAGTTATCGAAAACTCATCCCTTCTGTATTGTTTTATACTTTTTCAGACTTAAGGGATTAGATAACGAAAAAGGAATTTTGGAGTTAACTTTCTGTACCTTTTCAGACTCTCTAAAAATGAAAAGGACCGAGTTTTCCTTGTCGTTAGACTCGTTAAAATGATTAAATAGCGACAAACTTTTCTTTAGACGAGAACGCGTTTCCCTATCGCTAGGCTCGTTAAAACATAGCGATGGGCTTGCCCGAAGGGCAGGTTATAGAACAAGCATATGTTATCCTCCTCAAGCTTGACAAAAATAAAGAGGTACTGGTCAAAAATGACTGGGGAAAAATTGGGAGAACCTCAAATCTTTAATGGTAGCAAGTCGCTCTTGAACATGACACTTTTCCTCCGTATCACATCGGGTTGGGTTGTTTCATTCACCGGTCTCATCACCATGGTCTCGCCAAACCATCCACATTTGGGGTAATGCTACCGATCCATCGCATCAGTGTCGTTATATGTTCAAGAGATGTTGTTCAGAAAGAGTCAACCGTGTCCCATCCACTGCCATACATTATCCTTCATCCATCCATGACCGCCACCCTGAATCATATATCACAGATTGTTTTCACCTCCATGAAAATCATTAGCTCCGTTCCGTGTCACTGATGTGGGATTCATTAAGGCCCTCCTTTGACGGATCGCTTCTTGTCGACTTCAGCTCATTATCCAAGAAGTTGATCTAGGAACAACCCCCCCAGTACTTTGAAACTTGCATGCCTCAATGGCAAGTTTCTCACTTCCGGCGACAGGTATACATCAATGACCTTCGACCGAAAGATTTTGCGTGGTGTTCAACGACAAGTCCTTTATTCACACCACGTGAATTGTACTGCAGTACCTTGAGGGTCATTATCATTATCAGTGATTCCTCTCGCGCTTGTTAACGGTTTACATCATTGACCGGTAATCAAGCGATGTCTTTCCATGTTCGACTTCAGCGCAATTCTCACATGGATCGACTTGTACTTAGAGTGAAGATCGAACGAGTTTTGAAGACCCCGGATCTAGTTTCATCCATCCGGGCTGCGATATAGATTCAGGAAATATAAAGGCATTTGACATGTACATCATTGCAGCAGATGATCATCCTACTCAAAGGATGATAATTTCAGCAGAGAATTATCAGTCTACCATCAGACGATCGTCTGTTCTATGTACCAAAATGAATTTATAAAGCTGAGCATGGGAATGCCCGCCTCAGCTAGATCATGAAAGCAGAATGAAAAATAATGTATTGTATTGTATTTTATTACAGGTCACCTCTCAGCGATTGAATGAACTTCGGATCCTCCTGATAAAGCATTTCACCCGATAAACGACCTCATACTTTAGGGGGCAACTGTTATAGACATTTTTGTGCCTTACAGCATGAAGCATGAAATGTCCATAATCTAAGGGATCCAAAGTCCCTAAACATGTTGTTCCTACCCCTAGAGGAACAAGGTCAGCAAACCACAGCACTGAATAACAGTTCTCCACCTGAAATCACTCAAAAACAAGGCAATTCTGGATCATGTCAACTGCTCCACTGAGCATCTGCGCTGAATGTCAACTGCTCTACTGTCTACCTGCGCTGAATGTCAACTGCAAAGAAGGCTACCTGCGCTGGGCGAGTTTGGACAAGTGGCACAGTCATTCCTCAAGGTGTCAATGCCCAGGAAGCTTCTAAAATGACACTTGGATCAGGGAATTCGATTGGTGATGAGTAAGAGGGTCTAGATCTCCAAGTGGAAGCAAGAACCTCCAAGTGGACTCAAGAACTGAAGAATAACTGAAGTGAGAGAGGACACTAGTCAGCTTCATGCCAGCCTCAAGCTGACTCATCCTTTCTCCAAAACTCCTATATATAGATCTCTCTCATGAGGTCTAGGGAGGCTGGAATCTTGTGAATGTAAAGAATTGCTGTTGGTTTGGGTTTAGAACTATTAGGTGATTTGCTTTGAAGGAGGTGAAGAGGAGATTTCTTTCTGCTGGGAAGGTGATGCTGGATTGGGCCTCTTATGGTTGTATCACTTCCTGAACTTTACTTCTTCCATTAATAAAGCATTTGAGGTTCTTCTATATGCATGTGTCTCAATGATGTATTTTTATACTTGTGTATTTGATTTATTCTAATCCTTGAATCAATTATGAATGTATGCTTCTTGTAGTTTCCCTCTCTTGCCATTTTGCAGGATCTTGGTGTAGCTGGGCCAGTGAAAGAGCGAGGAGCTGGGAGCAAGCAGCAAGGAGAAAAGATTGGATTAACCATTAGCGAAAGACATCGGTTAGTGGATCTCTTTCTCCTCTATTTTACTTTCATAAAGAAGAAATCTTAGATAGCTTTGCTTTGATTGTTGCTGAGGTACTATCACCCTTAGAGTGGGATAGGGTCATTCCGTATTAGATACTTTTCCCAACAACATGGTCCTTACTAAAGAATCAATTAGCATCTACTGCAGAAGTTGAAGCTTCTTCTCTTATTGTCACCCTTCTTTCAGTTTTCATCATAGCTCTTTTTCCTGTAAATTTGCTTCTACAGTCACAAAATCTCTTTGCATCACTTCTAATGTTGGAGAATCCCTTTCCCTAAGCTGGTAGGAAATATATGTATCAAAGACATATGATAACTTTATCAAGGCTAAATCCCGAGGTTGTTTAAGATTTACAAATATTGCATTATAGGTATGTTGAATCTAGCACAACAGTCCTAAACACTTTCACCTACTTCCCTTTTAATATGATCATATTCTGATAGAATCTGAAGATGGTTCATTTTGACTTCCCATCTATTAAGAAAGGTTTAGTGGAATTCAGGGAGATCATTTATACTATTTGCATGCAAAGATTTAAACTATTTTCAAACTTCTCCTCCTGAACTTTGAGCTTAACACTTTCTTCGTCTACCTCTTGCAGGTCAAAACAATCATTCATTTTATCCACAGGTTGTTGGGATGTTAAAGGACCTGTCCCATCAAATAGTGTGATTCTAGACTGGTAGTCTTGTGACATATTAGTCTATGGTGCTGGAAACACCAGAGGATAATACCTGGCAGCCATGATTGGTGGTGGTGGAGGACCACTTGAAGGAAGATGAGCAGTGGATGAGGTTGGACTAGTACTAGGTGAAAATGAGAGTAAAGGAATTTGAGTAACCTTGTGTTTAAGGATAAAAGAAGGTGTGGGAATTATGGAGGCAGTAGGACTTGCTGACTAAATATGTGAAGATTGAGATGAAGAAGTTGTTATGTTCAAAGCAGTTAATTCTACTGAATCTTGAAGGTAAGCATCATCGATTTCAAAGGTAATATGTGTCACTAGGTCTTGTAGAGTATCAAAATCCTATAAGAGTTGAAGATCTGATTCAGTTTGTGAAGAAATTTCTCTCACTAGATTCTTTGGTAAGACTGATGGATAAAAAATAATATGATCTTTCCAATTCTCTGATTTAGTCCCGAATAAACCTTTTTAAAAGTGTAAATCAAACTGGATATCCTGAAAGGTAACAAAGTTTTTAGGGAGTGAGTTGGCTCTATGAATAAATATGTTGCTTGTCTAACTTTCAGTTCTAGGAGTTTTCCTTAGGATATTTTCAAGATTGTCCACTATGGTAGGAGGATTTGGATCTGGGTGGGATCTAGTAGAGATTCTTTTGGGAGCCAGTGTTCAGATCTAAAACATAGACAAACTGAATATACACAAGAGTAGAAAGGAAACCAATCTTAGGAATAATCTTATCATACAAAGCTTTTGACTGGGTACTCTGAATTCGAATGAAATGACAAATTTTCAATAGATCCCCAGTATGGTCGCCACTATGTTATTGCTCTATGATTTTTAAGATTGGCAAGAAAAAATCATAAAGGGTACATCAAACCACTTAGGAGTCTAGGATCTAAGCCTCCTAGACTCAGAGTAGGAGGCTCAGAGAGGGCTCTCTCTGTATATTTCCAGATTTATCTTTATTTCCGGTGTTTAATTTATTAGGCTAGCTATAATGGTGAAAGGAGTTTATTACTTGATTTCTTAATTGTTTGTTTGTTTGGTTGGGGAAATTCATATTTAAATCTTTTCCATTGGGCTATGGAGTCGAACGGTTTGATAGTAACATCAATTTTTCCAAAGCATTTGCAAGGCAAGCTAACTATTTTTACTAGATCTAAAAACAGAATGACAAATGACATTACAGAATGATGAAATCAGTAATGATTAAAAAGAAATTAAGTATTTCTTAACCACACATCAGAAGAAAACATTTAGATTGTAAACACAGATAGAAATAAGGTGCTCCAACAACATATCTTACTCTAAATTTTTTTCTTTACAATAAGATTTAATGATGCATAATGACTAAAACAACAATACATTTAACATAGAAAGAAGACATCACCAGGTTAAACCAACTCAAATATCTTGAAACTGGTCTTTTATTATTGATGCTCCAGCTCAAAAATTGCAGTGCTCCAAAAGAAAAGTTTTTCAATAACTCGGGTCCAACCCCTAATACTTCCAATGCATGAATTATTTAACAAAAAAATCCTACAACCACTGCCTTATACACTTGGAAGTTTGTTATTATTTACAATGAAAGTAAAAGTTTACTAGTGTAACCACGAAGTGGCCACGATGATATAACTTTAACATTTGGTCCCCTTTATTTGGGATGTTGTTACTGGTAATTAATTTTACTGTAGTGGCTTTGTTGACTTGGCTAGGTGCTGACTCAGCTCTATGTTGTTCATTCAATCTTTCTTATCTTGTTCCTCTTGGTAATCACATAAGTCATTCCATTCTTCTTCATATGGAATCTTGACTTTGATCAGCCTATGGTATATTTCATTAGCTTCAGTGTACCGTGCAAAAGTGGGTTTTACTATAAAAACGTGCTTCAATTCATGCTCAATATAGATTGGATTACTAGTAGCCTCCAACAATGCTTTTCCTGTTATGTCGCCTTTGATATTGGATAAATTGACAACATCCTTTGCTATGTCTTTAAGCCCCTTGACATAATCTTCTCTTCCCATAAGTTTTTCGTTAATAACAAACAGAGAAGGGAGACCTTTCTGTGTTAAAGGTTCAATTATATTGGAAAAGCTATTCACTGTCAGCCCCAAATTCTGGCATTTTTCTTCTAGTTGTACATTCAAGTTCTTCTTAGTCAAGAGATTTTTCACCTTTAGAATAGTTTATGTCCTTTCTGCTACACTAAGCTATTCTAGCTCATACCTGTTCTTTGAATTGAGAAATTTAACGATTCTGTTGGTTGTTGGTGGAACATCTCCCAGCTCTAGGTTAGTGGGTGAAATAGCTTCCTTAGCTTTTTCAACTAACTCCTTCTCTTTGAATATAATTTGGATGTTGGGCCACATCTCATCCATGCCATTGATGATGTCGTTCTAGATGATCTCTTTTACCCTTCCTAGAGTGTTACCAATGGATGATTCCTTTTCATATTTTTGCAACTTTTCGATTAAGGTTTGTGCCCTCTGCTTCTCCACTGAATGTGCACTTTCATCTCTTTTAATTTGGTCCTATAGAACATTGACTTGGTCTCTAATCTCTTGATCTCCTCTGTCTGAAGATTCATTCTCTCCATGGACCTAGCTAGTTGTTCTGTACTGCTTCCTATCCCTGTAGCAGTAGTTGCTAGAGTGGCTATAGGAATAGCTATAAGAGGGAGAGCCTCCATATGGGTGTTGGCCAACTATGTTTCCTTTTACTTCTCTTGTACCATCTTCTCCATTTCTTCTTCCATTTTTTTTATTTGGAGGGACTGCTCCATTATTAATTTCATCATTTCGGCCTTCTGACTCTTTGTTTCCTCTATATCTTTGGTCAACGAATCATGTGTTGCAGGCATTTTGAGCTGCTTCTTTAAGGCTACTATATCAATCTACTTCTTCTTAATTATCTCTTCTGTTTATTTCACATCTGTGGGATCATATCCAATTTTTACCACTAAGTCTTCCAAAGACTTAATTCCGTTGTCTTTTGATTGAGATGAAATCTTTTCCATCTTCATCTGAGATTAAGCATTTGACAAGGCCACTTGCATTTTAAACAATCTCATAGAGGTATTTCTTAGAGTAGAGGAGATCATTTCACCTGTTTGCATGTGCATTTCTAGCTGATCAATAGGATGAACATTTTAGGCATCAAACTCAAAATAGGCCTATTTGTAATCAGCTGGAGTTTTAGGTTCTACTATTTGTGCTTCCAAGAATTCCATTTGCATCTTGCCTTTTTCTAAATTGAAAGATGAGAGGAGTTTGCCTTTAGAAGAAGAACTTTTCTTCTAGAATTGAGCACAAGTACTCTTCTTTAACATTTCATTCATGATTTTTATCTCCCTTAAAGTATCAAAGATGATCTCCTCTTTTTCTCCAGTTACATTATTAGATGTGGAAACTTGGAGAGTCTGTTTCCTTTCTGAGATCAGAGTGTTAGGAAGAGATTGACCTCCTACTGGGGATGAGTCATGGATATCACTAAGATTAATGATTGTTTGTTGTGGTGATTCCTTTCCTATGTCCATGTGTATCCTTTCCCTTTTCCTAAATTTCAATCTGAACTCTTTCATAGAAGTATCAATCCCTGGTGACTAATCTTCTCTCGGTTTTTTCCCTTTTGTTTCTTTTTCATGTTGCTTACCCCTGTCTGCTCCATCCTTTGTACTCTGTATTTCTTACTACCTAGGAGTCTTAGAACTTGAAGAAGAAATTATTTGTTCCTCGGTTTCTTGCAGAGTGTCAGGCATCCACTCAATTTGGTTCATAAATTTCTCTATTTCAGACCTTTGAGTGTGAATATAGGGTGTCGATTTGTTCTCCACCCTTTTCTTGGAGATAATGCCCCGTGGGTCATAGGACCATGTGAAACTGTGAGTGAACTTCATTTCCTTCAATTTCTTGTCTTCCTCCTCACCTGCTACCCTGTTGTTGCAAATGAAAGGACCAATCTGGGATTTGATCCTAAATTGTGACTTCTTTTTCCCTGCCACAAAATGTACTTCATCTGTATTGATCATCTACCCGATATATTCAAGTGAAAATATCCTCATGGGGAAGGAAATTTTGCAGCTTGTAAGCGGCCAACTCATATCCATATACCCTTAATTCTGTGTAATTTTGATATAAGTACCAATATCTTGTTCTTGCTTGGTTTGTCAACTGCATAATCATTTTAATTTATTCACTGATTCTGGGTTCTGCAGTTCCATTGAGGAGGCTTATAGCTGGATGAAGAAACATTTATATAAATGTCTTGTAGGTGAATTCCTTTTGATCCTTCATCACTAAGGTTGTCTAGAAATAATGGATTGGGGTTCACCTTCTTCATTTAACTTTCTCATTGTAAACATAAATTTGTTGCCTGAAAATAAACAAACATGTATACTAATACTGAAGAGTACTGAAACACTTCCTCTGTGATGAAATTTACAAATTTCTCATGGATGGAATCTGCAAGGAATTGACTAAAATTAAATAGGATAGAATGATTTGAATCTGCTGACAATATGGACAGGAAACTTATTATAGCCTCATCAAGCCACTAATTTGAATAATAGCCTAGTAGATATGAAATCACGGTGATTATATCCATGGTTCTATCAGGGAAGGAAGAGGAGGATTAAGGAGGATTTTCACTAGGCAGTGGGGTTTGTTCAATCACGAAGAGTTCCAAGGTTTTAGCTCTTTTGACAAAGTCTAGTATTTGGTACATTTCACTGAGGATTTCATGGGATAAAGGAGAATTTCCTTCAATGATCAGAGCTTTCACCATCTGCATTATGGATTTGGCATCTATGCTGAACAATATGTCTCCTGCTGGGGCTATTACTGCCCTTTATTGTGTGTTATAGTGTGACTAGAATTTTCTACTTATTTCTAGTTAACAATAGGTTTTGGGAAAGATATAGAATGAAAAATTGGTATCCTAGAGTCCTATATCATCCATTTCATCAAAGCATTTGTCCTCCCACCATCAATAGATGTCGAAGAGATCAAATTATGAAAGTGTCTCATGTATTTTGATGTCTCTGTCTACCAGTGAAATATGATCCAAGTCCAGTGGTGGGTGGACCATTGGACTGAACATTTCATGTTCTTTCTTCTTGGGTGGCATGGTCGTCTTTCAAAAAAATTTAAACCTGGACTGTATTGAATTTGTAGGTGAATTGGAATAGAAAATGAATTTAAAGAAGAGGGAACTCAGAGAGGGAAAAATAAAGGGGATGAAGAGAAAGTGGGATTCAAGAAGGGGGATGTCTGATAAACGTAAAAAAATGAAGCTTTTTACAACTGTGTTATTGTTTCAGTGTGTTAACTGCTTCTCTATGTATGCCTGAACAAATATTGACATTCACCTGTAAGTTAAGAGAACACATTAAAATTTTGTAAATGGGTGGGAGATGGTGTATTTGTAGCTTTTGGAGCAATCCCGTTGGGTTTGTTGGCTAACGATCTAGCCAATTGAATGCACAATGGTATAGCATGGGAATGGAGGTGATAGGCAGATGGGACAGGGTGGCAGGATGGGCAAACGATCATGACGGAGGAGGTGGTTTAGTGAAATGCAGAAACCACCTTTCAGGGGCCCTTGAAGCGGTAAGTGGAATGAGTGGGGGGGGCGGGTATGAAATCGTGACAATGTGGCACGTAAGTGGTTCGAAACCACTAATTTCAGAAACAGCCCCCCCCCAAACAACATTAACTTTCAGAATATGACAGGGGGTTGGAAAATCATATGGACCATTGGATTGAATGGTGAATGCGGGGATTAGATGAGAGGTGAGGGGTGGGTAAAAGTTGATGTGACGGGTACGTGACGTGAGTGGTGGGCTAGGAAAATGAAAAATGGGGTGGAGAATAACATAAAGTTAGGAGTAATAGTATATGCCTCCTTTCCCTTTTTAATTTCTTTTTCCAACATTAGGGAAACACATGGACTATGTCATAAAACATTAAAGGATTTTTTCATGTCTTTTTCCGTTTGTAATTCTTTTCAATCTACGTACCCTTTATCTTTCTAATCTAACATTTTTTCCTTTTTGCATTTGCAGGGTAAATTTGAACTTGCAGACCCTTTTTCAGTCTCTCCTTTTATTTCTAACCTGCTCTATCACTTATCTCTCCTATTGGTCTGGATTGAAAATTGAACCAATTTCATTTCTACCTAGCTACTGATTTTCCAAGCTTAAACTATTTGGAATATCTTTATTTTCTACTATATCAATAGAAACTAAAATTTGTTCAATCATGCTTAGATTGTATGAATTGAACAATATTTGGGGTTTTCCTTTCTTTTCATTTTTTTTTATCTTTTATTTTTTAATACCCTCTTTTCTTTTCTTTTCTTTTCTCCTTTTTTGTGAAATCAATTGAATATTGAGATCTATGAACAATATGAAATTTTCCAAATACAAGATACTCAATCACCTTGAGATCCTATAAATTATAGGACCCTAACAGTGGCTCTAGCTGGAATGGCACTTCTCAGTTTGAAGTGTCAAGAACATAAGATTAGTAGCCTTGAGTCCTCCATATCTGCATTGTCTTCAATCTTTTTGTAGTAACTTCATCAAAGCAGGCTAGTGGCCTTCTCTGTGGGTTTCAACCTTTATCAAATGAATTATTCAAGAAAAACATAAAATATTGTGATATGTACAATGGAATGATGGAAATCTGTGTGCTTATGAGAAGTAATGTGTTAGCATCCTACCATTGACAGGACCTCCTGGCGGTTCCATTCGATCCAACTCTTCGAGGAAAAATCCATTATTCCCTTTTAGAGTAGAAATAATATATGGACCCTTCCAAAGATTTTCAAATTTGCCATGATTTCCTTCATCTTCTCTTCTTGATTCCCATTTTAGCACTTTGTCTCCTACATTGAAACCATCAGCTTTGGTTCTTTTGTCAAAAAATTTATTTATGTTTTCCTGGACAACCTGAGTTCTATTGTATACCTCTTCTCTGGATTGTTGCAATTGAATTTTCTGATTTATCCTTCTTTGTATATCATTTGGTTCAGTTTGTATCTCTTGAATGATCTTCATGACTGGCACTGCCATGGAAGAAGGGAAAATTGCATCCATTCCTCAAACAAGTTGAAATGGGGACATGTCAATCGATTTCTTTTTATTCAATCTGTCAACCCATAATGCATAGATCAACTTATTATGCCATGACTTATTGTTGTCCTCCATAATCTTCTTAATGATGTTTACCAAAATTTTGTTTGAGGATTCAGCCAACCCATTACCTTGAGGGTAATAAGATGTTGAATGACCCAAAGAGATATGGTACTTGTGGCAATAATCCACCATGTTCTTTGATATAAAATATGTAACATTGTCAGTGATAAGTTTCCTAGGACAACTAAATCTGGAGAGGATATTGTTTTCAAGGAATTTTATGATGATAGAATCAGTAGCAACTCTGGAAGGAATGGCTTCTATCCATTTGGTAAAGTAGTCTATGGCAGTCAAGATCCATTTGTGTTGGGCAGAGGATGGAAGATGAATTTCACCAATGAAATCCAATCCCAACTGTTGGAAAGGACTTTCAGCAGAGATGGGTTTCAAGGGAAAGGGTAATAATTTTCTCTTCCCTTCAAAGATTTGGCATTTATGGCAAGAAGTTACCATCTTATGGATGTCTGCGAAAAGTGTAGGCCAATAGAAACCAACTCTAAGGATTTTATTAGCCGTTGTTTTCCAATAAAGATGGCCTCCACAGTCACCTCCATGCAATTCCTGCATAACTTTGTTAGCATCATCCTTTAATAATTATTTGAGTAAGACACCTCCAGCATATTTCCAATATAATGTACTATCAATAATGCAAAACTTGATTTCTCTTAATTTTAGAAATTTGGCCTTTGTTTTGGATAATCTAGGAGGAGCATTCAAATTGAATAGAACATACAAAAGGTATGCATACGAAGAGGAGTTTAGATATGCTTTGCCTATTGGTGGAGTTGTCATTTCCTCAAGATCATCCAAAGAAAATACCATGTTGATATCTAATGCATTGAAATTTGATTCAACCATCAATTTGGTTAATCCCTTTCCTTTAATCAACTTGGTGGGCTTGATATCAATGTCATATTCTAGAATGATAGCTATCGATTTGCCCCTCTTTCCATCAGGTCCATTTTGTGTGAGAATATATTTGACAACTACATTAGGCACATAAGCAATGATATGAGAATGTAAAATGTAAACTCTGAAATATTTTATTGCTTTGACTAGAGCAAATGCCTGTTTCTCCATGATATTGTACTTCAAATAAGAATATCTCAGAGATTTGCTAAATAATGCTATTGGTTGTTCATATCCTTCATTATTTTTTTGCAATAGCACAACAGCAATACTATGTTTAGAAGCAAAAGAAAAGATAATAAAAAATTTAGTGAAATCTAGGCTAATCAAAGCTGGAGGTTGTGTTAATGAATGTTTGACTAGATCAAAAGATTTTTTGGCCTCAACATTCCATTTAATTTGTTTGTTATAGTTCTGAGTAGTTCAACAAGATTTGGTATGAAACTTCTCAAAAAAATGATTTTTCCAATAAAAGGTTGAATTTGTTTTATGTTTCTTGGATGACTGATATTAAGGATACCTTCAATCCTACTGGGATCAATTTTGATTCCATCTTTGGAGATGATATGGCCTAGAAGTTTTCCTTCTTCAAGCCCAAACAATGTTTACTTGGGATTTAGTGAGATACCAAACTTTCTGCATTTTTCAAATACTCTTCTTAGATGTGCTAGGTGTTCTTCATCAGTCTTTGAAGAAATACTGATGTCATCGAGATAAGTCACAATGAATTGCCCAATTTCATCTAGAAAAACAATGTCCATTGCTCTCTGGAAAGTAGCACCGACACTCATTAATCCAAAGGAAATTTCACATACATGAATGTTACCCAAGGAGTAGTAAAAGTTGTTTTATCTTGATCATCAGGATGCACCAAAGCTTGATTATACCCTCAAAACCATCTAACAAGGAGATCCTACTAGAACCCACTACCCTTTACAGTATGTGATCCGTTTTTGGTAAGGGGTAGTTGTCCTTAAGGGAAACCTTGAATAAATTCCTAAAGTCAATGCACAATATTATTTCACAAATTTTCTTCCTTGTAGGCACAATATTGGATACCCATTTAGAATATGGAATTGGGACTATGATCTTAGCATCATACATTTTCTTGATTTCCTTTTCAACCAAGTGCATTAGGACAGGATTTATCCTACGCAGTTTCTGCTAAAATGGTTTTTGGTCTTATCTTATTGGAATTTTATTTTGTATAATGCTAGTATCATAAGGTTTCAAGTCCTCATAGCTCCAATAAAATACATCTATGAACTCTTTAAATAGAGCTATATACCCTTGTTTAGCCATGATAGACATTGATTTTGATAGTTTAATGATTTTGGGATTTTGCTTGGTGCCTATGTTGCACTCCTCAATGTTTGCTCCTGTTGGTTCCATTTTTGGCTTTCTAGAAACATCATTAAAGTCAAACAACTCTTCCAAAGGGGCAAGCCCTTTGGGAAAAATATTGTCTTTAAGTTGCAGTACTTTGAATTCCTCTTTTTTTGGCTCTTTATGTATTTCAGTTTTATGTGTAGTTTTATTTACATAAACTTTCCCATTAGAAACATCAGCTTGTTTTATACTAATATTTACATCAGTTTGACTATCTATTTCATCTTCCAAATCTATATTGATATCCTCAAATTCATCTTTTGATTGTAGAAAACTCTCAATCTGTTTATCACATCCAAAAACTTGCCAGTATGTCATGTTATCAGGCATTGCAGGATGGTGTTTCACTTCAATTGTGGATTGTTTATTTGAGTGAGATAATTTGTAGGTGTTGGCTGAAAGAGCTAAACCATTTTCCAGGGCATTACGGAGCCTTGGTATAAAAACAAGGTCATACTCTTTAGATGTTTTGAGAAAATCAATCACAACATTTCGGTATTCTCTCAATCTAGGATATTTTGCAGAGTATTGTCCTTTAATTTATTTTATGATCAGTTCTAAATCCCCTTGGACAAAAATTCCTTTAGCACCTACTTTTTTAAGAAGTTTCAAGCCTAATAGTAATGCCTCATATTCTGCTATGTTGTTTGTGCATAGAAAATTCAATTTGTAAGAATGACCTTCGGCCTGATTAGTTTTTAAATTGTACATCCAAACTCCTGCCCGTAATCCTATTTTACCACATGAGCCATCAAAATTCATATTCTAGATAGGTTATGTTTCAGGGTCCTATTGTATAATGGGTATTTGGGTGTCATGTCCTTCATTAGGATCATTTTTTGCCTGAGTGGCTTGTGTATCTATGTCTCCATCATTGTACAATATGAAGGAATCAAGATCCGTATGGACAGAGTAGAGGGGATAGTTGTCCGGCTTTTCTTGGCTACTCACTATATATTTCATTAAGGTTTCTCTATACAGTCTCCTTAGTTGGCCAAATACTATTATTGTGGCATATGTCATATCCATTTGAAATGTTCCTTGTAACTTAGCCACCCAAGAACATGACAATAGCATACCATAATTAGGTGGAATGTCTGCTACTACTATGTCCATGACTAAAAATTTTGCTGGTATCTGGGCTAATGTGACACGGAGGTCCTTGATAAGGCATAGACACCTAACCTTGCTGGAGTCAAATGAGTATAGATCATTGTATGGTCTAGTGATTTCAAGTCTAATTTTTTCCATAACAGTCTTTGGCATGAGATTATGTGATGCACTTGAATCCAACATGGCATATGGAGGATTTTGTCATGAATATTAAGGCTGACATAAAATGGAGGAACAACTCCTTCTTGAGGTTTGCCATCAACTTCTGGTCAAAACAGAAGCTCAGGCTGGTCAGCATTCAAGTTCATTGTATTAGTGTTTTCTTCTATGTTGAGTACCTTTAGTACTTGTGACCTATACACATTCTTGTTTATCAGTTCAGTGAGAGGGATAGAAATTTTGAGTTTAGCAAGTTCATTATCAATACTGAACAATGTTTGAATTTTAAGAAGATTTGAGAAATCAACTTTTTCAGCCACTACTTTGGTGACAAGTTCAATTTGCTGACTTGTACTACGGATATCAGTTTCGACAGTTTTAGTAGAAACATCAATGGTTTTCCTTGTAACATTCTTTGTGTTCTTCTTTTCTAAACTGTTTACATTTTTCTTAGTGCTTGCAACTCTTTTCTTGAGATCGGGCTCAACAGTATTCTTAGATGGCAAATCACCATTCTTTTTGTTTGATTTATCATTTCTTTTCTTACTCTCGAGATTATACTATCTGTGAACTTCTAATATGGCATTCTCAAATCCATGTTTATAGTCATGACAATCTTCAGATTACAACTCTATTTGAGATAATAAGAACAGTTCATGTTCTTCTTGTGTAAGAAAACATAACTATCTTCATTTATCCCCATTAAATTAATCTGATTTTCCTCAACTCTTCAGCCACACCTACATATTCATCAACATAATTTTCTTGAAATTGGGGGCCTAATATGTTGATCTGGTCCTCTTTGGTGTCTTTGTCTGATTTGTGGAGTGTTTCTTCTGGGATTTAGATTTCGGTTATGTGGAACTTGTTGGTTTTCCCTAGGGACACTTCTCTCATTCAAACTTATACTCTCCATAATTATTTCCATGGTCCTTACTAAAGAATCAATTAGCATCTACTGCAGAAGTTGAAGCTTCTTCTCTTATTGTCACCCTTCTTTCAGTTTTCATCATAGCTCTTTTTCCTGTAAATTTGCTTCTACAGTCACAAAATCTCTTTGCATCACTTCTAATGTTGGAGAATCCCTTTCCCTAAGCTGGTAGGAAATATATGTATCAAAGACATACGATAACTTAATCAAGGCTAAATCCCGAGGTGGTTTAAGATTTACAAATATTGCATTATAGGTATGTTGAATCTAGCATAATAGTCCTGAACACATTCACCTACTTCCCTTTTAATATGTTCATATTCTGATAGAATCTGAAGATCGTTCATTTTGACTTCCCATCTATTAAGAAAGGTTTAGTGGAATGCAGGGATATCATTTATACTATTTGCATGCAAAGATTTAAAATATTTTCAAACTTCTCCTCCTAAACTTTGAGCTTAACACTTTCTTCGTCTACCTCTTGCAGGTCAAAACAATCATTCATTTTATCCACAGGTTGTTGGGATGTTAAAGGACCTGTCCCATCAAATAGTGTGATTCTAGACTAGTAGTCTTGAGGCATATTACCCTATGGTGCTGGAAACACCAAAGGATCATACCTGGCAGCCATGATTGGTGGTGTTTGAGGACGACTTGAAGGAAGATGAACAGTGGATGAGGTTGGACTAGTACTAGGTGAAAATGAGAGTAAATGAATTTGAGTAACCTTATGTTTAAGGATAAAAGAAGGCATGGGAATTATGGAGGCAGTAGGACTTGGTGACTAAATATGTGAAGATTGAGATGAAGAAGTTGTTATGTTCAAAGCAATTAATTCTACTGAATATTGAAGGTAAGCATCATCGATTTCAAAGGTAATATGTGTCACTAGGTCTTGTAGAGTATCAAAATCCTATCAGAGTTGAAGATCTGATTCAATTTGTGAAGAAATTTCTCTCACTAGTTTCTTTGGTAAGACTGATGGATAAAAAATAATATGATCTTTCCAATTCTCTGATTTAGTCCTGAATAAGCCTTTTTAAAAGTGTAAATCAAACTAGATATCCTGAAAGGTAACAATGTTTTTAGGGAGTGAGTTGGCTCTATGAATAAATATGTTGCTTGTCTAACTCTCAGTTCTAGGAGTTTTCCTTAAGATATTTTCAAGATTGTCCACTATGGTAGGAGGATTTGGATCTGGGTGGATCTAGTAGAGATTCTTTTGGGAGCCATGTTTTCAGATCTAAAACATAGACAAACTAAATATACACAAGAGTAGAAAGGAACCCAATCTTAGGAATAATCTTATCATACAAAGTTTTTGACTGGGGACTCTGAATTCGAATGAAATGACAAATTTTCAATAGATCCCCAGTATGGTCGCCACTATGTTATTGCTCTATGATTTTTAACATTGGCAAGAAAAAATCATAAACGGTACAACAAACCACTTAGGAGTCTAGGATCTAAGCCTCCTAGACTCAGAGAGGGCTCTCTCTGTATATTTCCAGATTTATATTTATTTCTGGTGTTTAATTTATTAGGCTAGCTATAATGGTGAAAGGAGTTTATTACTTGATTGCTTAATTGTTTGTTTTTTTGGTTGCGGAAATTCATATTTAAATCTTTTCCATTGGGCTATGGAGTCGAACGGTTTGATAGTAACATCAATTTTTCCAAAGCATTTGCAAGGCAAGCTAACTATCTTTACTAGATCTAAAAACAGAATGACAAATGACATTACAGAACGATGAAATCAGTAATGATTAAAAAGAAATTAAGTATTTCTTAACCACACATCAGAAGAAAACATTTAGATTGTAAGCAAAGATAGAAATAAGGTGCTCCAACAACATATCTTACTATAAAATTTTTTCTTTACAATAAGATTTAATGATGCATAATGACTAAAACAACAATACATTTAACATAGAAAGAAGACATCACCAGGTTAAACCAACTCAACTATCTTGAAAATGGTCTTTTATTATTGATGCTCCAGCTCAAAAATTACAGTGCTCCAAAAGAAAAGTTTTTCAATAACTCAGGTCCAACCCCTAATACTTCCAATGCATGAATTATTTAACAAAAAAAGCCTACAATGACTGCCTTATACACTTGGAAGTTTGTTATTAATTACAATGAAAGTAAAATTTGACTAGTGTAACCACGAAGTGGCCACGATGATATAACTTGGACATTTGGTCCCCTTTATTTGGGATGTTGTTACTGGTAATTAATTTTACTGTAGTGGCTTTGTTGACTTGGCTGGGTGTTGACTCAGCTCTATGTTGTTCCTTCAATCCTTCTTATCTTGTTCCTCTTGGTAATCACATAAGTCATTCCATTCTTCTTCATATGGAATCTTGACTTTGATCAGCCTATGGTATATTTCATTAGCTTCAGTGTACCGTGCAAAATTGGGTTTTACTATAAAAACGTGCTTCAATTCATGCTCAATATAGATCGGATTACTAGTAGCCTCCAACAATGATTTTCCTGTTGTGTTGCCTTTGATATTGGATAAATTGACAACATCCTTTGCTATGTATTTAAGCCTCTTGACATAATCTTCTCTGACCATAAGTTTGTCATTAATAACAAACAGAGAAGGGAGACCTTTCTGTGTTAAAGGTTCAATTATATTGGAAAAGCTATTCACTGTCAGCCCCAAATTCTGGCATTTTTCTTCTAGTTGTACATTCAAGTTCTTCTTAGTCAAGAGATTTTTCACCTTTATAATAGTTTATGTCCTTTCTGCTACACTAAGCTATTCTAGCTCATACCTGTTCTTTGAATTGAGAAATTTAATGATTATGTTGGTTGTGGGTGGAACATCTCCCAGCTCTAGGTTAGTGGGTGAAATAGCTTCCTTAGCTTTTTCAACTAACTCCTTCTCTTCGAATATAATTTGGATGTTGGGCCAAATCTCATCCATGCCATTTATGATTTCGTTCTAGATGATCTCTTTTACCCTTCCTAGAGTGTTACCAATGGATGATTCCTTTTCATATTTTTGCAACTTTTCGATTAAGGTTTGTGCCCTCTGCATCTCCACTGAATGTGCACTTTTAGCTCTTTTAATTTGGTCCTATAGAACATTGACTTGGTTTCTAATCTCTTGATCTCCTCTATCTGAAGATTCATGCTCTCCATGGACCTAGCTAGTTGTTCTGTACAGCTTCCTATCCCTGTAGCAGTAGTTGCTAGAGTGGCTGTATGAATAACTATAAGAGGGAGAGCCTCCATAGGGGTGTTGGCCAACTATGTTTCCTTTTACTTCTCTTGTACCAGCTTCTCCATTTCTTTTCCATTTGTTTTATTTGGAGAGACTGCTCCATTATTAATTTCATCATTTCGGCCTTCTGACTCTTTGTTTCCTCTATATCTTTGGTCAACAAATCATGTGTTGCAGGAATTTTGAGCTGCTTCTTTAAGGCTACTATACTTCTTCTTAATTATCTCTTCTGTTTATTTCACATTTGTGGGATCATATCCAATTTTCACCACAAAGTCTTCCAAAGACTTAATTCCGTTGTCTTTTGATTGAGATGAAATCTTTTCCATCTTCAGCTGAGATTAAGCATTTGATAAGGCCACTTGCATTTTAAACAATCTCATAGAGGTATTTCTTAGAGTAGATGAGATCATTTCACATGTTTGCATGTGCATTTCTAGCTGATCAATAGGATGAACATTTCAGGCATCAAACTCAAAATAGGCCTATTTGTAATCAGCTGGAGTTTTAGGTTCTACTATTTGTGCTTCCAAGAATTCCATTTGCATCTTGCCTTTTTCTAAATTGAAAGATGAGAGGAGTTTGCCTTGAGAAGAAGAACTTTTCTTCTAGAATTGAGCACAAGTACTCTTCTTTAACATTTCATTCATGATTTTTATCTCCCTTAAGGTATCAAAGATGATCTCCTCTTTTTCTCCAGTTACATTATTAGATGTAGAAACTTGGAGAGTCTGTTTCATTTCTGAGATCAGAGTGTTAGGAAGAGATTGACCTCCTACTGGGGATGAGTCATGGATATCACTAAGATTAATGATTGTTTGTTGTGGTGATTCCTTTCCTATGTCCATGTGTATCCTTTCCCTTTTCCTAAATTTCAATCTGAACTCTTTCATAGAAGTATCAGTCCCTGGTGACTAATCTTCTCTCAGTTTTTTCACTGCTGTTTCTTTTTCATGTTCCTTACCCTTGTCTGGTAAGCTCTATGTACTCTATATTTCTTACTTCCTGGGAGTTTTAGCACTTGAAGAAGAAATTATTTATTCCTTAGCTTCATGCAAGGTGTCAAGCATCCACTTAATCTAGTCAATAAATTTCTCTATTTTAAGCCTTTGAGTGTGAATATAGGGTGTCGATTTTTTCTCCACCCTTTTCTTGAAGATAATGCCCCATGGGTCATATGACCATGTGAGACTATGAGTGAACTTTATTTCCTTCAATTTCTTGTCTACCTCCTCACCTGCTGCCCTACTGTTGCAAATGAAAGGACCAATCTAGAATTTGATCCTAAATTGTGACTTCTTCTTCGCTGTTATCGGGAAAACTAGTGTCTATGCAAAGCTGCTAGTCCCACTAAGGCTGGTAGCTACCTTAGAAACAAACACACTAAAAACTATTTTCGTTTTCCTTTATGAGCAACAGATAAGAGAAGAATAAGGAGACCAACCTTTGTCTTTCGCTTGGTTCCTTGCTTGATTCCTCTCTCTTCTGGTAGGTCTTTGCCACTCGCTTCCTTATCTACCAAGCTTCAAGGAGTACCTGTAGAATCAAAGCAGCATAACACTATCCAAGAACATAGATCTATTATCATAAACAATATAGGATCAGATGTACATTGACCACACAAATGCATAAATCATCAATCATACAAGAATGTGGAGGAAAACTTGAATAACTTTATTGATAATCAAGAAAGAGAAAATAGGATTAAAACCAATTGTTCTGACCCAGCATCATCCTCTCAGCAAAAAAGCCCTTCTTCACCTCATGAAGAGCTTAGATCATCCAACACTATGATATTGCACCAAGAAACCAACAGTACTTCCTTACAAGATACAAAATTTCAGCCTCTGGATCTCTGGGATGAGGGATCCATATATAGATGTCTGCAAGGAAGGTGAGTCAGCTTTTGAGATTTGATTAGTGTCTTCTCTCTAATAGTTCTTGATTCCACTTGGAGATTGATGATCTCTTACTCATCCTTGGTCGAATTCAGAGAGGCAAGTGTCACAAGAGAGGTTTCTGGAAGATTCCATGCTCCTCCACCTTGCGGATTGACCCTGCCATTTGTCCCTTCTCGCCCATCGCACCCCATAGAAGGGATTTTTGACATGCATCGCACCTACTGTGTGTATTCAGGTGGGATGCAATGCACTTTGCCTATGGAGCAGGTGAAATGGTCCAGTTTTGACCAGTTCTGAGTAGTTTTTCATGGAGAACTTCTGGGAGATGCTGTAATCAGTTGACCTTGTTCTTTTAGGGGTTGGAACAACACCTTTAGGGACTTAGGATCCCTTGGTTTATGGACATTTATGCTTGGGGTTGCAGTGCCCAAAAATGTCTATAACAGTTGCCCCCTAAAGCATGAGGTCGTTAATCTTTTGATGTCGGGTGAAATGATTTATCATGAGGATCTGAAGTTGTTTCGAGCTGGAAGGCAACCTGTAATAAGATACAATACAATACATTATCTTCATATTATTTTCATGATCTAGAGGAGGCGGGCATTCCAATGCTGAGCTTTATAAATTCATTTTCATGTACATAGGACAGACAATCGTCTGAGTGTAGACTGATGATTCTGGTAGAGCCATCATCCCTTAGATTGGATGATTATCTGTGCAGCAATGATGTACCTTTGATGTCTTTATTTTCCTGAATATATATCGCAGCCCGGATGGATGAAACTAGATCCGGGATCTTCAATCTCGTTCGATATTCACTCTAAGTACAAGTCGATCCATGTGAGATATGTTTTGGAGTTGAACATGGAAAGACATCGCCTGATTACCAGCCAATGATGCAAGATGTTAACAGGCGCGAGAGGAATCACCGATAATGATAATAATCCTCAAGGTACTACAGTACAATTCACATGGTGTGAATAAGGGACTTGGCGTCGAACACCACGCAATTTCTTTCGGTCGAAGGCCATTGATGTAAACCTATCGCCGAAAGTGAGAAACTTTCCTTTGAGGCATCCAAGCTTCAAAGTACTAAAAGGGTTGTTCCTAGATCGACTTCTTGGATAATGAGCTGATGTTGACAAGAAGCGATCTGTCATAGGAGGGCCTTAGTGAATCCCACATCAATGACACGGAATAGAGAAAATGATTTTAATGGAGGTGAAAACGATCTGGTGATATACGATTCAGGGTGGCGGTCATGAAAGAATGGAGCGAAAATGTATTATAGTGGGTGAGACATAGGTGAATTCTCTGAGCGACTTCTCTTGAACATACCGGTGACACTGACATGATGGATTGGTAGCATTAACCCCAAATGTGGATGGTGTGATGGAACCATGTTGATGTGACCAATGAATGGAACAACCCAACCCGACTCGGATGCAGAGTGAAAGTGTCATGTTCAAGAGTGACTTGCTACCAACAAAGTTTCTTCAAGTTTTCTTCCCAATTTTTCCCCAGTCATTGCTGACCAGTACCTCTTTATTTTTGTCAAGCTTGAGGAGGATAACATATGCTTGTTCTATAATTTTCCCTTTGGGAAAACCTAGTGCTATGTTTTAACGAGCCTAGCGATAATGAAACTCGTTCTTGTCTGTTATGGACAAGTTTGTCACTATTAGGTTTTAACGAGTTTAACGACAAAGATATTTCGGTCCTTTTCAATTTTAGAGAGTCTGAAAAGGGACGTAAAGGAAACTCCAAAAATCCTTTTTCGTCATCTAATCCCTTAAGTCCAAAAAAGTATAAAATAATACAAAAGGGATGAATCTTCGGTAATTTTAACGAGCCGAACAAAACAAGCGCTCGATCTTTTTGTGTAATAATCCCTCAGGTCCAAAAAGATTAAAATCTAAAGGAGGGATAGCACTTCCGGTCACTTTAACGAGCTGGAGAGGCCAATGGCTCGGCAATCTTTTCATATTTTACGAGTCAGTTGAAAAGAGCTTAAAGGAGACTCGTTTTTTGAGGAACGAGTGATAGATTCGGTTAGGAGCTAATTCCAGGTAAGGTTTGGAATTTTCCAATCATGGCAGTGTCACAAGGATGGCTAACAAGATCACTCTTCACAGCTGTTCCTCAAAAGGGGTAAACAATCAAGTGGAGATGAATGATCGGCCAATATAGAGTGGAGGTGATGATGAGAACACGACCAAGGTTTCAAAGGCTGAAGTAATACATTCATGATGGTTATTTATCGGAAATTGGTTCATTTTTTATTTTAAAATGAGCTTAAATGCTGGGGGAAACTCTTGCTCATTACTTATGTTTATTTTTTAACGAGCTTGAAGTCCACATTAAAACTGCTCGATTAATCTAGTCGCATAATAAGGATGTCTCATATATAAAAATGACATTATTTCAAAGCTTTGCCCCACATCCTTTCTTTATGCAAGTTAGGAAACGACCAATCCTATGAGTTTAAAGGGTTAGAGGTCCTATAAATTTAAAAAAATAAATGGTCGCTCTTCGCTTGCATGCCAAAAGGTTTGCATGCCCCCAGGTATAGTGAAATATAGTTTCGAGGTTACCCCTCAATTTGCAGACAAAACGTTTGTTTTATCGGGAAAGGCCTACCTTTTTTAGGTTACCAAAGATTGCTCTATCTGTACCACAAACAAAACACTTCTTCGGTGATGTCTACCGAAATAGACAAAGGTGAGTGGCGTAGACGCCTCCACTCACATAACTTTGACGAGGGAATCTTATTCTAGCCTAATCCCATTTTCCTAGATGGACGGGTGCGTCAGACTAGTCAGATATCCTTCGCGGAAACCTACCCTATACCTGAAGTTTTCCTATCAAAACAGGCCAGGGTGCATGCCCCCTGGGTTTCAGTCATGCCCTCCGAATCACTCGCGCTCATCAGGAGGATGGACTGGGGATAGATGAGACATTCTTTGCGTGAAAATACCATTCAGAGTTGGTATATGACTATTTGTTATGTGTGAACTGGGGAATGAAAGCTGGTCTACGAGCTTGACCACTCTTCCTTCGTGCGGAAAACACATTACTCTAAAGAGTGAGGAGACAATGGCTCCCATGCAATAAATATAGTCTCGTCCAAGGAGTAGATTATAATCCAGGGGTCCTTGGACTACCATTACGTTCATGTGAACAATTTTCCTTCTCAATGTTATCGGCACATCGGGAAGGATCCTATTGAGGGCCCTGAAATCGGGTCAACAACAAAGGGGATACCCACCCGGTCGGGAACCTGGTTGGTGGCTCCGTGCCCGTTTGGTGTAGCGGGTCCGACTGGGGATAACGGGACCAGCTTCCCGTTCTAAGGGGGTGTGTGTGTGTAGAGTTTAGTGATGTGTGTGTGTGTATAATATGATAATGAAAATATAGAATTATTTCTAAGCTAATCTAGTTCTGAATTCTGAGAGTGAATTTTATACTACTTTAATCTATAAAGAATAACACATCTAATCTACGCTAACCCGGGATAGAACTTTTTCCATTATGCGATCTAGAAAGGTTTCACACAATAACTGGTAATGAAGATTATTCAGCTATTATGAGAATATAAATCAATTAAGATGAACCGTCCTGCATAAAAAGTTAAGCAGAACGATTGTGAACAGCATATCGCATAATCAGTTATTCATGTATTAAGCACAAATCAATGACTCCACCGTACAAAAGTGCCAAATGGTAGTCCACTCATTTATACGTTAACATATAAACAACATCAACTGTATATTACTCTAAGAATGCAAGCAGAAACTCGTCAAGAGATAAAAGTACCATTTATGACTGACTTTATACTCACAGACCTGAAGCAATAATGATCTATTTCTACTTACTTCTAATGCCTACTAAGAGTACATAAGTGCAACATCATTAGCAGGTATTAAAATGCAAACATAAATAAATCTTGATCCGTCCATTCATCAAAAACCCCCTCCGAGGGTGCAAAAGTGCATGTTCTGAGGACAAGTTTTTTGACAAATTTCCGGACCCTTCTCCAATGCAACGAGAAGGGTTAAATACTACTAACCGGCTAATTTTAATTACACAAATTGAGGGAACGGCTTCAAATGACCGCCCTTTTACTAAAAGCAAATTTATTTCTAAAAATCAAATCTAATTTCTAACCGTTTCTGTATATGTTCTTTAGTGCTGTAAGCAATGCGTTGTTCGCCCTGAAAGAGTCGGCTGGTTGTCCTTTCCTTTTGTTCGAGCTTGATAATTAGAAATAACAAGAGTTGGCACCTCTTTCTAACAGGCTAGAAGATATTTTCGAAAACCTTTCTCTGGCTGGGTGTATTCGCTGTGCGCACACTTAGTACAACCCAGTTTCTTCTCGAACTGATTTTGCTGTTGCTATTTCGGTTTCCGGTCGTGCGAATGACTCAATGAGTTAGAAGTCGTGCTGTATGGACAATCCCCTGTTTTGAGAATTGTTTCCGTTCTTTGTTCCAGGCTTTTCTGGAGCGTCTTCCTTCTCTTGCGCTTCTTTCTCTGCTTTACCAAGTCTGAGCTTCAGGATCTTTTGTAAACACGCTGCTTTTGTGCGCCTTTGACTCTGAGTCTTGGACAGTCTATTTTCATCAGTGCCTGTTGGGCGATATTCTGGAATCCGTGGTTCTACTGCATGCGGCATCCAATTGCGGAGGCATCTTCTCTCTGTTGTCTTATTGGCGCTCTTCCCTTAGATGTTTCCTGCATATAGATTTATATCAGTAGCATGTCCTGCAGTTTACGCAAAGAAGAAGGGAAATGACGAAAAGATTGACATGAAAGCATTAAATTCTAATGAATGCGTAATTCTGACATTCATCATGACTTGACTCTTCGATAAATGCGATGCAATCGTTTCTGGATACTCAAGCATGCGGTCATTAATTTCCCGTAAGGTGCGCGCCTAATTTTGGGCTCACAGATCATGCTGAGGAATGCCTGCGACGAATTATTTCTGCGATTTGCATCACAGTCTTGAAAATTGCGATGTAAATAGGTGGTGTCACAGCAATTGACAGTCTCATTCGTCGCAAACCATAGGTCGCAGATCGCAGCTTTGCATGGTCGCAGATCGCATATCGCAATATCGCAAGATCGCAAGGTTTTCGCTTTGTCACTTTGTGCTGCTCATGCGACATTGCGACGTGCGACGTCGCATATCGGCCGTCAGCCTTTCTTTAGGTTCTCCTCTTTTCAAGCGCTTTTAATGCTCGCGATGCGATGGGTTCTCGCGTCGCTCATTTTCAGTGCGTTTATGCGCTTTGGGCAAGCACTCTTTTTTTCCATTGCGATGCGATATAGCTCTTAGGGAGTTGATACAAAAGATTTTTTTTCAAACAAAAATATTTTTTGGATTTTTTGGTTAAGGGTCCCCCTTTGCTTGATGTTATTACTAATATCAAACAAAGAGGGGGGTTGTTGGTGACCACAACAATGGCGATTCACTGTGAAGAACCAGTTACCTCTGCATTTCTATTGACCGTTCACTTCCGAAACAGCAAAATTTTTTATATGTCTAAATTTTGTTATGGACAGATAGAGCAGATTGCCCCTCACCTTGTCGACGATATTTTGTTTCAACCTGTTTTATATCTCAATTTCTTGCTTCCTCGGGTTTCTTCTTGCACTTGCATCAGACATTACTTGGTCTTGATAAAAGATAAAATAAGGTCTTCTCTGCGTACTGGCTTAAAAGTATGCTCATTTGTCGTAGGTAGAGCCTCTGCTGCCCACAAGCGTCCATAGCCTCGACAGGGTTACCATATTATCCAGCAATGATCCTTTTTCCTGCTTTGAGGTTACTCGCAACATTCCAGAGAAAAATCCTTTTTAACACACTTTTCCTTTTTTAATTCTCTAAAGAACAATGTCTTGGTTTGGTGGCCAAATTATGACACAGTCATTCACCTGATTTACACTTGTGCTGAACAAGCCGGCTCGTGATGAGACCTCTTGTCTTTGGATTGCAACAATCTTAAGTCGTTGCCCTGTTTTGATAGACATTATTGGCAAAGTCAGCAAGTTATAATATCTGTGATCATGATAAGCCGACTCGTGATGAGACCTCTTATTCTTTGAGATATAGTGTATTGCTTGGATTGTTTCTCTGGATGCTGTAGTTTCCTTTTTGCAGGGAGGAAGTCATTGTTTTTCCTTAAGAAAGCTCTGGACGACAATAATAGAGTTTTTGAAAACAACAGCTTTGCAGAGAATGCTTATTTTATTATTGATGATACCCTTCATGGTGCTGATACAAAACAATTCTTTTACCAGAGGTTGCTTTTGTCAAAGTTTTTTAGAGGTTGAAACGAGTATCGTAATCAAAGTGAAGTTAACTCTATTTGTCAATAATAAAATTCAGATTTTTCAAAAAAATTTCTATTTGTACAAGCGAAATCAAAATCTGATAGAGAATTGGCGTGCTCTTTCATGAATCCTTTTTAAATGATCATCTACAACATGTTTTATTCAAAAGAGAAAAGCAAAACAAAAATAAAAACTAAAAACTAAATCTATCCTACAAAAATTAGAGGATTTCTCTTCTATGGAAAATATAATTTAAGAATCAGTCCATTGACAGGTAAAGAATCTCTCCTTCCTGCCAGATCCTGCAATACGAATGTAGATGGGCCTACGACTTCCACAATCTGAAAAGGGCCAAGCCACAGCTTCTGAAATTTCGTATGTTTTCCCTTTTCTTCATGAGCCTTATCCCATTTCAAAACTAAATCACCCATCTGAAAGTTTTTTCTGGTTATGATGCTTGAGTCAAAAGAAGATTTTATTAGCGCTTGGTGATGAGCATGGGTTTTCCTAGCTTGTTCTCTTTGTTCTTCTAGTTTGATTATTTCCATTTGTCTTAATTGTAATGAGGAAGTAGGTACTTCATCGATGTATTGCACTAAAGACAAAGAGGGAATGACTAAGTGAGTCGGAAGAACCACTTCCCTCCCATAAACTAAATTAAAGGGAGAAGTGCCGATTGAAGCTTTCTTTGTGATTCTATCAGCCCATAAAGCATTTACCAGCGCTTTGTGCCAATTCCTTTGGTTTTGGTCGACTGTTCTTTTGATAATTCTGATTAGGTTCTTGTTTGTTGATTCATCCAATCCATTACCCTACGGATAGTAGTTGGCAGAATATTTCAGTTTGAACCCTCTTTTAAACGCAAACTCAGTCATAGCATTTCCAGAAAAATATGAAGCGTTATCAAACATTAAGGTCGTTGGCAATCCAAACCTAGTTATGATAAATTGGTCTATGAATTCAATAATGTTTTCAGAATGAACTGTCTTGAGAGGAACTGCTTCTACCCATTTGGTAAAATAATCAGTTGTCGTAAGGATATACTTATGCTGCTTAGAAGAGTGAGGAACGATCTCACCTATTATGTCCAAGCCCCATTGACTGAATGGTTGGTCGATGTTGACCGATTTTAGCGGCATGGATGGTTTCCTTTGTTTTCCTGCAGCAGTCTGGCAGACTTGGCATTTCCTTACGTGATTGTATGAGTCTTTGAACAGCGTGGGCCAATAATATCCTGCACGCAAGATTTTGTGTGCAGTCGCATCTCTGGCATAGTGTCCACCTGCTGGTCCATCGTGAAGTTCCTGCAAAACCTTTTCGGCTTCAGTTTTCTCAAGACACCTAAGGAGTACAGAATCGTAATTCTTTTTAAACAGGACATCATTTATGAGCTGGTATTGTTTAGCTTTTAATCTCAGAGCTCTTTTCTTGGTATGATCCAGATGTGATGGAGCATACCCGTTCTTAAGAAAATAAATGGTGTCAGCATATAATGATTCTGCATCGTTTAGGCTTACCTCATATACTTGTACCTCTTCAGATGAGTTCTCTGGGATTTGCGATGCTCCGGCTAACATCTTGCAGAAGCCTTGACCTCTTACGATGTTTGCTGGTTTGATCTCAAGATCATATTCTTGTAAAGCGGTAATCCAATTAGCTCTCTTCTCGCCCACGTCTTTCTGCACCAAAAGGTTTCTTACCGCTGGAAACGGCACTACGACTTTGGTGTGGGCTTTAAGCAAGAAAGGTCTGAAATATTTGATTGCTTTGAAAACAGCATATGCTTGTTTCTCTACGTCTGAGTAATTAATTTCAGCACCTTGTAAGTTCGAGCTAAAGAATGCAATTGGAGCTTCCGCTTTCTCTTGATTTACTTGGGTCAAAATCGCGGCATAGGATTTCTCTGAGGCAAAAGTGTATAAGATGAAAGATTCTGAAAAATTTGGGGTGGCCAAAGATGGAGCATTGATGATAGCTTGTTTGATTAAGTTAAATGCTTCGTGCTCATCTAGACCCCATTTGAAAGTTGAATTCCTTTTTATCATATTTTGTAAGGGAGAAATAATACGTGAAAAATCCGGGACAAATCTTTTGACAAAATTGATCTGTCCAAGGAAGGATTGCATGGCTTTCTTGTTATGAGGTATGGATATTTCGGAAATTTCCTTGATTCTGTCGGGTTCTATGTGAATACCGGATTTCGACACTATGAATCCGAGCAATTTCCCTTCGCTTAACGCAAAGAAAGATTTCTTTGGGTTGAGCGAAATCCCATACCTCAAGCATCTTTGAAAGATTTGCTTCAAATCTTTGAGGTGGTTGTTTCGGTTTTTGGAGTACACTGTTATATCATCTAGGTAAATCACTACTGATTTATTGACTAACCCTTTAAACGCGATGTCCATGGCTCTCTGAAAGGTAGCTCTGGCATTGATCAGACCAAATGGCATCTTCCGATATGCATAAGTGCCCCATTTGGTTCGGAACGTAGTTTTTAACTGATCATCGGGATGCACCAGTACTTGATTGTATCCTGAGAATCCATCCAGGAATGACATTAATTCTGAGCCTGCTACTGCCTGTATAATTTGCTCCATAGGTGGGAGGGGAAAGTTATCTTTCTGACAGGCTTTGTTGAGATTTCGGAAATCAATACAGATTCTAATGTCTCCGTTTTTCTTCCTAACGAGCACCATATCGGATACCCATTTAGAATCCCTGACGGGGAAGATTATTCTGGCTCTCAACAACTTATTAAGCTCAGTTTTTATCTGATTTTCTAGGTTAGGGTGTATTTTTCTGAGCTTCTGCTGGACAGTTTTTCATTGTCAATCATAGGGATAACATGTTGAATGATAGAAGTGTTGTAAGTCTTCAGCTCATCGTAATTCCAGGAAAAAACGTTTTTGTATTGTCTCAGAAGATGGATATATGCTGATTTTTCTTCAGGGGCTAGGCCCTGGCCTAGGTTAACGTTCTGTGGCTTCTGATCGGTCCCTAGGTTTACTAATTCATAGTTCAGGGTAGAACTGCAAAGTTTAGCATTGGCGGACCTTTTAAACCGACTTTTCAAATCATATAGATCTTCTAGCTTGACCACCGATTTCGGTATAGCATTGTCAGAGCTATTTTGTTGTATTTGATGATCATGATGGTCTTCGTCGATTATCTGATTTGGGTAGGATCCTTCAGAAGTAAGGAAATTTACGATGTCAGGATCGTCGTTGAACACTCTCCAATTGGTGATATTGTCAGGGATGGATGGTTTAAATATCAATTCTATTGAAAACCTATCAGGACTAAAATCTTCAGAAAGGATAAGTCTAGAGGCTACATTAGCTAACAGGTCTGCGCTCGCGTTTTGAATTCTTGGAATTGACGAGATGTTGAATGCTACGAAATGTGCAGTGAGATCTTGAACTAATGATTGATAATGCTTTAAATGACTTGACAGGCAATGTATGGTGTTACGTACCTGTTTTACAACGATCTCCGAATCTCCAAAGACTTGAAGATACTTAATGTTCAATCCGATTGCTTTGTATAGGCCTTGAACCAAGGTTTCATACTCCGCTGTGTTGTTCGTGCAATCGAACTCAAGTCTGCATGTGAGCATAATCTTGTTCCCATCTGGGTTAATCAGAACGCATCCTGCTCCTGCTCCCTCATTTGATTTAGATCCGTCAAAATATAATTTCCAAAATAAAGATGTATTTACAAAATTATCTAAAAAACTAAAACATTTTGAGTCATCAGTTTGTGAGAAATTTTCAACTTGGGATAAAACTGAATTCTCTAAGTATGGTGAAATATGAGCATTGAAATTACCTAGGAAAGAATCTATTGCGTAATTGCCTACAATGCTGCTATTGTACGTTATGGCCTCATTTTCTCCTTCTAGTTCTGTCACTATGTATTTTTGGTGCAACTCTCATTCAACCTTTATCTGATTTGGTTTACCATTGTATGGTAACCACATGTGCGACCAATCGGTTGAAAAATATCCTTGGAGTTTTTCTGACCAATCCCTGCTAAGAATCAAACCATAGAACTCAGGGATATCAGCTACTAGAATGTCGATAACCTGACACACTTTCGGGTTAGACAACAATCTTATGGTCACCTGATTGAGCTCACCAATCACTTCGACTTGGGATCGATCAAGTTGAACTATGCGTACTGCGGATCTTTGAGGTTGCACATTCAATTTAGCACATATTGACCTGGGTAAAATATTCGTTGAAGCACCAGAATCGACCAAGCAATTGTGCACATTTTTGTTGAAGATTTCATATGTGAGAAGAAAAGGAGGAGTATGAGATCTTGATCTTCCTCCAATCAAGGTGATGTCATTTGGATCAATTTTATTGATCGTGTTGGTTGGAGGCCTTCCCAGATTGTGGGAAGCTATCATTGTAGGTAAAGATGTAGTAGGCACAGCATGTAATTCTTTCATCATTATTTTTGCTGGTGTTTCAATTTACTCAATTCATACAGAGTGATATTAGCCCTAGTCTTCTTCATGTCATCAATGATGTTATACTCCATTTCATCCGACACTATTAGTGTTCTTGATGGAGGCGTTTGATCAGATTGGACTGGGCTAATCTGGGTCGCTTTAGCAGTTGTCTTTTTTGTTGCGACCTTTTCTTTTGTTGCAGGGCTTGCGCCCTTTTGTTTTGGGGTAGTTATGGGAGGATCAAGTTGATTTTTGCTTCTCGTGCTAACAGGAAATGCTTCTTGATCCTCTTCTTGTGGGAGGATGAAGTCCCACATTCCTTGTAGTTCTATGACCTCTTCCTCGTCGGTCTGCCCTTCAGTGGTATTCTCTTCTTCTTCGTCTTCTTCAAATTCAACGTTTGAGACAACACTAGGTGGTCTTACCTCCATGGGAGGATTTCTTTTAAAAGTCCTAAAGGGCTTTTTCGAAGAAGTCTCTGCTACTTGTTTCTTAATATCAATCATCTCATTTGACATGGTTTTCAACACTTTTTGTAATCCTCCCAAATCGAAAGGATCTTTCGTTTGCTTCTTCTTGGTGTCTTCTTTGAAAGAGATCTTCTTAGATTTGCGTTCTTCTATAGCAGATCTCTTTTCTAGGGCTACCACGCATTTTTCCACTGCTAACGCTTTTGTCAAGTTGTCGACTAAGGTGGTCTTGTTTGCCCTATCTTCGAAGATAGCCAAGTTTGGAGGTAAAGCCGTGATGTACCATTCACATCTTACTTCCTTGCTGGGTTGTGAGGTAGCGGTGATTTTGTTGAGGATCTTATTGAACCGTAAGTTAAAATCTTTAATGGGTTCTCTAGCCTCAGCCTTAAGATTAGATAGGTCACTGATCAATGTCGCCGTGGATCTGTCATCACCAAACTTGGTAAGGAACTGACTTTGAAAAATGTCCCAGCTAGTGATGGATTCGGAAGGTAACGAAAAGTACCATGACCCGGCTGTTCCTTGCATTGTATAAGGGAACAGCCAGACAACAGCATCTTCGTTAGTGACTCCGTTGAGATTAACAGAAAGCATGAAATTATTGATATGTTCCTCGGCTAGCATGCCTGCTTCCGGATTGAATTTAGGCAGCCATTTCTCAGGATGGGCCGGTATAGGGCTCAGGGGTGGAGGCATTAAACCGCCCCAGGATTGTTCCATGGAGACTGGGCCATCGTTGAGCTGCTAGTTAATGGAAGTGTAGAAGATGAATTCTGATGCTGAGAAGATGAAGATATTAAGATCTTTGATGTTTGAAGAGGAAGGTTTGTAGAAGATGGGTGAGTGAGTTGGAATGAAAGAGTGGGTGGTTGACTTCGTGGTGAGGGAGTTGATATGGACGAAGTGGATGAAGGAGTCCGACTGTCAGACTCTGGTGGTGTTTTCCTTGCTCTTTTCCTGGTAGGGAGAGGGAGTTCACTTGGTTGTATGCCAAATTTTTCACTCTTTGATCTGGTAAGGGGATGAGCAGGGTTATACTGCGAAGTCACGCTGCTTTTAGATTTATCAGACTTCTGGTTAAAAATAGAAAATCCCTGGAGTTTACGAATCAAAGTCCGAATTTCAGGGGGTTCAATGATAGATTGGTCTAATATATTCGAATATGTAGCAGTGGTAGATACTCGAGCGACTTCAAATTCCGGGTTTAACCATGTTGGAGAAGTTGAGGGAGTTTATGAGGGTGTATTACTCTCAGAATGGTATTTAGATATTTCTTTAGGTGCCATTCATAGTTCGTGCCCTCCTTCTAGCGCCAAATATGTTGAGGGCCCTGAAATCGGGTCAACAACAAGGGGGATACCCACCCGGTCGGGAACCTGGTTGGCGGCTCCGTGCCCATTTGGTGTAGCGGGTCCGACTGGGGATAACGGGACCAACTTCCCGTTCTAAGGGGGTGTGTGTGTGTAGAGTTTAGTGATGTGTGTGTGTGTAGAATATGATAATGAAAATATAGAATTATTTCTAAGCTAATCTAGTTCTGAATTCTGAGAGTGAATTTTATACTACTTTAATCTATAAAGAATAACACATCTAATCTACGCTAACCCGGGATAGAACTTTTTCCATTATGCGATCTAGAAAGGTTTCACACAATAACTGGTAATGAAGATTATTCAGCTATTATGAGAATATAAATCAATTAAGATGAACCATCCTGCATAAAAAGTTAAGTAGAACGATTGTGAACAGCATATCGCATAATCAATTATTCATGTATTAAGCACAAATCAATGACTCCACCGTACAAAAGTGCCAAATAGTAGTCCACTCATTCATACGTTAACATATAAACAACATCAGCTATATATTACTCTAAGAATGCAAGCAGAAACTCGTCAAGAGATAAAAGTACCATTTATGACTGACTTTATACTCACAGACCTGAAGCAATAATGATCTATTTCTACTTACTTCTAATGCCTACTAAGAGTACAGAAGTGCAACATCAGTAGCAGGTATTAAAATGCAAACACAAATAAATCTTGATCCGTCCATTCATCAAAAACCCCCTCCGAGGGTGCAAAAGTGCATGTTCTGAGGACAAATTTTTTGACAAATTTCTGGACCCTTCTCCAATGCAACGAGAAGGGTTAAATACTACTAACCGGCTAATTTTAATTACACAAATTGAGGGAACGGCTTCAAATGACCGCCCTTTTACTAAAAGCAAATTTATTTCTAAAAATCAAATCTAATTTCTAACCGTTTCTGTATCTGTTCTTTAGTGCTGTAAGCAATGCGCTGTTCACCCTGAAAGAGTCGGCTGGTTGTCCTTTCCTTTTATTCGAGCTTGATAATTAGAAATAACAAGAGCTGGCACCTATTTCTGACAGGCTAGAAGATATTTTCGAAAACCTTTCTCTGGCTGGGTGTATTCGCTGTGCGCACACTTAGTACAACCCAGTTTCTTCTCGAACTGATTTTGCTGTTGCTATTTCGGTTTCCGGTCGTGCAAATGACTCAATGAGTTAGAAGTCGCACTGTATGGACAATCCCCTGTTTCGAGAATTGTTTTCGTTCTTTGTTCCAGGCTTTTCTGGAGCGTCTTCCTTCTCTTGCGCTTCTTTCTCTGCTTTACCAAGTCTGAGCTTCAGGATCTTTTGTAAACACGCTGCTTTTGTGTGCCTTTGACTCTGAGTCTTGGACAATCTATTTTCATCAGTGCCTGTTGGGCGATATTCTGGAATCCGCGGTTCTACTGCATGCGGCATCCAATTGCGGAGGCATCTTCTCTCTGTTGTCTTATTGGCGCTCTTCCCTTAGATGTTTCCTGCATATAGATTTATATCAGTAGCATGTCTTGCAGTTTACGCAAAGAAGAAGGGAAATGACGAAAAGATTGACATGAAAGCATTAAATTCTAATGAATGCGTAATTCTGACATTCATCATGACTTGACTCTTCTATAAATGCGATGCAATCGTTTCTGGATACTCAAGCATGGAGTCATTAATTTCCCGTAAGGTGCGCGCCTAATTTTGGGCTCACAGATCATGCTGAGGAATGCCTGCGACGAATGATTTCTACGATTTGCATCGCAGTCTTGAAAATTGTGATGTAAATAGGTCGCAGATCGTCGCAAACCATAGGTCGCAGATCGCAGCTTTGCATGGTCGCAGATCGCATATCGCAATATCGCAAGATCGCAAGGTTTTCACTTTGTCACTTTGTGCTGCTCATGCGACATTGCGACGTGCGACGTCGCATATCGGCTGTCAGCCTTTCTTTAGGTTCTCCTCTTTTCAAGCGCTTTTAATGCTCACGATGCGATGGGTTCTTGCGTCGCTCATTTTCAGTGCGTTTATGCGCTTTGGGCAAGCGCTCTTTTTTCCATTGCGATGCGATATAGCTCTTAGGGAGTTGATACAAAAGAATTTTTTTCAAACAAAAATATTTTTTGGATTTTTTGGTTAAGGGTCCCCCTTTTCTTGATGTTATTACTAATATCAAACAAAGAGGGGGGTTGTTGGTGACCACAACAGATCCCTAACGGTCGACTGGTTCTTTTGTCAAATCCTGTTAGATTTCTCATCTTAGGAAAAAGCGATGGCGAACCAAGCGCTTTCCAAGCAGTTGAGGAAAGGATACTCACAGAAGCCCCCTCATCTGTGATGGTACCGTCCATAACCATTCTATATACATGAGTGATGATTCGGAATGGTACACTAGCCGGTAAACGGGGTCTGCCTAGTAGATTCCAGTCAAAGGAAACAACCAGGTTGCTTGGAGGTGGGACCAAATAGACGATCGGGTACGACTCTGATGAACTTCCTTCCTGTGGTAAAGGAACGGGTAGACTGCCCCCATGTTCATCGGAGTCTGTGCTTATGAAGAGAATTTGAACGGTGTCGTTCTTATTTTCTTCGGTGACTGTATCATCTGAAGATGGACCTTCTGAAGGAAAGACCGGGTCAACTGCCGCCTCGACCTTTTGACTTTCGTCTGGTATGGATTCAGATGGTTTATCTTCAATGATAGACACTTCGGCTGACTACAAGGGAGTGTTAGCCAGATTTTCAACTAGCGATAGACTCGGCAAGAGTTTTTTGTATCCAGAAGGAAGCCGTAATGGTGAAACTGGACGGTCGCCCAAAACTCTTTTAGCTTCATCTAAGGAGGGACAATGGTGGATGGCGTGATCGCCTTCACACAATTTACAAGGAAATTTATATTTTCCTTTTTTTCCAAGGACTTCACTTTCACTAGTTGACGGTGTACGCTCAACATGATTGTTAGAGGTTGATGACACCGGATTGTGCAAACGAGGAGACCAGTCCTTTAAGATTCGAGGGATGCAAGGACAATCTCGATGATATTGGTCTCCTTTGCAAATGACACATGGCGATTTAGGCCTGGTCGGTGCAGTGTGTGGATTTTCGCTAGACGATGCTTGGTTACCCCTTTTTGCCTTTGGCTCCTTCTTCTTCTTCTTCTCAGTTACTTGATTTTTGGCTTTACCAGCTTCCTCAAGCGAAGAGGAAGAAGGAGAGGAATAATTGGACAAAGTAGAGGGTTGGGGGGTAACTCTAATATCGTTTAGTTGCTGACTTAATTATTCAGGAATTACGGTGTTCTGAACGACAGAAGTTGAGAAGAGCCATACAGGCATGCCGATTGTCAATCCTGGAAGAGAAAATGTGGCCATGTGAGGTGCACCAACATCTCCCCAAGAGGAGAAGGGACTAGGGTTTCCTCCAAGGGGAACTCCTTGGTTGGTGGACTCCATTTTTCTCAACTTAAGATCAGCGTAGGAAAGGTGATGATTATTCCGTTTAAAATAAATTTTAGACGCTTTGACACAACTTGTTTTTTCAATTTTTAAGAGTCGAGAAAAAACAAAAGATGACTCTAGTCGCCTTCGATTTTTAATGAGCCTGAAGTGACAAGTGCTCAGATGGACCTTTTCCATTAAGGAGTCTGAAAAGGAATGAAATGGACTGCTCTGGAAATCTAGACAGAGGGATTACCAAACCAATCGCAAAACTGCAGAATACTTTTTACGATACGGCAGTCAATCTTCCTGAATGCTATGTTCAGTGCATTGCGATCGATAGGGCGGCAGACACGGCTTCCTATGGATAAAGGATAAAGCCTATTGTGGTCTCCCAAAATATACTCAACGGTACGTGGGAGCACAAGTCCATATTGGCACTTATTGTCTCAAAGTGGAGGAATCACCCAACCAACAGTGAAAACAACAGTTACCAGGCTTTACGACGCTGGAATACGTCTCTAGCCTAGACTTCTAGATGTTGTGAGTTAGGTTCCAAAGCGTTTTTAGATTCACTAAATTTATTTTATGGTTGATATTGCTTAAGAAATTTGCCTTTCAGGTTCACCCCGTGATGTAGATGTACAATTCCTAAAATGCAATCTAAGATGATAAACAGCCATTTAATCTTCTTTCTGCAATGAAAATCCTAGCTACTAAGGAAAGAGAGATGGCATTCTTTCAACAAAGAGCATAGAGCACACACTATATGCACTGTCCTAAATCAAGCCAACAAATAGTCTAAATGCAAATGCACATGCATGTATTTGTTTTCACCCTTCTTAATGTGTGAATGATAAAAACAAAGCTAAGCGCAAAACTGAATTATTTTCCAAAGCGAAAATTACTAACAAGTTTATTTTCAAAACAAAATGAGGACAATGACAACACTTTGTTATTTGGAATTGAAAACTTGCTTTCAACACTTGGAAAACTACTAACTCAAATCAAATAGAAGAGTAACAGTGTAACCGACTATCAAGAACAATCAGATTCTCTTCTATGACTGAAAATGACACTTGCGTCACTTTCAAATCAAGAAACAACTGTACAATTACGCTACTTCTTTGTAAAGGAGAACTGAAAATGACTCAAAAATACATAGAAAAATTTATAGTTCTTTGCACAATGGAGGCGGAATAACAGCAAGAAAAGGGGTTCCAAACAGAGGTGTACTGACTACAGGCAGTAAAACTCCTGAATAGAGCTGAAAAGAGAGAACACAGAAACCAAAATTTAGGAACAAGGCTTTGTCTGATCAGTGCACCTGTAACACAGTGAAACTATAATGCAACGCACCTACTACACTCGGGAAGTGTGATGCATTTGAAGTTCACAGAACAGACACTACGCTGGACCAGGGACGAGACTTTGATTGGATTCCGGGTCACAGTTTGCAGTTCAGTTCAGGTATTTAGGCCGAGCAAGTGGTAATCAGTAAATCAATCACAGGGGTAGATCTAATGAGTTTACTAGAGCCACCACAAGGGCAATTAGAAAGCTTGTAAATCAATCGTTTAATTCATAAACAAAACTCGGAGATTGACTAAAGCACCATTGATCTACTTTGCACTTGCATAGAAAATGCAGTTCGAAGGCTAGCTGGCTTGACTTTAGGCTCCATTTGTAAGTTTATAAAGTAAACAAATGTAGATGAACAACAATCTACTCGCTCCCCAGTGGAGTCGCCATTTTGTTATCGGGAAAACTAGTGTCTATGCAGAGCTGCTAGTCCCACTAAGGCTGGTAGCTACCTTAGAAACAAGCACACTAAAAACTATTTTTGTTTTCCTTTATGAGCAATAGATAAGAGAAGAATAAGGATACCAACCTTTTTCTTGCGCTTGGTTCCTTGCTTGATTCCTCTCTCTTCTGGTAGGTCTTTGCCACTCGCTTCCTTATCTACCCAGCTTCAAGGAGTACCTGTAGAATCAAAGTAGCATAAAACTATCCAAGAACATAGATCTATTATCATAAACAATATAGGATCAGATGTACATTGACCACACAAATGCATAAATCATCAATCATACAAGAATGTGGAGGAAAACTTGAATAGCTTTATTGATAATAAAGAAAGAGAAAAGAGGATTACAACCAATTTTTCTGACCCAGCATCATCCTCTCAGCAAGAAAGCCCTTCTTCACCTCATGAAAAGCTTAGATCACCCAACACTATGATATTGCACCAAGAAACCAACAACACTTCCTTACAAGATACAAAATTCCAGCCTCTGGATCTCTGGGATGAGGGATCCATATATAGATGTCTGCAAGGGAGGTGAGTCAGCTTTTGAGATTTGATTAGTGTCTTCTCTCTGATAGTTCTTGATTCCACTTGGAGATTGATGATCTCTTACTCATCCCTGGTCAAATTCAGAGAGGCAAGTGTCACAGGAGAGGTTTCTGGAAGATTCCATGCTCCTCCACCTTGCAGATTGTGTTATAGATCTAACCCGGAAATATATGATAATGGAAATAAACCCAAAAACAATAATAGAGAAATAGATACAAATGCTTCTTTATTGATATCAAACCCTTATGGTAGGGCAACACCATACATTTACTCCTTAAGGAAGGAGAACACTCCACAAGCCATATGCATGTTCTTACAATAATCCTTGACTATTTCTCCATGTGGAGTCTCTAGCCTCTATATAGGCCTCATACATATAATACCATGGATCATTACCATGGTTCCCTCATACCATCAAACTAATACCATGGGCCCATTACATTATTATTAACTACTTGTGGTCCCTTACATGATATGGGTTAACCACCTTATTTATTACTATGGCCCATCCCATTATTACATTATTACCTTGGGTACCTCCCTTGGTACCCCATATTATCCCCCCTAGGTATATAACATTCCACCCCCCTAAGCATGTTTCGTCCCTGAAACATGGGAAGAACACAAATAATAAGATCTACTCAAAAGAGTAGTCCATTGATACCATGCACGTGCATCTAGCCATCCAAGAGAAAGGTGAACCCTTGATCTCGCTGATGCCTCGCTCGCTTGAGATGGAAGTTGACCATGGCAGATCTTCTGTGTTGATGTGTAGTAGGTGGATCTTCTCTCCTCGCTATCCGTCATACGGGGGTTGTTGTCCTTGTGACTACTTGGTTTCCATCTTGATGGTTGTCTTGCGGGGTGATGTGGGTGATGATATGTTGAAGTTTTAACCCACGATGTCTTTTTCCTTAATTCACACTGTTGTGGTGCCTGTTGTGGTGTCTTCTTTTCCAATATGACTTCAACCACTAAACCCTCATCATATGTGTCAGCACCTGTTACCTTTTCGGCTTCAGCCTATGTTTGTGTTTGATTGTCGACCATCAACTGCTCATCATCTGATATGTCAGTCCCTGGAACATCTTCTGGATCAACCTCCGTGGACTCTACCTGTTTATTGATGGAAATATCTTGTAATGTAATTTTCTTCTTTTTATACCAGAGCTTCAGGAATTTCTTCTGCACATTAATATTGATAGTACCCACAGATTCCATCCAAGGATATCCCAAAACAACATCCATATTATCCATATCTGAAGTATACAAATCACCATGCAACACATACTTATCCATAGAAATCTTCAAATCCTTATACACTTGAACATCCTCATCCTCCACCTGTGTGTTTTTAATGTTTTTTGCAGGAACTTGCAATTTTTTTTCCAAATTAACATGGATGAAATTATGTTTGCAACTAGGATTTATAAAAACAATGATCCTCTCTTTCTGAATCAATCCATGAACCTGCAGTAAGGAGATACCCGTAGCAATTAACCCCTTATGTGTCTCATTCTCCTTTTTTCTAGCCCGAGACCATTTGTCGAAAAAGATTTTTTCAAATTCTGCATCTGAAAGTTTGGTCAACTGCTTTAAGTCAAGTGATGATCCTCATCTCTCATATTAAGCACCATTGGAAGCTTCTAATATGTCCCATGTGTGGACTTGTATCTTTGTATGAATTCTTCAATAGTAGGACCATCATATTTTCCTGTAAAATATAGAACCTTGCTAGAAGCCATGAAGAGAGTTTTGAAAAAAATTCACTTACTTGGCGAAAATTGGAAATTGTCACAGTTTAGTCAATATTGCTCAAAATTCCTATTATGACCTATTTTTGAAAATGGAATAACCATTCTGCATCTGCCCATGTGATAGAAATTTTGATCCAAGCAATGAAATTTCAAATCTGCACTGCAACTCTCCCGCCGTCACCAATATTTATGTAAAAAAGAGCTGATTTTAAATCAGCGATATCTCCCTCATCCGGACTCCGATTCGACTGATTGTTTTTTTTAAATTAGGTATTTTTTCACAAAGACTCCATATCTACAATTAGATTTTGCAGATCGTGCACCAGGACATCCAGATCTGTGCCGCAAACTCACTGCCCTGAAAAATTGTCTGCAACCCCACTGATTTTTAGATCAGCGATATCTCCTTCAGCCGGACTCCGATTCAACCGATTTTTTTTTGAAATCAACTATTTTTTCACAAAAAATATAGATCTACAATTATATTTTGTAGATCTTACACTAAAACATACAGATCTGATCTGCAAACTCACCACCCCCGAAATCCTGCAAAAATTTAAAAAAAAAAATAAAATAAATAAATAAATAAATTCTCCACTTTTGTGCCCAAGAAAATGCTTTGATACCACTTGTTATCAGAGCAAACCCAAGAAATAACAAGATTTGAATATAGATAGAAATGATTCACTTTATTGATATCAAACCCTTATGGTAGGGCAACACCATACATTTACTCCTTAAGGAAGGAGAACACTCCACAAGCCATATGCATGTTCTTACAATAATCCTTGACTATTTCTCCATGTGGAGTCTCTAGCCTCTATATAGGCCTCATACATACAATACCATGGATCATTACCATGGTTCACTCATACCATCAAACTAATACCATGGTCCCATTACATTATTATTAACTACTTGTGGTCCCTTACATGATATGGGTTAACCACCTTATTTATTACTATGGCCCATCCCATTATTACATTATTACCTTGGGTACCTCCCTTGGTACCCCATATTATCCCCCCTAGGGATCCATATATAGATGTCTACAAGGGAGGTGAGTCAGCTTTTGAGATTTGATTAGTGTCTTCTCTCTGATAGGTCTTGATTCCACTTGGAGATTGATGATCTCTTACTCATCCCTAGTCGAATTCAGAGAGGCAAGTGTCACAGGAGAGGCTTCTGGAAGATTCCATGCTCCTCCACCTTGCGGATTGACCCTGCCATTTGTCCCTTCTCGCCCATTGCACCCCATATAAGGGATTTTTGGCATGCATCGCACCTACTGTGTGTATTCAGGTGGGATGCAACGCACTTTGCCTATGGAGCAGGTGAAATGGTCCAGTTTTGACCAGTTCTGAGTAGTTTTTCATGGAGAACTTTTGGGAGATGTTGTAATGAGTTGACCTTGTTCTTTTAGGGGTTGGAACAACACCTTTAGGGACTTAGGAGCCCTTGGTTTATGGACATTTATGCTTGGGGTTGTAGTGCCAAAAAATGTTTATAACATTCGCTGCCACAAAATGTACTTCATCTGTATTGATCGCCTGCCAGATATATTCAAGTGCAAAGATCCTCATGGGGAGGAACTTTGGAAGCTTGTAAGGGGCCAAATCACATCCATATACCCTTAGTTCTATGTAATTTTGGTATAAGTACCAATCTCTTGTTCTTGCTTGGTCTTTCAACTACATAATGCTTTTAATTTCTTCACTGATTTTGGCTTCTGTAGTTCCACTAAGGGTGGTCATAGCTGTATGAACAAATATTTCTAAAAATGTCTTGTAGGTGAAGTCCTTTTGATCCTTCATCACTAAGGTTGTCCAGAAAATGACAGATTGGGGTTCACCTTCTTCATTTAACTTTCTCATTGTAAACTAAAATTTTTCTGCATGAAAATAAACAAACATGTATACTAATATTAAAGATTACTGAAACACTTCCTCTGTGATTAAATTTACAAATTTCTCATGGATGGAATCTGCCAGGAAATGACTGAAATTAAATAGGATAGAAAGATTTGACTATGCTAACAATATGGACAGGAAACCTATTATAGCCTCATCAAGCCACTGATATGAAAGCACAGTGACTATATGTCTGGTTCTACCAAGGAAGGTAGAGGAGGAATAAAGAGGATTTTTGCTAGGAAATGGGGTTTGTTCAATAATGAAGAGTTCCAAGGTTTTAGCTCTTTTCGAAAAGTCTATTCTTTGGTACATTTTGCTGAGTATTTTATGGGAGGAAGGAGAAGTTCCTTCAATGATAAGAGCTTGCATCATATGCATTATGGATTTGGCATCTATGGTGAACAATATGTCTCCTATTGGGGCTATTACTTCCCTTTACTGTGGGTTATAGCATGACTAGCATTTTCTGATTAGTTCTGGGTAGCTATGGGTTTTGGGGAAAATATAGAATGGAAAATTGGTATCCCAGAGTCCTATATCAACCATTTCATCAACAAATTTTTCCTCCCACCAGCAATAGATGTCGAGGAGATGAAATTTTGAAAGTGTCTACTGTATTTTGAATTCTCTGTTTGCCAATGGAATACGATCCAAGTCCAGTGGTGGGTGCACCATTGGATTGAACATTTCATGTTCTTTCTTCTTGGGTGGCATGGATGTCTTTTGCAAATTTTTAAACCTAGACTGTATTGAATTTGCAGGTGAATTGCAACAAAAAAGGAATGTAAAGAAGAGGGAACTCAAAGAGGGAAATATAAAGGGGATGAATAGAAAGTGGGATTCAAGAAGGGGGATGTCTGATAAAAGTAGAAAAATGAGGCTTTCTGCAACTGTGTTATTGTTTTAGTGTGTTCACTGCTTTTCTGTGTATGCTTGAACAAATCTTGACTTTCACATGTAAGTAAAGATAACACATTAAAATTTTGTAAATGGGTGGGAGATGGTGTATTTGTAGCTTTTGGAGCATTCCCAGTGGATTGGCCTTAAGTGGCGTGGTGTTATAGACATATTTGGGCACCTCAACCCCAATCTTATATGTTAATAAATTAGGGCTCTTTAACCCCTAAAAGTGTTGTTTCATACCCTAAAGTATCATGGTCAACTGATTACATAATTCTCCAAAAGGTTCCACCTGAAAAACCGTCCAGAACTGGCCAAAACTGGACCATACTAACTGCTCCACTGTCAGGTTGCGATGCATACTAACTTCTACACTAGCTAGGTGTGATGCATACTGATGAGGCCTTCTGTAGGGTGCGATGAGCAAGGATGGATAAATGTCCGAGAGAGTTTGCTAAGTGGATGCTCATGGAATCTTCTAGAAACTTCTCCTATGACACTTACCTCTCTGAATTCGCCCAAGGATGAGTAAGAGATCCAAGAAATCTCCAAGTGGAACCAAATGCAACAAGTGGAATGACATTAATCAAAAACCCAAAGATGACTCACACCCTTGCACACATCTATAAATGGATCCCTCATTTGAGAGATCTGGAGGCTGGAGTTTTGTGAATTGCAAGGAAGTGCTGATAGTTTGTATTTGATAAAGAGCATTGTATTGTTGGGTGATTTTTCTATTTCATGAGGTGAAGAGAGCTTTGATGCTGGGAGGATGATGTTGGATCAGAAAACTGGGTTGTAATTCTCCCTTCTATTTAATAAAGTTCTTTGAGTTTTCCTCCATATAGTTGTGTATTTATGAATGCCATTGTATGTTCATTATATTTCTGATTCCATAATGATTATGATATAATAGATCAAGATGCTTTGATAATTCTTTGTTACTGTGTTTCTACAGGTACTCTCCAAGAGGGATAAGTACAGAGAGGAGTTTCAAGCTCTGTCAAGGGGGAGAGAGATCAAGCAAGGAGTTAAGCAGAAGATCCAAGTTGGTTCCTTTGCCTCTCTCTTATCTATCATACATAGAGGAAATCGCAAATTGCTTTAAACTGTTTGTTTCTAGGGTAGCTACCAATCCTAAAGGGCTAGTCGATTGAAAAGACACTAGTTTTCCCAGAAACAAAATGGCGACTCCACTGGGGACCGAATAGATGTTTGTTTGTTGTTGTTGTTTGTTTTCTAAACTATAGACAGAGCCTGAAGTTAGCCAGATAGCCTTCGAACTTCTCTTGCTTTGCAATTGCATAGTAGATGAATGTTGCTTCAGTCAATCTCCGGTTTAGTTTATGAATTGAACATTTGACTTACAAGAATTCTAGATGCCCTTTTGGGAGCTCAGCAACCTCTCAAGATCATTCCTCTGTACTTTTCTCTTTATTGTCCATCATAGCTCAGCTTAACTCACTGAAATCAGCTGCAAAATTTGAACCAAAACCCATTTCAGTTGCGCTCCCTGGCCCATCGCATTATCTGTCACTGCAAACCAGTATGCATTGCACTTCCTGAGTGTAGCAGGTGTGATGCATCCCTATTTCTATGAAGCCCAGGTGCGATGACTGATTAAACCTATTTCCATTCTTGAAATTTGGGGTTTTTGTCCTTGTTTTCAGTTCTGTTTAGTTGATTTGCTGCTTATGAACAATACCTCATTACTGAAGCTTTCTTGCATCACATAGACCAGCCTCCATTGATTAGGATTAATAAATGTTTTTATGAATTTTTTCCATCATTTACAATCCTTTGTTGAAAATTTGCTTAAATTGATCTGTCGTTTTGGTACAAAAAGTGTCGTAACTGTCGTTTTGTGTCAAAAAGAGAAGTGTCATTGACTCTTCCTTCCCTGAATAGTCGATTGAACTTTTTGTCATGTACTTGATTTGATTTGTTGATATTTGAAGTGTCGAAAGCATTTTATATTCGAAATTGAAAAGTGTCATTTAGTCTTCCTTTCTATTTTGAAAAAGAAATTGTCGAAATGTTGCTCTGAGTAAAATATTTCAGATCTTAGCTCTACTTAGTTTTCCTTTTTGGCATTTTTCACATTAAGGGGAATAAAAAAAAAAATACATGCATTTTCATTTGCATTTAGTTTGTGTGCGAAAAATGATTTAGGAAAAGTGCATTAGTGTGTGCTCTTTGCTCTCTATTTAAAAGAATTGTAATCTTCTTTCCCTAGTAGCTAGGATTTTCATTGCTCAAAATAAACAACGATTGTTTATCATTGTAGACTGCATTTTTAGGAATTTCAAATCTACATCACGTAGTGAACCATTGAAAGGCAAACTTTTAAACAAGATCAACTCTAAAATAAATTTCAATGAACTTAACAATTCTTTGGAACCTCTAGAGGTCTAGGCTAGAGACGTGTTCTCGCATCGTAAAAACTAGTAACTATCATTTTCATCAAAGGTTGGGTGATTCCTCCTCTTTGATATGACAAGTGCTAGCATAGACTTTTGCTCCCCGTACTATCGCGTATATATTGGGAGACCACAATAGGCATATATCCTTTATCCATAGGAAGCCATGTCTACTGCCCTATCGATCACAATGCACTGAACACAGCATTCGGGAAGATTAACTACTGTACATAAGTCCTTGGTAATTTCTCTTTAATTTATCACCAAGGTGTATATTGCAGTTTTGTGATTGGTTTGGTAATCCCTCTGCCTAGATTTCCAGAGTAGTCACTTTCACTCCTTTTGACTCCTTAAAAGAAAAGGTCCATCTAAGCACTTGTCACTTAAGGCTCATTAAAAATCGAAGGGGACTAGAGTCATCTTTAGGTTTTTCTCGACTCTTAAAAATTGAAAAAGAAAAGTTGTGTCAAAGTGTCATTAAAATTTATTAAATTTAGAATAACATCCTTGTTCCTTCATTGTTATTAGGTTGAGATAATGGAGTCCACCAATCAAGGAATCCCTTTCGAGGGGAATCCTAGTCCATTTTCTTCTTGAGGAAATATTGGTGCTCTGTATATGGCTACATTGTCCCTTTTGGGAATTACAATTGGCCTGCCAGTATGGCTATTCTCAACCTCTGTGGTTCAAAATACCATAATTCCTCAGCAATCGAATTAGCATCCAGTTTATACTGAAGTTGACCCTTCGCCTTCTTCTTCGTTTGTGTCTCCCTCCCCTTCTTCCTCTTCCCTTGGTGAAAGTAGTGATGCTAGTAACCAAGTGACTGAGAAGAAGAAGAAAGGGAAGGAGAAGAAGAAGAAGTCAGTTAAGCAAGGGGGCAACCATGAATCATCTGGAAAAAATCCGCACATTAAATCTCCTAAATTTCCTTGCATAATTTGTAAAGGAGACCATTTCCATCGAGATTGTCCCTGCCTTCCTTGGATCTTGAGAGAATGGTCTCCCCGTTCACACAATTAGGTGTCATCAACCTCTAGTGATCATGTTGACAACACACCATCGACTAGTAATACTGAAGTTCATGGATAGAAAGGAAAGGTCAAAATTCCATGTATATTATGTGAAGGGGACAATACCCTTCCCCATTATCATTTTTTGGATGAAGCCAAAAGAGTCTTGCATTACCGTCCCGCTTCACTGTAGTGACTTCCATCTGGATATAGGAAACTCTCCCCAAGTCCTTTACTAGTTGAAAAAACAACTGACTTAACTCAACCATTGGTTGAAAGACGTAGCACTGAAAGTGAATCTTCTGAGTCTATACTAGACGAAATTCAATAGATCGAGGTGACGGTTGACCCAGTTCTACCTTCAGAAGATCATACCTTTCCTGAAGAGAGTAAGAACAATACCATTCAAATTCTTTTTGTTACTTCAAATTCTAATGAACTTGGGGGGAATCCGCCCGTTCATTCACAATAGGAAGAGAATCCCCCAATTCCCGCTACTCAAGGGGTTATTTCTCCCATTTATTTGGTACCCCCTCCAAGTAGTCTAGTCACTTCCTTCGATTGGAATCAACTAGCAAGATCCCGCCTTCCTTCTAATGTACCATTCCGGATCATAGTACAAGTTTACAAAATGATCATGTCTGGCATTATGATAGATGAAGGGGCATCAATGAATATCCTTTCCTCAACTGCTTGGAAAGCACTTGGTTTGCCATTGCTTATTCCTATTACACAGAATTTGTCAGGCTTTAATAAAGGAACCAGTCGGCCATTAGGGATCCTTCCTAAGTTACCAATAACTTTGGGAAAGAAAACCATTCACCTGAATGTGATGGTAGTCCAAGCACCGTTAGATTACAATCTACTCCTTGGACGTGACTACGTTTACAACATGGACGCTGTTGTTTCAACACTCTTTCGAGTGATGTGTTTCCCACATGAAGGAAAAATTGTCACCATTGACCAGCGTTCATTCCCCGGTTCAGGCATAGCTCCAAGTCGATCATCATCCCTAAATGGTCCTTGTACATCAGCAGTGTCTCTCGAACCTTCATTCCATCCACCTGATTGACGAGAGTAGTTTGGTGAATGTAACGAAAATTAGGGGGCATGCACCCTTGTCCATTTGGCGGCCAAACCCGGCTGAAAAGATAGGTTTCCCTGTAGGTTATGTGATTGGTCTGAGACACCACTCACCTTTGTCTACACTATGGATGAAGCCAAGGAAGTGTTTTTTCTACTCTGTTGATGGAACCTTCCTACCATATGAATTTCCTTGTAAGTTAAGTGATTGGTATGACACACCATTCACCTTTGTCTATTTGGCGAACAATGTCAAGGAAATGTTTTGTCTACTTTGCGGATGAAACAATCCCGCTTAACCATAGTAATTTCCATATGGTTACTGGAGACTCTCCTTTTCATCATGCTGGGGGCATGCAACCCTTTTTCCAATTTCATTTTTTAGCTTTTTAGCTTTTAAGCCTTTTAGCTTCTTACGTTCGGTGATTGGTCTAACACACCATTCACCTTCGTCTATTCTGCGAACAAAGCAAAGGAAGTGTATTGTCTATCCTGTGGACGAAACCATCCTACCTAACCTCAGTAGTTTCTTAGTTTTTTTTTTGACTATTTCTAGTTTACATAAAAAGAAAAACTAAAAATCGAGCACATGTTATCGCATGGTTCAAGCTCGTTAAAAAATAAACCTACCACCAAGCATATGTTATCACATGGTTCAATCTCATTAAAAAATGAACCTACCTCTGAGCATGGTTCCCCATGGTTCAAGCTCGTTAAAAAATGAACCCACTTTTGGTAAAAAACCTTTGTGATTGCCATACTATCAGCCTTTTGAGCCTTGGTTGTGTTCCTGCCATCACCTCCATTCTTTTGACCGATCATACGCTTCCACCTGATTGTTTTCCATTTTTGAGGAACAACTGCGACGAGTGGTTTTGTTAGCCAACCTCTTCACATCGCCATGTTTTGAGAAGTTCCAAGCTTACCTGAAACTAGTTGCTACCCTAGACACCACTCATTCCTCAAAAACGAGTCTCCTTAAAACTCTTTTCAGAATCGCTAAATATGAAAAGATTGTTGAGAAATTGTCTTTTCGGCTCGTTAAAGTGATAAGAAAAGTCATTCCTCCTATACATTTTAATCTTTTTCTGACCTGAGGGAGTATCCCACGAAAAAGTTCGAGCGCTTATCTTTTCAGCTCGCTAAAGTGATCAAAAGTCATCCCTTTCATATTATTTTATCCTTTTCAGACTTAAGGGATTATCCTACGAAAAAGAACTGTTGGAGTTTCCTTTTCATCCCTTTTCAAACTCTCTAAACATGAAAAGGACCGGGTTGTCCTTGCCATTAAACTCGTTAAAACAATAACGACAAACTCGTCCACCTGAGATGAGACAGAGTCCCCTTTTCGTACCTTTTCAAACTCTCTACACATGAAAAGGACCTAGTTGTCTTTGTTGTTAAACTCGTTAAAAAAATAGCCACAAACTTGTCCACCTAGACAAGAACGAGTTTCACTATCGCTAGACTCGCTAAAACATAGCAACAGGTTTTCCCGAGGGAAAAATTATAGAACAAGCATATGTTATCCTCCTCAAGCTTGACAAAAATAAAGAGATACAAATCAGTAATGACTGGTGAAAAAGGGAAGAAAACTTGAAGAATTTTATGGTAGTAGGTCACTCTTGAACATGACACTTTCACTCCATCACCATGATTGACTTTGGTTGGGTTATTATGTTCATCGGTCATTTCACCATTGGTCTTCCACACCATCCATCTTTTGGGGTAAACGCTACCAATCCATCTCATTGTTGCCGATATGTTCAAGAGAATTCATTCAGTTGAGAAACCACAATATAGTTAATGCTTCATCCACTACAATACCTTCACCCTCCATTTTTTATGACCACCATTCCTGAACCTTGAGTCGTCAAATCGTTTTCACCTCTAGAAAATCATTTTCTTCGTTTCGTGTCATTGATGTGGGATACATTAAGGCCCTCCTATGATGGGTCACTTCTTTTCGACATTAGCTCATTATCCAAGAAGATTGACTTAGAAACAACCCTTTCATTACTTTGAAGCTTGCATGCCTCAATGGCAATTTTCTCACTTCCGGCGACAGGTTGACATCAATGGCCTTCAACCGAAATATTTTTCATGGTGTTCGACATCGGATCATATATTCACACCACGTGAATTGTACTGTAGTACCTTGAGGGTCATTATCATTATCGGTGATTCCTCTCGCGTCTGTTAACAACTCACATTATTGGCTGGTAATCAAGCGATGTCTTTCCATGTCCGACTTCAGAACATCTTTTCACATGGATTGACTGATACATCGGGCGAAGATTGAATGAGTTTGAAGACTCCAGATCAATTTCATCCATCCAGGCTGTAATGTATTCAAGATATAAAGACATCAAATGTACACATAAACTATACAGATGGTCATCCAATCCAGGGATGATGACCCTACATATGAAGAATCACCAGTCTGCAATTGTAGATGATTATCTGTTCTATGTACATGAAAATGAATTTATAAAGTTGAGCATGAGAATTCCTGCCTCAGCTAGATAATGGCAATTATATGATGATGATGTATTGTATTGTACCTTATACAGGTCACTTTCCAGTTCGAATACCTCGGATCCTCATGATAAAGCATTTCACCCGACATCAAAGATTTACAACTTCATGCTTTACGGGGCAACTGTTATAGACATATTTGGGCACTTCAACCCTAATCTTATATGTCAATAAACTAGGGCTCTTTAACCCCTAAAAGTGTTGTTTCATACCCTAAAGGATCATGGTCAACTGATTACATCATTCCCCAAAAGGTTCCACCTGAAAAAACCATCCAGAACTAGCCAAAATGGGACCATACTCACTGCTCCACTGTCAGGGTGCGATAAATACTGACTTCTACACTAGCCAGGTGCGATGCATACTGATGAGGCCTTCTGTAGGGTGTGATGAGCGAGGATGGATAAATGTCCGAGACAGTTTGCTACATGGATGCTCATGGAATCTTCTAGAAACTTCTCCTATGACACTTTCCTCTCTGAATTCGCCCAGTGACGAGTAAGAGATCCAAGAAATCTCCAAGTGGAACCAAATGCAACAAGTGGAACGACACTAATCAAAAACCCAGAGATGACTCACACCCTTGCACACATCTATAAATGGATCCCTCATCTGAGAGATCTGGAGGCTGGAATTTTGTGAATTGCAAGGAAGTGTTGATAGTTTGTATTTGAGAAAGAGCATTGTATTGTTGGGTGATTTTTCTATTTCATGAGGTGAAGAGGGCTTTGATGTTAGGAGGATGATGCTGGATCAGACAACTGGGTTGTAATTGCCCCTTCTATTTAATAAATTTCTTTGAGTTTCCTCCATACAATTGCATATTTGTGAATGCCATTGTATGTTCATTATATTTCTGATTCTGTAATGATTATGACATAATAGATCGAGATGCTTTGATAGTTCTTTGTTACTGTGTCTCTACAAGTACTCTCCAAGCGGGATAAGTATGGAGAGGAGTTGCAAGCTTTGTCAAGGGGGAGAGAGATCAAGCAAGGAGTTAAGCAGAAGATCCAGGTTGGTTCCTTTGCCTCTCTCTTATCTATCATACATAGAGGAAATCGCAAATTGCTTTAAATTGTTTGTTTCTAGAGTAGCTGCCAATCCTAGAGGGCTAGTCAATCAAAAAGGCACTAGTTTTCCCAGAAACATGTGGGTTCGTTGGCTAACGGTCCAACCAATTGAATGTGCAATGGTATAGCACAGGTATTGAGGTGATAGGAAAATGGGACAGGGCGGCGGGATGGGTGAACGATCATGAAGGAGGAGGTGGTTTAGTGGAACGTGGTTGTTGGCTTAGTGGGCCCTGACCCAGGTTCAGAAGTGATATAGCCAAGCAAATCCTGGTACTACTGGCCCTTTCAACAATAGTCCAAGGAGTGCGGATTGAGGTCTCACCCGAAGTAGTATGGGAGGGTGCTAGAACCAGGTTTCCATACCCTAGGGATGTTTGATATGTGGTGATTGGTACACAGTCCAGCCTTCGCACTTACTACAATACGCACCCCTGTGGGCACGCCACGCCCGTGATACTATCTTCGCGCAGTTCTATCCGTAGCGCAACCCATGTTATTTACCCAAGTCTCCCTTAATTAGTCTCCATTAGCTTATTACTTAGATTAAATTCACATAGAAGCTTCTATACGAGTATTCATCAAGTGCGCGAATTAAATAAACTGCATAAAAGTAATGCATAACATCCAAATACAGATCCAAGAATAGATGCATAAAGTAAACTTCTCTTTATTATCTTTCAATTCCAAGTATTGACCCGACCCCGCCCTGCACACTCAGCAGCAGGGGTCCATGCACCTAGCTGCAGACTCTACTAGGCCTCTACGCACTCAGCTGCAGAGCCTCTTCCTACTACTACTATGACCCAGTACACTTCAAATTCCACTCTATGCTCTAACCATGCCTTCGCTATTCTATCTATCTGTACTTAGCTTCCTTTTACACTTAGAGCCTCGCTCTATTTATACAATCCCATGGTCCACGAACCATGGGTAGGACGACACAACTTTACATTATTTTACCATTCTTAGGGTGGACAAACCTATGACTCGATTATACACTTCACGCTCCATGCCCACGCTTCACGGAGTTTTACAATACAATTGACCAAAACTTGGGCTTTGACCCCCAAAACCTGTTGCGGGGGATCCCATGTCCAACAAGCCCCCAACATAATCATCGTGGCTTATCCCAAGTCACTCTTCTGGTGCGGCGATCTTTGGGCGGAGTCCATCCAGTAGGTCTTGCGTAGCTTGGATGTCTACAACACACTATTCCACTATCTGTTGTACTTGTTGCACGTGTATCTTTGAACCTTCGTGAGCAGGGTCACATCCCTATCTAACTGTAGAAAGTCTCTACATTTGTGCCAACTTTCCTTTGATGGTAGTTGTAATGGTGAAAGCTTCATCGATCCATGGCTGGATGCGTGGTTTAAGCAAGGCTTCTTTTTATTGTGCGGTGTCTAACTGGTCCTTCACTTCCCTTACCTGCTGCAGTTTGGTGAGTCGTTGAGTAAGGGCGATCGTCTACACAATCCTCTAGACACTATCGTACTCCTGCTGCAACTGGCACACCTCTATCTCTAGGCATTGTAGGTTTGGATCTTCCTACAGGTATGTAAGCATGGTTAGTGCTTGATCCAACATCCCGGTGTAGTCCTATACCGCTTGGCCAATTTGCTCCAACCCCGTTTGGATAGTGTAGGCATGCTGCTCTGTTATCGGGAAATCTAGTGTCCACTCAGAGCTACTATTCCCACTAAGAATGGTAGCTATCTTAGAAACAAACAAACTAAAACTACTTTTGCTTTCCTTTATGGGAAGTAGATAAGAGGGGAACAAAGGACACCAACCTCAGTCTTGCACTTGGTTCCTTGCTTGGTTCCTCTTCCTTCTGACAGATCCTTGCCGCTTTTCTTTTGTCTACCCAGCTTCAAAGAGCACCTATGGAATCAAAGCAGCATAATAATATCGAAGAACAGAGATCTATGATCATAAACAATATAGGACCAGATATATATTGACCACACAAATGCATATATTATCAGACATACAAGAATGTGGAGGAAAACTTGAATAGCTTAATTAATATCAAGAATAGCAAAGAGGATTACAACCAATTGTTCTGACCCAACATCATCCTCCCCACATGAAATCCCTTCTTCACCTCATGAAAAGCTTAGATCACCAAACATTATGATATTCCACCAAGAAACCAATAGCACTTCCTTACAAGATACAAAATTCCAGCCTCTGGGATTTTGATTAGTGTCCTCTCTCTGATAGCTCTTGATTCCACTCAGAGATTGATGATCTATTACTCATCCCTGGGCGAATTCAGAGAGGCAAGTGTCATAGGAGAAGTTTCTGGAAGATCCCATGATGATCCACCTTGCAAACTATCTCTGCCATTTGTCTACTCTCGCCCATCGCACCCTACAGAAGGGCTTTCCAGTATGCATCGCACCTTTTACACTGAGCAGGTGAGATGCATCGCACCCTCCGCACTGGGCAGTCTGTATGGTCCAGCTTTGACCAGATCAGAGCAGTTTTCTGTGGAGAACTTCTTGGAGATGATGTAATCAGCTGACCTTGTTCCTTTAGGGTGGGAAGCAACACTTTTAGGGACTTAGGAGCCCTTGGTTTATGGACATGTATGATTGGGGTTGTAGTGCCCAAAAATGTCTATAACAGTTGCCACCTAAAGCATGAGGTCGTTAATCTTTTGATGTCGAGTGAAATGCTTTATCATGAGGATCTGAAGTTTTTTTGAGCTGGAAGGTGACCTATAATAAGATACAATACAATACATTATCTTCATAATATTTTTCATGATCTAGCTGAGACGGGTATTCCCATGCCTAGCTTTATAAATTCATTTTCATGTACATAAGACAGACAACCGTCTGTGTGGCAGACTGATGATTCTGATAGAGCCATCATCCTTCGATTCGGATGATCATTTGTGCAGCAATGATGTACATTTGATGTCTTTATTTTCCTAAATATATCGCAACCCGGATGGATGAAACTAGATCCGGGGTCTTCAAACTCGTCCAATCTTCACTTGGAGTACAAGTCGATCCATGTGAAAGATGTTCTGGAGTCGAACATGGAAAGACATTGCCTGATTACCAACCAATGATGTAAGCTATTAATAGGCGCGAGAGGAATCACCGATAATGATGATGACCCTCAAGGTACTACAGTACAATTCGCGTGGTGTGAAAAAGGGACTTGGAGTCGAACACCACGCAAAATCTTTCAGTCGAAGGCCATTGGTGTAAACATGTCGCTGGAAGTGAGAAACTTGCCATTGAGGCATGCAAGCTTCAAAGTACTGAAAGGGTTGTTCCTAAGTCAAATTCTTTGATAATGAGCTGATGTCGACAAGAAGCGACCCGTCGTAGGAGGGCCTTAATGAATCCCACATCTACGACACGAAATGGAGTAAATTATTTTGGAGGTGAAAACGATATGATGATACAGGGTTCAGGGTGGCGGTCATGAAAGAATGGAGTGTGAATGTATTACAGCAGATGAGACACAGGTGAATTCTCTAAGCGACTTCTCTTGAACATACTAGCGACACTGACATGGATTGGTAGCGTTAACCCAAAATATGGATGGTGCGATGGACCAATGGTGATATGACCAATGAATGGAATAACCCAACCCGACTCGGACGTGGAGTGAAAGTGTCATGTTCAAGAGCGACTTGCTACCAATAAAGTTTCTTCAAGTTTTCTTCCCAATTTTTCCCCTGTCATTGCTGACCAGTACCTCTTTATTTTTATCAAGCTCGAGGAGGATAACATATGCTTGTTCTATAATTTTCCCTTCGAGCAAACCCGTCGCTATGTTTTAACGAGCCTAGCGACAGTGAAACTCGTTCTTGTCTATATGGACAAGTTTGTCGCTATTGGTTTTAACGAGTTTAATGACAAAGATAACTCAGTCCTTTTCAATTTTAGAGAGTTTGAAAGGGACGTAAAGGAAACTCCAATAATCCTTTTTCGTCATATAATCCCTTAAGTCCAAAAAAGTATAAAATAATACGAAAGGCATGAATTTTCAATAGTTTTAATGAGCCGACTAAGACAAGCGCTCAATCTTTATGTGTAATAATCCCTCAGGTCCAAAAAGATTAAAATCTAGAGGATGGATAGCACTTCCAGTAGCTTTAATGAGTTGGAGAGGCTAATTGATCGGCAATTTTTTCATATTTTACGATTCAGGTGAAAAGAGCTTAAAGGAGACTCTTTTTTTGAGGAACAAGTGATAACTTCAGGTAGCAGTTGATTCCAGGTAAGGTTTGGAATTTTCCGATCATGGCAGTGTCACAAGGATGGCTAACAGGATCACTCTTTGCAGCTGTTCCTCAAAAGGGGTAAACAATCAAATGGAGGTGAATGATTGGCTAAAACAGAGTGGAGGTGATGATGAGAACACGACGAGGGCTCAAAAGCTGATGATAATGCATTCACAATGGTTATTTACTGGAAATTGGTTCATTTTTTAATGAGCTTAAACTCTGGGGGAAACATTTTCTCATTGCTTAGGTTTAATTTTTAACGAGCTTGAACTTCACATGAAAACTGCTCATGATAACGGTCATTGATTATTTGATTTCACCGCTAACCACTTTGTTCCTTCAATGGTTGTACTGCCTGTTCAATTGCTTCACAAAACCGATTAGAAATGAACAATACATGCTTGAAAAATGAGTTAAAACACTAACATTTTACTCGACTTATGTGAAAAGTAATTTAAAAGTGGTTTTTACCCTCATTTTACCATTTCATTTGAACTTTGGTTTGTTGGAGCTCTGGAGGTGCCTTTCCCCCTTGATTTTCACTAGCTGATTCCGATAGATTTCGTGGACGATTCTTGGTGTCGTCTAGACCAAGTAGGAGCTAAACCTGAGCTCTTCAGTTGCGTTCCTTCCTTTTTGAATTCTGAGCATGTTTCCCTATTTTTCTGAGCCCATGGGGTTTGAAAAATTCACCCTGGCTCCATCGCACTCTTCCTATATCGAAAGGTGCGATGTATACTAGCCTGGCCATTGGCCAGTCAGTATGCATCTCACCCAGTACACTGCTGGGGTGCGATGGGCACGAGAAGGGAACTTTTGCACTGTTTTCTCATGGAAGTTTTGCCTATTTTTTGCCAACTCAGGACCCTGACTCTTCTCTTGCTTGTTTTGCAAAGATTCATCAGAGCAAAATGGTTGTTACATGGTGAGAACGCGAGCATGAAGAAGAGGACATGGTTGCTTTACATGATCCGAGTATGGTAACTGCACTGCGGAACTGTGGCTTGCTCAAGTTTTTCTGCATCTCTAGCATGAGGCAAAAAATCAACTTGTTGCAATATTTTCTCGATGCATGGGATCCTACCAACCAGGTGTTTCAGATCAGAGGCAAATCCATCCCCTTGACTGTTGTGGACATCTATTTTTTGACCGGTTTATCAAGGCGTGGTGCCCCTCTTCCATTATCAGGTTCTGCCTGTGGGGGCGAATCCGTGAGAGATTATATTCACCGGTATTGCAGAGAGGGATCTCAGCCGAGTAGGGATGGAAAGATCAACATCTGAGATGTCACTGACCAGTCCTTGAGGGCCATTCTGTTCACTTTTGCTAGACTAGCTAGTAGTGCGGCTCTTCACATGGCTAACAGGTCCTATATGCAGTATGCCTTGGAATGCCTTGAACCAAAGGTGTTCAACTGGTGTGACACATTACTCCCTGTGATGAAAGAACAACTGACCAAGGTAAAAAGTGGAAAATCCAAGAATTCAACTATGGTTCTATTTTGACCTCTTTCGCCTTGGAAAAGATCCCACTGATGCAGCCACAGTACATTTCACTTAGTTTAACTCCACCAACTGAGCCACGGATGCAGAGATGGGTCAACCTCATGGCTCGACATGCTGGTCAGTCCCAGGTTTCCTTCTCTGATACCTTCTTTGAGTGGTTCAACTATCAGGAGATGGTTTTTTCCGAGTGTCCATATGCTGGTATGGATTTCCGGGGCGACCTGGATTTGGTGATACCAGCTGGTGAGCAGTGGGGTGCTATCGGTAAATTCTCTGGCCATGTCTCTGTTTATCGCTTTTTATAATGTTCTCGTGCTTTCTTCTATCAAGATTAATCAAAACTCATGTGCTCATGTAGATATTGGACCAGTTCGACCAGCAGTACTTCTGAGAGCACCAGATGTCGTTCCGGCAGGAGAGGCTGTGGGGAGGGCTATCCTCCGCGACCTTGATGTGGCTGAGACTCTTTCAGCATTGTAGGATCAGGTCGAGGGTCTCACCCTTGGCATTTCATACATGAGGACCAACAAGCTACCTCTGAGGTTGCAGCAACATACTACTGGCGTGCCGAGTCGATGGACTAGGATTTTACGCATGATTGCATAGGCAGTGACTTGTTATCACCAGCATCATTAGACTAGGGTGCCCCCTAGCATTTTGAGTTTTGGTTCATTTGACCGATTTTGTCTTGGTTACAGAACATTATGTATAAAACACAAACAGTCATATATATATATATATTTTGATTTTCGGAGCTTTATTTTGGTTAATTTACATGATCTTGATGCAAGTATTGATGAAATGCCTCTTCTATAAATGTTGCAAATGTCTATCCAACACCTAATTTGCCAATGAGTTCGTTAATGTGTTTAAGTTTCTAGAAATATGTTGATATTGAATAGAATTAAACTACCTTTCCAAAATCTTGACCCTTAGGAACATGTGATAGACAGCTAGATTCTGTACGAAGTAGATACCTGTGAGTTGTAGGATGACAAGTTGTGAGTCTAACTTGACGACGAGTCGGCGTATGCCACGCGTGATGGAATCAAAGAGGAGATTTATCAATGTGTTGTATTCAGCAATATTGTTCGTTGACTAACCAATACATACCCCTCTGAAACTCACTAACTCGCCACTTGGATCGAAGATGGCCCAGGCCACAGAATATAGGTTCTGCAAACTACGACTCGCTCTGTCGACATATCCAACACATGATTCCAACAAGTCCGACATCTATAACAAATGTAAAAGTGGATCACTTAGCCAAAACAATTACCCTTAGTGAAAACAAAAATGTAACAAAAGCACAGGGGTTACTATCTTGAGTTAAGCATAGTAACGTTTAAGGTACAACTCGTTGCGGGGTTGCGCTAGAGGAATCCCATAATAATACACTAACTCGTAGGCTCCTTTTGCTAATACTCACTTAACAATATAGGGGTCCATCCATAAAGACTTGAATTTACTTGCTCCCAATTTATCGGACTCCTGGTCGTAAAGTAAGACCAGGTCACCTTCTGAGAAGACACATGGTTTGACATTCTTGTCGAACTGCGCCTTAACTCGTTTCTTATGGGCTTCGTTAGCTAAAGCGGCATCACGATGGGTTTCATCCAATTGGATTAGTTCCAAGAAACGAGCCTCCTCTTTTGAAGTTCTGGGGAGAAGGTCAACCGTGAGTTTGAGGGATGAGATTTCACACTAAACTGGTAAGATTACTTCCAGGCCATACACCAGTTGAAAGGGTGTAAACCCGGTTGCATTCCTCACCAATATCCGGTATACCCATAAGGCTGAGTATAGGATCAGGTGCCAACTCCTTTTGTGGACTCCAATCATCCTTTGCATAATCCGCTTCAGGACCTTGTTGATTGCCTCAACTTGTCCGTTGGCCTGCGGATAATACAGAGTAGAGCTGTCGTGAGACAACCCTAATTTGGCAACCAATTCAACCATCATGTGATTGCGAAAATGCGATCCATGATCTGTGACTATGGCATGTGGAACGCCGAATTTGGATACTACATGATTGAAAAAGAAGAGGGCAGTCGTTTCGCCGCTATTGTTTAATGTAGGCATCGCCTCTGCCCATTTGCTAAAATAGTCTAATGCGACTATGATATACCCATGCCCCCCGGCTGAGGTGGGGTTACATGTCATGAAATCTATGCCCCATTTGGCAAATGGCCCAAAAACAACTACTGGTTGCAGAGGTGTGGGTGGTATTCTGGTTTTTCGATTGAAGATTTGACATGCATGGCAACTTCTGACTGCGGTTATGCAATCTTTGAACATTGTTGGCCAGAAGTATCCTACTCGTAAAATGTTTTGTGTCGTAGCGTAACCAGATTGATGCCCCCCACACACGCCTGAATGGAAATCATTCAGGACTTTTTCGGCCTCCTCGTGGGTGAGGCACCTTCGCAGAATTGTATCGAAACCACGACGGTAAAGTGTATCACCAACGATCATGTAGTCTTTTGCTTGGTATCAAATGCGTCGTTGTTCCGAGCGGGAGGTATTAGACCTATATGTTTGGGTTTGGAGATAGATTATTATGTCTCCATACCATGGATTTCTTGAAGATATTAGAAACAAAGATTCGTCCACGATCGCTTCTTCTGATGTTGCATCGTTGGATGATGATGGGAGATCGCATATTAACCCCGCGAAAACTAGGGATTTCTTCGATTTGGATTTTATAAATTCTAGATCAAACTCTTGTAGAATTGCTATCCATTTTGAGTATTTTCCCCCAGCAACTATCATGACAATATATAAGTCATGGGGTTGCAATCTGACAAAATGGTAGTTTTTCGAAAGAGGACATAGTGTCGAAATCTCTGTATTGCTTGAACAGCTGTGAGAGCTAGCTTTTCAACATAGGAGTACTTGCTTTCTGTATCATTTAAGTTCCTACTCAAATAATATATAGGATGTTCAAGTCCATTGTCTTCTTGAACTAAAACCATTGCGATGGTCATATCTGCTGCAGCTAGATACAGGTTAAAGTCTTTTTTATAATCAGGAGCATACATTAATGATGCTTTTATTAGGGATTCCTTTAAAGCATCAATGGAAGCTTGTGTGACCTGATCCCAGATGAAGGGTACTTCTTTTTTCAATAGACGAGTATAACCTTTAGCAAGTTCAGCATAATTTGGAATGAACCTCCTCAGAAAGTTTTCTTTCCCTTGGAGTTTCTCAATCTGAAGCAAATTTTAAGGTGGAGGAAAATTAATGATTGCCTGAACCTTACATGGGTCGAGACGAATCCCATCCTTTGAGACCACAAAGCCAAGTAAATGACCAGAACTGACACAGAACACACATTTTTCTGGATTGAGTCATATCTTGTAGTGTCGACAACATAGAAATATAATCGATGCACACTCTAATCGTTCCTTGTTTTTTCATTACAGGAACAATATTCGATACCCAATCGGTTAGAGGAGCCGGGTAAATAAAAACAGCATGGAGAAGTTTTTCAACTTCTGCCTTGATGGAAATGGCTTTCTTGGGGTGCACCTGTCGTAGCCGTTGTTGTACCGGTTTGACATCTGGATACATCTTAATTTCATGTTCAACTATGCTCGAGTAAATGCTTGGCATTTCATCATACGACCAAGCAAAGACATCTCTGAACTCACGAAAAAGAGCGTAATATATTTCCAGTTCTGAAGGAGAACAAGATTTTCCGACATGAATATTCTCTACAACATCTATTTTGGTCGAGATATTTATGGCCATATTCTCTTCAATATTGAACAAGTTTCACTCAGAGTCCATCGTGCTTACAGTATTTGATAGAAAATCAAAAACTGAGGGATGATGAAGGTCACTAGGAGTATCTTCCTTATAATCTGGAAGATGGGAACGATGGTGGTAATCTTCCCATGGTGCCCCGTCAATCATCATTGACTGAAAAATTCCTTCATCTGTAGAATGTACTTGCGACCAAGGATCTGAAGGGGTACCATATTCCTTAGACCTATCTATCCAAACCCTTGATGAGCATTGATTTTGGTTTGCCTCCCATGCCGAAAACATTGATTTCTACAATATTTCTATTGGGATTAGAGGTAATACTTGCAAATGATCCATGTTAATATCATTTTAGAGATCTTTCGAATAGAAGATATCATATTGTAGGTCCCCACCATTTCCACTTCCGCCAGATTGATTAGAGGCAGTAGGGCAAAAGTCCCCATTAATATAGGGTCTTTTAGTAGGCCTACTCCAATATTTTGAAGCGAATGAGAGCTTCCGTGGATCATCGGAATGCTTCCCGTAACTTGTGAAATATTGGGGAGAAATGTTTGTTGGTCGATGATTGTAATTCCTACTTGGAATGGAAATGCAATCTTCTGTCGACACAACGACAGCCATAGCATATATCCTCAGACAAGACTAGATCTGCCTCCAGATTTTGGTTTTTTCTTCACTGTCTTCAGTTTTATTCAGGAGTTTTTGCTGTCTGTGATCAGTAGACCACTGTTGAAACCCCCTTCTTTGCATCATCCAACCTCTATTTTACAAACAATTGTGAATGTTTTTTATGTATTGTGTGCCATTTACAATTCTCTTTTACAAAATAGTAGCTTAATCAAATTGTCGTCTCTTGATTTGGAAGTGTCGCAAGTGTCGTTTTCAGTCAAGGAAAAGAATATTTCTCTTTTTGATAGTTGATTACACTATTACTCTTATATTTGATTTGAATTAGTAGTATTTCAACTGTCGAAAGAAGTTTTCAATTCAAAATTGCAAAGTGTTGTCTTGCCTTCCAGTCGCTTTTTGAAAAGAAAATCGTTAGTACTATCACTTTGAAAGAAGAAATAATTTAGATTTCTATTTAGCATTCTTTTTGTCATTCACACATTAAGAAAGTGGAAAAAAATACATGCACGTGCATTTGCATTTAGACTGCTTGTTGATTTTGATTTAGGACAGTGCATCTAGTGTGTTCTCTCTACTCTATGTTGAAAGGATTTCATTTCTCTTTCCTTAGTAGCTAGGATTTTCATTGCAAAAAGAAGATTCAACGACTATTTATCATCTTAGATTTCATTTTAGGAATTGTATATCTACATCATGCGGTGAACCTAAAAGGAAAATTTCTTAAGAAAGATCAACTGTAAAATAAATTTAATGAACATAAAAATGCTTTGGAGCCTAACACACAACATCTAGAAGTCTAGGCTAGAGACATATTCCGGCATCGTAAAGCCTGGTAACTGTCACTTTCATCGTAGGTTGGGTGATTCCTCCTCTTTGAGACGATAAGTGCCAGTACGGACTTGTGCTCCCACGTACCATCGAGTATATATTGGGAGACCACAATAAGCTATATCCTTTATCCTTAGGAAGCCCTGTTTGCCACCCTATCGATCGCAATGCACTGAACATAGCATTCAGGAAGATTGATTGCTGTACTGTGAAAAGTATTATGCAATTTTGCGATTGGTTTGGTAATCCCTCTATCTAGATTTCCAGAGTAGTCTCTTTCGTTCCTTTTCAGACTCCTTAAAGGGAAAGGTCCATCTGAGCACTTGTCACTTCAGGCTCATTAAAAATTGAAGGCGACTAGAGTCATCTTTAGCTTTTTCTCGACTCTTAAAAAGTGAAAAAGCAAGTTGTGTCAAAGAATCTAAAATTCATTTAATACGAAACAAAATTTTCCCCTCTTATTTTGAGTTGACCAAATAAATCTGCAATCATGGAAGAAAGTCAATCAAAACCCCGTCATTCATGGAGACTGACGAGTCAACCGTCTTTGACTTTGGAAACCAAACATTCCGGGTCAAGCGAACTCGTTTAACTGGGTCAAAGTCTCCTGGTTTGTTTGAAACTTGTGTTTCAACATCCTCTGAGACTCTAATTACTCCAACCATGTCTAGTATCCCTACCTCTATAGAAGAAGTTCCGCAGTTACAAGAGGACATTAGAACTGATCCTAGTGTAATAATCAACACTTCTATTCCTGAACTAGCTTCATCCAGGGTTGATTCAGAAGGTGTTACCCCTCCAACATCTGTAGCTGCAGAATCTATACCTTCTACGGCACCAGAAATATTTTACGGACCTGACGGTCTGCCTCTTCCACCTGGATTGATTGCTATAGAAGAGATTATGGAGGATCTTCCATCCAGTAATCCATCGCATTTTGGGACTGAGATCCACCTATATCCTTCTACTTCAAAAGTAAGTACCCCTTCATCGTAAGTTCTTGTAGAAGCACTTGGAAGTCTTTTGGATAGACTTGATATGTCTGGACAACCATCGACATCTAGGACTATCTCGTCTGATACAGCAGTAGTAGAACCTCCTGCCACCACTCCGATGATGTTCGCTGGTATACCATATGTCCCAACTAGCTCTCAACCACTAGAAGGAGTCCACCCAGGGACTATTTCGACAATATGGTCTATTCCCGTTTGTTCATCCGGAATAGTATCTGGAATCTCTTATGTTGAATCTCAACAAATTGATCCGTCATAACATCAATTTGGGCATTCTAGTCTCCAAAGGCCAATCATTCCCTTGAGCACTGGATTGCCACCATATGAGGGTTCACAACTAAATTTAGGTCAAATTGGAATCACATCCAGTGGTTGGATGCCAATACTGCCTCAACAACCAAGAGTTGTATACTAAATGCAACCGAGTCTCCATGTGTCGAACATCCCCACTACATCAACTATTGTGATGGTGTCGCAAGTACAAGCATTGCTTGTTATATGCCAACCTCAAGTTTCTCAGGTCGTTGTACAACAGCCTCTTGTCTCTGCGACACAACCGCAATCGCCAGTTAGTGGCTCCTTAACTGGAGCGACTCAAGCTCAAACGGCTACTATTACCCCTCATCTTGGTCAAATGTCCGATATTGGGAAACAACAAATGGTTTCACAACCATGGTTGGTGCAATATCAACAACCGTAATTCCAACAAGCTTACCAAGGACCTGAGTAGCAAAACTTTGTAGGTAATGGGCAGCCATATATTCGAAACAGTTATTACCAATGGTCTCAAATTGGTTATGCCCAACCACCTTATCAAAGTTATCAACATCAAATGCATTATGCTGGTATGCAAAGACCCACTGCTCAGGCGATCCCATCTTATCCTGGGTACGCTTCGCCGAACCTGAATCAACAGTTTCCCTTCGTGGTGACTCTAGAGTTACCAGATCTAAATCGGCTAACTTTCGTCAGATATTCCTAAATTTAATGGGAATCCAGGTGAAGACCTGTCGAATCATGTGATGACCTTTCATCTGTGGTGTTCGTCCAACACTCTCAATGATGATTTTGTTGGAAATAATACTGAGAGGGGGGGTGAATCAGTATTATCAAGCCAAATATTTCCTTTATTAAATTCCAAATGAGTTAATACAACCCGCGTATATACGCAACTACAGATAAAGAAACCTGCGTATATAAATCAAGCTTATAATATGAATTATCTTTCAGATGTCAGTTATTAATCTGTGATTCAGATGCACATAAACAGTACCAGAAACAGTGAAACAGAGCAGAAGACAGTCACACACAAGAACACAAGATATAAGGAGGAAACCCAATGTGGGTGAAAACCCCCTGCTGCAATTCGTCTCTATCTTCTTTTTAATTAGAAACTTCTCTTTACAATATCTTGTATTGGAGCAGACTTTATCAATACGCAGGCTGCAACCTGCAGAGAGCTACAACTCTCTCTCGTTTTCCAGCTTCCCTGGAAGGGAGCTCCAACCCCCTTAGTTCTTGTACTAGCTTGAGATACTAGTACGCAGGCTTCTACCTGCAGAAGGCTGCAACCTTCTCTGTGCTTTCAGGGACCTCGTTTCATTAATTTTCAGACTAGATCCATCAAGAATTTCTGCATAACCCAAACTCCTTTTCACCAATTGAGGGCTGAAACAACTAAGCACTTCTCTGACCACTGATCCCAAAACACAGTAACTGTAATCAAACACCAATTCTGAACCCAGAACACTGCAGCAATAAAACAGAAGCAGCTAGAAAATAAATCAAGACATATACGCTACTTCTCTGTTCATCAACCTGCGAGTATACGCTTTTGTACCACGACCAACCTACGTATACGCGTCCTTCATTCACAGAAAACGCGTATATACGCAGCTTCAATTCACTGAACCTGTGTACAGATCTATAAAGGATAATTTATTCTTTCAAGCATTTAGACATTAGTTAGCCCAAATTTATAGATCTAGAGTGCGCCACATATAACAGATCAAAATCATACAGAGATACCAATGTTCAAGCCTTGAGATTTAGATCCATCAATAGTCCTTATCCTTCTTGCGCTCAGGTTCCACCTTCATTTAGATCTAGATCTGCACCATAACCCAATCACCCGTATTCCATATCTATCACAATATCAGATATTCAATCATTCAGAGGATACATTTTCACATGATCTCCTTCCTCTTTTATAGTTATAGGCCTTGCACAATACCACGGGCCAAAACCATAATAATCCAATACCAAAGGCCAAAAACCTAGGTTCAACTCTTCTGCCGAGATACCATGGTCCACAACCAAAGGTTCAAATTCCAAGGACTAACAACCATGGACCAAAAATAAGTTTCCCATCATGTACGCGCTTTTATGTGCATAAAAGTGCGTGTATACGCATACGCGACTTCGGAACGTATAAACCGCGTGTATACGCAACTTCGGCAAATTGTACCTGTGTATACAAGATTTCCTTCATTCTGAGCACTAGAACTGAGATCTGTCACCAAAGTGAGTTGCCATCAAGGACAACACCTATACCATAGCGCCCCATCTGTGCCAAAATGCCAACAATCTCCCCCTTTGGACTTGATGGCAACCCCAAGATCCTCAAAGTCATTCTCCCCCTTTGTCATCAAGGGCAAAGGGCTGTGCTCCCCCTAATTACATGTTGATATCTCTGTTCTGCTGTGCTAAACATGCTCCCCCTGACTGTAGGCAAGATCTGCAAAAAGATGTTTTTCAAGAAGAACCATGGCTTTTACATCATAAAAGACCTTCCTATCCAAAAAGACTCGATACATACAACCATCACCCAACCAAGTGGGGATACATCAAAAATTTACATATGACAACAGATCACAATCATCCCAGGAATAGTGGGGAAACCAAAATAGGCCGTTACATGACCTTGATAAGCAAATATACATGACATAGAGACGAAATATCAAGACTTATGACCAATAACTACTATCAGCAGCATCTGACAATCACTGTACATATCAGCAATCATGTTCACCTTCTGACCTTCTTTCTGCAGCTGATCCACCTGAGCCAAAAAACAACTTGAGTACTAGGTCCAAGAGCTTCTAAGGTAATGCCAACAATGTATTATTAGAAGATTATCTGCTCCCCCTAAATCTGTGCCTGATGGTCTCTGACAGACCCATCTCAGACTCTCTCCAACCAGAGTCTACCCTTGCTAATTTTCTTCAGAACTCCACATACGCGACTACACCTGAATAAATCGGCGTATGTACGTGGATACCCCTCATCCAACTCGCGTATACCAACTTTTCTTGGAACAGACAAGCTTCAACAACAGGATGAAGCATCAACGACTCCCAGCTTCTGTCTGAGATATTCAAAAGTTTCCCTGGGCAGTGGTTTGGTGAATATATCAGCAACTTGTTCCTTAGAAGGAACATACTCCAATTTGACCTTTTGTTCCAACACTTGTTCCCGGAGAAAGTGATACTTGATCGGTATGTGCTTGGTTTTTGAATGCATGACTGGGTTCTTTGAAATGCTTATTGCACTTGTATTATCACATAAGATAGAGACAGGTGGATTACAAGTGATTTGAAAGTCCTGCAAGGTTTGCATCATCCAAAGGAGTTGTGTGCAACAGGATGCAGCAGCCACATATTCTGCTTCAGCTGTAGATAAAGCAATCGAACTCTTTTTCTTGCTAAACCAAGATACTAATCTGGAACCCATAAAGAATGCACCGCCACTTGTGCTCTTCCTGTCATCCACGCTTCCGGCCCAATCTGCATCTGTGTAAGCATGAAGAGTGAGATCTATATCTCTAGGATACCATAGGCCATAGTTTTGAGTTCCTTGAAGGTATTTGAAGATTCTTTTGACTGCCTGAAGATGAGTTTCCTTTGGGTTGGCTTGAAACCTTCCAACTATTCCCACTGCATGCATAATATCTGGTCGTGTACCTGTCAAATAAAGCAAGCTCCCAATCATGGATCTATAGGTTGGTTGATGCACTGTTGTTGATTCATCATTTGCACTAAGGCTGCATTCCGTAACCATGGGGGTACATATTGGTTTCGAATCTTCCATGCCATACTTCTTCAAGATCTGCTTGAGGTACTTGGTTTGAGACAAGAAAATACCGCCTTCATTTTGTTGGATTTGCAATCCAAGAAAATATGTCAATTCTCCAAGTAATGACATTTCGAATTCTTTCTGCATCACCAAGGCAAAACTTTGACTCATAGCTTCTTCATTGCTCCCAAAGATAATATCATCTACATACACAACAAGTATTAGCAATTTGTTATTTTCAATTTTTATATATAGATTGCTATCTGCTGATCCTTTTGAAAATCCTTGTTGATGAAGGTATTTGTCCAACCGATAGTACCAAGCCCTTGGAGCTTGTTTAAGCCCATAGAGAGCCTTTTTAAGTTTGCATACAAGATTTGGATCATTTCCAAGGATAAAGCCATGTGGTTGCTCAATGTACACTTCTTCTTCTAAGTCTCCATTCAAAAAGGCTGACTTCACGTCCATTTGAAATACTTTGAATTTTTGAAAGCTAGAGAGGGCAAGGAACATTATGATGGCCTCAAGTCTAGCAACAGGAGCAAAAGTTTCTTCAAAGTCTATTCCTTCCTGTTGAGCATACCCTTTGCAAACAAGCCTAGCCTTGTTTCTAATAACTTCCCCATTTTCATTCAACTTGTTCTTGAAGATCCATTTTGTTCCTATGACATTCTTGTCTTTTGGTCTAGGAACCAACTCCCAAGTGTTGTTCTTTTCGATCTACTCAAGCTCTTCATCCATTTCCTTGACCCAATACTCATCCTTGCATGCTTCTTTTACATTTTGCGGTTCAGTGGAAGAGAGAAATGCCAAATAGCTTGAAGCTTCTGCAACTGTTCTTCTTGTTTTTACACCTGCTTCTTTCTGCCCCACAATCTGAGGTTCTGGATGATTCTTCAGAACATATTTGGATGGAGTCTTCTCTTCTATTCTTGTCTTCTCCTCTGGTTCTTCTTGAGGTTCTTCTTCTTCATCATTCTGTCTTTGAGGGTAGCCTTCATCTTCTTCGATATCTTCATGATGTACTTGCCTAGGAATGTATCCCTTCTCATCAACCACTACATCAATGCTGTCAACAATTCTGCCAAGTCTTTTATTGTAGCATTTGTATGCTTTGCTATGTGGAGAATAACCAAGAAGAATACCTTCATCTGCTATAGGTTCAAGTTTGCCAAGTTGCTCATCAGTATTCTTAATATAACATTTTCTCCCAAGGATTTTGAAGTGCTTTACCGAAGGAGTCTCACCACACCAGAGCTCATGAGGGGTTTGAGTGTTGTTCACCCAAACAATTGTTTTGTTGAGAATAACAACCGCAGCATGTGCAGCTTCACCCCAGAAAGTTGCGGGAGTTCCCGACTCATCAAGCATAGCACGAGCCATTTGTTGGACTGTTCTGTTCATTCTTTCCACAACTCCATTTTGCTGAGGAGTTCTAGCTGTAGAGAATTCTCTTCTTATCCCATGTTCTTCACAGAAATCGAAAAATTCATTTGAGGTAAACTCCCCACCTCTGTCAGATCTGAGGCACTTAATTTTGTATCCTGATTCATTTTCAACCAAGGCTTTGAAGGATTTGAATTTTTCGAATGCTTCATCTTTGTGCTTCATAAGTCCTAACCAGACAAACCTGGAGAAATCGTCAATGAATAATATCAAGTATTCTTCTCCTCGAGGTGTCCTTTTCCTGAATGGACCACATGTATCTATATGAAATAGCTCAAGAGGCATGCTAGCTGATCCTTCCTTCTCTGGAAAGTTAGTTCTGGTTTGCTTTCCAAACTGACATGATTTGCATATGGTGTTGTCTGGAATTTTGATATCTGGAAGATCGCGAACTGCCTGATATCTACATGCTTTCCTTATTTGTGAAAAGCTTAGATGCCCCAACCTCCGATGCCATAACCAGTGTTCATCATCCTTGCTTAGATAGCATTTTTGTTGTCCTTCTTCAAATATGTATAGATTATTTGGAGTTCTTTTACCTTTGATCACCGTTTTACCTGTATCAAGATCACGAACAAGACATCCATTTGTTCTAAATATCACCTTGGTTCCTTGATCACACATCTGGCTGACACTTAGAAGATTATGTTTCAATCCATCAACATACAAAACATTTCCAGCCTTGACCTTTTCTTTTAACTGAGCAATGCCTTTTCCTTTTATAGTTGCAGGAGTATCATTTCCAAAAGAAACTTTCTTTCCCTTTTCTAGAGCAGAATATGACTCAAGTTTTTCTTTATCACCTGTCATATGCTTCGAACATCCACTGTCAATGTACCATAGATTTTCCTGTCCCTCTGCATAAAATGCTATCCCACATCTTTCTGTTTGTGGTTCCTTTATTCTCCATGTTTTGGTGCTTGAGGCTTGTTCCTTTGTCTGCTGAAACCTGCTCCTGCATTCAGAATCTTCATGACCAAAGTTATTGCAAATAGAACATTCAACTTCATTTTCAAGAGCTGAAAAGTTGTTATAGGTCCTTTTTGTAATCCCGGTCATACTTCTTTGTTTTTGAGCTTCTCTAATCATGATTGTTTTATATGCAACACATTGAGCTGCTTTGTGACCAAAGTTATGGCAAGAGAAACATTTTCCATTGAAGAAACTTCTGCGGTTATCAAATCTACTGGCCAAATGATTGTAATTTCTATTATCATCCATTCTTGAACCAAATTGAGAAGATTTTACCTGTGGCTGGTTGTAGCTTTTGTTCACTCTTAAGACGGATTGCCCCTGATAGTCTCTGTTTGCAATTCGTCCCTGCTTTACCTAATGGTCTCCATTGTGCTTTTGCTCATTCCTTCTTGCTGCATCAAGATAACTTTTTGATGTGGATGCTTGAGAAGTTTCTCCATTATAGCCCAGACCTGTCTTGTTTAGTGGAGAACGTTGTACATTGATAATCTCATCCAAAGTTTCAGATCCTTTGACAAACTAAAGATTAATAGCTTTTGTTTTCTCAATCTCTTTTCTAAGACCAACAATTTCACCTTCTAATTTTTCAAGATGTTTTTCCTTTTCATCAATTTGAAATTGTAGAGTATCAATGATCATATTCTTTTCTTCTATACATCTCTTGATTCTAGTAATTTCTTCATAAAGGCTATCCACATCTATAGCATCCATATAATCATCATCTTCAAATGCCATTAATAGTTTATAGTCATTACCTCGTTCATCTTCATCACTATTTGATAGACCATCACTATCTTCATGAGTGTAGTAGCTTTTCTTATTTGCACTCTGTTTCTTGTTCCATCTAGTAGGTTCCTTTCCTTTATCCTTATAAGGACATTTTGCAGCATAATGACCTACTCTTCCCCAAGAAAAGCATTTAAAAGGTAACTTACCTCTGAACCTTCCAGAACCCCTTTGAAGATTTCTGACAAAATTTGATTCTTCTTCTTCTTCTTCTGGAACGTGACTTGCTTCATAATAATCTCCTTTGCCTGAAGCCTTGAAAGCAGCTTCTCTTCTATCTGATGGACCTCCCTTTCTCATTTCATAAGCAGTTAGAATTCCGTGTAGCTGAGACATAGAAAGAATTCATAGATTTTCCTTTTCTTCTATTGCAGACACTTTAGATTCAAACTTGGGGGACAATGATCTTAGAACTTTTTCAACCACAATAGCCTCTTTTATTTCTTCACCCAAGTTTTTCATGCAATTAACAATCTCATCTACCCAAAGGAAATAGTTAGCCACACTTTCATCATTATACATTCTGAGATTCTCATATTGAATTCTGAGGGTTTGAAGTTTAGCAAGCTTTACCTGTTCATCTCCTTCATAGCTCAAGACAATCTTGTCCCATATTTCTTTTGCAAATTTATATTGCATAACCTTCACAAATTCTGTTTGAGATAAGCATCCTAGCAGAGTATTGACTGCTTTAGCATTTTTTTCATATTTCTTCTTCTCGGCCGCATCTGTAGGAGTAGCTGAAGGAAAAGTGTAGCCTGTATCTATGATATCCCAGACTTCTGTACCAAGAGATTGAAGATAGGCAGTAACTCTTACCTTCCAATAATTGAAGTTTGTCCCATCAAAAATTGGAGGCCTGATTGATGCTTCCCTCTCGTAGTTGCTCATGATGAATGATCTTCCTTCAAGCGATCAAGCTTCTCTGAAGGACCTGCTCTGATACCAATTGTTGGAAATAATACTGAGAGGGGGGGTGAATCAGTATTATCAAGCCAAATATTTCCTTTATTAAATTCCAGATGATATACGCTACTTCAGTTAATACAACCCGCGTATATAAATCAGACTTATAATATGAATTATCTTTCAAATGTCAGTTATTAATCTGTGATTCAGATGCACATAAGCAGTACCAGAAATAGTGAAACAGAGCAGAAGACAGTCACACACAAGAACACAAGATATAAGGAGGAAACCCAATGTGGGTGAAAACCCCCTGCAGCAATTCGTCTCTATCTTCTTTTTAATTAGAAACTTCTCTTTACAATGTCTTGTACTGGAGCAGACTTTATCAGTACGCATGCTGCAACCTACAGAGAGCTACAACTCTCTCTCGTTTTCCAGCTTCCCTGGAAGGGAGCTCCAACCCCCTTAGTTCTTGTACTAGCTTGAGATACTAGTACGCAGGCTTCTACCTGCAGAAGGCTGCAACCTTCTCTATGCTTTCAGGGACCTCGTTTCATTAATTTTCAGACTGGATCCATCAAGAATTTCTGCATAACCCAAACTCCTTTTCACCAATTTAGGGCTGAAACAACTAAGCACTTCTCTGACCACTGATCCCAGAACACAATAACTGTAATCAAACACCAATTCTGAACCCAGAACACTGCAGCAATAAAACAGAAGCAGCTAGAAAATAAATCAAGACATATACGCTACTTCTCTGTTCATCAACCTGCGAGTATACGCTTCTGTACCACGACCAACCTGCGTATACGTGTCCTTCATTCATAGAAAACGCGTATATACGCAGCTTCAATTCACTAAACCTGCGTACAGATCTATAAAGGATAATTTATTCTTTCAAGCATTTAGACATTAGTTAGCCCAAATTTATAGATCTAGAGTGCGCCACATATAACAGATCAAAATCATACAGAGATACCAATGTTCAAGCCTTGAGATTTAGATCCATCAATAGTCCTTATCCTTCTTGCGCTCAGGTTCCACCTTCATTCAGATCTAGATCTGCACCATAACCCAATCACCCGTATTCCAGATCTATCACAATATCAGATATTCAATCATTCAGAGGATACCTTTTCACATGATCTCCTTCCTCTTTTATAGTTATAGGCCTTGCACAATACCACGGGCCAAAACCATAATAATCCAATACCAAAGGCCAAAAACCTGGGTTCAACTCTTCTGCCGAGATACCATGGTCCACAACCAAAGGTTCAAATTCCAAGGACTAACAACCACGGACCAAAAATAAGTTTCCCATCATGTACGTGCTTTTATGTGCATAAAAGTGTGTGTATACGCATACGCAACTTCGGAACGTATAAACTGCGTGTATATGCGACTTCGGCAAAGTGTACCTGCGTATACAAGATTTCCTTCATTATGAGCACTAGAACTGAGATCTGTCACCAAAGTGAGTTGCCATCAAGGACAACACCTGTACCATAGCGCCCCATCTGTGCCAAAATGCCAACAGATTTGATTCGGCTTCGCCTTTTTCAGTGAATGTTAACCGGTCCAGCAACAAAATGGTATATTGAGTTGCCTAGAGCTTCATTCAATAACTTCAGCACCCTTGCCACAACCTTTTTAACCCGTTTTCAATTTCCAATAAGGTATGAAATAGGAACAAATCTTGTTACCAATTTCAAGCAAACGACGGCCACTCATATATCTGATCATATTCATGAATGGCGACATCATCGTAGAATGGTGAAAACATATGTTCCTGATCAGCTGCTAGCCAAATGGTTTATTAAGTAATTGTTACCTTCCATTACAGAAGATGTGGCAAAGGGAGGGGTTGTCACTGAAGAGCAGGTTATTGCCCGTGCGCAATATCTAGACTTGATCTATACTCAGTCTGGAATGCTCTACGACAAAATCCTAGATGCTCCCAGACCAGATTTTTTTGTTCCTCCTCCTAAATAAAACAAAGACTCTCATGCCAGTAATGGCGCAATAGGTACGACGAGCACGAAATTGACAAAGGCTACATCTAAGAAAGCCTGTAATATTTCTGATCAAAATGCAAATGAAGAAATTCTAGCCTTGGAGGTTAATGCAGTGCCAACTGACAAAGGAAACGAACTGAAGCAACCGGGGGGCAAGAAGAAAGGGAAGAGAAAAAAGAAGAAACGGGATGATTTGTCTCCTGAAAAATCTTCTACAAACCCTTATGGGAAAAAGAAACCCACTCAACCATGCCTCATATGCAATGAGGATCATTGGACGAGAGATTTTCCATATAAAGTTGAAGTTAAGAAATTCTTTAAGAATTCAAAAACCTCAACAGTATTGACTGATCCATTTCCAAACCCAGGAACCAATCTGGTTGCTAGTGACAATGCTTCCCCATCACAAGTCCTTATGCTGTCCATTTCAAAACAACAAAATGATGCTTTGATATCAACAAGGAATAAATATTACGGGAATCCACAGTTGTCGAACAACAAGGCTACTAATCAACCTAGTAGTTCGACAACAACTTCGACCAAAGTTGTGCCACCCATCATTCATGAGCTAACGATAAAGCCGCCAAAGGGAGTAGTACACAAATCGACATTTAATACTCGTGCCAGAGTGGCAAAGAATTATAATATAGTAGAGGACCTGGCCTAATTGTCGTCTGCTATGTTGACACTTGAGGTACTGCAAAATTGCCCCTCCCAAAAGCAAGCTTTATTATCAGCAATATGTGGGATTGACCCAGCAGATTCCAACCTTGTGGCCTTTAATCATAAAGGATATGACCCACAGTTACCAGCTCAACTCACTTTCCTCATTCAAGTGAAAGCCCTCAACAAAACTGTTCATCGAATGATTATTGATGAGGAGGCATCTACATGTATTATGTCAATGAGTTGCTGGAAAACTTTAGGCTCACCACCCTTGTTGCGATCGTCGACAACGTTAAAATCATTTGATGGATGAACATACACTCCATATGGGATTTTAAGTAACTTTCAAGGCAAACTGGGAGGCAAAATAGTAGAAATTGATGTGGAAGTTATCGATGGAAACCTCAATTACAACATCCTACTGGGAAGGCATTGGATTTATGCTATGGCTGCCGTTGTGTCGACATACTTCAGAAAGATTGCATTTCCCTTCCAAGGGGGAATTACAATCATCGATCAACAAACATTCCTCCCCAATAGTTCGCAAGTTACGGGAAGCATTCTGATGATCCAAGGAAGCTCTCAGTCACTTCAAAATATCAGAGTAGGCCTAGTAAAGGACCCTACATTGATGGGTACTTTTGCCCTACTGCCTCCAAACGACCTGGAGAAGTGGCAACGGTGAAAACCTGCAATATGGTATCTTCCATTCAAAAGATGTCCGAAAACGATATTAGCATGGATCGTCACCAAGTGTTGCCTCCAAGCCCAATAGAAATATTGTAGCAATAAATGTTCTCGGCATGGGATGCAAAACCCAATGAATGCTCATCAAGCGTTTGGGTAGATAGGTCTAAGGAGTATGGTACCTCTTCAAATCCTTGGTCGCATGTACATTCTACAGACGAAGGAATTGTTCAATAAATGAACATACAAGGGGCACCATGGGAAGATTACCACCATCATTCCCATCTTCCGGATTACAACGAAGATTACTCCAGCGACCTTAATCATCCATCAGTTTTTGATTTTCTGTCGAATACTGTAAATACTATGGATTCTGAGTGAAATCTGTCCAATATTGAAGAAACTATTGCCATAAATATCTCTACAAAACCAGATGTTGTAGAAAATATTCATGTTGGAAAATCTTGTTCTTCTTCAGAATTGGAAATATATTACGCTCTCTTTCACAAGTTTAGAGATTTCTTTGCATGGTCATATGAAGAAATTCCAGGCATTGACTCAAGCATAGGTGTTGATACAGTTCTGTAAAGGTGCCTCACCCATGAGGAGGCCAAAAAAGTCCTGAATGATTGTCATTCAGGCGCATGTGGGGGGAACCAATTTGGTTATGCCACGGCACAAAAGATTTTACAAGCAGGATACTTCTGGCCAACAATGTTCAAAGATTGCATAACCGCAGTCAGAAGTTGCCATGCTTGTCAAATCTTCGACCGCAAAACTAGAATACCACCCACACCTCTGTAGCCAGTAGTTGTTGTTGGGCCATTCGCCAAATGGGGCATAGATTTCATGCAATGTAACCCCACCTCAGCCGGGGGCCATGGGTATATCATAGTCGCAATTGACTATTTTACGAAATGGGCCGAAGCACTGCCTACATTAAACAACAACAACAAAACGGCCGCTCTTTTCTTTTTCAATCATGTAGTCGCCAGGTTCGGCGTTGCGCAAGATATAGTCACATATCATGGATCGCATTTCTGCAATCACATGATGGTTGAATTGGCCACCAAATTAGGACTGTCCCACGACAGCTCTACTCCATATTATCCACAAGCGAACAGGCAAGTTGAAGCGATCAACAAAGTCCTGAACGCATGTTGCAAAGGATGATTGGAGTCCATAAACGGAGTTGGCACCTAATCCTATACTCATCCTTGTGGGCATACCAGACATCGGTGAGAAATGCGACTGGGTTTACACCCTTTCAACTGGTGTATGGCTTGGAAGCGATCTTACCAGTTCAGTGTGAGATTTTGTCTCTCAAGCTCGCAGTTGACCTCCTCCCTCGAACTTCAAAGGAAGAAGCTCATTTCTTAGAATTAATCCAACTGGATGAGACTCGTCGTGATGCTTCCTTGGATAACGAGGCGCATAAGAAATGAGTCAAAGCACAATTTGACAAGAATGTCAAACCCCGCGTTTTCTCAGAAGGTGACCTAGTCTTGCTCTATGATCAGGAATCCGATAAATTGGGAGCAGTTAAGTTCCAGTCTTTATGGATGGGTCCCTATATTGTTAAGCGTGTATTAGCAAAAGGAGCCTATGAGCTAATAGATTATGATGGGATTCCACTGTCGCAACCCTAAAACGGTTTGTACCTTAAGCGTTACTATGCTTGACTCAGCACGGTAACCTCTTCATATGCTTTTGTTACATTTTTGTCTTCATTAAGAGTGATCGTTTTGGTTAGGTAGTCCACTTTCACATTTTGTTGTAGATGTCGAACCCATTGGAATCATTTGTTGGATATGCCGATGGGGTGAGTCGTAGTACACGGAACCTATCTTCTGCAGCTTGGGCCATCTTTGATCCAAGCGGCGAGTTAGTGAGTTTCAGAGGGATGTGTATTGGTCAATCAACGAACAACATCGTTGAATATAGCACGTCGATAGAACTCCTCTCTAATGCCATCACACATGGCATACGCCGAATTGTCATCAGGCTAGACTCACAGCTCATAATTCTACAACTTACAGGCATCTATTACGTTCGGAATCCAGCCATCTATCATATGTTCCTAAGGGTCAAGATTTTGGGAAGGCAGTTCAATTCTATTCAATATCAACATATTTCCATAAACTTAAACACGTTAACCGATTCATTAGCAAATTATGTGCTAGATAGACATTTACAACATTTATAAAAGAAAAGCATTTTATCAATAAACTGCATCATGATAATATAACTTAACCAAAATAAGGCTCTGAAAATAAAAAATATATCTATAATTGTTTATAGTTTTTAAATAGTGTTCTGTGTCCAGGAAAAAATCGGTCATATGACCCAAAAACTCAAAATGCAAGGGGGAACCCTAGTCTAATGGTGCTTGTGATAACTAGTCACAGCCTGTGCAATAATGCGTAAGAGCCTGGTCCATCGGCTCGGCACGCCAGTGGTATGGCGTTGTAATCTCAGAGGAAGCTCATCGGTCCTCACATCTGGAATACCAAGGGTGAGACCCTCGATCTGCTCCTGCAACACTACAAGGGTCTCGGATACATCCAGGTCGTGAAGAATGGCCCTCCCTACAACCTCTCTTGCTGGAATGGCAGCTGCTCCTCTCAGGCGCGCTGCTAGTCACACTGGACCAATATCTACATAATCACATGAGTTTTGGTTATTCTTGATAAACATTTAAAAAACACAAGAACATTATGAAAACAATAAACAGTGATGTGATCAGAGATTTTTACCTATGACACCCCACTGCTCGCCAGTCGGCAGCACCAAATCTGGGCAACCCGGAAATCCATCCCAGCATATGGATACTCAGCATAAACCATCTGTTGATGGTTGAACCACTCAAAGAAGGCATCAGAGAATGAAACCTGCGGTTGACCAGCATGTCTAGCCATAAGGTCGACCCATCTCTGCATCCGTCGCTCAGCTGGTGGTGGTAGGCCAAGTGAAATGTATTGTGGCTGCATTAGTGGGATCTTCTCCAAGGCTAAAGCAATCAGGATAGAACCATAGCCAAAGTTCTTGGATCTTCCATTTTTCACCTTGGTGAGCTGTTCTTTGATAACTGGAAGTACTGCATCACACTAGTTGAATACCTTGGGTTCGAGGCATTCCAAGGCATACTACATATAGGACCTGTTGGCCAAGTGAAGGGCCACGCTGCTAGCCAATCTAGCAAAGGTGAATAAAAAAGTCCTCAAAGGCTAGTCAGTGACATCTCGGATGCTGATCTTACCATCCCTGCTCGGCTAAGATCCTTCCCTACAGTATCGACGATATAATCCCTCACGGATTCACCTCCACGGGCAGTACCTGAAAGTGAGAGAGGGGCACCACGCCTCGATAAACCAGTCAAAATGTAGATGTCCTCAACAGTCACGGGGATGGATTTGCCTCTTATCTGGAACACTTGGTTGGTAGGATCCCATGCATCAAGGAAATATTGCAACAAATTGATTTGTTTCCCCATGCTAGAAATGTGGAAGAACTTGAGCAAGCCACAGTTTTGAAATGCAGTTACCATACCCGGATTGTGTAGGGAAACCATGTCCTCTTCTTCATTCTTGCGTTCACGCCATGTAACGACCATTTTGCTCCGATGAATCTCTGAAAAACAAACAAGAGAAGAATTAGGATCCTGATTTGGCAAAAAAAAGGCAAAATTTCCATGAAAAATCAGTGCAAAAGTTTTCCTCCTTGCGCCCATCGTACCCTAGCTAAGTACACAGTGCGATGCATACATTCTAGCTAGTGGATAGCTTAATATGCATCACACCTTTCAATATACACTAAGTGCGATGGGGGTAGAACGAAATTTTCAAACCCCAGGGGCCTAGAAAAGAAGGAAAACATGCTTAGAATTAAAAAAGGAAAGAATGCAATTGAAGAGCTCAGGTTTATCTCCTACCTGGTCCAGACGGCGCTGAAAATCACCCACAGAATCTCTAGGAATCAGCTGGTGAAAATCAAAAGGGGAAACAGCTCCAGAGCTCCAACAGTCACAACTCCGAATGAAATGGTAAAATGAGGGGTAAAAAGCTATTTTTAAGTTACTTTTCACGTAATTTAAGTAGGGTATTAGGTTTTTAACTCATTTTTCAAGCATATGTCCTCATTTCTAATCATTTTGATGGAGCAATTGAACAGGTAGTACGACCGTCAAAAGAACATAGTGTCAACAGTGAATCAAATATCAATGACCATTGGAACGAACAGTTTTACGCGAAGTTCAAGCTCGTTAAAAATTAAACCTAGCACTGAGCATATGTTCCACCAGAGTTTAAGCTCATTAAAAAATGAACCCACCTCCAGTAAATAACCATTGTTAATGCATTATCATCAACTTTTGAGCCTTGATCGTGTTCTTACCATCACCTCCACTCCGTTGTTGCCGATCATTCACCTCCATTTGATTGTTTACCCCTTTTGAGGAATAGCTGCGATGAGTGATCCTATTAGCCACCTTTTTACACTGTCGTGATTGGAAAGTTCCAAACCTTACCTGGAACCAAATTCTATCTGAAAACATCACTCGTTCCTAAAAAAACGAGTCTCATTTAAGCTCTTTTCATCTGACTCGTAAAATATGAAAATATTGCCGAGCAATTGGCCTCTCCAGCTCATTAAAGTGATTGGAAGTGCTATCCCTCCTCCAGATTTTAATCTTTTTGGGCCTAAGGGATTATTACACAAAAAGATCGAGCGTTTGTCTTGTTCGGCTCATTAAAACTATCGAAAATTCATCCCTTTCGCATTGTTTTATACTTTTTCAGACTTAAGGGATTATGTTATGAAAAAGGAATGTTGGAGTCTTCTTTCATTCCCTTTTTAGACTCTCTAAAATTGAAAAGGACTGAGTTATCCTCGTTCTTAAACTTGTTAAAACAATAGCGACAAACTTGTCCATTCAGACAAGAATGAGTTTCACTGTCGCTAAGCTCGTTAAAACGTAGCAACGAGTTTGCCCGAAGGGAAAATTATAGAACAAGCATATGTTATACTCCTCAAGCTTGACAAAAATAAAGAGGTAGTAGTTAGAAATGACTAGTGAAAATTGTGAAGAAAACTTGAAGAAACTTTATTGGTAGCAGGTCGCTCTTGAACATGACACTTTCACTCCATCACCATGATTGAGTCGGGTTGGGCTATTCCATTCACCGGTCATATCACCATTGGTCCACTGTACCATCCACTTTTTGGGTTAACAATATGAATCCATTTCAGTGTCACCGATATGTTCAAGAGAAGTCGCTCAAAGAATTCACCTACCCAGCTTGTGTCTCATCCACTGCAATACCTTCACGCTTCATTCTTTCATGACCGCCATCCTGAACCTTGTATCATCAGATCATTTTCACCTCTACAAAATCATTTGCTCCATTTCGTGTCATAGATGTGGGATCCATTAATTCCCTCCTACGACAGGTCACTTCTTGTCGACATCAGCTCATTATCGAAGAAGCCGACCTAGGGACAACCCTTCCAGTACTTAGAAGCTTGCATGCCTCAATGGCAAGTTTCTCACTTCCGACAACAGGTTCACACTAATGGCCTTCGACCGAAATATTTTGCGTGGTGTTTGACATCAACTCATGTATTCACACCATGTGAATTGTACTGCAGTACCTTGAGGGTCATCATCATCATCGATGATTCCTCTCGCATCTGTTAACAACTTACATCATTGGCTGGTAATCAGGCGATGTCCTTCCATGTTCGACATCAGAACATCTTTTCACATGGATCGACTTGTACTTTCGGGCGAAGATCGAATGAGTTTTGAAGACCCCAGATATAGTTTCATCCATCCAAGCTGCAATATAATCAGGAAAATGAAGACATCAAATGTACATCATTGTTGCATAGATAATCATCCAAACTAACGGATGATGGCTCTACCAGAATCATCAGCCCGCACACAGACGGTTGTTTGTCCTATGTACATGAAAATGAATTTATCAAGCTGATCATGGGAATTCCCGCCTCAGCCAGATCATGAAAATATTATGAAGATAATGCATTGTATTGTATCTTATTACAGGTCACCTTCCAGTGCGAAAAACCTCGGATCCTCATTATAAAGCATTTCACCCGACATCAAAAGATTTATGACCTCATGCTTTAGGGGGCAACTTTTATAGACATATTTGGGCACTGCAACCCCAATCACATATGTCCATAAAACAAGGGCTTCTAAGTCCCTGAAAGTGTTGTTTCATACCCTAAAGGAGCAAGGTCAGATGATTACATCATCTCCCAGAAGTTCTCCATGAAAAGCTACTCAGAACTGGTCAAAGTAGGACCATACAGACTGCCCAATGCTAAAGGTGCGATGCATCTCACTTGCCACATGCAAAAAGTGTGATGCATACTGGAAAGACATTTTATAGGTTGTGATGAGCGAGAGCAAACAAACGACACAAGCAGTTTGCTAGGTAGAAACCCAAAGAATCTTCTAGAAACTGCTCATTTGACACTTGCCTCTCTGAGTTTGCCCAGGGATGAGTAAGAGATCTAAAATCTCCAAGTGGAACCAAGAACTATCAGAGAGATGACACTAATCAAAATCCAAGAAGCTGACTCACCCCCCTACAAATATCTATAAATGGATCCCTCATCCAAGAGATCCAAAGGTTGGAATTTGGTAATTTGCAAAGAGATGCTGCTGGTTTCTCTTTGAAGACATTGTTGGGTGATCTTGCTTTGTGTGAGGTAAAGAGGGCTTTCAAGCTAGGAGAATGGTGCTGGGTCAGGCCAAGTGGTTGTAATCCTCTCTTCTATGACTTTTACTAATAAAGCTATTTGAGTTTTCCTCCATATTCTTGTGTATCTCTGAACATTGTGTTGTTATATGCATTTATATGGTCAATATATATCTGATCCTATATCATTTACAGTGAAAGATCTCTATGCTTTGATGGTATTATGCTGCTGTGAATCTACAGGTGCTCTTTGAAGCTGGACAAGTAAGGAAGCAGTGGCGAGATTCTGTCAAAGGGGAAAGGAAACAAGCAAGGACCCAAGCGGAAGACTGAGGTTGGTGCTCTCTACTTCTTTCTCGTCTCTCTCTCATAAAGGAAAAACAAGTGACTTTAATATGTTTGTTTCTAAGATAGCTACCCGTCTTAGTGGGACTAGCAGCTCTGAATAGACACTAGATTTCTCGATAACAATCATCCGAAGCAATAAACGGATGATTTTTCCATTCCTTCGCTGGGTCCTTCCGTGCCTAGACATGAATTTTGTGCATGTCCATTTTAAACTCTGCAAAGCTCTTCAAAGTGGCGTACACTGTGAGAGACAATCGTGGCCTTCTATTTATCCATATCTATATCTCACCTCCATCAGAACCCAAAACACCTTGACCGCGTGAATTTTCTTTGCGTCCTTCGTGGCCTAGAGCAAAGCATACTTTGTGGCCTCAGGAAGGTCCTAGTCGATTAGCGGGAACTGGCTCTCTACCGGTAGTTCACCTGCTACCAGCAAGATGGATAAGAGAAACCATGCGTAGTGGAAGGTCTTACCCTGCTCTTGGGCTTCCTTGCAATTTATCAAAAATTCCTCATAGAGGAACTCAGCCCAGTTGAACTGGATGCCCTTCTCACATTGTTCAGCCAACGCAGCCACAGGTGCTGGTACTTCATCTGCACGACACTTCCGCATTACTTTACCAGCCAAGAGCTGGGTGGCGATGTGCATGCCTTTGTCCTTGATGCTCGTGATTGCATAGCCGCGCTTCTTCTTTTCCATCATATATTTGGTTTTCTTGGCTTCCATAAGAGCCAAATCACTACTTTTACCAGCTATTTCCCAATGGTCCCTTCCCTTACAGGGAAGCCAAGAAATCTTGTGAATGAGTTCCACCATGATGGGCATAGGCTTCTCTAGCCATAGATACCCATCATGCACCAGGCACAACAGTTTCCTAATGACGAAAATGGTGATGGGCATGTAGTGAAAGTGGGGTATCCATCATAGATGAAGTAACCTAGCTTTCTCAACACCGCGCAACCATTTTTGCGGCTCCAACGTGATCACTGGCCCCTCCACCTTCTGTTTCATCAAGCTTTCCATCACCATGTGGGGGAACTTCTCGCTATCGGCGAGGTACCAATATTCAAATTTCATGGTAGGCACCCGTCCAAGGGGTGGACCTTCAAAAGTTATGCCGTCAGGGAGGAGCGGAGACTCAAGCGCACTCTTCATGGCCTCCAGGTCTTTGGTTGCCTTAACTTTCCCCTTCCATGGAGGGACGTACGTGGGTAACTTTGTTGGGGAAGGCATTGGTGGGGCATCCTCCTCCTCATTGTCCTATGCCTCTATTTGGTCAATTAGCACCTATAAGTCTTCCTCCTCTTCATTGAATTCGACGATGATGGATTTTCCTTTTGCTTTCATTGACAATTTTCCAAACCATGGGTTTCTTGGGGGTACGCAAACTGGTCCCATCGTTTGCTTATCTTTCTTTAGTCGCTACGTCCGTGGTGATTTTGGAACTTCTAGCACAAGCGCCACATCTCCAGTCTCCTCATGGACCATATGGGGTTCCGCGGCCTCACCAGCGGTATCTTTAGCGAATCGCACTACTAGTCTAGTAGCAGTCATCGTGTTCACTTAGGATATGTTCTGTCACGTACTCAAAGGTGGAAAGAGTGCTCGATGCTCAATGCTCTGTAATCACTCAAGTCTCAAACAACCAAGTGTTTTCTTATGGCTAGCCCTTGGGGTTTTATAACATCTTTTGAATTTGAATTCGACCACTCCCCCCACTTATGAGTCACTAATTCCTTCTTGGCGGCAAATCGTCGCAAATCTAGTTCTTAATTTGTGTCTTAATTGCCTGCCACCTGCTCCTCGTTGTCTTAAATTGGACATCTTGTCATGAACAGTGATACCAACGGTCACCTCCCAGCCTACTCGCATGGTAACACAACCCCCTATGCATGGGTGCGACCCTTGTGACATACTGATCCTACACGCACCCTCCTTATCACGCAGCTCCCATATAGACTTTTACAGTCCCACGCTCTCTTTCAACTGCTCGGAGCGCTGAGACTGTGCTTTCGACAGCTAGTCACCACCTATGCGAGACTTCAATTCACCTTCCAACCTAGTCTGTGGGCACTCCTCAATTATCCTTGTGACAGTCAATGCCACACGTTCTTACTTATGTAGTGCGCTCCCCTAGTTACTTTGTCTGGTAAGGTGCGGTCATAGCCATGGTAGAAGAGTCACAATTGCTCACTGACAATCTTCTAACGCAGTAGTATGGCTGCCCATACCTTGACCTATTATTACTAGTTTATTGACGCGACATGCTTGTGTGATTTCGTTTTCTAGTTTGTTGATCTTTGCGTCCCTTAACATACTTTTCTTCCATAGTTGTACTTGATCTTCTTCGAGTTCACGAAGTTTAAGTTTCCCTCGCCCAATGGCTTCCTGAATCCGCATATGTTCGCCCTCGCGTAGCTGCATAATTCCTTTGTTTTGGTCCTTGCGTACTGTCCCAACTGTGGGATCTATTGCGTGCGGATTCCTTTCCTCCAAAATTATGGTCTCAAATCTGCTCTTCAGCTTCGGAATCATCTCCACACTCAGGTTTTTGCACATGGCCCTATAGGCCCATCGAATCGCTGGTACACGTAGGTCCCAATCAGTTCGTCTTGCTTGGTGAACCCTGTTCAGGACTCCGCATACGTTCTTGAATGCTTCTATGTGGAATGTTTGTGGTGTGCATCACCTTTCCTGTTGCTACATCCTGTTCTGATTTTTGATCCTTAGTTTTGGATGTGCTTGAGTGGGCTGCACAACACATGTTTGTACGCATCGACACAGGTGGGCACGCAAGTTGTTCCATCCTCACTAACCAACTTTTGTTCGAAGCTGGGGGCTCCCAAACCGTAGTCGCATCATCCTTCTACATCTGTGCCAGTCCTCAAAGTTTCCTTGATGTGTACCCCACCATCGTGCAGGTGTTGCACGCAGTGCCCATTTCAACACATCAAACCACTGCTGTTTCGGTACTGCGCTTTCAAATTTACTCAAGAATTCATCCACCATTGTCAATCCATCATATGTCAGTAGCTCTCTTTCCTCCGTTGTCACACAATGTAGTGATCTAACCATCATGTTGCAATTCAACGTCGTTACTTCGTGCAACCGATTCTACCATCACTCTACTTCTTCATATGAATCCAAAGTGCAGGAGCTTTTACGCTCCCACAAGACCCTCCCATCTACAGTCAGATTCACCCAATCCTGGTCTCACATAGTTTTCTTGTAAATACAATCAAGATCATCGTTGCTATTGTCGTTGTGCACTGGTTTAGTGTAGCGTGCTCCTTCGGCTGGGTCCAGTGGGACTACTACGAGTAGTGACTTCTTCTTGAAGATCATTTTGTGCTTCTTCAAATTGATGACTCTGTTCATATCAGTGGCCCAATCTATTCCTAGCAATGTGGGATAGCGATTTCTGTCATCAACAATCTCTATTACTTCAAAATCTGCTAGTGTGATCACACCTTCAATATCAACTATTACCCCTTGCAACCTCCCCATGGGCAAAATATTCTGTTGGTTTGCCATTCGTAATTGAATAGGGGACCATTGTAACGTGGGCCTGCCCATGCATTCCCATGTTTGCTTCTGTAATACATTCACATCCGAACCCAGATCTAGGATTACTTGATCCATTTCATACTCACCAATTTGTGCAGTCAACCTCATTTCCCTTCCTATTCGCAATGCATGCTTTCCCAATTTCCTGACTACACACAGTTCTCCTGACCCCGCGTACTTGGTGATCAACTCCTGTAGTCCTTTAACTGCCTTGTTTTCGTGCAACAGTTTCATGCATGTCTCTAGAAAGGTAGTGAGCTTTGAAGGATCCATTCCTGGCTCTGGTTGATCCTTACTACGTAAAGTGGAGGCCTCCACGAAGCTCTTCTTAGCTTCCATGAATGTCTGCTTTGTGTGTTCTAAGTAAAACTCAGGTTTCTTTGCAATAGCCTTGCAAACCCATTTACTTTCCTCTGGCTACCTCCCCTTATCCTCTCCCATGGTCGCACCACTTCTAAGCATCATGTTTATATTCGGGTCCGCTTTGCATGGCTCATACCTCATCATTTGTATATTTTGAGTCAGGGGAGGCTGGAATACCCCTTTTTCGCACATCTTCACGATCAACGTAGGACATTCTATTGTTTCATGATCAAACTAAGTGCAATATGAATAGGATATCCTCGTCGGGTTGGTACAATCATGGTCATAGTGCCCTGGTCCTCTGCAATTGTGACAAATTAACTGTCCTCAACCCCTTCCTGGTCCCATTCCACCTCATCCTCGACCTTGCCCTTGAAATCCAACGCATGCCATCCCAAAATCTGGGTCGAGGGCTCGTGTTTCGGTCTACAATCTTTAGGCTAGGGTCTGATCCATCATTAGCTCGTAACTACGGCAAGTGCACTCATCGTGGCCTACCGACCTGCAGAAATTACAAAACAATTGATGGGGTGTCTGTGTATATTTCTACAACAAATGGCAATTGTTCGTCATGTGTTTCCCTCCTATCTGACAGATCATGCACCATAAAGTGGGTGTCACACTCAGCCCTGCCTGCACCTTCGATCTCAATAGCATTGGCCCTCCTCCTACCAAGTAGTTCGCGAACACTGCACAGTGATCCTTGTCGTGGCCCTGGCCTTTGCATTTTATGCACCATACTTTCTCATGCACCTCTGGCTGTGGTGCCCTATCTTGCTTCAATATTTGCATTTCCAAACATAGATTCTATAGTTGCATGTGGATTTGTTGAACTCCCAACCCAGGGTCTTGTATCCGAGTTTCATGTATTCTCATCACCATTTCCAACGCTTCGGCCTGAGTGGAAAGTTTTTGTTGTGACAACATCATTCTCAAGTGCGGTGCCAAAGATGCTACAAACCATGCGCGATGATGTCCATCTATCAACGTTGTCACAACAAGCAAATGCCAAGAACATCCTGATAGCTTCCATACAGGCCAATGGTGCAAATGTCTCTTCAAAGTCAATTCCTTCAATTTGTGAATAGCCTTTGCAGACAAGTGTTGCCTTGTTTCTGATAACCTGTCCTTCCTCATTCATTTTATTTTTGAACATCCATTTGGTTCCTATTATGTTTTTGTCCTTTGGACGAGGTACCAGATCCCATGTCTTGTTCTTCTCAATTTGGGATAGTTCTTCTTCCAAGGCTTTTACCCAATGAGGATCCTTACTTGCTTTTGCAAATGTTTCTAGTTCTATCATAGATAAGAGGGCAATGAATTTTCTCTTGGATGTGATTGATATCCTTCTTCGGGTCTACACACCTTCATCTCTATCGCCAATGATCTGCTCTTCTGGATGATGTCTTTGGAAATACATCATCTTTGAAGGGGTATTAGGTGGTTCTCTTTCCTCTTCTTCTTCTTCTTCTTCCTCATCTATTGCTTCTTCTTTAGGTTCTTCTTCTTCAATGAGAGAGTCATCCTCATGTTCTTAAATTTCCCTTTTTGGAATATCTTCATCAACCTTTACATCAATGCTTTCCACTATTTTCTTCAGTCGATAATTGTAGCACTTGTAAGCCTTGCTCCATGTAGAGTATCCAAGAAATATCCCTTCATCAACCCGAGAATCAAACTTTCCGGGTGAGCCATCATTTATTTTTATGAAGCACTTGCTTCCAAAGATCTTGAAGTACTTCACCGAAGCAAGTCTTCCTTTCCATAACTCATAAGGAGGTTTTTCACAATTTGGTCTTAATTGAGTTTGATTCAGTGTATAGACAACTATTCCTACTACTTCTCTCCAGAATTTAGGTTGTAAGTCTGCTACTAATAGCATAGTTCTTGCCATTTCTTGGACTATTCGATTTCTTCTTTCAATTACCCCATTTTGCTGAGGTATTCTGGCAGTCGAGAATTCCCTTTTAATTCCATGAATATTACAGAACTCACTAAAATCGTTTGATGTGAAATCTCCTCCTCTGTCTGTTCTAAGGCACGTAATTTTTGAATCTTTTTCATTTTCTACAAGGGCTTTTAGATTCTTAAAACACTCAAAATTTTCATATTTATACTTTATGAAATATATCCACATCATTCTAGTATAATAATCAACAAATAACACAAAGTACCTTTCTCCTTGGAGTGCTTGATTTCTAGTTGGCCCACACACATCAACATGGATGATCTCCAAGGGCTTTGATGTATAGAGCTCCTTTGTCTTGTGGTTGGTTCTGGTCTGCTTTCCATGTTGACATGGACCACACACTACTTGATTTGGTTTGGACAGCCTTGGGATGTCTCGTACAGCTTTGATCTTGTTGATATTGATCAGATTTTCGAAGCTTGTATGTCCAAGTCGCTTGTGCCATAGCCAACTCTCATCTGTCTGACTTAAGTAGCATTTATTTTCTTGAATCTTGTTCAGAATGTAAATGTTGTCTGGTGTTCTCACCCCTTTTGCCACAAGTTTCCCTAAGGCAGAGTTCCTTATTTTACAGTCTTTGGTGCTGAAGACAACCTTATGTCCTTATTCACAGATTTGGCTGACACTCAAGAGGTTGTGTTTGAGTCCGTCAACCAGCAGAGCATCTTGAGCTTTTCCTTTTCCATTGATCAAAGTAATTGTTCCTTTTCCTACAATTCTTCCTGATCTTCTTCCAAAGGACACATTCCCTTCCTTTTTACTCAGTGAGACAAACTTCCTTCTATCTCCTATCATGTGTCTGGAGCACCCACTATCTACAAACCACTGGTTTTAATTATTTTGAGCATAGAGAGCCAGGCCGCATTTGTCCATTCTGGAGTTCTTGCTACTCTTATTTCTTCCTTTGAGTGGGCAGTCTTATTCATAGTGTCCATTATTGTAGCAGAAAGAGAAAATCAGATCAAATTTGGTCAAGGGATCAAATGAATTGAAGGTTTTGATTTGTCCCTGCCTTTTGGGGGCATATGAGTTGATTATTTGGTCCTTTAGCTTTGTCTTTTCACTTCTGCGAACCATACAATGTCTGGCTTGATGAACAAAGTTTTTACAGTGAAAGCAGTGTCCAAGAAAGATGGTTTTGTACGTGTTGAAGCAACCACGGTTTGAGTCGATTTCCTTCCTGGGAATTACTCCTCCCTCGTTCTTTGGATTTGTGGTGGGCCCTTGGTGGATTACAGGTTTGTATTTGCTATAGTGTCCATGATTCGATTCAACATTCTTCTTTGGAGTAATTCTCTCTTCATTCTTGGGATCTGGGATGCACTTTTGATAACATACTTTTTCATCTTTTGGATTGCAGGAAAGTGCATCGGCATAGCTTTTCGCACTATTCTTAGTGCTTGAGGATTCTCCTTTGAAACCTATTCCAGACTTGTCATGTTGAGGTTTTTGATTTTTCAAAATAGTATCAAGTATTTGAGAGCTTTTACATCCCTTTTTAATTTTCTCCAACTCCTTTCTCAGAGACACTATTTCAGCCTCGCGTTCTTCACAAGTCTCTTCCTTTTCTTTAAGCTTTACTTCCAAGAGATCTTATCTCCTTCCTATTTCCATGTTTTCCGCTTTGAGAGAAATGATTTTGTTCCGTAGTTTCTCATTTTCTTCAATGCAACTTATTAACAGTTCATCTACATTTCCTTCCAACCCTGAGTCATCATCATCTGCGAGTGCCATGAATAATCATTATTGGCTTTCATCATGATCACTTTCCTCATCTGATTTCTTTTTGATGACCATAAATTCATCCTCATCAGACTCATCTTGTTTGGAGAAGAAGTTTTTCTTATTGAACCCTTTCTTTTTATGTGCCATTCTTTTAGAATTTCCTTCATCATCATTGTCATGTTTATGAGGACATTTTGCTACATAATGACCTATTTTACCACATTTAAAATAGATAAGAGGATACTTTCCTTTAAGCTTAGATCCTCTCTTCAGCTTTCGTACAAATTGAGCCAATTCGGATTCCACATCTGACTCATCACTACAGTCATTCCTTTCTTTCCCCTTCTTTGACTTTGAGGCCTTGAATGTTGCATCTTTGGAGCTTAGGCCACCTTTCCTCATTTCATAGGCAGTGAGAATTCCATGGAGTTCATCCATTTTGAGGGTATCTAGATCCTTTGCTTCTTCTATAGCACTTATTTTGGACTCAAATCTGTCTGGAAGAGACCTTAATACCTTTTGAACAATCGTACTTTCTTCCACTTTTTCATCCAATCCTTTCAGGGAATTTACCACTTCAGCTACTCGGAGGAGGTATGCTATAATATCTTCTTCATCTTCCATCCTCAAACTTTCAAATTGTCTTCTGTGAGTTTGAAGTTTTGCCTTTTTGACTTTTGAGTCTCCATCGTACAAGCCAACTAGCTTCTCCCACATTTCTTTGGCAGAGGTACAATGAATGATTTTTGTAAACTCGGAATCAGTGATTCCACTAGTGATGGAGTTCATGGCCTTTGCATTTGTGATGTAGGCTTTCCTCTTGTCTTGGTCTGTTGGAAGAGTGGAAGTAGTTTTGTATTCATTTTGAACAAAATGCCGAACTTTAGGTCTAAGGGACATTAAGTAGTAGGTCATTCTTTTCTTTGAGAAACCAAAGTTAGTGCCATCGAACAAAGGAGGTCTTCCTGATGCTTCGTGATTTCTCATCATGGCTGCGGATCCTTCTTCAAGCTGTTAGGCTAGTATGAAAAAGCCTGCTCTAATTCCAATTTTTGGAAATACTGAGAGGGGGGGTGAATAAGTATTTATTATTAATTTTAATTGTTCTAGTGATTGCCAAAAGCATATATAGATATGTATATGTATACACAGAACACAGAAATCAACAGGTGGATTTAATGCTTTTATTAAAAATCAAGACAGTGCAATAAAATAAATACAATATAAGTATAAATATGATTGTGAATAGTTTCCAAGCTCTAACTTCGACTTCAGTGAGGCTCCAACCTCTAGAGCACCAACTCTGTTTTGTAGTGGTTCTGCACTTAGGAGCACCTACCCCCAATGAATTCAGTCTTTTTTAGTTCTGAGGCTCAAACCTCTTGGGCTCCAACCCAATCTTAGTATACACTAGCATGCTGCTGCACTCTATTTTGCTGATGTTCACTCACTTCTACTCTCCTGCCTCTGCTGCTTTTGCTACCTCTACAGCCTCCACTACTTTTTCTATCTCTTTTACCTCTGTTGCTTCTACTACCTCACCCTCTGGTTCTTCACCACAACAATAGCACCAACAATCCTTTGTTTTTACTTTTTTATACATTCTCATGCCTTTGTCCATTTGTTTCCACTTTCCACCGCCTCTTTGGCTTCATCCTCAGTCGCTGTCGTTTCCTCTGGCTCGCTTGATCTTTCAGCTTCCCTCTTTGGTCATTGTGGCTTCCTCTGTGTTGGCTTTACGTTCTTCTTGGCTTTATGGTCACTGTGTGTTAAAACTATAATCCAGGCCCATTTTTTTAATGATAACATGCATCCACCAAGACCGTTTCGTTTAACGAACATGCCACGTCCTATCACAATCGCAATCGGCTTAATTCTAGCCTTTTGAACTATTGGAACCATTATCATATGCATTTTGGCCCTTCAAACCGCACGCAAGGAAAATATGTAAATACACAGGAAATATGAAAAAACAGGCGAAGAATGCTAAAGGCGGACTTCAAATTTATTTTACCCACACCTATTCCTGTATCGGGTCTGCAGCCTAAATTGCAATTGGCGATTCGTGAGGTCCTTTATATATCAGCACCCATGACTCCGCCAATGGCCGATGGGCTGATCCTCCCCTGCTCCGATGAACCAGATGCGAAATAGCATTTAACCATGTTATAATGTCACATCGGGTCCGCAACGTTCATCGCTATCGGCGATCGCAAAGGGGCCGCTTACCACCCTCCCGAAGTCCCGATGCGATATTGTGTGCCAAACAGATGCGATAACATATTAACATATATTGCAATGTTGCGGCGGGTCCGCATATGATTACCTGTCACATCAGTCAAAAACACGTGAAGTTAATCCTGGCCATCCGATCATTCATCAGGCAATCCGACGACGTTCGCTCCTCCTGATCCCACGAACTGCCCGCGTGTTAACTCGCGATAAAGCGGTTTTTTGACCTATCCCATCTGCCACGTGTCGCCCAGTGATTGTGATCACTCAACCACGTACGATTACCACACACCCTCCAAAGGCGGTGCGAACAATACCGTTTACCACCGTTCTTGCTCGCTATCTCCCGTGCATCTTTGTCGCGCAGTAGCCATCGGATCTTTTCGCTGGAAATCTGACGATGCATGTTTGTTCACTGTTAAAACACGTCCACTGCTCCTCCAATAGTGTTAAACACATATATGCATGGTTTTTTCTGCAAATAGTGTTATGGACTCCTAATAGTGTTATGGACTCCCGATAGTGTTTTTGCCGCCGATAGTGTTATGGACTCATACACGTGATTTCTGCTCCGATAGCTGTAATGTGCCATAGATGCCCGCCGATAGTATCAAAGCATTCATATATATGTCTGCGCTCCGATAGTTCTGTTAAATGCATGCGTATAAGCTCTCTGATGACTTATTTGCATGCCTCCATTTGCTCTGTCTGCTCTTTGCATTGTTTGCTCCTCTGGTGGCTCTGTCTCCTCCTCTTTGGCTGTGTCTGCTCCTCTTGGCTCCATCTGCTCCTCTTGGTCTGCTCCTCGAATATTGCCATATTGACATCAATGACAATATGTGTCCAATATTTCTTCCCTTTTGAAATGTTGGAACACCATTACAAGAATGTTAAGGTCTTCATAGCTACCAGGATCTCATTAAACCGCTTCTTCTTGGCCTGTAGTTCCTCGTCAATCTTCATGACATTTGGATCCTCCTGCAGTGAGATCCAAATCTACATCATGTTGTCGAGCAAGTTCCCACAAACTGCCAGTGTATTAGATATGTCTTTCATCATTGCACTGAGGTCCCTTTGTCTCTGCTCCCAAACCTCTAGTGGCATACTTGGCTGCAACCTTATTTGAAACTCCAATATCTTCACCTCGTAGTCAAATTTTAACAACGATCATATTTATGGCTAACTTCGTCAGAGTTCCTCTTTGGTGGAATCATCCCTTCTTCATCACAGCTCCCTCGGACTTCGTCATACCCCTGAGTATCGCGCAGCAATATTCCTTCGGTGAAGTCCCTTCCTATAGAGTATTTTATAGTCTAGTGCCAAATTTCAGCTACAGGTGGAACTAAGGCTTTCCACCCTTTCATTCTTCAATGCGACATTTTAGGTACATAATTTTCCGTGTGTATTTTCAATCTACTACCATTCACTCATCCTGGAATCATCTAATCATTTAACATTACGAGTTAGATAAAATAACCATCTATAATATTCTTGATGATATATGACCCCAACCAATGAGTCTTGAATTTCCCTAAGAACTGTGTGACCTTACTATCATATAACAATACAAGATCACCTTCCCGAAATATCTTCTTTTTGATATTCTTAACAGGCTTCGCATGAGGCTTTAGAGGAATCCTCATAACTCCTAAATCCCCTCGGATTCCTTTCATCTCTGAAAGTTAGAGGGAAAAAACTCCTGGTATTCATGCAACAAATTTTTTATCTTGGTAAAAGTGTCTTCATCCCAGTAATCTCCTATGGTTTCATACTTTGGTTCAACTTTTGTCCCTATATTTACTTTCTTTATTTTTAGTGGATGCATTATATCTAACATCTCTATCTGAGTTCCATTCACTTCGGATGTCCTTATGACTCTTTGATATCAATTTTTTGAGGATCTTCATCCTCTTCTGCAGTGATATTGTAGCATTCTATCACATTTTGGATCTGTGTGGCCCAATCAAGTTGCCAGATAAGCATAAATTCATTTTCAAAAATCATCTTCTTAACTATATTCAAGGCTGCATCTATATGTGGATAATCATCTTCAAATTTGAACATCATCACAAGCCCATCTACCATTTCTACCTAGCTAGCAGTGCCATGTCAAAGTTTAGTTTCCAAATACCAATTTTGAGGGATCATTTCCAGGGTGTGGATGAAACCATGCACCCATTCTTCTTGCGGAATTTCTCTCCAAGCTTCCATACAGAGTTGTATATGGTCTCTAGAATCATTATGGCCATCATAATTTTCTACAAGCTATGTTTCTACTTTTCCAAATCTTACCCACATCAACCTTCTATATTTCTGGCAATCTCCTATATTCTTCTCATGCTTACCCCACCATCTAGCAGGCATAGCCCTCAACGGTTTATCTAGAGCTAGCAATCTCTGAAATTGTGGTACCTATCTTTCATAATATTTAAATAAAGTATTCACATCCCAAAAAATGTCATATAAAGGTAAGTCACATACCTCAGTTATCATGCAGCGCACTACTTTAGTTATCCTTCCAGATCGCCTTCTAGACACTTCATGCAATTTGTTTTGCCAGTTCTCCAATTTTTCTTCTAAATTTGAGGCATGGGAACTATCTTGCTCCCAAGTCATCTTTCCATCTACAGTAGGATTGATCCATTCTTCTTCCTTCATTGTGATCTGATAGATATTATCAACTTCATTCATGCTATATTCCTCTTTGATAGGCTCTGTATACCTCGCCCCTTTTGATGGATCCAATTAAACAATAACCCTCATATTATTTCTTTCGAATATCATTTGTCATTTCTTTAAATTGATTGTAGCCATGTTAGCGAAATCCCAATCTAGTCCAAGAAACATGGGGTAATCTTTACTATCATCTACTATCTCAATCACTTCGAATTTAGTGGTAATGCGCACTCTGTCAATGTCCACTGTGACATTAGACAACCTTCCTAGGGGTAAGATTTTCTAGTTAGTTTCCATATTCAGCTGAATAGTAGACCATTTCCACTTCAGCTTAACCATCAATTCCAAAGTTTTCCTTGGCAAGACATTGGCATCAAATCCCAGATCCAAGATAACCTGGTCCATATCATACTCTCCAATTCTGTATTGTAAGCCTCATTTCTTTCCCTGTTCTCTTCTTGTATCTATGCAGATTATTCACTACACACATCTCACTTTGTGGTACCTTCTAAGAAGTATAGGAGTCTATTAGTTAATGTAATCCCTCCACAGCCTTTTGATTCCTCAAAAACTTCATACAGGTCTATAGAAAAGACTTCAAGACATTCAGATCCATCTCATGTTTTGCAACCAATACTATCTCACGGTTATCTTTCTGAGTCAGCTACACAATAGAGGTTGAGTCCCCATCATCCATAAAGCTTCACCTCGCCTCCATGAATGCTTTATTTTCCTTTAGGATATCAAATTCAAGAGATTTTTCAATAATCTTCCTTATCCATGTAGCTTCAACTTCCTTTTTTCCATCAGCCTTATAATTCCCAGTCGTGGTTCCACTTCTTGTTACAATGCAGATGCATGGTTTATCTTCTCTTGGCTTAGTAGTCATCATTTGGAAATTTGTTGCAGGTTGTTGATTTCTTTTCTCCTGCATCTTCATAATAAGGACAGGAGATTCTTTTATGACATGATCAAAATACTTACAATATTTGTAGGTTGTCATCGGGTTCTGACAGTCTCTCGTGAAGTGTTTTTCCTATCTGTAGTTATAACATATAATATGGCCATGTCCTCAACTAGCTCCTTCTCCTCATCCTCATCCTCATCCTCATCCCTGAAATCATTCTCAACCAGTGTGCTAGCCTTGCTCTTCATGTGCATGTCCTTCGACTTTTAGTCTATAACTACCCAAAGTGCACTCCATCATTAAGGCATAACTTCGGCAATTTTTATCATCATGGCCTACTGATCTACAGAAGTTACAAAACAGCTACTTTGGGGTATGTATATATTTATGTAATAGATAACAGTCTTCAGAGCAATGTTGACCTCGCATCCTACAAATCTTGCACCATAGACTTGGATTTACCAAATTAGGAGATCCACTTACAATATAATCTCTAAATAAGGGGCATTGATCCTTATAATGACCTTCTACTTTACAATTCGTACACCACATTTCTTATATTTCTGGTCTGACCTCTTTACCTTTCTTCAGATCTTGCAACTCCAGGGTCAACATAGCTAGCTGATTATATATCTTTTGTACTCCTGCGTGATTATCTCCAACTGGTGAAGCTTCCATCTTCATGGAAATCTCCAATGCTTTAGCTTGTGTCGTGATCTTCTATTGTGTCAACAGTAACCTAATATGTGGAAATAACGTGGCTATGAACCATTTCTTATGTTGATGTGGGGGTATCTCAAATCTCAATTGACCCATCAACACCTTGAATCGCTGATCCAATTCCCACACAGACTCAGTCGGTGCTTTCTTGATCTCTTTTAGCTTTGTGATGCACTGCGACTCTGATTTTGGCTTCTTGAACTCTACTACCAAGGCTTTCTTAATTTCATCAAATGTAGCATTTGGCTTACTCATGAAGTATTTCATATACCATGTTAGTTCTCTCTCTCGGAGCGATGTGATGAACTGTGTGAAGTTCTTATGCATGAGAAGTTATAATATTGATATAAATCATAAGTAAATATATAGTGCCACTTCATGGATATCCCTTTGGTTGCAGAAACCTGGTTATGCAACCTCCCATAACTGCTTCGAGTGAGACTACAACCTACTTGCAGATCATTGCCGAAAGGTTCAGTAATTGAGGGTCTTGTTGGTTTGTAGCACAAGCTAAACCTGGGTCAAGTCCCCTCAAACCAACAAGCTACATTATCCATGAGTCCTTGCCTTTCTTGTTCTCATACCATCATTGATATTGATGAACCATTTCCCCCTCCTAGGTGTGATGTTGAGAAAGATCCATCCATTAGATGTGTTCCCCCTTCCATGACATACCCTTAGGATTATGAGCACACTATCATTACCCTTATCAAATGTGACCATCACATCAAGCAACCTTTTTTTTGTGCCCCTTTCCTCCTCAGTCCCCTTTCCCTTCACGTCATGATCGTGTGGCATCCACAAAGCATAACATTATGAACAATGATCATGATAGTGAGTTCGAGCTTGGCCATTCATTTGTCCATTTTCCATTTGCCGGAGAGGCTTCGAAACTCTAAATTGTTATCTTTCCCCTCATCCATGACTCTTTTCTACATCATATGGATATCATATTTTCTCTCCTCCCACCCACATCATCCTACATGTGATTTCTCCTATGTTATCTTTGGATCTATTGCATTAGTAATCATATAGGCAAGCATGTTTATATTGATCTAATGATATGGTGGTTGCATTGGATCTATGATTACACTTAATATTTTCCTAATATAATATGCATGTTATGGTGGGATGCATTGCATGTTGATTTTTTCATTATAAATAATAATATCATATTCCTTTTATCATGCTAGATTAGATGCATTTTAGGATTTTCATTTAGAATTATATTTTATCTCCTATTGATTTTTATGGCCTAACAATATCAAAAGCGATCATAAGACGCCACAAAAACATGTTACCCAATGTGCATAGTCTTTGATGTGCAGGTAGTAGGTATATGGTCCCAAGAGATTATTGGTGTTCTCATGACCTCCTTGCTTGAGTATCTTTTTACACTCTTTTGAGATATCATGTCCCAGTTGGAGCTAGATATTACCCACCACCTATGGGTGACACCCATAGGAGAAATGTTTCTCTTATATTGTCTTCAACTAACTACCAACAACCCCTTGCATCCACCAGATACCTCAGTGTGCCACCATCCCCACCACCTAAGCAAACCATTATGTTCCATCGCTCATCTATTATGATCGTATGTTTGAAGGTGGGCCTTTCAACCTTATAGGTATGGATTTCATTATATAGTTGGGCATTTTTTATTACTTATCATGGATAGTTTTGGGCATGAATTAGTGAGGGGATTCAGTGGAAAAAATGGTTATTTCCATAATATTGTCCCCTTGTCGAACTTGGTGGTTAACCTTGTATCCTAGTGTTGTGGATTCTCCTCTATTAGCTACTAGCATTAGGAGTGACACTACATGGAAAACAATGATTTTGGTTGTGTGGTCCCGCTACCAAACACTACATACATCACTCCCCTCCACTCATTATAACCCATTTCTACATATTTACCATTTAGGTCCACATTTGTCCATTGGGTCCACAAGGTGTTAGCCTCCCCGTCCCCTTGCCTACACTTTGGGTTAGGCCTAGAAGGATGCCCCTGAGGTTGATGCAGCAAAATAGAAGGTTAAAAGCATAATTTTTCGACTTGCCATAGGAAATGCACCATAAAATGAAAAATATGGTTGGGACATAAAAATTTAGCACGTGGGAAAAATCCAAACATGAGCTCTACCCCTTATCATGGCCATCACCCTGGTTCTTAGGGCCCCTATATGAGCCTCTTGAATCATTAAGGAACCCATGATTGTCCCAAACCCTGGTGGGCGATGAAATTCCCAACCTTAAGGTGGAATTCACTACTATATCATTCACATCATGCTCTCATTCCCTGGAGCCCCGAGAAATTGTAAAAAGAAAAATTAATAAAAGTAAAAATCCATATGAAGAATGGAGGAAAAATAATGGCCAAGGTAACTCATGTACCATGATTTATCCCTCCTACATCTATACACCCATATGTGGGCTTCAGTCATTATAGCTACCCTTTTACCATGACATGTGGCTTAGATCCTTCCCCTGCTACCCCACTCCATTCTACCATTATTTCACATGACACCTACCATTTAATGGATAAACCATGGACTTTCCACTCCCCTAAAGGTTGAAACCACCTAAAAGGGTCTTGACTTACCTCCTTCTTGAGCTTAGAGACACTTTTACATTCTAAATCCCATTACAAAAGGGCATGCCACTATGAAGTGCCCACTTGGTTCCATGATTTATAAGCTCATTTTTGCAATTACATTAATGAATTTTCGTACTAGAAGGTGTGAAGATTCATTATATCTTATATAGGATTACAAGTGGGTCTTCATCTTGGGATTTTGCCTCCCTATAATATGTCCAATCCCTCCATATGGGAATGACTGCACTTGAAGAGTGAGAGTTGAGAGTAATAGTCATTTACGATATTAGAGAGTAGATGGCCACACCATGGTATCCTTCAACACCACCTACAACTTTCTCATGTCCTGTAGGGCCCTGATTCCAATTATTAGAGTCTCAATCTATTATACACTAACAGATTTATTTTCCTACTGTTTAAAGAAAAACTTGCTGACCTTCTTACATAGATTTAAACATTTAACATCTTATCACTTTATCATAAGCAACATAAATTAAGGTGAGCATTCCATTGATATCAACTTAACAAGAGTAGTCCATGGAAAAATACCTGTTCTGGCGGTTGATGATGATACCTTTGTCTTATAGCTCCAGCAGAACGCTCCCTCTGGCCGACCCAACCGGATTTACCTCCCAGCCAACTAGGAAATAAATTCCTAGCCCAGGAAACCTCCACAGGTTCCCTAGCCCTCCGTGCCCAAGTCCAACCAGATATAGTGTGTCCTCAAGAAGAATGTGCAAAACTAGATAATGATACTTTCCTCCTCTCAAACCCAAGAAACCTCCACAGGTTTCCAAGGTCTCCCAAAAATCATAACAAGGCCAAACAATCACAACCAACCCCCACCATCCTGAGCAAGACTCCAACTCCCCCTTTTCTTCCTTCCCCTTCCCTTTTATACCCTCTTTCCTCAACCACCTCTCATTAATGTCATTAACTCTCACCCATCCTTGGTTGACTTCTCTTCTAAGCTAGGAATACATTTGGAATTGTGACATGAATATAAAATTGAGAATTTAATGGGAAAGGATCATGTCTTCTCCCAAGTAAATCTGAAAAGTACATTTGGGAATGTGAAGTGTAATTACATGGAGAGGACCATGTCTTCTCCTTAGTAAATGTGAGGGTACATTGGGGAATGTGAAATGAATAAATATATATTGTTGATAAGATGGAGAGGACTATGTCTTCTCCCAAGTAAATGTGAGGGTACATTGGGGAATGTGAAGTGTAATTACATGGAGAGGACCATGTCTTCTCCCAAGTAAATGTGAGGGTACCTTGGGGAATGTGAAATGAATAAATATATATTGATGATAAGATGGAGAGGACTATGTCTTCTCCCAAGTAAATGTGAGGGTACATATGTGAAATGAATAAATATATTTTGAATTAATGGAAGGAGACCATATCCTACATAATATTCAAATTGAGAAGGTAAGTGGGGAATTTGAATAATGGAAATCATAAATTTATTTTATGACCAATATTTCTCAATATTTTCAGATAATGTAAATATTAACACAATTTGTAGGATAAGATTTAAGTGGGGCATTAAATACACCCCTCCTTCAGAAAACTTCGTCCCGAAGTTAGAATGAAAAGATATAAGGAGTTTGAAAGCATAGCAAACCAGAGAGAGTTATAGCATTAAAATTCGATAAGTCAGACAATGACATTACTTCCCATCAAGAGTCTCCAACTGATCTATATCTTCCTATCCACCCTGGCCTACTTCCGTTCCCACCATATCCATCCTTTGCTGCTCTATCAGTGGCAACGACCATACTAACCACTGATAAAACCGACATGGTGGAAGCGTCGAATACCTCGACCAAACTTTCCCCAGTAGGCATCTAGCAATCGTCATCACACGTCTAGGGGGAGCGTTCAGTTGTCCTCCCCACGATTCCAGGTTTCAGAGGATACACGGTGGGAAACACCTCCACCCCTCCTTCAGAGCACGGACCACACTACAGAGCTGGTTGGACTTGTCATCGAATAATCCAGTCAGGTCATCTTGCCACCTTTCCTCATTGGTCGTCTCAACCTTCCCCAATGGAATAGTAGATCTTGGTCATCATATGGTTCTTTCCAACCTGTAGTTTAGTTCTCATTCATGCATATATAGAACCACAAAATAGATATAGATACATGATCTTAAACATCATGTTTATTAAGCCCAGTGTCCACGTGTCAATTTTTGTTGTTCATACTGGAAATAAATTTTACATCAGATAAATCATAATTCCACTAAGTCATTGATTAGATAAATCATATCTATATAAGCCTATACGATGCAACAATAACTCTGACAAGTTATGCACTAGATAAATTGTAACCAAGTAAGTCACACATTTGGTCATACATCCAACATTTCCATCATCAATACCAAATCCATCAATTGATTTTCACGTGTCCAACCAAATGTGTATAATGTTCATAAATAACAACATGGAAGAACCTTAACATAGGTGGCTATCTACGTTAAAAAGGGGGCATCATAAATGCTCATGTGACATCCTTGTGGAACCCTTCAATAACAATTAGAGTTGAAATAGATTCAACTATCCGTCATGGAAAATAGCATTTGAACCCGAATATCCTATAAGGTGGTACCAACCAAAATATTGGCAAGCAACAGATTAGTGCACTATCAATTCCACTAGAAGGCGCTAGTATAAGTTTCATGCATATAATTTCTTTAATACCTCAGGATCTATGACATAGATCCCATGCTATATGAATCTTTATTCACCCCTGAATCTATAACTTTTTTTTTTTTTTTAGCTTTCTCTTTTCCTTCAATTTGTTCCTAACCTAAGAAATTGCCATCCAATGAAAATCACATAATCTAAAATTGAATGGACAGAGAGATATTTTGCTATGCTAGCTAGTCGCAATGCTAGGATACAGAGAGTAGGAAACTAAGGAAAGTTACTAGCAGAGATCCTAGATCAAATGAACAAAAACAAAATAATTGAGAAGGATTATGCTATTGTTAATGACAAAGATCCTAGATTCCTAAGTCAAAGAAGTACTGCACAATAATTAGCAAGGACTAATTTTTCTTCTTTTTTTTTCTTTTTTTTTGCATCAGAATTTGTCAAAAAAAAATCCACAAACTTGGTCTTCGTAGATCCACATATAGAAAAATGCTCCTCTACCCAACTAGTGATGTTTAGGAACATTGAAATGGGTGCATTATGGGAACAACAGAGATATAAAATGTAGGACAGCAGTAGGAAAACAGAACAGAAACTTCCATTCCAAATATATTGGTTAATTCCCAATATAAGAAAATAAAAGCCAAATCCTATATCATTAATTTCAACATCTATGAAAATTTGTCCAAGATCAAATTCTAATGGCACCGCAAAAATTCCAAATTTTACAAGCATTACAATCTAATGCAACATTCAAAAGTTCAGAGATAACATCTGAGCTATACGAAACAGAGAACATCACAAAGGCCACCATCAATATCATTAGTGCTTAGAGAACTATAAGGATGAACTTATGCCAGATAGAAATATACATTAATCACCCAACCCTGTGTTTATCAAGAAATAATATTTCCATAACTTAAATATGGCACTCTTTTGTTTTGAAGGGCAAACCTTATATCCTCGATGACAAGTAAAATACCTTTAAGAGTGAATATTAGAAGTCTAATTGCAAATTTAGCCTCTACTATTAGACAATTACAAAATCATTAACATAGGCAACAGAGAAATAGCTCCCCACAGGTTCATCCTCTAATAAATTTAGATCTTATCATATATCCATGAAAATGGAGCTAATTTATCATATATCCATAAGTTTGTAGTTACTGCCAACTGCATTGTATTAAGGTTTCCGTCAATAACAATGAGAGGCGAGATGGGACACTGAGAGTCGGGCAGTGGAGACTTGGGCTCGAGATCCCTCCTACATCATGTGGTTGTTTCCCAAAGGGTTCAGTTCACCCCACAAGGAGGCAATTGTTTGTTCAGTGGTTGAGCCTCAAGGTCATTCTCTTAGGAGGGGTGGTATATGCTCACAAGCTTAAAAGAGGACAACAAAGGTGACATAGTATTGTTTCAGCTCCTGGAAATTAATTTTCCCAAAGAAACTTTTAAACTTCACATGAAGAAGTTTGGATCATGCAAGATAATATAGAAGGTGGAGGTAGAGCAACCTACTCTAACTCACCTAAAGAATTGGATATCGCACGTATGATGAACATTGCTTAGCTCTGCAAACATATGGAAGATGTGATCAAGAAACAAGGATGATAACCTTGCAAAAAGAGGAAGACTAGACAAATGATCTTACCGAGCAATGGGAAGGAAATCTCATATAAACCAGAAATTAGAGCAATTTTGAAATCCTAGTTTTTTGAACAATGAGATCCAAATATTTTTTATTTATTTTTTTGAGAAAATATAATGCAGGAACATAAAGTCTACCTTCTAGAAGTAAAGATATGCATGAACTGGAAAATTTGTACAGTCAAGTTCAACTCTAATTTGTACTGTTAAGGTTCTCTCGCTACTGTTTTTGCTGCTTTTCTGCTTTTCATCTAAATATCTTTAGTGGTCCTAGTTTCCAAGATCCAACAGTTTATATATTACAGCCGTAATTTTGGTCATAACAGTTAAATTCCATTTCACCTAGTATGATTGAATTTGAGTTTCTTAATGATATCCAAAAATCTAATTAAGACCCATGTTCAAATCACTGTCTGACACAGTATTTAATTGTAGTGTTTTTACATTGATGTGAAAATATAATTGTAAAACCATTTCTGCTTCTGTTGCATTAGATCATTCATGTGAATCCTCTGTTGTGTAGACAATACAGATTGCAACTTCAGCGTTTGGTCAATCCTATTCCTAAAAAGCTACCAGTTTGATCAAGTAGATGAGTTGTGTCAAATTGTGTAAGGGCGATTTTCCTACATTTGGAGCCAAATTTAATTTCCAAATTGTATTGAACTCCCTCCTAGGTGGCCCATGTTTAGAAGTTACTTTTAGCCTCAAACTCATTTCAATTTTTTTTTTAATGAAATTATGCATCTTTCAACTCTTTTGATGTTCAGTGGACACTTAAACCTTCTAACGGTTGTTATTCTCATCCTTTTGATATACCTCCATGAGCCTCAACTCTTTTGGCAGAAAATCTGAAGTTGTTGATGTAAATGCCAAGTCCATATGATCCTTATCACACCTATAAAGCTGGGAAGAGTTGAGAACTTCTTTATTGACTAGAGGCAGGCCTGTCCATTCTGTGCATGTTCGCAAAGATATCAGAATTGGCATTGGGATACCCATAGTCACTAACGGGAACTGACTGAAAAACAGGTCTAATAACAAAATTCAAACACATAGTATTCAAAATTTAATAAAATAAAGTATTAGTATACGTACATTAATGTAAATTCAAATCATTAGACTCCAAATATGCAATTTATTCCGATGTATATAGATAGCGATCGAATGAGGAAAGAAATGAGCTATGGTTTCTCCAAAAAAGGAGCCAAGTGTTAGACTCAAAAAGACTGATAACTTGGGTATCCTGGCAACTACTAATTTTTCCCCAAATAATATATTTCTATTTGGGCTGCTTTTTTTTCAACATATTGTCTTTCTAAGAATTTTCTGTAATATGAATATATATTTCCGGAACTGGTTTTCATTCGGGAGGGTTGAGAAACCCCAGCAAGGCAAGGTTCCAACCATTTGCAGGCCAAATGAACAACTGATTGTATGGGCATACTCCAGGGTACTAAAATTTATAAATAAAGAATAAATCCAATAATGCTAAAAAAAAAACAGAGGTCGTCATTTTATGCTCACCTGAATGAATGATAAATTAGAGAACTCAAATCAACAAGAAATCCATTGTTATGGATTCCAGTCCATGTAACTTTTTAGGACCAAAACAGATGAACTGCATTCTAATCAATTTTAACTCAAATAACTTCACATCATAAAACAAAAATTTGCATTTAATTCAACCTAAACCCAACATAGGGTCCAAAAATTGTAGTAAAAGCTGTTAAACCCTACCTCAAATCCTAACTGGACCCTTCTTTATTGTTCTTCTTATCATCAGTAACAACATCAGTGACTAATGAAATGGGTCTGTGCTCAATGACTTCATCTATAAGCCCAAACTCCTTGGCCTCATCAAGTGACATGAACGTGTCCCTATCCATAAACTGCTCAATCTTCTCAATCTTCTGCTTTGTGTGCTTTGCATAAAGCCCATTAAGCCTCTCCCTGGTCTTTAATATCTCCTTGGCATGAATTGCAATATCAGATGCTTGTCCACTAGCCCCACCCGAGGGCTGATGGATCATGACCCTTGCATTGGGGAGGGCCCTTCTCTCATTGGCTTGTGGTTGCTAATTGTGCGGTGTACATAATAGAAGGCTTGCTTACAAGACAATATGTTTTACACAAGATGATTCAGTGCTTCTTTCTAATTCGGCTTGAGTAGAAATGGTTATCCCGTGTAGAGGTATTTCAAAAAGGTTGCTGGGGTAGCCAACCCCTCCAGCACAGCCGGCTTCATGCTCAGTTTTTTAAATTCAACCCACAGGTATTCAAGGAGAATACGCATAAGTTTTTAGCATGTTCGTATCTAGTTACAGTAGACAACTCACCCATAGACCACAGTTGTAGAATTTATCAATGGGAGATTCTATTCTTTACAATTTGCATGTAGACAAAGAAGACAATGTTAATCCTAAATTTCTGTTTCTTAAACAAATTAAATATTTTCTATATCCAACGGATGTCATTTGCTAGAAACCGAGGTTGGTGTTTACATCTAAAATTTTCTGGTTATAATGCAGAATGAAACTCTCCCTTTAAGGCAAAATCTGTTTACACAGTGATAGCAGGTTTTGCCAGGGAGCAGCTTTTCTCTCGAGTGATTAAAGGATATTGGGCAGAAACTGTAATTATTTACTTCCAGAATGGAATGGAAGAATTCAGTGATTGAGGTTTGGTTGATGAGGGGGAATTTAAATATTTTTTATTTTTTTTAATTCATATTCATTCGGCCCTTTCCTATGACCCAAATTAATAACTATCCTAGAACTAGTTATGAGAGTCATCAAGGACCTGATTATCAAACGTATCAATCCAAAGCCGACTGTAAGAAACCCCGTACTTCACTGCATCACCAATAACTCCTACAAAAGCGAAATCCCTCCTTGTAAAAACGGAAATAATTGGCATCCCTCACAATTATCTCTTGCCCAATAATCTTTAAAATGACTTTTAGCGCAGTGTGGCAGTCAGCACAGAATTTATTTTTAACTATTCGGATAGGTGATCCATGGTAAGTGCTGATAAGGCCAAAAGCTATAGCCGGCTTCTTGGTACGGTAGAGAAGAATGTGTTCCTTGTTTTCCCCTTCATTGTTCTGTAAACAAAGTTGGTGTGTCTGGCCCATAACCTGCGATCTCCATCAACCCAGCCAATTTCTTCATTGTTGAATAAATCTCCTCTTTGTGGATTTGATCTATCCTTTACCAACGCATGAAATTGTTTTTGGTCTCTATCCAGCTACATCCATACTCTATTTCCACACCCATCTTTCCTCATCTTTCTCACCTTTAGGCTTTGCCACATAGACCACCTGTTGGTTACAGCATCAATGTTTGAAAGGAGAACATATGGTGTTGCACCTTGTGCTATCAACTCAAAATGGTGCTCCACACCCCATTTAGTTAATCCAGTATTCCCATGAGTTCAGCATGAACTAAGTAGAGTCCCTCATATGACTGCATCAAGTTTAAAAGGAATTTTATTAATCATATCCTCTGCCTAATCAGGTGCCTAGAGTGACCAAAAGTTAAAACAGTCAACCATGCATGTATGGTGCTCTGCTGTTGGTTAAATGTCGTAGTTGTGAATTGTTAATTCAAAGTATGGGAATCCTTTGTGCATTACGTCTGCACGGCTACATCCAGAGAAAACCCCAACAAAGGTGATGTAATCGGGTTTTATGCCTGCTTGTTGCATTTGTTCAAATATTTCAAGCACCTCGTTTCTTAGACCATGTTGGACATAACCTGAAGCATTGCATTCCATGATACCAAATACCATTCATATATTTGGTTAAAAGATTTATTTGCATCTTCTATGCTTCCACTTGGCATACATTGTAACAATGACATTCCCCGGTGAGGAATTTGGCATTAATCTTGAACTGATGATTTGCTAATATACCTGTTTGCCCTAGTCCAAAGCTGCTACATTGGCAGATGCACTCAAAATATCAACAAGGATGGAAAGAGCAGGCTACATGCCTGCCACTTGCATTTTGGAGAACAGTGGCAGTGTAGCCTGGCCTTGTCTATTGTGTATATCCTGCTATCAACTATCATTGCAATCAAGGCAACAACATCATGATGTGGTAATCTGTCAAACAGTGCCCTTGCATCCTCCATTTTACCATTCTGAGCATATCCTGAAATCACTGAAGTCCATGAAACTCTTCCTGACACTTTATCAAACAGATACTAAGCCTCTACCATTTTTCTTTCTTGAGCATATCCTACAATCATAACATTCCATCAGACTACGTTTCTCATAGGCCTTTTGTCAAATAACTACTGTACATCTTCCTCTCTCCTACTCTAGGAATGGCCTGAAATCATCAGTCCATCAAAAATCTCATTCAGTCAATATTATCAAGCATTTGGGATGCATCATTTACATTCCAAAGAAGACCGAGCCCAGATCTTCTCCTCTGGCCTACATTTGATGGGCTTGAGGGGTTTGTCTCTCAACCAATGGATGCTAGATTTTAATCCAACAACATAAATTGCTTCAGCCCCCCTATGGATTCACAATTACTCAAGAAAATGGGTGCAAGCTAGCCATACAATAGGTAAGTAATAGTTCAATATCGTACCAAATGGATTATTATCGAGAAAAGACAACAAATTGTAGATGATATAAATGGAACACCAGAGAAAAATGAAAGCCTAAAAAGTTACAGAATGTGTTATTAGACTGCTTCCTGTGGAAACATCTTCTATACCTCTTGATTTTCCCTTTTCTTTTCCTCACAAATCTTTAGGCTACGAGCTCTGTAGCGAATACAAAACTCTATTGGAAGCTAGAATTGCCTCTCAATTGGAGAACACAACCATTCATTTCTTTTTGTTGCCAATGTCAAATACATAAAATGGATCTGGTTTTGATGCTGAGGTAGAAAGTATGAAGTGAATAGTTTCCACTTTCATGCATTAGAAATCTGTCAAACTTGAGGATTGTGATCTGAAGAATATAAGCAACAACTCATAGTTTTCAGAATTCTTTTATTATGGGAAACCTCTAGGATGTATATCTTGCTCGGATCTTGCTAAGGATGCTAGATTAAATCCAAGAAAATTCGGAGAACTTGTTGGTTCTTTTCATCTTCTTGGATCAACATTTCAAACTAGAAATTCTGCAGTAGGCTTCCTTGACATTCTCTTAATATCTTTAAGCAGTGAACTTATGTTAATTGCCTTTAATGTCTGTTCTATTTAAGATCGCTCTAAACCCCTCTAGGTGCCATGGAGCTAAAAATTTTGCTGTCTTCCAAATAATGTAGTATTTTACTCAATTGACTCTGGGTGCTCTTCGTATATGCTTGAAAGAGATTACCTCCAAAGCATGAAATAATTCTTTTGTATACATTCATGGTTTAAACTTAATCTTTGTGCTGTCAGACACTCATTGACTTCGAAATTTTAAACTAGGTCTTTATGAGAGACCAATCCACCTAATTAGAGTCCGAAAGGATAAAACGAATGGAGTCTAATATCAAACTTTTGTTGTATCAAAACACACCATAAGCATTATGAGATCCACAACAGTAATCCTTAATGGAAACTGAATATTTGTAACATAGATACCCTGAATGAAACCATTTCTTGGTGTTTTGAACAACCTGGTTTGTTTTTTTTTTTTTTTCTGTAGATATATAGTTTGTTGACATGCAACTCTCAGTTTTTTTTTTTTTTTTGAAAAATTGTATGTGTTAACTTCAAATGTCAAATCAGTGCATCATGGAGCAGAAAAATTACATCACAAGGAAAATAGGGGTTCTCAGAAAATCGACAGAACTTAATTATGAGGTTTTCTGTCCAGTTTGAAATTTGATCGCTTATGTAATATGAGTTTCTTTCACATTTAAACATCAAAATATTTCAAAACAACCTTTATTCTGCAATGTGGGTTTCTTCAACATTTAAAAAGAATATTGGGTCAAAAGAGTGGAAATTTTTAAATGTTTCCACTATTGAGTGGCATTGGATTCTAAAAGGATTTTTTTTTTAAATGTTATTTAATTGAAATCATGAAGGTTAGAGGTTGATTGATGTTGAAGAAGTGAGTGGTATATCAGGTTTCATATTTCTCTAGTCTGCCGGGGAAATTGGTTAGGAACTATAAATGAAAATATATTTGATATTTCCATCTTGAGTTTCATAAGTAAGACTACAAGTCATACGTTAACCGAAACAAGGATCCATAGGCACCACAAAAGCTAGATTTCCTTCTCCCAACCCAGCTGAAACCACAATGGGTGAATGAATGGCAGCTTAATAGACAAATAAAACTTTCTCAGTATATTCAGAAACTGAAAAATAATTCCACTCTGCGATTTTTTTTTTTGCCAGCTGAAACCACAATGGGTGAATGAATGGCAGCTTAATAGACAAATAAAACTTTCTCAGTATATTCAGAAACTGAAAAATAATTCCACTCTGCGATTTTTTTTTTTTTGCATCTGAAACACTTGATCTGAGTCTTTCAGATCTGTATTGAGTAGGAATGCCTCGGAAGTTCCTTGATTTTGGAGGTATTAAAGAGAGAATTCAAGTTTAATTTGCCGAATTAGGAAGTTTCTTGTAACAATTGGCAGGCTAGAGTATCCCTTGTTCAATTTAGAATGCAAGAAGAGAAAAAAAAAAGGGAAAAAATTCTCTTTTAATATAATGTTGTCTGAACTAGTATCTCCAATATGGACATTTCATTTCAAATTTTTTTTTTCAAACGGGTTTTTGAATGGAAGGTACCACAGGGAGATCGAGGAGGTATTCACAATCTCGATCCATGGAAGTACATGTGCCTGCTTTGACTGTATTTGTAAAAGGTTTATTTAAGTAGGAGGATTTTGATATGGATGATACCCCTTCTTCGCAGCCTAAAAATTCATAGACACAGGCTCTGGAAATAGATGCTTGGCCAGACAGGCTTCCAGACATGCAAAAAGAAATGTTCTTGAAAACTGTAGATAATTTTGCCAATTTTAGCAAATATAGAAAGAGAGCTGGTCTTGAAGATATTATGACCTATGGAGCAGGACTTGTTATACTTCCTTGTGGACCATCACGAACTGGAAAGGTGATGAAAGTCAATGTTGTGGCTCATTATCTAGGAAAACATGTTCTTCTTGTTGATTTTCATTCACTTCAGTCAGTTTGTGGAGGAAGTAGAGGTGCTGACTACTGTGCTGACCTCCGTGGACTCTTTCGAGATGCGGATATGAATGATGCAAATTTTTTTTTGAAGAATGCGAGGCTATTTTTGCACAGAGAGAACGTGGCGGGCATAGATTTCTTAATACACTTTTGACAGAGATGGAGCGATACGAAGGAATAATAATGTTGGTCACTAACCGACCTTTAGATTTTGATGAGGCAATGCATAGGCGCATAACATGTGTGAGTGAGTTTCACACACCAGATCACACACAGCGTTACACGATCTGGAAGCTTGCATCAGAACACCTCCCAGTTGTCGAGAACATTGATTGGGAGAAAATTTCTTTACGGTATGAGTTAACAAGAGGGTTCATAAAAATTCTTTGTTAAGTTCTCTGCTCTTGGGTATTTCTCGTGATGGCAACAATCCAATGATTATTGAAGATGATATTATTTCAGAATATCGGTTATAGATGCGTGGTAGTTTGCAAATGAAGGCTGTAGCTTTGGAGTTCCCTACAAGGACTCTGAGAAATGCCATGGCTGGGTTACCTGGTCGATCAAGGGCCGACTAGGGCCTATTTTGGCAGAGGCCCAAGAACTACACAGAGCTATTGATTTGCAAGATATTTTACAAGATCGACAGTGGGATTTCCACGGCTGCCAAAAATAGATCTGGGTTTCACTAATGTGATGGTTGCCATGATCCTTGAAGATTTAATACGGCCTTACGACAAAATATGGCCTAGAGGTATCCTTGTGCTTTGAAACACTTAACCCCCTCAACAGTAAATCCAAATATCAAAACTACTGTCTAGATATGGAGAACTATCTAGATATGAAGAACCTCCTATGAGAAACCCGACGACTCTTTTGGAGTACGGTTTTTTTTTAGTGCTAGTGCATCATAGTATGGTGAGTCCACTAGGCTTTGGGAGAAGCTACCAAATAGGCTATAGTGTAGTGCTACAATATTCATATGGTGTATATGACGGAGACCAATCTAGTGTGGGTTTAAAGGCCCAGATTTTGAACCTAGGCTCTGATACCATGTGTAGGGGCCTGATTCCAATTATTAGAGTCTCAATCTATTATACACTAACAGATTTATTTTCCTAATGTTTAAAGAAAAACTTTCTGACCTTCTTACATAGATTTAAACATTTAACATCTTATCACTTTATCATAAGCAACATAAATTAAGGTGAGCATTCCATTGATATCAACTTAACAACAGTAGTCCATGGAAAAATACCTGTTCCAGCGGTTGATGATGATACCTTTGTCTTATAGCTCCAGCTGAACACTCCCTCTGGCCAACCCAACCGGATTTACCTCCCAGCCAACTAGGAAATAAATTCCTAGCCCAGGAAACCTCCACAGGTTCCCTAGCCCTCCGTGCCCAAGTCCAACCATATATAGTGTGTCCTCAAGAAGAATGTGCAAAACTAGATAATGATACTTTCCTCCTCTCAAACCCAAGAAACCTCCACAGGTTTCCAAGGTCTCCCAAAAATCATAACAAGGCCAAACAATCACAACCAACCCCCACCATCCTGAGCAAGACTCCAACTCCCCCTTTTCTTCCTTCCCCCTTCCCTTTTATACCCTCTTTCCTCAACCACCTCTCATTAATGTCATTAACTCTCACCCATCCTTGGTTGACTTCTCTTCTAAGCTAGGAGTACATTTGGAATTGTGACATGAATATAAAATTGAGAATTTAATGGGAAAGGATCATGTCTTCTCCCAAGTAAATCTGAAAAGTACATTTGGGAATGTGAAGTGTAATTACATGGAGAGGACCATGTCTTCTCCTTAGTAAATGTGAGGGTACATTGGGGAATGTGAAATGAATAAATATATATTGTTGATAATATGGAGAGGACTATGTCTTCTCCCAAGTAAATGTGAGGGTACATTGGGGAATGTGAAGTGTAATTACATGGAGAGGACCATGTCTTCTCCCAAGTAAATGTGAGGGTACCTTGGGGATTGTGAAATGAATAAATATATATTGATGATAAGATGGAGAGGACTATGTCTTCTCCCAAGTAAATGTGAGGGTACATATGTGAAATGAATAAACATATTTTGAATTAATGGAAGGAGACCATATCCTACATAATATTCAAATTGAGAAGGTAAGTGGGGAATTTGAATAATGGAAATCATAAATTTATTTTATGACCAATATTTCTCAATATTTTTAGATAATGTAAATATTAACACAATTTGTAGGATAAGATTTAAGTGGGGCATTACATACACCCCTCCTTCAGAAAACTTTGTCCCGAAGTTAGAATGAAAAGATACAAGGAGTTTGAAAGCATAGCAAACCAGAGAGAGTTATAGCATTAAAATTCGATAAGTCAGACAATGACATTACTTCCCATCAAGAGTCTCCAACTGATCTATATCTTCCTATCCACCCTGGCCTACTTCCGTTCCCACCCTATCCATCCTCTGCTGCTCTATCAGTGGCAACGGCCATACTAACCACTGATAAAACCGACATGGTGGAAGCGTCGAATACCTCGACCGAACTTTCCCCAACAGGCATCTGGCAATCGTCATCACATGTCTAGGGGGAGCGTTCAGCTGTCCTCCCCACGATTCTAGGTTTCGGAGGATACACGGTGGGAAACACCTCTATGACCAATATTTCTCAATATTTTCAGATAATGTAAATATTAACACAATTTGTAGGATAAGATTTAAGTGGGGCATTACATGTCCTATTTATTCAATGATGATGATGCACCTAGACCACATTACCAGTCGACTACACACTTGCACCATACTTTGGCACTTGATCCAGGGCCCAAATGGTGTTTTTTCTCACTTAGGGAGACATGGGAGGGCTTGCATCATCATTCCAACCCTTTTTTATGGAGCACAATCTAGTTCGATTCAATTGGATACCCAAGAGACCATTCTTCATGCCCCAATAGTTTCTTGGGAGCACCACAGGTTATTTGCTTGGAGATAAATGGGACACCCCCTTTTCCATTATTATTGGAGACCTACTTTCCATTATGTCACATGAGAGACTTCACATTTCCTTCCAACGACCCTTCTAGCTACTATTTTACCATTTCAGCCCTCTTGAGAGGCTAATTATTATTGTTTTAGAGGTATTTGCTGGGCTTATCAATGAATGCTAGATTTATTTTGCACATTATTTTATTGAAGGGACATTATTAGGACACATTTATTCATTTGAATCCCTTAGAGGATCATATAAATGTAAGAGAGGATCATTTTATCTCTCATCATCAATTGGATTGGATTTCTTCTCAAAACAAATTCATACCTGTACATTGGACAAGTTATGGAATTCTTAACGCACTTTGATGTTTCGAATAATTTCATACTTTTATCTTGGAGCTTCTTTCACATGTTTTGGATGGATGGATATATTCTTGTAGACTTGTAAGTGCTTTTGATGTTATTTCTTTCCTATACAAAATTTCTAATGTATGTAATATCTTTCTCTATCTTGAAATGTGCCCTAATTAATGCGAGTTTGTTATTAGCACTTAGATTATGAAAATATTGCATGTGTTACTCATTTTTTACAAGAATGAATGTTCCTAGGAGGTTACTATGTATGTTGGTCCCTTGAAACTCCATCAAGCATTTTCAATAAGTATAAACTTCTAGAGAAACCTTCAAAACCTCTTCATTAGGGTTTGTAAATTTGTGATAGGGCTCCTTGAGATAGTGAAGTTTTAAAAACCAAGACCATTTAGACTCCATTTCTCCCAAAAGGTGTAGGCACTAGTCTAATCCTAGGTGATCACCTTAAACATTTATTTTCCTACCTTTCCTTTTGGATCCTACCCTAACCTTAGTAGGTATCCTAGCTAGGACATTAATTTATTTTCCTTATAGCGATCAATTTGGGGTGCAAGTCAGTCGAGAGTTGCATTGGTGTGTCCTATAGAGTTCCTCCAAGTTCAAGGTCATTCCCATGGTTGGATTGGGAGATATACCAACGCCTAGCCATAAGACCATACATTTCTAAGGTCCTCCTAGGTTAAGGAAGATATCAAGGGTCTCGTCATTAGAAAAACTCAAAGGAATTTTTTCATTCCCGAGACCCTTCTCATCCTCCTTTTTTGGCCTTATATGACCATTAAAAACAAGATAAAAATCATAAACCATAGGTCTAGCTTTGATTGTTTTACAAATTATCTTATTAGGGCTAGTACCCTTGCATAGTGTCAAATATTTAATCCCTCTAGGCTAACTTAGCCTCTTATAGGATCCCTCAGGTCTAGGAAAGGTCATCATAGTGAATAACATCCCCATTTTCCTAGGTCTAAGTCTCCTTATAGGTCTTTCTTGAGGAGCCATCTATCTTCTTTTGAAGTAATTGTACCAATTATCGAGCCTCCACTGGAATGGGCCTAGGATGTCACCCTTGTCTTTAGTAGATCATATTTTATTTCTAGTGACTTCCTTAGTATTGGGTCTCCTCCCATTGGTGAAAGTATGTAAGGCATAGGGAGCATTAGCTGAGGTCAAATTATGGTATTAATCCATCATTGTCACTTGAACTAATAGTTTCCCTATAGGAACCCCTCCTAAGAACCCTACTAGACTGAGCGATAACAGGCTGGCCTAATCAAATGTGCCATTTTGGGCTTCATTTCAAAAATAAACTTTCCATTATCCAAAATAAATTCTTCAAAGGTCAATTTTAGTTCTCTTGGAATGAGGAATCTAGTTGAATGATTGGAATTTGTCACTAAGCTTCCAAATTAACAAAAGGCACCCTATGAATAGTGGGTTCTAAATTTTTTTGAGAGCTTAAAGACAAATTAAGCAACAAAGTCAAGTCGATTATCACAACCTATAATTAATTCACCTAGTGGGTTAATGTTATCCCTACTAAAAGGGAAACAAATTGTGTGGTGAGAAAATTACTTGAAGATATGATTATCTGAAGATAGGATTCCCCACCTAAAATCACAATGGAAAATACCAAGGCCTTCAATTAATAGTGGTATCATCTTCTTGTTTCAACTGTCACTCATCCAACTATTACCCATAGAGAAATGACCTTGCAAAATCAAGTAATAAAAAATTAATGGCCCTTATCAAGAATATTGTAGGAGAATATTTGGGATAGAAAAATTTGGGATAGAAAAATTAGGTATGTTATATCGATAGATAGAATCATGAAAAAACATCCCACATGGAAAATCCCATTTAATTTAGTGTACAAGATGGAGGTTGCATTGCCAGTGCACCTAAAGATCCAAGTATATGAATTATTGAAGCCTTTCACCATTAAGAATGACAGTCTAAACAAAAATCAATCAACTTATAGAATTAGATGTAAATTGAAGAAAAAAAGTTGTTCATCTTGTATAGAGCCAAGGTAAAGTCAAGGGAATATTTGGTTGACTCAACAAATTAAATTCAAAAAGAGGTATTTTGTCCTCATGTGGAATCAAAAGAGAGAAAATATGGTATAGCACTAAAAGTTTGATTCGTTATGGTTGAAACCTTACTACATTGAAAATGAAACAAGTACAAATTCTTTCTATATTAGTCACCTAGGTGGGGAATGTTGTCATTACCTGTAAATGGATAAATTCTAAAATTTTACTACTTTAGTGGTGGCAATTAGTGCTACACCAGTCTTGTAAGAATAGGAATGAGTAAGCTCATTTGAGTTGTATCTTAAGATGACTGTATGTTTCATTTCCTTGTTTTTGTTTTATCATTTTAATTCATGTTATTCCATGCATGTATTTTAATATTTTATATAATGTTTAAAATAATCTTGATTTCATCTATTTCTTGATGATTGTTTATAATAGTTTGAAGTTTTATTCGACTTTATATTGTGGGGGACTATATTGATCATATTGCCTTGATTTTTTTGTTGTATTGATTTTCATATATCAAGCTTAAGGATGATGTAGATTGCAAATTCGATTAAGATTTTGGATTTCTCATGTACTCTTCTCCAAAGAGTACATGTCCCTGAGTTGGAGCCAGTCATTACCTGTTATGCGACTAGCTCACAAAATAAAAGAAAAGATAGATCAATGACTTCAAAATAGCCTCTTCGAGTGGTAAACCTCCTTTACATTACACAAATGAACAATTCTTGGATGATACAAATGACAAGAACTCCTTTCTATATATAGGGGTCTAAGGGGTCCCAATACAATCAGAGCCTACATAACAATAATATTGTAGGGGCACAAAAATAACAATAGTGGGCTTCTATGGGGTAAAATAATAACAACATGGGGACTATATGGGCACAATAATAAAATAAGGGGGTTTCACTAATAACAATAAGGGGTTACACTAGTAGTATAGGGACCTAACATTCCCCTCTCATTAAAAACGTGTTGTCCTCAATGCTTGAGTAGTTCTAGATGCTTCTATATAAAATTTCCATCCTTGCATGTGGAATATTCAGTAGGTAAGTTCTTCCACTTGATGAGATACTCTGAAATTGACCGATTTTGTAGTTGTTTATTTCTTGTTTCTGTGACTGCTTCAGGTTCCAATATGTTTTTCCTTCCTCGTCGAGTTCTAGAAATATTGTTTGAACTAGGATCTTCTCACCTATAACCCTATTTAAGCATGAAACATGGAAAACTGGGTGCACTCAGGAAGATGTAGGCAGCTCCAAATTGTATGCCATAGTACTAATCTTTTGTAACACATTGTACAGACCATAATGCTTTGGTGATAATTTCTTATCCTTCTTAACTTGCTTGATGAATATTTGCTTGTATGGTTGTAGTCATAGAAATATCTAGTCACCTACATCAAAACTTATTTCACTATGATGTTGACCTGCATGTTGTTTCATTCTATTATGCACCAAAGTGAGGTTATCCTTTAAGAGTTTGAGAACTTTTTTTTGATGCTCGATGTGATCTTCCACTACTTGAACCTTAGAATTTTATTTTAAAGATGATGTGATGGACAATGGATGATATTCATAAAGTCCCATAAATGGGGTCATTTTTGCTGCAGCATGGAAGGAAGTGTTATACCACCATTCAGCCAGAGGCAACCACTTGACCTATTGTGTTTATTTATCAGATACAAAGCAACGAAGATATCCTTCCAAACATTTGTTCACTATCTCAGTTTTCCCATTAGATTGAGAATGATATATGCGTTATGAGCTAACCAAGTACCCAAATAAGAAAATGATTTTTTCCAAAAAATTCCACTGAAAATGGGATCTCTGTCGCTTACAATAATCTTTGGGTTTCCATGTAGCTTTTGAATTGTTTCCGTAAATGTAGTATTAACTGTACTAGATTTAAATGGATGAGATAATGCACAAAAGAGTGCATACTTGGTAAGTCTATCAATTACCACCATGATGCCACTCTTTCCTTTAGACTTGGATAAACCTGTGATAAAATCCATTGAAACCTCCTTCCAACACTGACCTGCAATGGATAAAGGTTGTAATAGACCTGGGCTCTTAATTGTCTCAACTTTATTTTGTTGGAAAACCAAACATTCTGCCACAAACTCTTGAATATCATATATAAGGCCATCCCAAAAAAATTCTTTCTTAACCCTGTGGTAAGTTTTTAAAAATCCTGAGTGTCCTCCTAAGGGAGAGGTGTGCAATTCCAAAAGAATATTTTGTTTGAGTTGGGAATTCTTACAGATGTATAAGTGATCTTTGTACCGTAATAAATCATTTTTCCATCTAAATGTATTAGATGTATTGGGATCTTGATGAAAATTTTGAATGAGTGCCCACACTTCTTCATCATCCTTCCATTCATCCCTTTCTTTGTTTACCTATTCTGGTTGGATAATAGAAATGGCACAAAACAATGCTTCCACATCCTCATCCTTTCTTGATAGTGCATCTAAAACAACATTTTTCTTCCCTTTTTTGTAGATGATTTCAAAGTCATAAAGCAACATCTTTGTGACTCTTTTTTGTTGTTCTTTTGAAGACAAGATTTGCTCTAAAAAGTATTAAGACTATCATGATCCATTTCTACCTTGAAGTGTCTTCCCATTAGGTAAGGTCGCTATTTCTTAATTGCATGTAGTATTTCCAACATTTCCTTCTCATAAATAGTTTTTTTAAATACTTTCCTTTGATTGGATGACTTTTGAAAATAATGGGTCTTTATTCTTGCATTAAAACAACACCAATACCATTTCTTGAGGCATCACATTCCCCAATAAAGTTTTTTTTTAAGTCTGGCATAGCTAAGACCGGTGCTTGGCACATTACCTCTTTAAGATGTTGAAAGGCCTTTGTTCCTTCTAGAGTCCAAGAAAATGCATCTTTCTTTAGTAATGTTGTTATAGGTTCTTCTTTTCTCCCATAATTCTTAACAAAATTGCGATAATACCTTGTCAACCCAAGAAATCCTCGTAGATGTTTTTTGGATGTGGGAATCTTCCATTCCTTAATGGCTTTAATTTTTCTAGGGTCTACCTTAACACCTTCATGAAATAGAATATGATGCAAATATTCCACCTCTTGTACTCCAAAGAGACATTTGAAGATTTTTGGATATAATTGTTTCTCCTCCAATAGTTTGAGCACCCTATTAACATGTTAAACATGATCCTTCCAAGACTTGTTGTAAATTAGTCTATCATCAAAAAATACTGACACAAAGTTTCTAAGGAAGGGTTTGAAAATGGAATCCATCAAACCTTGAAATGTAGAAGGTGCATTGGTAAGGCCAAAAGGCATGAAAAAACATTCATAATGACCCTCATGAGTTCTAAATGTTGTTTTTGGAATGTCTTCATTCTTCATTCTGATTTGATGAAATCCTGAATGAATATCCAACTTGGTGAAGTAAATTTCTCCATGTAATTCATCCAATAATTCATCAATGACAGGAATGTGAAATTTATCTTTAATAGTAAGCTTGTTGATCTCCCTATAATCTGGACACATCCACCATGATCCATCTTTCTTGTCTACCAATACCACTGGAGCACAGAAATAACTTTGACTAGGTTGACTTATACCAACCTCTATCATTTCTGCAACCATACGTTCAATTTCACTCTTTTAGTTATATGGATATCTGTAAGGCCTGATGTTTGGGGGAACACTTCTTGGAATCAAATGAATAGCATGATCATGATAACAAATAGATGGGAAGTATTTGGGAGTCTCAAATACCTTGGAATGATTGCCCAAAACGTTTTGGAGATCTGGAGAAATAGATGATTCCAATGTGGGAACTTCTAGTGAGCATAATTGTGCAATTACGCCCCATTTTTCTTTATTTAGAAGATTTGACATGTTGTTAGAGCTGATTATATTTCCCATTTTCCCTTTGATACCCCTTAATTAAAATTCCTTTCCTTCCCAAAAAAATCAACAAAATTTCTCGAAAATTAAAAGTTACTGTACCCGAAGATTGTAGCCATTGGAATCCTAGTACAACATCACCATCACCCATTGGAATGGAAAACATTGAACTATTAATTACATATTCTCCCATGGATAACTTGATCTTATGACACTTTCCAGAGAAATTTATGGTTTATCCATTTGCAACCATCACTTGAGACTCTGGTGCTGGATATAGGAAGCAATTCAATTCCTTGGTTATCTACAATAAATAAAATTATGGGTACTACCCGAATCAATCAAAACTAATACCTTTTTCTTCTTGATATATCCTTCTATCTTAAGAGTTTGAGGAGTGGTAATTCCTGCCAATGCATTACAAGATATGGTCGGATTCACTCTAGGGTTGGTTCCTGGTGCATATGCTTTTATTTTGGTGTTTCTTGTTCCTTTTCTTCCTCCTCTTCATAATCTATGTAAAATAATTTCTTCTCAGCACACTTATGACCTTTAGTGTATTTGCTATCATAACTGTAACAAATCCATTTTTCTTTGTTTTCTTCCAATTTTTGTGGTGTCAACCTTGTAGGTTATGGAAGGCTAGGGGAAGAAACACTTCCATATTTATAGTTGTGAGTGGTAGGCTGCATTGTTGCCATAATTTTGCTTTCCATTTTTCTTGCCAACCTGAATTCCTTCTCCAATGAATTAGGTTCCTAAAGGAGAACCTCATGTTGGGTGTTATCCTTTAAATTACCTATGAACACATCAATTCTATGCTCCTCTGAAATATCTTTTACCCTTATATTCAATTTTTGGAATTACTCAATGTGCTCCACCATTGAACCCTTTTGTTTGAGATTTATCAATTGGCTAGAGAAGGTTTTTCTATTTGTATCCTCATAATGTGTTATCATTTCCTCCATAAAAATTGACAAACTGACAATTTGTTTACGAGAGCAAAGCCATTGATACCATAAAAATTAATTGGGTTCTAAATATAAAGTTGCAATGCGTACCTTTTGTATGTTTTGCACATTATGGAGATCAAAATATTGCTCCATTTGTAGTATCCATGGTACAATATCCTTGCCATAAAGCTTCCTCATATCAATATTTGGAACATGGTGGATCTTAAATCCAACATTAGATTCTATGGAATCATGATTAATGTTTCTTTTATTCTCATCATGAGTTTCCTCTGCTACCTTTTCTCCATTATGAAGCATTTCTTGAAGCAACTTTTCTAAACCTCCTTTGAAACCTTCCATGTCTTTTTTCAAATGTTCAATGTTTACTTCTAAATCATCCATCTTAGATTCCACGCCATAAATCTTAGCTTCCACACCATTCATCTAGCTTCCACATCAATCATCTTAGCTTCCACGCATTTCTTTAATCCATCCATCTTAGCTTCTGTTACTTTTTGTGAGAGTGAAATTTGTTTCACTTGGTCTCGTAATTTTGATATATCATGTTGCATTTCTTCCTCTTCTTCATGATCCATGGTAGACATTTCAGGTTGCTTACTAGGTGTTTCCATTTTATTTATTCGAGGCATCAAGTACTGATAAATATGCATCACTATGCCCTTTGAATTACTTCAAACTAATTATTCAAACCAAACTTACGCAAAATTTTAAAAAGACTAGACACTTTTTTTCACTTTGTAGCAGCTCAATATTGAATCTGTTGTATCTCTATAATTTCAGATATCCAAGGTATAAAATTATGCTTTATAGTATCCCTTTGAGTCCTCTTTCCAACCCTACAAGTCTGATCAATATTGGATTCTCCAAGAAAAAGATAGTGAAAATATCCCACGATGTCCTAATTATAGACGGATTCAGTAGAGTGAACTTGTATGAAGTTCCATGTGTCACTGTTTTGAACTTCAGACCTTGAAACAATACACAAAAAACTGAAACCTGTCCTCTTTCTGTAGCATTTTACGAAATTTCAATCTAATACTCAAAGAGAAAGTTATGACAATTGTCCCCAGGTAACCTGTTTGCGATATAATTCAAGAGCCTTCAAAAACCCTAAATTCCTTGGATCATATCTCCAAAAATATAGTGCAAAAATATTAGAAAAGCTGATCCGAGATTCATCAAGATTTTGTATCAAAAGGGTTTTAATTTAAGCTTCTGAAACGTCGTAGAAAAAAAGTTATAGCGAAAATTCCATGATGACCTATTTGAAGCAACGAAACCTTAGAATCCAAAGTTTTGATACCAAATGTTATGCAACCAGGTCACAAAAAAAAGAAGAAAAGATATATCAACGACTTCAAAATAAGCCTCTTTGAGGGGGAAGCCTCATTCACATTACACAAATGAATAATTCTTGGACGATACAAATGAAAAGGCCTCCTTTCTATATATAGGGCTCTAAGGGGTCCTAATACAATCAAAGCCTACATAACAATAATATTGTAGGGGCACAACAATAACAATAATGGGATTCTATGGGGCATAATAATAACAACATGGGGACTATATGGGCACAATAATACAATAAGGGGGTTGCACTAATAAGAATAAGGGGTTTCACTAGTAGTATAGGGACCTAACATTACCCCTCATATTGTATGAGAGGTAATCATGTGATTTTCATCACATGCTAGATATTTCAACATGAACTCCAATCTCTCAATCAGGCAATGTTCTAGCTCACACTTGATTGTGAGCACTTTAAATTGGTGATTCAAAACTTATATACCAAATATATTATTGCATTATGGCATTCCTTTCACAATGGATATGCCCACCTTTTATGATTTCTTGATGATGCTAGCATGGCTTTGCTGGTTTTTGCATAGAGATGATGATATTGTATGCATTATGGGAGCGCCTTGGTGCTATATTACTTATGATGATTAGATGATGAGACCTAATGCAATGGATAATATTATATATTTACTTTTTTCTCATGTCATATATTTGACATGACTATGGTGAACATTGGTGAAATATGATAATGGACCATAACACTCTAAATTGTTATTATTTTCCTTGTTTTACCATGGTGAATCATAGTTTCCTTTAGATAAGTGTTGTCACACTTGAGTTTAGCTGTACTAATAGAGACTTAGGAATGTGTATCATGTCCATCATCCCTGCATTTCCCCTTCACTCCATGCAAATTTATCATATTCCTACTCATGGTTGATTTATTATATGTCACAACAAGTTCTATACTTAGTATCCCCATGTAGAAAATGCTCATATCAACGTCTATAAGCTCAAGGTTGATGCAACCAAAGTAGAAAAACAAATTTTGATGCTTGAGCCATGCCACCTCGCAAAGGGTTGAATGCCTCAACTCCTATGCTTAACAATGAATACCTTAAAAAAGGGGATAGTGAAATAAAGAAAAATACAAGAAAATGGGTAGTAATAAAAAGGGATAAGGAATGGTAACTCAATGCTAAGAACACCCTCTCTTTAAAAGCATTCATGTGTATGGATATATTAAATAGACATTATTTGGATATGATAATCAATTCATGAAATTTCCCTCCCTTAACATCACATCTATCACATCACATACTCCTAACTTATTTTCGTAGGAAATATTTCATTTCTTAAGAGTTGTCACATGTAATATAAGTTGGTATTGTCCCCAACATAGTTAAACTTTATAAATGGTATATATTCAATGAGACATTGAGAAGTTAAAGGCCTACACTTGATTTTTATCCACCTAATGGCACATACATCAAAGCATGAATCATCATTGTGTTGTAATAGGATTAGTGTACCTAGCTTGAGATTTGTGTTCCTATAGTTGGAATTTTGTAACTACATCAAGATCCAAGACTAGCTTGGGCTTTATGACTACCTATAGAATTTTGAACCCTATATGGAGCATTGCAACTGCCTTAAGGAGTGTGACAACAATAATACACATCTTTTTGGGTACCACATGTCACATCATCACCAATTTCAGGAGTTGGTTCACTCATTTTTTATTGTTTTACTGATGTTGTTACATTTGGAACCACATGTGCCTCTTATTTAACTCACTTGGCACCTGTCTAGAGGATGTTGGAGCATTTTGAGGGAGTGACTCACCTTAGGGGATGTCTAGTTCACATGTGCGCGGATATTTAGATTTCGTGAAATAGTTGTGTCATTACCATGTCTATCTCGCTTTTGAGGAGGGTGTCCACTTTGTAAAAGCATATACTCTCTTATATTGTACAAGTGACATTAATCCACCATATTATATTATTGTTGACTAGATTATCTCTACTTTGTCGGAGGATAATATTATTATTAGCGAAGATATAGGGTTGTTAGATATCTAATTTTATTTTTTTATAGAGTTTGTTGATCTCTTCAAGCAAATAAGACACTTCCTCATTATAGAAGTGTTGGAAGCTTTGGAATAAAATGATTATGCTCTTATCTCTTGTCTAATGATTTTTGGAACAGATGATCAACCTTCTTGGAATGTAGAAAATATTTTTTGAGCATACTAATTAATTTTGATTGCAAGTTTCAATTGTAAAAGTAAACTTCGATGCCATAGAGGAATGGTATCATTACATTAAAGAGGTATGTTCTTAACATTTTGTTTCTTTAATTGAAGTGAAAGGATTATTGTCTTTGTTATAGCTCCAATACCACTTTTTTATAGCTTTGATACCACTTGTTATAGCTCTGATACCACTTTTTATAGATCTAACCCGAAAATATACGATAATAGAAATAAATCCAAGAATATTAAGATCGAAATAGATAGAAATGATTCTCTTTATTGATATCAAAACCCTTAAGGTAGGGCAACACCATACATTCACTCCTTAAGGAAGGAGAACACTCCACAAGTCATATGCTTGTTCATACAATAATCCTTGACAATATTCCTTGACACGGAGTCTCTAGCCTTTATATAGGCCTCATACATACAATACCATGGGTCATTACCATGGTTCCCTCATACCATCAAACTAATACCATGGGCCCATTACATTATTACTAACTACTTGTGGTCCCTTACATGATATGGGTTAAGCACCTTATTTATTACTATGGCCCATCCCATTATTACATTATTACCTTGGGTACCTCCCTTGGTACCCCATATTATCCCCCCTAGGTATATAACATTCCACCCCCCTTAGCATGTTTCGTTCCCGAAACATGGGAAGAACATAAATAATAAGATCTACTCAAAAGAGTAGTCCACTGGTACCACGCACGTGCATCTATCCATCCAAGAGAGAGGTGAACCCTCGGTCTCGCTGGTGCCTCGCTCACTTGAGATGGAAGTTGACCGTGGTAGCTCTTCTATGTTGATGTGTAGTAGGTGGATCTTCACTCCTCTCTATCTATCCTGTGGGGGTTGTTGTCCATGTGGCTAATTGGTTTCCATCTTGATGGTTGCCTTGCGGGGTGATGTGGGTGATGATATGTTGAATTTTTAACCGATGATGGATTTTTCTTTAATTCACCCCTTAAGGGAGCCTGACTGTTATCTGATGCATGTTGTGGCGCCCGTTGTGGCGTATTATCTTTCAATATTACTTCAACCATTGAGCCCTCCTCTAATGCATCAGCACCTGTAACCTTTTCTACTTCAGCCTCTGTTTGTGTTTGATTGTCTATCATCACTAGCTCATCATCTAATACGTCCGACCCTGGAACATCTTCTGCTTTGGCCTCCTTGGACTCTACCTGTTTATTAATGGAAATATCCTGTAATGTAATTTTCTTCTTTTTATACCAGAGCTTCAGGAATTTCCTCTGTACATTAATATTGATAGTACCCACTGATTCCATCGAAGGGTATCCCAAAACAACATCCATGTTATCCATATCTGAAGCATAAAAATCACCATGCAACACATACTTATCTATAGAAATCTTCAAATCCTTGTACACTTGAACATCCTCATCATCCACTTGTGTGTTTTCAATGTGTTTTGCTGGAATTTGCAATTTTTTTGCCAAGTTGACATTTATGAGATTTTGCTTGCAACTCGGATTTATAAACACAATGACTTTCTCCTTCTGAATCAGTCCATGAACCTGCAATAAGGAGATACCAGTAGAAAATAACACATGTTTCTCATTATCTTGTTTTCTAGCATGAGACCAACTGTCTAAAAGGAATTTTTCAAATGCTTCATCAGGTAGGTTGTAACACTTCGTTTTGTTAAGTAATCCCCACCATGTGGCCGCCTCATCTCTAAATTGCTCCACTACCCATCATTTCCAATAGTTGTTCCATAACCACTTCTGTTTTTTATGTATTCTTCAATAGTAGGACCATTATCTTTTCCTATAAAATATAGAACCTTGCTAGAAGCCATGGAGAGGGTTTTGAAAAAATTCACTTACTTGGCGAAAATTTGAAATTGTCACAATTCTGTCAATATTGCTCAGAATCCCTACTATGACCTATTTTCAGAAAATGGAACAATCATTCTGCATCTGCCCATGTGATAGAAATCCTAATCTAGGCACTAGAATTTCAGATCTGTGCTGCAACTCTCCCGCCGTCACCAAAATTTCTGCAAAAAGAGTTGATTTTAAATCACCGATATCTCCCTCATCCAGACTCTGATTCGACCGATTTTTATTTTTTTTGAAATCAGATATTTTTTCACATAGAATCTAGATCTACAATTAGATTTTGCATATCTTGCACTAGGATGTCCAGATCTGCGCCGCAAACTCACTGTCCTAAAAAATTGTCTGCAACCCCACTGATTTTTAGATCAACGATATCTCCTTCATCCAGACTCCGATTCAACCAATTTTTTTTTTGAAATTGGCTATTTTTTCACAAAGAATCCAATTCTGCAATTAGATTTTTCAAATCTTGCACAAAAATGTACAAGTCTGATCTGCAACTCGCCGCCCCAGAAATCCTGCAAAAAATTAAAAAAAAAAATTCCACTTTTTTGCCCAAGAAAGAGCTCTGATACCATTTTTTATAGCTCTGATACCACTTGTTATAGCTTTGATACCACTTGTTATAAATCTAACCTGAAAATATACGATAATAGAAATAAATCTAAGAATATTAAGATCTAAATAGATAGAAATGATTCTCTTTATTGATATCAAAACCCTTAAGGTAGGGAAACACCATACATTCACTCCTTAAGGAAGGAGAACACTCCACACATCATATGCTTGTTCATACAATAATCCTTGACAATATTCCTTGACAGGAGTCTCTAGCCTCTATATAGGCCTCATACATACAATACCATGGGTCATTACCATGGTTCCCTCATACCATCAAACTAATACGATGGGCCCATTACATTATTACTAACTACTTGTGGTCCCTTACATGATATGGGCTAACCACCTTATTTATTACTATGGCTCATCCCATTATTACATTATTACCTTGGGTACCTCCCTTGGTACCCCATATTATCCCCCCTAGGTATATAACAGTCTTATTATCCTTTGTGAACAAAAACAACATTCAATTAATTAAGAACACTCCCTAATTGACTTGGAGGTGGTATTGTTCTTTAAGGCCCCTTCATTTGTAGTAATTTCCTTTATAAATCTACAAAATATAAGGTCTTGTTTTGACATCCCTATTTCTCCTCTATATTATTTTAATAACCTCCATACCATGTTAGGGTTTCATCTTGACCCCTTCATGCAACCATATCAACACATTTGTTTCCTTCCCTTCTCAACCAGCCAAAAAACCCTAAAATTCATCACTTTTTACCTTTATTTTGTTTCAATTATCCATTTGAGAGATTATAGTAGACAAATACAATTAAATGGATTGAATTTACAGCCATTTACTTCCAAACAACCATATCTTAAGTTTGGCTCTCCCTTCCCAAGTAAATCATTGAAATTACCCTTGCAACTTTAGATCATTTTGCTTGATTTGGCTCATGATTAAGTGCTTGTTTGAATAGAGCACTCAATTTTAATTTAGATCTAAATATTTCCTTTAAAAACTCATAAAATTCATATTATGAATCATTTTAATTGATGAAAAGGAAAACTAACCATTGTTTTCATCAAAAATACCTAATTAATTTCCATCTTTTGTATTTTTCTTTACTAGTTTCATATCTTTAAAATAAACCTTCATTTTTTGTTCTAGCTTTAGAATCTTCATTTAGAAATATCACTAATACAAATATAGACTTAGATTTGTAAATTCTAGGCTTAAACCCCTAGACATATTTGACTATTTTATTCAAATTTCCTCTTGTTTTGCCTCTTGATAAAGTGAATTTGATAACGTGATGTAAATCTAGAATTTATCTTGAATTAACACATTAAATCATGTTTATATATCATTTTTCATGTTTCATAAGAAAATCCACTTTCTTCTAAGCTAATATATAGATTGATTTGCTAATTGAAAGGCCTAACTTGTTATTCTTGCACCTTGAAAAGAAGATTGTTCATAAGTCTCTTCTAATCTCAAATTTCTACAATAAATACTTCATAAACATATATCATTAAAGAAAATATGTTAAGTTTCATCGCATAACCCTAAGTTTTCTTGCATTAATTTAACCTTGTGTTATGTTGATCATTAAATCTTAAGGCTGATTGGAAATCTAACTTAAGTTGTGAATCTTTGCTAAAATTGGAAACTAGGGCCAAACTCCATGTGGGTCATCTTATTTATGGCAGCTGATATTTTTCTTGGATTCCTCTTGTCGAGAGGTAGGATTTATCTAACAATCATCCGATTCTGACATATATTTATGGAGATATGAATTTATTTGTATTTCCTGACAATTTTTCAAGGTCGACCAGCAAGCTAAAGTGTGTGGCACACCCCCAACTTGTCCTCCACGATTCATATAAAAGGAGGAGACCTTGTTGCATTATTCTACTCATTTCACCACACATCTTCTCTATCTCCTATGCATGAGAAGAGTCTCTCTCTCACACGTGTGGCTGAAGAAGGAGGACACAGATCAAGTTTAGGGTAGTGTTTACTTAGGGTTGAATGTGAAGGACACAGATATGTTTTATGCATGTGTTAACCAGCATAGTGGAAGGTTTGAATGCATGTTTGGGTTGGGCATCCTCTCCTAGACTAGATGCATTGCTGGGAAGTCAAACGTTGGCCTGTTTGACCATGAATTTGACCAGGGTTGACTGGTTAGGGATGACCATAGGGCTGTAGTGCATTGACTACTGTTTGACCACATTGTGTGCATAGGTTTGGGCTGGTTACTATTGTTGTTGGAGGCCAAGTTCTCCTAGGTTGTCTTGAGGTCAAATTGGAGTTGTTTTCACTAGCTTTGACTTTGTTGGTTGCTGTTGTATTACTGCTGATATAAAATTTCAGATTTGTGATATTGTACTATCTCTCTCCCTCTGCTGAATTATTGAAGAATATAGAAGAATTGATCAAAGGGTTTCCCCGCATTGGGGTTTGTCCCTGGCTAGCCGCCACATGTTGTGTTTCTTGTCTTCTATCGATTTATTTATGTTCTATAAACATTTTCCTTTATGTTAATGTGATTTCTAAACTGTGAATTGACATTGGGCTAATAGAAGAAATTGAAGTAAATTTCTCTAAGCATAGAACATACCATAATTTAACATGGTGTCAGAGATGAGGCGAAGACAAAGCCCAAGAAAGAGCAAGAGCAAGAGAAATCATCGAAAACTGTTGGAGAAAGTCAAAAGAATTCATGGGTTCCTCATCATACTTCCCCGAAGAAGACAAGCTCCATGAGAAGTCTGAGTATCACGGATGGAAGATGTCTCTTAATCTGACATTGGAAGAGAAGGAAGTGTTGGACTATGTGAAAGGCAGAATTACAGAGCCTCCATCAAATGAACCAGTTGTTATAAGGAACAAGTACACTAACGGTGAAGTCAAAGCGAAGTATATCATCCGGGACTCTGTTGACAAGCGTCTGGTGGCCTATGTTTCCGATTTGAACACCTCCAAGGAGATCTATGATAGACTTGTAAGCTTGTTTAAAGTTGGTGATGCAAATCAAGTTTTGTTCCTCATGAATAAGATGAAGGATATTAAGAAGGGAAAATACGAGGATATTCAATCCTACTTCTTAAGGATCACTGAGATCAAGAATGATCTTCTATCAATAGGAGAAGTCATTGTTGATAGGGAACTGACTATCACTACACTTGGAGGGCTCCCATCCGAATGGTATGTATTTAGAACCACTCTTCTCAACAATGATCAAATTTCGAGATTTGAGGAAGTGATGGCGAGATGCATTCAAGAAGAGACAAGGATGGTAGAGCAAGAAATTTCTTCATTCAAAGGAAACCCCGCTTCTTTCTCTTCTCATCCTAGAAGGAGAAATAATGCTGGGTCTAAATTCAAAGGAAAGGCCATATCGAAGGGTGGAAGAAACGGAAGATGCTTCTATTGGAATAAATTTGGCCACTCTATGAGGGAGTGTCCAAATAGGAAGGACACATCTCATGACGATGATCAAAATCACTCCCAGGGGAACTCCAACCACAATCAAAGGAATGGCAAGTTCAATGGCAAAGGAAAGAGGAATGTTGTAAATCAAGGAAGTGGTCAACCCTCCAAGAAAGCAAGGAACTCCAGGTATGAATCACATGTTGTTAATAATAAGAAAGATGAATATTATCTGATATCGTCCCTCTCCACTACCTCTCCTCCAGACTGGTTGGGAAATTGGCTTATTGATAGTAGTTCCTCTAGGCACTTCACTGATTACAAGGAAGCTCTCTCTAATCTGATAGAGAAGGAGACAAACTTGGAGATTATTCTTGGCGAGAATTCCACCTATCTTGTAAAGGTTGTATGGAATGTTACTCTTCAATTAAATCAGGGTAACATAATTCATTTGCAAGAAGTCCTATATGTACCTGATCTCAAGAAGAACCTGGTGTCCATTTTGGCAATGGAAGATAAAGGCTACAAGGTGGCCTTCATCTATGGCAAGGTACGTGTGTGTGAAAAAGAATTTTAAAGATGCTTTCAGTCTTGGGTTTCGAGTTCTCTTTATATCAATTTGGAGGAAGTCTGTTGGAAGCCGTGTCTTGCAACACAACTCTTCAATCTGAACTATGGCACTGGAGGTTTTCCCACCTTCAATATAAGGCTCTACCCGATGTGAGATAGGTGGTGATTGAGATGTATGAGTTTAAAGTAGATCAAGAAGGTGTATGTCCGGGGTGTGCTGAAGGAAAACTCAAAATGGGACCATTCCCCTCAAGCCATAGCAAGACCTCTAACATTTTGCAGTTGGTTCACTCTGACATATCTAGTATTATGCCTGTGAACTCTTTGTGAGGATATTTATATTATCTCACTTTTACAAATGATTATTCTTGCAAGACTTGGATATACTTCTTGAAAAAGAAGGATGAAGTGCTCTCCTGGTTCTGTCACTTCAAATCCTTGATTGAGAATCAAATCATGAAGAGGATTAAGGACTGATAATGGGACTAAGTATGAATCTAATGAGTTCCATGACTGTTGCACAGTAATTTGTCACTTCCTTCACCCCAGTCCTTCTACTGTGTCATGTGTCCCGGTGAAACATGCTCATACTAAACAAATGCTCTCTTATGTTGCCAAGTGACCCACTTTTCCTAAGTTTTATGCCTCATCGCGATAATGGACTTAATATACGCGATGAATAGCAATTGTAAATAGTCTAGCCACACTTCCAGTGTGGAAGTACATAGGTTTCCTACGAAAATCTGATTTCATGCTTCGGCGTGAGGCTACCTGCTATATTTAGCGACGATTTGACTGGCTACATTGCCTACTAGCGATGTCAGTGCTAAAGCTTAATTATAAACTCGTGATGATCCAGATTGGGCGAATTCATTCCAACAGTCGGCCTTCTGGATGTCTCCAGACCTGTTTGTTGGCATAGTTTGTGTCACCCTTCCTTCTCTGGTATGGCAGCTCCGTCATTTGTGCTACCTTCCTTGGGGATAAGCTCTCTCTTCCACCTTTCATGGAGACTCCTTCTCCTATTTAAACACTCACCATTGCTATGATCAGCTAGTTGGTAAATTCTTGGACTGATTAGTGCTATTAGTGCTTTTGAGTTTGATAGATAGCTAGTGTGGGTGTGACAAGTGTGGGATTTTTGATAGCTTGTGGAAGGTTGTGAAGTACCCTTAACTTTGTGCTAAAACTTATGAGTGAGAGAGAAACTTTGTATGTTGGGAGATCCATTTTCAAAGAGTGAATGCTTGAGAAATACACTGGTTGGACCCTCTGAGAAGGCTTGCAACATCAAGACTTTGGTTCTAAGCTTGCTCTTATTTCATTATTAATACAATCAATGATGTTTTCCTATGTCTTATATGTAGTTTACTTGATATCTCATGACTTCCTGACTTTGTGAGTAAATAGATCATTGTTGTTTTCCGGTTACATGCTTTGTTGTATTTCCTTTTCATTGTTTCAGGTTGATCACTCATTGAGGAGAAGGAAGTGAAAGCTAGAGCAGTGCAATGAAACTCCATCAACCACCGGTTGAGGTAGGCCTCCAACTATGACTGTTTAAAGAAATCTATTGTTGATCTGTCCTTGCTGTGACTAGACCCACTCTAGGGCTAGAGGGGTTGCCTCTGTCCGCAGAGGGAACACTTTCCTACATCACAATGACTTTTGCAAGGAACCTAGAATTAAGAGGGAGACCACAACACCATACAGTCCTGACCAGAATGGTGTGGTAGAAAGGAAGAACCATACAATTTTGGAAGCAGTTCGTTCCATGCTCCATGATCGAAGGCTTCCGAAGTTTCTATGGGTTGAAGTTGTGAATACCGCCATATATGTTCAAAACCAATGCCCTCATCAAGAATTGGATTCCAAGACTCCTGAAGAGATGTTCAGTAGTTAGAAACCTGATGTCTCTCATTTTAGAATTTTTGGAAGTCCCGTATATTTTCATGTGTCTAAAGAGTAAAGAAACAAATTGGGTGCATCTGGAAAGAATGGAATCTTCGTGGGCTATAGAGAAACTTCTAAGGGCTATATAATCTATGTGGTTGGTCAAAGGGAAGTCGAGATAATTCATGATGTCACCTTTGATGAAGATATGGCTCTTAGCAAGGTTGACAATCTTCCTATTCTGAGAAAAGATAAAGAAGTCGACACCAAGAAGCCAGATGAAAAGGAAGATGAGACGATGCCCGATGTGGAAGAACCTATGGATCCTATTAATACCCCTTTGCAAAATCCTTCCTCTTCTAGGAAGAGGACATCATGGATTAAGGGGACACTTGATGATGCCAAAGGACATATTTCTCCCAAAGGGACTTTCCGTGAAAGTAAGAAGCCGACCAGGTATCAGGGATACTTGACCATTATGAGAAACATTATTCAAAATGAGCCTTCATTGTTCGAAGAAGCCATGAATAATCAAGTATGGAAGGATGCTATGAATGAGGAATACGAGTCCATCATGAAGAACGATGTCTGGGATGTGGTCCCCATACCCCAAGACAAAACAATTGTCACCTAAAATTGGCTTTATAAAATAAAGCATGGAGATGATGGGAGTGCTGAAGAGTATAAGGCTCGCTTTGTTTCTCTTAGCTTCTCTTAAAAGGAAGGTACAGATTATGATGATATATTTTCACCTATCGCCCAATACACCACCATCCACTCGATCATAACCCTTACTGCTTCGCAACGGTGGAACCTACATCAGATGGATGTCAAAATCACCTTCTTGCATGGTTCGATTAAATAGGAAGTCTATGTGGAACAACCCGAGGGGTTTGAGATTCATAATCAGGGTTCTCATGTATGAAGGTTTAGAAAATCCCTATATGGTCTGAAGCAAGCATCCCGAGCTTGGTATGAGGGTATCTATAGCTACTTGATGAAGCTGGGATTCACTAAAAGCTGGGATTCACTAGGAATGAAGTCGATCCAAACCTTTACTTTAAGGTTGAGGATGATAAGCCTCTCATACAGGTGTAGACCCTCTCATTCACAAATGTAAGAGTGATTTGGCTTCTGAATTTGAGATGAAGGACCTAGGACATATGCATTATTTCCTAGGGCTGGAATTCTAGCAGAAGCCAGGGGAGATTTTCCTATCTCAAGGAAAATACGTGGTGAAGATATTGGAGAGATTTGGTATGGTGCACTTCAAGCCCATGACTAAGCCGACAAAGCTTAACTTCAAGAAGTTATGTGGTAGTGTTGTCAAACCTGCTTTGGAAAATGATACTTTGTATCGTCAACTCATAGGAGAATTAATGTTCTTGGTGAACTTCCATCTGAATATATGTTTTGCAGTCAACACACTAAGCCAATATATGGTTGATCCTCATCACCCACATTGGATTGGTGCCAAGAATCCTCTAAGATATCTTTGGGCCACAATCACTTATGGGTTGAGATACACTGTCGAAGATGTGAGGCTACATGGATATTCTGATGCTAATTGGGCAAGCATTGTGGTGGACCGAAAGAGCATTTATGGGTGTTGTTTCTCCTTTGGTTCTTCCTCAATCTCTTGGATGAGCAGGAAGCAGAAGTCAGTGGCTTTGAAAACTGCTGAGGAAAAGTACATTGCTGTGAGTATGGCCTTCTGTGAGGCTGTCTAGTTGAGGAAGCTCTTCAGTGAGCTGTTGGGACATACATTGGATAATACCATGATCCTTTGCAACAACCAGAGTGGGATTCATTTATCTAAGAATTGTTAGGATATTCCGACACATAGGATATAGTTAAGTTCAACTTGGTCTAGTATAGAGTTAGGTTAGAGTTAGGTAAAGTGTGTTTCTTTACCGTTGTACATTTTGTAACTTACAATCTGACGGTCACGATATGTAGTGATCCGACGGTTCACTCTCACCTCGGTATTACCGACACTTGATCCGTGGCTTGACACCCGATTGGTCCATGAGTTCTATTTAAAGCGCATGGAGGGTCATTGTTCGGGTAATCCGTGCATGAGAGAAGCTTATGTAAATTTTCATTCTTTGATTAATAAATTGCCTGTAGTACCCACGTTGGGACAGGCCGTGGACTGTTTCCCTCCTTGCACTCTGAGGGTTTTAACCACGTCAAAAATACTGGTGTATTGATTTGAGATCTGGTTGTGAGCGGTGTCCTTTTGGTATTCTTTCTGTGGAACTTACCCTGTAAATTCCTACATGGTATCAGAGCTATTTGAGGGCCGCGTCCGTTGGTGATCCAAATCTGAAGCCGGTAGAACTGCATGCGGCTGTCGTTTCCTAGATCTGCTGTTTCTGACTGCTTTCGGGCCGAGAGGACTGCTCTGTTGCATTCGGAGCATCTGTTCCAGTGAGGAACCCCTTTCGTTTCATGCGAAAAGGTTTCCGGTAGCCCTAGCTGCGTCATTTTTCAGATCGGGAGGTATACAGTGTTTCTTTTGCAGTTTACTGTTATTTTCTCTCTGCTTATTTTGGTCTTGGTTTATTTAGCCTTTTTTTTTTAACCCGATCTATAACTTTCATTTCTGCGTATGCTCTTTGCCCTGCGACTCTGTGCGATCTGGGCAAATCAGAAACAGAAAGGAAGGATTTTTCTCATGCGTATGCTCTTTTCCCTGCACCTTAGTGTGATCTCGGAAAATCAGAAACATTGAGAAAAATATTTAGTTTTTCGGCTAAAGCTAACTTTGAGATTTTTTTTTAAAATTTCTAGTTTTTTGGCTAAAGCTAACTTCGAGCCGCAAGGTTCATTTTTCTTTGCATATTCGTGTTGGGTTTTGTGTTTTGTGTTTTGTAGGGAAAAAGAGCTTTCTCAAGGCAAGCACGCAAACCAAGGCCCCCCCCCCTCTCTCTCTCTCTCTCTCTCTCTCTCTCTCAAATTTTTTGTATAGATCAATTGGTTCAAAGCTATTTTAAGAGAGTAGAGGTCTTGGGTTCAAGTCTCCATTTTGTGGGGGCGGATTTTTTCATTCCCGCACATTCGCGCACTTTGCCGGCAACGTCAACAATTTTATTTTATTTTTTTCAAAAAGCCATAACTTCTTCATCCGGAAGCCTTTTTCAGAGCCGTTTTTTTTAAAACCGCCTATTTTTTCGAGATCTATCCGTTGGAACACTTACTTTCAGCATCTTCAGCTTCAGTTTTTTTTAAATGGAAAGTCCATGCCAAGTCATTCTTGACAGCACTAACTACTTCCAATGGGTAGAATACATGGAAGATTTACTTAGAAGTAAAGGTCTCTTCAGAATAGCCACAAACCAAGAGAAGAAACCAAAAGATGAAGACAAGGCGGCAAAATGGGAAAATAGACAAGATCAAGCACGTGGTTTGATAGGGATGTCTATTTCTCCTGATCTTAGATTCCACATTGCAGGACTTGAGACTCCTCATGAAGCATTAGAAAAACTTGCTAAAGTTTTTGGGATTAAAAATGAAATTAGAGCCCATCAACTTGAAAATGAGCTGCTTACTTTGGATCCTAATAATTTTTCTTGCATTGAAGATTTCTTGTCCAAATTCAAGACCCTTAGATATCTCTTGGAAGGTGTTAAAGTTAAGAAAGAAGATGGTAACCTTATTTATTCCATCCTTACTAAGTTGGGACCAGCCTACTCTGTATTTGTTTCCACTTTCCATTCTACAAGGGAAGCTTTCATTTGTCAAGGACAAGACTACAAGGCCCCTTCCTTTGACTCCTTTTGTGATTCCTTAATAAGAGAACAAGAAAAACTCTTACACCTTGGTCTTCTTAATCTTGGAAACTCTTCCACGAAAGCGTTAGCCGCCCAGCAGCAACCAAATTCAAAGAATCCTAAGAAGTCATATCCTCAAAAGAATGGTCCTAAACCATCTCAGCCTCAAAATGATAAGACCAATAAAAACAAATGGAAGAAGACTCATAGACATTGTAACTTTTGTAATCGAGATGGCCACTTAGAATCTAAATGCTTTAAGAAGATGGAAGCCTTGGAAGCCGCAATGAAGAAACATAACATCCATGTGGAGCCTACTTCAACTTCAACTTCCGGAATGGCACTTTTTGCATCTCATTGTCAATCATCTCAATCTGGTTATGCATTAAATGTATCTTCTTCTTCTTCTTCTCATTCTCATGAGTGGCTCATTGATTCTGGAGCCTCTTGTCACATGGCCAAAAACCAAGCCATGTTTTCTTCTTTAAATGATTGTAACACCAAAAATATATATATTGGTGATGATAGATCTCTTAATGTTGTAGGGACTGGAACTGTTCATCTAGACAATGGTCAGTTTAATGATGTATTATGTGTTCCAACCTTATCCTGCAACCTTCTATCTGTCTATCAGATAACTCACTCAGGTGAAGGTAAAATTGTTGAATTTTCACCTCATGATGTTGTAATCAAGGATCTAAAAGATCCTAAACAGATTCTAGCTACTGGTCTTGCTGATGATTCCAAAAGGTTGTATAAGTTTCACAACTTTGGGTCATCCAATCTTCCCTCAGTATTTGTTGCTCATAATGATGAAGTGAGCAAACTTTGGCATGAGCGATTTGGTCACTTAAACTATCGCTCCCTTCAGCATCTATGTAAAGAAAATATGGTGACAGGTCTTCCTATGGTATCTTGCAGAGATGGTGTTTGTTCCGGATGTGTACTCGGAAAACATCATCGGGACAGTTTTGACAAACGTGCCTCTTGGCACGCCTCAGCCCCTTTACAGCTTGTGCACAGTGATTTATGTGGTCCTCTTCCTGTTGCTTCATTCTCTGGCTGCAAGTACTTCTTAACTTTCATTGATGATTTCTCCAGACGCACTTGGGTATACTTCTTAAAACTCAAGAGCGAAGTATTTAACACTTTTTTGGCCTTCAAAGCCTTTGTTGAAAAACAATCTGGACATCAAATTCTTAAGCTAAGAACTGATAATGGTGGAGAATATGTTAAAAACACATTCATCAACTTTTGCACTGAAAATGGAATTCAAATGCAACATACTGTTCCATACACTCCACAACAAAATGGTGTAGCTGAAAGGAAAAATCGCACCTTAAAGGAAATGGCTAATTGTATGCTGCAATCTAAAGGACTCAGTCTTAGTTTTTGGGCCGAAGCAATTAATTGTGCAAATTATATAATCAATCGCACTCCTACTAAGGTTCTAGAGAATATCACTCCAGAAGAAGCTTGGAGTTCCATTAAACCAGATGTAAGTCACTTTCGTGTGTTTGGAAGTGAAGCATGGGCCCATATTCCAGATGAAAAGCATAAAGCTTTAGAACCTAAGAGTGAGAAATGTACTTTTGTTGGATATTCTGAAGATGTAAAAGGTTATAGACTTATTCCATTTAAGTCCAAAAATGTTATCATTAGAAGAGATGTAAAATTTGATGAAAATAAATCGGCCTGCGAGCCTAGTCCGGCGGATGTGCCACCTCTACCTATCTCTTCTACTTTTGAAAACCTTTCTTCTTTAGATGATGAAAGCGAGGATGATAATCCTCCCCCACCAAGGATAATTTTAGGGGCGAATGTTCGCCCTTTGGCGAAATTAAGGGGTTTTAAATTTTTAGTGGGCAAATATTTTGTATCATAGTACATTTTTACAAATCACCTCAAATAGCCCACCTTATTTTAAGGGAGAGGATAAAAAAGGTAAATTTAGCCCTTGCAATTAGGACTTACAACCTTCCATTTGCCCATTTTCAAGAATAGGTTTTATTTAAGTGAATCCATTCGCCCATTTTCAAGAATAGGTTTTATTTAAGTGAATCCTATGGACCAAATACCATATTTATAAAAGAGGTATGGTAAATTAATAAAAATATAAATAAATGAGAGGTATGGTAAATAAATAAAACATTTTTATATTTACTCCATAAGTCACCTTATATACATGTAAGGGTGTAAACAAATAAAAATATAAGTAAAGTGGAGGTATGGTAAATAAATAAAACGTATTTTTATACTTACTCAAAAGGTATGGTAAATAAATAAAAATATAGATAAACTACACGTATCGTAAATAAATAAAACCTCTTTTTATATTTAGTCCATAACCCTCGTTCTATTTATGAAGGCTCAAGAAAGAGGTTTTATTTAAGTGAATCCTATGGGCCAAATACCATATTTGTAAAAGAGGTATGGTAAATTAATAAAAATATAAATAAACGAGAGGTATGGTAAACAAATAAAACATTTTTTTATATTTACTCCACAAGTCACCTTATATTTAGGAACACCAAAATGGCACATGGTATTGACCCATGGTATTCACCTGGAATGTAGCCTATTTAAATGGGGGAATTAAACCAGCATGTAGCCTATGCTAAGATTCACTAGGACTTTACAAAGTTTTATTATTTAGCGAAAGACTCGCCAAGATCTTACAAGATTTTATAATTGAGTAAAATATTCTAATAAAAATAAAAATGGCACATGGTATTGACCCATGGTATTCACCAAAATGGCACATGGTATTGACCCATGGTATTCACCAAAATGGCACATGGTATTGACCCATGGTATTCACCTGGAATGTAGCCTATTTAAATGGGGGAATTAAACCAGCATGTAGCCTATGCTAAGATTCAATAGGACTTTACAAAGTTTTGTTATTTAGTGAAAGACTCGCCAAGATCTTACAAGATTTTATAATTGAGTAAAATATTCGCCATGCCTGGTGAGAGATTCACCAAAAAATTATATATACATATTATATTATTGATAAAATCGCCTTCCATTTTTCCTATATACCATGGAGATTCGCCCATTTATTATATTTATAAATTTAGGGGGGGTTCTTAAAATTTTCCCTGTCCCCCACCTTCTTAGGATCCTCAACTTCCAAGATGGGTCCGTGCTACTCGGGATGCAGCAGGTGATCTTGCCGGTGATCCTACAGATCAGCGACGCACACGTTCTCAGTTTGAAAGAGCCTCTTCTTTACTGGCTCAAGCTCCAGTAAATCATGATCCTGACACTTTTGCAGAAGCTTCAGGCCATCCACATTGGGAAGCAGCTATGAATGAAGAATATCATTCATTAATGACAAATGATACATGGGATCTTGTTCCTCTACCAAAGGGACGCAAACTTGTTAGATGTAAATGGGTTTACAGAACCAAGTATGGACCAGATGGGAAAGTTGATAAACATAAAGCTCGTCTCGTTGCTAAGTGCTTTTCACAGGTTGAAGGCATTGACTACACTGAAACCTTCTCCCCTGTTGCCAAAATGAACTCTATCCGCCTTGTTCTTTCCCTTGCTGCCTCTTTAAAATGGGAAGTCCATCAGATGGATGTTAAATATGCCTTCTTGCATGGGGACTTGCAGGAAGAAATCTATATGGAACAACCCATTGGCTTCATACAAACAGACTCCAGCCTTGTTTGTCGACTTAAGAAATCCCTTTATGGCCTCAAGCAAGCTCCTCGGGCTTGGTATGCCAAAATGGATAACTTTCTTTTAGAATCTGGCTTTTCTAGGTGTCATTCTGACAATACTGTCTACACCAAGAAAGTGGGCAACTCTCTTATCATCCTTGTTCTTTATGTTGATGATCTTATTCTTACCGGTAGTGATCCCAACCTTATAAACCATGTGAAGTCCATCCTTAAAAAGAAATTTGAAATGACAGACTTAGGACATTTACACTATTTTCTCGGTCTTCAAGTCTTGCAATCCCAAGAGGGTATTTTCCTTTCCCAGTCCAAGTATGCTTGTGATATTCTTCGTCATTTTCACATGGAAGACTGTAAGCCAGCCCCTTCTCCCTTTCAGTCTAGAATCAAACTTTCAGTCTCTTGTACTTCTCCTGAATTTGATGCTACCTTATACCGTCAACTTGTCGGAAAACTCTTGTATTTAACCCATACTCGTCCTGATCTTTCCTTTGTTGTTGGCCTTGTTGCTCGTTTTATGCAAAACCCCCGTGAAAGTCATTGGAAAGCAGCTAAAAGAATACTTCGTTATGTTCGAGGTACAGTACAGTTTGGGATTCATTACAGTGCCAAAGCAGCTCCTCTGTTAGTTGGTTTCACTGATTCTGATTGGACTGGTGACCCTGATGATCGGAAGTCTACTGCCGGTTATGTCTTCACTCTTGGTTCAGGACCTATTACATGGGCTTGTAAGAAACAGGCTGCCATTTCTCTTTCGTCAGCAGAAGCAGAGTATCGTGGTGCCGTGGAAGCTAGTAAGGAAGCCTTGTGGCTTCGTCAGATACTATCAGAGTTTGGCTTTGAGCAGCAGCATCCAACCACACTTTGGTGTGATAATCAAAGTGCCATTCAGCTATGCAAAGATCCAGTCCAGCATCAGCGCAGCAAACATATTGAACTACACATGCACTTCATCAGAAAGCTCATTCATGACCATGTTCTTGAAGTGAAATATTGTCCAACAGATGATCAGGTTGCAGACATCTTCACAAAGGCTCTCACAGAGGCGAAGTTCACTAAACTTCGATATATGCTTGGAGTTCAGGAAGTTGTCACTAAGGGGGGATAGGCTCTAGTGCCTCCTTCCTTCTCCTATTGTGTCATATTTGTAAATCCTTCAATCCTATCCCAAGTTGTTCTTAAGGGGGGATGTTAGGATATTCCGACACATAGGATATAGTTAAGTTCAACTTGGTCTAGTATAGAGTTAGGTTAGAGTTAGGTAAAGTGTGTTTCTTTACTGTTGTACATTTTGTAACTTACAATCCGACGGTCACGATATGTAGTGATCTGACGGTTCACTCTCACCTCGGTATTACCGACACTTGATCCGTGGCTTGACACCCGATTGGTCCATGAGTTCTATTTAAAGCGCATGGAGGGTCATTGTTTGGGTAATCCGTGCATGATAGAAGCTTATGTAAATTTTCATTCTTTGATTAATAAATTGCCTGTAGTACCCACGTTGGGACAGGCCGTGGACTGTTTCCCTCCTTGCACTCTGAGGGTTTTAACCACGTCAAAAATACTGGTGTATTGATTTGAGATCTGGTTGTGAGCGGTGTCCTTTTGGTATTCTTTCTGTGGAACTTACCCTGTAAATTCCTACAAGAATCTCGTATTTCATGATCGCTCCAAGCACATCAATATCAGGTACCACTTTATCTGGGATATGGTACAATGAGGAGCAATAAGGCTCCATTATATCGGTACAGATGAGCAGGTCATCGACATTCTGATGAAGCCCCTGGTAAAGGTCAAATTCTTTACTTTTCGAGAATGACTAGGAGTTGTTGAGAGACCCTCTTATGAGGGTCATGTATGAGGTAGACATTGAGATTTTGGAGTTCCGAGGAGCTTTGGGTACTTCTTGGAGTGACGAGTGACCATAGGGCGACTCACCCCCCCCCCAAGTGGTGCATTGTGTATAGGGTGAATGGTTCAGCCTTCCCCTGTGATACCCCATGGCGACTTGTAGGTAGGATGAGTGGTTCATCCTTCTCCTACCAAGGCATCCTACCCATGCATTCTGGGACTTATGGGAAGTACCTCTCATTTGTCCAATGAGTAGGGAAATCAGGATAGGGACCATAGTAGTACCGATGGACGCATCGTGTATCTACCATACTCCCTATTCTAGGATGACATTGATCTGGGATCAATTGGAACTAACTACAGGTCAATGAGAGTGGTATAACTCACTCTCTTTTGGAACTAATCTAGGATCAGTAAGAGTGGTGTGACACACTCTCTGGGACTAACTTCGGGTCAGTAAGAGTTCTATTGATCACTCTCTTTTATCTGGGACTAACTTCAGGTTAGTAGAGGATGGTATGATACATCCTCGATCATTTCTTCTTCTTCATAGTTCAGCAGAGCAGAGAAGAGCGGAGTCAAGTAGTGCAGGGAAGTGAATTTGATGGCAAATATAGTACCGATAGACAAATGGATTAGCAGATGGAGTTATCCCTAGTTGAGAGGGAGTGTTAAAATTGGCAATTAGGACCAAACTCCATGTGGGTCATCTTATTTATGGAAGCTGATATTTTTATAGGATTCCTCTCATCGAGAGGTGTAGGTTTGATATAACGATAATCCGATTCTGACATGTATTGATGGAGATATGAATTTATTTGTATTTCTTGACAATTTGTCAAGGTCGACCAACAAGCTAAAGTGTGTGGCACACCCCCAGCTTGTCCTCCACGATTCATATAATAGGAGGAGACCTTGTGGCATTATTCCACTCATCTCACCACATATCTTCTCTCTCTTCTACGCATTAGAAGAGTCTCTCTCTCACACATGTGGCTAAAGAAGGAGGATGCAAATTAGTTTTAGGGCAATGTTGACTTAGGGCTGAACGTGAAGGATGCAGATCTGTTTTAGGCATGCGTTGACTAGCATAGTGGAAGGTTTGACTATGTTTTTGGGTTGGGAAGGCTCTCCTAGGCTAGCCGCATTACTAGTCAGTCAAACATTGGCCTGGCTGACCATGGATTTGACCAGTGTTGACTGCTTAGGGCTTGGCTACAGTGCGTTGATTGTTGTTTGACCACATTTTATGGATTGTTTTTGGTTGTTCACTATTGTTGTTGGAGGTCGAGTTCTCCTAGGTCTACTTGAGGTCAAATTGGAGTTGTTCTAAATAGATTTGACTTTTCTAGTTGTTGTTGTATTACTACGGACATAAGATCGCAGATTTGTGATATTGTACTATCTCTCTCTCTCTACTGAATTATTGAAGAATATAGAAGAATTGATCAAAGGGTTTCCCGGCATTGGGGTTTGTCCCTAGCTAGCCACCACATCTTGTGTCTCTTGTCTTGGCTTCTCTTCTGTAAATTTATTTATGTTCTATCACATTTTACTTTATGTTAATGTGATTGCTAAACTGTGAATTGGCATTGGGCTAATAGAAGAAATTGAAGTAAATTTCTCTAAGAATAGAACATACCATAATTTAACAATCTTGAATCATTAGTCATAAACATTAAATCAAATAATAAAACCAAACTCTCTTTTTCTCCCACTTCATACTATAACATGTTGAGCTTAGTTAACCTTAGGGAAGCCCTCCTTAACTATGACCATCCTATTGTAGTAGATACAATTGCCCCAAATTTTTCGACATATATCAAAATTTGGAGTCCCCCCTCTTTTACTTTCCAAGTGAGAAACATCTCTATGATTGGGATCACGAATCCCCCTCTTATACCATGAGATGGAAAGTTGAAAATAGTTGCATTTGTGCACTTTTCAAATATGCTTAGTGCATCACATCTGGATATCACATTGTTGCACATCCGAACAACTCAGTGCGACACAATCCCTCAGCACAATGCATCTTCCCAGTGCACCGCCTTAGCGCTTGTCACAAGTTTTTCATGAGAGATCATTTAATGTTCCTTTAATGCCCTCACACAAGCAATATTATATAAAATGGAAAAACCCCAACTCATTGTTACCATTCATTCTATTGCAAGAGCTCTTCAGTTCCTCAATGTTGCACATCATGCTAGTGTAGTTCCTAATCTACTGAGGACCGCAATATTGAAATGTGTAGATTGGGAGGTACTCCCACAAGTCTAAGGTACTTGACTTGTGATGATTTGACCCACTTTATGGGATAAGTACCCAAGCTAGTGGGTTTTGGACCCAAAGTTGTGGGCTTATAACCAAAATAAAATTGATCTTTTATTGTAATTGTTGTGAAGGACACCTTAAGTGGAACTAAGAGATACTAACACAACTAATTAGAGAGATATAAATATGCGAGACTAATGGAGAGGTATCACAATATAGGATATCATCTTTGTGATCAAATAAAGCCAAAATAAGAGAGTTGCAGATCCTCAAGGCGAGACGAGTAGCATTTGTTCTATGGTTTTCATCTAAAGAAAGAGGTTGAGTTGCTTGTCTACGTGTTGGAGGAAGAGTAGAGGTTGCTCAAGTTTTTTTTTTATTTGTTGGTTAATAAAATAAGGGCTACCAAAGTCTCTATTGGAGGAAATTGTGATAAGGCCAAGTTCTATTCATTGTGGAGGTTGGTTCAAATCCCTAGTATAGGGTTGAAAAGCTCTAGGAGATAAGAAACAAGGCTAAAAGGCTAAAAGGCCTCAGGGTACCTGGAAGACTAGGTTGAGGCTTGCTTATGTAGGCCATAGATGGAGGAAGGGGGGATGAGGGGCTTAAGGATGATTGCAAAGCAGGCAAAGTTATCTCAAGCCTATGTAGAGGCCAACAAGGAATAGGAAAGGGTATGTTTTTCTAAGAAAGGAAGATTATTGAGTTGATATTGACAATATTGTCTGGTAATGGAGCTTTGAAAAGTGAGTTTGAAAGTTGGAAATGTAATTGGTCTCAAGGATTTGACCATTGTGACCAACTACTTGTATAGAGATCTGAAAGGAGCCAAATATCTATGTAAAGGAGGTAAATGACAACCAAGTAATAGGTGACAAAGGAGGAGTGAAAGGACTTGTTGTGAAGGGCTACATCAGCAAGTAAGATTGTCTTTTTCATTTTTTTGGGAAAATTGAAGGTCAAAGGGATTTGACCAGAAGCCCTAGTTGTATATTATTGTATGTTAGTCTTTTATCAAGATGTAAAAAGGTTATGATCCATAGTATGGGAGCCCTATGTATCTCTTGTTAATGGACTAATAAGAAGTGTTTTGGACCATATATTTAACTATGTATATTATTGGTTCAATGTTATTACATTTCCATTGTGAAAACTTATTTTCGTTGAATACTTATAGTATGTTTGTGGGTTCTTCTAAACATAAGCCAAACCTAGCGTGTAAGAAAAATCCAACATGGTATCATCACTACTTTAAAGGGATAGTTGAATTAGAGTGTGCATAGTAAGAATCTTAAGAGAGAGTTAATTGCTTTTTGTTGAAGGAATAACAACATGATGAAGTTGGTTGCTAGTATGTGGTATGAGAATAGGTTGGATGGGTTTTCCAACTATATTCCTTCAAAATAAAGGATCGGGATGTTATTTTTGGTGAACAAGATATGGGATTTTGTTGAAAAGGAGATTCAAAATCCAATAGATCCTAAAGAGTTTTATGAGTTCTAAGAGTTGGATGTGAAGGCCAAATTGATCATCCTAGATGCAGTAAAGGATCACTTGACCTCATCTTACCAGGAAGAATAATACACATGATATGTGGAAGGCTCTTCAGGATTTGTTCTATAATAAGAATAAGAATCAGTTAACACTATTGAAAGAGAAGCTCAAGAACACCAAGATGTTAGATGGTGAGAGTGTATCTTCCTATCTAACAATGGTTTGTAATGTTTGTGATGAGATTACTTCCATTCTAGATAACTTCCTAGAGTCGGAATTAGCGAGGACTACCTTGAAGGCCTTCACCGAAGAATGGAGTCATTTATCAAAAGAATAGTTTCTCCAGATAAGTTTCTAGATTGGAATAGGTTATGGGATGAATTCATCTAAGAGGAACTACGGGATGAAGATCTTCATAAGAAGAATCCTGATGGAGAGAACATGGCTCTCACTGGTAAGATGAAGGTAAAAGTATTGGACTTGAGTAAGGTGAAGCATTTCATGTGTGACAAGCATGGTCATTATGTGAGTAAGAGTTTGTGTCAGAAGAAATGAGATAATGAGAAGAAGAAAGAGATTGCAATGGCTACTACCTCTACATCCGAGCAGGATGAATTTGCAAGAAGTTTCAAAGAGGATTTTTCTCTAGTCTATCATTTCTCGTAGGGTGCCATTGATGAGGGTGAATGGTTCATTGATATTAGAGCATCAAAGAATATGATAGGATAGTGGGAATTATTCGAGACTCTAACTGAATGGGACTCTAAATTGCACGTGGAATTTTGCGATAAGAGTCAAAAAACTGTCAAGAATGAGGCTAAGGGGTTTGAAGTATTGTTCTAGGATGGAAAGGTGATGCTTAATCCCAGAGGCTCTAACTCCACAGGAGAATTTATTGGATTTAGGGAGAGTGGTCTATACAAGTTAAATGGAAATATTATAGATCAAGGAAAGAAGTAGGTTCCTGAGACTTAGATGGATTCGAGTTTGAGTGAAATTTTCTAGGTTCAGAGGGAGAGTTTGCAACCCAAGAAGAGCACATGGTCAGTGGGAAGTAAGGAGACTTTTATAGTTGGCGAGAAGGAACCTTGGAATGGCCTAAAGGCCTACCAAGAGAATAAGAAGCAAGAGGATTCTTGTGGTAGGGACACTTTTAAGTAAAGTGTTGCTCATTCTATAGGGTATATTGCAGTGATGGATGCTAGAGATTGGGATTGTGTTCCTAACCAACTACTTCTAAGGAATGGAAGTACCTTCCTTGCTATGAGGGAGTGTTGAAAATTGTAGCATGGGAGGTACTCCAACAATTCTAATGTACTTGAATTGTGAGGATTTGAACCACTTGATGGGCTAAGTATCCAAGCCAGTGGATTTGGGATCCAAAGGTTTGGGCTAAGAACACAACGAAATTGATATTATATTTTAATTGTTGTGGAGGATACCTTAAATGGATCTAAGGGCTCATAAGACAACTAATTAGAGATATATAAATATGAGATACCAATGGAGAGGTATTACAACATAGGATCTCATCCTTGTGAGAACATCAAGCCAAGAGAAGAGAAACACATATCCTCAAGGAGGGACAAATAGCATCTATTATGTGATTTTTGAGCTAAACAAAGAGGCTAAGCTACTTTTCTACATGTTTGAGAAACAATAAAGGTTATGTTTTTTGGTTTGTTTGTTAACCAAAAGAAGGTTTTCAAATTCTCCGTTGGAGGAAACCATGATAAGGAAGAATTATGTTCACAATGGAGGCTAGGTCAAATCCCTAATATTGAGGGCCAAAAAGCTTCACGAGATAGGAAACAAGTTTGAAACAAGGTGGTTGGAAGACTAGGTTAAGGTTTTTTTATGTAGGCATAGAGAGAGTAAGGGTGGTAAAAGAGCCTAAGGAGAGGCTTGTCAAGTAGTTCAAGTTACCTCAGGCATATGTAGAGGTCAGCAAAGCATAAGAAAGGGTCTATTTTTCTAAGAAGGAAATATTGTTGACTTTATATTGTTGGGCATAATGTTGGTATTGATGTCAACTAGGTGAAGATGGAAGATGCATGGATTGTCAAATTCATGTGAAGTCTTCTAGTAGTTCTAGTATTTAGTAGAGAACCATCACAGTAGCAGGCTAAGTGATGAAGCTACAAAATTATAACTATGATGGTTAGATGGGCCAAGATTTGAGGAAATTTTTGCCTCAAGATATTAGTTCAAATGCTCCTATAAATGGCATAGTTGAATAGTTCTTAGAAAGAGCTTTTCAACAGTATGATTAAGTTTGAATTTAGCCCTCAGGAATGAAAGATATGGAAATTCAAATTTATCAAGTCAAAATTCAAATTTAGTCACTTGGCCATGGTCTTTGCAACATTGTCAACATACAGGTGGACTAATCAAAGCTAGGGAGAGATATCTTGTAGGTCCACTAGGTACACATCACCCCAATGGATTAACCTCGATGGTTTCCAAGTGCACCCAAGTTTAAAAGTGCCAAGAAATTTTTTACAAACTGAGCTAGCACTTAGAGGTGGAGAGTTAGACTAATGATAAGCTCAGGAGGTATAGTGTGGGTCCCTCCTGAGACACATAACCCTAATGGTATGATGCTGGTGATTTCCATTAGAGTCACAAGTTTATTTATTGGGAGACAACTCTCAGGCAACAAGAAAATCCCCGTCTATTGCCAAAGGGAAATCCACATCTTGGTGTTATAGACATATTTGGGCACTGCAACCCCAATCACATATGTCAATAAACTAAGGGCTATCAAACCCCTAAAAGTTTTGTTTCATACCCTAAAGGATCAAGGTCAACTGATTACATCATTTCCCAGAAGTTCTCCCTAAAAAACTGCTCAGAACTAGTCAAAAATGGACCATACAGACTGCTCCATGCTGAGGGTGCGATGCATCTCACCTGCTACAAAAAAAGGGTGTGATGCATACTGAAAATACCTTTTGTAGGGTGTGATGAGCGAGAGCAGACAAATGGCAGAGGTAGTTTTCTAGGTGGAAACTCAAAGAATCTTCTAGAAGCTACTCATATAACACTTGCCTCTCTAAATTCGCCTAGGGATGAGTAAGAGATCATGAAATCTCCAAGTGGAACCAAGAACTATCATTGAAATGACACTAATCAAAATCCCAGAAGCTGACTCACTCCCTTGCAAACATCTATATATGGATCCCTCATCCTAGAGATCCAGAGGCTGGAATTTTGTAATTTGTAAGGAAGTGTTATTGGTCTCTCTTTGAGACATTGTATTGTTGGTTGATATTGATTTTTATGAGGTGAAGAGGGCTTTCATGGTGGGAGGATGATGTTAGATCAGATAGTTGGGTTGTAATCCTCTCTTCTACTACTTCTATTAATAAAGCTATTTGAGTTTTCCTCCATATACTTGTATATTTCTGAATCTTGTATTTGTGTATGCATTTGTATGGTTAATGTACATCTGATTCGGCATTGTTTATGGTTATAGATCTCTATGCTTTGATGGTATTTTCCTGCTTTGATTCTACAGGTGTTCTTTGAAGTGGGAAAAGTGAGAAATGAGTGGCAAAGCTCTATCAAAGGAGAGAGGAAACAAGTAAGAAGCCAAGAAAAAGACTGAGGTTGGTACTCTCTACTTCTCTCTCATCTATCTCTCATAAATGAAAACACAAGTTACTTTGAATTGTTTGTTTCTAAGATAGCTACCCATCTTAGTGGGACTAGAAATTCTAAATAGACACTAGTTTTCTTGATAAAAAAATGGCGACTCCACTGAGGAGTGAATAGTTTGTTTGTTTGTTATTGTTGTTTGCTTTATAAACTACAGACGGAGCTTGAAGTTAAGCTAGCTAGCCTTCGAACTGCTTTTGCTATGCAACTGCAAAGTAGATCAACGCTGCTTCAGTCAATCTCCAGGTTGGTTTATGAAATAAACATTTTACTTGAAAACATTCTAAGTGCCCTGGTGGTAGCTCAAATAACCTCATTAGATCAATCCCTATACTTTGTGTTTACTGCCTATCAAAAGCTCAGCCTAAACCCCTGAACTTAGCTGCAAACTATGAGTGAAAACCAAGCTCAGTCTCATCCCTGGACCATCGCACTCTCTCTCATTGGCAACCTAGATGCATTACACCTCCTGTGTGTTGAAGGTGAGATGCATCCCTGTTTCCCTATGTTACAGGTGCGATGATTGAGTGAGACTGTTTCTGCCTCCAGATTTTGTTTTTTTTCTTCATTGTCTTCAGCTTTATTCAATAGTTTTATTGTCTATGATCAGTATATCACTATTGAAACCTTCTTCTTTTGCATCATTCAGCCTCCATTGATAAAGAATTTTGAATGTTTTTTATGTGTTTTTCATCATTTACAGTTCTCCTTTGCAAAAAGTAGCTTAATCGAACTGTCGTCTTTTGATTTGAAAGTGTTGTAACTGACGTTTTCAATCAAGAAAAAGAGTGTCGTAAAGTATTCCTCTTTTAGATAGTCGATTACACTTTTTCTATTGTATTTGATTTGAATCATAAATTCTTTGAAGTGTCGAAAGTAGTTTTCAAGTCGAAATTGAAAGTGTCATCTTAGTCTTCCTTTTGTTTTTAATAGAAATTGCTAAAGTGTCGCTTTGAGGAAAGATAGTTTAGATCTGTACTTAGTTTTCTTTTTTGTCATTCTCACATTAGAGAAACTGAAAAACAAATACATGGATGTGCATTTGCATTTATACTGCATGCAGAAATTGATTTAGGAAAAGTGCATCTAGTGTGTGCTCTCTACTCTATGTTGAAAGAATTTTATTTCTCTTTCCTTAGCAGCTAGGATTTTCATTGCTAAAAGAAAGTAAACGACTGTTTATCATCTTAGATTGCATGTTTAGGAATTGTATATCTACATCACGCGGTGAACCTTAAAGGCAAACTTCTTAAGAAAGATCAACTTTCAAATAAATCTCAATGAACATAAAAACACTTTGGAAACTAACGCACAACATCTAGAAGTCTAGGCTAGAGACATATTTTGGCATCGTAAATCTTGGCAACTATCGTTTTCATCATAGGTTGGGTGATTCCTCCTCTTTGATATGAAAATTGCTAGTATGGACTTGTGCTCCCATGTACCGTCGAGTATATATTGGGAGACCACAATAGGATGATATCCTTTATCCTTAGGAAGTTGTGTCTGCCGCCCTACCAATTACAATGCACTAAACACAGCATTCGGGAAGATTGACTATCATACATAAAAATAATTCTGCAATTTTTCAATTGGTTTGGTAATCTCTCTGTCTAGATTTCCAGAGTAGTCACTTTCATTCTTTTTCAGACTCCTTAAAAGAAAAGGTCCATCTAAGCACTTGTCACTTCAGGTTCATTAAAAATCGAAGGTGACTAGAGTCACCTTTAGCTTTTTCTTGACTCTTAAAAATTGAAAAAGCAAGTTGTGTCAAAGCGTCATAAAATTTATTTTATTCGGAATAACATCACTATTCCCTCATTGGTCTTAGGTTGAGAAAATGGAGTCTACCAATCAAGGATTTCCCCTTGGGGGAAATCCTAGTCCCTTCTCCTCTTGGGGAGATGTTGGTGCTCCACACATGGCTACATTGTCCCTTCCAGGACTCACAATTGGCCTGCCAGTATGGCTTTGCTCGACCTTTGTCGTTCAAAACACCGTAAATCCTCAACAATCAAACCAGCAACCAGATGATACTGAAGTTTCTACCCCACCTTCCACTTCGTTTGTTTCTCCCTCTCCTTCTTCTTCTTCACTTGGTGAAACTAGTAACACTAAAAACCAAGTAACTGAGAAGAAAAAGAAAGGGAAGGAGGAGAAGAAGAAGAAGAAGCCAATGGAAAAAGAGGGCAACCATGCATCGTCTGGTGAAAATCCACACACTGTGCCATCCAAACCCAAATATCCATGTGTCATTTGCAAAGGAGACCACTATCATCGAGATTGTCCCTACATCCCACAAAACTTGAGAGACTAGTCTCCCCGCTTGCACCATCTGGTGTCTTCAACCTCTGTCGATCATGTTGAGAGTACACCATCAACTAGTGAAAATGAAGTCAATGGGAAAAAAGGAAGATCTAAGTTTCCTTGTAGATTGTGTGAAGGTGATCATGCCCTCCACCATTGCCCTTTCCTGGATGAAGCTAAAAGAGTCTTGGATAACCGTCCTACTTCACCACAGCAACTTCCTCCTAGATACAAGAAACTCTTGCCAAGTCCATCGCTAGTTGAAAATTTGACTGACACACCTTTGTTGTCGGTCAAAATGCCTATCATTGAAGATAAACCCTCTGAGTCCACATCGAACCAAAGTCAACAGGTCGAGATGGCAGTCGACCCAGTTTTGTCTTCAGAGAGTCCACCTTTAAATGATACTATCTCCAAAGAGAATGAGAACGACACCGTTAAAATTATTTTTGTTAACACAGAATCCGATGAACATGGGGGAAATCTACCCATTCCTCTACCATAGGAGGGGAGTCCCTTAGTTCAAGTGATTCATCTGGTCATTTATTCGGTCCCTCCTCCAAGAAATCTAGTCATTTCCTTTGATTGGAATCTACTTGAGAGACCCCGCCTACCATCTAATGTACCATTCTGAATCATAGTACAAGCTTACAGAATGATCATGGTTGGTACTATCATAGATGAAGGGGCTTGTGTGAGTATCCTTTCCTCAACTGCTTGGAAAGTGCTTGCTTTGCCATTGCTTCTGCCTGAGATTCAAAATCTGTCAGGCTTCAATAAGGGAACCAGTCGACCATTAGGGATCCTTCCAAATTTTCCTATAACTTTGAGAAGGAAAATTGTTCATCTGAATGTGATGGTAGTCCAAGGGCCTCTATATTACAATCTACTTCTTGGACATGACTACATTTATAGCATGGGAGCTATTGTTTCCTCACTCTTTTAGGTGATGTGTTTCCCGTACGAAGGCAGAATGGTCCAGCTTATAGACCAGCTTTCGTTCCCCAGTTCAAACATGGTTACTAGTCAAATGCCATCCCTAAATGGTATTTTTGCACAAGGAATGTCTCATCAATCTCCAATCTGTCCACCTGATGATCGCGAGTGATTCGATGGATATGACTAAACCTAGGGGGCATGCACCCTAGTCTGCTTCGGCAGGAAAACCACAGATATAAGGAAGGTTTCCGTGTAGTATATATGACTAGTCTGACACACCCATCTATTTAGGAAAATGGGATTAGACTGGAAAAGGATTCCCTCGTCAAAGGTTATGTGATTGGAAGCTCCCACCATTCACCTTTCTCTATTTCGATGGATAGAGCCAAAGAAGTGTTTTGTCTGCTACGCGGATGGAACAATCTTACTAATGCGAGAACTTCTTTATGGTAACCTGGAAACTCTACTTCTCTTTATACCTGGGGGCATGCAAACCTTTTTATGCAAGTGAAAAGCGACTAGCGTAACTCTAACCCCATAGTTTTTTACTAACTTCAACTGCTTAAGTTAAGTGATTGGTCTGATCCACCATTCACCTTTGCTGGGACCAATGGAAACGGCAAATCAAAGGAAATGTTTCCCGTCAGGAAACTATCCTACCTAACCTCAATAGTTCTTTAACCCTTAGGATAGTAGTTGGTCATTCCTAGCTTGCGTACAAAAGGCTCGGAGCAAAGTTGCACACGGGGCAAGCTCCTTAAAAAATGAACCTACTAATGAGAGACATCCTTATTATACGACTAGCATGAGCAGGTTTACGGGAAGTTCAAGCTCGTTAAAAAATAAACCTAGCAATGAGCACATGTTCCCCCAGAGTTTAAGCTCATTAAGGAATAAACCCACCTTCGGTAAATAACCTTTGTGATTGCATAGCTATCAGCTTTTGAACCTTGGTCGTGTTCTTACCATCACCTCCACTCTTTTTTAGTCGATCATACGCCTCCACTTTATTGTTTACCCTTTTGAGAAACAGCTGCGACGAGTGATTCTACTAGCCATATTCTTTACACTACCATGATTGAAAAGTTCCAAACTTACCTAGAACTATTTGCTATCCAAAAACATCACTCGTTCCTCGGAAAACGAGTCTCCTTTAAGCTCTTTTTAGACTCGTAAAATATGAAAAGATTGCCGAGAAATTGGCCTCTCCAGCTCGTTAAAGTGATTGGAAGTGCCATCCCTCCTTATATTTTAATCTTTTTGGACCTGAGGGATAATTACACAAAAATATCGAGCACTTGTCTTTTTTGGCTCGCTAAAGAGATCGGAAAAGTCATCCCTTTCATATTATTTTATACTTTTTCGGACTTAAGGGATTGTTCTATGAAAAAGGACTACTGGAGTTTCATTTCCTTCTATTTTCAGACTCTCTAAAATTGAAAAGGACCGAGTTATCTTTGTCGTTAAACTCGTTAAAACAATTACGAAAAACTTGTCCATGCAGACAAGAGTGAGTTTCACTGTTGCTAGGCTTGCTAAAACATAGCGACAGGTTTGCCCAAAGGGAAAATTATAGACCAAGAATATGTTATCCTCCTCAAGCTTGTCAAAAATAAAGAGGTACTAGTCAACAGTGACTGGGGAAAAATGGGAAGAAAACTTGAAGAACTCTATTGGTAGCAGGTCGCTCTTGAACATGACACTTTCACTCCATCATTGTGCTTGAGTTGGGTTGGGTTTTTCCATTCACTATCATCATTGGTCCTTCGTACCATCCATGGGGTTAATGCTACCAAGTCCATGTCAATGTCGTTGATATGTTCAAGAGAAGTCACTTAGAGAATTCACCAACCCAACTAATGCATCATCCGCTGCAATACCTTCACTCTCCATTTTTCATGACCGCCACCCTGAACCTTGTATCATCAAATTGTTTTCACCTCGACAAAATATTTTGCTCTGTTCCATGTCGTATATGTGGGATTCATTAAGGCCCTCCTACGGCGAGTCACTTCTTGTCGACATCAACTCATTATCCAAGAAGTTGACTTAGGAACAACCCTTTCAGTACTTTGAAGCTTGCATGCCTCAATGGCAAGTTTCTCACTTCCAGCGATAGGTTTACATCACTGGCCTTCGACCGAAAGATTTTGGGTGGTGTTCGACATCGACTCATGTATTCACACCACGTGAATTGTACTGCAGTACCTTGAGGATCATTATCATTATCGTTGATTCCTCTCTCGCCTGTTAACAGCTTACATCATTGGCTGGTAATCAGGTGATGTCTTTCCATGTTCGACATCAAAACATCTTTTCACATGGATCAACTTGTACTTCAGGCGAAGATTGAATGAGTTTGAAGACCCTGAATCTAGCTTCATCCATCCGATTTGCGATATATTCAGGAAAATAAAGACATCAAATGCATATCATAGCTGCACAAATAATCATCCAAACTAAGGGATGATGGCTCTACCAGAATCATCAGTCTGCCACATAGACGATTGTCTATCCTATGTACATGAAAATAAATTTATAATGTTGAGCATGGGAATTCCCGCCTCAGCTAGATCATGAAAATATTATGAAGATAATGTATTGTATTGTATCTTATTACAGGTCACCTTCCAGTTCGAAAAACCTCAGATCCTTGTGATAAAGCATTTCACCTGACATCAAAATATTTATGACCTCATGCTTTAGGGGGCAACTGTTATAGACATATTTCGTCACTACAACCCCAAGCACATATGTCAATAAACCAAGGGCTATCAAACCCCTAAAAGTGTTGTTTCATACCCTAAAGGATCAAGGTCAACTGATTACATCATTTCCCAGAAGTTCTCCCTAAAACAACTGCTCAGAACTGGTCAAAATTGGACCATACAGACTACTCCATGCTGGGGGTATGATGCATCTCATCTGCTACACACAAAGGGTGCAATGCATACTGAAAATCCCTTCTATAGGGTGCAATGAGTGAGAGTAGACAAATGGCAGAGGCAATTTTCTAGGTGGAAACTCAAAGAATCTTCTAGAAACTGCTCATATGACACTTGCGTCTCTGAATTCACCGAGGGATGAGTAAGAGATCATGAAATCTCCAAGTGGAACCAAGAACTCAGTGAAATGACACTAATCAAAATCCTAGAAGCTGACTCACTCCCCTGCAAACATCTATATATGGATCCCTCATCCTAGAGATCCAGAGGCTGGAATTTTGTAATTTGTAAGGAAGTGTTGTAGGTTTCTCTTTGAGACATTGTATTGTTGGTTGATTTTGGTTTTTATGAGGTGAAGAGGGCTTTCATGCTGGGAGGATGATGCTGGATCAGACAACTGGGTTGTAATCCTCTCTTCTACTACTTCTATCAATAAAGTTATTTGTGTTTTCCTCCATATACTTGTATATTTCTGAATCTTTTATTTTTGTATGCATTTTTATGGTTAATGTACATTTGATTCTGCATTTTTAATGCTTATAGATCTCTATGCTTTGATGGTATTTTTTTGCTTTGATTCTACAGGTGTTCTTTGAAGCGGGACAAGTGAGAAAGGAGTGGCGAAGCTCTATCAAAGGAGAGAGGAAACAAGTAAGGAGACAAGCGAAAGACTGAGGTTGGTACTCTCTACTTCTCTCTCATCTATCTCTCATAAACGAAAACACAAGTTACTTTGAATTGTTTGTTTCTAAGATAGCTAGCCATCTTAGTGGGACTAGCAATTATGAATAGACACTATTTTTCCCGATAACACTTGGCCTTTGAAATTTGTGGCTCAACATTATATTTTTTATATATAAAATTGAAAAAAAACCAAAACTTGGACCCCCTACTCATTCATACTCTTGATATGGCTTAAGGACATATGGCACGCTCTAATTGAATAATAGAGATGAATTAGCACACAAGTGGCATCCATGGTGGAATGTGATGTCAGTAGGATCAGAGGTCTGAGATGTCATCAACAGTTGAAAATTTTGGGACACATGGAAACCCAAAACACATCACACATGGTATGCATATTTGGCATTGTTGGGTTTCCAAGTGGGTCAAAAACATATGACACATGTCACAATGAGAGTAAGACATGTGGTAGTAAGTTCATATTTGGTAGACAGGATAGCAAATAGGTCTAAAATGGTGGACACATCACCCTGGCGATCTCAGGAAAAGAGCACCTGGATGACATGGCAACATGTTGGCAATGACAAGTAATCCTAGTGGTTTTTCTATTGATTCATGGGTGTATTGGATGGTCCCATAGGGACACATCACCTTAGTAGTTTAAACCTAAAGGGATATGAAGAAGTAGAAAGTTTTATCCTTGAGGTGAAGAAGCACTGAGACAAGCTAGTAAGATGAGGTGGAAAACACAATACACATGGACCAATGAAAAAATCTCACTAGATACAATATGGTAGTCCTAAGAGAACACGTAACCCTGAAGGATTGACCTCAATAGTATTCCCTATATCTCTAATTATTAGTTCCAAGGAAATGTGATTCACGGCAAAAGGAAAGCCTAGGACTTGGTTTTTTGCACATTAAGTGACCAAGGGTGAAAAGGTTTGTGCATGTTGTTTAATCCCCTTGAGGCTTAGCACAACGAACATCAGTAGGTAGTGACATGTGATGCTTTGGTGTGTTATGGGACAGTGGGCTTATGGGCCTACGTAATGAAAAAGCATTGCAGAAGCCAGTTTTGCGATGGTTTCACATAATAAGTGACCAAGGGCCTAAGGGTTCATCATTACTTCAAATTATTGTGGGTGTAACATCCAGGCCTATGGGCTTACTTTAAAGTGCTTGTGAGGATAACAAATATCCTTCGGGCTATATAGCATAAAGTGGTATGAATGGGTCAGTAGTTAAGTTGGAAGTTATGCCAAATTTAGTTGACCACTACTTCTAGTGTTACTATGATAACATGCAATGGCTAAATACACCAGATGATAGTTAATGCAGTAGGTGGAGCACATTTTTTCTAGTGATGCACTTCCTCTGCAATCGATTCAGATGGAATTGAAGTACCAATTCCAGATAGAGAAAATCATATTAAAGTATTCTTGGCACCATGTTGAATTAAATGAAAAATCCCTTCAAGAAGTTTGGAGGAGAACAAAGACCCTGTTAAATGCTCTCTTTAGATACTAAGGTCAATTGACAGGTAAGGGGAGCTATGCTAAAATTTTAAAGGTCATTGGTTTGTGCAATGAAACCATACTGAGCAATTGAAGTTCACTAATATTGTGTTGCATTATTTCTACTTGGAATACTTTGTCTCAATTAATGAATGTTATTGAACTACATGATGGAGTTGAAATATACTTTTTGTATTGTGTTAAAATCAGAATGGTGAATCAGTTGAGAGTGTGTGTATGTTGCATGGGTGCTAAGAGTGTTTTGTTAGTAATGGATAAATGTGCACTGGTGATATGTGCTTGAATGGTTATGTGCCAATGTTGAGGTTATGAAGAGAAAATCATAGGGTGAAGTAGAACTAAAGAAACAAAGACAAGGGAAGTTGAGGGTGTTTATGTTGAGTAGAGTTGAAGGATTTGTAGAAGACAAAAGATTAGGTTACCTTATTTTATGTAATAGAATTAGGTCATTGTTGTTATTCTAAAAATTGTATGAAAATAGGACTTTTGGATGAAGCAGGTAGGGGATTGCGATTATACGAGGTTTGTGCCTCTAGGAAAGTTTTGGATTGTTGATTTGAAGGAGGTTGTGGCCTTCCATGAGTAGTTGTTCATGAATATATGACGTAATCAAATTTGATGCCTTGATTATCATCATAATACAAAACAACCTTTGTTGGTTTTTCTCTGATAAGGATTTCCACATAAATTATTGTGTTCAAATATATGTGAATGTTGGTATCTCAAGTGTTGTTTGAGTGTATGTAATTGAAATTATAAATTCCCATCATAGATAAAAGTGTTAGTTATTGGTTCACCCCCCCACCCCATCAGTAATTCCTTATTTCAACAATTGGTATTAGATCCTAGTTCCTTCAGGAACAACTTAACCACTGGAAGGTAGATCTATAAGGAAACATGTCTAAACAAGAAAATCATTATGCTTAATCAAGTAAGATACCGGTATTTGATGGGACAAACTATGTATTTTGTGAGGTTAGGATGGAATCTTATCTCATGTCCCTATATGTACATGTTTGGAGTTCTATATTAGTTAATTATACTATCTCAGCAAACCCTCCTATAGATGCAGATGGTAAAAGGTCTATGGGTACAACGCAAAGGCCATGAATGTCATTCTCTTTGGTCTTAGTCATTTTGAACTAGTAAAGGTAATGCACTTTAAGTTAGTCAATGAAGTATGGGACAAACTTAATAAGAGTCATGAAGGAGATGATAAAGTTAAGCAATCCAAGCTTCAAACCTTTAGAATGAGTTTCTAGAGCGTAAGAATGAATGAAGAAAAAAGTATTCAAAATATTTCCTTAGATTTGATGAAGTAACAAACATGATTAGAAGACTTGGTGAACATATCAAAGAGGAAGTAGTTGTTTAGAAGGTTTTGAGATCTCTGCCTAAATCTTAGCCATCCATGAGATGATTATTATGTAAAAAAAATGTAATTATGAATTAATTACGAAAAAGGGCATGATCTTCCAAGAGGCACCCGCGCCAATATATAAGTAGAGGACCTTCTATGTAACATTCATCATTCAAGTATAAACAATATATATATATATAGATATATATATATATATATATATATATATATATATATATATATATATATATATATATGTATATATATATATATATATATGTATATACATATATATATATATATATATGTATGTATACATATATATATATATATATATATATGTTAATTATTGAGCACATTTGTTCCATCTGGTATCAGAGCTGAACAATCCTTAGTCATGTGTACTGATGCACTTTTCATGTCCCCATCACTGTTTCTTTCATTGTATTCCACTGAGTCCAATTCACCCATCAAACCATCTATGTCCTTGTCCATGCCACTCTTGCTCCCTGTGACCATCCTCGCCATCCACTTTCTTTGTTTCCACAATCATCATTTTCAATGATCGTCTTCCCTGTGCGGCTATCCCTCAAGACGTGTTGTTTCCTGATAGTCGAGTCCTCGTGGACCTGGGTCCATTCCTCACCACAAATTTTCCATATTCCTTAGTTAAATCATATATATTCCATGGTTAATTATTCAGTTATAGATCTCTCTCTCTCTCTCTCTCTCTCTCTCTCTCTCTCTCTCTATATATATATATATATATATATATATATATATATATATATATATATATATATATATATATATATATATATATATATAGTTATATAGTTTATAACTATATAATTCATTAATTTAATTATACCATTTAAAATATATATTATATTTAATTTTAAAAAAAAGTTCAATTTAAGGAAAGAAGGTTTAGATGGATAAATATACACCACCACATACATGATCAATGTCTTCATGAATGAAGATGGTTGATTTTAATAAAAAAATTGGTAGATATTGAGAATAATGTTATCAGACATTCTAATGAAATCAAGGAGCTAAAGGACACAACAAAGAGAATAGAGAATCAACTCAAGCGGAATCATAATGAATTTAAAAAGGATCATAATGCAACAGTTATGTATCATAATCAAGCAATGGTGATGTTGAGCTCTATTTGTCAAAAGTTGAAAATTACATCTAATAAACTACCCCAGAATAATGAATCTACTCATCACCCAAATTATTCAGATACATCAAACTCATCAGATTCACATAAGACCCCTGAGTCTCCAAAACCATTTGCCATACCCAATCAGCAAAATAATAACATGCATTTTCAAAATATGCAGCTTTGGAATCAATACTCTAATATGAAACTCTCGAATAAATACTCCTTCTTCACCCCACCAATTGCTACATATCAACAAAGACAAAAAACTTGAGCTCTCCAAATTTAATGGTTACAAGAAATATAGTGTTGCGTGTTTGAATAATGTAGAAAAATATTTCGAGATTTACAGTATTGACAATGATGATGAAAATATCAGGCGTGCATCTATGCAAATGGAAGGAGAAGCATATAATTGGTATATGGGGTGCAATAAAATGACACATGATATCAATTGGAACAAATTCAAAAATTCATTCTTTAAGAGGTTCCAAGGTGTTAAAGAAGAAGAGTTTTTTGCAGCACTCACCAGGCTGCAACAAAAAGCCAATGTGGGAAAATACACTAGAGAATGGGAAACTCTAGCTGCATGAGTACCTCGATTATTAGAGATTGGTATTATTCTATCATACATTATGGTAATTAAATAACATCTCTAGACTAAGCTTAAGCTTAATGAAATCACTTCTGTAGAATTAGCAAGATAGAAAACAAAAGATGCAGAAAAGAAGCTCAAAAGTATACAGTGGAAAAAAGTTGAAAGAGTATATTCAAGATGAATATTTCCCCAAACTGATTACATGGATAATACAAAATATGTTCCACCACAACAACATGAAAGAGGAAAAACTAATTTGGAAATGCAAAGAATAAAAGAAGGTAAGTGCAAATGTTGTGGAAAAAAAATGGGATTCTAAACATAAATGTGTTAAGGGAAAAGAGACTAAGAACTTGTATAAATGTGAAGCAACCAATGATTTAGATAGTGAAGAACCAATCATAGAAGAATTTGAAGATTCTCCGCAATTTTCTCTTGAATCAGATAGTGAAAATATTTCACAAGTGTCATTATCATCCATGAAAGATATATCTCATTCCCATACATTAAAGTTAAAAGGACATTTCAAATAGAGTAATGTAATGGTTCTAATAGATACCAGAAGCACCCATAACTTTTTTCACTCAAATATGGAAAAAATGCTCAACATTTTCACATATCCCATGCCCAGTATTAAAGTGATGGTAGATGATGGAAAGATATTTTAAAAAGCAAGGAAATCCCACAACTTCATTATGCAGATTCAGGACTACAATCTAGAATCTTCATTCTACACTATATCATTAGGAGGAGTGGATTTGGTCCTAGGTATCTGATGGCTACAAACCCTAGGCGGTTACTCTTCCAACCATCAAAATAATTTTAAAAATTTTAGATGTGAGGGGAAAAAATACAAGTTATATGGGTTCCAACCCCTTAAGAATCAAATTGTGTCATCATACCAGATGATGAAGCTGATACGGAAAGAACCAACATATGTAGTGTAGTGTCATCATATGGATATGTTGTCTTTAAGATTGGTTAGCGAAGAACCATTTGAAGTTCAAGAACTACGACTTGAAGTTAAAAAATTGATTAAAAAACACAAAAAGGTATTCCAAGATCTTCCTATGAATATGTCACCTGAAAAATAAATCGAGCACATAATTGAAGTCAAATCAAGGTCAAACCCTATCAATATCAACCTCTATAGGTATCCACATCACCAAAAAAACTGAAATTGAAGTATTATTCCAAGATCTTTTAAATTGTGGAATCATAAAGAAAAGTGCAAGCTCATATGTTGCTCCAATGGTTCTAGTCCAAACAAAGGATGGATCCTTTAGATTGTCTGTCGGTTATCGAGGACTGAACAAGGTAATGATTAAGAATAAGTTTTTGATCCTCTTTATAGATGAATTTCTATATGGTCTTCATGGAGTCCAATACTACCAAATCAAAATAAGCCTAGAGGACATAGCGAAGACTACTTTTTGAACACATGAGGGTCATTATGAACTTAAGGTAATTCCGTTCTGACTATTGAATGCTCCAGCAACCTTCGAAGCCACCATGAATGTGGTATTTTATCTATATCTAAGGAATTTTTTGTTAGTGTTCTTTAATGATATTCTAATCTATAGTAAAACATGGAAGGTGTATCTACAACATCTGGAGCAAGTTCTCACTATATTAGAATAACATCAGTTTTATGCAAAGATGTCCAATTGCACCTTTGGAAAAGCAGAGGTATCAAAAGTTATAAAATCAATGGCCTATACCAATTAACATCTCTGTATTTAGAGGATTCTTAGGGTTGGTTGGATACTATCAAAGGTTTATTCGATATTATGCTCATGTGTCTGCACCCCTAACAAATTTGTTGAAAAAGAACTCCTTTCAACAGGATGATAAGGCAGAAAAATGTTTTCAAGACTTAAAGGAAATCATGTCCAAGGCACTTGTATTAGCAACTCTGGATTTTTCAAATCCTTTTGTAAATGAATGTGAAACTTTAGGTTTTGGCATAGGAGTCTTGATGAAGGATGGTCATCCAATAGTGTTTGAAAGTGGGAAGTTCAACAATCGAGAATGTATCAAGTCTAAATACAATAAGGAAATGCTCTCCATTATGCATGCATTAGCTAAGTGGAGGTAGTATCTCTTGGGAAGTAAGTTCTTAATACGAATAGACCATAATAGTATTGAGCACCTCCTCCGACAGAAAACACTATCTACAAAACAACAAAACTGGATTGAAACAATTTCCGACTTTGACATGGATATATTACATAAGAAAGGGAAAGAAAAAATAGTAGCAGATGCTTTTCCCATGAAATATGAAGAATTTTCATTACTTGCAATTTCGGTTGTAATTCCATAATGGCTTAATGAAATTTGAAATGGATACGCAAAGGATCCATAAACAAGTGCTAGAATCAATAACCTTCCTCAAAGTTAAAAATTTGAATGGAAAAATGATATTCTGTGGTATAAGGGAAGAATTTACCTAATTCCAAATTCCAAATTTAAATCCAAAGTTGTTAAGGCGCCCCATGACTCATTGTCAGTGATACATGTAGGTTTATTTAAAACCTATTGTAATGAATGCCAATCATTTTTTTGGAAAGGAATGAATAATGAAATTCAAAGATATGTAGAAAAATGCGATAATGTTAGAGAAATAAGAATGAGAACATTATGACCCTTGGATATCTCCATCCCTTAAATATTCCAAATGAGAAGAGGGAATAAATATCAATGGACTTTATTGAAGCATTACCTGTATCTAATAGCAAGGAAAAAATTCTCATAGTAGTCGAAAGACTCACCAAATATGCATAATTCATAGGAATGAGGAAATCAAACTCAACGAAACAAATCATCGAGATATTTTGCAAGAATGTCTACAAACTACATGGGTTTCCCAAGGTCATTGTTAGCGATAGAGATGCCAAATTCAAAGGGAATTTCTGAAGGGAATTTTTCAAATATATAGGAGCCTACCTCAACATGAGTTCAACATACCATCCTCAAATAGATGGTCAAACAAAAGTTGTCAATAAATGTTTAGAATCCTACCTACATTGTTATGAAACATAGAAACAAAATAAGTGGGCTCAATGGTTAGATCTTGTCGAATGGTGGTACAATTCTACTTACCACACTTTAGCAAAAATGACTTCATTTCAAGCTATGTATGGATGTAAACCTCCTAAATGGAAGGACTTATCCATCACTAACACAAAAGTTCCAGTAGTTAAGGATCAGTTAGAAGAAACCCAAAAATTATTTCAAGCATTAAAAGGAAATCTAATTATTGCGAGAAATTGTATGAAGCAGTAAGACAACCAACACAGAACAGAGAGAGAGAGAGAGAGAGTTTGAAGTTGGAGAATGGTTATTTGTTAAAATTTAGCCTTACAAGAAATTATCCCTAAATCATAAAGAAAAAAAAAGGTCAGCGCCAAAGTTATTTGGACCAAATCATATTAACAAAAAGATTAGCCAAGTAGAATATAGCTTAAGCTTTCCTAATAATATTCGATTTCATGACGTTTTCCATGTATCTTGTCTTAAAAAATAATTTCCAAAACACCAATCAACATAGACAACACTTCCAATATTAGATGATGAAGGAAATTTCATTTTAGAACTAGAAGGAATTGTTATCACCAGGGAAAGGAAATTACAATCTTGAGTAATTAAAGAGTACCTTATCAAGTGGAAGAACCTACTGGAAGAAGAAGCCTCTTGAGAGACAGAAGTGTTTCGTCATCAACACCCATCATTACATATTCTTTGAGGACAAAGCATATTTTCGAGAGGAAGTAAATGTTATGTAAACAAATAATAATTTTGTAATTATAGATTAATCAAGCAAAAGGGCACCATCAAAAAATCATTCCCTTTCACCAAGACGCACCCGAGGAGGTATATAACCCAGGGGCCCTTCTATGTAACATCCATCATTCAAGTATTAATAAAATATATATCTATATATATATATATATATATATATATATATATATATCTTTTTATTAATTAGTAAGCACGTTTGCTCCAATGATGGACTTGAAGTCTCTCACAATGGAACAACTACATGGAACCCTTACATTAGGAAAAGAGAAGGTTGATTCTAAGGAGGAAAATTTTAAAGTATTAAAGAATAAGAAGGAAAAAAGATATCACCAAGAGTGTTCCAGTTGTGAATGTGATCAAGAGTTGGCACAGTTTTCCAGAAAGATCAGGTAATTCTAAGGGAAAGTTACCCTTTAAATGCTTCGACTGTGAAAGAGTTTGGAATTTTTCCTTCAACCTAGGAAAGGAAAAATACCAAAATCCCAGAGACAAAGCTCAAAAATATTGAAGAATATATCGCTCAATAAAAATGGGCTTTACTCCAAATAGGACAGTACTGCATGAGAAGCAAATATTGAAGATTCTTTATAAGATGATCTTGATGGATTCCTAGTAATGGAATTCAAATCTAAATCTAAATCCAAGAATGACTTAGATCCTAAGGAACAACAAGAAGGTATATTTTATCTCAAAGGGGAGCTCATCAATGCTCTTGATGAAGTAAATAAGGCCAGAACGAAGAACAAGAAACTAAAAGAACAGTTGTTGCAAGATGAAGAAGGTATGTACAACTCTAATGATGAGTAATTTGTTTATCAAAAATAAAAACTTGATGAAGCTATTAAAATAAAATAATGCCTTGCATAATAATTAGGTTAGACACCTAATCCTCTAAGAGTTGGTGTGGAAGCTAAACAGCCAAAAGGAGTCCAAGGGACCACTTGGAATATGAAACCAAGGGTCACTCCTATGTATTATAAATATGTATCATTGTGAATAAGAAATACAATATCATGCTTATCTTTCCTATTCTGTCTCTACCATGTGTGTGTTTAACATGGTATGAAAGATGCAGGCGAATTTCTACCCTACTCAAATTTGAGCCACTACTTGTGGCTTCAATCTGAATGTCAGCTCTGCATTCCTGCTAGTATAACTATCATTATTGTGTGCATGCATATTTCATGTTGCACACCGTCCGACTGACCTTTTGTAGCTAGATATGTGTTGGGTTCTCTATCCACTGTCTCAAATAAAAAATAAAAAAATGTGCCTGCACTCCTACCTATGTTCTGCTGCGAGGCCTTCTTATTCTGTTTGAATGCGTTGTACCAGGTGAAAGGCTATAATTCATGTCTTGCTGCCTGGTTGGATATCCACTGCAAGTAAACTTAGTAATAGCCTTGGTGCCCTTAGATACCGCTTGCTTCACCAATTCCTCAGGGAAAATGATCATGGCCGTAGTCTAAATCTCCCAAGAAGTGACTGTAGGCTTGTGATTATAAGTTGCAAGGTGACAGACCTCTGCGACAAGTTTTTCAAAGATGTCATTGATGAAATAATTCATGATTCCCATCACCTTGGAAGATATTCCGATGTCAGGATGCACCTACTTCAAGACCTTGAATTTGTAGGCCTTGTATGTCTCTGTCTAAGTCCAACAAAGGCGGGAAGCAACCATTGTCAAATGTTATTCCATTGAAAATCCCTCTCTCAGACCCTCATTAGTAGTGCATTTCGATAGCCTGCTTACGAAGAGCTTCAGAGATGGCTCTGCCGGTTATGTAGACAATCCCCTAATTGTCGAGGTATTCAATGTTGTAGATCATGAAGCTATAAAAGGATCCTTTGCCATAAGAAGTCTGTCTAATGTAGTGCTACCAAAAATGCACCTCAAAGCCATTTTCAATAGAGATATATCACAAGCAGCTCGAAATTTTTCAACTTCTTTATGCTAAATTTGGTCACATGTAATAGGGTAAGCTCCTCAAGAGAAGACCTGCTAAGGTGAGACTACATTGTGGACATTTGTGTCCTTTTTCCTAAAGCTGAAGCATATATCCCCTGAAGAAGCCTCTAGAAAAGATGCTCCACCGATAGCGTAGGTAGCAACGTGCTTTTGCTTCAGCTCCGCGACTGTATGGAAGGTAGCAACCTGCTCCTACTCCTGGTATATTCACAAGTAAATTGCAAGAATCGGTAGATACATTTCTCCTCTGCCTGGTATACGTTTCTCCCATACTCTTGTTGTTGCTCCCATACGACTGCTCATTGATACCACCCAGTTTTGAACGTTGCTCGCAGGTTATATTCCACATCGCCTCCCTTCACCCGCAGTCCATACCTCAGCCCTTGGCATATGCACTGTATGATCAACCTCAAGATACATAATGATATATGCCTATAAATCTATTGGGCTAATGCTAAATGTGTCTATTTATATGTCAAAACCTTAGTGTTTGAATACTTCTTTTTTCCAGATGCATGTCCTCGTCAAGTTTGTGTATAGGATCTGGTGTTAGGATTGAAGACAATGGGGAAGCCCTACTTGAGCTCTTTCACTGTGCTTCGACATTACTATGCGAGCCCCTGCTTACCACACCATACTTACTGCACATACAACCAGGATCAAACATCTTATTGTGTATATTTACTCATCATACTTCTGACAACATCTTACCTCCTCTGCCTTCTATCCATACTCTGCCACTGCCATCAAGTCTAGAAACCAATTATAACCTGCCTTCCCTAATGCGAGAACCATGTTGAGACAAGAGTTTTTATATTTCAATGAGATTATTTTCAGGAAGGTGTGCTAGAATTAGAAGAGCGGCCAACCTGGGTAGCATATGCGACAGCGTATAATACAAAGTTGAAAATTTATATGTGTGTTACTTCATTCTTCATGAGTTGTTTATATTATTTCTATTGTTTATAAAGTTGCGTTATTTATAGAGCTACCATATAGCAATATAATGGATCTGCTAGCCACTAGTTGTTAAGAAGAGATGTGAAGGTTTTCATAAGAGGATTGTGCACTTCACTGTTAAAAGGTAACTTTGCAAGAATCAAAAAAAGATTATTTACTAGTCTGAACTAGTTTGTTGGCCAACATTTCCCTTATCAACATTAGCATTATCTCATGTAATGATTTATGTTCAATATATGCACCATTGAGAAGCTGAGACTCCTCATTTCATAAGCTTGCGCTATTGAGAAAATGACCAGAATTACTGATTTATTGGAGTCGCTAAATAATTTAATCTACTCTAATGTTCATGATACAATTGAAATTGGTAAAATCGCTCTCATAGATATTAAAAATTCCTAAAAGATGCACATGAAAAAATTGAATTTTTGAGCTAGAATCTCAGTTCCAGCGAGATGAATTAAAACAGCTCTGTTATCATTCTGAACCTGTTTTTGCTCAGAAGATTGAAACAAACTCCCATAAGCAACAAGATGATAATGTTATAGTTAATTCAGATCCAGTGCCCAATGAAGTAGTAAGGTTACATGCAGATGAAAAAGTTCAGTTTGCACTTCCCAAGCCCATCATCAGACCTTGGGAAGAGCTTGTCGACAACAAGCACAGAACTGGTCTTGGATATGACAAGGACGTCTCTTTTCATATTCCATACTACTCCAAGCTAATCAAATTTCAAAGTGTTGGATTTATTCAATACGGTTCATCTTCACCTGCTCCTCATGACAGTTCACCTTTTTCTGTTTCAGATTTTGGTCCTCTTCCACAGTAGCCACAACAGATTGTGAAATGCCAACACTGTGACCGAGTTGGCCATATGAAATATCACTATTTTCATCTTCATCCATGTAAGCACTATCATAAAACTAGTCATTCTTCAAATAGATGCTTTAAAAACAAACATCCTGCTAGAACAAAGATTCATCTTGGATGGATTTTTCTTGGCAATGGGCTTCAACAACCAAGAAGATATTTCACTCATATAACAGGATTTGTTCTCGAATATTGAAAAGTCTTACAGTTGAGATCTCATCATCTTCTCTCCTTATATCTGACAGGGGGGAAATGATGGTCATCTACAAGCTTCAAAGCCACATCAAGCGAGCCTGAGCCACAACCTGCCATACCAGATTCAAAGTTGTAGCCAGAGGAAAATATGCCCTTGAGCATGCCTTCAGTCGGTGATACCTCTTCAAAGAATTGGGGACACTTCCTCTAGCAGAAGACTTCAACTTCTTTCCAGTTTTGGAAGAGTTTCAGGAATTGCATTAAGCATTCCAGAGTTGGTAGTAATCCTTAAACCATCATAGGTTGAGACATCCCTTTATTGATTGAAGGTTTCCCTCTTCAAAACATTAGGAGCACTTCCTCTAGTAGAATACCTCAGCTTCACGCCAGAATTGGAAGATTTCCAAGAACTGCACTAAGCATTCTAGTGTTGGTGGTCATCCTTAAACCACTTCCCTTTATACCAGCATTTCAGAGAGCACATTCAGCCTAGTGTTACCATGCATTTTTTCACATTTTGTATTACAGCTCTCTTCTTGGACTCATACATAGCCCTTCAGATTAAGGGGGGGAATGCTGGACACCTAATCGTCTAAGGGTTGGTGTGGAAGCTAAACATCCAAAAGGAGTCCAAGGGACCACTTGGAATATGAAACCAAGGGTCACTCCTATGTATTATAAATATGTATAATTGTGAATAAGAAATAGAATCTCATGCTTATATTTCCTATTTTGTCTCTACCATGTGTGTGTTTAACAAATTATAATAGAAATAAAATAACTATAATAAGCTAAAGGATTATAATATACTATTAAAACAAGAGTTGACCAAGAAATAGGAGAAGATGATTCCAGAAACATATTAATAAGAAAATATGTCCCTAAAAGTCAAGATGGAGGAAGAAAAAAGAAAAGAAGAGGTTTTGAATGAACTAATCCTTGAATGGGAAGAGATCACAGTCTAGAATAAGAAATCATATCTTTGAGAACAAACCTTAAGATTTCCAAAACTGTGAGGATTTGAAAAAAGAGTGTACTGGAGGAAGAGAGAAATTAAATCACATTTTGAGAGTTAGAAAATCATAAAGGTGGAAATATTATCTTATATATATAATTACTTATGATTATTTTATCTTTATATTCTTATTTCATCAAGCAATTACCAAAACAATAGCACAAAGACACCATATATAGGCAGATAGCTAGGGAAAAACCCTTATCTAGGGGAACCCCAGTCAACAATTATTTCTTAAATAGTTTAGAGAGATAATCCAAGACTCTTGAACTAGACAAATACTTCTTCCACACCAAATCATCCCTCTCTTCCCTCTTGCATATCATAACCCTACAACAACAATTTTGACCTAGCAACAAAAACTTGTAGCTGTAGCTTCGACCCAACAACTGGCAGAAACTGGGAGTAATAATAACTTCTACTTGGAAATAAAGACTTCTATCCTCGATACTCTACTCGTGTGAGAGATAGATGGCCCAAAAAATAGATTTTGATGTCTTCTTCCTTCGTTCCAAATTTTGTACCTTTTTTCCAGCTCTTTTCCAATTTCATACTTTTTAGCTACCTTGGCTTGTAACTCAAACTTGTGTGTCTCAAATGAATTGCACTGTGTTGTATATATAGTCTTGTAGTGAGGTTGAATTACCTAGTTTGAGGCCGACTTGGTGTGGAGGTGACATATAGCATAATTTGCAGGAAATGTTGCCCAAGGGTCCATTTCCAGCTGGAAAGTAACGGAAACGAGGAAACTCATACCATACGGCTTGGAAACTCATTGGCCATACTGGTCCATTTCACACTAGGGACATGTGTTCAGTACAGTCAGAAACGAGTTTCTAGGTCCTACAACGAAGTTTCCAATTAACATTTGATGTTTTCTTTTACTCTTTTTTAATTTTTTGCTTCTAATTTAGTGGGGCAACCTAATGTTCAAGCCTATGGCCCTAGTGTTGATATGCAGTTCATGGTAGTGTTTGAGAGTGGTTTCGCCCTCATTGGATTTCATATGGAGAAGGTATAATTTTAGATCTCACTCAAAATCTAGCAGACTTATCTGTATTTCAGGATTTCAATATTAGGGGATTGCAATGTTTCCATTGGATTTTTTCATGTACTAGGGTATGGAACTTGTATTTAATCAAGAGAACCAAGCCCTCTATGTAGGGGAGACTCCCAATAATCAAGAGCACCTAGGGTACTAGGGTATGGAATTTTTATTTAATCAAGAGCACTAAGGTTATTTGATTATGTAGGAAGAGACTCCCAATCAAGCACAAGACAAGAAATTAGAAATTTCTTGTTGCTGATTTTGGATATTTCTATTTTATTTATGTGATCATTCATGAGTAAATGTGATGTAAATTTAGAGATTTATAGTTTATGCATTGATAATTGACAATTTAATCATAATGTAATAAATTAGAATGTATCATGTATGCTTTATGATAGCACGTATTTATTATTATATATATATATATATATATATATCTATATATATATATATATATATATATATATATATATATATATATTATATATATATATATATATATATATATATATATATATATATATATATATATGTATATGTATATATATATATATATATATTATGTTCCCCATTTCCAAAATTTGGAGGGTCACGTTTCGTATCTATGCCCCTTTCGGAAACTTGTACTCATTTCCCTGTTTCGTGCAAATTAGCATATAGTTTATTTGACTCAATGTTAATTATTTTTACATGATTGAAAATCCCACGAAGGGTCTCTTTTAATGGACAATGACTCTAATGACTCAGAAAAAATCCTAGAAGTCTTGAATCTGGACTTTTACCTAAAACATGATGACCCACACATGAATAAGTCATAATAATAAATATAATAATAATATTTTTTTCATTATTTTGATAAATATATTTAATTGTGACTCAAATGCATTTATGAAGACCAAATCTAGTTACATATTTCAACACTTCCTCTTAACTAGGTAGGTATTCATAATAACAAGTACAAGGAAGATCTCAAAATACATGAACTATGAAGCATTTAGGCACCGCAATGCCATGGACTAGACTCCTGACTAGGGAAATATATCCAGGGTCCTTCAACAGTTGAGACACTCATGGTGCCATGGACTAGATTCTTGACCAGGGTAATCTATCCGAGTGGGACTAAGATGAACTAAAGATTTTAGCCTCTCTAGGTACCATTAGGCTTACATTATAACCATCAACCAAGGGAACCAGGTGCATATCTGAGGTCAGAGCACTATGACTACTACCACCCTACCTACTTCGGTATCCAAATATCAACACAAATTTTTGGCTAGATGTTCTCCCGGGAAATGTCTCTTATACACAAACCCTCAACCCTCCCAATTATTCCAATCGTTAGCAAATCTTGTCCAATCAAATAAATTGGTAGCAAATCCTACCCAATCAAACAAATCGATAACAAATCTCTCTTATGTAACCAACATGCTATCCAACCTCCTAAGAGATTTACCTGTACAAACACAACCCCAAACAGTAACAAAATTTCAAATGTACGTTAATAAACACAAACATTCAGGGTCTTTTAGACAACTAGATGTTTCTTCCCAATTTATCACATTAGGAATTTCAAACAAATCTTGACAGAAGATTCCTCAATCATACATATTCCTTTCCTACTTCACATGTAGTGACATATTATACAAAGAGATCCTGCTTTTCTTATCTCAATAGCCCCTCAAAACACATTCTCCAATTTCTTCTTTCAAGATGTCCATCATGACTATGATATGCCCTCCCTCTCAACTGGGGAGATTCCTTTCATCCAAGTTTTGTCTTAACTTAGGAAGCTCAACTTATTTTCTACGATATAGGAGAATAATTCATGGCTTCCATCCTTCTCATCATATTTATCATGACCATTATGATCCATATAACTTTCTTCATCATGCTTATCATACCAACTTTATTTATGAACATCTTCATCATCTTGAATATTATGTACCTGCACAACATAGATAACAATTACAACCAAATCTATGGAAGCATGAATTTTACCATATCGTAATCATATAATAATGGAATCATTTGAATTAGACATAAAATAACTAAACTTATTTAGTTTTAAAAATGAAAAGAAACACACACATTTAGACTTCAACTATATGCCAAGGTTTTGTTATAAACCCTAGGTTTCATCATCAAGGCTTCGAGTACCTTAATCAATATAATAATATTCATTATATCTAAGGCTTCAATATTTCTTCCATAGGTATGAAATACCATACTACAAAATATTTCAAACCCTAGAAGCAATTCAAAAAAATATAGTTCTACAATGCATCTAACAACTTTAGAACTCATATGTTAAGCTTCCACTAGGGTATAGTGCAAGATCCTAGATTTCATATTAAGCTCCAATAATCAAAACTAGTCACAAATCAAGTTCAAATTTTCATAAATCTCATATTATCACATTGTCACCATAACTTAGAGATTTTCACTTCTACTAAGGTTTAGTTATAAAACCCTAGAATTCACAAAACACTAGAATACTTTGAATAAGTCTTAGTTCCAAACCCTAGGACTTATGACTAGTAATAATTAGTCAACACATAAATATATGATTCCATAATCATGAAAAACCATATCATAACATAAGTTAGTCAAACCCAAAGACAAAAATATCAATATATTAAAGTTAGACATATAACGAGCCTGATCAGACTAGGCCTTTGATCATACAAACACACATATACCTAGGGTTTCATTCCTAAGACATTATCTAAAATAAGGGTCTTGATTATACACCCTACCAAACCCTAATGATTTAGGGTTTCAATACATGACATAACAAACCCTTATTTATCAATACTTCAAAGTTTTGGGATTTCAGGCACCACCATTCAACCCTTACAAGTTAGGGTTTTCATAACCATACCAAAACCCCAAACATGAAATCATTAAAGCATCAATCATTTTCTTTAGACTTCATCAATAACCCTAAGTAAGTTAGGGTTTCACACATTATCATCGACATACCCTTAATTTAATGTTTTACAAATAACCTTTCAAGGGTTCCACAAGAATAATCAAAGATATGAGGAGGGTAGATTTATCTAATGATGAATCACCCAATCAAGAATATTTATGATTTAAGAGTGCTATACACAATAATATTAGTAATGTAGAATCGTTTATCAAGAATGGATATCATGAAGAGAGAAAAAAAATATAGTTTAAGGCATACCTTTTGTTTAAAAAACCTTGTAACTCCAATTATTTGGCTTTGTGAGGCCTTCTTCTAGAATCCTTAAGTATTTAGCAAGTTTTTCATTAACAATGAAAATTTTAATATAAATGTGATTAGTATTTAATGCAAACTTAGATAAGTAAAGGAAACAAAAAATGAAAAGGTAGTAAGACACTTATCATTGGAAGTTGGTGAGGGCTCACTCCAAGGTCAAGGGATACATATGACCTTATAAAACTAATTCAAAAATGTTTTTCCAAAATATGTTAAACCTACAAATACAGAAATAAAAAATTGAAACAACTAAAGTTTAGAGCAAATCACTTAGTAGTGTAAGTCCCTTATATCTAATTCTTCGGTTTTATTCTTCTTTATAGATCCTTATTCAACAAAATTATCTTGGTCCCTATTCCTTTTCTTATTCCTCGGATTATCAAGACAATCACTTTTATAGTGACCCAGTTTACGACATTCGTAGCATTCTATTTTAGACATGTATACCTTCCTTCTTGGCCCTTTTGACTTCTTGAAGTTTCCTTTCTTGTTATAAGCAAAGTATTCACTTGAAACTTTTTCTTCTTAATTTTGTTGGAAATACTGAGAGGGGGGTGAATCAGTATTTCTTTTTCTCACTATTGTTTTACTAGTTGAAACATATATGTTCAGAACACAAAATGAACAGCAGGAATAAATGCTTTTATTAATATAACTGTGCAGTAAAATAAATACAATAAATAGATTGTCACAATTGGTTGCCAAGCTCCAACTTGGACTTTGGTGAGGCTCCAACCTCCTGAGCACCAACTCTATTTTGCCAAGACACCAATCTTGGACTTAGGAGCACCAACTCCCAAGGACTTCAATCCTGTTCAATTCTGAGGCTCCAACCTCTTTGGTATACACTGGTGTGCTGCTACGCTCTTTTCAGCTTCCACTGCTTCTGCTGCCCCCTTTTCTTCTGCTGCTTTCACTATCTCATGCTTAGGTTATACCATTCATGAATGACAACTCAGTTCTCTATTTTTGCTGCTTTTATATGCTCCATGCCCCTGTCCATTCGTTTCCTCTTACGTGCTGGCTCTTTGGCTTCCTCCTCACTTGATTGCTTAACACTTCGGCTTCCATTTCTATGCTTTTTTTTTTCTTACAATCTTTATTGGTGCTTTTAATCACCCATCGGAAGCCACCACCTGAGCGTTTTAATCAACCATGGGAAGCCACCACCCGAGCGTTTTAATCACGCATCGGAAGCCACCACCCGAGCGTTTTAATCACCCATCGGAAGCCACCACCCGAGCGTTTTAATCACCCATCGGAAGCCACCACCCGAGCGTTTTATCAACCATCGGAAGCCACCACCCGAGCGCTTTAAAGCCCGCAAGCCTTAACCCCTACGGTCATATATCATATAATATATCAATACACGGAAGCCATATAATCCCCGCTCTACTTCCAATGCTCGGATTCCAAATCTTTATAATTTCGCCTTTATAAATTTTGGCGGGTCCGGATTTCGGCGGTCTCAATAAACCCTTAAGCCCTGACCTCCGACGAGGTGCGAACCCGACGCCCTTTTAACTCCCGTCTCTATATTGAATACGGGTTCGGGATATCGGCAGGTTCGCTTTGGCGGATTTGTAACGCGAAGGTTTAGCAGACCCGATCGACCCATTAACTCCATCCTATATCGGTTTCGGTTCCGTCATATCGGCGGATTCGTATCGGCGGGATTGTTATAACAGAACGGGTTTGCGGACCCGATCTCCCATTCAACCATCCTCTATATAATTTTGGCTCCAGATGATTCTGCGATTTCGCTGATCGCTACCTCCGAAATGATACAAGTCCTCCGTGGACCCGATATGCAATGCACCACAGTTTATGTTTTATCGCATCCGCCTCCGCCCAATGGTAATTCGTCGGCGATCGGCGATCACTCGTCGCGGGTTATATCTGTATGCATCCGCCGATACAAAATCGGACCCGATTTTGCATTTTAACCCGATATATATTATATCACGTCCATTCTCATCCCTAAGGGTTTCGATACGATATCGCTGTGATATCGTCGATATCCCGATGCGATGGTATTATCGAACCCGATAAGCTCCACAGGAAAATTTAATATGGTTTCAAGTCCGCCAGTGCTCCGCTAAGGGTTTTTGGCATCGATTCTCTATGTTAATAGCTTCTCTACTCTCGGAATTTAGTTAACCCAGCTTTGCCTCCACTCCCGATAGGTGTTATATGTGGCTGTATATGAGTTCTGCTTCCTCTATTGCTCTGATAGCTCTGTTTTTGGCATATATTACAAGCAACGTTCCTCTTGCTCTGATATGGCTCCCCAATGACTCTGATGGCCCTATTTGCTTGTAATATATATATGTCTCCTCTTGGCTCCTCTTGCTCCATCTACTCCTCTCGGTCCACTCTGTTTGCTCCTATAGCTCCTCCTCTTTGGCTCCGATATGACATATACATATGTGGTTCCTCTTGCGTAGTCTGCACCTCTTGGCTCTGTTTGCTCCAATAGCTCCTCCGATATGGCTCCTCTCTGCTCCAATGTGGCTCCTCTGGCTTGGTCTGCTCCTCTTGGCTCCTTTTGCTCCTCTTGGCTCCGATATGCTCTATCTCCTCCTCTTGAATATTGCCATATTGACATCAATGACAATTTGTGTCCAACAATCTCCCCCTTTGTTATTGATGGTAATATTCTTCTGATTTCTCCCCCTTTGACATCAATGGCAAAGGAATGCATACGAACTCCCCCTGTCGAACTGCTCCCCCTGTCCTGCTGCATCTTTATGAATGAACTTGAGTGATGATAAAGAAATAACCCCCATCTTTTGTTGCAGATGTTCGAATGCTTCCCGAGGAAGAGGTTTTGTGAAAATATCAGCTATCTGCTCCTTAGTACTGATATATTCCAGAGCGATGTTTTGTTCGGCTACTTGCTCACGAAGGAAATGATACTTGATTGGTATGTGTTTGGTTCTTGAGTGCATCACTAGATTTTTGCTGAGACTGATAGCACTAGTGTTGTCACAATAGACAATAATCGGTTGATTTGTACATATGTCGAGATCTTTTAGCGCTTCCTTCATCCAAAGTATCTGATAGCAATAGTCTGCTGCAGCAATATACTCGGCTTCGGTTGTGGATAATGATATGGATGACTGTTTTTTACTGAGCCAGGATACCAAACAGTCTCCTAGGAAGAATGCATTCCCACTAGTACTTTTCCGATCATTTATGTTTCCAGCCCAATCAGCATCGGTGTATGCAGTTACAGTCAATGTTGAACTCTTTGGGTACCAGAGACCAAAATCAGAAGTTCCCTTCAAATATCCGAGAATTTTTTTTACAGCTAATAAATGAGAATGTTTGGGAGCCGATTGAAATCTTCCCACCATTCCTACTGCTTGAATTATGTCTGGTCGTGTGGTTGTTAAGTATAGAAGGGCTCCAATCATTGACCTATAATGAGTTGCATCTACTAGAGGGGAGTCATCATCTTTGATCAGTTTGCAGTTTGTGGTCATGGGAGTGCTCATGGGTGCACAGTCCTCCATTCCATATTTTTTGAGCATGTCTTTTAGATATTTGGCTTGAGATATACACAATTCTGCTCTGGTTTGAGATACTTGAAGTCCAAGGAAGTGGGATAGTTCACCTATCATTGACATCTCAAATTATTTTGCCATGCTTTGAGAAAATTCATGGCTCATTTCATCATTATTACTAGCAAAAATCAGATCATCGACATAAACAAGAGCAACTAGTAACTTACCTTGATCTGTCTTTATGTATAGATTGCTTCCAGCCACTCCCTTTTTGAAGCCTTGTTGTTGGAGATAGTTATCCAGTCTTGCATACCAAGCTCTAGGAGCTTGTTTCAACCCATACAAAGCTTTTTTCAACTTACAGACTAGGTCCTTTCCTGCTGTCAGATCAAAACCTTCTGGCTGCTCCATGTAGACTTCCTCCTTGAGTTCGCCATTTAGAAATGCTGATTTCACATCCATTTGATAGATTTGAATCCTTTCGAGCAAGCAAATGCTAAGAACATCCTGATAGCTTCCATACGGACCACTGGTGCAAATGTCTCTTCAAAGTCAACTCCTTCAATTTGTGAATAGCCTTTGCAGACAAGTCTTGCCTTGTTTCTGATAACCTGTCCTTCCTCATTCATTTTATTTTTGAACACCCATTTGGTTCCTATTATTTTTTTGTCCTTTGGACAAGGTACCAGCTCCCATGTCTTGTTCTTCTCAATTTGGGACATTTCTTCTTCCATTGCTTTTACCCAATGAGGATCCTTACTTGCTTCTATGAATGTTTCTGGTTCTATCATAGATAGGAGGGCAATGGATTTTCTCTTGGGTGAGGTTGTTATCCTTCTTCTGGTCTGCACACCTTCATCTTTATCGCCAATGATCTGTTCTTCTGGATGATATCTTTCTACATACTTCATATTTGAAGGGGTATGAGGTGGTTCTCTTTCATCTTCTTCTTCTTCATCATCTATCTCTTCTTCTTTAGATTCTTCTTCTTCAATGAGAAAGTCATCTTCTTGTTCTTCAATTTCCTTTTCTGGAAGATCTTCATCAACCTTTACATCGATGCTTTCCACTATTTTCTTCAGTTGAAAATTGTAGCACTTGTAAGCCTTGCTCCGTGGAGAATATCCAAGAAATATCCCCTCATCAACCCGAGAATCAAATTTTCCAGGTGAACCATCATTTATTTTTATGAAGCACTTGCTTCCAAATATTTTGAAATACTTCATTGAAGCAGGTCTCCCTTTCCATAGCTCATAAGGAGTTTTGTCACAATTTGGTCTCAATTGAGTCCGATTCAATGTATAGACAGCTGTCCCTATTGCTTCCCTCCATAATTTAGGTTGTAGGTTTGCTGCGAACAGCATGGTTCTTGCCATTTCTTGGACAGTTCGGTTTCGTCTTTCAACTACCCCATTTTGCTGAGGTGTTCTGGCAAACGAGTATTCCCTTCTAATTCCATGAATATTGCAGAACTCTCTGAACTCGTTTGATGTGAATTCTCCTCCTCGGTCTGTTCTGAGACAATTTTTGAATCTTTTTCATTTTCTACAAGGGCTTTTAGATTCTTAAAACACTCAAAAGTTTCAGATTTATACTTTATGAAATATATCCACATCATTCTAGTATAATCATCAACAAATAATACAAAGTACCTTTCTCCTTGGAGTGCTTGATTTCTAGTTGGCCCACACACATCAGCATGTATGATCTCCAAGGGCTTTGATGTATAGTGTTCCTTTGTCTTGTGGCTAGTTCTGGTCTGTTTTCCATGTTGACATGGACCACACACTGCTTGATTTGGTTTGGACAACCTTGGGATGTCTTGTACAGATTTGATCTTGCTGATATTGACCAGATTTTCGAAGCTGGTATGTCCAAGTCTCTTGTGCCAAAACCAACTCTCATCTGCCTGACTCAAGTAGCATTTGTTTTCCTGGATCTTGTTCAGAACGTAAATGTTGTCTGGTGTTCTCACTCCTTTTGCCACAAGTTTCCCTGAGGCAAAGTTCCTTATTTCACAGTCTTTGGTGCTGAAAACAACCTTATGTCCTTGATCACAAATTTGGCTGACACTCAGAAGGTTGTCTTTGAGTCCGTCAACCAGCAGAGCATCTTGAGCTTTTCCTTTTCCATTGATCAGAGTAATTGTTCCTCTTCCTGCAATTTTTCCAGTTCCACTTCCAAAGGACACATTCCCTTCCTTTTTTCTCAGTGAGATAAATTTCCTTCTGTCTCCTGTCATCATGGAAAATTTTAGGGGCTAATGTTCGCCCAGTGGGCTAATTTTCCATGATTTTTCCACAAAAAAGATTCGCCAATTTCCAATTTTATAAAAGACGATTCGCCCAAATTTTAGAATATAAAATTATTTTACCTTAAAAATCGCCAACATTGTATAGAGGCTATATATAAAATCATTATAAATTTGAATAATTTTACAAATATATCAATAAACATTTTATAGTTTGCATTTAGGGATTAGTGAGATTCGCCAATGTTTTTAAACTTCAAGAAATTTTTCCATCCTTAAAATTTTCCTTGCCTGTCATGTGTCTGGAGCACCCACTATCCATAAACCATTGGTTTCCATTATTTTGCGCAAATAGAGCCAGGCCTCATTTTTCCATTGTAGAGATCTTGCTGCTCGTCTTTCTTCCTTTGAGTGGGCAGTTTTGTTCATAGTGTCTATTATTGTAGCAAAAAGAGCAAGTCAGATCAAATTTAGTCAAGGGATCATATGAATTGAAGGTTTTGATTTGTCCCTGTCTTTTGGGAGAATATGAGTTGATTACTCAGTCCTTTTGCGTTGTCTTCTCACTTCTGCGAGCCATACAGTGTCTAGCTTGGTGACCGAAGTTTTTACAGTGAAAACAGTGTCCAAGAAATATGGTTTTGAAGTAACCACGGTTTAATTCGCTTTCCTTTCTGAGAATTACTCCTCCCTCGTCCTTTGGATTTTTGATGGGCCCTTGGTGGGGTACAGATTTGTATTTGCTGTAGTGTCCATGATTCGACTCCACATTCTTCTTTGGAGTAACTCTTTCTTTATTCTTGGAATCTGGGATGAACTTTTGATAAGATACTTTTTCATCTTTTGGGTTGCAGGAAAGTGCATCGGCATAGCTTTTCGCACTATTCTTAGTGCTTGAGGATTCTCCCTTGAAACCTATTCCAGACTTATCATGTTGAGGTTTTTGATTTTTCAGAATAGTATCAAGTATTTGAGAGCTTTTACAACCCTTTTTAATTTGCTCCAACTCCTTTCTCAGAGATATTACTTCGGCCTCACATTCTTCACAAGTCTCTTCTTTTTCCTTAAGCTTTGTTTCCAAGAGATCTTCTCTCCTTCTTATTTCCTCGTTTTCCACTTTGAGAGAGATAATTTTGTTCTGCAGTTTCTCGTTCTCTTCAATGGCACTTATTAACAGTTCATCCACATTTCCTTCTGGCCCCGAGTCATCATCATCTGTGAGTGCCATGAATAATGCTTCTTGGCTTTCATCATGATCGCTTTCCTCATTTGATTTCTTTTTGATGACCATAAACTCATCCTCATCAGACTCACCTTGCTTGGAGAGAAGGTTTTTCTTATTGAACCCTTTCTTTTTGTATGTCATTCTTTTAGAATTTCTTTCATCATCACTGTCTTGTTTATGAGGACATTTTGCTGCATAATGACCTATTTTACCGCATTTAAAACAAATAAGAGGATACTTGCCTTTAAGCTTAGATCCTCTCTTCAGCTTTCGTACATATTGAGCCAATTCGGATTCCACATCTGACTCATCACTACAGTCATTCCTTTCTTTCCCTTTCTTTGACTTTGAGGCCTTGAATGCTGCATCTTTGGAGCTAGGTCCACCTTTCCTCATTTCATAGGCAGTGAGAATTCCATGGAGTTCATCCATTTTGAGGGTGTCAAGATCCTTTGATTCTTCTATAGCACTTATTTTGGAGTCAAATCTGTCTGGAAGGGACCTTAATACCTTTTGTACAATAGTACTTTCTTCAACCTTTTCGTCCAATCCTTTCAGGGAATTTACCACTTTAGCTACTCGGAGGAGGTATGCTGCAATATCTTCTTCCTCTTCCATCTTCAAACTTTCAAATTGTCTTCTGTGAGTTTGAATCTTTGCCTTTTTGACTTTTGAGTCTCCATCGTACAAGCTAACTAGCTTCTCCCACATTTCTCTTATAGAGTTACAGTGCATGATTTTTGTAAACTCGGAATCAGTGATTCCACTGGTGATAGAGTTCATGGCTTTTCCATTTGCAATGTAGGCTTTCCTCTCGTCTTGGTCTGTTGGAAGAGTGGAAGTCGCTCGGTATTCAGTTTAACAAAAATGCCAGACTTCAGGTCCAAGGGACATTAAATAGTAAGTCATTCTTTCCTTCCAAAACCCAAAGTTAGCACCATCAAACAGAGGAGGTTTTCCTGATGCTTCATGATTTCTCATCATGGTTGCTGATCCTTCTTCAAGCTGTTAGGCTAGAATGAAGAAGCCGGCTCTAATACCAATTGTTGGAAATACTGAGAGGGGGGTGAATCAGTATTTCTTTTTCTCACTATTGTTTTACTAGTTAAAACATATATGTTCAGAACACAAAATGAACAGCAGGAATAAATGCTTTTATTAATATAACTGTGCAGTAAAATAAATACAATAAATAGATTGTCACAATTGGTTGCCAAGCTCCAACTTGGACTTTGGTGAGGCTCCAACCTCCTGAGCACCAACTCTATTTTTCCAAGACACCAATCTTGGACTTAGGAGCACCAACTCCCAAGGACTTCAATCCTGTTCAATTCTGAGGCTCCAACCTCTTTGGTATACACTGGTGTGCTGCTGCGCTATTTTCAGCTTCCACTGCTTCTGCTGCCCCCTTTTCTTCTGTTGCTTTCACTATCTCATGCTCAGGTTATACCGTCCACGAATGACAACTCAGTTCTCTATTTTTGCTGCTTTTATATGCTCCATGCCCCTGTCCATTCGTTTCCTCTTATGTGCTGGCTCTTTGGCTTCCTCCTCACTTGATCGCTTGACACTTAGGCTTCCATTTCTTTGCTTTTTTTTTTTCTTACAGGATTTATCGGTGCTTTTAATCACCCATTGGAAGCCACCACCTGAGAATTTTAATCAACCATCGAAAGCCACCACCCGAGCATTTTAATCATGCATCGGAAGCCACCACCCGAGCGTTTTAATCACCCATCGGAAGCCACCACCGAGCATTTTAATCACCCATCAGAAGCCACCACCCAAGCGTTTTATCAACCATCGGAAGCCACCACCCGAGCGCTTTAAAGCCCACAAGCCTTAACCCCTGCGGTCATATATCATATAATATATCAATACACGGAAGCCATATAATCCCTGCTCTACTTCCAATGCTCGGATTCCAAATCTTTATAATTTCGCCTTTATAAATTTCGGCGGGTCCGGATTTCGGCGGTCTCAATAAACCCTTAAGCCCTGACCTCCGACGAGGTGTGGACCCGATGCCCTTTTAGACTCCCGTCTCTATATTGAATTCGGGTCTGGGATATTGGCAGGTTCGCTTCGGCAGATTTGTAACGTGAAGGTTTAGCGGACCCGATCGACCCATTAACTCCCTTCTATATCGGTTTCGGATCCGTCATATTGGCGGATTCGTATCGGCGGGATTGTTATAACAGAACTGGTTTGCGGACCTGATCTCCCATTCAACCATCCTCTATATAATTTTGGCTCCGGATGATTCGACGATTTCGCTAATCGCTACCTCCGAAATGATACAAGTCCTCCAAGGACCCGATATGCAATGCACCATAGTTTATATTTTATCGCATCCGCCTCTGCCCAATGGTAATTCGTCGGGGATCGCTCATCGCGGGTTATATCTGTATGCATCCGCCGATACAAAACCGGACCCGATTTGTCATTTTAACCCGATATATATTATATCACGTACATTCTCATCCCTAAGGGTTCTGATACGATATCGCTGCGATATCGCCGATATCCGGATGCGATGGTATTATCGAACCCGTTAAGCTCCATAGGAAAATTTAATATGGTTTCAAGTCCGCCAGTGCTCCGCTAAGGGTTTTTGGCGTCAATTCTCTATGTTAATAGCTTCTCTGCTCTCGGACTTTAGTTAACCCAGCTTTGCCTCCACTCCCGATAGGTGTTATCTGTGGCTGTATATGAGTTCTGCTTCCTCTATCACTCTGATAGCTCTGTTTTTGGCATATATTACAAGCAACGTTCCTCTTGCTCTGATATGGCTCCCCAATGACTCCGATGGCCCTATTTACTTGTAATATATATATGTCTCCTCTTGGCTCCTCTTGCTCCATCTACTCCTCTCGGTCCACTCTGTTTGCTCCTGTAGCTCCTCCTCTTTGGCTCTGATATGACATATACATATGTGGTTCCTCTTGCTTAGTCTGCACCTCTTGGCTCTGTTTGCTCCGATAGCTCCTCCGATATGGCTCCTCTCTACTCCAATGTGGCTCCTCTGGCTTGGTCTGCTCCTCTTGGCTCCTTTTTCTCCTCTTGGCTCCGGTATGCTCTGTCTCCTCCTCTTGAATATTGCCATATTGACATCAATGACAATTTGTGTCCAACAAAGTTTTGGTTACTAATTAGATTATCATCTCTTCTTAGCTATATGAATTCCATAATTGTTCGAACTTAGGAGTTTCTTTCCAACTGTTGAGTCCTAAAGAAAAAGCACTCCATGTAGGTGGCAATCCCAATAATGTAGTAATCACTGGCTCTTTTTCTGGTAAAATCTCATCTATGGCTTGAAGGTCATCTCTAAACCTAGCTATCCTTACAAAGAAGGAATCCAGAGTACCTCCTTTTTTATTTTTGTAGACCTTAGTTCATTCTTGAGGCCTTCTACTTGACCAATGTTCTTGATAGTGAACAATTTTGATAAGGCTTCCTATATTTCTTGAGCATGGTCTATGTTGGAAATGTATGGGACAATATTTTCATTTATACTTTCTACCATTTGTGTCATAGCAAGTATTTTTGACTTTCTAAACTTCCCTTTATCTGCTTTACTAGATCCTTCAGTAGGTTTCTTCACTTTTCCTTTGACCAAATCCAAGACTTTGTTCTTTTCAAGAATGAGATCAATTCTCTTCTTCTATTACCTGTAATTTGATGCCACTTCCAATTTGTTCTCTCCATTTATTGTGTTAGACATTATCCTTGAAGTTAGTAAGATTCTTTCCTTATAATACCTCCTTATATGATCCCTTGTTTAATCCTTTTGAGGTTTCTTAGACTTCTTTCAATAGATCCTCAAACTGCCTTTTTCCTTCTTCACCTTAGCTTTGATACCATGTTAGAAAATAAAAAAGGCAGAAAGATTTTATTATATAGATAATTACTTGTGATTATTTTATCTTTATGTTCTTATTTTATCTTTTAGTTCATCAAGCAATTACCAAAACAATAGCACAAAGACACCAAATATAGGCAGATGGCCAGGGCAAAACCCTTATTTAGGGGAAAATCTAGTCAACAATTCTTCCTTCAATAGTTTCACGAGATAATTCAAAACTCTTGACCTAGACAAATACTTCCTCCACACCAATTCAACCCTCTCTTCCCTCTTGTAGATGATAACCCTTCAATAGCAACTTCGACCTAGTAGTAGCTTCGACTGAACAACTAGAAGCAACTGGTAATAGCCACAACTTCGACTTGGTAATAAATACTTCGATCTTCCTAGACATTCCACTCATGTGAGAGATAAATGGCCCAAAACTTTGATTTTGATGTCTTCTTCCTTCCTTCCAAATTTCCTACCCTTTTTCCATCTCTTTTCCAATTTCTCACTTTTTAGATGCGTTGGCTTGTAAGTCAAACTTGTGTGTCTCAAATGAATTGCACTGTACTATTTATATAGCCTTCTAGTGAGGTTGAATTACCCAGTTTGAGGCCGAGTTGATCTTCTTTAGGCCAACTTGGTGTGGAGGTTACACATAGCTTATTTGACTCAATATTAATATTTTTTACATGATTCAAAAGCCCAAGAAGCGTCTCTTTTAATGGAAAAGGACTCTAATGACTCGGAATAAATCCTAGAAGTCCTCAATGGGGACATTGATCTAAAACATGATGACCCATGCTTGAATAAGTCGTAATAATATTATAATAATAATATTTTCTTGATTCTTTTGATAAATATATTTCATTGTGACTCAAATAGATTAATGAAGACCAAACCTAGTTACATATTTCAACATGAAGCTATCAAAGGTATCTAGAAACTCAAGCAGGTTTGAGATACTCTAAACCATAAAAACCTTCTAATGGAGAGACTAGTTTCAGATCCATAGGATTCAAAGGCCCCCAAATATTTACAAAGGTATTACAAAGATGACCCAATGAAGATAAACCAAAAACAAGTCAGAGAATAACTCAACAATGGAGCAAGGATATTAACTTCTCAAATATTCCTCCACATTGATATGTAAATCATCCAACAAGACAACCAAGATACAAGTAATCTACTCAAACTCATCAATTCTAAAATATCAAGTACCCAAATTTGTTCTATGGACATTGTTATTCATGTCATATCTTTGGACGTAAACCAATTAATTATAGAATTTTTAAAGTTTAAAGAGATGAAAATTTCAGATCTAGAAATTATCAAAATCCTAGAGCTTAATTATCAAAATCCTATAGCTCAAAACTCATTTTCCAGGAATAGAAATCCTTTTTCTCCCCTAATGAATGAAATTGAGTGTTTTAAGTGTAATAACTTTAGACACAAGGAAAGTGAATGCAGATTCAAGTTTGAGTATCCTTCCAAACTGCAAACCACTTGGCACTAAGCAACCAGTACACCTACTGAACATGAGTTAGAAGAAGAAGGCTAAGAAAAATGAGGATTGTGGACTTGTTATGTCTTCACATGATCAAGAAAATGGATGGTATGTGGATAGTGACTACTCTAAACACATGACTAGGGACAAGAGTAAATTCTTGCTTCTAAAAGAAAATAGTAAAGGAAACTTTACCTTCGAAAATAATGCTCCAACACAAATTAAAGGGAAGGGCATAGTTTGTCTCAATGAGCAGACCAAGGCCCAAAATTGTTCTGTGTGGAAGAAATCAAACACAATCTTCTCAATGTATGTCAAATGTTTTAAAATGGCTAAAATGTGAATTTTCACTCTAAATTGTGAGTTATGAAAATCAGAGAACATGAAACTAATTGAGAAGGAAGTCAGGACTCAAAACAATGTGTATGGGTTTGATTCCGTAGTAAGCTGCTAGCTAAGCAAGACAAATCAAACATGGTTGTGTCATCGAAGACTTGGTCATATAAATTTTTAGAACCTAATAAATATCAGCAAGATATATTTAATGATCCATAAACTGGCGTGGATATTCCACTAGACAGTTCATCACAACAAATTTGATAATATTGTATAAAAAATATGAGATTCTACACTATTAAAATTTTATTTAATTTCTAGATCTATAGATTTTACTGTAATTAGTTCATGCATGCAAATGGAAATTATTCATAAAAGTAGATGTTGGCTTGTATGGGTCTGACCTAGGTTCAGAGGTGATTTAGCCAAGCAAATCCCGGTACTACTGGCCCTTTCGGCAACAGTCCGTGGAGGGCAGATTGAGGTCTCACCCGAAGTAGTATGGGAGGGTAGCAGAACCAGGTTTCTGCACCCTTGGGATGTTTGATGAGCTTCTAGAGGTCCGCGTTTGACCTATTGCTATGCGCACTTGCGATCCCTTCACAAACTGCAGTGCGACTTCCGTGCAGCCCTACTCGGGGCGCGACCCGTATAATACCCAAGTCTCTTGCTACTTAACTAATTACTTAACTTGTGTGTGTAATAGTTATGGTTATTACAACATATTTAGCAATCATATCAATGTGCGTGATACATAACCCAATACAAACATCAAGAAGACAGTGCATAGCAAATACACAGAAATAGGAATCAAATTCTCTTTTATTACTCTTCAATATTGCTTACAAACTGAACACCACCCTGCGCACTCAACTGTAGGGGTCTGCGCACTCAGCTGCCGACTCTACTAGGCCTCTATGCACTCAGCTGAAGAGCCTCTTCCTACTACTATGACCCAATACACTTAGAATCCTACTCTAAGCTCGAACCATTCCTTCGCTACTTACTCTCTCATCCACTCTCTTTACAACTTAGAGCCTCGCTCATGGGTAGGCTGACATGACTTTACATTACATTACATTACTTTAGGGTGGACAACCCTATGACTTAATCTCTACTTCACGCTCTGAACCCGTAATTCGCAGTGTCTTACAAAACCTTTGACCAAAACTTGGGCTTTGAGCCCCAAAACCTGTTGTGGGGGGATTCCATGCCCAACAGACCCCCAACACAATCATTGTGACTCTTCTCGAGTCACTCTGCTGGTGCGAAGATCTTGGCACGGAGCCCCTCCAACTGTTCCCGTACTGCCTAGAGGTCTGCGGTGCACTATTCTTGTGAGTCTCTGTTGTTTATCTTAATGCATATAGTCCCTTCATCTGCATGAGCTTGCCCTCAATATCGACCGTAATGGTGAATGCCTCATCAATCCAAAGCTGGACGCATGCTTTGATAAGGGCCTCTTTCTATCTTGCAGCATCCACCTACTCCTTCAGTGCCCTCACCTTCTGCATCTTATCCATCCGTTGGGTGAGAATGGTTGTATGCATTGTTCCCCTGACACTGTCATACTGCTGCTGCAGTTTGCACCTCTATTTCCAGGCGTTGTATGTTGGGGTCCTCCTGTAAGGATGTGAGGACATTGAATGCTTGGTCCAGCATACCAATGAAGTCTTGCATTTCCCTTCCAATTTCTTCCAATCCTATTAGAATCACGCTAACGTGATGTTCTTTGACTTCTGGAGGAGTGGAAGGTTGCGCCTTCATCCACAGCTCAACAATCTGGAGGTTCAGCTCCAGGTGCACTCATTTTGTTTCCTCGCGCGCACTTCGGATTCCACTTTCCAAACAGTGGATCCGCATCTCGATTGGTAGGTTGGCGGTGATGGGAGCAGGGTTTGGAGTGCTCTCTTAGCAGCATCCAAATCCTTGGGTACCTTAGCTTTCCCTTTCCACAGAGGAACGTACTCGGGCAGTTTTGTTGTAGCACGCATTGGCTGGATGTCTGCTTCCATTTCTTCATCTACCTCTATTTCATCTACGAGAGCTTGGAGGTCCTCCTCTTCATCATCTGTCTCAATGTTGACACCCTTGCCCTTTTCTTCCATGGAAAGTTTACCAAACTGCAGATTTCGCGGGGACATGTGAACTAGTCCCGCTGCCTGTTTATCCTTGTTGGGCCTCGGCGTCCAAGGTGATTTTGGAATTTCTGGCGCATCTCCCACCTACACCATAGGGCTCTGCACGGCTTCCTCAATGGTACTCTGTACAAAACCCACACCTCTCCTTGTAGTTGTCATCTTGTTCGAACTGTCTGTGGTTGTTCGCGAACTTGGGGGCTCAAATATCGCTTGGCTCTTAACACTCTATGCTCTTCGTAATAGCTCAAATCTCAAACAAACAAGTGTTGTCTCGTGGCTAACCTTGGGAGTTTTATAGCGTCTTTTGAATTTGAATTTGACTATTCCCCCCACTTCTAAGTTATTAATGCATTCTTGGCGGCAGATCGTCCCAAATCTAGCTCTTAATTCGTGTCTTAATTGCCTGCCATACACTCCCTTTTGCCTTAAATTAGACATCTTGTCATGAATAGTGATGCTAATGGTTACTTCCTAATTTACCCACGCGACAATGTAGCCCCCCGTGCACGGGCACGAACCATGTAGCATGTTGATTCTGTGCAAATCTCCTTCATCTCGCAACTCCCAAACAGACTCTTTTAGAGTCCCACGCTCTCTTTCAACTGTTTGGAGCGCTCAGACTGTCCTCCCTATGGCTAGTCAGGTGGTCACACCATCTGTGCGAGACTTCAATTCAACTTCCAGTATAGTCCATGGAAACTCCTCAATTTCCCTCGCGACAGCTGGCACCGCGTGTTCTACCTTATGTGTTGCACTCCTCTTGTTACTACATTTGGTAAGGTGCAGTCTCAGCCATGGTAGCAGAGTCATAAATTCTCGGCACCAATATTCTAATGTAGTGGTATGACCATCTGTATCTTGCCTTGTCATCCTTGGTTTATCGACGAGACATGCTTGCATGACCTCGTTTTCCAATATTTTGATCTCAGCATCCTTCAACATGCTTTTCTTCCTCAATCGTACCTGATCTTCTTCGAGTCTGCAAAGTCTAAGGTTCCCTCGTCGAATGGCTTCCCAAATCGTTATATGGTTGTCCTTGCATAGCTATGTGATTCCTTCGTCCTGGTCTTGGTGCGCTGTCATAACTATGGGAGCTATTACGTGTGGATTATTTTTGGTATTCCCTTTAGAAATTTCAGTTTCTACTCTGTTTCACACCTTTGGAATCATCTCCGTGCTCAGGTTTTTTCACATGGTCCTATAGGCCCATCAAACTATTGGCATGTGTAGGTCCCAATTAGTTCGTCTCGCTTGGTGAACCTTATTCAGTACTCTGTACACCCAATGGAATGCCTCATTCTTGAGAATTGGTAACCTGCATCGCCTTTCCTGTTGTTGTGTTTTGTTCTGATTCTCTAGGCCAGGTGTGGTGTGTGCTTGTGCGAAATGTACAGCATATGTCTATACCCATCAAGAAACGTGGGCACTCAATTTGTTCCACCCTTGTTGATTGGCTTTCATTCAAAGTTGGGGTTTTCAGAAACGTAGGCGCATCATCCTTTTGCATCCACGCCAGTCTTCAAAAGTTCCTTGATGCGCACCCCACCATCATGCGGGTGTTGCACGCAGTGCCCACTTCAATGCATCGAACCACTACTATTCTGGTACTACCCTTTCGAATTTTCTTAGAAATTCATCCACCGCTGACAATCCATCATATGTCGGCAACTCCCTTGCCTCTGTTGTTATGCAACGCAATGACCTAGTCATCATGTTGCAGTTTAGTGTTGTTACTTTGTGCAGCCGATTCTGTCATGCTCTATCTCTTCATATAAATCCGAAGTGCAGGCGCTTTCGCGTTCCCACTAAATCCTTCCATCTGCAGTTAGATTCACCCAATCCTCTCCTTATGTAGTTATCCTATAGATATAGTCGAGATCATCATCACTATCGTCGTTATGCACCAGTTCAGTGTATCACACTCCTTCGACTAGATCTAGAGATACTACTACGCATAATGACTTTTTCTCAAAGATCATTTTGCACTTCTTCATATTTATGACCCCATTCATATCGGTAGCCTAGTCTATTCCTAGTAGCACGGGATATGGATTACTATCATCGATAATCTCTATCACTTCAAAATCTGCCTGTGCACTCGTGCCTTCAATATTGAGTGTCACCCCTTGCAATATCGAGTGTCACCCCTTGCAATATTCCCATGGGCAAAATCTTTTGTTGGTTCACCATTCGTAACTGAATAGGGGACCATTGTAACATGGGTCTGCCCATGTGTTCCCATGTTTGCTTTGGTAGTACATTCGTGTCCGACCCCAGATCCAGGATTAGCTGATCCATTTCGTACTTGCCTATTTTTGCAGTTAACCTCATCTCTCTTCCTATGCACAATGCATGCTTTCCAAGTTTTTGGACCATGCGCGGTTCTCCTAACCTTGCCCACCTAGTGATAAGTTCCTGTAGCCCTTTGACTGCCTTGTTGTCGTGCAACAGTTTCATACATGTCACCAAAAGGTAGTGAACATTGAAGGATCCATCCCTAGTTCTAATTGATCCTTACTACCTGAAGTGGAGGTCTCCGTGAAGCTCTTCTTAGCTTCCATGAATGTATCCTTCGCGCACTCTAAGTCAAACTCGAGTTCCTTTGTAGGAGCCTTGCGAACCCATGCATTGTCTTCTGGTTGCTTCCCTTTATAATCTCCCATGGCCATACCACTCTTGAGCATCATGTTTACATTTGGGTCTTCTTCGCGCAATTCAAACCTCATCATTTGTAAATTCTAGGTCGGAGGGGGTTGGAGTACCCCATTTTCGCGCATCTTTGCTATAAGCGAAGGGCAATATTCTACCTCATGATCAAACTGATTACAGTACCAACATGATATCTTAGTTGGGTTCGTACAATCGCAAGCATAATGCCCTAGCCCTCCACAATTGTAACAAATTATCTGCTCACGACCCCTTCCTATTCCCATTCCACCTCGACCCCGACCGTGCCCCTGAAACCCAGCGCATGCCATCCCTACATTTGGGTTGAGGGCTCATGTTTCGGTCTGCGCCCTGTAGGCAGGAGTCCAATCCATCATTAGTTCATAGCTTTGGCAGGTGTGTTTTTCATGGCCTACCGACCTGCAGAAATTACAAAAAAATTGTTGGGACGCCTATGTATACTTCTGCAACAAATGACAATTATCCGTTGTATGTTTTCCTCCTATCTAGCAGATCGCACACCATAATGCAGAAGCCACACTCAGCCCCACCTGTGCCTCCGGTCTTAATGCCATTGGGGCTCCCCCTACCAAGTTGTTCCTGAACACTGTATGGTGGTCCTTATCATGCCCTTGGCCTTTGCATTTTATGCACCATACTTCCTCGCGCACCTCCGGCCGAGTTGTCCAGTCCTATTTCAAACTTTGCATCTCCAGACACGGGTTCTACAGTTGCGCATGGATTTGTTGGAATCCCAACCTAGGGTCTTGTATAGGGGTCTCATGCAATCTTATTTCCATATCCAATTCTTTGGCCTGGGTGGAAAGTTTTTGCTGTGACAATGTCGTCCTTAAGTGTGGCGTAAGTGAGGCCACAAACCATGCGCGATGTTGTGCATCTATTAAAATCATATTGGCTTCAAGGATCATACTCTTCATCCTTTGATCTAGATCCCAGGGAGTCTCACCCAGGAGCATCACGATCTCCTTAAACCCAATTATTGATTGTGTCTCTGATTTTGGCCTGCTAAATTCCCTGTTCAACGCAGTCTAGATCTCTGCAATTCCTGCATTCGGGTGGTCATTAGAATGCTTGATGTACCACATTAATGCACGATCCTACAGTTCACTCACCAACATATCCTTTTTAATATTATCATCCATGACGCCCTGTGCTTCCCATACTACTCTTACCATGGACCAGAATTGGTCTAGATCTTCATTTCCTACTCCTCTGAACACTGGCAGTTTGATCGCACTTGCCCCTACTGAGTTGCGATGGTGGCGGTGGGGAAGAAGTGGGTGGAGATGGAGGTGAGGAGGGTGAAACAGGTCGCGGTGTGGGTGGGGATGGTAAAAGTGGAATTCTCTATCTTATCAAATTGACTGCGCTTCTCGAAGAGACTTTCACGAGCTCCTCCTTGCTTTCCCGCGAGGGTGAAATTAAGGGACTGTTTTCCAACTCCTCAGTACTTCCGCTTCTGTAGATCTTTCCGCTTCGTGTAGTCCCAAACATTAATTTATTCGCATAACCCACTTTTCACACAATAGCATCTTAATCCAAGTGTTTAAAGATTTAATATACTTACCTCGCGGTCCCTTGAGAAAATGTCACTCTGCCTCACTGTAGTTGACAGTCATTTCTACCGCAAACTCAGTGATAAAACCTCCTATTATTTGGTCAAGCCAGTGGTCCACAGCTCGCGCTATCTTATCTTCTGAGGCTTCTAGTCTACATACTAGTTTTGAAGTCCACACCATTGGTTTGTCGAGCCTACACCTTCCCTAGTTGTCTGCTAACTTCATGATCCACTCATACAACTTAGATGGAAAAGATGCAAAGAAAATTTCGTGGATTTCAATGTACAAGTAGCGATCCAACCACTATTCCTTAGATACTCGCTGGATTTCTTTTTTCCTTCACCGTGAACTTGTGAATATTCTTGTCCAACCGCTCTTCAATTTCTTTATTTGTAGTATTCCAGTGGCACGACATCAGACATCCTTTATGCAAATCTTAGTCCTGGCAACAGAACCATTTGTTGGCTTGTATGGGCCTGACCCAGGTTCAGAGGTGATTTAGCCAAGCAAATCCCAGTACTACTGGCCCTTTCAGCAACAGTCTGTGGAGCGCGGACTAAGGTCTCACCCAAAGTAGTATGGGATGGTGATAGAACCAGGTTTCCACACCCTTGAGATGTCTGATGGGCTTCTGGAGGTCCGCGGTCTAACCTGTCGCTACACGCACTTGCGATCCCTTCACAACCTGCGGTGCAACTTCCGCGTAGCCCTACACAGGGCGTGACCCATATAATACCCAAGTCTCTTGCTACTTAACCAATTACTTAACTTTTTTCTATAAGAGTTATGGTTATTACAGCATATTCAACAATCATATCAGTGCGTGCGATACATAACCCAATACAAACATAAAGAATATAATGCACAGCAAATACACAGAAATAGGAATTAACTTCTCTTTTATTACTCTTCAATCATGCTTACAAACTCGACACCGCCCTGTGCACTCAGCTGTAGGGGTCCGCGCACTCAGCTGCGGACTCTACTAGGCCTCTGTGCACTCAGCTACAGAGCTTCTTCCTACTACTGTGACCCAATACACTTAGAATCCTACTCTAAGCTTGAACCATTCCTTCACTACTTACTCTCTCATCCACTCTCTTTAAAACTTAGAGCCTCGCTCTATTTATACAATCCCATGGTCCACAGAACATGGGTAGGCCAACATGACTTTACATTACATTACATTACTTTAGGGTGGACAGCCCTATGACTTAACCTCTACTTCGTGCTCCGTGCCCGCAATTCGTGGAGTCTTACTAAACCCTTGACCAAAACATGGGCTTTGAGCCCTAAAACCTATTGTGGGGGGATTCCATGCCCAACAGTAGAGAACAAAAAAATAAGCGTACACACAAGACATAATATATGCTCTATGGGAAACCCTTTCGGGAGAAAACCCAACTCGAAGGTGATGTCACTTTGCTCTCTTTCTCTATCTGGAAATATGGTTGCAGGTACAAAGAAGTAATGATTGTGGCCCATGGGATGCTATAGTGCATAGACCCTCTCTATGTGCTCTACCTCCTATCTCTCCTAGCTATATTTTCTTATCTATGGAAGAAAATTCTCTCAAAAGAATGGAATGCCTCTTCCTCCTAGTGGCCTGGTTATAACACAACTCGATAGCCTACTAGTGGTTACTTTTGACTACATCAACCCTTAACTAGAATTACAATATAGAGTCTTCTAGAGTCTTTTACATCAAAAACACATGGCTAGCCCCTTTTCCATAAATAATGGGGGTTGACATGACATCATCCTGAACTATAGGTGTGGAAACAGGAAGGTTTATGTCTGAGTGGCAAAAATTTTGCATATGGACTCTGATTGATAGACTTCTTGCGCCATTGGAAAGATATCTATCTGTGGAATAGCATGAAAAGGTGATATGATAAGGAAATAAAATTTTAGCCCCCAAAAACATCATTTTATGCCTCAAAATGCTTCCACAAGGTTTCAGACCATGTTTTTCCAAACTGGGTCCCACTAGTAAAAATAGTCCCGTGAGGTAATTCCTCCACTTTTTCCGCTCCAAATGAATTGATATGGATTAAAAATAATATAATTATAAAATTTGGATCACACCTCCCCATTTTGGGAGGATTTTGGTCCCCAAAATATTTTACTAAATGAGGTAAGGAAATTTTTTCTCTGCCTTCTCTCTGGTGTACCATTTAGCTTTGCCGAAAAGTTGTCCCTTCAACCCAATCTGCCAAAGGTCATACTGCCCCTATCTTGTAGTTCTGGACCTCTTCTACAAAATTGTATCTTTTGTCAACTCTGCCTGAGTGTCTTGTTCCAAATCCTCCACAAAAGGCATGACTTGTTCCACTCCTAATCTAGCATGGAAGGCTCATAGAGTTTCAAATTCTCTACATTTAGAATTGAGTAAATGCGCATATATGGTGGTAAAATGAGTCGATAGAAATTATCACCCAAATTTTTAAGTATCTCAAAGGGGCCATACCTCATAGTCTTGATTTTCTTACCAGGCCCCTGTAGCCTATCCTTGTTCAACTGTAGTCATACTCTGTCTCCCACCTTGAATGTTCTTTGTTCTGTGTTGAACATGCCTAGCCTTATACTTCTCTTGTGACTTATGTAGTATTTCATGTCACTGTAGATGGATCTACCTAATGTTTTCTATAAATTTTTCAACCCTCAAATCATCCCCTGTAAGATATTCCCTCACTCCTCATTTTTGCCCGTATGCAATATCCAAAGGTGAACGTGGAAAATATCTAAAATAAGTCTCAAATGGGGACTTTCTTGTAGAAGTGTGGACTGCTCTATTATGAGAATGTTGTATATATAGAAAATTTTCATCCTAGGCCTTCAAATTCTTCTAAGTGTGTCCCCTCAAAAGTTTCACCTAATTTTTGTTGACTACTTCTATCTGCCCATCTATTTGTGGATAGAATGTTGTATATCTCTTCAACTTTGTGTCAATCTTCTCCCACAATGTATTCCAAAATGCACTGAGAAATATTGTGTCCCTATCTGAAATGATGCTCCTTGTTATCCCAAAGTGCATCTAGACCTTCCCAAAGAACAAGTTTGTTGCTTCTTGTCCACTGATGATATTTTTATAGAGGATCAGAACACACATCTTGCCGAACGGATCAAATACCATGAATAGGTAGCCATGTCCCTTCCTAGTTGTCGGTAAAAATCCCAAAAATTCAATGGAAATTCTTTCACAAAGATGAGTAGGTAAGGGTAATGGATAATATAGACCATGTTTCTTGTTGCTAGGCTTGCTGGTACAAAAAAGCACGCATCCCCTTATGAACCTAGTTACATGCTTTTGCATCTTGGGCCTGCTATCGCACAAATTGTCTAGGCACCGTGACAACAACTCAGATCAAGGGTTGTCACCCCGATCCCCAAAATCTCCATTTAAGTTGTCTCCCAAAACCATGCTAAGGGGGGTAGTCCCTACGGAAATGGAATGAAGGATAACTAGTTGGGAACAAACCAGTTCAAGAAACACAGTCAAGCGACCAAGTACTTCTTTTAGATTTAGCAAGACTTATAGGATTCGATTAGATTTAAATGATTAATACCAGTGCATTATAGATTCAACTATCTTGTTATGAAATTTAGGACTAATCAATTGATGAACAACTGCTTCTTGGATGAATAACTATCTTATATGAAATGTAGATCCTAAAACTAATGTGAGATGTAGGAATCTTGGTTAATTTTACTTAGATTCCTATCTAAGTTTTAACCCTTTGATCCTTTCTATATTGAGCCTAATTTTGTAGTAAGTGGCAGAGAGAAGATAAGGTGAAGCACAATAAGGTGATATTAACGATACCTCTCCTGAAAATCTAACATACACAGTGCCTCTGGTGCTACAGAGAGTTGTGGCTCTAACGATGGCAAGGTCATTGTTTTAAGTACTATTAAAATACAGTTTCACAAGCAAAGATGGATGGGTACCTATATTTCTATCGACCAATTTTATGCTTGGAAGTACATTTTAATTATTTAAGACTAACTTAATATGTAAGTTCACGAGATTATGAGAAGATGGAGCGAGATGAATCTAGATCAAGGATTGAAAGCACTTATGTAATATTTATTTCTAATTTATATGCCAAATCATTAATCACCAAAATAAATATTCACTTCACTAGACAAAGACTAAAAGATAAACTTATCAGAAATATGCTTAAAATATCACAATATAATGTTGTAATATTCCTAATTAGCCATGGCTAATTGGAATATTCGATTTTGTTCAATTTTTGCCTTCTATAGTTATTTGTAAATAAAAAAAGTGAGGAAGGGGGACATAACTCACTTTTAGAATAAAAGGTCACTTCATAGTAGCACAACATTGTGACTTAAAGGGGAGCCAAGGGGGCCAAAGGGGGACACAGAAATGGAGCCCACGCAGACACATGCAGGGACTGCACAGGAGGGAAGAAACATGTGGCAAGAGGGGAATCACGCAGGAGGAGGTGAGCCTTGGGATTAAGAGAGGCAAAGGTTATAAAAGATAGAGGAGCCCCCTCATTTTGATCATTTTGTTATGAGCATTTGTGATAGTCATTTCGACTTAGAGCACGCTGGCTATTTAGCTAGTCTATAGCACTGTTTAGTGCATTGAGTGTCTCCGTTCGAAGATCTCACCCTTAGCCCCGGGGGACTTCAAGTGCCTGCTCGGGCAAGGTATTTCCATTGTCATTCCAGCAGTAGTTTCATCAGCGTTTTGGAGGACAGCGCAGCACTGAGAGGAGGATGCAGTTCTTTCTGGCAGGAGTTTGGGTTGAGGGTTTGCAAGAGGATTTGTGCTGAGAGGTAGAGCAAGGGATCAGCCCTTGCATATTGGTGAGTTTTGGTAGGGGTTTCAGGCAGGTTTCTAGAGTGTTTCATTCAGTGGCATTGCAGAGCATTGAGGGACTACGCAGAACCCTAAGGGGGTGATTTTCGGGGGTCAACCATTTCAGAAAAGCTTTCTGGGCTTTTCTGGGTTTCTTGAGTAGAGTCTGATTCCAGGGTTTTAGCCTTTTTTGGGGAGGGAAGCAACCGCAAATCCTCATTTGATTCCTAGCAGCAACAGTAGCACAACTATTCACCAGCAGCTTGGACGCAATTTAGAGAGCGGTCATTCCTTTGCTATTCTGAGTGTATTTCTTCACTTGCTTGTGCAAGTCGAGGTGCCATCTTCCTAATCACCTCCTGTACTCATTCTATTACTCAGTATAATAAAATGGCTTAGCATTCTCTCTTCATTTCTTGAGTATCCACTTATGGTTTATTGTTATACATTGTATCATTATTATTTGTATCTCTTTGATCATTCTCGACTATTATACCACTTGTGTGTTTCTCGTATACTCTTAGACAAAGTCTGGAAAGGGCCAGTTAGCCTCCGGATCTCATCCTCTTTTCAGAGGCGACATATCTGGTAAATGCCCTCCCAGTCCATCTCTGGTTGGAGTTTTGCTTGTGTTTGAGGAATATTACTGGTAAGGGATATTACAGTGGTATTAGAGCATAGATCTGTCTCAACCTGTGGAGCTAGCAATCTATGACACCGGGGGAAAAGCCCTATATCTGTTACAGAGGTCAGAGGTACAGAGACACTGGGCATAGGTTGGAGAACACTTACGGAGAGGGAGATTATGTTCCGGTGGTGGACGCAGAACAGGGGGAGCCTGTGGTAGACACAAAACAGAGGGAGCCTGTGGTGGACGCAGAGTGGGAGGCTCCGATGGTAGATGATGACAGGAAGAGATTTGCGGATCTGCTCCTTAAATCAGTGCAGGATCTGTCGAGGCAGATTGAGGTGATGGGGTAGAGATTCACAGTAGTAGAGGATAGACAGCGTGAGAGCCCACGGGTTTTCCAGGTTGGTGAGGGATCAGGTGCATCCCACCATTTGCTAGAGCAATGTGATATTGTGCAGCAGGTGGCCTCACATTCCCCTACACGCTCAACCATGCCCACTTTCTTAGGAGTAGACATGGGGGCCATAGCCCAGTAGGAGGCGGAGCGCGGACATATGGGTGATTATTTTGCAGAGTACTAGGCCTATGGGCAGAAGTTCAGGGAAGCCCTCTCATTCAGAGATTTTGTTTAGCTCCAGTGAGATAGTAGACCCCGCGACCATCACAGAGGGTACCGGCATTACCATGATGGTGACACCCACCGTGCAACGAGTAGATTCCACTTGCCTACATTTGATGGTTCATCAAATAGTTCGGAAAATTCTTGGGTGGAGAAGCTGGACATTTATTTTCAACTTAACCAGATGTCAGAGACAGAGGCGATCGAGGTGGCAACATTGCACTTGGATGGTGAGGCCTAGGATTGGTGGTTTCATGGGATGGTTACACTCGGGCACTCCACAGTGACGACATGTACTGAGTTTACCAGGAGATTGATGGAGTGATTTGATCGGACAGATCCAGAGCAGCATTTTGTTGAGTTGAGGAGGCTTAAACAGACAGGGAGCCCAGAGACCTACATTTCAGATTTCTTGAGGGTCTCCATGATGGTGCCAGACCTATCCATGGCACGGAGGGTCTATATGTATGCTGAGGGGTTAACAAAGCCACTCTGGGGTCTAGTTCGATCCACTAGACTAGTCACACTCTAGGATGCTATCAGCAAGACCCGGGACTTGCAGGATGTCTTACCCAGGACCCGGACACCTTACCCCCAGAGACAGACTTTCTAGTCTAAGGGGAAGGATGTGAGGATTCCACCTCCAAAGGGGAATCTAGGACGAGTACAAATTGATGACAATGTCAGGAGGGATCTGAAGAAGAAGCGGTTGTGCTTCACCTGTCAGGAGCCGTGGGCACCAAGACATAGATTTGCTGCTAGCAAGGCACATTTTATTGAGGTCTTCTCCGAGAGCACTAGAGAAGAGGATGACGAGGATGATGTAGAGGCAGGAAATAGCCATGTCATATAGGGACCTTCCCACCTCCACTGCCAGTAGTAGGTGGTGCATCTTTTGCACCCACTGGAGGGGCCCTTGCAGCATTGTGAGGAGTTCCCAAGTATCTGATGCTATGCGTATGAGGGACAGTACATGGCCAGTGAGTATCAGTTTTTGTTGAGAGTGGGCCGACCCACAAATTCATCGATTCATAGATGGTTGAGCGGAGAGGTATATAGACAAAGAGCTTCGATGGGTTTTCAGTCTTGGTCCCAGGAGATCAGACCATGAGATGTGTTGATTATGTTCCAGAGCTTTCAGTGACGTTGGGCACCTACACATTGACTGACCACTTTTTCGCGGTTGATATTCCGGATACCAACATGATACTGGGTGTTCAGTGGCTTATCACTCTAGGGAAGGTCACAATGGATTGGAAGACCCTAGAGATGGAGTGGCATGATGAGAAGATAGGGAGGCATGAGAAGATACGGGGACAGCACACATATCCGCCTCAGACTGTTTCGGCTCATCGGATGGAGGCAGACTTCCAGAAGGGAGACATAGAGTGGGCAGTGGAGCTATGTGCATCAGAGGCAAGGACTCCAGGGTAGATGGTACACCCAGAGATACAGTTTATCCCTGATTGGTATGCCATAGTGTTTGGGGAGATTCCACCAGGACAACCACCGGATCGGGGGTTTGAGCACACCATCAAGCTTCAGCAGGGCATACAGGCTGTGATTACCACCCCCTATAGGCACCCCAAGGCCTATCAGGATGAGATTGAGCGGGCTATCCAGGATTTGTTGGCTCTTGGGCACATCTGACCGAGCACAAATCCTTTTACTTCATCTGTGGTGTTGGTGAAGAAGAAGGATGATACATTGAGGATGTGCATTGACTACAGGGCCTTGAACAAGAAGACCCTGAAGAATAGGTACCCCATACCCAGGATCGATGAGTTGATGGACGAGTTGAAAAGGCCACGTTTCTTCTCAAATATTAATTTGAGATCTAGGTACCATCAGATTCGCGTGAGGGAGCAGGACATTCCCAAGACCACCTTCAAGTGTCCCTATGGGCACTTTGAGTTCTTGGTGATGCCTTTTGGGCTAACCAAAGCCCCAGCTACATTTCAGTCCTGCATGAATCACATCTTTTGTAATCACTTGAGGAAGTTTGTGTTGGTATTCTTCGATGATATTCTCATTTACAGTAGGACTTGGGAGGAGAATCTCCAGCACATTGAGACAATATTCGGTATCTTACAGGAGCAACAATTCTATGCCAAACTCTCCAAGTGTGAGTTTGGGTTGACGGAGATGTTGTATCTGGGACACATCATAGGGGTGGATGGAATGAGGGTCCATGAGGAGAAGATTAGGGCCATAAAAGAATGGCTGGAGCCGAGAAATGTGACGGAACTTCGAGGATTCATTGGCATTTGTACTTACTACCGGAAGTTTGTTAAAGGTTTCTCACAGCTTGCTGCACCCCTGACAGATTTGATGAGGAAGGGGCATTCAGTTGGTTGGATATAGTGCAGTGAGCCTTTGACAAGCTCAAGGAGGTTATGAGCAGCTGCCCAGTGCTTGCATTTCCATATTTTACGCAGCCATTTGTTTTGGAGTGTGATGCATTGGGAGAGGGGATCGACGCAGTATTGATGTAGGGACGTCACCCTATAGCCTTTAAGAGCCGGAAGCTCCTTCCGCACGAGAGGTTGTATTCTATATACGACAAGGAAATGCTAGCCATCATGCATGCATTGGCTAAGTACCGGCAGTATTTGGTGGGTAATAGGTTCAGGGTGAGGACTGATCACAACAGCCTCAAGTTCTTTTTGGAGCAGAAGCAGCTACAGGAGAGGCAACAGAATTGGATCAGTAAGATCCAAGCATATGAATTTGACATTGAGTATGTCAGGGGTAAGAACAATGTAGTAGCAGATGCCCTTTCACGTAGACCAGCCACGTTGTCTCTTATGAGCTTGGATACAGACTGGAGGGCTCGACTCTTAGTAGAGTACTCCAAGGAAAACTTTGCATGTGAGGTTCTGGATGGGCAGGTGGCAGATGATAGGTACAAGGTGGTCGATGAGATCATCTATTATAGGGACTGGATCTTCTTGATTGAGGGGTCTCAGCTCAAGATGAAGATACTCCAGGCATCTCATGATTCACCTTTGGAAGGACATCAGGGGTTTACCAAAACCTACAGGGCCATTAGAGAGAGGTTCTCATGGAAGGGCCTCAAGGAGGACGTACTCCAACACATCCGGGAGTGCGATGTTTGCCAGAGGAACAAGGGAGAGATGAGCCATCCCATGGGTTTATTGCAGGCTCTTCCCATTCCGGAGGGGAAATGGGAGAGTATTTCGATGGACTTCATCACAGGGTTGCCCATGGTATAGGGCACGGATTGTATCTTTGTCGTCATTGATTGACTAATGAAGTACACACATTTTTTTGCCATATCCATACAAGATACAGCAGCACAGGTGGTCGAGCTGTTCTTCAGGGATATCTTCAGGCTACATGGTCTTCCTAAGACCATCGTCAGTGATAGGGACAGTCGTTTCATGGGCGGGTTTTGGTAGGAACTTTTCCGATTGGTGCGGACGGAGTTGACACCGAGTACCAGTTACCACCCACAGATGGATGGGTAGACAGAGATAGTTAACAAGTGGCTAGAGGGCTACTTGCGTAACTATGTCAGTGGGCTGAAGTGGCTGCATCTGAGGGAATACTACTACAATACTTCACATCACATGTCCATTGGTATGTCACCATTCTATGCCTTATATGGGTATCATCCTTTATCTTTTGTTAACGTGATGTTTGGTGATAGCAGGGCTCCTAGAGCCAAGATTTGGATCCAAGAGAGTCAGTATATCCTCCGAGCTCTCAAGGATAACATGGCTACAGTGCAGAACTAGCAGAAGTTGTATGCCGATAGGGGTTAGGTGGAGAGACATTTTGAGGTAGGGGACATGGTCTACCTATGATTACAGCCATACCGAAAGTCGTCATTGAAGCAGAAGGGGGCTGAGAAGCTCAAGCCCCGTTTTTATGGGCCATACAAGGTGATACATAGGATTAGACAGGTTGCATATGAGTTGGAGTTGCCCCAAGGCAGCAAGATTCATAACATTTTTCATGTATCATGCCCGAAGAAGGCATTGGGGTAGCAGGTGACAGTGAAGATGAGCTACCACCCATGGATGATGAGGGGCATTTGGTATTGTAGCCAGAGGCTATCATTGATACCAAGGAGAGGTAGCTGCGAAGTAGGACGGTCCGAGAATTCTTGGTGAGGTGGAAGAATTTGCCAGATGAGGATTCCACTTGGGAGAGTGAGAAGATCTTACAGCATCCATCACTTTAGTTGCTTGAGGACAAGCAACATTTTGCCGGGGGAGATTGTAATATTCCTAATTACCCATGGCTAATTGGAATATTCGATTTTGTTCAATTTTCGCCTTCTATAGTTATTTGTAAATAAAAAAGTGAGGAAGGGGGGACATGACTCACTTTTAGAATAAAAAGTCACTTCCTAGTAGCACAACATTGTGACTTAAAGGCGAGCCAAGGGGGCCAAGGGGGATGCAGAAATGGAGCCCACGCAGACACATGGAGGGACTGCGTAGAAGGGAAGAAAAACGTGGCAAGAGGGGAATCACGCAGGAGGAGGTGAGCCTTGCGATTGAGAGAGGCAAAGGTTATAAAAGAGAGAGGAGCACCCTCATTTTGATCATTCTGTTATGAGCATTTGTGATAGTCATTTCGACTTAGAGCACGCTGGTTGTTTAGCTAGTTTGCAACACTATTTAGTGCATTGAGTGTCTCCATTCGGAGATCTCACCCTTAGCCCTAGGGGACCTTGAGTGCCTCCTCAGGCAAGGTATTTCCATTTGCATTCCAGCAGTAGTTTCATCAGTACTTCAGTAGTAGATTCATCAGTGTTTTGGAGGAATGTGCAGCACTGAGAGGAGGACGCAGTTCTTTCTGGCAAGAGTTTGGGTTGAGGGTTTGCAGGAGGATTTGTGCTGAGAGGTAGAGCAGGGGATCAACCCTTGCATATTGGTGAGTTTTGGCAGGGGTTTTAGCCAGGTTTCTAGAGTGTTTCATTCAGTGGCAGCACAGAGCATTGAGGGACTACACAGAACCCCAAGGGGGTGATTTAATGTGGTTGGACATCTCAGAAAAGCTTTCTGGGCTTTTCTGGGTTTCTTGAGTAGAGTCTGATTCCAGAGTTTTAGCCTTTTCTAAGGAGGGGAGCAGCCCCAAATCCTCATTTGATTCCTAGTAGCACAGCAGTTCACCAGTAGCTTGGATGCAGTTCAGAGAGGGGCCATTCCTTTGCTATTCTTAATGTATTTATTCACTTGCCTTGTGCAAGTCGAGGTGCCATCTTCTTGATCACCTCCTGTACTCATTCTATTACTCAGTATAATAAAATGGCTTAGCATTCTCTCTGCATTTCTTGAGTATCTTCTTATGGTTTATTATTATACATTGTATCATTGTTATTTGTATCTCTTTGAGCATTCTCGGCTATTATACCACTTGTGTGTTTCTCGTATACTCTTATACAGAGTCTAGAAAGGGCCAGTTAGTCTCTGAATCTCGTCCTCTTTTCAGAGGCAACATATCTAGTACATGCCCTCCCAGTCCATCTCTGGTTGGAGTTTTGCTTGTGTTTGAGTAATATTCCTGGTAAGGGATATTACAAATGCCCATTTAAATCACAAGCTTATCACTTCAATTTATCTAAATCCTTTCCAATGCAATTATAACTCAAAGAGAACAAAAATTTCTTCACAATTTTTCAATATCACCCTCAATATAATGCCAATTATATAAATGCTAAAAATAATCAATTTAGGAAATCAAAGATATGCAATTTTCAACAAGTCCATGATAGGGTATTCAATAATTACTTGAAAATTTTCTCAAAATCAAATATGCAAGAAATATCCAATAATTTCAAGTAAATAGATCCACACTTAGAGTGATTAAATATATTAAAATTTAATGCCAATGATCATGCAACTTAGCATGCAAAAGACTTAAGCACTTAAATTTCAAAAATTAATTACCATGAAAATCTACGAAATTTAAATGCTAAACGCTTCAAGCAACTTTGGAATTAAAATGATTTTCTTGAGTAACTCTAATCCAGAAAATTTCCTCCTATAATCAAACCTTGGAGATATTAAAGAAATATGTCCCTTGATTATAGAAGAATTATTTTTTTTAATTTAACCCCTCAAAATATTTCAAAGATTTAAAAAGCCCAAAACTTTTTATCAAAAAAATTTAAAATAACCTAAATCTTTAAACTGTCATATTTTAAGGTGACAAATTTTGTAGAGAAATTAAAAATAAATTGAAAGGGGCAAATGATTAGTTAATTAATTTTCCAAAGGCCACACAAAAATTAAAATTGAAATGCGTTATGGTAAAAAAAATATAATTATTTTTCTTTCAAATGTTAGGATATTCCGACACATAGGAAATAATTAAGTACAACTTGGTCTAGTGTATAGTTAGGTAAAGTGTGTTTATTTAGTATGTACTCTTTGTAACTTGCAATCCGACGGTCATGATATGTTCTAGACATGAAGTGATCTGATGGTTCATTCTCTCCTCAGTATTACCGACACTTGATCTGTGGCTTAACACATGATTGGTCCATGATCTCTATTTAAAGAGCATGAAGAGTCATTTGTTAGGTGACCATTCATGAAAGAAGCTTATCTAATTTTTCTTTCTTTTACATTAATAAATTGCCTGAAGTGGTTGAATTGGCTCAAGTCGTGGATCGTTTCCCTCTTTGAGGGTTTTAACCACGTCAGGAATACTGGTGTACTGATCTATGATCTATTGTGAGCAGTGCCCTTTGGTGTTCTATCTAAGGAACTTACCCTATAAATTCCTACATGGTATCAAAGCTATTCGAGGGTCGCATCCGTTGGTTATCCAAATCCAAAGTCAATACAACTGCATCTGACTGTCGTTTCCTAGATCTATTGTTTCTGACTGCTTTCGGTCTGAGAGGACTGCTCTATTGTGTTAGGAGCATTTGTTCTAGTGAGGAACCCCTTTTGTTTCATGTGAAAAGGTTTTTGGTAGCCCTAGCTACATCATTTATAAGATCTTGAGGTATAAATTCTTTATTTGCGGTTTTTGTTATTTATCTCTCTATTTGTTTTGGTTTATAGTCCTCTATAAAAAAAATTATTACCGGATCTATACCTTTCATTTCTACGTACTCTCTTTGCCCCTGGACTCTGTGTGATATTGGAAAACCAAAAACAGAAAGAAAGTATTTTTCTCATGTGTATGCTCTTTTCCGTCGTGCCTTAGTGTGATCCCAGAAAACTAGAAACATTGAGGAAAATATATAGTTTCCGGCCAAATCTAACATTAAGTCATAAAGCTTGGATTACTTTTGCATGTTCATTTTGGTTTCTATGGTTTTTTTTTGTTTTTTAGGAAAAAATGAGTTTTTCAAGTAAGCACACATGCCAAAGCTTCAGTGTAGAACATGCATAAAATTAATAAATAAATCCTTCATCGTTTCCAAAAATTACTAACCTTTTAAACTAGTCTTTCTTTTTGTTGAGTTAATTTTTCAAAAAACACATGTAACTTATGTTTTAAAGTTACTTTATGTCAAAATGTTCTTGCCCATTATAAAAAGTGAGTCACTTATAATTCTAAAGTCACTTTATCTTTTATTTAAGTTTCAATTTAGTGGATACTTCATAAAGCACCATTGTAAAAGTGACTTTCACTTATTTATAAAAATGGATCACATAAAGTAATTATTTTTTTTAAATGAGCTAATATGATTAAGTTTGGAAAGTGGGGGAATTCTTTTTTAAATATAACATTATCATTCACTTCCCATCATTCACGTGGTTCGTCAGCATCTTCAACAACTTTTCTTCAAAAATCCATAACTTCTTCATCCGGAAGCCGTTTTCAGAGTCGTTTTTTTAATCAACCTAATTTTTCGAGATATTTCCATTGGAACACTTATTTTTAGCATTTGCAGCTTCAAATTCTTTTAAAATTGAAAGCTCATGCCTAGTTATTCTTGATAGCACCAACTACTTCCAATGGCTATCCTACATTGTGGATTTACTTAGAAGTAAAGGTCTTTATAGAATATCCTCAGGCCAAGAGTCTAAACCTAAAGATGAATATAAGCAATCCAAATGGGAAAGTAAGCAAGATCAAACATGTGGGTTGATAGAGATGTCTATTTCTCTAGACCTTAGATTCCATATCGCAGAAATTCATACCCCCAATAAGGCAATGAAACAACTCAATAAAGTCTTTGGAATTAAAAATGAAATTAGATCCCATCAACTTGAAAATGAGTTGCTTACATTGCACCCCAAAAAAATTTCTTCCAATGAAGATTTTTTTCCAAGTTCAAGACTCTTAGACTTCTATTGGAAGGTGTTAAGGTTAAGAAAGAAGATGGTAGCCTTATATATTCCATTCTTACTAAGTTAGGACCAGCCTACTCTATGTTTATTTCCACCTTCCATTATACTAGAGAAGCCTTTATTTCTCAAGGACAAGCCTATTCCCCCTCTTTTGATGCCTTTTGTGATTCTTTAATAAAAGAATAAGAAAAAATCTTACATATTGGTCTTCTTAATACTGGAAACTCTTCTAAGAAAGCCTTAGCGGCCTAGCAGCAACCAAATTCAAAGAGTCCCAAGAACCAGCATCCTAAAAAGAATGGTCCTAAGCTAAACAAGGGGTCTTAAGCAATTTCAGTCTCAAAATGAAAATCAACTCAACAAAATGATAAGGCAACTAAAAACAAAGGAAAGAAGACTGATAGACATTGAAACTTTTGTAATCATGATGGCCACTTAGAATCCAAATGCTTTAAGAAGATGGAAGCCTTGAAAGCAACAATGAAGAAGCATAACATCCATTTGGATCACTCTTCAACTTCAACTTCATCTTCAGGAATAGCACTTTCTCAATGTGGTTGTTAAGCATCTTGGTCTAGTTATGCACTAAATGTATATTTTTCTTCTCATCCTCATTAGTGGCTCATTGATTCTAGAGCTTCTTATCACATGACCAAAAACAAAGCCATGTTTTCTTCTTTAAATGATTGTAACACCAAAAATATATATGTTGGTGATGATAGATCTCTTAGTGTTGTATGGGTTGGAACTATTCATCTATACATGGTCAATTTAATGATGTATTATGTGTTCCTACCTTATCCTGCAACCTTCTATTTGTATATCAGATAACTCATTTAGGTGAAGATAAAACCGTTAAATTTTCACCTCATGATGTTGTAATTAACAACCTAAGATATCCTAGACAGATTTTATTTTAACAACTTTGGTTCATCAACTCTTCCCTAGGTATTTGTTTCTCATAATGATGAAGTGAGAAAACTTTGGCATGAGCGATTTGGTCACTTAAACTATCACTCCCTTCAAAATCTATGTAGAAATTTCTCATTTCCCACCCCGGTTTTCAGTTTCTCCTTATTTCTCCCATATAGTTAAATGCCCTTTCCCATAACCATACATTTAACAAGCTGAAAAAAATAAATTTGCTGAAAACACAAATTCTGGAAATTTTACAGAATGCTGGAAATTGTAGAAATAAAAATCAGCAATAATAAACAGCCATTAAAACACATTTAAACACTGAGATTTTTTGTCAATGTGACCCTGGAAAAACCCCCTACAAATCTTGGGGAAAACCAGTTTGAGAGCTCTTCTTTATTTCTGGAAAATGGATTTTTTACAGTAGGATAAATGTTCAACAAAAAAATCAGCAAACAAACTTTTACAACTTATCTCAGCCTTGCTGAAACTCAGCCTGTTGTTACTCCGCAGCTGTTACACCGTTGTTGTTGCTGATACACCGCTGTTGTTGCTGATACACAGCTGCTGATACACCGCTGTTGTTGCTGATACACCGTTGTTGTTGCTGATACACAGCTGTTGATACACCGCTGTTGTTGTTGATACACCACTGTTGTTGCTGATACACCGCTGTTGTTGCTGATACACCGCTGTTGTTGATGATACACCGCTGCTGATACACTGCTGCTGTTGCTAATACACCGCTGATGTTGCTGATACACAGCTGCTGATACACTGCTGTTGTTGCTGATACACCGCTGCTGATACTCCACAGCTATTACACCGCCCAGAAATCTCCCTTGCTCTCTTACTCTCCTTCTCTCAATCTGCTCATGAAAGAATTGAATCGAATGTGTGTGATATTTTCCTCATTTTCCTCCCTTAATATAACTCCAAGTGACTTTTGGGTGATCTCTAAATCCAATGGCTGAAATAGATTTAGATCAATGGCTGAGATTAAATGCTCATTTAAATCTCACTTTTGATTTTTTAATTCACCCCACTTTAATAAAGACCCACTTAGTCATTTATTTCCAAAGTCACTTTTATTTTTTAATTTTTCATTGACTTTATAAAAGTCACTTTAAAATTAGACTTAGTAACTTTATCACTTAAAGTCACTTTTAAATTAGATTTAACTTTATAGAATTATAAAGTCACTTTAGGAGAAAAATTAAATTCTTTTGAACACTTTTCCCTAGGCCAAAGATCAAAGCCTAAGGGAACCACCTGTCCTCCGGTACCAAATTTCAACACTCCCTCTTACCGAGGAAGGTGTTCCTCACCACACCCATCTTGTCTCTGAAGTAGACATGCTTGCCCCGTGGTAAGGCTTTGGTAAGGATATCTGCAACCTGCTCATCAGTGGAAATATACTCAAGCTTCACAACTCCCTTCTGAACATAGTCTCTGATGAAATGATATCTGATCCCAATATGCTTTGACCTGTCATGAAATACTGGATTCTCCGTGAGTTTAATGCAACTCTGATTATCACAGTAAATCACTGAAGGTATCAACGGCTGACCAAATAAGCCAAACAACATCTTGCGAAGCCAGATAGCCTCACAACTAGCTAGACTGGCTGCCATATACTCTGCTTCCGCTGAACTCAGTGCTACTGACTACTGCTTCCGGCTGAACCATGACACTGCTGTTGAACCCAACCCAAAACAGCACCCTGAAGTGCTCTTCCTATCAGAAGCACAACCTGCCCAATCAGAATCAGTGTATCCTGCCAATCTCACTCCATCTCCCTGCCTGTAGTCCAGACCATAATCCACTATCCCCTGCAAGTACCGCAAAATGTGTTTTGCAGCCACCTAGTGAACCTTCCTAGGCTCACACATAAACTGACTCATCGTGTTGACTGCAAAACAGATATCTGGTCTAGTGTTGACCAAATACATCAAGGAACCAATCAGCTACCTGTACAATGTGGGATCCACCAACTCATAATCCGAAGCATGAAGCTTCTTCCAGTTGGTGATCATCGGTGTCGACATGGGTCTACAATCCTCCATGTGGAATCTGCTAAGGATGTCCACAATATACTTCCCCTGCCCCAGGAAGAAATGCCCCTCCTCCTGCCACACCTCCAAACCCAAAATGTAATGCATCAAGCCGATGTCCTTCATCTCAAACTCCATCGCAAGATCTCTCTTGCAGTGCTCTATGAGTCTCTCTGCACCTGTAATGATCACGTCATCCACTTACAACACCAGAATGAAAGGCTCCTCACCAATCACAATAAAGTAAAGGTTCGGATCTGCCTCACTCTTTGTGAAACTCATCTCCTGCAAATATGTATCTATCCTCGAGTACCAAGCTCTGGGAGCTTGCTTCAGGCCATAAAGGGCCTTCTTCAATCTGCACACATGGGACTCTTCTTCTTGGATGATACAAATGAAAAAACCTCCTTTCTATATATAGGAGTCTAAGGAGTCACAATATAATCCAGCCGACCTAACAATAATAATATAAAGCCAAAAAAATAACAATAGAGGGATTCTATGGGGCACAGAAATAACAATATGGGGGTAATAGGGGCACAACAATATAAATAGGGGGTATAACTACAATAGTAATGGGGTAATCACTAGTATTATAGGGACCCAACATGCCCCTCTCCTTCAAAAAAAGTGTTGTCCTCAACGCTTCAGCAGTTCTGGATACTTCTGCAAAAAATTCTCATCCTTCCATGTGGAATCTTCAGCGGATAAGTTCTTCCACTTGATAAGATACTCTGAAATTGATCGATTTCATAGCTGTCGAGTTCTTGTTTCTGTGATTGCTTCCGGTTCCAATATAATTTTTCCTTCCTCATCAAGTTCTGGCAATATTGTTTGAATTGGGAGCTTGTCACCTATAACCTTCTTTAAACATGAAACATGGAAAACTGGGTGCAATCGAGAAGCTGCTGGAAGCTCCAATTTGTATGCCATAGTACCAATCTTTTCCAACACCTTGTACGGACCATAATACTTTGGTGATAATTTATTGTCCTTCTTAGCTTGCTTTAGGGACATTTGCTTATATGGTTGTAGCCGTAGGAATACCCAATCACCTACATCAAAACTTCTTTCACTGCGATGTTGATCTACCTGTTGTTTGATTCTATTTTGTGCCAACACAAGGTTATCCTTTAAGAGTTGGAGGACTTGTTGCTGATGTTCGATGTGATGCTCCACTGCCTGAACCTTAGAATTTTCTCTTAAATATGATGTGATGGATGGTGGTTGATACCCATAAAGTGCCATAAATGGGGTCATTTTTGTTGCTGTATGGAAGGAAGTGTTATACCACCATTTAGCCAGAGGCAACCATTTGACCCACTGTGTCTATTTATCAGATACAAAGCAACGAAGATATCCTTCCAAACATTTCTTTACTATCTCAGTTTGCCCATCAGATTGAGGATGATAAGATGAGCTATGAGCTAACTGAGTCCCAAGACAAGAAAATAATTCTGTCCAAAAATTTCCAGTGAAAATGGGATCTCTGTCACTTACAATAATCTTTGGGTTTCCATGTAGCTTTTGAACTGTTTCCATAAATGCAGTAGAAACTGTACTGGCTTTAAATGGATGTGATAATGCACAAAAGTGTGCATACTTGGTAAGTCTGTCAACTACCACCATGATGACACTCTTTCCCTCAGACTTGGGTAAACCTGTGATAAAATCCATTGAAACCTCCTCCCAACGTTGGCTTGGAATGGATAAAGGTTGTAATAAACCTGGTGTCTTAACTGTTTCAACTTTATTTTTCTGGCAAACCAAACATTCCGCCACAAACTTTTGAATATCTGATTTAAGGCCATCCCAAAAAAATTCCTTCTTAACCCTGTGGTAAGTTTTTAAAAATCTTGAGTGCCCTCCTAAGGGAGAAGTGTGCAATTCCATAAGAATCTTTTGTTTTAGCTGGGAATTCTTACAGAGGTATAAGCGATCTTTGTACCATAACGAATCATTTTGCCAGCTAAATGTATCAGAAGTACTGGAATCTTGTTGTAGCTTTTGAATAAGTGCCCACACTTCTTCGTTGTTCTTCCATTCCTCCCTTGCTTCGTTTATCCAATCTGGTTGGATAATAGAAATGGCACACAACAATGCTTCCATATCCTCATCTTTTCTTGAGAGTGCATCTGCCACCACATTTTGCTTCCCTTTTTTGTAGATGATTTCAAAGTCATAACCCAACATCTTTGTGACCCACTTTTGTTGCTCTTCAGAGGATAATCTTTGTTCTAAAAAGTATTTAAGGCTATCAGGATCCATTTTTACCTTGAAGTGTCTTCCCATTAGGTAGGGTCGCCATTTCTTAAGTGCATGGAGTATTGCCAACATTTCCTTCTCATAAATAGCTTTTCTTAAAAACTTTCCCTTGATTGGACGACTTTCAAAAGCAATGGGTCTTTCATCTTGCATTAGAACAGCACCAATTCCATTTCCTGAAGCATCACATTCCACAATAAAGGTTTTTGTGAAGTCCGGCGTAGCTAAGACCGGTGCTTGGCACATTGCCTCTTTAAGATTTTCAAAGGCCTTTGTTGCTTCCGAAGTCCATGAAAATGAATCTTTCTTCAATAATGTTGTTAGAGGTGCTGCTATTCTCCCATAATTCTCAACAAACTTGCGATAATACCCTGTCAACCCAAGAAATCCTCGCAGATGCTTTATGGATGTGGGGATTTTCCATTCCTTAATGGCTTTAATTTTGCTAGGGTCTACCTTAACTCCTTCATGAGATACAATATGACCCAAATATTCCACCTCCTGGACTCCAAAGAAACATTTGGATCTTTTTGCATATAATTGTTTCTCCTCCAATAGTTGTAACACCCTGTCAACATGTTCAACATGTTCCTTCCAAGACTTGCTGTAGATTAGTATATCATCAAAAAATACCAACACAAATTTTCTAAGGAATGGTTTGAAAATTGAATTCATCAAACCTTGAAATGTTGAAGGTGCATTGGTAAGGCCAAAAGGCATGACCAAAAATTCATAATGACCCTCATGAGTTCTAAATGTCGTTTTCAGAATGTCTTCAATCTTCATTCTAATTTGATGATATCCCGAACGAAGGTCCAACTTGGTGAAGTAAATTGATCCATGTAATTCATCCAGTAATTCATCAATAACAGGAATGGGGAACTTATCTTTAATAGTGAGCTTGTTGAGCTCCCTATAATCTGGACACATGCACCATGATCCATCCTTCTTGTGCACCAATACTACTGGAGCTGAGAAAGAACTTTGACTCGGTTGAATTATACCAGCCTCTAGCATTTCTGCAACCATACGTTCAATTTCACTTTTTTGGACATATGGATATCTGTACGGCCTGATGTTTGGAGGAACACTTCCTGGCATCAGATGAATAGCATGATCATGATCACGCATAGGTGGGAGACCTTTGGGAGTCTCAAATACCTTGGAATGATTGTCCATGACTTTTTGGAGATCTGGAGAAATAGATGATTCCAATGTGGAAACATCTAGCGAACATAATTGTGCAATTACACCTCTTTGCTCCTTTTTTAGAATCTTTGTCATGCCATTAGAGCTGATTATCTTTCCTGGTTTCCCTGCAATACCCCTTAATTCAACTTCCTTTCCTTCCACAGAAAATTTCATCAAAAGTTCTTGAAAATTAAAAGCTATTGTACCCAAGGATTGTAGCCATTGGACTCCTAATACAACATCCGCACCTCCCATTGGAATGGAAAGCATAGGGCTAGTAAATACATATTCTCCCATGGATAGCTTGATATTATGGCACTTTCCAGAACAATTTATTGTTCCTCCATTTGCAATCATCACTTGACACTCTGGTGCTGGATATAGGAAGCAATTCAATTCTTTTGCTACCCTACAATGAATAAAATTGTGGGTGCTTCCTGAATCAATCAACACTATTACCTTTTTCTTCTTGATTTGTCCTTCTATCTTGATGGTTTGAGGAGTTGTAATTCCCGCCAATGCATTACAAGATATGGTTGGATTTATTTGTTCTTCATCTAGGCTTTGTTCCTGGAATATATCCTCTTCTTTTGACCTTTCTTGCTCCTTTTCTTCTTCCTCTTCACAATCTATGTAGAATAATTTCTTCTCAACACACTTATGACCTTTTGTGTATTTGCTATCACAATTGTAACAAAGCCCTTTTGCTCTTTTTTCTTCCAATTGTTGTGGTGTAAACCTTGTAGGTTGTGGAAGACTATGGGCAACAACACTTCCGTCTTTATAATTGTGAATGGTATGCTTCCTACTTGCCATAATTTTGCTTTCCATTTTTCTTGCTAACCTAAATGCCTTCTCTAATGAATCAGGTTCCCAAAGGCACACATCATGTTGGATATTATCCTTTAAAGACCCTATGAACACATCAATCATATGCTCCTCTGGAATATCTTTTACCCTTATCTTCAATTTTTGGAACTCCTCAATGTGTTCCATTATTGAACCCTTTTGTTTGAGACTTATCAATTGGCTAAAAAAAGTGTTGCTTTTTGTATCCTCATAATGTGCTATCAATTCTTCCGTAAAAATTTCCCAAGTGATAAATTGTTTACGAGAACAAAGCCATTGATACCATACAAACTGATTTGGTTCCAAATATAAAGTTGCCATACGTACCTTTTGTGTGTTTTGCACATTATTGAGATCAAAGAATTGCTCCATCTGTAATATCCATGTGGCGGGATCCTTGCCATCAAACTTCCTCATATCGATTTTTGGAACATGGTGAGTCTTCGATCCAACATTAGAGTCTATGGAATCATGATTAACATTTCTTTTGTTCTCATCATGAGTTTCCTTTAATACCTTTTCACCATTAGTGACCCTTTCTTGTAGCAAGTTCTTCAATTCTTCCATGTCTGTCTTCAAATCTATCTTCAAATTTACCATCGAATCCTCCATCTTAGCTTCCATGCCCTTTATCTTAGATTCCACGCCATTTATCTTAGATTCCACGCCACTTATCTTAGCTTCCGTTAGCTTTTGTGAGCGTGACATTTGTTGCACTTGTTCTTATAATTTTGATATATCATGTAGCATTTCTTCCTCTTCTTCATGAGTCATGCTAGATATTTCAGGTTCCTTACTAGGTGTTTGCATTTTCTTTCCTCGGGGCATCAGTTACCGATAATAATGCTTTACTATGCCCTTTGAATTCCGTTAAACCAAGCTTACATAAAAATTTAAAAAAAAAACTACACACCTTTTTTCACTTTATAGAAGCCTGATATTGAATCTGATGTATCTCTGTAATTTCGGATCATCCAGTTCTGAAATTGCTACCTGTCGTCGCCTTCTGTGTCCTCTTTCCAACACCACAAGTCTGAGCCAAATTGGATTCTCCAAGGAAGAGTTATGTGAAATCTCCCACAGTGACTTGCATTTAGATTGGTTCAGTAGAGCGAACTTGTATGATGTGCCACGAGTCACTGTTTCAACCTTTGAATCTGAAACACGCACACAAGAAACTACAGTCTGTCCTCTTTCTGTACCTTTTTACGAAATTTCAATCCGATCCTCAGAGAGAAAGTTATGACGATTTTCCCCAGGTCACCTGTTTTGAATGTAATTCAGGAGTCTGCAAAAAGACCAACTTCCTCAGATCATATCTCCGAAAATATCGCTCGAAAAGCTCTGAAATTTGGACCCACGGTTCAGCGCCAATTCTTCTCAAATGGGATTTTTTTTGCGACTTCTGAAACGTCACAGAAAAAAGTTATAGCGAAAATGCCACGATGACCTGTTTGGAGCAGCGAAACCCTAGAATCCAAAGCTCTGATACCAAATGTTATGAAACCAGCTCACAAAAAGATAGAAAAGAGAGATCCACGCCTTAGAATTCAGCCTCTTCGAGGGGGAAACCTCCTTTACATTACATAAATGAACAATTCTTGGATGATACAAATGACAAAACCTCCTTTCTATATATAGGAGTCTAAGGAGTCACAATATAATCCAGCCGACCTAACAATAATAATATAAAGCCACAAAAATAACAATAGAGGGATTCTATGGGGCACAGAAATAACAATATGGGGGTAATAGGGGCACAACAATATAAATAAGGGGTATAACTACAATAGTAATGGGGTAATCACTAGTATTATAGGGACCCAACACCTTCCCATGCACCTCAAAGCTGTTATAGACATTTTTGTGCCTTACAGCTCTAAGCATGAAATGTCCATAAACCAAGGGATCCTAAGTCCCTAAAAATGTTGTTCCGACCCCTAAAGGAACAAGGTCAAGAAATTACAGCTTCTCCCAGAAGTTCTCCACCAGAAACTGCTCAGAATCAGTCAAATCAGGATCATTTCAGCTGCTCCACTAGCTAGTTGCGTTGCATAGCACCCAAGTACACTAGCTAGGTGCGTTGCAACGCACCTAAATGCACTACCAGGGTGTGTTGAGCGGGAAATGACAAATGGCAGTGTCATTCCACGAGGTGGACAGACAATGGAAGCTTCCAGAATCTTCCCCAATGACACTTGCCTCACTGAGTTCGACCAAGGATGAGTAAGAGGCTCTCAGTCTCCAAGTGGAAACAAGAACTAACAGAGAGAGGCCACTAGTCAAACCATAAGCTGACTCATCCTCTTTGCATACATCTATATATGGATCCCTCATCCCAGAGATCTGGAGGCTGGAATTTGTACATTGCAGAGAATTGATGTTGGTTTTGAGATAGATATCAGAGTATTGGGTGATTTATGCTTTGTTGGAGGTGAAGAGGGGACTCCTTTGCTGGGAGGTTGATGCTGGATCAGGAATCATCGGTTGTAACTCCTCCTAGATCTTCTTGTTATATCAATAAAACTATTTGAGTTTCTCCTACATGCTTGTGTATCATTGATGTTTGTTACATTTGTATGTTTAGCTTAAATCTGATCTTAAGCTATTTATGAATATAAATCCATGTCTTTGTGTAGTTTTCTTCTTTTTTGATCTTACAGGAACTTGGTGAAGCTGGGCAAGTAAGAGAGCAGGTAGCTGGAAGCTGTCAAAGAGAAGAGAGATTGGATCAAAGGACTAGCGCAAGGCACAGGTTGGTTCATCCTATTCCTCTTCGTTTATAGTTCATAAAGAAGAATACGAAAGTAGTTTTCCCTGTTTGTTTCTAAGGTCACTGTCACACCTTAGTGGGATAGGGTCGTTCTGAGTAGACACTTTTCCCGTTAACAAAATGGCGACTCCGCTGGGGATCGTGTCTAATTATTTTGTTTGTGTTTCTCTTGTTGTTTGTTTCATAAACTTAGAAGTAGCAATCAAACTGCATTTGCCATTAACAAATGCAAAGTAGACATCTGCTACTTCAATCCATTCACTGGATCTGTTTATGATTTGAACAGCTGATTCACAAATGATCTGATTGCCCTTTGTGATAGCTCTTAGACTTCCTTTAAATCTACCCTCTGATTGTGAATTACTGATTGCTTTTACTCGGCCAAAAACCATAGATTAAACTGCAAACCGTGACCCAGAACCCGGATAGAATTCTCGTTTCTGCCCCAACGCAGGCTCTGTGAAGATATTCTGCATTTCAACGCAGTTCCCGAGAGGGCTACCTGCGCTGCAATCCAGTTTCTCAGTGTAACAGGTGCCCTGATCAGCCTAGCCTTGTGCAGCTGAGGTTCTTTGCTTCATTTTTTTCAGTTTTGTCTCTGATTTTTGCAGCCTGTGATCAGTGTATGTGTCTGTTTAAAAACCCCTTTTCTTTGCCTTAATTCCGCCTCCTTTGTACAAAAAGACTGTAGATGTTTTTGTGTGTTTGTTACATCATTTACAATTTTCCATTGAAAAAGTAGAATAGTCATACTGTCATCCTTTGATTTAGATATGTCATAAGTGTCGATTTTGATCATAGTAGAAAGTTTATTTGCTGTTGACAGTCGATTATGCTTTTACTTTTGCCTTTGGTTTGAATTTGTGACTTTCGAGTGTCGAAACGAGTATTTATTTCAAAATCATAAAGTGTCGTAATCATCTCTACCTTTTGATTTCGAAAAGAAGCTTGTTTGTGTTTGTCACTTGAAAGCAAATTCAAATTTGTACATCAACTTTCTTTTTAGGCATCAATATTAAGAAAGTGAAAAACAAATACATGCACATGTGCATTTTCATATTGACAGTTTGCTTGGCTTGATTTAGAAAAAGTGCATTTACAGTGTGCTCTTTGCTCTTTGAGAAAAGATTGTGTCTTTCTTTTCCCCTTGTAACTAGGATTTTCATTGCTGAAAAGAGATAAAAGTTTGCTTATCATCTTTAGATTGCATTTTAGGAATTACATCTACATCTCGTGGTGAACCCAAAAGGCAAACTTCATAAGAAATATCAACTTAAAATAAATTGAATGAATCTAACAACGCTTTGGAACTTAACGCACAACATTTAGAGGTCTAGGCTAGAGACGTATTCCGACGTCGTAAAGCCTGGTAACTATTGTCCTCACTGATGGTTGGGTGATTCCTCCACTTTGAGATGATAAGTGCCAGTACGGACTTGTGCTCCCACATACCGTCGAGTATATATTGGGAGACCCCTATAGGCTTAAAACCTTTTATCCATAGGAAGCCGTGTCGGCCGCCCTACTGATCTCAATGCACCGAACACAGCATTCGGGAAGATTGACTGTCGTACCGTAAAAATTATTCTGCAGTTTTGAGATTAGTTTGGTACTCCCTCTACCTAGATCTCCAGAGCAGTCCCTTTTGTTCCTTTTCAGACTCCTTAACGGAAAAGGTCCATCTAAGCACTTGTCACTTGAGGCTCATTAAAAATCGAAGGAGACTAGAGTCATCTTTTGTTTTTTCTCGACTCTTAAAAATTGAAAAAACAAGTTGTGTCAAAGCATCTAAAAATTTATTTTAAACGGAATATTCATACCCTTTTCCTACGTTGATCTTAGGTTGAGAAAATGGAGTCTACCAACCAAGGAATTCCCCTTGGTGGAAATCCTAGTCCCTTCTCCTCTTGGGGAGATGTTGGTGCACCCCATATGGCCACATTGTCGCTTCCAGGACTGACAATTGGCTTGCCAGTATGGCTCTTCCCAACCAATGTCGTTCAGAACACCACCACTTCCTGAACAATCGAATCAGCAATTAGACGAGTCCAGAGTTGCCCACCAACCTTCTACTTCCTCTAATTCTTCCTCTCCTCCTTCCTCTTCGCTTGATGGGGCTGGCAAAGCCAAAAGTCAAGTTCCTAAGGAGAAGAAGGAGAAGAAGAAGAAAGAGAAGAAGAAGAAGGAGCCAAAGGCGAATGGGGGAAAACGAGTGTCGTCTAACGAAAATCCACACACTACACCGACCAGGCCTAAATCGCCATGTGTCATTTACAAAGGAGACCACTTTCATAGAGATTGTCCTTGCATCCCCCAGATACTAAGGGACTGGTCTCCTCGTTTTCACAATCCGGTGTCATCAACCTCTGATGATCATGTTGAAAGCACACCGTCAACTAGCGAAAGTGAAGCCCCAGGAAAAAAAGGGAAAGCTAGATTTCCTTGTAAACTGTGCGAAGGCAATCATGCCGTCCACCGTTGTCCCTTCTTAGACGAAGCGAAAAGAGTTTTGGATGATCGTCCGGTTTCACCGTTACGACTTCCTCCTAGATATAAAAAACTCTTGCCGAGTCCGTCGCTAGTTGAGAATCCAGCTGACCCACTCAAGTGGTCGGCTGAAGCGCCTATCATTGAAGATAAACCATCTGAATCCATACCAGATGAAAGTCAAAAGGTCGAGGCGGCAGTTGACCCGGTCTTGCCTTCAGAGGTTTTATCTTCAGATGATACAGTCACTAAAGAGAACAGGGATGACACCGTCGAAATTCTCTTCATCAACACAGACTCCGACGAACATGGGGGTAATCTACCCATTCCCTTACCGCAGGAGGGAAGTTCATCAGAGCCATACCCGGCCGTCTACTCGGTCCCACCTCCAAGCAACCTAGTTGTCTCCTTCGACTGGAATCAACTAGGCAGACCCCGTTTACCAGCAAGCATACCATTCCGAATTATCGTTCAAATATATAGAATGGTCATGGCTGGTACCATCATAGATGAGGGGGCTTCTGTGAGTATCCTTTCCTCTATTGCGACTTCTGAAACGTCACAGAAAAAAAGTTATAGCAAAAATGCCACGATGACCTGTTTGGAGCAGCGAAACCCTAGAATCCAAAGCTCTGATACCAAATGTTATGAAACCAGCTCACAAAAAGATAGAAAAGAGAGATCCACGCCTTAGAATTCAGCCTCTTCGAGGGGGCAACCTCCTTTACATTACATAAATGAACAATTCTTGGATGATACAAATGACAAAACCTCCTTTCTATATATAGGAGTCTAAGGAGTCACAATATAATCCAGCCGACCTAACAATAATAATATAAAGCCACAAAAATAACAATAGAGGGATTCTATGGGGCACAGAAATGACAATATGGGGGTAATAGGGGCACAACAATATAAATAGGGGGTATAACTACAATAGTAATGGGGTAATCACTAGTATTATAGGGACCCAACACCTTCCCATGCACCTCAAAGCTGTTATAGACATTTTTGTGCCTTACAGCTCTAAGCATGAAATGTCCATAAACCAAGGGATCCTAAGTCCCTAAAAGTGTTGTTCCGACCCCTAAAGGAACAAGGTCAAGAAATTACAGCTTCTCCCAGAAGTTCTCCACCAGAAACTGCTCAGAATCAGTCAAATCAGGATCATTTCAGCTGCTCCACTAGCTAGCTACGTTGCATAGCACCCAAGTACACTAGCTAGGTGCGTTGCAACGCACATAAATGCACTACCAGGGTGCGTTGAGCGGGAAATGACAAATGGCAGTGTCATTCCGCGAGGTGGACAGACAATGGAAGCTTCCAGAATCTTCCCCAATGACACTTGCCTCACTGAGTTCGACCAAGGATGAGTAAGAGGCTCTCAATCTCCAAGTGGAAACAAGAACTAACAGAGAGAGGCCACTAGTCAAATCATAAGCTGACTCATCCTCTTTGCATACATCTATATATGGATCCCTCATCCCAGAGATCTGGAGGCTGGAATTTTGTACATTGCAGAGAATTGATGTTGGTTTTGAGATAGATATCAGAGTATTGGGTGATTTATGCTTTGTTGGAGGTGAAGAGGGGACTCCTTTGCTGGGAGGTTGATGCTGGATCAGGAATCATCGGTTGTAACTCCTCCTAGATCTTCTTGTTATATCAATAAAACTATTTGAGTTTCTCCTACATGCTTGTGTATCATTGATGTTTGTTACATTTGTATGTTTAGCTTAAATCTGATCTTAAGCTATTTATGAATATAAATCCATGTCTTTGTGTAGTTTTCTTCTTTTGTGATCTTACAGGAACTTGGTGAAGCTGGGCAAGTAAGAGAGCAGGTAGCTGGAAGCTGTCAAAGAGAAGAGAGATTGGATCAAAGGACTAGCGCAAGACACAGGTTGGTTAATCCTATTCCTCTTCGTTTATAGTTCATAAAGAAGAATATGAAAGTAGTTTTCCCTGTTTGTTTCTAAGGTCACTGTCACACCTTAGTGGGATAGGGTCGTTCTGAGTAGACACTTTTCCCGTTAACAAAATGGCGACTCCGCTGGGGATCGTGTCTAATTATTTTGTTTGTGTTTCTCTTGTTGTTTGTTTCATAAACTTAGAAGTAGCAATCAAACTGCATTTGCCATTAACAAATGCAAAGTAGACATCTGCTACTTCAATCCATTCACTGGATCTGTTTATGATTTGAACAGCTGATTCACAAATGATCTGATTGCCCTTTGTGATAGCTCTTAGACCTCCTTTAAATCTACCCTCTGATTGTGAATTACTGATTGCTTTTACTCGGCCAAAAACCATATATTAAACTGCAAACCGTGACCCAGAACCCGGATAGAATTCTCGTTTCTGCCCCAGCGCAGGCTCTGTGAAGAGATTCCGCATTTCAACGCAGTTCCCGAGAGGGCTACCTGCGCTGCAACCCAGTTTCTCTGTGTAACAGGTGTGCTGATCAGCCTAGCCTTGTGCAGCTGAGGTTCTTTGCTTCATTTTTTTCAGTTTTGTCTCTGATTTTTGCAGCCTGTGATCAGTGTATGTGTCTGTTTAAAAACCCCTTTTCTTTGCCTTAATTCCACCTCCTTTGTACAAAAAGACTGTAGATGTTTTTGTGTGTTTGTTACATCATTTACAGTTTTCCATTGAAAAAGTAGAATAGTCATACTGTCATCCTTTGATTTAGATCTGTCGTAAGTGTCGATTTTGATCATAGGAGAAAGTTTATTTGCTGTTGACAGTCGATTATGCTTTTACTTTTGCCTTTGGTTTGAATTTGTGACTTTCTAGTGTCGAAACGAGTATTTATTTCAAAACCATAAAGTGTCGTAATCATCTCTACCTTTTGATTTCGAAAAGAAGTTTGTTTGTGTTTGTCACTTGAAAGCAAATTCAAATTTGTACATCAACTTTCTTTTTAGGCATCAATATTAAGAAAGTGAAAAACAAATACATGCACATGTGCATTTGCATATTGACAGTCTGCTTGGCTTGATTTAGAACAAGTGCATTTACAGTGTGCTCTTTGCTCTTTGAGAAAAGATTGTGTCTTTCTTTTCCCCTTGTAGCTAGGATTTTCATTGCTGAAAAGAGATAAAAGTTTGCTTATCATCTTTAGATTGCATTTTAGGAATTACATCTACATCTCGTGGTGAACCCAAAAGGCAAACTTCATAAGAAAGATCAACTTAAAATAAATTGAATGAATCTAACAACGCTTTGGAACTTAACGCACAACATTTAGAGGTCTAGGCTAGAAACGTATTCTGGCATCGTAAAGCCTGGTAACTATTGTCCTCACTGATGGTTGGGTGATTCCTCCACTTTGAGATGATAAGTGCCAGTACGGACTTATGCTCCCACATACCGTCGAGTATATATTGGGATACCCCTATAGGCTTAAAACCTTTTATCCATAGGAAGCCGTGTCGGCCGCCCTACTGATCGCAATGCACCGAACACAGCATTCGGGAAGATTGACTGTCGTACCGTAAAAATTATTCTGCAGTTTTGCAATTGGTTTGGTACTCCCTCTACCTAGATCTCCAGAGCAATCCCTTTCGTTCTTTTTCAGACTCCTTAACGGAAAAGGTCCATCTAAGCACTTGTCACTTCAGGCTCATCAAAAATCGAAGGAGACTAGAGTCATCTTTTGTTTTTTCTCGACTCTTAAAAATTAAAAAAACAAGTTGTGTCAAAGCATCTAAAAATTTATTTTAAACGGAATATTCATACCCTTTTCCTACGTTGATCTTAGGTTGAGAAAATGGAGTCTACCAACCAAGGAATTCCCCTTGGTGGAAATCCTAGTCCCTTCTCCTCTTGGGGAGATGTTGGTGCACCCCATATGGCCACATTGTCGCTTCCAGGACTAACAATTGGCTTGCCAGTATGGCTCTTCCCAACCAATGTCGTTCAGAACACCACCACTTCCTGAACAATCGAATCAGCAATTAGACGAGTCCAGAGTTGCCCACCAACCTTCTACTTCCTCTAATTCTTCCTCTCCTCCTTCCTCTTCGCTTGATGGGGCTGGCAAAGCCAAAAGTCAAGTTCCTAAGGAGAAGAAGGAGAAGAAGAAGAAAGAGAAGAAGAAGAAGGAGCCAAAGGCGAATGGGGGAAAACGAGTGTCGTCTAACGAAAATCCACACACTACACCGACCAGGCCTAAATCGCCATGTGTCATTTACAAAGGAGACCACTTTCATAGAGATTGTCCTTGCATCCCCCAGATACTAAGGGACTGGTCTCCTCGTTTTCACAATCCGGTGTCATCAACCTCTGATGATCATGTTGAAAGCACACCGTCAACTAACGAAAGTGAAGCCCCAGGACAAAAAGGGAAAGCTAGATTTCCTTGTAAACTGTGCGAAGGCAATCATGCCGTCCACCGTTGTCCCTTCTTAGACGAAGCGAAAAGAGTTTTGGATGATCGTCCGGTTTCACCGTTACGACTTCCTCCTAGATATAAAAAACTCTTGCCGAGTCCGTCGCTAGTTGAGAATCCAGCTGACCCACTCAAGTGGTCGGCTGAAGCGCCTATCATTGAAGATAAACCATCTGAATCCATACCAGATGAAAGTCAAAAGGTCGAGGCGGCAGTTGACCCGGTCTTGCCTTCAAAGGTTTTATCTTCAGATGATACAGTCACTAAAGAGAACAGGGATGACACCGTCGAAATTCTCTTCATCAACACAGACTCCGACGAACATGGGGGTAATCTACCCATTCCCTTACCGCAGGAGGGAAGTTCATCAGAGCCATACCCGGCCGTCTACTCGGTCCCACCTCCAAGCAACCTAGTTGTCTCCTTCGACTGGAATCAACTAGGCAGACCCCGTTTACCAGCAAGCATACCATTCCGAATTATCGTTCAAATATATAGAATGGTCATGGCTGGTACCATCATAGATGAGGGGGCTTCTGTGAGTATCCTTTCCTCTATTGCGACTTCTGAAACGTCACAGAAAAAAAGTTATAGCGAAAATGCCACGATGACCTGTTTGGAGCAGCGAAACCCTAGAATCCAAAGCTCTGATACCAAATGTTATGAAACCAGCTCACAAAAAGATAGAAAAGAGAGATCCACGCCTTAGAATTCAGCCTCTTCGAGGGGGCAACCTCCTTTACATTACATAAATGAACAATTCTTAGATGATACAAATGACAAAACCTCCTTTCTATATATAGGAGTCTAAGGAGTCACAATATAATCCAGCCGACCTAACAATAATAATATAAAGCCACAAAAATAACAATAGAGGGATTCTATGGGGCACAGAAATGACAATATGGGGGTAATAGGGGCACAACAATATAAATAGGGGGTATAACTACAATAGTAATGGGGTAATCACTAGTATTATAGGGACCCAACACCTTCCCATGCACCTCAAAGCTGTTATAGACATTTTTGTGCCTTACAGCTCTAAGCATGAAATGTCCATAAACCAAGGGATCCTAAGTCCCTAAAAGTGTTGTTCCGACCCCTAAAGGAACAAGGTCAAGAAATTACAGCTTCTCCCAGAAGTTCTCCACCAGAAACTGCTCAGAATCAGTCAAATCAGGATCATTTCAGCTGCTCCACTAGCTAGCTACGTTGCATAGCACCCAAGTACACTAGCTAGGTGCGTTGCAACGCACATAAATGCACTACCAGGGTGCGTTGTGCGGGAAATGACAAATGGCAGTGTCATTCCGCGAGGTGGACAGACAATGGAAGCTTCCAGAATCTTCCCCAATGACACTTGCCTCACTGAGTTCGACCAAGGATGAGTAAGAGGCTCTCAATCTCCAAGTGGAAACAAGAACTAACAGAGAGAGGCCACTAGTCAAATCATAAGCTGACTCATCCTCTTTGCATACATCTATATATGGATCCCTCATCCCAGAGATCTGGAGGCTGGAATTTTGTACATTGCAGAGAATTGTTGTTGGTTTTGAGATAAATATTAGAGTATTGGGTGATTTATGCTTTGTTGGAGGTGAAGAGGGGACTCCTTTGCTGGGAGGTTGACGCTGGATCAGGAATCATCGGTTGTAACTCCTCCTGGATATTTTTGTTATATCAATAAAACTATTTGAGTTTCTCCTACATGCTTGTGTATCATAGATGTTTGTTACATTTGTATGTTTAGCTTAAATCTGATCCTAAGCTATTTATGAATATAAATCCATGTCTTTGTGTAGTTTTCTTCTTCTGTGATCTTACAGGAACTTGGTGAAGCTGGGCAAGTAAGAGAGCAGGTAGCTGGAAGCTGTCAAAGAGAAGAGAGATTGGATCAAAGGACTAGCGCAAGACACAGGTTGGTTCATCCTATTCCTCTTCGTTTATAGTTCATAAAGAAGAATACGAAAGTAGTTTTCCCTGTTTGTTTCTAAGGTCACTGTCACACCTTAGTGGGATAGGGTCGTTCTGACTAGACACTTTTCCCATTAACAAAAGCCCTGTGGCTGCTCAATGTACACCTCCTCCTGTATGAAGCCATTGAGAAATGCGGTCTTCACATCCATCTGGTGGATCTTCCAACCCATCTCTGCTGCTATCGATATAATGGAGCGGATCGAAGTATATCGAGCCACGGGAGCGAAGGTCTCCTCATAATCAACTCCCTCTACCTGGGAGAACACTCTAGCCACAAACCTCACTTTGAATTTCTCAATGTTTCCATCTACAACATGCTTTACCTTGTAAAGCCATATGGAAGTAACCACGGATTTTCCCTCAGGCCTCGGCACCACCTCCCAAACATCATTCTTCATGATAGAAGAATACTCCTCCTACATGGCCTCTCTCCAGACCTGCTGGCTAGCTACCTCCTCATAGCTAGAAGGCTCAGAGTCAAGGATGCTGGTAACCATCGCCATATAGCTACAAAACCTCTCAGGTGGTCTACTCTCTCTGTCATGCGGAAAGAGTCGTTAGTGCGGACACAACCGACCTCCCTAGAAGTAAAAGCTTTCTAGTGACAAACAAAACAAATAAATCCTACCTTTCTCTAAACATGCATTGCAAATACAAGTAATCAGGGGATCTTTAACATACCTTTAGTCCAACGCTTTGTAGTAGTCCAGCCTCGTCGATCCGGATGAGCTCCTCCTTCTCTTCGAAACCTGCATTCACTAACAAGCCAAAAGATTAAATATCACCTGATAAACTCATAAAACAATACATATCTATCATATAGACCAAGGATTATATGAAACAAACCATGAATAACAATCTGTTGAGAAAAATAAGTTCATTTGTATTAAAAGGTAACAAAAGGAACCATTACAACCTGAGCCTTGGTGTTGTGCAAGTCCCTCCTAGGGTCCAGCAAGAGTTTTCCTTTACTTTGATCAGCTCACCCACTCTCAAATAAGGCTAGGAAAGGATGGGAATCTCTCCTCTCAAACTTTACAAGGGAGTCCTAATTCCAGCAGCATCTACCCTTAGGAATGTTCAGCTTTCAACCTCCCCTCCCTCTGGCCCAATGCCTGTATTTATAGTGCTCTAGAGGAAGTTATTCAGGTCCACCATCAATGGGATAAGCCCCTCTTTGGATGGGATAGCTCCCCTCTTGATGGGATAAGTTCCTCTTTGATAGGGATACATGAACCATCTGGAGGCGCTTCATACACGTCAAACAAGCTTCTAGAATGCTCTAGAAATGACCACAAGTAACTTTTTGGGAGTGAAACTTGCGCCTTTTGACCTTTACAGGAGTACGCACCCATTGCTTTATAGACAGAGCGTACAAGTACGCAGGTATTGTGAACTTGGGGTGCGTACACGCAGGTAAGGCTAAGAGAAACTACGTACCCAGAGATATAGAGATTTTTAATGACTTTCTCTCTTTCTTGGAGTTTGACATGGAGAGCAGAGGTATGAGGCTTGCCAAGGAGGATAGTATGACAGTTGATGGAGCCATACTAACTGCAAATAGTCATGGTGACAAATTTTAGTGTAACAGATTGCCCCCTAAAGTGCGAATCCTGTAGTAGATTAGGGTTTCACATCATCTAGGAAGGGTGAAGTACTTTATCATTTCAAGGATTATCTTGTGGAGAGCCCAGTCGGAACCTGCAAGTATTCAACACAAAATACATATATATGATCATATCATCGCTGAGGTAGGCATTCCCATACTCAGATTGAAAACTTTAACTAATTGACTATCTACTGCTCTGATACAGGAATGATTCTTCAATACATCATAATCATAGACTTTTGTAGACACAGTATGGACGCAGCCATCTGTTTATGATTAGTCTACTGTATAATGAATACAAAACTCCTCGCAACCTGGATGGTGGAAACTAGATCCAGGGTCTTCATTTCTACTTCCCGAAAAGGTACGATTCTATCCATGCGAATAAATGAGTTGATGTCGAACATGGTAGAAACCACTTGATTACCAGTCAATGATGTAAACTGTTAACAAGCGTGAGAGAAACCACCAGTGATGTCAATGGTTCTCAAAGTACCCAGTACAATCCATGAGATGTGAATGAATGAGTTGATGTCGAACATTTCACGGAGTCCTTCGATCGAAAGTCAATGATGTAAACTGTCGTCAAAGGCGAGAAACCTGCCATTAATGCATGCAGACTTCAAGGTACTGACGATTCCTAGGTCATCTTTCTAGATAATGTGTTGATGTCGATAGAAAGCGACCCGTTGCAGGCAAGCCCACAACACGAAATCATAGATCAAGTTGAAGAAATGTAGCTGTAAGGACTGACTCAGGGATGGTCAAAATGGATGACGGGTATTTTGCAGATGAATGTTTATTGCAGAGACCTCTTGAACACATAACGACACGACAGATGGCTTGGTAACATTTGACCCAAAGTTAATACCCGGCTGAAGACTTTCAATTGATCAACTGTGAGGCAAAGGATTTCCCAACCCAGGTGAATGAAAAGTGTCGTGTTCAAGAGTGGTAATAAGGCTTCTTCTGAGACAAAGGATAACAAATGGGCTTATTTTTCTCTCTTTTCCCCCACCATTTCTGGCAAGTACCTCTTTATTTTTTACAAGATTGAGGAGGATAACATATGCTTGATTATAAGCTCATCCTTCGGATGAGTCCAACTTAGTTTTGATTCGAACCCTAAGAAGGAGTGGTCCGTCCCTGTTTGTAATCGAACAGGTCCTTTACTGTGAAATTTTAACGAGTCCAGTATAGGAGAAACTCAGTGTTTTTCATTTTTAGAGAGTCTGAAAAAACTTAAGAAGACTCCAGGTTGAACTTTTTTGTAAAGTTGTGTCTCCCAAGCCCGAAAAAGTATAAAATAATACCTGAGAGAACCGCTTAGTCTTGCGACCAAGGAGTACTTTCATGATTAGTTCCTTTGACCTGAAAAGTAAAAAGCGATCAAGGACACGTCATTTTATTTCCAGTATCGAGTTTGAAACGACAAAAACCCGGCAATCTTTTCCTGTTTTTAGGGTCAGAAAAGAGCTATAAGGGGACCGTCTTTTAATTCCATTTTAACGAGTGTAAAAGAGACGCTCGGAAATCTTTTCATGTTTTAGGAGTCAGAAAAGGGCTTAAAAGATGACTCTGATGTTTTGGTTCGTGAAAAATGATAATTTTCCCCTGAAATTCTTTTTATCCTGCACAAAAACGGCACATTACTCATACCTGTTTAAGATAAGCAAAAATGCATTGAGAAATATCCTTCCATGGTGAAAAATAAACAAACTTAGCATTCATTTATCCAAAAAACCTATAAAAAGACCTTTTACCATGTCATTTTTACCATTTTACTGTTGAGGGAGAGAAAAGGGCTTTTGGCAAGAAACTTCCCGTGGACTTTGCGGAGAATCCGACCGTCGGAATCGAGTGTCGTCTCTTTCAGGTATTTCACAACATCCTCCTCTTTGTTTTCATCCATTTAGAATTTCATTTTAAGCCCTAGTTTGATTTTTTGAGGGCTTTGGGGTTTTAGGATCCGCCTTTCGGGGTACGCAGGTGCCCCATGGGCGACCTGCGTACCCCGACATTTTCGTTAATGGGAAAATGGCGGGAGTACGCAGCCTACCTTCAGAACAGCTGCGTACCCACGCTCTGTTTTCTGAACGCGGGGTGCGTACTCCGCGCAAAGTGAATTTAAAACCCTAAAACTCAAAACTAAACCATCAATTTTTGATTTAATGAATTCTAATGAATGTTTTCTGGTGTGTATATTGCCCACCATGCTTGATTGGCGTGAAAGAGAACACGAAGATGTCGATTTGGCCACAATAGATCATCAACCCTCCATTGATGCTTTGAAGGCATGCGGTCTCTACAAATACTGGGCCATACCTGGCATGAGGGCCCAGGTGCGATTCTTAGAATGGCTGGTTGAAAGTTGGAACGTCCAAGATCAATGCTTCTACATCGGAGGGCACTAGCTCGAGATAGAGCCCTCAGACATATATTTTCTCACTGGTTTGCCTAATAGGGGCGAGCAACTGACTCTGTCTGGGACTAGGCCGGGTGGCCAATCCCTTGTTAGCCTCCGGCTAGAGTGGTGCAACAATCAGAACCAGGAGAAAGGGATAGAAATCAAATAAATATCCCTGCCTGAACTTATGGTAATTGCCTTTACAGTTACCAGACTCTGCGGCGCAGCCGCTTTGCATATTGCCACCAGGTCCCAAATGCAGATGGCGATAGATTGCTACCGAGGCACCATTTTCAATTGGTGTGACGCTGTGTTGGCCAATATGAAGGGCCAACTGACTAGGGCAAAGAACGGGCAATTAAAGACCTTTGGTTATGGGCCTCTAGTTGTGAGCTTTTCCCTAGAGAGGGTTCCGATGCTGATCCCACAACATCTCACTATCGCAGCTGGGCCTCCTCGGGAGCCAAAGTTGATGTGATGGGTTGCGGTGATGGCCCGGGCATCCTGATGAGGGAGCGAGAGTTGTTCGATTTCCTGCAGGTTACTTTCACTGGTTGGAGGACCAGGTCTTTGCGATCCAGTATTTTCCTTATGCCGGAGTAGATTTTCGCGGTGATCCGGACATGGTTCTTCCACAGGGAGAACAATGGGACGACAGAGGTACTTCATTTTTCACAAGTTTTTAAATTATTTACTTTTTTGTTTGTTTTTATATCGTCTCAAAACTGACAGTGACAATTTCCAAAATGCAAATGTAGGTCCACAGCGTCTGGCCAATCTCCGGCCATTCGAGAGAAGAGTACCAGTTGCACCAGCACCGGCCCCACAGGATGCGGCCGCAGAGACCTTAGCCGAGATGGAACAGGACCTAGAGCGTCTCACGGCGGACATACCAGAGACGACTATAGACGATATTCCTATCCGACTTCGGCGCTATGTGGTCGCAGTCCCAGGACCTTTCAGGAGGTTCCTATGTAGGGTAGCGCGGGCAGTGGTCTCGTATAGAGAGCACCACCAGTGATTGGCTAGTCACTTTTTGTAGACACATGTGACATTTTTGGTTTTTGTACTTATCATTTTTGCCGATCATAAGGTGTTTTTCAACCTATGATCGAAGACGATGTATATTTTTGACACACTCTTATCTTTTAGATAATCTTCGGCAAAATCACATAACCAATCTTTTGTTGACGCGTTTCGAACCAACCAGTGTGGTTCATCGTCAGGACAAGTTGAAGAACCAATCCGGCTTAGCGTGATTAAATAGAGTGTGCAGAGACTCCAATAGCTATAATGCTAATGGCTAATTTTGACCTAATGATCTTGGTCAAACCACTAAATTAGTTAATTAATATTTCTCGAAAAAGCTAAAATAGGTAAATAAAGGAATTCATTTGTTAATTTAAAATAAATAGGTATATTATTATTATTATCCCAAATATTAAGAGAATAAATATTTTAATTATAATGGTCATTATATCTCATAATATATATTTTAATTAATCTATATTTAATTATTATTCCAACATAAAATACAAGTAAAGGTAATCAATCACTATTATTTTTAGAATTTAATATACTAAATTCTAAAAATAATAGTGATTGATTACCTTTACTTGTATTTTATGTTGGAATAATAATTAAATATAGATTAATTAATATATATTATGAGATATAATGACCATTATAATTAAAATATGTATTCTCTTAATATTTGGGATAATAATAATAATATACCTATTTATTTTAAATTAACAAATGAATTCCTTTATTTACCTATTTTAGCTTTTTCGAGAAATATTAATTAACTAATTTAGTGGTTTGACCAAGATCATTAGGTCAAAATTAGCCGTTAGCATTATAGCTGTTGGAGTCTCTGCACACTCTATTTAATCACGCTAAGCCGGATTGGTTCTTCAACTTGTCCTGACGATGAACCACACTGGTTGGTTCGAAACGCGTAGACAAAAGATTGGTTATGTGATTTTTCCGAAGATTATCTAAACAATATTATGGATCACAGAAGTCTAAAATCCTTAACACTCCTATCTATATATATATATCATTATTACCGGCTTATCTTTTTAAACATGTATGATGAAATGTTTTTAAAATTACATTTATGATTATTGCAAATGTCTGTCTAACATTTGAGAAGCAATTGCATCTGCTAATGTATTTAATGACCTTGGAATATGCTGATATTCAATGTAATCAAATTCACGTTCCAAGAGGCGCACTCTCAAAAATAACCTTAATAACACTGGATTTCTAATGGCATATACTCTATTAAGTTGTAATACAACGAGTTCAGAATCTAACCTCACTATCAAACTCCGAATCCCAAATGAAATAGATTCAGATAATAACTCAATCACTGCACTGTATTCTGCAATGTTGTTTGTTGTTTGACCGAGGCTCACCCCATGCATAGAAACTAACTCGTCAGAGGGCGAATAGATAACCCAAGCTGCGGAAGAGATATTCCGTGTACTACAACAAGCACCATCAGCAAATCCAATGTACGTTTGGAGAGGCGTCGACATCTGCAATATCAAGAGTAAAACCAAGATAAGCCAGAATAACGACGAAAAACACACTCTCTAAGCTAAGCACACTGTCTATACTAACAAACACACCAGCTAGAAAGAAAAACTAACCTAACTAAATCTCCATACCCATCATTTAAGCATAATACCTCTTTAGGTAAAGTCCATTTCTGGGCTTACCCAAAGAGTCCCCATCAAAATCTACCATCTCATAGGCCCCTTTTGCTAGCTTTCGCTTGACAATATAGGGCCCATGCCACATAGGAACGAATTTTCTAGCACCTAATTTATCGTTAGCTTGATCATATAATAACACTAGGTCTCCTTCCGAAAAATTACGAGGGGTCACGTTGCGATCATACTGAGCTTTCATCCTTTTTGCGTGAGTCTCGATTGCCAATGCAGCGTCACGTCGAGTCTCATCTAATTTAGATAAGTATAATAGATGCTTCTCCTCTTCGGAAGTTGCTGGAAGAAATTCGACAGCCATTTGAAGTGACGGGATTTCGCATTCAATGGGCAACACTGCTTCCAAACCATAAACTAGTTGGAAAGGAGTGAACCCTATTGATGTTTTCACTGAGGTTCGGTACGCCCAAAGCACTGAAAATAACATGTTGTGCCAATTTGACCGATGAATACCAATGATTCGTCGGATCATGATAACTAGAACTTTGTTGATGGACTCAACCAAACCGTTTGCTTGGGGATAATAAGGAGTAGAACTATCATGACGTAAACCAAGCTAGCTTGTAAGTTCTGTCATCATAATGTTTCGAAAATGGCGTCCATGGTCAGTGATTATCGTTTGTGGGACACCAAACCTAGCAATAATATGATTGAATATGAAAATCGCAGTTGTCTTACCGTCTGCCTCGAATGTAGGCATCGCCTCGGCCCACTTAGTAAAATAATCAACCGCAAGGATGATATACGCATGCCCCCCTGCCGAGTGAGGGTTACATGTAATAAAATCGATACCCCATTTAGCAAAAGGACCAACGACAATTATAGGGTGGAGAGGAGCAGGTGGTGCGCGCATCTTGCCATCAAACACTTGACAGTTGTGGCATTTTCGGACCGCAATGATACAATCTTTAAACATGGACGGCTAGAAGTAGCCAGCATGCAACACCTTCTGAGTTGTGGCATACCCAGACATATGACCTCCACACGCTCCAGAATGACAGTCATTCATAACCCTTTCTGCCTCTTCATGAGTTAAGCAACGATGAAAAACCAAATCTGCCCCACGACGATAAAGAGTATCTCCAATAATTTTGTACTGTTGGGACTGGAATCGAATTTTTCGGCGTTCCGACTTTGAGGCTTCGGGCCGAAAGGGTTGGGTTTGGAGATAGACGATTATATCCCCATACCACGGATCTAAAGTGCTGATGAGAAACAGTGATTCATCCACAATGGGTTCCTCTGCCACAGTTTTCATGTCAGCACGCGGGAAGTCACACATCAATTCCGCAAAAACCAAAGATTTCTTAGACTTAGACTTTTCAAACTCTAAGTCGAACTCTTGCAAGATAACAATCCATTTAGAGTACTTGCCCCCTAGCAATTTTTTAGTCAAAATGTAAATCATAGGGTTGCAATCCGAAATGACTGTAGTTTTACGGAGAAGAATGTAATGACGAAAACGTTGGACAGCCTGAACAGCTGCCAGGGCCAATTTCTCCACATACGAATATTTTAGCTCAGTGGGATTTAACGTCCTACTAAGATAATATATCACATGTTCCGTTTCGAATTCATCTTCCTGTACTAAGACCATTCCAATGGTGGAATGAGCGGCGGCGAGGTACAAAATGTAATCCTGGTTGTAGTTGGGAGGATGCAGCAACGGTGCATGGGTCAACGCGTGCTTTAGCGCATCAAAAGATTTCTGAGCTATCTCATCCCAAGAGAAGTGAGCAGTTTGTTTCAACAACCGGGTAAAACCCTTGGTAATCTCGGCGTAGTTAGGAATGAATCGGCGTAAAAAGTTTGCTTTCCCTTGCAAACTTTGGAGTTGGCGCAGACTCGAAGGAGGAGGCAATTTGATGATAGCTTCGACCTTCGAGGAATCGACGCGAATGCCGGCTTTTGAAACTACAAATCCCAGCAATCGTCCCACTTCGATGCAGAAGACACATTTGTGTGGGTTCAACCGTATGCGATAATGCCTACACCTCATAAAAATTGCTCGTAAATGGACAAGGTGATCGGCTCGACGTAAGGAGTGAGCGGGAAAATCATCGAGATACGGTTGCACAATGTGTTTGATGTCATGAAATGCATAAGACATTGCCCTTTGGAAAGTGGCTCCAGCATTCTTAAGCCCAAAAGGTAATTTGCAATAAGCAAATGTCCCCCATGGATAAATGAAAGCCGTTTTTGGTTGATCGGCAGGTAGAATATTGATTTGGTTGTAACCGGAAAAACCATCCATAAAGGAAAATATTTCACTGCCGGCACAATCATCAATTATTTGATCGATATAGGGCGTTGGATAGTTGTCCTTGGGACAAGCACGATTGATATCCCTATAGTCGATACATATTCTTATTGTTCCCTGCTTTTTGTTAACCGGAACAATATTCGATACCCAATCTGTTAACGGGACCGGATAAATGAAACCTGCTTTCAACAGCTTCTCAACTTCTACTTTGATTGCAGCCGCTTTCCGAGGGTGTATCTGATGCAGACGTTGTCGAACGGGTTTAGCGTCCGGGTAAGTCTTGATCTCATGAACAACAATGGAGGGATCAATTCCTGGCATTTCCTCATAGGACCAGGCAAACACGTCGTGGAATTATTGAAATAGGGCCTTGTATATTTGAATTTCATCATCTGAACACGAGGCCCCTATATGAATGTGTTCAACAATTCCGGGCTTCACTGAAATGTCAATGGGAATAGTGCGAGAAATGTTTCCCAAATTCAGCTCTGAATCAGGATGTTTCATTGGACTCTGAGCGTCTTTGACATATTCAGCTGTAAAGATTGATGAGAAATTGTTTTCAAAACGATCATCCTCAGGTAAAAATGAAGATCTATGATGGAGATCTTCCCATGGTAAATCGTCTACGCACAGGATTTCACAAAGTTGTTCGTCAGATGACACAACTTCGGGAAACGTTATTAACTCCGAGGTTGACGCGAAAAGGGATTCCTCACAGACCACATTCATTTGGTCAATTTGGGTTGAACTTGGGTCGGAAAAAGACTGCACGGCTTCATAAGAAATTTCATATGGACTCAAAGACATTGCATCACCGAATGAGTCTATCTCAGATTCAGATGGGACAATCCAAGGATCATCGTAAATAATAGTGTCTGAAGTAATCATATGAATGAATGCGAATGAAGGGTCTGCGTTGATTGGAGGAAAAGGAAAAGTTCCCAGTAAACCGAATCTTTAACTAATCCTACGCCAACATCCTTATAAGGGATAGTCGTTTTACCGACATGCTGGATACTTTCTGAAGAGGCTGGGTCGGATGAAAAATAAGCCAGCTGGTCTATTGTCACGATCTTGCCATTATGTGGAAACTTTATGACTCTAAAGACCGATGAAACGACCGCTGTCATAGCGTAAGACCAACTTCGACCCAAGAGAAGGTTGTAGTCTAGAGGGGCATCAACCACCTCCACATCCAGACTAACGGTTTTTCCTTCAACCCCTATAGGCAAATCCTGTAAAATGCCAAACGGATGGAACCCACGGCCATCAAAGGCCTTAAGAATTGTCGGGGATTGGTTCAGCGAAGGAGAACCAAGTGATCTCCAACACTGAATCGACATAATACACGTGGAAGCTCCCTCATCAATTACAGTCCGATGAATAGGCCTGTTTTTTACTATCACTGGAATCTGGAAAGCCATCTGATGAGGCAAACACGGTGTACTATTTTCTAGATCAAATATTATCAGGTTCGGGTCCTGAACATCAACAGCTCCTATAGCCGACAAAAGTAATTTTCGCTGTGCTGGGCATGATTGCAGCACCTCTAAAGCCAACATTGCTGAGGGTGAAACAGCTAAATCCTCAACAATGTTGTAATTCTAAGCCGCTCTCGCATGTGGATTGAAAGCAGACCTTCGAAGTACACCCTTGGCAGGCGGTTTTATTACTAAGTCAGGGTTAGGTTTCTCGATCTGTAGTGGATCGGAACCGGGAGCTGAAGTTGATGAATTTGAATGAGAAGATTCTGCTTCTTTCGATCCATAAACAGGACTTTTACTACCATAATCGTGAGATCGAGTCGCAATCCTTACATGAGACATCATCAATATGGGTTCTTCAGTGGCACTCGAGGAAGAACCTATCATCTTACTCTCCTGCTTTGGAAATGGATCTTTCAAAACCACAGGAGTTGAGGAACCTTTGACAATTTTCACAACCTCGGCCCGATGGGGGCAATCTCTTGTAAAATGATCCTCTTCACAAATTAGACAAGGATATCGAGGTTTGCGCTTTTCGTCATTGGTTTCCGACTTTTCTGTTTTCTCCTTTGGAGTCTTGTCTGATTTACCCTTCTTCTTACCCTTCTTCTTCCCACCTTTTTTTGATTTAGCCGTAGATGACTCTACAGCGTGAATATCGACGGAAATTTCAGTAGAAGACTCTCCTATCGGGGAATCTGGTAAGGTTATAATGGGCGAAGAATTCTTTGAAGATTTCTTCTTACTTTTAGTATTTACCGTACCAATCATGCCATCAGCAGCATGAGATCCCGAAGGAGCAGCAGTGATTTGATTTGACTTTGGAAGATCTGGGATCTTTTCATGTAACGTACCTGATTGAGTGTAAACTAAGTCAAGGTACTGCGCTTGAGCAATTACTTGCTCTTCAGTAACTACTCCGGCCTTAGCTACGTCTTCAGTAATCTTCGGTAATAATGATTTAAAAAACCATTCAGCTAAGATTTGGTCCGGGATAAAAACTTTCACTAATCACCGTCGACGTCTCCATTCATGGATATGATCGGAAATATAAGTGGACGTCGACTGTTTTAGTGAAATTAGTAGCTCTGTGCCATTATCGTATCTGACCGGCAACTGAAAATGAGTTAGGAACGAGGTGGCTAACTGACTAAAATTGTAAAAAGAGGCCCATGGTAACTCAATGTACCACTTGGCCGCGAGACCAATGAGCGTACGCTGAAAAAGACGTAAGCGGATCGAATCATCCGAGATGGAATTTGAAGCACACCAGAGGTGGTAAGTCATCACATGATTGGACGGATCCTCTCTAGACTTACCTTCGAACTTGGGTATATCACTGGGCAACTTATTTGGCATTGGCGGCCAGAACGGAAGATATTGTATTGGATCATTCGTTAGGCGCGACAAGTCTGGTAAATCCAAAGTTGCGATAAATGGTAACTGCCGATTAGGATCCCTAAAACTCTGGGTCACAAGACCAGTCCCAGGAGGAGGATATTCAGGATAACTTGGAATAGGAATTGCATTCGGGATATTGTATCCTCCTTGAAAACCAGGATTAACCGGACCGTACTGGGCTTGTTGAGATTGTTGATAAGTGTACCCAGGATACGGTTGATATTGGTAAACCGGCTGTTGGACAGCAGGCCCGTATTGGTACTGTCCCTGGTACGGTTGATAAGCGAATTGTGGTTGACTAGTGACAACCGTACTTAAACCAGGTTGTCCTACAGGCATCTGAACCGTAGTTTGAATCGTAGATCCAGACAATGGTAAAGATGTTTGAGGAGTAGTTGCAGAGATAGTAGAAACCGGAGTTGTCGATACTCCAGAAGCAAGTGTGGTGGAAGGAGCAGATGTTGCGGTAGTTGCAGCAGCCGTTGTTTGAGATGGAGTACTAGGTGCAATTGGCGGCTGAGTAACTACCGAAGGTACAGAAGTTTGGACATTAGACTGGACTGGTTGCTGGGATGGACCAGCAACTAAGGGTTGTCCAGCTTGAGATGACAACTGTACACTTGGCTGCAATACCTGTTGGACTTGCGATGGATCCCACACTATGTTCATTCCGGGGTATTGACCCATGACAGGTTGAGGATATTGAGATCCATAACCGGATTGAGGATAGGATTGATAACTGAAAGGCACAGTTCCCGTACCTTGAACATATGATTGACCTTGAGGTGGTTGATAACCTTGACTCAAGTATTGACCTTGAGGTTGATAACCTTGAGGTAAATACTGATACTGGGGTTGACCTTGACCTTGAGGTTGATACCCTTGGGGTAAATACTGATAATGAGGTTGACCTTGGGGTACATATTGAGGCTGGGGTTGACCTTGAGGAATGTATTTTACTATGGGTACATACTGTCCTTGAGGTTGCCCCCCAGACGCAATTTGTGTACCTTGAGGTTGCCCCCCAGGTGTTGATTGAGGCTGCCCCCCAGGCGGTAATTGGCCACCTTGAGTTTGAGAACCGGGAACTGAACTTGACATCATGTAAATGTCTCCTACACCCAATGGTTTATTATCATTGTTTCCAGCTAATAACCCATGTTCAATGGGTTGAGGAGATGCTCCCGCAAAAGTACCAGAAAATGACTGATACCCGGAGGGAACAGAAGGACCGCCGTACAAGAAAGATTCAGGAGATTGAGTGAACATGGACGACTGACCAGACATATTTACAGGAGTATAAATACCTCCAGGTGGAAAAGGAGTACGAGGTGGAGAAAAACTTATCCTTGAGTTGTCTAAATAATTGGTTAACGAAAGGTACCAAGTAGTACTTCTAGGAGGACTGTAAAAGATAGATTCACGCTCCCTTAGATCAATAGTAGGTTGATCTTCAAGGGTAGATACGCCAAATTCTTCCTCTAGAGCAAGTTCTTCAATAGCTATCAAACCAGCGGGAAGATTTTCGGTGATGACTCTTTCTACCCTAGGTGAATCAGGTGCACTAGAAGTTGGAGTAACAGGTTCAGATATTTCAGGTTCTTCGCCTATATCACTAGTAGATGAAAAACTACCAGCAAGCTCGGAAACTGCAACAGCTTCAGGATTATAACCTGTTTCTAGACCTTGGTAATCTGGATGGACTACCAATGACGATTCTCCTTCTTCAGGTGAACCTACTTTACTGCCACTAGGAGTTACAAGGACCTTCAAACCTTCGTAATGACTCGGGACCTCTTCAGGAGGTTCGCCCCGCAATCTACGGGACTTCCTCAACAAATCGGCCACGGTAACAAACTCAGGAGACTTGCCCCGAAGTCTACGGGACTATCTCGGTAATTCAGCCACAGCTAAAAACTTTTAACTACTGCACACGCAAACAAAGTAAAATCTCAAATCAAACCACCTAAAGTCTCTAAAGAACCAAACAAATTTGAATCACACGCCTAAAGAATCTAGGGCATCAAACCATGCACAAACAGTAGCCTTCCGGACCGAAAACACTAGTTGGAGATGAAACCCAACATCGCTAAATTCAGTACAGAAGTGGTGGGCGGAACAGTTACCCTGGCAACCTGCTTAATGAATAGACCGGCACAAGTTCCTCCACTTTAACCGTCTCGAGTGAAGTGAACCCCCCAGAAAAGCCAAGTGAGTCTAGCCGACGTCTGCTCCAGGTATAGTGGGATCTTCCCTCCACCGTCACCTCGGTAGAATCCTAAAGATAATGGTCACTAAGGTTACCCACAGCAACAAATGCACTTGGGGGAACAGTCTACACTCCGACAGCACGCAAGGGCAGAGTATCAAGCTCAATCCCCTTGCCGGCTCCTTGACAATAATCCAAGGTTTACCGACAAGTGACCCTTGGCTCCTCGAAAATGGTTAATCCGAGGTTTACCGTTTGTAATACGTGCGTGTCTGGCGTCATTCCCAATGAGGGAGGATTGATCCCCTCACTGGTTCGGACACAAGCTCGTGCTTCTCCTTTAAGAGGAGCTTTCCCAGAGTACAAATGAAACAGTTGGATTTATCCTACCACAAGATGAGCTACTTGTTTGGTTTTGCTGTCTTGGAGAGTTAATTACTCTCCTACTCCAAGACACTAGCCTGATCTATATTGGTGTTTCAGAGCCCTAGTAAATAAAAGTTACTAAGTTGATTTTACTTTAAGCGTTAATTTTATGGCTTTCTTTAAGACAAAAGGTAGTGGAGATGAAACTGATGGTGTGTAGACTTGTCCGAAATCCACTAAAAAGATGCACTTAGGATGATTTATACTAATTTTTTCTTTTTCAATGTATTTCCTAGCTAAGAGAGTTGGAGAATGCAAACTTGATATTAAGACAACTTTCTTGGCAATGAAAAACAAAGAAACAAACTCTTTATCTTTTCAAAACATACGACACATGAACACTAATCACTCCACGAAAATTCCTTTTTCTTTCAAAGACACAAATGCTACCAAAGCAAACATTCCTTCAAAAGATATTTTTGTATTTTTCCTAATTAATAAAGCATGTAAAACTTACTTTAACAAAAATCAAAGTTAAAAAAGCTATGGCAATCAAATCAACTCAATTTCACTCAAAATCAATTCTAAGAGAAAAGCACCTAAAAGTAAATCTAATGAGTCAAAAGCTTACTAAAAATGATTCCTGGATGTTTTACTCGGTCAAAATGTAACTAAGGACTAGTTAATGCAGAACCAAAAACCAGTCAAAACAAAAATCGAATCTTTTGTTCTTTTCTCAAGAATAAAATTCAAAGTTTAAACAACAAACTTTTTCGAAATTTGCAAAGAGAAGACGCAAAGGTAAGTCTCTCACAAGGGAGAAATCTATAAAAGGCCTGACTCCTAAAAGGACTGAACAAAACCAAGGAGATCCAAAGTTTGACAACCTCTAATGCCAAAGTCACTACAGGACCAGTTAAAAATCAAACCCTAAGGAAAAAACCCTATGAATTTCACTAAAACCCTCGACACTGACGAAACAAGCTTAGGTGAAGATTTATGGCAGAAAACCAGTGGATCTGGGCAGAAAAACAAATTAAAAACTAAAACTAAAAGGAAAAAATGAGAAAACTGAAATTTTCTTAATTTTGACAGGGGTACGCAGGCGACCTGTTTGCACAGGTGCGGGTACGCTCTGTGCACAAAGCGACAGTGCGTACAGGTACGCACTGTGCTCAATTGAGAGGCTGCGTACTTCTAGCAAAACAAAGAAAAACTAAAATCTAATTTAACCCTAAGCTAGCCCACCCAAACACACAGTCAGACAGCCAAAAACCAGAAAAGAAATGACTTTTCTCAGATCAAAAGTTGATACAAAGGAAAAAACATTCACATCAATGGAATCCCCAGTATGGTCGCCATTTTGTCATGCGGAAAGAGTCGTTAGTGCGGATACAACCGACCTCCCTAGAAGCAAAAGCTTTCTAGTGACAAACAAAACAAATAAATCCTACCTTTCTCTAAACATGCATTGCAAATACAAGTAATCAGGGGATCTTTAACATACCTTTAGTCCAACGCTTTGTAGTAGTCCAGCCTCGCCGATCCGGATGAGCTTCTCCTTCTCTTCGAAACCTGCATTCACTAACAAGCCAAAAGATTAAATAGCACCTGATAAACTCATAAAACAATACATATCTATCATATAGACCAAGGAGTATATGAAACAAACCATAAATAACAATTTGTTGAGAAAAATAAGTTCATTTGTATTAAAAGGTAACAAAAGGAACCATTACAACCTGAGCCTTGGCGTTGTGCAAGTCCCTCCTAGGGTCCAGCAAGAGTTTTCCTTTACTTTGATCAGCTCACCCACTCTCAAATAAGGCTAGGAAAGGATGGGAATCTCTCCTCTCAAGCTTTACAAGGGAGTCCTAATTCCAGCAGCATCTACCCTTAGGAATGTTCAGCTTTCAACCTCCCCTCCCTCTGGCCCAATGCCTATATTTATAGTGCTCTAGAGGAAGTTATTCAGGTCCACCATCAATGGGATAAGCCCCTCTTTGGATGGGATAGCTCCCCTCTTGATGGGATAAGTTCCTCTTTGATAGGGATACATGAACCATCTGGAGGCGCTTCATACACGTCAAACAAGCTTCTAGAATGCTCTAGAAATGACCACAAGTAATTTTTTGGGAGTGAAACTTGCGCCTTTTGACCTTTACAGGAGTACGCACCCATTGCTTTATATACAGAGCGTACAAGTACGCATGTATTGTGAACTTGGGGTGCGTACACGCAGGTAAGGCTAAGAGAAACTGCGTACCCAGAGATATAGAGATTTTTAATGACTTTCTCTCTTTCTTGGAGTTTGACATGGAGAGCAAAGGTATGAGGCTTGCCAAGGAGGATAGTATGACAGTTGATGGAGCCATACTAACTGCAAATAGTCATGGTGACAAATTTTAGTGTAACACTCTCTGACCGGCCTCTTCGGCTCAGCAACAGATGAGGCATCTCTCAAAGTGTCCTGAAGCCACTTGGGCTTTCTCTTCCCTGAGCATGCTTCTCCCATAGGAGAATGAAACTCCTCCTCCTCATCACCATCAGTAGCCTGAACTCCTGACTGTCTGTCTGCTCTCCTCCTGCCTGCACCTGAACCTGTATAAGCTAAGGCACCGTGTGAACTATCCATCAATGGACTCCCTAGTGAACTGCTCTGCATGCTGCCCGGAGCACCAACCCTTTGGCTCGACGAGCCACTGCTGACTGACGGACCTAAAATCCTCATAGATGTACCTCCGGATCCTCCTGATCCCTACCCACTGGATCCCTGCGACTGACTCAACTTTTGCTGAGGGTCTGGCTGATCCAGATACTCTAACTCCCGTGACCTCCTAAAGGCCCTGTCCTCCTCGAACTTCACATCTCGTCTGACAACAACTCTCCTCTATGCAGGAATGTAAATCCGAAAGGCCTTTGAGGTCTCATTGTAGCCCACAAAGATACCCTTCTCTGCGGTGCGCTCGAGTTTGGTCCTCTTCTCCTTGGGTATATAGGAGTATGTAATGCATCCAAAGATATGAAGATGACCAATATCAGGCTTCTTCCCAGAGAAAGCCTCCTCCGGAGTCATGTGCCCTAGGGCGCGATGCGGACTCCTGTTCTGCAAGTAAACAACTGTGTTGCAGGCCTCTGCCCACAAGAACAATGGCAACCCCTGATCATGTAACATGGCTTTGGCAGCCTCTATGATGGATCTGTTCTTCCTCTCTGCAACCCCGTTCTACTTGGGGTTGTAAGGAATAGTGAACTCCCTCTTAATGCCTGCCTCCGCACAATAGTCAACAAACTCTCCAAGGGTGTACTCTCCTCCATTGTCTGACCTCAGGGACTTGATCTTTCGACCTGTATGAGTCTCCACAAGAGCTCTGAACTCCTGAAACCGCTTTAAGACCTCACTCTTGGTCTTCAAGAAATAAATCCAGGTCCTCCTGGAGTGATCATCGATGAATAAAACATAGTACTCATATCCACTCAAGGAAACATGAGACATCCGACCGCTCACATCGGAATGAATCAAATCAAGTATCCCAGTCGCTCTGTTGTCACTGCTGGGAAAAGGGGATTTGGAAAACTTGCCCATCGCACAACCTCTGCAAGTATCAAAGTGATCAGTACTGAAATCTGGCACACCTGTAGTGATCTCCCGCAATGTCCTCAAGGCTCCATGATACATATGTCCCATCCTGCGGTGCCAAATCTCACACAGCTCAGAACTGCTAGCTCTGCTGTCGGTACTACTGCTCAATGCCAAAAGGGGCTGGAATGCAAACTTGTACACCTTTGCATGGCGTACACCTATCACTCTAGCTGAATCAGCTAGAGTGCCCCTGGGATACATCAACACCTGTCCTCCCCTGAAAAGTACCTCATATCCTCTGTCCTCCAAAGCTGAAACGGATATGAGGTTCTTCCTCATCCCTGGCACATAAAGAACCTCTGAGACCTTCAAGGGAGGTTTGGACTCCCTCTGAAATGTCACTGTCCCCACCCCGACTGCTCTAACAACTCTGTCATCACCGAGTACTACCTCAATATCAGTGCCACTCTCTGAAAGCTCTGAGAAGTACTCACAGACTCCTGTCATATGACGTGAAGCCCCACTGTCCACATACCAGATACCTGAAGATGCTCCGCTAATCGAGGGAAAAGCATGCTCCCTCTGAACCTGTGTGGCAGGTGATCCTGCACTAGAGGACTCACACGTAGTGAACGCAAACTCTCAGTCAAAACGACCAACAAAGTCCTCAATCTCTGCTGAAGCTGCCACGTCCTGGTTCTTCCCCTTCTTCTTCGGACACAACTGCATAGTGTCCCATCTTTTGAAAATTCCAACACTTCACCTTGGAATAGTCCTTCTGTGTGTTCCCCTGTTTACCTTTACCTTTGCCTTTGCCCCCACCACTGCTTGTGGAAGCCTGCTTCTTCCCTTTGCCTTTCTTGCCTCCTGCCACCAGTGCTACATCCTCATCCTGCTCAACTGGCTTGGCTGCCCCAAGCTGACCTTTCCTAATCTCTGTCTGAATGCAATCATCCCAAAACCTCTCCCATGTGGGAAGGGTCTCACGTGCACAAACCCCATCAGCAAAGTTCAACCATGAACGGGGGAGGCCATTCACTGCAATCCGCACCAACTCAGTGGGTGGAATGGCATCTCCAATCGCTGCCAACTCATCTCTCACATTAGTAATCTTTGTGAGATATCTAGCTGCACTATCATTACCCATCTTAATGTTCTTCAGCTTCTCCTTCAGGACCATCTTCCGGTTCTCATTGGTAATCTGGTAGAGATTGGACAATCCTGTCCACATCTCATGGGCATTGCTCTTTCCTCTCACATGATGAATGCAATGGTCTTTGATTCCGTCTAGAATCAGACTCTTACCCTTGTTGTTCTCTTTATTATAAGCAGCCAACTGAGTAGCATCAGTAGGCACAACAACAGGGTTCTGTGTGGTATGCACCATGATATCCCAGACTTCTGCCTCCTCAAAGATACTCTGCATTCTCTCCTTCCAAACGTTGTAATTTATATGCCCATCCAGCCTATCCTCCACCCTCAATCCCAATGACATCCTGCTGTCCTAAAACTGAAAAATAGCATTGTTGTAGTAAAGATAAAACTGTTGTTTATGAAAAAATCAGCTTGCTGGAATTTATAACACAAATAATACAAAAAACATATAAATCAAAACTTGACATATATTGAATTAATATATAAATCAAAGCATAACATATCAATATATACATATTAAATCAATAAAATAAAATAATATACACTACATCAATAAATTTGGGAATACATAATTAAAAACATGACATATATTAAATCAACAAATTTATTAATACATATCAAATCAATAAATTTATTCAAAACAATTAAAAATATATTAATACATACTATATTAATAAATTTATATCATAAATAATACAAAACATAAAATATATATCAAATCATCATATAATCCAAAACATAACACATACATATAATCATTATATGAATCAAAAACATAATACACATCAAAACATAATACACGCATATATCATAATATACTAAATCATTAAATACACATCCTAGCTCTTTAATATCAAAACAAAAGAACATATAAAAGTATAAAAGAAATAAACATAACACATATTAAAACAAGACATAATATATATTAAAAATCAATATTTAATATATATTAAAATCAATATATAATATATATTAAAATCAATCATACATAATAACAAATCATTAAATCAAATATACATAAAGCAATATATGCATTTCTCAATACATTAAACCAATCAATAAAAATAAAAATATACTAATCTTGTCCCAATTGAATTAAAAATAACAAATATACAGAAAACAATTACACAAGGAACCTCTCCTCTTACCTAGATGCTGTCGGCTCTGCTCTCTCTTTACCTTTACCTATTTATTCACCTTCACCCGTCACTGACTTCTTCAATTATTCTCATCCTGATGATGAACCACAGAGGCTGGTTCGAAACGTCGATGCACTTAAAAACAGATGCGATGAATCCGGAAGATACAACCACACAGAACTCAGATCGCAGAAGTCTAAAATCAATAAATTGCTGGAATTTTCTGAGTGAAAAATCAGCAATTGTAATTTTTCCTTTTGTTGTCTCAAACTACCCTTCAGCACTCGAGCTCTGATACCATGTAGAAATTTCTCATTTCCCACCCCGGTTTTCAATTTCTCCTTATTTCTCCCATATAGTTAAATGCCCTTTCCCATAACCATACATTTAACAAGCTGAAAAAAATAAATTTGCTGAAAACACAAATTCTGGAAATTTTATAGAATGCTGGAAATTGCAGAAATAAAAATCAGCAGTAATAAACAGCCATTAAAACACATTTAAACACTGAGATTTTTGGTCAATGTGACCCTGGAAAAACCCCCTACAACTCTTGGGAAAAACCAGTTTGAGAGCTCTTCTTTATTTCTGAAAAATGGCTTTTTTACAGTAGGAGAAATGTTCAGCAAAAAATCAGCAAACAGACTTTTACAACTTATCTCAGCCTTGCTGAAACTCAGCCTGCTATTACTCCGCAGCTATTACACTGCTGTTGTTGCTGATACACCGCTGTTGTTGCTGATACACAGCTGCTGATACAACGCTGCTGTTGTTGATACACCGCTGTTGTTGCTGATACGCAGCTGCTGATACACCGCTGTTGTTTGCTGATACACAGTTGCTGATACACCGCTACTGTTGCTGATACACCGCTGCTGTTGCTGATACACAGCTGCTGATACACCGCTGCTGTTGCTGATACACCATTGTTGTTGCTGATACACAGCTGTTGATACACCGTTGTTGTTGCTGATACACCGCTGCTGATACTCCACAGTTGTTACACCGCCCAGAAATCTCCCTTGCTCTCTTGCTCTCCTTCTCTCAATCTGCTCATGAAAGAATTGAATCGAATGTGTGTGATCTTTTCCTCCTTTTCCTCCCTTAATATAACTCCAAGTGACTCTTGGGTGATCCAAGTGACTTTTGGGTGATCTCTAAATCCAATGGCTGAAATAGATTTAGATCAATGGCAGAGATTAAATGCTCATTTAAATCTCACTTTTTATTTTTTAATTCACCCCACTTTAATAAAGACCCACTTAGTCATTTATTTCCAAAGTCACTTCTACTTTCTAATTTTTCATTCACTTTATAAAATTCATTTTAAAATTAGACTTAGTAACTTTATCACTTAAAGTCACTTTTAAATTAGATTTAACTTTATAGAATTATAAAGTCACTTTAGGAGAAAAATTAAATTCTTTTGAACACTTTTCCCTAGGCCAAAGATCAAAGCCTAAGGGAACCACCTGTCCTCCGGTACCAAATTTCAACAATCTATGTAAACAAAATATGGTGATAGGCCTTCCTATGGTATCTTGCAGAGATGGTGTTTGATCCGGATGTGTACTCAGAAAACATCATCGGGATAGTTTTGAAAAGTGTACCTCTTGGCATGTCTCAGCCCCTTTATAGCTTGTGCATAGTGATTTATGTGGTCCACTTCCAGTTGTTTCATTCTCTCGCTACAAGTATTTCTTAACTTTCATTGATGATTTCTCCATAAGCACTTGGGTATACTTCTTAAAACTCAAGGGTGAAATATTTAACATGTTCTTTTCCTTTAAGGCCTTTGGTGAGAAACAATATAGACATCAAATTCTTAAGCTAAGATCTGATAATGACAAAGAATATCTTCACAACAAATTCATCAACTTTTTCACTGAGCATGGAATTCAATTGCAACATATTGTTCATATGCTCCACAACAAAATGGTGTAGCTGAAAGGAAGAATCACACCTTAAAGGAAATGGCTAATTATATGCTTCAATCTAAAGGACTTAGTCTTAATTTTTGGGAAGAAGCAATTAATTGTGCAAATTACATAGTAAATCGCACTTCTACTAAGGTTTTAAAGAATATCACTCCAAAGGAGGCATTGAGCTCAATTAAACCAGATGTAAGTCAATTTCACGTTTTTTGAAGTGAAGCATCATCCCATATTCTAGATGAGAAACATAAAGCCTTAGAACCTAAGAGTGAAAAATGTATTTTTGATGGATATTCTAAAGATTTCAAAGAATATAGACCTCTTCAACCTAAATCCAAAAATGTTATCATTAGAAGAGATGTAAAGTTTTCTGAAAATATATCAGCCTACAAGCCTAGCTCTGCGAATGTGCCACCTCTCTCTATCCCTTATACTTCTGAAAATATTCCTTCTTCAGATGATGACAGCGAGGATGGAAATCCTCCCTCACCTTCTCAGGGTATTCTTTTTGCTCCTCAATTTCCAAAATGGGTCCGTGCTATTCAAGATGCAGTAGGTGCTCTTGCAGGTGATCCTACAGATCAACGTCATACATGTTTTCAATTCGATAGAGCCTCTTCTTTACTGGCTCAAGCTTCAACGAATTATGATCCTGACACCTTTGCAGAAGCTTCAGGCCATCCAGATTGGGATGCAACTATGAATGAAGAATATCATTCACTATTGGAAAATGATACATGAGAACTTGTTCCTCTTCCAAAGGGACAAAAACTTGTTAGATGCAAATGGGTTTACAAAACCAAGTTTGGACCATATTGAAAAGTTGATAAACATAAAGCTTGTCTTGTTGCTAAGAGTTTTTCCCAAGTTGAAGGCATTGACTATATTGAAACCTTATCCCCTATTACCAAAATGAACTTTATCCACCTTGATCTTTGCCTTGTTGCCTCTTTTAAATGGGAAGTCCATCAGATGGAGGTTAAATCCGCCTTCTTGCATGGGGACTTGCATGAAGAAATATATATGGAACAACCTCCTAGCTTTATACAAATAGACTCCAGCCTTGCATGTCAGCTTAAGAAATCCCTTTATGGCCTCAAGCAAGCCCATTGGGCTTGGTATGCCAAAATGGATAGCTTTCTTTTAAATATTGTCTTTTCTAGGTGTCATTCTCACAATACTGTCTACAAGAAGAAAGTGGGTAATTCTATTATCATTCTTGTTCCTTATGTTGATTATCTTATCTTTACTGGTAGTGATCCCAACCTTATAAACCATGTGAAATCCATCCTTAAAAATAATTTTGAAATGACAGACTTAGGACACTTGCATTATTTTCTTGGTCTTCAAGTCTTGCAATCCACGAAAGGTATTTTCCTTCCCAATCCAAGTATGCTTGTGATCTTCTACACCACTTTCACATGGAAGACTGTAAGCCAACCCATTCTCCCTTTTAGTCTGGATCTAAACTTTCATTCACTTGTACTTCCCCTGAAGTCGATGCTACCTTATACCATCAGCGTATTGGAAAAAAATTGTATTTGACCCATACCCATCCTGACCTTTCCTTTGTTGTTGACCTTTTGCTTGGTTTATGAAAAACCCACATGAAAGTCATTGGGAAGCAGTTAAAAGAATACTTCATTATGATCGAGGTGTAGTTCATTTTAGGATTCATTATAGTGCAAAATCATCTCCTTTATTGGTTGGTTTCACTGATTCTGATTGGGCTGATGACCCTGATGATCAGAAGTCTATTGCGGGTTATGTCTTCACTCTTAGTTTTGGACCTATTACATGGGCTTGTAGAAACAAAGTGCCATTTCTCTTTCTTTAGTAGAAACAGAGTATAATGGTATCATTGAAGCTAGTAAGGAAGCCCTGTGGCTTCATTGGATCCTATCAGAGTTTGGTTTTCAACAACATCATCCGACTACACTTTTGTGTGATAATCAAAGTGTCATTCAACTATGAAAAGATCCAATCTAACATCAGTGAAGCACATTGATATATACATTCACTTCATCATAAATCTCATTCATGACCATGTTCTTTGTTATGTAACCATCTCACAAAATATAAGAAAAGATAGATCAACGACTTGAAAATCAACCTCTTCAGGGGGGGAATCTCCTTTACATTACACAAATGAACAATTATTGGATGATACAAATAACAAAATATCCTTTTCTATATATAGGAGTCTAAGGGGTCTCAATATAATCAAAGCCGACATAACAATAATAATATAAGAGCACAACAATAACAATAGTGGGCTTCTATGGGGCACAATAATAACAATATGGGTACAACAAGGGCACAACAATAAAAATAATAGACACAATGACAATAGTAATGGGGGAATCACTAGTATTATAGGGACCTAACATTCCCCTCTCCTTCAAAAAAGTGTTGTCTTCAACACTTGAGTAGTTCTGGATGCTTTTGTATAAAATTCTCAACCTCCCATTTGGAATCTTCAGTGGGTAAGTCCTTCCACTTGATGAGATACTATGAAATTGATTGATTTCATAACTGTCAAGTTCTTGTTTCTGTGACTGCTTTAGGTTCCTCGTCAAGTTCTGGAAATATTGTTTGAACTAGGATTTTGTCACCTATAACCTTCTTTAAGCATGAAACATGGAAAACTGTGTGCACTAGGGAATATGCAGGAAGCTCCAATTTGTATGCAATAGTACTAATCCTTTTCAACACCTTGTATGAACCATAACACTTTGGTGATAATTTTTTATCCTTCTTAGCTTACTTGAGGGAAATTTGTTTATATGGTTGTAGCCATAGGAATACCCAGTCACCTACATCAAAACTTATTTCGTTGCGATGTTTATCTGCCTGTTGTTTCATTCTATTCTACGCCAAAGTGAGGTTATCCTTTAAGAGTTGGAGAACTTGTTGTTGATGCTCGATGTGATCTTCCACTACTTGAACCTTAGAATTTTCTCTTAAATATGATGTGATGGATGGTGATTGATATCCATAAAGTGACATAAATGGGGTCAGTTTTGCTGCAGTATGGAAGGAAGTGTTATACCACCATTCAGCCAGAGGCAACCATTTGATCCATTATGTATGTTAACCAGATACAAAGCAACGAAGATATCCTTCCAAACATTTGTTTACTATCTCAGTTTCCCCATCAAATTAAGGATGATAATATGAGCTATGAGCTAAATGAGTACCAAGACAAGAAAATAATTGTAGTGTCCTATCTAGGGTGCTAGACTAGGCTATATTTATTATCGACCAGGATGCGTAGACTTAGAGGCATGCGTCTAAAGTATATAGACATAAAGGATTATTAGCTAAGTGGTTATGATGGTAGGTCACAGGACTTCTTTACGGAAGATTGAGGTATGTTACCTATCACCCAAACACTTAGGTCACTCAGTTAATCTACTTAATTACAACACTGTCACTCAATGCATTTACCAAATTAAAACATTGTGTATCACTTCAAACCAAGATTTCAATCTCCTTACAGAGACACCATGCATAAAACCCCTGTTCAGCAAATACTCAGCATTCACTAATATTCATGCAAGATAAAGACATATGGAAATCATAAACATACTTTGAAATGAAAGCAGAGTTCATGACATTGCTTTAAAAGACAATAAAGGATCGAATCCCTTACAGGATACGATTCACGATCCCAGTGATGAACTGTTCAAGCACTATCATAAACATAAACCATACGCATTCTATTGAAATCAACAACCAATTCTAATTACTGTGCATGTCATGTAATACCCTAAGTTGCAAATGGAAAGGAAATAATAGTATACCAGTTTAACGCAGGGCCCGTCCGCGTTCTAGAGGTATACTGGACTGTGGTCAACCGATTATAAAATCAACACAACAAGACAAAGATCGTAACTGCAACTGTGTTCTTGATATTAAGTTCAAACTCTGTTTTCAAACGATACAACGATAAAAAAACATTGACTACCCAGAACTGTCTTTACATATGTTTTTACAGCCCTTACATTCGAAAACGAATGTACATTCATGATATGGCTGTTGCCGCTTTTACCATGTCGAGATTTTTAAAATGTTTCTATCCTAAACTGATTTCAAAAAGGAACAAAACTAAATCAATTTAGAATGCTTTGCTGTTGTTGCCTTTGTCGCCAACATGCTATACTTTGACCATTGTTGACCGCGCATGTAGGAGGGTCGATTCTGCTGTAGGATAGGTATTCGTCCATGTTTGGACATTCTACTTTTCATCCCTACCCTTCGCTCTAGCCTAGCTGTCATGCCACATGTCAAACAATGAACCAATTACAGGATGTTGGAACTTCCTGTAGCCATTTTACCAAAAATTCCTAATTCTTTAACATAAAACTCCTAAATCAATTTCAGTGCATTTTAATAACTATAGGACTATTAACTAATCAATTTTCAAGGGATCTAAGATATATATGATGGAAAGAAGTAGGCAAATGATATGTTTTAGGAGGAAAAAGGAGGTCATAGGACGGTACCAACATCTCTCCCCAACTTAATGAATTAGCATGTCCTCATGCTAACCCCGAAGTGCTTCCCTTGAACTCTATCCCTGCCTGTATCTCTGCTGCCTTTAGTAATGTATCCACATTCTTTTTCACCTGGGCATCTTTCTGACCATGGAGCTCCTGCTTTAATCTTTTGTATTTTTCTTTGAGGGTCTTCTTCTGGTTGTACCACTTAGTGGCCCATTTACAAATATCCGTTTGCTCAGCCTCAAGTTCACTGATTCGCTCCCTTAACTTTTCATCCTTCTGTTGAGTCTCTTTACTCTGCGCTCGGAGCATCTCATTTTATTTATTGATAACCTTTTCTAATATATTAGCCTCCATGAGTTCTTCCTTTAATTTCTCAATTTGTTTCTCCAGTTTCTTCCATTTCTTAATGGGAGGTGGTGAACCTTTTTCCTGCCTGTTATGGCTTTCAACCTCTATACCAGCTCCTGGTCCTAGTGGTGAGTGGTCACTACTCTCAATATCCATTGGTATAGGTGCATTGGATTCAAGCTGGTCTTCTTGTAACTGGGCTTTTGGTGCTCTCCTTGTTCTTCTTGAATAAGTGGTGAAAATTTTATCTTGCTCTGCCTTCTGAGCATCTTCTTTTCTCATTTTCCTAGTCCTTATGCTGCTCACAGGTGGAGGTACCTTGCTTGCTTTGGATACCGGGATCTCTTCATCGATATCCTTCATGAAACCTGAGTTCTCCTGCAGTTCTTCTTTGTCTTCCTCATCTTTAATTTGATTAGCAGCTAAGAACTCCTTCCACGGTTTCTCTCTTCTCTGCAATTAATGCTCAATAAGAATTTTAATTAAGCCAAAGTGATATAGGCTCTTGTCTTCATTCCCCTTCTGCTTTTGAATGGTCTTCGACATCTTGGTTAGGTTTTGTAACAGAAAATATGGTAGACTGATAACACATTGTCTTTTCAAGTGTAGCAGTAATTTAATATGGTATAGATAGACAATACTGTAACGGCCTTCGCAGGTTATGAATTTTTTGAGAATATAGACCATCTCGTCCCAGGGATGCATCAACCAACTCCTTGGGACACCTTTCTTCCAGTTAACTGATGAGACTCTGGATCTAGACATAAATTGAGTCCACGACTTCTCTTTAAATTGCTTTGTCTTAAAGTACTTCTCCCCTTCTGGGCTAATCCCTATTGACTGGGCTATGGTGTCCTCCGAAACCCTGAATGAGAAGTTACCTATCAGGGCTTTCTCTCCATTGAATGTGAAGGCGAATTGTTTGGTAACCTCTTCATTACTTCCATGAAATTTCTCTAAAAAGGGCAACCACTGTATCTCTCTGAGAATCGAAATGCAATCTTCATGATATTGAGAACTGTCAAACATGCTCGGCTCGACCCTATTGGTCATTTTGGCAGAGGGTCGTGCTCTAGCAATTTCAACAAAGAAATTTCAATTTGTTACCTGGTGGTGTCGCTCCCTTAATATCCAGTATGATGCTCGGTCGACTATCTTGTGACTTTGGTGGGAGTCGAAACCGAATGGTTATATTTCCCCCTTGTGGCGCTCACTGCTTTCAATCCTTACTGTGGAAGTCATGGGAGTCAAATGCCAGCGTAAAATAACTTAGAATGATGGTGGGATAACCACTACACTTACTTCATAGCGTATTCATCTTTTGAAACAGAGGAATGGTTGTACCACTTGTATAGATGTCATCATAGGAGCGCTGGAAGCGTATATGAAATACTGGGGTATGATTTCAGGGAGTCCTCTGAATCATTTGGCTACGTCGGGTGGTGGAATCATAATTCGGCCGTGTGGAATACAATGAATAGGCCCGCTTTAACATTTGTTTCTTTCCCTTTTTTTTTTAAAACACAATCCACCACGTGTCCTGTTTCTATTGGTACTCGGCCAAATGGAAGATGTTGGTATGACTGTAGGGTGCGATTGGCATAACAAGGTTGATATGAAAAGGGGTAATGGATTTAGAAGTATGAAATAGGTTGGGGTATGAAGGATGATAAGAATTAACAGTGAGATAAGGGATGATGGAAAATGTAGTGCCCTTGAAATCGATCATAACAGTCACAGTCATTAAAATTAACATTAAAAATTAATCTAAGAAATTAAATGTTAAGAATAAGGAACATATTACACTTTTGTTGGTTATTGTTGCATTGGCATGCTGAGTAGGATTGGCATTGGCATTGGTCAAATTTGTCTTCAAGCTCATGCTGAGTAGGGTTTTTGGTCAAATTTGTCTTCAAGCTCATGTCTCTGAAGGTCAATAAGTACCCAGCAAGCCAGAGGGATCCCTCAGATGCTATCCCTGCAAAAATTATCAAAGAAAAGCATTAAATCAGTCAGTTTCAGGACAAAAGGAAACCAAAAAGTCAAGTTTATAAAGTGTCATGGAAAAACATTATAAAGTGGGTTATGATATGAAATTGATTCAAACAAGGCTATAGAAGCCCTAATCTCCCTCTATCAAGCCTCATTATGCATCCAAGTAATAGAGCAACTGATTGCAAGAGAGTTTGAGTGAAATTTGTGAGCTTGACAGGCGCGCGACCCGTCAGACCAGGCGCGTGACCCGTCAGAGGCGCACGACCCGTCAGGCACCCTCCACCAGTACAAAATTATAACGGGCGCGACCCGTCAGAGGCGCGCGACCCGTCAGCGCCCTCTTTGTAAAACTGACTGAAAATTCACCAAGGAGCCACAGATTGCCAAATTTTACAAGGTAGGCCATCCATCATGAAAAATTATTGCTTGCTACAGTTCAAGAAGATCATGATTGTATTTTTAAAGGTCTTCATTTGCAAGTAAAAGTCTCCATTGTGCTTTTGGGCTTAAATTTGTCCAAATGTCAGTCCATGTCATCATTCAGCTGAGTGTATCATCATTCAGAGGGTTTTCATCATCATATTAGATTCCATTGGGTCATTTTACACCTTGTTCATGCTTCAGTTGTGCCCAGGCAAGGTCATTTCCCTCTCCTAGGGTTTTGAAAGCCAATTTCTCTTGGACGGTCAAGTCATCGGCAAAACTTGTATCCTGATGTTGATACACCTTCCCCTATCCTTAAATTACCTTACCAAATGTTTCCCATCACTAAGATCCCTCAAATTCCTCATTTTTTCACAAACCCTAGTTTCTAGCTACAACCTGGCAATTTTCTAGGTTGGGCCTGTGTTTTGCCCTTTTGGACCCCTTCCCCTCACTCAATCTCTGAGATTCCACTTTCCCCTACTTCCTAACATCTCTCCCCACTCCCAAAAATTTTCCAAGAATTTAGAAGCCCCCTATCCCCTTCATTTCGCTCCATTTCGACAAAATTCCTTGTTTCACACATCGGGACAAGTCGCACTCAAATGATGTTCCAGAGCAATAAAAGATGAATTTTGGAAAACTGAGAGATTTTTTTGTCCATAACATGCCAAAGAAGAAAAACCTCCTTCACTTTTTTCACAGGTGTCATGGTTTTAGAGAAATGTCAAAATTACAATCACCGGATCCAAGGAGGTTGTCCAAGGCACTAAAACGACAGAAAAGGCCCGATCCACTCCAAATTTTGGCCAAAGCCTCTTTGGCTGAGCATGGTACTTGATTGGGGACTCCCAGCCCAAATTTCAAGAAATTTGGAGAAAATTTTGTCATTTGTGAATTTTTTATGCCAAACACAGGTTTTTCCCATTAACGGGTCTCACCCCGCGCGCGACCCTTCATCATGGCAACTCCTTTTGGCGAAAACTCAGCATTTCTAGATTTTTCATGCAAAGTTACATATGCCCATGGATGGACTTGAGATTTTGTGCAGTTTTGGTCCCCCAAAAAGTAAAAAAACTAGCAAAAAATGACTTTCTGCCACTTTTTTGAATTGCAGAAAGCAGTCTTGGGAGATTTGATTTTTGACAGCGCAAATGAACTCCAAATTCAAAAATTCCAGTTGGGTTGGAAAGTAGACTCACATACCTTTCCAACAAGCCCACGTTTGCTCAATTTTGACACCTGCAAGTGCCCCAAAAGTGGCTCCAAAGGCGCGTGACCTGTCAGGCAGGGGCGCGCGACCCGTCAGGCAGATTTTTCCAAAATGCACTATACAGCTCAGAAAAACGCAGTTTGACCCAGTTTGACTTTTTGGGGTGAATTATGATTATCTTTGATGTAATTATTGTAATTTTAAGACACTTTTACTCTTATGTAACACTTCTAGAAGATTCATTCATGAAAAGGGTAAATATTAAATGAATGAATTGGTTTCCTAGCTTATAGAGGCAAGTTGTTTTGACTGCCTAGTTTGTAGTGCTTAGTTTAGAAGTGGTTGAAACAGCTCCTAGGATAGTGAGCTCGACCCATGGAGGCAGGGAAAGAGGTTAGATGATCTATATTATGTACTTCTTGCTCATTTTCATGGTTGGACTCTTGAGGGAGAAGCTATCATTGTATTATTCACTGTATCTCTGCAATTTTTGGCTAAGGAAGACCAGGGTTTTGCAGTCCTCTTTGGGATTCTTGTGGACTCATGTGTTGATGGTGTGTTTCTCAATGTACTTGTAAGCTTGTTATGTGGTTCATTTCCTTTATTTTACTTCTGCACATTAAACAAATGAAGTGTTAAAGTAAGAATTCATGCCTGCCATGCTCTGCTTTTAAGTTTGTTTAATTTCAATGTTTTCTTCTGTCTAAAGAGAATTCAAAGTTATTGTTTGCTCTCTTTAGCTCTTCATCTTTCATTCCTGACCATCCACCTCAAGTTAAAGGCATCAACATTGTCTCCTACCTCGCCCCAAAGAACCCTCTGCAGAAACTGTGTCCAATCCCCGCACCCAAAATTGCCCTCTCCTCAATTTGACACCAAAAACCCAAAAAAACCCAAATCAACCCTTTTGATCAGTTTATTAGCCTAATATCAGTGTTACCCTATTGGTCATCTCATATATTGAAGATTTTACCGAGATAGACCGGAGAGAGCCTTCTCCTGCCCCGTAGGGCTAGCTACGAGGCTAAATGGTTTGATGTTGCCTTGAGGTTTACCTTTCTCAGCCTGAGGTGAAATTTCAAGCGCTAACATACTGGCGACCATACTGGGGAGAACAAATTAATCGTTTGCTCAGTGACGTGTTATTTCATAAGTCTTAGACGGAGCCTGAAGTTATGCCAGGTAGCCTTCGAAACGCTTTTGCTTTGCATAAGCGGAAGTAGATAAACGCTACTTCAGTCAATCTCCGTGAGCTTGTGAATACAGCACTTCATTTGCATTTCACCCGAGTACATGTATCAAGTTCAGATCTGATTGTTGATGGTGGACAACGATCAGACACTGACAAGGCTGAAATCATTCACTGGCGACTCCTTCACTGAGATCAATGCTTCATGGTGACTTCACTGCAGAGAGATCAGTAGCTGTGAGATTTTCAAGATGGACCAAATCGCAAGAAGATATGCTCCCTTGAGCCGAGATCACATTCCAGGTTTTCCGAATAAAATTCCGAAGGTAGATTGGTCAAGGAATTTGCCTACATTTAATAATGATGGTAAGAAGGATGCTGCTCTTCATCTAGTTAGATTTCATATGCATATTCGCAAGTTGAAGGTGGATTTTCCTGAAGATTGCTTGATGAAGATATTTCTGGCCACTCTGGAAGGTGAAGCCCAATCATGGTACGAAAGTTTGCCGCCTGCTTGTATTTACTGTTTAAAGGATTTTCATGCTATGTTCATTGAAAGATATCAAGCATCTTATCCATCATTAAATTTAGTTCATGACTGTTGCAAGCATGCTTATATTTTTATTGAAAGCCTTGAGAAATATTATGAAGATGATAATTTTATGGACGTTGAGATCATGGAGGCTCTGTATGAGAATCCATTTCAGCAGCACACGGAAATCTTAGAGGATACTTGTCAAGATCAGCAGGCTGAAGATTTCCATATGGTTGAAAATGAGGAAAGAGCAAATGTTGTTTCAGATCTGTCCATAGAAGAAGACAGCATGCAGATTGAAGAAGACAGGACAGCTACTTCAGTTCTAGATTCAGATTGTGATGACCAAGCATACCTTGTGCTGAATCCTAAAAGGGGGGATTTTGTTGTTGCGATCATAGACATTGGTATGGATTCAAATGTTCTCAGTAGCGCTGCCAGTCTGTCATTAGAACCGAGTCTTCATGAGGAAGTCATTCAGTCAGCTCATGAACAACAAGGTGAGATCTTTGCTCAAGTAAGTGAAACAGTTCCTTTGGATGAAGTTGTGGTAGATGATAGAAATGTCAGTTTTGCACTTCAAGAATCAGCTGAAGTTTCTTTCCTTACGATTGAAGAATGTAATAAGGAACTTGAGAATTTGGATGACTTACCATCTATTCAAACTACAAAAGATCAGACCATTCAGGATTCCATTTCAGATTCTTCTTCATATGTTTCATGTGTTGAAATGTTTTTCCAAGAAGAGATCTGCCCATCCATTTGTTCAGATTTTTTTGAAGCCCATGAGCATACTTTTACCGAAGCACATGATGAAGGAACATCAGAATTTGAAATGAAGGATACCTTGTTCCTTCAGCAGGAGGTGGCAATGTCAAGTCTTCATGTTTTCCAGGATCCAATGGAAGATTTGTTACAGTCAGCAGTGAAAGTGATTATTGTTGTGTTCAGTGATGAAGGAGAATATGGTCAGCTATATTTTTGGATGCCCAGTTACCAGTATCTATTGTTGATCATGAGATCTGATTGGGAGAATCAATCAAGAAGGCATCTGCTTGATTGGTTGCATTGGCATTTTGATATAGTTTGATGTATATTGTCTTGTAAGAAACACAGGTAGTTGTCATCATGATTTCACATCTTGATGGACTGCTGCCCTTCCATAAGCTTTGTAAGTTCTTGTTTTAGTTAAGTCAGTCATGAGTCATTTGTGTTTGGTCTGTCAAGTGAGTTTTTTCAAGTTATTTCAGTTTGCCATCGAGTTGGTTTGAGTCAAGCTTTAGTTAAGTTTCAGTCAGTTTTCAGTCAAGTTATCATTTAATAAATGAGTCAAAGTCTTGTATTGTTTACTGAAATAATGACTCCATCGCCCAATGGTTGAAAGCACTGGTCTGCTCTCCCAGAGGTCTAAGGTTCTTGGTACCTCCAAGGAGCTACCATCCCCATTGGAGCCAATGTTAGAGTCGGTCTAGTAGCCCTCCATCAGCGATCAAAGCTTTTTGCATTTGCATAAGTAGGTGTCTCATCAGTGTCTTGCATTCCATTAGGCATGCCACAACCCTGATGGAGGAGCTGGTGTCTTTTTCCCCCTCTTGGCACTGCTGGATCAGCTTGTTTCAGTCATTAAACTTTGTCATGGTTACTTGTTTATTGTCTTGAGATCAAATTTTTAGGTCTAGGGTTTTTGGTCAAATTTGTCTTCAAGCTCATGTCTCTGAAGGTCAATAAGTACCCAGCAAGCCAGAGGGATCCCTCAGATGCTATCCCTACAAAAATTATCAAAGAAAAGCATTAAATCAGTCAGTTTCAGGACAAAAGGAAACCAAAAAGTCAAGTTTATAAAGTGTCATGGAAAAACATTATAAAGTGGGTTATGATATGAAATTGATTCAAACAAGGCTATAGAAGCCCTAATCTCCCTCTATCAAGCCTCATTATGCATCCAAGTAATAGAGCAACTGATTGCAAGAGAGTTTGAGTGAAATTTGTGAGCTTGACAGGCGCGCGACCCGTCAGAGGCGCGCGACCCGTCAGGCACCCTCCGCCAATGCAAAATTATAACAGGCGCGACCCGTTGGGTGAGGCGCACGACCCGTCAGCGCTCTCTTTGTAAAACCGATTGAAAATTCACCAAGGAGCCACAAATTGCCAAATTTTGCAAGGTAGGCCCTCCATCATGAAAAATTATTGCTTGCTACAGTTCAAGAAGATCATGATTGTATTTTTAAAGGTCTTCATTTGCAAGTAAAAGTCTCCATTGTGATTTTGGGCTTAAAGTTGTCCAAATGTCAGTCCATTTCATCATTCAGCTGAGTGTATCATCATTCAGAGGGTTTTCATCATCATATTAGATTCCATTGGGTCATTTTACACCTTGTTCATGCTTCAGTTGTGCCCAGGCAAGGTCATTTCCCTCTCCTAGGGTTTTGAAAGCCAATTTCTCTTGGACGGTCAAGTCATCAGAAAAACTTGTATCCTGATGTTCATACACCTTCCCCTATCCTTAAAGTACCTTACCAAATGCTTCCCATCACTGAGATCCCCCAAATTCCTCATTTTTGCACAAACCCTAGTTTCTAGCTACAACCTGGCAATTTTCTAGGTTGGGCCTGTGTTTTGCCCTTTTGGACCCCTTCCCCTCACTAAATCTCTGAGATTCCACTTTCCCCTGCTTCCTAACATCCCTCCCCACTCCCAAAAATTTCCCCAAGAATTTAGAAGCCCCCTATCCCCTTCATTTCGCTCCATTTCGACAAAATTCCTTGTTTCACACATCGGGACAAGTCGCACTCAAATGATGTTCCAGAGCAATAAAAGATGAATTTTGGAAAACGGAGAGAGGTTTTTGTCCATAAAATGCCAAAGAAGAAAAACCTCCTTCACTTTTTTCACAGGTGTCATGGTTTTAGAGAAATGTCAAAATTACAATCACCGGATCCAAGGAGGTTGGCCAAGGCACTAAAACGACGGAAAAGGCCCGATCCACTCCAAATTTTGGCCAAAGCCTTTTTGACTGAGCATGGTACTTGATTGGGGACTCCCAACCCAAATTTCAAGAAATTTGGAGAAAATTTTGTCATTTGTGAATTTTTTATGCCAAACACAGGTTTTTCCCATTAACGGGTCTCACCCCGCGCGCGACCCTTCATCATGGCAACTCCTTTTGGCGAAAACTCAGCATTTCTAGATTTTTCATGCAAATTTACATATGCCCATGGATGGACTTGAGATTTTGTGCAGTTTTGGTCCCCCAAAAAGTCAAAAAACTAGCAAAAAATGACTTTCTGCCACTTTTTTGAATTGCAGAAAGCAGTCTTGGGAGATTTGATTTTTGACAGAGAAAATGAACTCCAAATTCAAAAATTCTAGTTGGGTTGGAAAGTAGACTCACAGACCTTTCCAAAAAGCCCACTTTTGCTCAATTTGGACACCTGCAAGTGCCCCAAAAGTGGCTCCAAAGGCGCGCGACCCGTCAGGCAGATTTTTCCAAAATGCACTATACAGCTCAGAAAAACGCAGTTTGACCCATTTTGACTTTTTGGGGTGAATTATGATTATCTTTGATGTAATTATTGTACTTTTAAGACACTTTTACTCTTATGTAACACTTCTAGAAGATTCATTCATGAAAAGGGTAAATATTAAATGAATGAATTGGTTTCCTAGCTTATAGAGGCAAGTTGTTTTGACTGCCTAGTTTGTAGTGCTTAGTTTAGAAGTGGTTGAAACAGCTCCTAGGATAGTGAGCTCGACCCATGGAGGCAGGGAAAGAGGTTAGATGATCTATATTATGTACTTCTTGCTCATTTTCATGGTTGGACTCTTGAGGGAGAAGCTATCATTGTATTATTCATTGTATCTCTGCAATTTTTGGCTAAGGAAGACCAGGGTTTTGCAGTCCTCTTTTGGATTCTTGTGGACTCATGTGTTGATGGTGTGTTTCTCAATTTACTTGTAATCTTGTTATGTGGTTCATTTCCTTTCTTTTACTTCTGCACATTAAACAAATGAAGTGTTAAAGTAAGAATTCATGCCTGCCATGCTCTGCTTTTAAGTTTGTTTAATTTCAATGTTTTCTTCTGTCTAAAGAGAATTCAAAGTTATTGTTTGTTCTCTTTAGCTCTTCATCTTTCATTCCTGACCATCCACCTCAAGTTAAAGGCATCAACACTGTCTCCTACCTCGCCCCAAAGAACCCCCTGCAGAAACTGTGTCCAATCCCCGCACCCAAAATTGCCCTCTCCTCAATTTGCCACCAAAAACCCAAAAAAACCCAAATCAACCCTTTTGATCAGTTTACTAGCCTAATATCATTGTTACCCTATTGGTCATCTCATCTATTGAAGATTTTACCGAGATAGACCGGAGAGAGCCTTCTCTTGCCCCGTAGGGCTAGCTACGAGGCTAAATGGTTTGATGTTGCCTTGAGGTTTACCTTTCTCAGCCTGAGGTGAAATTTCAAGCGCTAACAATTGTCACGAGAGTACATCTATCTCTAGTGATGATCCCGATGGTGGCATATGTTAACATGCTCGGTCATCGCTAACCCGAGCGGATCTTTCGTGACGACCGAGAGGCAGATTTGGAACTAAAAATCCACCGAAAACCACCTATCCAACATGAAATCAAATGAAAAAATCATTGAAATGTAGCGCAAAAGAGGGATTACTTACTTGGTAGGAGTCTCAGGTGATATGGTTGATCGTTGGTGTCGGAATCAAGCTCGGAACTTCGCTCATGTTTGCCCACAAAATCACCAAATGTAAATGTAAAAAATGAATTACCATACCCCATTTTTATAGTGTTTTTTCCAAAAATTAAAATTTTTCACTATAGGGTTTAGGGTTTCCCCGTTTATTTTGAGTTTTGTTTAGGGTTTTGAGTTTTTTAACCTAATTTCCTTATATATAAAGTGTTTGTATCGAATGGATCTTATGATGAGGTGTTTTTGTGCATAAAAAAGGATGACAGGTACATGTCATGATTCGTATACACTTGGTCCATATTTTTCCTCTTTAAGCTCTTTTCCAACTCAAAAGACGAAAATATTGTCGAGTTTTCCCTTTTGAATCATTAAACGAAAGAAAAGGCGGTCTACTTTGAGTTCTTTTCTGATCGTATAAACATGAAAAGATCGTCAAGATTTTGTCGTTTCGAGTTCAATACTGGTTATGAAACGACGTGTCTTTGATCTCTTTTCTGTTTTTTCAGATCGAGGCCACTAATTATGAAAAGTACTCCTTGATCGTGATGGTCAAGAGGTTCTCTCGAGTATTGTTTTATCCTTTTTCGGGCTTGAGGGACACAAATTCATGAAAAAGGATCCCCCTGGAGTTTTATTTTCCGTGTCTTTTTCAAACTCTCTAAACATGAAAAAGACTCCGAGCTTTCCCTATGTCGGACTCGTTAAACCCTGACAACATTGGACTCGTCGCCATGGTAAGACTCAAGCTTCTCCTCCCTAGGGCTCGTTAAACTATCACTAGGTTGTATTCGTCCAAATGTTAAACTTATATTACAAGCACATGCTATCCCCTTCAAGCTTGTTTTCAAAAATAATTGGGGTACTCGCCAGCAATGGTGAGGGAAATTTGGAAGTCGTCATTGATCACCTGCGGCAGCTAGTCACTCTTGAACATCGACACTTTTGCTTCTTGTTGGGTTGGGATATCCACACATCGTCATTTGGCCTTCTGGGGTTTTGGGTTGCCATTTTTCCTCATTCCATCTTATCCATGTTGTCTCCATCAAGCCTCCAATCCCTTGTTACCAAAATGCTGGCACATTCCGGAGTTGTGTCGCCAATATGTTTAAGATTATAATCCTTCTGTAGTTCACACCCTTACCTCCTCCTCTGGTACTCCGTATTACCATCTACCACTTGTTCCTTATCTCATGTCGTTGATGAGGGAAACATTATGGCCCCCCTGTGACAGGTCATCTCCTGTCGACGCCAGCTCATTATCTAGGAGATTGGTCTAGAGATCCCCTTCGGTACCTTGGAGCTTGCATGCCTCAATGGCAAGTTCTTCGTGCCTGACGATATACTTTCATCATTGGTCTTCGATTGGGTGATTCAACAAGTGTTTGACTTCAGCTCATTCTTCACAATTAGTGGATTGTACTGGACAGTACCTTGAGAGCCATTGGCATTATTGGTGGTTTCTCTCGTGCTTGTTAACGGTTTTCATCATCGAATGGTAATCAAGTGATTTTCTATCATGCTCAACCTCAGCACATCTATTCGCATGCTATAATTTGTACTATGATCGGTTAGGTTTCAAGACCCTGAACTAAGATTACATATGTTCAGGCTACTTGGATTGATTCATGATTACATACATGACCCTTTAATGGATGGCTGCGACCATACCTGAGTATTCATGGGTGGTTGCAGCCATACCTTTCTCATTATCATGGTCTTGTTAACTGGGTGGCTGCATCCATGCCATAGACCAAGTTTCATATGTCTTTTGGATGGCTGCGCCCATGCCTAGACTACATATATTTCACTATCAGAGATATCAGTTGTACTTGCGCCTGTAGGATTTTCAACGTGGTATTCTAGTTCAAACAGTTTCGTAAAGCATTTGACCCCGCCCACTCCCTCGGGCTTCATGCTTTAGGGGGCATCTGTTACACAGTAATTTGTCACTGTCCTCATCTCAGTCCCTCTGTTGTGTCATGCATCAAATGAACATGTTCATATCTTCCCACGGATGTAAGAAGATTAAGCAAATGCTCTCTGTTTTTGCAAGTTGACCCTCATTCCCTAAGTTTCTGCCTCGTCGCCAGTAAACCCTTAGTATACACAACGGTCCCCTATCATAAATGGTCTCATCGCGACCCCGTCGCAGGTGTACACCTATTTCCCTCGACGACCAAATTTCAAGGCCCGGTGCAAAGTTATTAGCTATTTATCGCGACAATTGATCTGCATGCATTGCCTCCTTGCGATGTCGTCACAGAGACTTAGTTTACATCTAGCGACAATCCAGATTGGGTGAATTTTTTCCAACAGTGGGCCTTCTGGATGCCTCTAGACCTGGTTGTTGGGTCAATTTGGGTCGACCTTCCTCTTTTGGGATGGTAGTTTCGTCTTTTGTGCTACCTTCTTTTAGGATAAGATCCCTCTCCCTCATTTCATGGAGAATCCTTCTCCTATAAAATCACTCACCATTGCTATGATCTTCTAGTTCTTTTAGTTGGATAGTGTTGCTACTGCTTTTGAGTTTGGTAGATAGCTTTGGTGTGAGTGTGACAAGTGTGGGATTGCTAATAGTTTGTAAGAGGTTGTGGGTTGCCCTTAACTTTGTATTAAAGCTTGTAAGTGAGAGAGAAATTTTATTTATTTGGGAGACCCATCCTTGAGAGTGAATGCTTGAAAAAACATACTGGCTGGACCCTCCGAGAAGGCTTGTGACAACAAGACTTTGTTGTAAGCTTTGCTCTTGATTTATTATTATACAATCAATGATGATTTCCTATGTCTTATATGTAATTTACTTGATAACTCATGATTTCTTGAATTTATGAGTAAATAGATCATTGTTGTTCTCGGTTACATGCTCTATTGTTTTCTTGTGGTGTTTCAGGTTGATTGCTCATTGAAGAGAAGAAACGGAAGCTGGAGCAGTGCAATGGAACTTCATCAACCACCGGTTTGAGGTAGGCCTCCAATGATGACTATTTAAGGAAATCAATTGTTGCTTTGTCTTTGTTGTGACTAGACCCACTCTAGGGCTAGAAGGGTTGCCTCTGTCCGTAGAGGGAACACTTTCCTACTTCACAAGATGAATGATGCAGATCCCAAATCAAAGGGAGCATCACTTCTCAATATTATTAACCTTATTACTATTTGTATTCTATACTACTAAAGTATGATTTAAGTACATTTTACAGTATTGATCTGTAGCAGGGTCTTAGATCTGAATCCCATACAAAAATTAGGGTTTCTTCTCCAGTCGTAGTCACAGATCTAGGAGATCTCATCCCTGATTGCACTCATGTTAAGGCCTAGACAACGTCCAGGCAGCTAAAGTCGCTCCCATGCTGACAAGAAGAGATTGACCAAAGATTTGACTATTGTTGACCATCATCTGAAGCTTTCTGAAGCTATCTGAACTTTGAATGATGATGTCCCTGACATATTATGCCACTGCTAACTAATTTATGATGTTGTTGTGTTAAATTGTTGATCATATAATGAAGTATTATGCTTGAAATCAAATGGTCTCCTGAAAGATATCAAGACCAAAGATATATTGCAAATAATCACAAGATCTAATAATAGGAAAAGTTTGAATATTTTCCATAACATGAATATGAAAACTAAACCTGTGTTTGCAGGTGATAGGACATACAACTAGATATGTCACTATATATGTGCTACAAGAGGTTGGCATGATTCTTCATTACTGGTATATATATGAAAAGTGTTTTGTCATGACTCTTGAAAATAATTTTGAATTAAAGATTGAGATGTGCTCTCTTCAATAGTGTTGTTGGGAAAAGTATCCAATACGGAATGACCCTATCCCAATCTAAGGGTGATAGTACCTCAGCAACAATCAAAGCAAAGCTATTCGAGATTACTTCTTTATGAGATGTAAGAGAGGGGAGAAAGAGATCCACTAACCATTGTCTTCCACTAATGATTGATCCAATATTCTCTCTTTGCTGCTTGCTCCCAGCTCCTTGCTCTTTTACTGGCCCAGCTACACCAAGATCCTGCAAAATGGCAAGAGAGGGAAACTACAAGAAGCATACATTCATAACTGATTCAAGGATTAGAATAAATCAAATACACAAGTATAGCAATACACCATTGAGACACATGCATATAGAAGAACCTCAAATGCTTTATTAATGGAAGAAGTAAAGTTCTGAGAGTGTTACAACCATAAGAGGCCCAATCCAGCAACACCTCCCAGCAGAAAGAAATCTCCTCTTCACCTCCTTCAAAGCAATCACCCAATAGTTCTATACTCAAACCAACAGCACTTCCTTACATTCACAAGATTCCAGCCTCCTTAGACCTCATGAGAGAGCTCTATATATAGGAGTTTTGGAGAAAGGATGAGTCAGCTTGAGGCTGGCATGAAGCTGACTAGTGTCCTCTCCCACTTCAGTTATTCTTCAGTTCTTGAGTCCACTTGGAGTTTCTTGCTTCCACTTGGAGATCTAGATCCTCTTACTCATCACAAGGCGAATTCCCTGATCCAAGTGTCATTTTGGAAGCTTCCTGGGCATTTGACACCTTGAGGAATGACTGTGCCACTTGGCCAATCTCGCCCAGCGCAGGTAGCCTTCATTACTGTTGACATTCAGCGCAGGTACAGAGTGGAGCAGTTGACATTCAGCGCAGATGCGCAGTGGAGCAGTTGACATGATCCAGAATTAGCTTGTTTTTGAGTGTTTTCAGGCGGAGAACTGATATTTAGTGCTGTGGTTTGCTGACCTTGTTCCTCTAGGGGTAGGAACAACATGTTTAGGGACTTTGGATCCCTTAGATTATTGACATTTCATGCTTCATGCTGTAAGGCACAAAAATGTCTATAACAGTTGCCCCCTAAAGTATGAGGTCGTTTATCGGGTGAAATGCTTTATCAGGAGGATCCGAAGTTCATTCAATCGCTGAGAGGTGACCTGTAATAAAATACAATACAATACATTATGATTCATTCTGCTTTCATGATCTAGCTGAGGTGGGAATTCCCATGCTCAGCTTTATAAATTCATTTTGGTACATAGAACAGACGATCGTCTGATGGTAGACTGATAATTCTCTGTTGAAATTATCATCCTTTGTGTAGGATGATCATCTGCTGCAATGATGTACATATCAAATGTTTTTATATCCTGAATATATATCGCAGCCCGGATGGATGAAACTAGATCCGGGGTCTTCAAACTCGTTCGATCTTCACTCTAAGTACAAGTCGATCCATGTGAGAATTGCGCTGAAGTCGAACATGGAAAGACATCGCTTGATTACCGGTCAATAATGTAAACCGTTAACAAGCGCGAGAGGAATCACCGATAATGATAATGACCCTCAAGGTACTTCAGTACAATTCACGTGGTGTGAATATGGGACTTGGCGTCGAACACCACGCAAAATCTTCTGGTCGAAGGTCATTGATGTATACCTGTTGCCGAAAGTGAGAAACTTGCCATTGAGGCATGCAAGCTTCAAAGTACTGAGGGGGGTGTTCCTAGATCAACTTCTTGGATAATGAGCTGAAGTCGACAAGAAGCGATCTGTCAAAGGAGGGCCTTAATGAATCCCACATCATTGACACGGAACGGAGCTAATGATTTTAGTGGAGGTGAAAACAATCTGTGAAATATGATTCAGGGTGGCGATCATGGGTGGATGAAGGACAATGTATGGCAGTGGATGGGACACGATTGACTCTTTCTGAACAACATCTCTTGAACATATAACGACACTGATGTGATGGATCGGTAGCATTACCCCAAATGTGGATGGTTTGGCGAAGACCATGGTGATGAGACCGGTGAATGAAACAACCCAACCCGAAGTGATACGGAGGACAAAGTGTCATGTTCAAGAGCGACTTGCTACCATTAAAGCTTTGAGGTTCTCCCAATTTTTCCCCAGTCATTTCTGACCAGTACCTCTTTATTTTTGTCAAGCTTGAGGAGGATAACATATGCTTGTTCTATAACCTGCCCTTCGGGCAAGCCCATCGCTATGTTTTAACGAGCCTAGCGATAGGGAAACTCGTTCTCGTCTAAAGACAAGTTTGTCGCTATTTAATCATTTTAACGAGTCTAACGACAAGGAAAACTCGGTCCTTTTCATTTTTAGAGAGTCTGAAAAGGTACAGAAAGTTAACTCCAAAATTCCTTTTTCGTCATCTAATCCCTTAAGTCCGAAAAAGTATAAAACAATACAGAAGGGATGAGTTTTCGATAACTTTAACGAGCCGAATAAAACAAGCGCTCGACCTTTTTGTGTAATAATCCCTCAGGTCCAAAAAGATTAAAATCTAGAGGAGGGATAGCACTTCCGGTCACTTTAACGAGCTGGAAGGCCAAAACTCGGCAAACTTTTCATATTTTACGAGTCAGTTGAAAAGAGCTCAAAGAAGACTCGTCTTTTGAGGAATGAGTGATAAACAGGGATAGCAGCGGATTCCAGGTACAGGTTGGAATTTTCCAATCACGGCAGTGTCACAAGGATGGCTAGGTGAAATCACTCTTCGCAGCTGTTCCTCAAAATAGGTAAACAATCATATGGAGGTGAACGATTGGCCAAATGAAATGGAGGCGGCGGGTGCAAACACGACCAAGGCTTTTTATGGCTAATAAATTTACGATCACAATGGTTATTTACCGGAATAGGTTCATTTTTTAATGAGCTTAAACTCTGGAGGAAACTCTTGCTCACGCTTTTCTATTTTTTAACGAGCATAAATTCCACGGTAAAACTGCTCGATCTTATGTTTATTTTTTAACGAGCATGAACTATGTGCTAAAACTGCTCGGATCTCGCTTTTCTATTTTTTAACGAGCATAAATTCCGCGGTAAAACTGCTCGATTTTATGGTCAAATTTTGATTTTTTACCATTACTAGCTTTTCCCTTTTCAAGTATAGTACTGCATTTTCAATTGCTGCAACAAACTTTGTTAGAAATGAATAATATTTGCATGAAAATGAGATTATAACCCTAATATTTCACTTTGAACTACGTAAAAAGCCATTAAAAGGTGTTTTTACCTCTCATTTACCATTTCATTGGCATTTGGTTTGTTGGAGCTCTGGAGGTGTCTCTTCTTCCTTGATTTTCACCAGCTGATTCCGGGAGATTCTGCGGACGATTTTCGGCGCCGTCTGGACCAGGTAGGAGCTAAACCCTAGCTCTTTCTTTTCATGGTTTCATTTTCCTGTTTTAGGCCTATTTTTTAGTGTTTCTGAGCCCCAAGGGTTTTGCAAAAACCCCCTAGCTTCAGCGCAGGTTCCCCTTTCGAAACCTGCGTTGAATGTCAAGCTGCCTTAAGGCAGCCTGACCTTCAGCGCAGGAGGGATACTCTCTGCCTGCGCTGGGCTCAGAAAACTGATCTTGCAGGTCATTTTTTGATGATTTTTCGCCAGTTTTTCATCAAAATCAGGAACTTACTCCTTCTTTGTTTGCTTTGCAGGGAACTTTGAACAAAATGTCCCTTACATGGTGAGAACGAGAACATGAAGAGGAGGACATGATTTCCCTCCATGGTCACGGTGAACGCGTTGCGGAACTGTGGCCTGCTGAAGTTCTTCCGTATCTCTAGCATGAGAGCACAGATTTCTTTGCTGCAGTATATGCTTGATGCTTGGGATCCTGTTAACCAAGTATTCCAGATTAGGGGAAAGTCCATCCCCTTGACCATAGAGGACATGTACTTCTTGACTGGCTTGTCAAGACGAGGTGCCCCCATTTCCTTGTCAGGTACGTCCCGGGGGACTGATTCCACCAGAGATTATGTCCACCAGTATTGCAGGGAAGGTTCTCAGCCGAGCAGAGACGGCAAGATTGTTATCCGCGAGATTACTGACAGGTCTCTCAGGTCCATTCTGTATACCATTGGTAGGATGGCCGGTAGCGCATCTTTACATGTTGCCAACAGATCTTATATGCAGCACGCCTTGGAGTGTCTCCAACCGAAAGTATTCAACTGGTGTGATGCAGTACTTGTTCAGATGAAAAGTCAATTGACCAAGGTAAAGGACGGGAAGCTGAAGAACTTTGGATTTGGTTCTATTCTGACTGCCTTTGCCTTGGAGAAAATCCCACTGATGCAGCCTCAGTACATCATACTCGACTTGCCTTCTCCGACCGAGCCACGTATGCAGAGGTGGGTTGATCACATGTCTAGGCATGCTGGTCAACCTCAGATTACTTTTACTGAGGCCTTCTTCAGGTGGTTTGAGCACCAGGAGATGGCGTTTTCTGAGTATCCATATGTGGGTATGGATTTCTGAGGTGATCCGGATTTGGTGCTACCGGATGGCGAACAGTGGGGCGCCATTGGTAAACTCCTTGACCATATTACTGTTTACTGTTCTTATTTATAATGTTGTTGTGCTTTATTCTATCAAGAATTTTAATTGTACTCTTGGGTGCATGCAGATATTGGTCCTGTTCGTCCAGCAGTTCGTCCGAGACCGCCAGCTGCTGCCCCGGCAGCGGAGCCTGCTAGGAGAGCTGTTATTCTCGACCTTGACGATACTGAGACTCTTACAGCTGTGCAAGAGCAAGTTGAGAGCCTTACTCGTGGTCTTCCGGATGTACAGATTGACGAGTTACCTTTACAACTGCAACGGCATACTATCGGTGTGCCTAGACGATGGACTCGTCTCTTGCGCATGATTGCACAGGCCGTGACGTACTATCATGAGCACCACTAGGCTAGGGTGCCCCCTAGCATCTTTTTGAGTTTTTAGGTCATATGACCAATTTTGTCTTGGTTACAGAACATTATGTATGAACTATATAAACAGCTTATATGTATTTTGATTTTCGGGTTTTATTCTGGTTGATTTATGTGATCCATATGTACAATCTTTGATGATGTGTCCCTTTTATAAATGTTGCAAATGTCTATCTAACACATAGTTCGCTAATGAGTCAGTTAACGTGTTTAAGTTTCTTGAAATATGTTGATATTGAATTGAATCAAATCGTCTTTCCAAGATCTTAACCCTTAGGAACATGCGATAAATAGCTGGATTGCGAACAGAGTATATACCATTGAGTTGTAGTATTACGAGCTGTGAGTCTAGCCTGACAATTAGTCGGCGTATGCCACGTGTGATGGCATCAGAGAGTAGTTCTATCAACGCGCTATACTCAGCGATGTTATTCGTTGATTGCCCAATACATACACCTCTGAAACTTACTAACTCGCCGCTTGGATCAAAAATGGCCCAGGCTACGGAGGATAGGTTCCGCGAACTACGACTCGCTCCGTCGGCATATCCAACACATGTCTCCAGAAGGTTCGACATCTGCAATAAATGGAAAGGTGGATCACTCGACCAGAACAAATACTTTAGCGAAAACAAAATACAACAAAAGCATGCAGGTTACTATTTAAGCATAGTAACGCTTGAGGTACAACCCGTTGCGGGGCTGCGCCAGTGGAATTCCATCGTAATCCATTAACTCGTAGGCTCCTTTTGCTAACACCCTTTTAACAATATAGGGGCCCATCCATAAGGACTTGAATTTACCTGCTCCTAATTTATCGGATTCTTGGTCATAAAGCAAGACCAAATCACCTTCTGAGAAGACACGGGGTTTGACATTTTTGTCGAACTGAGCCTTGACTCGTTTCTTATGGGCCTCGTTAGCCAAAGCGGCATCACGACGGGTTTCATCCAACTGGATTAATTCCAAGAAACGAGCCTCTTCTTCTGAAGTTCCGGGGAGAAGATCGATTGCGAGTTTAAGCGACGAAATTTCGCACTGGATTGGTAAGACTGCTTTCAGGCCATACACAAGGTGTGAACCCGGTTGCGTTCTTTACCGACGTTCGGTAAGCCCACAAGGCTGAGTACAGGATTAGGTTCCACCTTCTTTTATGAACCCCAATCATCCTTTGCAACATACGCTTCAGGACCTTGTTGATTGCCTCAACTTGTCCGTTGGCTTGCGGATAATAGGGGGTAGAGCTGTCGTGAGATAGCCCTAGCTTGGTAGCTAATTCGACCATCATGTGATTGCGAAAATGCGACCCATGATCAGTAACTATAGCCTGTGGTATGCCGAACCTGGCGACTACATGATTGAAAAAGAAAAGGGCAGCTGTTTCACCAGTGTTATCCAATGTAGGCATCGCCTCGGCCCATTTGGTAAAATAGTCAACAGCGACTATAATATACCCATGCCCCCCGGTCGAGGTGGGGTTACATTGCATGAAATCGATGCCCCACTTGGCGAAGGGCCCAACAGCAACTATCGGCTGTAAAGGTGCGGGTGGTCGTCTGGTTTTGCTATCAAAAATTTGACAAGCATGGCAACTTCTGACTGCGGTTATGCAATCTTTGAACATGGTTGGCGAGAAGTATCCTGCTCGTAAGATTTTTTGTGTTGTTGCATATCCAGACTGATGCCCCCCACACGCGCCTGAATGACACTCATTCAGGGCTTTTTCGGCCTCCTCATGGGTAAGGCACCTCCTCAAAACTGTATCGATACCACGACGGTAAAGTGTATCACCGACGATCATGTAGTCTTTTGCTTGGTATCGTATACGTTTTTGTTCGGAGCGAGAGGTGTTAGGCCTGAACTTTTGGGTTTGTAGATAAACTATGATATCTCCATACCACTCATCGCTTACAGATATCAGAAACAAACTTTCGTCCACGATTGACTCTTCCGATGTTTCATCGTTGGACGACGATGGGAGATCACACAATAATTCTGCGAAAACTAGAGCTTTCTTTGATTTGGATTTCACAAATTCCAGATCAAACTCTTGAAGGATCGCTATCCATTTTGAATATTTGCCCCCCAGCAACTGTCGCGACAGTATATAAGTCATGGGGTTGCAATCTGACAAGATGGTAGTTTTCCGAAAGAGGACATAATGTCGAAACCTTTGAATCGCTTGAACAGCTGCAAGCGCTAGTTTTTCAACATAAGAATATTTACTTTCTGTATCATTTAAGTTTTTACTTAAATAATAAATAGGATGTTCTATTCCATCGACTTCTTGAACTAAAACCATCGCAATGGTCGTATCCACTGCAGCCAGATACAGGTTAAAATCTCTTTGATAGTCCGGGGCGTACATTAATGATGCTTTTACTAGACAATCTTTCACAGCATCAAAGGAAGCTTGCGCCACCTGGTCCCAGACAAAAGGTACATCCTTTTTCAAAAGACGAGTATAACCCTTAGCAAGTTCTGCGTAATTTGGAATGAACCTCCTCAGAAAGTTTGCTTTCCCTTGGAGTTTCTGAATCTGAAGCAAATTTGAAGGTGGAGGCAAATTAATGATTGCCTGAACCTTACAGGGGTCGAGACGAATCCCATCCTTAGAGACTACAAAGCCAAGTAAACGACCAGAACCGACGCAAAACACACATTTGTGCGGATTGAGTCTTATCTTTGTAGTGTCGGCAACGTAGAAATATCGCTCTTAAATGCTGCGGATGATCAGTCCGCTTTCGCGAATGAGCCGGAAGATCGTCGAGATAAGGTTGAACAATGTTCTTGATGTCATGGAAGGAATAATTCATTGCCCTCTGAAACGTCGCCCCTGCGTTCTTTAAACCAAAGGGTAATTTTCGATAAGAAAATGTGCCCCACGGACAAATAAATGCAGTCTTTGACTAGTCCTGTGGGCGGATATTTATTTGATTATACCCGGAAAATCCATCCATAAATGAAAAGATTTCACATCCGGCGCATTCATCAATTATCTGGTCGATGAAGGGTGTAGGGTAGTTGTCCTTTGGACAAGCTTGGTTTACATCCCTATAATCAACACACACTCTAATCGTCCCTTGTTTCTTCATAACAGGGACAATATTCGATACCCAATCGGTTAGAGGAACCGGGTAGATGAATCCAGCATGGAGGAGTTTTTCAACTTCCGCCTTAATGGCCGCGGCTTTCTTGGGGTGTACTTGCCGAAGCCGTTGTCTTACTGGTTTAACATCAGGATACATTTTAATTTCATGTTCAACGATACTCGAGTCAATGCCTGGCATTTCATCATATGACCAAGCAAAGACATCTCTGAATTCGCGAAAAAGAGCGTTATATGTTTCCAGTTCTGAAGGGGAACAACCTTTGCCGACATAAATATTCTCTACAACATCTGTTTTAGTCGAGATATTTATGGCTATAGTCTCTTCAATATTGGATAGGTTTCGCTCGGAATCCACCGTGTTTACAGTATTTGTTAGGAATTCAAAAACTGAAGGGTGATAAAGGTCACTTTGAGTATCTTCTTCATATTCCGGAAGAAGGGAACGATGGTGGTGATCATTCCATGGTGCCCCCTCAATCATCATTGATTGTAAGATTCCTTCGTCAGTCCCATGTACTTTCGACCAAGGATCTAATGGGGTTCCATATTCTCTAGACCTATCTACCCAAACGCTTGACGAGCGTTGATTTGGGTTCGCCTCCCATGCTTGAAACATTGATTGCTACAATATTTCTAAAGGGCTTGGGGGCAAAACCATTGAACGATCCATGTCGACCTTCGTGGAAGATATCATGTTGCAGGTTGCTACAAACGGTACATTTCCTATATAAATAGGAGGTGGTAGCGCGAAAGTTCCCATCAATGTGGGGTCTTTCAATAATCCTACTCCGATATCTTGAATTGAATGGTTGCTCTCATGGATCATGGGAATGCTTCCTGTAACTTGTGAACCATTAGGGAGGAAATTTTGTTGGTCGACGATCGTAATCCCTCCTTCAAACGGGAATGCGATCTTCCTAAAATAAGTCGACATGACAGCTGCCATGGCATAAATCCATGGTCTTCCCAGTAGGATGCTATAGTCAAGATTTCCATCAATGACCTCAACATCAATTTCTACTGTCTTTCCTCCTAGTTCAACTTTCAAGCTATTAAGGATACCGTAAGGGGTATAAGTCCTTCCGTCGAAAGCTTTTAATGTCGTCGAAGATCGCGACAAGGTTGGAGATCCTAATGTTTTCCAGCAACTCATCGACATAATACATGTCGAGGCTCCCTCATCAATTATTGTTCTATGAACAGTTTTTTTGAGGGCTTTCACTTGAATAAGGAAAGCTAGCTGAGCGGGTAACTGAGGATCATATCCCTTGTGATTAAAGGATACAAGATTGGAATCCTTAGGATCAACCCCACCGATTGCCGATAACAACGCCTGCCTTTGGGATGGACAATTTTGTAGTACTTCAAGAGTCGACATAGCGGATGGCGATTGGGCCAAATCTTCCACTATGTTATAATGCTGCGCCGCTCTGGCGCGAGGATTAAATGTCGACTTATGTACTACACCCTTTGGCGGTTTTATTGTTAATTCAGGGATGGTGGGTGTTACAACTTCTGTCGAAGTTGTTGTCGAACTACTTGGTTGATCTTTACCTTTTTCGTTCGACAGCTGAGGATTCCCATAATCTTTGTTCCTTGTCGAAATCAAGCATCATTCTGCTGTTTTGAAACCGACAACATAAGGACTTGCGACGAGGAAGCATTTCCACTATCAACCAGATTTTGACCTGGGTTGGGAAATGGATCAGTTAACACAGCTGATGTTTGGGAACTTTTAAAGAACCTCTTTAACTCAGCTTTGAATGGGCAATTCTTTGTGTAATGATCCTCATCATCACATATTTGACATGGATAATTTTGTTTCCCTTTCCCAGGAGGGTTCGAAGAATTTTTCCGAGGAGATGATTCACCTTGTTTTTTCTTCTTCCCTTTGTTTTGCTTTTTCTTGCTTCCTGGTTGATTGGTTTCTTTGCCTTTATCTTCTGATACGGCATTTACTTCCGAAGCAAGAATTTCTTCTTTTGCATTTTGATCCGAATTCTTACAGGCTTTCTTTGACAAAGCCTTTATCGATTTCGCGTTTGCTGTGCCAATCACGCCATCACCGGCATGAGAGTCACTATTTGATTTAGGAGGGGGAGGAATTGAAAACTCCGGTCTAGGGGCATCAGGTATTTTGTCATAGAGCGTGCCGGACTGAGTATAAACTAAGTCCAAATACTGTGCACGAGCAATAACTTGCTCCTCTGTTACGACTCCCCCCTTGGCCACATCTTCCGTAATAGCCGGAAGTAACGACTTTATAAACCATTCAGCCAATAGCTGATCGGGAACATATGTTTTCACCATCCTACGACGACGACGCCACTCATGTATATGATCAGATATATGGGTAGCAGTTGTCTGTTTGAAGTTGGTTAATATTTCTGTTCCCGTTTCATACCTTATCGGCAATTGAAAATGGGTCAAGAAAGTCGTGGCTAGGGAACTAAAATTGTCGAAAGAGGCTCTTGGCAATTCAATATACCATTTAGCCGCTGGACTTGTCAATGTCCTCTGAAAAAGGCGAAGCCTTATCGAATCGTCGTTAAGGGTGTTCGACAAACACCACAGATGAAAAGTCATCACGTGATTCGATGGGTCTTCACCTGGATTTCCATTGAATTTAGGAATGTCAGATGGAAGTTTATGAGGAATCGCTGGCCACCAAGGGGCATAAGCAATCGGATCGTTGGTTAACCGGTGTAGATCGGGTAACTCTAAAGTTGCCACGAATGGTAACTGTTGATTCAGGTTAGGCGAAGCGTAACCAGGGTACGATGGAATCGCTTGAGCAGTGGGCCTTTGCATACCAGCATAATGTAATTGATGTTGGTATGACTGATACAGTTGGTGGACTTGACCATTGTAAAGTGGTTGGTTTTGACCATTTTGGATATACGGTTGTCCACTGTTCGCGATGATCTGCTGCTCAGAACCTTGGTACACTTGCTGGAACTGCGGTTGTTGGTATTGCACAAGCCACGGTTGTGACGCCATGTTCTGTTGTGCTATGCTAACCGTTGGTCCGAGGTGTGGGGTAATTGTACCCGTTTGGACCTGTGTCGCCCCACCAGTTGGCGATTGTGGTTGTGACCCATGATCAAGTGGCTGTTGCATTACAACCTGAGAAATCTGAGGTTGCCATGCAACAGGTATCGCTTGAACTTGTGACACTGTTACAATAGCCGGTGTGGTTGGGATGTTCGTCACAGGTACACACTGTTGCATAGAATATACAACCCTTGGTTGTTGAGGTAGCATAGGTACCCAACTACTTGATGCAATTCCAGTATAACCTGAATACTGTTGAGAACTGCCATATGGATATCCTCCCGGAGGAGGTAATGAAAGGGCATACTGCCCCCCATACGGTAGCAATCCGGAACTCAGAGGGATTGTTAGTCCTTGAGGACTGGATGGCCCAAATTGACCTCCATGAGGATCAATCTGTCGAGCTTCAACATAAGAGTTGTCGGATATTACTCCGGATGAACAAACTGGAACAGACCATACTGTCGAAGTAGTCCCTTGGTGGACTCCTTCTAGCGGTTGTGAGCTAGTTGGGACAGTTGGTATGCCGGCAAACATTGTCGGAGTGACGGCAGGGGCTTCTGTTGTCGCTGTGTCATTTGACACAGTCCTAGATGATGACGGTTGTTCAGACATCTTAAGTCTATCCAATAGATTGCCTGGCGATTCTACAGGGACTTCCACTTGTGGTGGATTAACCTATGATGAAGGAAATAGAGTGATCCTGACTCCAAAATGAGTTGGAGTACTTGCTTGCGGATCTTCTGCAATTTCCTCTATCGCAATCAAACCCGGTGGAAGAGGAAGACCGTCAGGTCCGTAAAATATTTCTGGTGCCGAAGAAGTGGTTGCTTCGACAGCGACAGTTGTTTGAGGAACAAAACTCTCTGGACCGGTTACAGATGGAACTGGTTCAGTTATACAAGTATTTGCCCCCAGACTAGGATCAGTATTACGGTCCTTCTATGGCTGTTGAACTTCTTCTATAGAGGCAGGGTTTCCAGAAATGTTAGGAGTAACCGGAACCTTAGATCTAGTTGGAACACTTGTTCTAACTTTTAAAGGAGATTTTGAACCGGTTAAACGAGTTCGCTTTGTCCGTACTGTTTTCGATTCCGGAGACAAAGACGGTTGACTCGTAAGCCTCCGCGAACGACGGGGTTTCAATTGACTTTCTTCCACGATTGCGGATTACTCGATCAACCAAAATATTAAAAGGGGAAATTTGTGTATCCGAATTGAATGAATTTTATTAGACGCTTTTAGACACAACTTTCTTTTTCACTTTTTAAGAGTCGAGAAAAAGCTAAAGATGACTCTAGTCTCCTTCGATGTATTAACGAGCCCGAAGTGACAAATGCTCGGTTGGACTTTTTCAGTTATAGAGTTTGAAAAAGGCCAAAAGAAATTGCTCTGGAGATCTAGGCAGAGGGTGTGCCAAACCTTTCGCAAAACCACAGAATACGTTTTACGGTACGGGTGGTCGATCTTCGTGAATGCTGTGTTCACTGCATTGCGATCAGTAGGGCGGCCGACACGGCTTCCTATGGATAAAAGATGTATGCCTATAGGGGTCTCCCAATATATACGCGACGGTACGTGGGAGCACAAGTCCGTATTAGTGCTACCGACTCTCAGGAGGAATCACCCACCTTCGTCGAGATCGACAGTCACTACGTTTAACGACGTCGGAACACGTCTCTAGCTTAGACCTCTATGTGTTTGCGTTATGTTTCAAAGCGTTGTTAGGTTCATTCAATATATTTTAAGTTGATATTTTTAAAGTTTGCCTTTCAAGGTTCACCACGAGATGTTTTGATACAAATTCCTAAATGCAGTCTAAGATGAGAAGCAAGCTTTTTCAATCTTTTCGACTTATGAAAATCTTAACTACTGAGGGAAAAGAGAGACAAAATCTTTTCACACAGATCAAAGAGCATACACTAATGCACTTTTTCCCTAAATCAACGTACAAACTTATATGCAAAATGCAGGTATTTCTTTTCTCTTTCTTAATGTTTGTGCGATACAAAAAGAAAGTTGTTGTATAATTTCGAATTCAATTTCAAATGAAAGCAAACAAGTTTGTCCAAAATCAAAAGACACCTTAAGATTTACTTGTTTCGACACTAGAAATATATAAACTCAAACCATATGACGAAAGCAAAATCTCAATCAGCTATGAACAGCAAATAAACTAACTCTTAAGATCAAAACGACACTAATTCACAGGTCTAGATCTAAGAGGCCACAGCAAGACTAGTTCACTTTCGTTATGGGAAACTGCAAATGATACAAGAAATACACAAAGAACAAACACAGTTTCTTTATACAACCGAGGCGGAATAGTGGCAAGGAAAGTTGGTTTCAGATAGGTACATTGACTGGTAACAGGCAGCAAAACAAGAGTGAAAACAGGGCAAGAAACAGCAGGAAACCCCAGCAGCACTAGGCAAAACTGGTCCAGCGCAGGTAGTACACAGGCAGTTTGACCTTCAGCGCAGGTAGCCCCTTCGGGAACTACGCTGAAATGCAGACAGCCTTCACACAGCTTGCACTGAAGAACGAAACTTTCGTTTCTCTTGGTTTCCGGGTCACAGATTGCTCAAAAATTCACAGTTTTTGGCCAAATCAGAAGCTATCAGTCAAGTACACACTAAGGGATGACAAGGAGGATGAAAAGCTATCACTAAGAGCTTATTAGATTCCTTGTGGATCAGCTCTTCAAATCATAAACTTGCCCAGAAACTGAGCTAGAGTAGCTGCCCTCTACTTTGCATTTGGAAGATCCAAATGCAGTTCGATTCGGTACTCCCTGTGTTTATGAAATGAATAGCAAAAAACACAAACAACCAACAAGATACGATCCCCAGTGGAGTCGCCAATTTGTTGTTGGGAAAAGTATCCAATACGGAATGACCCTATCCCACTCTAAGGGTGATAGTACCTCAGCAACAATCAAAGCAAAGCTATTCGAGATTACTTCTTTATGAGATGTAAGAGAGGGGAGAAAGAGATCCACTAACCATTGTCTTCTGCTAATGATTGATCCAATCTTCTCTCTTTTCTGCTTGCTCCCAGCTCCTTGCTCTTTTACTGGCCCAGCTACACCAAGATCCTGCAAAATGGCAAGAGAGGGAAACTACAAGAAGCATACATTCATAACTGATTCAAGGATTAGAATAAATCAAATACACAAGTATAGCAATACACCATTGAGACACATGCATATAGAAGAACCTCAAATGCTTTATTAATGGAAGAAGTAAAGTTCTGAGAGTGTTACAACCATAAGAGGCCCAATCCAGCAACACCTCCCAGCAGAAAGAAATCTCCTCTTCACCTCCTTCAAAGCAATCACCTAATAGTTCTATACTCAAACCAACAGCACTTCCTTACATTCACAAGATTCCAGCCTCCTTAGACCTCATGAGAGAGCTCTATATATAGGAGTTTTGGAGAAAGGATGAGTCAGCTTGAGGCTGGCATGAAGCTGACTAGTGTCCTCTCCCACTTCAGTTATTCTTCAGTTCTTGAGTCCACTTGGAGTTTCTTGCTTCCACTTGGAGATCTAGATCCTCTTACTCATCACAAGGCGAATTCCCTGATCCAAGTGTCATTTTGGAAGCTTCCTGGGCATTTGACACCTTGAGGAATGACTGTGCCACTTGGCCAATCTCGCCCAGCGCAGGTAGCCTTCATTACTGTTGACATTCAGCGCAGGTACAGAGTGGAGCAGTTGACATTCAGCGCAGATGCTCAGTGGAGCAGTTGACATGATCCAGAATTAGCTTGTTTTTGAGTGTTTTCAGGCGGAGAACTGATATTTAGTGCTGTGGTTTGCTGACCTTGTTCCTCTAGGGGTAGGAACAACATGTTTAGGGACTTTGGATCCCTTAGATTATTGAGATTTCATGCTTCATGCTGTAAGGCACAAAAATGTCTATAACAAATAGTATCTAGACTTGACCTGATGTCTAGTGATATGATTTGTTGATTTTCCCTGATATCGATACTATATGGGCATGATAACTTGGACTACTTATTCTTAGCACAACAGTTGAAATAATGATAGTTGTGGTTTGGCATGAAAAATGGAACCTACATGACTCATCCTTGATGTATGCATCTTCACCTAGTGATAGGATGACTTATATTATGCTTACTAGAATGACTTGATAAAATTCGGACTGATAATGTATGACTTGTTGGCATGATGAATTCATGATTTGATATGAGCTACATCTGTCTCTTGATTGAAAGTATTAATACTATGATAATGATGACTTTGATAAATGGTCATGATCTGGCTTCTAAACTCTGATGAGTTGACTTTGTTGTTGATGGTACAACATTGAGTTATGTAAGGATGATTATGTTGGCATTATTCTTAGAGCATTGCAATCTAGATATGTCTAGATTTGACAGTTATCTGATGAAGTCAAAATGATGAGTTCCAAGAAATGGCTTTGATACTTATTATGGTTTTGATTTGATATCTTGATGATCTACTTGTGACAGGTGATAAGCCTCTGATGATATAATCTAGGGGAGATGGAGTATGAAGCCCGAAATAATGTATCATGGCATGATGAATCGATTTCTGGAATTTGGAAAATAAATTCCATATTGCAAATCTATTGGAAAATGTTATGAAAATGAAAATCCTTGGATACTCTGATTTGAAGTTCAAGATGTTGTTGAACTTGACATGGCATATGACTATTGAAACATTGATTTTCTTTTTTGAACATCCATCTTATTTGTATGATGTGCATAATGAATTCTTGAGTGAATTGCTTCACTCACATTAATTTGCCACCAGGCATGCTTTGAAATATCAACATGAGGTGTTCTATTTTGAGAATGTGATATTTCTCCTATGACATGTGTATTTCTAACATTTGAGATTATTGTTGATATGCACAGTCAGATGTTTCTTTAGTATGATATCTACCATGATATCTTGGATGAGAGGTCCATACCATGAACGAGGTTGATCATGATGTTGCTAGCATAGCTAGCTGTGAGGCAGGATATGGAAGCTCCTTAGAGAGATATTTGAGAATGATCTAGATATGATGTGGATACCATGAATACATTTTGATAATATGATTGGTAGTAAGTCCCATATTTATATTTGGGATGAAGATGATCTCATATATTGAGACAGTGCAGTTGTTCAAAACAAGCTTAGGCTTGTGGTTAGCCCCTCCATGAGAGGGAGGATAATTATGGTATCATTTTTGTGATTCATATGATTATATATGATATGACATGATATTTGATTTGATGTTCTATATGAATAGGAAACATCATCTATTGATACAAGATGATGATGAGAGCAGCACTGATCGAGGACACTAAGCATACTCTTCCCACCCCGCTTGAGCTCTCAGGGTGAGGAATTAAGATAGATGAGTCCTGGGGTTGAGGGAACTCTGGACAATAGGGTGTTACCTTATCTTTTACCCAGGTTTGAAGAATGTTTCTCCTCTATCTTCATAGGATCGAAGAATGTTGCTCCCATATTGGTCTTTGCAGAGTATACCCTAGTTGGAATCATACCCTCAAGCAGGCCAGCTTGATGGGAATATCGCTCCTCGTTTTGGCCAATGAGTTGAGAGTGTATTTGGGGTGTATAACCCAAGTTGATTATGATTCAGGTGTTCTACCATCGATGGGAAGATCAGTAGGAAATAGGATGGTTTGAGATAAACTGATATGATTCCAAGTAGAGAATAATCTCCTCGATGATATTCCAAGGTTGAGGGTGTACTGCCCTATGAGGAGAGTTATCTTATTTCTTGGTATGGGTGGAAGATGTTGATTCCCGATGTGATTACAGGTTGAGATTGAGATCCGTAATGATATCCCACGGTCGAGATGTGCTCCCCTGTGAGTTTGGATATCCTATTGTTAAGATATGGGATTGTATATGTATAGCTCCCCCATGAGATTTTTGGATGTGATGTGTTCCCAGATATGGTTCTATGTTGAGATGTGCTCCCTAATGATATACTCTTAAATGATGATTGATGATAACAACCCAATGGTAGAGATTCCAGACATCTTGATGGAAAGAGGGTGGTAGACTAAGCTCCCCTCTAGTAACAAATTATTCTTCTCCTAGATCTGAGAATGTTCAGCGAATGAGCAGGAACAATCAAGAGACAAACAGAAATAAGAAAAGGATAGATCAAGATGTACAATGATGATGAGATAGTTGAGATGGACATGTTACGATGACTACATGACAAAGATGATCTTTGATGATATGTGATGACACTCGAATATTCCATAATAGCATATTGTTCAATGGATAGATATTGGCAAGTGGAATTCTCCCTAGTTGAGAGGGAGTGTTGAATTTTGCAATTATGTTAAAATTCCACCTTAGATAGATCAAATGACCGATATAATGATTTCCTTAGATTTCTCTTTTTGAGAGGACCAAAATCGATCTAAATATCACCCAATTTGGTTAAGAAGAAGTTGAGTTATGAATTATTATATTCACTTGTATTATGGAATGGGTCAACCCTAACAACTTGGGTAGCTGCTTGGGTCATTCTTAACCCCAAGTAAACCCTCAAGACATCCTATAAAAGGAAGTGACCTTGAGCTCATTTGGACACACACTCAAGTTATGTTTATAATCTACTACTTTGTTTTGGCTCACACAGGCTCATCGACAGAAATCCTCATTGGGTCTGAGATCACATGTGAAAGGTTCGCTCTGTGTTAGGTTTTTTTGGATCTCATTCACTGGCACAAAACTAAAGTTTTTTGTCCTCAGTCTCAGGCACAGATTGAGTAAGAGAGCAACTTTGACAACTTAGTCGCTTAGAGGCATTTCAGAGGGAGTGACTTTGTGTTCATAAGCAGATCAGAAGGTTCTGCTCCCCGGTTGCTCGCTTCATGTAGCCCATGGAGCGACTTTGCCATTACAGTCACTCAAATAGCACTGCGAGGGTGTGATTTTGACTTGGTGGTCGCTCAAATAGCTCGGAAAGAGAGAGACTTTGGTTCTTTTCTGTTCAGCGCCATAGTCGCAGGCACAAAGACCTCCTGGGAGTGACTCTATTGTTACAGTCGCTGAGATACTGTCTTTGTGAGTGTGACTTTGAGGCTTTCAATCGCTCACAGATAGTAGTGATGAGAGCAACCCAGTTCATATCTAGGGTTTTAGCATCTTGGCATCAATGATTTGTGGATCTTGGTTTCTCTGTTGTAGATTGGTAGATCTAAGTTTCTTTGTTGTTTAATAGATCTGCAGATCTATAGATATGGTTTATTGTTACCTATTGTTGATTTTATGTATTGGGCTCATTGTACTCGCTTCTATAACTTTTTATGGCGATCTAAGAATAAGAAGAATATTTGCAAGGGCTTTCCCCAAAGTGGGTTTTTCCCTAGTCGTGGACCAATCCTCGTGTCTCTATATGTGTGCATCCTTTCTTCTGTTGTTCCTTTTATGTTTCAATGCATTGATGATGATGGTGATGTTGTTCCTTTCTATATGCAATTGCATATGCTGATATATAATGGTGTAGATCTGAATAATGTAATTATGATAAAGGGTAACTCAATATATTTATGAATCAATGAAACTATCATAGTAAATAACAATGTTACCCTAATAAAATTAACAACTTGATAATGTTGTTCAAAGAAATCTCTAAGAAAATTTAAAATATTCAAAGCACGGGTTGAAAATGAGAAAGATCTAAAGATTAACTGCATAAGAACAAACATGGGAGAAGAATTCACCTCAAGAGATTTTGAATAATTTTTTGAAGAACATGGCATAAGGAGGTAGTACTCACTGAGCCAAAACACCATAACAGAATAGAGTAGTTGAGAGAAAGAACAGAACAATTCAAGAAATGGCCAGAGCAATGATGGACGAAGGGAAGGTTCCAAACACTTTTTGGGGATATGCAGCACAAGAAGTTGCCTACGTAGAAACAAAACACAGATCAAGCCTAACAGAGATAAGACTCCTTATGAATTATGGAAAGGGATACCAGCATTAGTGAAACACTTCAAAATATTTGGGAGAAAATTTTATATCAAAGGAAATGATAAAAATCTTGGAAAAATTGACTCTTGAGTTGATGACAGTATATTTCTTGGATACTCCTCCAAGAGTAAAGGCTACAAATGCCTCAATAAGAGGAGAAAAAGTTGAATATTGTATTGATATTATAGTGAATTAAATAATTTCATCTTTAGAGAAATATAGAGAAAACAAGAACTTAAGTAAAGAGGAAGATTCAACCTGTAGATTCAAAAATAAAGAAAAACAAGAAGCAAAAGAAGAATGTGAATGATAATATGCAATGCAAAGGCACAAAATGCCTTCCAGGTATGTGAAAAAACAACACCCAAAAAGTCAAATTATTGGTGATCGAAGGTTCGGCCTTCAAACTAGGAGGAAATTCCTTGGCAGTCGACGCTACGCAAATCTTGCCTTGCTATCACAAATCAAGCCCAAAAATATTAGTCAAGAAAGTGAAGGCAATTAATAAAGACTTAGACAGTTGAGATTTGTATCTTGAGAGGTACTCCAAATCCTAGGCTTGAAAATTGTATAGAAGTTGGCACACAAAGTCTTTTGTGGGAATGAAACCGAAGCTTGGGGTTTTGTCCCCATCGGGGCCAAAACCATGAAGATATTTGAAATGTGATGGTAGGAGATGATAGAGGACACCAAGAAGAACCAGATGCATCAAAAATCATCAAAATTTGAGTTTCCTATGAGGAGAAATTAATTTTTGAAGTTAGAGTGTGGGCTTGGTTAAGATTAGCCTAGTGGTTGGAGGCCTTATGATAGCTAGACAAGTCATCTTGGACATTTCGTTGAAGCCCTGATGTTAATATATAAATATGTGGTGAGTGAGGTCATTTTAGGACATCCAATTGAGAACCACACGGGCAAATCGACTTCTTTTATCTTTGTTTGGGATGCATATCTCAGAGGAATATTCTAGTGAAGAAGAAGAGGGCTAGATGAAGCATCTTCATGATTGTTTGGGAGCCAAATTGATCTAGAAGTAGGCCGAATAGGAGATAATTGTTTGTGGATTATTTTCAGTGTAATTTCAGGGTTATCTTCTCTTTGTTTGGAGGTTAAATAGTAATGGTGTTGCAAGAGGGAAACCTCATTCTTATACTCTTGTTTGAGGGGATTTGTGAGGCTTGTTTTGGGCTTGCAAGTGTCCCTACAACCACCGTCTCAGGGAAACCAGCCAAAGGAGATAATTTGTAGCTATTGGAGGGTGTTTGGGTAAGAAAAGGTAGGGTTGAAGGTGATTTCAATTAGCCCTAACTAGGCCTAGAACAAAAGCAGAAGGAAGCATCCCGAAATCAGTGATAAATGAAGGTATATCTTGATGACTTATAGTTGATTTTGTTGCTAAATGTTAGATCCAAGATTGGATCAGATTGGATGGTTGTCTATATGACTGTAGTAGCCAATAGATAGAGCTAACGTGGATTGTCAGATGCCCTTATCAGTGTGTAAATGCTACAGTATTCTAATGGAGCCTAGATTTTTGCAATAGATCCTCTAGTTTAGTGCAAAGGAAAGATATTCAGAGGTCTAGTTGGGTAATGTTTGAGAATATTTGAAGGACATGGTTGTTGGTGTGGATTGGGCATTTATGGACTGTTGGAGAGTAGCATGAAAGTGCCAAAGTGTGTAGCCCTATGTGCAATGGCTCGATGGACTAAATACTGCTATGAAAGGCAGTTTGTGTAGGTTTTAACCCTCTACAGAAATTACCTACAAATGAATTCTTAAAAAATAGAAAATATAAAATGGTGAGAAACACAAATCAAATACATAGATATTTCCCCTTGATCCTAAAACTAGGACTACCAGATTGATTTTTCATTATGTTCCTTTATATTTTACAATACATATATATGCATGCTAAAGCATTCATTAACCCTAGATTAGAACATAACCATAGTTCTCTTGACCGGATCTATAAAATACCATGGGCTAAAAAGCATCATGCCCAAAACTATGTACAAAACCCATGCACAAAACCATAGGTAGGTCCACCCACTTAATATAGGGTCCAAAAAAATTTCCCTAGGCATTGCTCTAGACCCCGTGCAGGGGGCTACAGCAAGAATATAACACACACCCAAAATTCTCCCACTTTTTGTTCCTTTTCCACACAGGGGGTCATAGGAGAGCTTAGCAATGTTCCAACCCTACAAGGCCCATTTTTTCTCTACACCAAGAAATTTTTGCAGTGCTCACAGACTTTGTCAATGCATCTACAACATTCTTCAAAGTGTACACCTTTACCAGCAACACCTTTTTTTCCTCAACAATATCCATCACAAAGTGATACTAAACATCAATGTGCTTTGTCTTTAGATGATAAGAAGGGTTCTTTTCCAAGAAAATTTCACTTTGGCTGTCACAATCTATCCTTATAGCTCGTTGTACTAAACCCATACTTGGACACAAAATCTGCAACCAAACAGCTTCCTTGCTTGCATGAGTGTTTTCCATGTATTCATCCTTCGTAGTTGAAAGTTCCACTACAGACTGTCTCTTTCTCATCCAACTGACTACGCCTCCAAATACATTAAACACATACCCACTTGTAGATATTCTTCGATCCAGATATCCAACCCAATCTGCATCAACAAATCCACGCATGTCCAAAACTCTATCTAATCCTAGTCTTCCTTGGTAGCGCAAACCATAATCACTAGTTCCACAAAATACATGAAGACCCGCTTCACTGTTGTCCAAAGCTCCTTCCCTAGTTTTGACATAAACCTACTCAATACTCCCACTGCATATGCAATGTCTGGTCTAGTACAAACCATTGCATACATAAGGCCATCGACTTCACTTGCATATGGAACACGGGACATGTAATCTTCCTCTTCTTGTGTCTTAAGACATTGTTCAGCAGATAACTTTACACCTGCATGAATAGGAACCTTCCCTGGTTTACTATCCTGCATATTTTACCTCCACAGCATTATCTCAACATACTTCTTCTGGTTTAACCAGAGCTTCCTCTTTTACCAATATTGTTTAATTCCCATGCCCAAAATATACTTTACAACACCAATATCCTTCATGTTGAATTTCAAGGACAATTGGGTCTTCAAATCCTAGATAATTTCTTTGTCATTTCCAATCAGCAACATATCATCCACATACAAGACTAGATAAATAACATGGTCACCAATTAATTTAAAATACACATAGTGATCTACTTTTCTTCTGGTGAATCCATGTCATCGTATATATGTATCAAATTTCAGATATAACATCCTTGGTGATTGTTTTAACCCATATAGAGATTTTTTTAATCTGCATACTAGCTCTTTATTTCCCTTCATTGCAAAGCCTTTAGGTTGCTTCATGTAGATCTCTTCTTCCATATGCCCGCGAAGAAATGTTGTCTTCACATCCATATATTCTATCTCAAAATAAAATTCAGAAGCAATAGATAAATGTAATCTAATAGAAGCTATCTTTGCAACAGGAGAAAAACTATCACCAAAATCAATTCCCGACACCTGGGAATAACCTTTTGCTACCAACCAAGCTTTTTATTTCTCCATCTTTCCTTCTATATTCATATTCTTCTTAAACATCGATTTTCTTCCAATGCATTTCCTTCTAGCCAAAAACTCTACCAAATCCCAAGCCTCATTTTTTTCCAAAGATGCCATTTCATCAACCATGGGCTCTTACCAGAGTTTTCCATCCTTTGAATCTACTGCCTCCATGACAGTTCTGGAATCATCATCAATAATAGATAAAGAAAAATTTGAACAAAAGTCAGATGAACTATACCTTTCTGTTTACCTTCTTTCTCAAACTAATCTTCTCACAACTGGATTTTGTGGCTCTTCATCTTCTGATTCTTGTTATGTTGTAGAGTCTATTTCTTCCTCCTTTATCTCAAACTCTATCTTCTCAGGTTCCTTTGGTAGGACTTCATGTTTAATAACATCTTTCATCTCTCTAAACACCACATCTCGGCTATACACAACCTTCCTTCTTTTTGAGTTCCAAAGCTTATAACTTTTTAAACCATGCTTATACCCAATAGATATGCACCTTTCAGATTTACTATCCAACTTGGTTTTTTTCTCCTTTGGAACATGTACATATGCATCACAGCAAAATACCCTCAAATGTGAAAGAGAGGGTTTCTTACCAGTCCATAACTCATGTGGATTCTTATCCTCCAACACTGATGAAGGTGATCTGTTGACTAGGTAACATGCAGTCTGCAACACCTCTACCAGAATTCTTGTCCTAACCCGGCACCACTGAGCATGCTTCTTGCCTTTTCCATCAACAACTTGTTCATTCTTTCTGCAAATCCATTTTTATAAGGTGTGTATGGATTAGTCTTCTTCTATGCTATATCACACTTCTTGCAGAACTCTTCAAATTCCTTCTTGTAGAACTCTCCACCATTATTTTTCCTCAACACCTTTATCTTTTTCTTTGTCTGGTTTTTCACCAGAGCCTTAAATTATTTAAAGCTCTCAAATACTTCATATTTCTTCCTAAGGAAATATATCCACGCATTCCTTGAGAAGGTATATATACATCATACATAGTACAATATAAGATACACAATCGTGTTGTGCTCTTTGATTTCTGATCAATCTTCGTCCAAACTTTTGCTGACATTCTCGTTGGTTTCATAGCCAGATCTACCACAATCCACTAGTCTTTATCCACCAATAGATCCTCCATCTTAAGCTTCCACAACTCAAAACTCTGACCATTAACTTTCTTAATATCTATCTTTCCACTTCTCACCATATTCTTTCATAGCAAGAATCAATCCTGCAAATATCCCACTAAACAGGGTTTACCACAGGCCCAAGCAAAACCCCTGAGTAGAAAAGGTGTCCCCTTGAAGATGAAACAACTCTGATACCAAATATAGTATTTAACCCTGTACAGAAATTACTTGCAACCAAATTCTTAAAAAACAGAAAATATATAATGGCCAAAAACAAAAAAACAAAAACACAAATATTTCCCTTGTATCCCAAAACCGAGACTACCAGATTGATTTTTCATTATGTTCCTTTCAATGTTGCAATACATATATATACATGATGAAGCATTCATAAACCCCAATCCATTAACCCTATATTATAACATAATTGTAGTTCCCTTGACCAGATCTACAAAATACCATGGGGAAAAAACCATCATGCCCAAAACTATGTGCAAATCCCATGCACAAAACCATAGGTAGGTCCGCCCACCTAATATAGGGTCCAAAAAAAATATTCTTGGGGCGCTTCCACCCCCTTATGACCCCCCTACATGCAAATAGTCATGGCAAGAATATAACACATGCCCAATAGTTTGTTGGAGCTCATGGGTATAATCAGCCAGAGGAACAATTTCTTATAGCATGTGTTCATCATTGGAGAAGAAACATTTGATGGTGATAGGTGGTAGCCCTTCGTGCCCTATGTTAGTAATCATTAGAGCAATGAAAAAAGACTATAGTGGGAATAATTCCCTGAGTAGCTAAGGAGAAGCAATGAGTAGTTGTGAGTTGTTCACAAATGGAGTTATGAATAACTCGATAGGAGTCTCGATGTATTGTTCCCTTCATGGACTAAGCCACAACTAGTGAGTAGATTGGATAGTCGAGGTCTAGTGACCATATAGACTTGGAGCATTGATAGAGGCAGATATTACAAATCAGGAGCCAACAGACCAAGAAGGTACAAGGTACGGCCGAGAGGAGATGAGAGATAACACTATATCATCCAAATTGTCAGAGTATCTTGTTGAGGGTATATTGGTTGTCGATGGACTAACAACAAGACCCAATTTTATATTTGTGTAAATATGGATATTTGAGGGCCATTATACCTAATATGCGAGCCCTATGTTATACTCCACAATGTCCCAGCCTAATGAGGAGATCGGCGGAGGTAACCACAGACCAAGATTTTAGTTTGGTAGCTATCCCTACCAAACCAGAGAGGGCTCTCTCTATGAAATCACAACCAAGAAATGACTGGAAAGTATGTTGGAAATAATACTAAGAGGGGGGGTGAATCAGTATTATCAAGTCAATTATTTTTCATTTCATAATCAGATTTCCATACGCTACTTCAGTTAGTGAAAACGGCGTATATACACAACTGCAGTTAAGGAAACTCGCGTATAACTTGCAGACTTATAATTTAATTTATTCTTCGGATGTTGATCATTAATCTGTGTGTCAGAACCATATAAACAGTAACCGAGAACAGTAAAACGGAACAAATATTCACAAACAAGAACACAAGATATAAGGTGGAAACCTAATGTGGGTGAAAACCACCTACTGCAATTCGTCTTTATCTTCTTTCAATTAGAAACTTCTTTTTACAATGTTTCTGTATTGGTGTAGTCTTATACCAGTACGTAGGCTTTTACCTGTAGAAGGCTACAACCTTCTCTCGTTTTCCAGCTTCTCCTAGAAGGGAGCTGCAACCCCCTTAGCTCTTGTACTAGCTGATGTACTAGTACATAGGTGCTGACCTACAGAAGGCTACAACCTTCTCTTTTCTTCCAGGGACCACGTTTCATAAATTTTCAAACTGGATCCATCAATAACAATAATCAACCATCAAATACATCTACATTAACCAATCTCCTTTCCTTCAATCAAAACTGAATCAAGCAATTACTTCTTTGAATGTTGTAACCAAAATACATTAACAGTAACCAGAAACCAATCCTGAACCCAGAACACCGCAGTAATAAACAGAAGCAGCTAAAACATATTTCATGAGACGTACGCTACTTCAATATATAGAACCTATGTGCATACGCTTCTGTATTAAGGCCGACCAGTGTATACATTGTTTTGACTTACTAAACTAGCGTGTATATGCAGCTCTGTTGAGCCGAACCTGCGTACAGATCTATAAAAGATAATTTACCCTTTTCACTTATTCAGACATCAGTTGTACCCAAATTATTGGATTTATAGATCAAGTCATGCGCCAAATATAAGAGATCAAAAAGACACAAAGATACTACTATTCAAGCCTTAAGATATTGACCCATCAATACTACTTATCCTTCTTCTAGAGCTCAGGTTCCTCCTTGGTTCAGATTCAGCTATGCACCATAACCCAATGACCAGTATTCTAGATCTTGCTCCTCATAAGATATTCAATGCTTGAGTGAATGCCTTTGCCTAATGATCTCCTTCCCCTTTTATAGTCTTAGGCCTTACTCAATACCATGGTCCAAAACCATAGAGAATCAATACCATGGACCCAATACCTGGGTTCAACACTTCGAACGAGATATCATGGTCCAAAACCATAGGTCCAAATACCAAGGACTAAATACCATGGACCAAAAATAAGTTTTCCCACATGTATGCGCTTTTCCTTGCATGAAAGTGCGTGCATACGTATACGCGCCTTATGATCGTTGAACTCGCATGTATACGCGACTTGGTTAAGAGGAAATTGCGTATATCTCTTTTTCTTTCATTCTGAGAGCCTGAACTGTGATCTTCCATCTGAGTGAGTTGCCATCAAGGACAACACCTGTGCCATAGTTCCAAACCTATGTCATAATGCCAACAATCTCTCCCTTTGGACTTGATGGCAACCCCAAGTCACTCATAGTCATTCTCCCCCTTTGTCATCAAGGGCAAAGGGTTATGCTCTCCATGAGTACATGCTGAAATCTCTGCTCTGCTATGTTGTCCATGCTCCCCTTGACTATAGGCAAGGTCTGCAAGGAGATGTTTTACAAGAATAAACATGACTTTATACATCATAAATGACCTTCCTATCACCAAATACTTATACATACATCCATCTCCAAACAAAGTGGGGATATACCAATATTGACTCATCCACCCAACCAAGTGGGCATACACCAAAAGTTTACACGTGATAAAACAAGAATATTACATCATTCATCCCAAGCATAGTGGGGAAACCAACATAGGCTGTTACATGACCTTGATAATAAAAGAAATACATGACATAGAGACTAAATATTTAAGACAAGTCTATGATAGTCATCAGCAACTAACATCAGCAGCATCTGTCAATCATCATCAAGACCAGTAACCATGATCTCCCTCTGCACCTGTTCCACCTGAAAGAAAATGAACCCAAGATCTTCTATGATAATGCAACAATGCATTACTAAAAGTATATGCTCCCCCTGAGCCTATGCCAGATGGTATCTGTCAGACCCATATCAGACTCTTTTCATCCTGAGTCCGGCCCCACAGTTTGTCTTCAAACCATAATATATGCGATTGCGTGTATAGACACTTGCATATGTACGTGGATACACTTCATGAAACTCGCGTACAACCACTATTTTTTGAAATAGATAATTTCAACAGCAAGATGATGCATCAACTACTCCCAACTTTTGTCTAAGGTATTCAAATGTCTCCCTAGGCAGTGATTTGGTGAATATATCAGCAACTTGTTCCTTGGAGGGGACATACTCCAATTTGACCTTTTGTTCAAGCACTTGTTCTCAGAGAAAATGGTATTTGATAGGTATGTGCTTGGTCTTCGAATGCATGACTGGATTCGTTGAAATACTGATTGCACTTGTCCTATCACAAAAAATGGAGATAGGTGGAGTACAAGTGATCTAAATATCTTGCAATGTTTGCATCATCCAGAGGAGTTGTGTGCAGCAAGATGCAGCAGCCACATATTCTGCTTCAGCTATAGATAATGCAATTAAGCTTTGTTTCTTGCTGAACCAAGATACTAATCTGGAGCCCATAAATAATGCACCACCATTAGTGCTTTTTCTGTCATCCACGCTTCCTACCCAATCTGCATTTGTATATGCATGAAGTGTGAGATCTATATCTCTAGGACACCATAAGCCATAATTTTGAGTTCCTTGAAGATACTTGAAAATTATTTTGACTACCTGAAGAAGAGTTTCCTTTGGATTTGCCTAAAATCTTCTGACTATTCCAACTACATGCACTATGTCTAGTCAGGTACGTGTTAGATAGAGTAGACTTACAATCATTGATCTATAGGTTGGTTGATGCACTGTTGCTGATTCATCATTTGTGCTGAGGCTGCATCCTGTTACCATAGGGGTACATATCGGTTTCGAATCCTCCATCCCATATTTATTCAAGATCTGCTTGAGATACTTGGCTTGTGATAGAAAGATGTCGTCTTTGTTTTGTTGGACTTGTAAACCAAGAAAATATGTGAGCTCACCAAGTAAGGACATTTCAAATTCTTTCTGCATCACCAAAGCGAAGTTTTGACTCATGACTTCTTCATTGCTACCAAAGATGATATCATCAACATACACAACAAGTATTAGCAATTTATCATTATCAATTTTTATATAAAGATTGCTATCTGTTGATCCTTTTGAAAAACCTTGTTGATGGAGGTACTTATCCAAACGATAATACCAAGCCCTTGGAGCCTGTTTAAGGCCATAGAGAGCCTTTTTGAGTCTGCATACAAGTTTTGGATCATTCCCAAGGATGAATCTAGCTGGTTGCTCAATCTACACTTCTTCTTCTAAGTCTCCACTTAGAAAGGCAAATTTCACATCCATTTGATATACTTTGAACTCCTGAAAGCTAGAAAGAGCAAGGAACATTCTTATGGCATCAAGTCTAGCAAATAGTGCAAAAGTTTCTTCAAAGTCTATACCTTCTTGTTGAACATACCCTTTGCAAAAAAGTCTAGCCTTGTTTCTAATAACATCTCCATTCTCATTCAGCTTGTTTTTGAATATCCATTTTGTCCCTATGACATTCTTATCATTTGGTCTAGGAAATAACTCCCAAGTGTTATTATTTTCAATCTACTCAAGTTCTTCATTCATGGCCTGGACCTGGCATTCATCTTTGCATGCTTCACTTACATTTTGAGGTTCAGTGGAGGAGGGCAATGCTAGATAGCTTGAAGCTTCTGAAATAGTTCTTCTTGTTTGTACACCTGCCTCTTTCTGCCCCAAAATTTGAGTTTCTCGATGATTCTTCTGGACATACCTAGATGGAGTCTTTTCTTATACCCTTATCTGTTCTTCTGGTTCCTCATAGGTTTCTTCTTCATCATTAGTCTAATTTGATGTTGAATGATAGTCCTCATCATCTTCGAAATCTTTAGATTTTACCTGCCTTGGAATGTTTCCTTCTTCATCAACCACTACATCAATACACTCAACAATTTTTCTAAGTCTTTTATTGTAACACTTATATCCTTTTCTTTGGGGAGAGTAACCAAGGAGAATGCCTTCATCTGCTCTAGGTTCAAACTTGCCAAGGTTTTCATCAATTCTTTTGATGTAACATTTGCTTCCAAAATTTTTGAAGTATTTTACTGTAGGAGTCTTACCATACCAAAGTTCATGAGGATTTTGAGTGCTATTCACCTGGACATTTGTCTTGTTGAGAATAGTAATGGCAGCAAATGCAGATTCACCCCAGAAGGTTGCGAGAGTTCCAGATTCATCAAGCATAGCACGAGCCATTTGTTGAACCATTCTGTTCATCCTTTCCACTAATCCATTTTTCTTTGGAGTCCTTGCAGTAGAGAATTCCCTTCTTATTCCATGTTCTTCACAAAAATTGAAAAATTCATCCAAGGTAAATTCCCCTCCTCGATCAGACCTGAGGAATTTGATTCTGCGATCTGATTCATTTTCAACCAAGGCTTTGAATGCTTTGAACTTTTCGAAAGCTTCATCTTTATGCTTCAAAAGTCCTATCCAACACATCCTGGAAAAGTCGTCAACGAACAATATGAAGTATTCTTCTCCTCGAGGTGACCTTTTCCTGGATGGACCACATACATCAGTATGGACAAGTTCAAGTGGCTTACTAGTTGATCCTTCCTTCTCAAGGAAATTAGTTCTAGTTTGCTTACCGAACTGACATGATTTGCATATAGTATTGTCTGGAATTATGATGTCAAGGAGATCACGAACTGCCTGATATTTGCATGTTTTCCTTATCTGAGAGAAGCTTAGATGCCCCAATCTTCTGTGCCATAACCATTGTTCATCATTCTTGCTTAGAAAGCATTGTTGTTGTCCTCCCTTGAGTATGTATAAATTATTTGGAGTTCTTATGCCTTTGATCATTATTTCCCCTGTATCAAGCTCACGAACAATACATCCATTTGATCGAAATATTACCTCATTTCCTTGATCACACATTTGACTGACACTCAATAGATTATGCTTTAAGCCATCAATATACATAACATTTCCAGCTTTGACCTTTTCTTTCAAAAGAACAGAACCTTTACCTTTTATGAGTGCAGGGGTGTCATTTCCAAATGAGACCTTCCTTTCCTTTTCTAAGGCACTATATGACTAAAGTTTTTCTTTATCACCTGTCATATGTTTCGAGCATCCACTGTCGATGTACCACTAATTTTCTTGTCCTTCCGCATATAAGGCTATACCACATATTTTTGGTTGCGGTTCTTTCTTTCTCCATGTTTTGGTACTCAATGAAGCTTTTTCCTTCTAGGTTGTCTACAGAAACCTACTCCTGCATTCAAAATCTTCACGACCGAAGTTGTTACAAATAGAACATTGTATTTCATTTTCAAGAGTAGAAAAGTTATTGTAGGTTCTTTTCATGATTCCAGTCACACTCCTTTGATTTCGTGCTTCTCTGGTCATGATGGTCTTGTAGGCAACACATTGAGCTACTTTGTGTCCAAAGTTATGACAAGAGAAACATTGGCCATTGAAGAAATTCCTGTAATTATCAAACCTTCCATCCAGGTGATTGTAGTTTCCATAGACATTCATTCTTGAGGCAAATTGAGAATGATTTACCTGCGGTTGGTTGTAGCTTCTGTTCATCCTTGAAGTAGATTGTCCCCGATGTACTTGGTGATCTCTGTTCATCCTTGAGGTAGATTGACCCTGATTTACCTGGTGATCTTCTTTATGCCTTTGCTGTCGATTGTCAACCTATTCATTTCTCCTTGCTGCATCAAGATAACTTTTGGAGGTGGATGGCTTCTATGCTTGAGATGCTTCTTCAGTATATCCAAGACCTGTCTTGATTAGTGGAGAACGCTACACTTTGATAATCTCATCTAAAGTTTCAGATCCTTTAGCAAATCTAAGATTAAGAGCTTTTGTTTTCTCAATATCTTTTCTAAGTCCCACAATTTCACATTCTAACTTTTCATTGTGTTTTTCCCTTTTAGCAAGTTGCAATGTCAGAGTATCTATGATCAACTCTTTTTTTCTAAACAGATTTTAAGTTTAGAAATTTCTTCATAGAGATCATTTTCATCTATAGCATCCAAGAAATCATCATCTTCAAAAGCCATCAAAAGTCTATAATCATTACATTGTTCATCTTCATCACTAATTGAAAATCCATCACTGTCTTCATGTGTATAATATCTCTTCTTACTTACATTCTGTTTCTCATTCCATCTAACTGGTTCCTTACCTTTATCAAGCTTATCTTTATGAGGACACTTGGCTGCATAGTGACCGACTCTTCCACAAGCAAAGCATTTGAAAGGTAGCTTACCTCTAAATATTCTAGAACCCCATTGAAGGTTCTTGACAAACTTTGATTCTTCCTCTCCTTCTGACATATGTCCTGACTCATTGTAATCTCCTTTTACTGAAGCTTTGAATGCGGCTTCTCTCCTGTCTGATGGTCCCCCTTTTCTCATTTCGAAAGCAGTTAGGATTTCGTGCAGCTGTGACATGCTAATGCTCTGTAGATCCTGCTTTTCTTCTATGGCAGAAACTTTTGATTCAAACTTAGAAGACAAAGATCTTAACACTTTTTCAACCAAAGTAACTTCTTTTATTTCTTCACCTAGGTTTTTCATACGATTAACAATCTCATCTATACGTAAGAAATAATTAGCCACACTTTCATCATTGTACATTCTAAGATTTTCATATTGAATTCTGAGAGTTTGTAGTTTTGCACGTTTTACCTGATCGTCTCCTTCATAGCTCAAAACGATCTTGTCCCATATTTCTTTTGCGGTTTTGAGCTGCATAACCTTGACAAATTCTGATTGAGATAAACTCCCTAATAGAGTATTGACAGCCTTTGCATTTGTTTCATACTGCTTCTTACCAACCGTATCTGTAGGAGTTGCTAATGGAAATGTGTAACTTGCTTCCACGATATCCCAAACTTTTGTACCAAGAGATTGAAGATAGGCTGTGATTCTTACCTTCCAATAGACGAAGTTGCTCCCATCAAAGATTGGTGGCCTGATCGATGCCTCTTTTTCGTAGTTGCTCATGATGATAGATCTTCCTTCAAGAGATCAAGCTTCTTCTAAAGGACCCGCTCTGATACCAATTGTTGGAAATAATACTGAGAGGGGGTGAATCAATATTATCAAGTCAATTATTTTTCATTTCATAATCAGATTTGCATACACTACTTTAGTTAGTGAAAATATCATATGTACGCAACTGTAGTTAAGGAAACTCGCATATAACTTGCAGACTTATAATTTAATTTATTCTTCAGATGTTGATCATTAATCTGTGTGTCAGAACCATATAAACAATAACCAGGAACAGTAAAATAGAACAAACAGTCACACACAAGAACACAAGATATAAGGTGGAAACCCAATGTGGGTGAAAACCACCTGCTGCAATTCGTCTCTATCTTATTTCAATTAGAAACTTCTTTTTACAATGTTTCTGTACTGGTGCAGTCTTATACCAGTACGCAGGCTTCTACTTGCAAAAGGCTACAACCATCTCTCGTTTTCCATCTTCTCCTAGAAGGGAGCTGCAACCCCCTTAGCTCTTGTACTAGCTGATGTACTAATACGTAGGTGCTGACCTACAAAAGGCTACAACCTTCTCTTTTCTTCCAGGGACCACGTTTCATAAATTTTCAGACTGGATCATCAATAACAAAAATCAACCATCAAATACATCTGCATCAACCAATCTCCTTTGCTTCAATCAAAACTGAATCAAACAATTACTTCTCTGAATGTTGTAACCATAATACATTAACAGTAACCAAAAACCAATCCTAAACCCAAAACACTGCAGCAATAAACAGGAGCATCTAAAACATATTTCATGAGACATACGCTACTTCAATATATAGAACCTGCATGCATACGCTTCTGTATTAAGGCCAACCAGCATATACGCTATTTTGACTTACTAAACCAGCGTGTATACACGCCTCTACTGAGCCGAACCTGCGTACAGATCTATAAAAGATAATTTACCCTTTTCACTTATTCAGACATCAGTTATAACCAGATTATTGGATTTATAGATCAAGTCATGCGCCAAATATAACAGATCAAAAACACAAAAAGATACTACTATTCAAGCCTTAAGATCTTGACCCATCAATGGTACTTATCCTTCTTCTAGCGCTCAAGTTCCTCCTTGGTTCAGATCCAACTATGCACCATAACCCAATGACCAGTATTCTAGATCTTGCTCCTCATAAGATATTCAATGCTTGAGTGAATGCCTTTTCCTAATGATCTCCTTCTCCTTTTATAGTCTTAGGCCTTACTCAATACCATGGTCCAAAACCATAGAGAATCAATACCATGGACCCAATACCTGAGTTCAACACTTCGGATGAGATATCATGGTCTAAAACCATAGGTCCAAATACCAAGGACTAAATACCATGGACCAAAAATAAGTTTTCCCACATGTACACGCTTTTCCTTGCATGAAAGTGCATGCATATGTATACACGCCTTATGATCGTCGAACCCGCGTGTATACGCAACTTGGTTAAGAGGAAACTGTGTATATCTCTTTTTCTTTCATTCTGAGAGCCTGAACTGTGATCTTCCATCTGAGTGAGTTTCCATCAAGGACAACACCTGTGCCATACTGCCAAACTTGTGTCATAATGCCAACAATGTAAAGGATTTTAGGCTCGATAGCTAGGCTTTGAAGTTTATCAAAATTTAACCACAACTCATGATCAGTTTTGGAAAAGAGGGATTTAGAAGAAGGGAGGTATGAATGAAACCTAATAGGGTCAAAAACCACTTCCGAAAGGGAAGACTTGGATTTGGATCAAAACAAAGATTTCTCAAACTAATTATCAAAATAAATCTCTTCAACAGTCAATAATTGATCAGGTAGGGATATAATTTTTACTAATTTTCAAGGTTCACTTTCTGAAATAGGGGATTTGAGTTTCCTACGTAATTTCTCTGGATCATAAACAACAAAAGGTGGATTTGGTTCAGGATTTGATCTCGTATATCTATTAGGAACTAGAGTTTTTACACCTTGAACTTGATGTCATTTTTTTTTAACAACCTTCTTTGGATATTGGAATATGTCACCTGCAGAACTAGTCTTGTAAAAAGTTATAGAACTAATTCAGGGGATAATATAACATTTGTTTCCCTGGAAACAATGCCAAAATGTTATCATCCACAATTTCCCAAGATGAGAGGAGATCGACAGAGGTAACCACAGACCAAGCTTTCAATTTGGTAGCTAGCCCTACGAAACGAGAGAGGGCTCTCTCTGTGATCATAGCCAATTAATTAACTAGAAAAGGAATATATTTTAGGCTAGGTATACTAGGCTCAGATAGGTTTTGAAAGTGTTTAGGGTTTCATGCTGGAAAAGGAAGAAAAACTAGGTAGCTAGGTCAAAGGATCAAAGGGTTACAGTAGAAAAGATATAAAGGAGAAAGGTAGCAATACTTTTGTGATGGATATTAGGGTTTGTTGGCATAGTGTAGTGTTCAGAAGAAGCTAAATGTCTTAATGAGCATGAAACATGAATTCATTAAGTAAGAAAGAAAGTAATACATAATGATTTTTCCATCAAAACAGAGCTTTATGTAAATAATTATGTTTATAAAATGTAAGGAAAAGCATTGAAGATTTGATGAATGGAAAGAGAAGATGAATATCTTTTATATAAAGCTATAACATATAAAAAAACAACATCACAAACTTACTGCACATGAATTCCTAGATAATAGTTGCAAATTGTATCCTTTGATTTCCAGAAAATGTCCAAATACCAGCTACAATAGTTCTCTCCTCTCATGTCCAACCTGGTCTCTGACTGAGAAACCAATATATAAAGACCAAAACAACATCTCCACACTCTTAGGGGTCAGATCCATGACTCTAAGAACTTTTCCATGAGGTGTTCTAACCAAACCCTAATGTCTAGGGAAGTTAAAACAACTTCTACAATTAACTTTAACTCTAACCTCTCTCATAAATGAGGCCAAATTTAAATCAAAACAACTTACAAAGACTAACCACCCACTATTACATCATATTTACAGTAATATTACTCAATTACATCATTTACATAAGTGAAAAAATCAAACTAGGTTGAACTGTCGAAGAAACTAGCCTCCTTGAAAAAGTGCAACGAATTCTGGGAAAAACACAGTGTGGGCTGCAAAAAGCGCAGCGTGAACTTACAGGCCACATTTGGAGGCCTTCCTTAACTCCAAATTGAGCTCATGATAGCTCAATGGAAATATTTGTCTTTCTTCTACACAATGGAGTCCTCAAGAATTGAAAAGTATAGCCCCTCATAAATCAATTCTCCCAAGACTAGTCAAAAAGTGTAACGTGGCCTCCAAAAACGGGGCAGAAAGGTGTTTTTTATGTGGTTTTTGGGAATTTTCTCCCTGTGAAAGCTAATGACTGAGGCAGCCAAGTGTCCAAAGATGATTTATAAGTCAAATTCTATCCAACCATGTAAACTTTAATCCCATTGGAGCTCTCTAGAAAAAACATAGTGTGGCCCACACTACGCTTTTTGCAAATTGATTGTGCCAAAACTTGCAAAAATTCTCAAAAAACAAAAAATATTCCAAAATTATTCAAAATTGATATTCAAGGCCACCAAGTGATATTCTATGCTATAAGGGATGCATCAGCAATCAAATCTAATTTCTCTTTCCCTCTTTGTTTTATGAGGGTTTCATTTAGTTTTACCTTCATTTGCTTGACTTTGACTTTTAAAATCTGATTTCTTGTTTAGTAATGGGCAACCATGTGTTTTTGAAGCCTCTTGTCCCTGTTTTCCTTCTTGAGAATATTCTCTAAAATATCATTGACTTTTCCTAGCCAATATTCCTTGTCTTCATTGATTTCCCTGTCAATTAGATCATTCACCATGATCTACTTCCTTTGTTGCTGAAGTGCCTTCTTAAGGCCTTTTGTCTTTGGTTTTTATTTTACCACCTGCTCCTAAGTTTCAACTGGGTCCTCTGCCTCTATCACTAATTTACCTTTAGTCTCCTTTTGAAATTTCATATTGTGTTTCTCCTGAAGCATTCTTTCAACCTTCAGCAGCATGTTTTCCTACTGGAGGCATGCTATTAAAAGCATTTGCCTCTGTTAATTTGTCCTACAAGATTTTGAGTTCATTCTCCTTGTTCACCATAGGTTGCTCAACTTTCCTAGGGTCCTCATTAGCCTTTAAAGTAGTCTCACGATGCAAAGGTGATCCCTGTTGTGCTGATGTAGAAGTCTTGGCCCCTTCCACAACATATGGAACAAACACAAGCGTGTTTCCTCTCTGATAAGTTTTAACCACTTTATCCCCACCTTTCTTATTTTTCATTGCAGGCCTACTTGATGAGCCAACTTTTGTTTTAGCAAGGGGTGATGATGATGAAATAGGTCTAGTAGGCTGGTTGGAAGAAGGCAAAAAGACGTATTCTCCAATGAATGTCTTCCAGGCAATGTTTAGCTGCTTAAGATGATGAAGGACAATAATATTGATGAGGGAGTGATGAAAGAGGTTATTTTGTTCTACCTCATTGTTCCTATGTTGCACTGTGTATGTCATCTTTTCTATGCTCCTATAAAGATAGTAGGGTATGTTGAGAATTTTTACCCTAGTGAAATGCATAAGCAGTCTGATGTGATAGCCGTAGATTCTAGAAAATCTCCCTTCACAAGTGAAATATTTCATTATGATCTTCATCAAAGGTGAAAACTTGTCAAGGAGCTAGCCAAAAGGAAAGATATTCTTGATGATGTCTTTGTATGGAGCTTTGAGCTAGGGTTGATTTAGTTGAGCATCCAATTCTTGAGTCTTGAACCACTTTTCACCAATGTTGGGTATCCCAGTAGCTACTACTATGATATCAGATGAGATAGAGAATGTGTCACCTGCAATTGTGACTTTATCCTTTCTGAGGTTTGTGACAAACAACCTGGTCAATTCAGCATAGTATTGAACTTTTTGTACCAACTCACAAAACTCAAGACGCCCTACATGCTGAAAACATTGTTTGGCAAGTGGTGAAGACATCAGCTCCTGAGTATTTAGAGGTTCATACCTTGACACATTTCCACCCTTGTTATAAGTGTTATTCTCCTCCTCCATAGCAAATTCTGAATGTAAACCTTAAGGGGTAAAACAGGGGAAGGGAAAAAGGGATTAAGATGATGGAGTTAGGGAGTAGAAATGGGTGTGAAAGAAATTAGGGAGGTAGGGAAGGATGTGAGGGAGTGTTAGGAAGTGATGAGTGGAATGAATGAGGGGTATGGGTTGTAGAATTTATACACAGACCCAAGGTCATAGGCTACCAGAAATGCAGCACAGAGGTAGAAGTTAGGTATAGGGTATAGGGAATGAAAGTGAAGGTGTGCGAGGCTTTTAGGAGTATGTATAAGTGTAAAGGAGGGTAGGGTACTCTAGGAAAATGGTTTTGAAGAAATTTCAACCCCCACTCTGGTTATCAGTTTTCCTTATCACTCCATGCATTTAGTTTTAAATCCAAGCATGATAAACATTCTAAAATCTGGAAATGATAATATTTTTCTGAAGACACAAATTTAGAGATTTTACAATTGCTGAAATTGCAGAAATAAAACACAACAAAATTATGACAGCCACACACAAAAAATAACACAGTGATTTTTGGTCAATGTGACCCTGGAAAAACCCCCTACAACTCTTGGGGAAAGCCAGTTTGAGAGCTCTTCTTTATTTTTGAAAATGTTTTTACAGAGAAACTGAAATACACAGTAAAATTCCAGCAACCACACATTACAACTTATCTCGATTTCTGTGCTTGAACTCTGCCTCGAAAATCGTGCCAATCAACAAACAGCCAAAATAGAAATTTTTACAGCAATAAAACAACATTAAATTTTGTACAGCTAACCTCGAAAAATGTGCCCAAAACTTTTTGTCCCTCTTCCTCGATTTCTGTGCCTTTCTCCTGTTGTACATTTTTTCCTTGGGATGCATGCTAATAAATGTTGCTGCCTAAATTCACTGAAATGTCTTCTTGTTGCTCTCCTTCACTTCCTCACTGCTCAGAAATTTTCTCCTTGCTCTCTCTTCTCTTTCTCTCAAATGCTCATGAAAGAATGAATGATCTTTTCCTCTTCTCTTCTCCTTTTATTCTCTAAATGACCTTTTGGGTTATCCTAAGATCTAATGGCTGAGATTCATCTAGATCTAGGGATGAGAATAAATGTGCATTTAATTCTCACTTTCTATTTTTTAACTCACCCACTTAAATAAAGACCCACTTAGCCTTTTATTTCTATATTCACTTTTTCACTTTCTAATTCTTCATTCACTTTAATAAAGTCACATTTAAATTAGAATGTAACTTTACCACTTATAAAGTCACTTTTAAATTAGAATGTAACTTTACCACTTATAAAGTAACTTTTAAATTAAATTGAGTTTACCACTTATAAATTCACTTTAGGAAAAAAGTAAAAAATAAATTTGGACACTTTTCCCTAGGCCAAAGATCAAAGCCTTAGGGAACCACATGTCCTTTGGTACCCAAATTTTAACACTCCCTCTTACCGAGGAAAGTGTTCCTCACCACTCCCATCTTGTCTCTGAAGTATACATGCTTTCCGCGTGGTAAGGCTTTGGTGAAAATGTCCGCTACCTGCTCATTTGTGGAAATGTACTCAAGCTTGACAGCTCCCTTTTAGACATAGTCTCTAATGAAGTGATACTTGATCTCAATATGCTTTGACCTGTCATGAAAAATTGGATTCTTTGTGAGTTTTATGCAACTCTGATTATCACAGTAAATTACTGAAGGTCTCAATGCCTGACCAAATAGACCAAACAACATCTTGTGAAGCCATATGGCCTCACAACTAGCCATATACTCTGCCTCAGCTGAACTCAATGCAACTGACTATTTTTTCTTGTTGATCCATGACACAACTGCCGAACCCAACCCAAAACAACACCCAGAAGTACTCTTCCTATCTGAAGCACAACCTGCCCAATATGAATCCGTGTACCCTGCCAATCTCACTCCATAACCCTGTCTATAATCTAGACCAAAATCCATTGTCCCCTACAAGTAACGAAGAATGTTTTTTGCAGCTACCCAGTGCACTCTCTAGGGCTCACACATGAACTGACTCATAGTGTTAACTGAAAAACATATATCTAGTCGAGTGTTGACCAAACACATCAAACAACCAATCAACTGTCTGTATAGAGTAGGATCCACCAACTCGGAATCAGAAGCATGAAGCTTCTTCCAGTTAGTGATCATAGGTGTAGACATGGATTTGCAGTCCTCCATGTGAAATCTGCTAAGAATATACACAATGTACTTCCCTTGTCCCAAGAAGAAATGCCCCTCCTCCTGCCACACCTCCAATCTTAGAAAATAAAGCATCAAGCCGATATCCTTCATCTCAAACTCTAAAGCAAGATCTCTCTTGCAGCCCTCAATGATTCTCTCTGCACCAGTGATGATCAAGTCATCAACATACAACACCAGAATAACAGGCTCCTCACCCACCACAATGAAGTATAGGTTCGGATCAACCTCACTCTTTGTGAAACCCAACTGCTACAAGTATGTATCAATCCTCAAGTACCAAGCTCTAGGAGCTTGCTTCGGACCATAGAGTGCCTTTTTCAATCTGCATACATGGGACTCCTTCCCATGCACCTCAAAGCCCTGCGGCTGCTCAATATAAACCTCCTCCTGAATGAAGCCATTGGGAAATGCAGTATTCACAACCATCTAGTGGATCTTCCAATCCATCTCTGCTACAATCAATATAATGGAGAAAATAGGTGTATACTGAGCTACGGGAGCGAAGGTCTCCTCATAGTCAACTCCCTCTACCTATGAAAACCCTCTAGCCACAAATTGAGCCTTGAACTTCTCGATGCTGCCATCTGCAACATGCTTTATCTTGTAGAACCATCTGGAAGTAACAATTGATTTACCTTCAGGCCTCGGCACTACCTCCCAAACATCATTCTTCATAATAGAAGAATACTCCTCCATCATGGCCTCTCTCCAGACCTGCTGGTTGGCTGCCTCATAACTAGAAGGCTCGGAGTCAACAATGCTTGTTACTAATGCCATGCAACTACAGAACTGCTCAGGTGGTTTACTCTCTCTAACCTGTCCCTTTGGCCCAACAACTCATGTGGCCTTGCGTAAGGTATCTTGAAGCCACTTGGGCTTCCTCTTCCCTGAGCATACTTCTCCCACCGGAGTGAAAGAATCCTCATCATCATTAGAAGCTTGAACTCTTGAAGGCCTGTCAACTGACCTCATGCCTGAACCTATGCATGTAGATGCTAAAGTATCACATGAACTGTCCATTAGTAGACTACCCTGTGAACTACTTTGCGGATTGCACTGCATGCTGCCCGAAGAACCACCCACCCGACTCTGAGAGCCACTGCTCACTGATGGCCCTGACACTGTAATCAACGTACCTCCTGATCCCTGTGACTGACTCAGTTACTCCTGAGGCTCTAATGACTCTGGATACTCTAACTCCCGTGACCTCCTGAAATCTCTCTCCTCCTCGAACTTCACATCCCACCTGACAACCACTTTCCTCTACGCAAGAATATAAATCTGATAAGCTTTCGAGGTCTCGCTATAACCCACAAAGATGCCTTTGTCTGCAGTGGGCTCTAGCTTGGTCCTGTTCTCCTTGGGGACATAGGAATATGTAAGGCACCCAAAGATACGAAAGTGCCCTACATCAGGCTTCTTCCTAGAAAAAGCCTCCTCCGGTGTCACATTCCCCAAGGCACGATGTGGACTCCTGTTCTGTAGGTACACAGCAGTGTTGCAAGCCTCTACCCACAAAAATAAAGGTAACCCCTAATCATGAAGCATGGCTTTGGCAGCCCTTGTAATGGATCTATTCTTCCTCTCTACAACCCCATTTTGTTGGGGGTAGTAAGGAACTGTGAACTCCCTCATAATGCCTGCCTCAGTACAAAAATCAACAAACTCACTGAGGGTATACTCCCCTTCATTGTCTGACCTGAGGACCTTGATCTTCCTACCTGTCTGAGTCCACAAGAGCTTTGAACTCTTGAAACCACTTGAAGACCTCACTCTTGGTCTTCAAGAAATAAATCTAGGTCTTCCTGGAGTGGTCATCAATGAATAAAACATAGTACTCATAGCCACTCAAGGATACATGAGACATCCAACCACTCACATCGGTATGAATCAAGTCAAGGATCCCGGTCGCTCTGTAGTCACTGCTGGGAAAAGGGGATCTGGCAAACTTCCCCATAGCACATCCTTTGCATACATCAAGGTGATCAGGATTGAAATGTGGCACACCAGTGGTGATCTCCCACAATTTACTCAAGGCCACATGATACATGTGCCCCATCCTGCGGTGCCAAATCTCACACAACTTTGAACTGCTAGATCTGTTGTCGGTCCTGTCCTGAATGCTACTACTCAATGCCATCAAGGGCTGGAATGAGAACTTGTACACCTTGGCATGGCACACACCAATCTCTCTAGCTGAAGAAGCTGGAGTTCCCCTAGGATATATAAACACCTGCCCTCTCCTGAACAACACATCATACCCTCTATCCTCAAGTGCTAAGACGGATATCAATTTCTTCTTCATTCCAAGCACATATAGAACATATAACACTTTCAAGGGAGGTTTGGGTCCCCTATCAAATGTCAATGTCCCCACACCGACTACTCTAACAATGTTGTCATCACCAAGTACTACCTCCATATCAGTATCACCCTCTGAAAGCTCTGAGAAGTACTCTCTGACTCCTGTCATGTGGCGGGAAGCACCACTGTCAACATACCAAATGCTAGAAGATGATCTGCTAGTAGCAGGGAAGGCACACTCCCTCTGAACTTGTATGGTAGGTGATCCTGCACTAGTGGCCTCACAAGCTATGAACCCAAACTCTCGATCAAATCTCTCTAAGAAGCTCTCTATCTCTGCAAAAGCTGCCATGGGTTTGTCTTTCCCTTTCTTGTTCTTCTTCTCTGGACACACAACAGCATAGTGTCCCAACTTTTGACAATTCCAACATTTGACTTTGGAATAGTCCCTCTCCCTGTTCTGCTGCTTGCCTTTACCTTTGCTTTTGCCTCCACTATTGGAAGCTTGCTTCTTTGCTCTGCCCTTCTTGCCTCTTGCTAACAATGCCACATTGTCATCTTCCTTGTTATAGACATTTTTGTGCCTTACAGCTATAAGTATGAAATGTCCATAATCCAAGGGATCCAAAGTCCCTAAACATTTTGTTCCTACCCCTAGAGGAACAAGGCTAACAAACCACAGCAATTCACAGAAGTTCTCCACTAGAAACTGCTCAAAAACAAGTCAATTCAGAATCAATTCAGAGGCTCCACTAGCTGCCTGCGTTGAAATGCAGAGGCTACACTGGCTAGTTGCATTGCAACGCAGGTGGAAGCACTACTAGGGTGCGCTGAGAAGGAAATGACAAATGACAGGGTCCTTTGTGCGAGGTGTAAAGACTGTGGAAGCTTCCAGAATCTTCCTCCATGACACTTGCCTTGATGATTTCGACTAAGTGATGAGTAAGAGGCTCTTAGTCTCCAAGTGGAAGCAAGAACTGACAGAGGGAGAGGACACTAGTCAGATCTCAAGCTTACTCATCCTCTCTCCAAACATCTATATATGGATCTCTCCTCCATGAGATCCAGGAGGCTGGAATTTTGTTATTGCAAAGAATTGCTGTTGGTTTGAGATTGGAATCATTGGGTGCTGAATGCTTTGAAGGGAGGTGAAGAAAGGATTTCATTCACTGGGAGGTAGATGCTGGATTGGAACTCTCTTGGTTGTATCTCCTCCTGAACCTTGTTATTCATTAATAAAGCTATCTTGGTTTCTCCTATATACTGATTGTATCTTTGATGTATGATTGCATTAGTATGTTTAGTTTATTTCTAATCCTGAACTAGTTATGAATATGAATCTATGTCTTTGTGTAGTGTTCCCTTCTTGTGATCTTGCAGGAACCTGTTGAAGCTGGGCAAGCGAGAAGGCAAGTAGTTGGGAACTCTCAAAGAGAAGAGAAACCAGATCGAGGGATAAACGGAAGACACCGGTTAGTCCATCCATCTCTCTTCATTCTCAATTCATAAAGGAAGAATACTAGAATAGCTGTTTCTGTTTGTTGCTAAGGCACTATCACACCTTAGGTGGATAGGATCGTCCTGCATAGGCATTTTTTCCCCACAACAAATTGGCGACTCCACTGGGGAGATCTGTTTAGTCATTTTATTTGTGTCTCTATCATTGTTTGTTTCATAGACTCAAGAGCAGCAATCGAACTGCATCTGCTATTTTCATATGCAAAGTAGACAGCTGCTACTTTGATCCAATCACTGGATTTATCTATGATTTGAACAATGGACTCACAAATGATTTGATGATCCTTTGTGATAGATCTTAGCCCTCCTTCAAATCATCCCTTTGATTGTACCTTGCTTGTTGCTTTTATTTGGCCTGAAACCGTAGATTAATCAGCAAACCGTGACCCAGAACCCAGAGAAGAACTCTCGTTTCTACTCCAACGCAGGCTCTGTGAAGAGACTCTGCATTTCAACGCAGTTCCCGTGAAGGCTACCTGCGTTGCAATTTAGTTTCTCTGTTATACAGGTGCGCTGATCCAGCTTAGGCCTTGTGCAGCTGGGGTTCTCTGCTCTGTTTTGCCTTGTTTTGATATCTGATTTCTACAGCTTGTAACCAGCATAGGTACCTGTCTGATAACTCCTTTTCTCTTCTTTAATTTTGCCTCCTTTTGTACAAAAAGACTGTGAGTGTTTTTATGTGTTTGTGGCGTCATTTACAGTTTTCCTTTGCAATAGTGAAATAGTCATCCTGTAGCCCTTGATTCAGATCTGTTGATTGTGATCTTAAGAGAGAGTTCATTGGCTGTTTACAGTTGATTATACGTTTACTTTTTCTTTTGGTTTGAGTTTGTCTCTTTTAAGTGTCGAAACAAGTGTTCATTTCGAAATTCGTAAAGTGTTGTATTCTCTTCTACCCTTTCTTATTTCGAAAAAGTAAACTTGTTTGTATTTGTCATTTAAAAGCAAATTCATAGTTGTACAAAAAGCTTTCTTTTTAGGCATCAATATTAAGAGAGCGGAAAACAAACACCTGCATTGTGCATTTACATCTTGATAGTTTGCATGCTTGATTTAGGAAAAGTGCATTTAGAGTGTGCTGATTTCTCTTTGAGAAAAGATGGTGTCTTTCTTTTCCCTTTGTAGCTAGGATTTTCATTGTTGAAAAAGAGATAAAATTTGCTTATCATCTTTTAGATTGCATTTAGGAGTTGTATCTACATCTCGTGGTGAACCTCAAAAGGAAAACTTCTAAGAAATATCAACATAAAATAAACTGAATGAACTTAATAACGCTTTGTAACATAACGCACAACATAGAGGTCTAGGCTAGAGACGTGTTCCGGCGTCGTAAAACCTGGTATCTGTTGGCCTCGCTAATGGTTGGGTGATTCCTCCTGAGGGACCAAAAGTGCCAGTACGGATTGTGCTCCCACGTACCGTCGCGTATATATTGGGAGACCCCTATAGGCTTAAAACCTTTATCCTTAGGAAGCCGTGTCGACCGCCCTACTGATCGCAATGCACCGAACACAGCATTCGGGAAGATTGACTGCCGTACCGTAAAACGTATTCTGCAGTTTTGTGATTGGTTTGGCACACCCTCTACCTAGATCTCTAGAGCAGTTCCTTTTGGCCTTTTTTAGACTCTATAACGGAAAAAGTCCATCCGAGCATTTGTCACTTCAGGCTCGTTAAAACATCGAAGGAGACTAGAGTCATCTTTTGCTTTTTCTCGACTCTTTAAAATTGAAAAAGCAGGTTGTGTCTAAGCGTCGTTAAAATTGATTTTAAACGGAATAATCATCACCATTCCCTCGTTGATCTTCGAAGTTAGTCTCTTTTCATCGTAAGTTCTTGTAGAATCGCTAGAAAATATTTTGGATAAACTAGATATGTCTGAACAACCGTCGACATCCAGGACTGTGTCATCCGACACAGCAGCGACAGAGCCTCCCGCTGCTACCCCAACGATGTTCGATGGTATACCATCTGTCCCGGCAAGTTATCAACAACAAGCCGGAGTCCCATCAGGGACTGCTTCGACGACATGGTTAGTTCCTATTTCTTCATCCAGATTATCATCTGGTATTTCATATGTTGAAACTCAACAAATTGATCCAATGTGTCTTCAAAGGCCAATCTGCCCTTTAAGTACTGGATTGCCACCATATGGAGGGCAGTATGCCTTTTCATTGTTCCCTCCCGGAGAACAACCATATGGGAGTTTACAACAAAGTTCAGGTCAAACTGGAATTACATCCAGCGGTTGGGTACCAATACTGCCTCAGCAACCAAGGGTTGCATATTCAATGCAACCAGTCCACCCTGTGTCGAATATTCCCACTATACCTGGTATGGTGATTGCGTCGCAAGTACAAGCGCTACCCGTTGTATGTCAACCCCAAGTTTCTCAGGTTGCAATACAACAACCTCTTGTCTCGACAACTCAATCACAACCTCAGGTTAGTGCCTCCTTATCTGGAGCGACTCAGGCTCAAACAAGTATTATGACTCCTCATCTTGGTCAATCATCCAGTATTGGACAACAGCAAATGGTCCAACAACCAGGGCTGGTTCAATCTCAACAACCGCAATTCCAGCAATCATATCAAGGACCTGAGCAACAAGTCTTTGTAAGTAATGGGCAACTGCATTTCCAAAGCGGTTATCAACAACCATACTATAATGGTTATGCCCATCAACCTTGTCAAAGTTGCCAGCATCAAATACATTATGCTGGTATGCAAAGACCCACTGCTCAGGCGATTCCATCTTATCATGGGTATGCTTCGCCTAACCTGAATCAACAGTTGCCCTTTGTAGCAACTCTAGAATTACCAGATCTAAACCGGCTGACGAATGATCCAATTGCGTATGCCCCTTGGTGGCCAGCGATTCCGCATAAACTTTCGTCAGATATTCCTAAATTTAATGGAAATCCGGGTGAAGATCCGTCGAATCATGTGATGACATTTCATCTGTGGTGTTGATCAAACACCCTGAATGATGATTCGATAAGACTTCGCCTTTTTCAGAGGACGTTAACAGGTCCAGCGGCAAAATGGTATATTGAATTGCCTAGAGCTTCGTTCGATAATTTCAGTACCTTAGCCACGACTTTCTTAACCCATTTTCAATTACCGATAAGGTATGAAATGGGAACGGAACTCCTAACCAATTTCAAACAGACAACGGCCACTCACATATCTGATCATATACATGAGTGGCGACGTCGTCGTAGGATGGTAAAAACGTACGTTCCCGATCAGCTATTAGCTGAATGGTTTATCAAGTCGTTACTTCCTGCCATAATGGAAGATGTGGCAAAGGGGGGAGTCATAACGGAAGAGCAAGTTATCGCTCGTGTGCAATATCTGGACTTGGTCTATACTCAGTCTGGCACGCTCTACGACAAAATACCTGATGCCCCTAGACCGGAATTCTCAATTCCTCCTCCTCCTAAATCAAACAATGACTCTCACGCCAGCGATGGTGTGATTGGCACGACAAACGCGAAATCGACAAAGGCTACGTCCAAGAAAGCCCGTAAGATTTCAGATCAAAATGCAAAAGACGAACTTCTTGCCTCGGAAGTAAATGCCATGTCGACCGACAAGGGCAAAAAACTGAAGCAACCAGGGGGCAAGAAGAAAAAGAAAGGGAAGAAAAAGAAGCAGGATGAGTCATCTCCTGAAAAAGCTTCTGGGCAAAGGAAACCCCCTTTCGGGTGTCAAATATGCGATGAGGACCATTGGACGAATGAATGTCCATACAAAGCTGAGCTTAAAAGATTCTTTAAGAGTTCGAAAACCTCAGCAGTATTGACTGATCCGTTTCCAAACCCGAGAACCAAACTGGTTGCTAATCAAAATACTTCCCGATCCCAAGTGCTTATGTTGTCTATCTCAAAGCAGCAAAATGATGCTTTGGCAAGGAATAAAGATTACGGGAATCCACAGGTGTCGAATAATAAGGCTAATGAACAACCTAGTAGTTCGACGACAACTTTGACCGAAGTTGTGCCACCCATCATTCCTGAACAAATGATAAAGTCGCCAAAAGGAGTAGTACACAAATCGACATTTAATCCTCGTGCAAAAATAGCACAGAATTATAATATAATAGAGGACATGGCCCAATCGTCGTCCGCTATGTCGACACTTGAGGTACCGCAAAATTGCCCCTCCCAAGAGCAAGCTTTATTATCAGCAATAGGTGGGATTGGCCCAAAGGATTCCAATCTTGTGGCCTTTGATCATAAAGGATATGACCCTTAGTTACCAGCTCAACTAGCTTTCCTTATTCAAGTGAAAGCCCTCAACAAAATTGTTCATCGAACAATTATTGATGAGGGGGCATCTACATGTATTATGTCGATGAGTTGCTGGAAAAATTTAGGCTCACCACCCTTGTCGCGATCTTCAACAATGATAAAAGCATTTGATGGACGATCATACACTCCATACAGGATTTTAAGTAACTTGAAAGTTGAACTAGGGGGCAAAACAGTAGAAGTTGATGTTGAAGTAATCAACGGAAACCTCGATTACAACATCTTACTGGGAAGGCCCTGGATATATGCCATGCCCGCAGTTGTGTCGACCTACTTCAGGAGGATTGCATTTCCCTTTCAAGGAAGAATTACAATCATCGACCAACAAACATTTCTCCCCAATAGTTCACAAGTTATGGGAAGCATTCAAATGATCCATGGAAGCGATCATCCGCTTCAAAATATTGGAATAGGCCTCCTAAAAGACCCTGCCTTAATGGGTACTTTTTCCCTACCGCCTCAAAGTAATCTGGCAAAAGTGGCCACAGTGGAAACCTACAATATGAAATCTTCTATATCTAATGGATTCGGAAGATTCCTAAACATTTTGTCAGCATGGATCATCGCCCTAATAGAAATATTGTAGCAATCAATTTTCTTGGCTTGGGGGGGCAAACCCAAATCAACGCTCATCGAGTGTTTGGGTAGATAGGTCTAAGGAATATGGCACCTCTACAAATCCTTGGTCGCATGTACATTCTACAGACAAAGTGATCATAGGAGAGGCACCATGGGAATATTACCACCATCGCTCCCATCTTCTGGATTACCACGAGGATTATTCCGGCGACCTTAATCATCCATCAGTTTTTTATTTTCTATCAAATACTGTAAATACGGTGGATTCCGAGGACGGTTCTTATCTCGTGTCAACCTCGTTAAAAAATGAAACAAGGAGTCATGAGGATAGTTCTTTTACTGTTTCAACCTCATTAAAAAATGAAACAAATCCCCTTTTCAAATCTCAAAGGTAAACCTTCATTCCAACCACCGAGTTGAATGCAATGAAGCTTGGGGGGCATACACCTCATTTTGCGTTATTATGCTGGGGGCATACAAACTTATTATCGAGCAGTTTTAGCACATAGTTCATGCTCATTAAAAAATAAACATAAGATTGAGCAGTTTTAGCACATAGTTCATGCTCGTTAAAAAATAAACATAAGATTGAGCAGTGTTTTTCCGCGTTTAAGCTCGTTAAAAAATGAACTACCCTCTGGTAAATAACCACCATGAATGTAAAATTATCAGCCATTAAAGCCTTGGTCGTGTTTGCACCGTCACCTCCACTTTTCCATTGGCCGATCGTTCACCTCCATATGATTGTTTACCCATTTTGAGGAACAACTGCGAAGAGTGATTTCACTAGCCATCCTTGTGACACTGTCGTGCTTGGGAAATTCCAATCCTTCCCTGGAATCAGCTGCTACCCTTTTTATCACTCGTTCCTCAAAAGACGAGTCTTATTTAAGCTCTTTTCATCTGACTCGTGAAATATGAAAAGATTGCCGAGTTTTGGCCTTCCAGCTCGATAAAGTGACCGGAAGAGCTATCCCTCCTCTAGATTTTAAATCTTTTTGGACCTGAGGGATTATTGCACAAAAAGATCGAGCGCTTGTTTTATTCGGCTCGTTAAAGATATCGAAAATCCATCCCTTCTGTATTGTTTTATACTTTTCCAGACTTAAGGGATTAGATGACGAAAAAAGACTTTTGGAGTTAACTTTATGTACCTTTTCAGACTCTCTAAATATGAAAAGGACCGAGTTATCCTTGTCGTTAGACTCGTTAAATGCATGAAATAGCGACAAACTTGTCTTTAGACGAGAACGAGTTTCACTATCGCTAGGCTCGTTAAAACATAGCGATGGGCTTGCCCGAATGGCAAGTTATAGAACAAGCATATGTTATCCTCCTCAAGCTTGAAAAAAATAAAGAGGTACTGGTTAGCAATGACTGGGGAAAAATTGGGAGAAACTCAAGAAAACTTTGATGGTAGCAAGTCGCTCTTGAACATGACACTTTTCCTCCGTACCACAATCGGGTTGGGTTGTTTCATTCACCGGTCACATCGCCATGGTCTCGCCATACCATCCATATTTGGGGTAATGCTACCGATCCATCGCATAAGTGTCGCCATATGTTCAAGAGAAGTCGTTCAGAGAAGTCACCTGTGTCCCATCCACTACCATACATTATACTCTTTCATGACCGCCACCCTGAATCATATGTCATCAGATCGTTTTCACCTCCATCAAAATCATTAGCTCTGTTCCGTGTCATTGATATGGGATTCATTAAGACCCTCCTTTGACGCATCACTTCTTGTCGACATCAGCTCATTATCCAAGAAGTTGATCTAGGAAAACCCCCTTCAGTACTTTGAAGCTTGCATGCCTCAATGGCAAGTTTCTCACTTCCGGCGACAGGTACACATCAATGACCTTCGACCGAAAGATTTTGCGTGGTGTTCGACACCAAGTCCTCTATTCACACCACGTGAATTTTACTGCAGTACCTTGAGGGTCATCTTCATTATCGGTGATTCCTCTCGCGCTTGTTAACAGTTTACATCATTGACTGGTAATCAAGCGATGTCTTTCCGTGTTCGACTTCAGAGCAATTCTCACATGGATCGACTTGTACTTAGAGTGAAGATCGGACGAGATTGAAGACCCCGGATCTAGTTTCATCCATCCGGGCTGCGATATATATTCAGAAAATAAAGACATAGAAATGTACAGCTTTACAGCACAGATAATCATCCTGCCAAAAGGATGATGGCTCTATCAGAATCATCAGTCTATCATCAGACGATTGTCTGTTATATGTACATGAAAATGAAAATGAATTTATAAAGTTGAGCATGGGAATGCCCGCCTCAGCTAGATCGTGAAAAAAGTATGAAAATAATGTATTGTATTGTATTGTATTACAGGTCTCCTCCCAGCATTGAAAGAACTTCGGATCCTCCTAATAAAGCATTTCATCCGATAAACGGCCTCATACTTTAGGGGGCAACTGTTATAGACATTTTTGTGCCTTACAGCTATAAGCATGAAATGTCCATAATCCAAGGGATCCAAAGTCCCTAAACATTTTGTTCCTACCCCTAGAGGAACAAGGCTAAAAAACCACAGCAATTCATAGAAGTTCTCCACCAGAAACTGCTCAAAAACAAGTCAATTCAGAATCAATTCAGAGGCTCCACTAGCTGCCTGCATTGAAATGCAGAGGCTACACTGGCTAGTTGCATTGCAACGCAGGTGGAAGCACTACCAGGGTGCGCTGAGCGGGAAATGACAAATGGCAGGGTCCTTTGTGCGAGGTGTAAAGACTGTGGAAGCTTCCAGAATCTTCCTCCATGACACTTGCCTTGATGAGTTCGACTAAGTGATGAGTAAGAGGCTCTTAGTCTCCAAGTGGAAGCAAGAACTGACAGAGGGAGAGGACACTAGTCAGATCTCAAGCTGACTCATCCTCTCTCCAAACATCTATATATGGATCTCTCCTCCATGAGATCCAGGAGGCTGGAATTTTGTTATTGCAAAGAATTGTTGTTGGTTTGAGATTGGAATCATTGGGTGCTTAATGCTTTGAAGGGAGGTGAAGAAAGGATTTCATTCGCTGGGAGGTAGATGCTAGATTGGAACTCTCTTGGTTGTATCTCCTCCTGAACCTTGTTATTAATCAATAAAGCTATCTTGGTTTCTCCTATATACTGATTGTACCTTTGATGTATGATTGCATTAGTATGTTTAGTTTATTTCTAATCCTGAACTAGTTATGAATATGAATCTATGTCTTTGTGTAGTGTTCCCTTCTTGTGATCTTGCAGGAACCTGTTGAAGCTGGGCGAGCGAGAAGAGAAGTAGCTGGGAACTCTCAAACAGAAGAGAAACCGGATCGAGGGACAAACGGAAGACACCGGTTAGTCCATCCATCTCTCTTCATTCTCAATTCATAAAGGAAGAATACTAGAATAGTTGTTTCTGTTTGTTGCTAAGGCACTGTCACACCTTAGGTGGATAGGATCGTCTTGCATAGGCATTTTTCCCCACAACATTCCTCCACTTATTTGGTTTCCCCAAGATGGTTCTTTCTTATCTCATTTTGAATGCAATCATCCCACAACCTCTCCCAATAGGGAAGGTTTTCCCGTGCAACAATGCCATCCACAAAATTCTCCCAAGTCTTGGGAAGACCATTCAAAGAAATTCTCACCAACTCAGTGAGTGCAATGATCTCACCTACGGCTGCCAACTCATCTCTCACTGAAGTGATCTTTGTGAGGTATGTTGTAGCACTGTCAGTCTTAGCCATTTTAATGGCCTTCATTTTCTCCTTTAGGACCATTTTTCCATTTTCATTTGAGCTCTGGTAAATACTAGCCAAGGTTGTCCACATCTCATGTGCATAAGTCTTTCCTCTCACATGAGGAATGAAATGGTCTTTGATTCCTTCTAGAATCAATATTTTTGCCTTAGAATTATTTTTGTTAAACTCTGCCAACTGTACAAGGTCAGCAGGTACTGCTACCAGGTTCTGTGTGGTATTTACCATAATGTCCCAAACTTTTGCTTCTTCAAAGATGCTCCGAATTCTCTCCTTCCATGCACTATAGTTGTTCTGCCCATCCAACCTGTCTTCAACTCTCAAACCCAAAGACATGTTTCACTGTCTTATCAAACTGAAATTTTAAAATCTATGGTAAATGTTCCTGTTTTCTGTGTAAAAATTAGCTTGCTGTAATTTTCACTTTTTTGTCCCAAACTGCACTTTTCAGCCAACTAAGCTCTCATACCATGAAGAAATTTCAACCCCCACTCCAGTTATCAATTTTCCTTATCACTCCATGCATTTAGTTTTAAATCCAAGCATGATAAAAATTCTAAAATCTGGAAATGATAATATTTTTCTGAAAACACAAATTTAGAGATTTTACAACTGTTGAAATTGCAAAAATAAAACACAACAAAATTATGATAGCCACACAGAAAATAACACAGTGATTTTTTGTCAATGTGACCCTGGAAAAACCCCCTACAACTCTTGGGGAAAACCAATTTGAGAGTTCTTCTTTATTTATGAAAAATATTTTACAGAGAAACTGAAATACATAATAAAAATTCCAACAACCACAAATTACAACTTATCTCGATTTTTGTGCTTAAACTTCACCTCGAAAATCATGCCAATCAACAAACAGCCAAAACAGAAATTTTTATAGCAATAAAATAGTATTAAATGATGTACGGCCAGCCTCGAAAAATGTGCCCAGAACTTGTTGTCTCTCTTCCTCGATTTTTGTGCCTTTCTCCTGTTGTACAGTTTTTCCTTGGGATGTGTGCAATAAATGTTGTTGCCCAAATTCGCTGAAATTTCTTCTTGCTGCTCTCCTCCACTTCCTCACTGCTCAGAAATTTTCTCCTTGCTCTCTCTTCTCTTTCTCTCAAATGTTCATGAAAAAATGAATGATCTTTTCCTCTTCTCTTCTCCTTTTATTCTCTAAATGACCTTTTGGATTACCCTAAGATCTAATGGTTGAGATTCATTTAGATCTAAGGATGAGAATAAATGTGCATTTAATTCTCACTTTCTATTTTTTAACTCACCCACTTAAATAAAGACCCACTTAGCCTTTTATTTCCATAGTCACTTTTTCACTTTCTAATTCTTCATTCACTTTAATAAAGTCACCTTTAAATTAGAATGTAAATTTACCACTTATAAAGTCACTTTTAAATTAGAATGTAACTTTACCACTTATAAAGTCACTTTTAAATTAAATTGACTCTACCACTTATAAAGTCACTTTAGGAGAAAAGTAAAAAATAAATTTGGACACTTTTCCCTAGGCCAAAGATCAAAGCCTTAGGGAACCACTTATCCTCTAGTACCCAAATTTTAATAGGTTTAGGGTTTGAAAACTAAAAATGATGGCTCTCCCACAAAAACGTAGCGTGGGGGAAAATAGGAGGTTTAAACCATAAAGCCTATGAAATAAACTGATGGAAAGGATGTTGAGCCTTCAACTTACCTAATTGTCCATGTCGGAGACTTGATTTGGCCTTTGAAAACCCTTAGTACCTCACTTGATGACCCTTGGATAAAGCACAACATTCACATAGAAAAGCACAACGTTCATAGAGAAAAGCGCAACGTGCTCAGTGAAAAGCGCAATGTGTAGGGAAAAGCGTAGCAAAATGGCTAAAAATGCAGTGAGAGAGCTAAAAATTGATTTTTCGAATGTCTTTCACCCTATAAATGGTGAGGTAGTGACTGATGATGAGAGAGAGCCTCTTTTAGCCATGAAATGAATGAGAGAAATAGACAATGATGGCCTTTTATAACTTGTGGAGTTGATTCTTTTCATAGTGATGGGATGGCCCACACTATGCCTTTTTCACTTTTACTTTGGAAATCATGTAGCTTTGAAACCTTTGAATATAGCTTGAGATTATTTAAAACGTATTACAAAATATTATTTTGAAATAAAACCTTTTTCAACCATTTTTGTATCACTATTCCTTTACATTCCAATTTATGAATGGAATGAGAAATTCAATGACTAAGACCCTAGTGACCTAATGGATGATAGTGAGCTGGATGAAGACCATTATAATGACATTGATATGAACATAAATATTTTCAGAGATGGCACATCCAAATGTATAATGGCAGTTACCAAAACATGGCAATTTGTAAAGGAATAATTGACAACCTAGACTCGCTAACCAGTGACCAAAGATTTTGAATGGAAGGCCTAGTGAAATGATAAAAAGTTGACCTTAAACCCTAATGGACATTCTGAAAGAGGACATTTGATTGTTGGTGGCATGAAAAACTAACTAACACTAACACCCTAGAATATTGTATTATTCAGTTGGACTAATATAGCGAATGTGGGTTACTATACAAAATTGTTGAAATTTGATGACTAAAACGTTTCCTGCAATCCCAACCCGATTTTAATTTCACATTATCACTCCCATTCAGTTAAATTCCCTTTCCCATAAACACACATTCAACATATAAAATTCTGGAAACTGAATTTTCATGATTAAAACACATGGGACTGTCAACACATGCTGAAAATAAATATGGACATAAATAGACCAGAACACACATAAAAATACACACAAATTTTTGGTCAACTTGGACCCAAGAAAAACCCCTTCAATCTTCTCTCGAGAAAACCTATTAGAGATCTCTTCAAAATTATTTTTCTTTCAAGTTCAGAAAAAATACATTTGCAGACAAAACAAAATAGCAAAATACAACTTATCTCGTCAACCCAAAACTCCTTGAAAATTGTCCCCACTTTGCCTCGATTTTCATGCCCACTTGAAGCTGAAAATATGTATTGTACGGATACGAACTATATTGTATGGATTTTGTACGAACTATACGAATTTCCATGCCACTGTATAGACTATACAGATTTTTTTCAAAATTTATTTCTCAAGTCTACTCTCAAATGGTTTACAGCTAATAACATTAAACGTTGTTTGTATTGTACCTTATGTTGTTTTCTATACATTGATTTCTATGCCCAGCTTTTCCTAGAAATCACTCGTTCATCTTGCTACAACAAATTTCTCCTTTAGAACTTTTCTCCAACTCTCAGCCTCCTTTCAACAACCTGCTCATGAAGAATGAATGCAGTCTCTCTTTTCTTTCCCCCTTTTGTTTCCCTAAATGACTTTTGGGCAACCCTAAGATCTAATCGCTTAGATTCATTTAGATCAAGGGATGAGAATAAATGTGCATTTTATTCTCACTTTCTAATTTTTAACTCACCCATTAAATAAAGTACCCACATTGTACTTTACGTATAAAGTCACTTTTCACTTTATAATTTAACATTGACTTTACCACTTATAAAGTCACACTTAGGAAAATAATTATTTTGGACACTTTTCCCAAGGTAGAGACTAACCCATGGGAAACTACTTGTTCAAGGTACATTAAAAATCAACACTACCTCTTACTGAGGAAAGTGTTTCCCACCACACCCATCTTGTCCCTGAAATGGACATTCTTGCCTCGTGGCAAGGACATCGTGAGAACATCAGCCACCTGCTCATCTTTTGATATATACTCCAGCTTCACTGCCCCCTTTTGAGCATAGTCCCTAATGAAATGATATTTGATGTCAATGTGTTTTGAGCTGTCATGAAACACTGGATTCTCCATGAGTTTAATGCAACTCTGATTATCAAAGTAAATAACCGTTAGTCTCAACTCCTAAACAAATAGGCCATACAACAACTTGTGAAGCCAAATGGCCTCACAACTAGCCTGGCTACTAGCACTATACTCAGCCTCATAAGAGCTCAGTGCAATTGACTTTTTCTTTCAAGTAAACCACGACACAACTGCCGAACCCAATTCAAAGCAACACCCTAAAGTAATTTTCCTATTAGAATCATAGCCTACCCAATCTGAATCTATGTAACCTTCCAACCTCACTCCATCTCCCTGCCTATAGTCCAAGCCATAGTCAATAGTCCCCTGCACATAGCAAAGAATGTGCTTTACAGCTACCCAGTGCACCCCCTAGGCTCAACCAGGAACTGGCTAAGTGTGTTCACTACAAATCATATATCTAGCCTAGTGTTGACCAGATACATCAAGGACCCAATAAGTTTCCTATACAATGTGGGATCCAACAAACTAGAATCTGAAGCATGAAGCTTCTTTCAGTTGGCGATCATAAGTGTAGACATGGGTCTACAATCTGCCATGTGAAATATTCTCAACACATTCACAATGTACTGCCCCTGCCCCAGAAAGATACGCCACACCTCAAGCCCCAAAACGTAATGCATCATCCCAATGACGTTCATCTCGAACTCCATAGAAAGACCCTCCATGCAACCACTAATCAATCTCTCTGCCCCATTAATGAGCAATTCATCAACATATAACACAAGGATGAGCGGATCATCCCCTACAACAATGTAGTATAGGTTTGGATCTGCATCACTCTTCTTGAAACCCATATGCTACAAGTAAGTATCAACCCTCGAATACCAAGCTCTTGAAGCTTGCTTAAGTCCATAAAGTGCTTGTCTCAACCAACATACATGCTCCCACCCAAGTACCTCAAATCCTTATGGCTACTCAACATACACCTCCTCCTCTATAACTTCATTCAGAAATGTGGTCTTCACATTCATCTGATGTATCTTCCAACCCATTTCTGTAGCAATATAAATAAGGGACAGGATATAAGTGTATTGAGCTACTATAGCGAAGGTCTCATCATAGTCAACTCCCTCTATCTGTGAGAACCCTCTAGCCACAAACCTCGCCTTGAACTTCTCAATGATGCCATCTGCAACATGATTCATCTTGTAAAGCCACCTGGAAGTCACAACTAACTTACCCTCAGGCCTAGGCACCATTCCCAAACATTGTTCTTAATGATAGAGGCATACTTCTCCACCATAGCCTCTCTACATACCTCCTAGTTGGCAGCCTCCTCATAGCTAGTAGGCTTAGAGTCAACAATGTTGGTAGCCTTGGCTACATAACTCAAAATTGCTCATGTGGCACACTCTCCTTGTTCACCCTCTTTGGAGGACCAACGAAATATGCTTCCTTCAAGGTGTCTTGAAGCCACTTGGGCCTCCTCTTCCTTGAAGAAGCTTCCCCATAGGGAACCTCATCCTCTTCCCCCCAGTCTAGTGAACCTGAAGGTCTCTGAACTGATTCGGGTGTGCCTGTACCAACACCTGTCCTCGAAGAACCTATATTGGCATATGTGCTTGTGTCAGCTGAAGTGCCATGTGAACTATGTCCGAGTGGACTCCCTAAAGAAGCTCTCGGTGAACTCTCCATTAGTGCCCCAGATGTCACTAACACTGAAGTACTTCCTCTACCAATTGATCCAGAACCCTGAAGTCCTTCTCCTTGTACCTGACCTCACTATTGAGGAGAAGTCTATGACTCTCTCTCATCATACTCCTGTGATATCCGATAGGCCCTCTCCTCCTCTAACTTCACATCCCTCCTAATCACCACTCTACGTTTAGAAGGAATGAAGATCTGATAAGCCTTCGAAGTCTTGCTATAACCCATAAAGATACCCTTCTCTGTCATGGGTTCAAGCTTCATCCTCTGCTCCTTGGGGATATAAGAATATGTGAGACATCCAAAGATATGAAGATGTCCCACATGAGGCTTCTCTCGAGGAAAGCTGTTGAAGTTTCTAATTTTACTTAGTTTAGAAACACTTCATGCACTTTTTCTGATTTATTCCTACCTACTTGTTATTTTCTTTAACAAGTTATTTACAAAGTAAATACTGAAAATAAACACCAGTGCATCCTCAACATATCACATATCAGCAACTAAAAGAAACAAGAACAAACACACCACATGACACCATTATTTTTGGACCAATGTCCCCGAAAAAACCCAATGCGGGAAAACTAGTGCAGCTATCTGAGGGTTTTCTTATTAAGCAATATCAGAGTACAATCTAGGTGACGAAACTGGCCTATCCAATAGAGAATTTCCTTAGCAGTAATGCCTCTCTGTTTCAGACAAATCTACTAGTTGACACCCCAGATAATCCTTTCGACAGCTACTCAGCACCAATCTGCCCCTAAAACCCCAGAGTCTGCCCAATCTGGACTGCGTCAGCCTCTCCTAGCCCAGCGCTGGCCCTGCATCAGCCTATCTTGGCCTGAGTCATCCCTAGGAGGCCCTGCGTCAGCTCTCTGAGCCTTTGCGTCAGCTACGCTGGCCCTTCTAGTGCTCTACACAACACTTAGCTACCTCTGTGTGGCCCTGCCTGAGCACTGGCTACTCCTGCGTCTCTCTCTCTGGCTTCTCTACCACTGTCCCGACATTATCTCTGTCTTTCTATACTTAATACCCCTCAGCTTCTCTCTCGGTCACTGATTCTATCTCCCTTAGCAAACCCCGCTCTAGAGAATAAAATGATTGATCACTCTGGTGTGCTCTCCAAGTGATCGTCAAGCCTCCTCTTATAATTTTCCTGTTGACATCTCAACAGTCGAGATTAAGTCCCTAATCAACAGCTAAGATTAGATATGGCTTGATCCATGTCTTTTGGACCACTCTAACACACATTCATATTAATACACATTAATATGTTATTTTTCGTAAGTTTAGACTTAGGGACTCCATTAAAAATATTAATTATTTTAATATCTCCTGATCTATTTAGAATCTTCCCAAACTGTTTCTGGGTATTGAGATATCATGTGCCCCAACCTCTCCACCAAATTTCATGGCTAGAGCACATCCGATGCTACCCCAAATCAACACTCCCTCTTAGCGAGGACCGTGTTCTAGCAATACTCCTCACTGAGTATTACTCTGATCATCTAGCATCGCTACCGGTGCTAATGCTAGGCCTTCCTGCCCAACATCCTCTACATTGTTGCCTCATGTATTTCTACCCATGGTTCTTCCACTGCCACTACTACATCTGTACAATAGCTCCCTCTGCATCCATGCTGCTACTGGTCCTTTCTCCCAGCACTGCACTTCCTCTCATCATGTTGCATCGTGCTGCCCAAAGATGTACTGCAACTCAGTAATTGAGAAATAATTAACTGATCTCCGAACTGACCTCCCCGTTGGGCTAGAGACACCCATTGATGCTAAAGCTCCCTCTGCCATGGACAAGTGCTCCCTATCTCTAACCTCTGCACTGCTGCAACAACTCCCCACATCTCGCATCGTTGCACACCTCTCTGTGCCTTCCTGCAATGGTGCAACACTCTCGTGCCTCTCGCACTGCTGCAGCCTACTAGCTCTGTGTTGTCTCAAGACTCCTGCACTGTAGTTCTCTCTATTGCTCCATCCGCGTCCATCTCTACCGACTCAGCCAGTCCTGCTACTCCTCGTCGGGGCTCCTATAGCAAGGTCTAATCCAAGAGGCTGGGTACCTTAAGGATCCTACCCCTCATCACCTGTAGTCTGCCTGACTACAGCTCGATGTCTCCCCACTTCTGCTCAATTGGCGCGTGTGAACTCATGGAACAGTCATCATCTATCAAAACTTCCTTCTCTACCCGTGCTTCCGATGTCTTAGTCTCGGAAGACTCTCCCTTACTCTTCTTCCTTGGGCACTGGGTCGCATAATGACCCATCTCCCCATAGTGGAAGCACTTGATCTTGTAGATATATTTCTTCTTCCACTTCTCCTACTTTCCCTTAGATGCTAGGGCCACGTCCTCCTCCTCCTACTTGACCTTCATCCCTTTTCCACTGCTACCTGTCTTCGACTGCCATCTGATCTCTTCCTAGCGAAGAGTCGCCCACATCTCGTCCCAAGGTGGGAGAGTCCCTCTGCCCAGGATACTCTAGACAAACACTTCCTAATCTTCTGAGACAGCATTTAGGGTTGTCCTCACCATAATCTCCTAATCCACTGTCTCTCCTATAGCAGTCAACTGGTCTCGAATCTCATTCAGTCCTCCAAGGAAGGTGTCAATCAATTGACTCTTCTTCATTTGATACAACCTCATCTAGTTCTCGAGTAGCATTCTTCTCTGCACAAAAGTATGTTGGTATAGGTTCTTGAGAGCCTCCCACATCTCAACTAATGTTTCCTTCTCGGTTATATGTGGTACGACATGATCCTTGACCCCTTCAAGGATAATGCACTTGGCCCTCCTCGTCGCCTCTCCGTACTTGTCATTATCATTGAGGTCGACTAGGATAGTTATAACCTTCAAGTCGAAGTTCTTGACACGGATCTTGTCAAGCACTGATAAGATTCTGGCCTTCCAGACTGCGAAGTTCGATGCTCGGTCCAGTCTATCCTGGTCTCTTACCCCGTGTAGTGCCATGACACTCCTTTACTTACCTCCTATAAGTTCTCTGTCCGACTCCTCTGAGTCTCTACTTCCCTTATGGAAGTTCTCTTCTGGACTCCCTCTGAGTCCTGATTTCCTTCCTAGAAATCCTTCTGTCGCTTGTCGAGATGCCCCCTACTCGGATCGTATTATGCAACTGCATTGTTGATCCAGGTTCCTCCACTAGAAACCATCAGTAAAAACTCCTCTAGACCTACTCTGTCAGGTTTCGTTTTGACTACAGTACCTCACCAGCTCCACTCTGCAATATTTCTGCAGCCTTCTAGACTCCAGCAACTGCCTCTCTGTGGACTGTATTAGCCCCTCTCTGCCTCACGCTGGCTCTGCATCACCCCAGATGGGTCTGCGTCAGGCTCGGGATGCTCTACATCATCCCTCTAGCCCTCTACATTAGTAACGCTAGCCTCTCTAAGGCTTTGCGCAGCTCCCGGCTTATTCTACGTGACTGTGGCTGGCTCTACATCACACTTCTTGTCTTCTACGCTGCTAGAAACAGCGTATGTCACCCCGGGACAGTTGTTTTCTGCTGCTATTGCTCCACTCGGCTGATGTCTTTTAGTCCTCCTGTGATCTGCAATCACCCTTTGATACCATGTTGAAGTTTCTAAGTTTACTTAGTTTAGAAACCCTTCATGCACTTTTTCTCATTTATTCCTACCTACTTGTTATTTTTCTTTAACAATTTATTTAGAAAGTAAATACTGAAAATAAACATCAGTGCATGCTCAACATATTACAGATCAACAACTAAAAAAAACAAGAACAAACACACCACATGACACCATTATTTTTGGACCAATGTCCCCGAAAAAACCCAATGCAGGAAAATCGGTGCAGCTATCTAAGGGTTTTCTTATTAAGCAATATCATATTAAAATCTGGGTGCCAAAACTAGCCTACCCAATAGAGAATTTCCTCAGTAGTAATGTTGGCATTATGATACAAGTATTGTCCTTGATGGCAACTCACACAAATGACAGATCATAGTGCAGCAGGGCAGTAGCAAAAAGTTGATGATCAGAAAATGAAAGCCCCGCAGGTTCTTGTTCGCAAAGATGCGGCCTTAGGCTGGGTCTGCAGGTGCGTTGTTCAAAAGGCGTAGACATGTTCGCAGGTGTTCTGAACAAAAGGTGCGGACCTAAATTTCGCAGACTTTCATGCAGAGAAAAGCGCACGCACGTGGGAAAACTTACGGGTGATCCATGGTATTTAGTCTGATGTCTTTGATCCTATGGTTTTGGTCCATGGTTCTGCTTCTAAAGTATTGAACCCAGGTTTTGGGTCCCTTGTATTGGAATTCTACAGTTTTGGACCATGGTTTGAGTAAGGGCTAGTCTATAAAAACGAAAGGAGATCATTTGGCTGGGCAATCTTGCATGTGAAATATCTAAAGAAAATCAAGATCTAAAATTCTGGTGATCGGTTGGAGAGCGATAGATAAATCAAGGAGAGACCTGAGCATTAGAAGGAAGATCTACTTTGACGCATGATCAGATCTGTGGACCTGATAGTCTGGGGCATATTGGAGGACTGATAATTTGGCTCTATTCGGAGGTCTGCAGGCGAACCACAACGCAGGTGCAGAGGTACACAGTTCAGACTCGGGTTTAGTGCGGAGGTGCGCAGTTCAGACACGGGTTCAGTGCGGAGGTGCGCAGTTCAGATACGGGTTCAGGTGCAGAGGTGCGCAGTTCAAACATGGGTTCGGGTGTGGAGGTACGCAGTTCAGACACGGGTTCAGTGTGGAGGTACGCAGTTCAGAGACGGGATCAGGTGCGGAGGTGCGCAGTTCAGCGATAGGTGCAGGTGCAGAGGTCCGCAAGCTCGACACGGACGAAGTAAGGATATCCACAGGTTTCTATTGGTGAAGTTGCAGACTTTTCTTGAAACTTATTTTAGCTGCTTTTGTCTATTACTGCAGTGTTCTGGGTTCAGAATAGGTGTCTGGTTACTGGTATTATTTTCTGGTTACTGCATTCTGAGAAGATAGTGGTTGATTCAGTAGTTGATTGTGGAAAGGAGATTGGTTGATACACATGTACTTGATGTTTGTTTGATGTTCATGGATCCAGTCTAAAAATTTATGAAACGTGGTCCCTCGAAGAAAAGAGAAGGTTGAAGCCTTCAGTAGGTGAACACCTACGTACTAGTAGCTCAGCTAGTACAAGAGCTAAGGGGGTTGTAGCTCCCTTCCAGGAGAGTCTGGAAAATGAGAGAGGGTTGTCGCTCTCTGCAAGTTGTAGCCTGTGTACTGGTAAAGGACTGCACCAGTATAGAATCATTATAAAAAGAAGTTTCTAATTGAAAGAAGATAGAGACATATCACAGTAGGTGGTTTTCACCCACATTGGGTTTCCACCTTATATCTGGTGTTCTTTGGTGTGACTGTCTGTTTTTCTTGTTCCTGTTCATTATTATATGGTACTCACATACAAATTAATGGTCAACATCTAAAGAACAAATTAAATTATAAATCTGGAAAGTATAGTGAAAACAATTTGATAATACTGATACACCCCCCTTCTTAGTATTATTTTCAACAAGTAATACCTCTCCGTTTCAGAGAAATCTACTGGCCGAAACCCCTGATAATCCTTCGAAAGCTACTCAGCACCAATATGCCCCTAAAACCCCACTATCCAATCTAGACTATGTCAGCCTCTCCTAGCCTAGCGTTGGCCCTATGTCATCTCTCTGAGCCTCTACGTCAGCTACGCTGACCCTTCTGGTGCTCTGCGCAACACTTAGCTGCCTCTCGGTGGCCATGCGTGAGCATTGGATGCTCCTGCGTCTCTCTCTCTGGCTGATATGTTGTCGTCCCGGCACTATCTCTGCCTCTCTGTCTCTTTGTACTAAATGCCCCTCAGTTGCTCTCCCGATCACTGATTCTATCTCTCTTAGCAAACCTTGCTCTAGAGAATAGAATGAATGATCACTCTGGCGTGCTCTCCAAATGACCCTCAAGCCTCCTCTTATACTTTTCCTGTTGACATCTCAACAGCTAAGATTAAGTACCTAATTAATGGATAAGATTAGGTCTGGCTTGATCCATGTCTTTGGGACCACTCTAACACAAATTCATGTTAATACACATTAATATTTTATTTTCCCTAATTTTAGACTTAGGGACTCCATTAAAAATATTAATTATTTTAATATCTCCTGATATGTTTAGAATCTGCCCAAACTGTTTTTGGGTATTAGAGATCTCATGTGCCCCAACCTCTCCACCAAATTTCGTGACTAGAGCACATCTGATGTTACCCCAAATCAACAAAAGCCTCCTCCAGAGTCATATTCCCCAATACTCTATGAGAACTCCTTTTCTAAAGAGAAACAATAGCTTTGGAGGCCTCGGCCCACAAAAATAAAGGCAACCCCTAATCATGAATCATCACTCTAGTGGCCCCATCAATAGCTTTGTTCTTCCTTTCAAACACCCCATTCTGTTGGGGGTTGTAAGGAACCGTTAACTCTCGCCTAATTCCCTCTTGTGCACAGAAATTAGAAAACCCACCATCGGTTGACTCACCACCATTGTCTGACCTCAAGACCCGAATTGCCCTACATGTTTGCTTTTACACAAGAGATTTGAATTCTTTAAAGCAACTGAAGACCTCACCCTTGGTCTTCAAGAAATATATCCAAATCCTCCTAGATTAGTCATAAATGAATATAACATAATACTCATAACCACCCAAAGACACATGAAACATACGGCCGCTAACATCAGTATGAATCAAGTCTAGTATACCTGTAGATCTACTATCTCTCGCTGGGAATGGTAACTTGGTGTACTTTCCCAAAGCACACCCTTTGCAGACCTCATAATGCTCAGCACTGAAATTAGGAACTCTAGTAGTGATCTCCCTCAGTACTCTCAAAGCTCCATGATGCATGTTCTCCATCCTCTGGTGCCATAACTCACATAATTCATTACTGCTGGTGGTAGTAGTGTTAGTGCTACTAGATGTGCTACTCACCAATGCTCCTATCAACTAAAAAATGAACCTGTATATTTTCCTAGAGCGGAATCCAATCACTTTGGCCGAAGTGATGGAAGCTCCCCTAGGATGCATCAATACCTACCCTCCTGAGAAAGTGATGTCAAGCCCCTTCTCCTCCATAGCAGACACTTAAATCAAGTTCTTATTCATCCCTGGAACATACAAAACATTCATGACCTTCAAAGGAGGCAAAGACTCCCTCTCAAAGGTCACGTTCCCCACACCAATAGCTCTCATAGTGTGGTCATCTCCTAGTACAATCTCAATATCAAGGGCCCTCTTTGCAAGCTCAAAAATAACTTCCATGCACTTATCATATGGCTGGAATCCGCACTATCTATGTACCACACATTGGATGATGTACTTCTAACATTACCCTTCTTCCCCTTGTTCTTCCTCTCAGGACACGTAGCAGCATAGTGTCCCATCTTCTGACATGCCCAACATTTGACTTTGGACATATCTGTATCTTTCTTCTTCTTCTTCTCATTTCCCTTAGCCCCATTTGATGAGGGTCATTTCCTGGCCTTCCCTTTGTTCTTTCCCCTGGCTGTCAAGGCTACTTCCTCCTCATTTATTATCTTCACCCAACCACTGCTAGTCTTCCATATCTCATGTTGCACACAATTATCCCAGAATGTGTCCCAATTGGGAAGCTTCTCCCTAGTGATAACAGCATCTCCAAATACCTTCCAAGACTTAGGAAGTCCTACTACAACTATCCTAACTAACTTTGTGGGTGCAACTACCTCACCAATAGCAGTCAAATCATCACTTACCTGTTTGACCCTGTCGAGATAATGAACTACACTTTCATCCTTTGTCAGCCTAATGTTCTTCAACTATTCTTTGAGTACCGTCTTCCTGCTCTCATTGGTACTCGGATATAGTGGTTAGATCTGTCCACATCTGATATGCATATGTGTTTCCTCTCACCTGAGGAACCACATGATCCTTCTAGTTGTCCATCAAAATCCTTTTTGCCTTTGCATTATTTTTTGTGAATTCAACAACTTCATTTGCAGCAGTAGGAGGTACAACCACTTGTCGCATTATGTCCCAAATTGTTGCCTCCTCAAACACTATCTGAATTTTTTCCTTCCAAATGGTTGTTGAGCCTCAACATTACTCTTTCCCTAGAAAATCTTCTCATTCCTTTTCTTTGTTTTTTCCATGAGAAAAATGCATTTTCATCACCAATGACCGGTATATATTGTCTTGAGGAGGACATTTAGTGATTTACATGTTATGCTTTTATGTTTTGTTGTTTCAATAAATTTTTGTATATTAGCTACGGAACGCAACTTATTCTACAACTAATCGGCTGTTCGGCAGCTACCTTCATGCTCTAATAGGTTCCAGGTGTCAGAATGAGAAACTAGTTACATGGGCAGCTTGGAAATCATCGTAGCATGGACCCTGTCCTATTCACTTAGCCCAGGTCGATAAAGAAAATGGCATAAGACTACGGTCAACAGATAAGTCAAACGCAAAAAGACTGAAGGTAAAAGGACTCTATTTCGTGGTTAATTAACACGTTTCACAGTGATGGGAAGCGTTATCTAAAACAACTACTTGTACCCACGGAATCCAACAGCGACTTGTACAACCGAATCTAATAGCCACCATGTCTTGGATTTATGTCTCCAGCAGCAGAGGAAGAAATTCCGCATGTCTGTCTTCTATGTGTTTGACTGTAGCATGTTTTTCTCCACAAACATTTATATGGTTTTTCTTATAAATACCTGTGTAAAGGACCGAATAAGTTAGTAGTGATAATAATAGTTTTATTGTGGAATCGAAGTTCTAAACTCTATAATTTTTGGGCATCTTGTGTCCCTATTTTTAATATGAAGACCGCATGTTTTATGAAAATTTGGAGTTTTCTTGGAGTTGATTGAGCAAGGATAGCCTAATCAGTTGCAGAGGGCCCCTGCACTGAAGAAGGTTTCATTTCATTTTATTTTCTTCTTCTTGTTAACTGTAAATTCATCATTTTCTTTCACATTTTCTATAATCATTTTCTTACTAACAATGTTTATAATGCAATTTCCATCATTTTCTTATTAACAGTGTTCATAATTTAGAGTAGCTTCCATTTGCTTGATCTCTTTTTAGTTTTTATCAGTAGTTTAGAAGATGAAACTTAGTAATGTAATCTAGTTTACTTCATTCACTGTTTTGATAGTTTAAATTCTCAATTAGACTTATCAGTGCCATTTACTGTCTTTGCCATTTTATTTTTAGTTTACTGACTCATGGTGTTAATGAATGTTTATGGAAAACCCTTCGAGTTCATAATTCATCCTTAACTAAGTGGTTGAACATTTTATTTATGCAATGAGTTATTGTTGCATCTTTGTATTTGTTTTCTCTTAGATTAATGAAGTACATAATTCCTCAAATGTCATCCCAAGGAGACTTTCTCCCAAAATTGAGAGGCAGAGTAACTAAATATTTCATTTAGTTTTATTTTTGTAATTAGTTAGACATCAGTTGCAAATTTCACTTTCAGTTTTAATTCATGATTTGGAAATAATGGTAAAACAGGAGTAGAAACTTTGTTTTCTTTTATTTCTTAAGCTTTGCTTCCAAGTCTTTCTTAGATTTGTTTTCATTTCTTTCTTAAGCTCTGTTTTCATTTTTAGATTTTGAGCAGTGTTTACGAAAGTTAGATTTAAGTTTTTGATAATTACATTGTAAATCATTAGGAATTAAAAGACCAAAAACCCCCCAAAACAACATAAAACATAAAAACAACGAAGTAAGAAGGGTTATCTAACACAAACAGTGCACTACATTTCATCAGTTTACGATACCCGGATTGATAATTTATGTAGAAAAATTTAGGACACTAAATTGACCAAACATTTTGGCATCGTTGTTGGTGAAGTGTAACTAGGTAGCCTTATCTCTTACATTCAAAAAAAAAATTACATGCATAGAGAAAGAGACTCTAGGGGTAAATTTATAGCTAAGGGCAGAAGTTCAATTCCTACAACACCACCTACTCCACCAAGAACAAGAAAAGGCACACCTCTATCCCAAACTCATACTCCTAGCCATAGGACTCCTGGAATTCCAGGGGCAGAAATCCAATCAAAAGAATCTCCTACTTCTAATACCAAATCAGTCCTAGGGGAGAAAAAACTTGAATCTCCAACAGCAGGAATAGCATTTTTCACCTCCACAAGAGAGCACATTGTAGTTGAAGAATTAGGAATACCTAGTGAGGAAGAAGAAGTAGAACCTCTCTCTCATATTCCATTAATAGAAGAACCAGAGGAGGAGGAAGTAACCTTGCAGATTGAACCCTATTCTAACTCTGAAGAAACTATAATGGCAGAAGAAGAACAAGATGGAGAATTCTCACTGTTTGGAGGAGTAGAGGGAGAGGTAGAGGAAATAATGGAGGAGGTAGAGGAAATAATGGAGGAGGCAGAGGAAATAGGGAAATAGATAATTATTTTGGATTCCCTATAGTGGATGAGGAAACAAATGCCACAATGAAAAATATCTCACGTTTTGTCCTCCCAAACTTGTATGGGTTGAAAAGTGAGGATCCTAAAACATTTTTATTTGAGTTTGAAGTCTTGTGCAGAACTTATGACTATCTAGAAGACTCTCAAAAACTCAAATTATTTCCTTCAACACTAAAAGGAGTTTCTTTGAAGTGGTTCATGGGGTTAGTCACTCAGTCCATAGAACATGGAATGACATGAAAAAAAAAAACGGTGTTGGATAGGTATTTGGATTATTGCATGCCAACCAATCACAAAGATGAAGTGTTCAAAATGATACAAAGAGAGGATGAAAACTTAGAAGATTTGATTGAGATATTCAACTATAATTTGAAAAGAGAAAAGATGAACAATTTAGATGAAGAAACCTTGAAAGCTCTTTTATTAAAATCCATTAGAGATGAGTGGATAGATATCCTTAACATGATGGGGAAGGGAGATATCTCTCAACTTCCATTAAATGATATAGGAGAATTGTGTGTTCATCTCTCAAGAGGAAAGTCTAAAACAGGGAAAGGGCCAAGAGATCCTTCTCTTGTTAGAGTAAACAAATCTGCAACTAGATCTATAAGTAGGGCAAAAATTGGTAATATGCTTGATGAATTCAAAATTGACATTCTAGGGGGATTTAGTGAGCAATTAGACACCCTTAAAATACAAAACAAGCAGAAAACTTACGTTGATGCTTTAGCCATTTTTTGTCCAAAATGCAATAAAAAACATGCTCTAAGGGAATGCCCTTTAGATGCAAAAATAGTAGAAACTTTTATGATTTGCTAAGAAATCCATGAGACCAAGGGTTGTCCTTCAATCCCAGGTCTTAACGTTGTCTTTCAAGAGGAAACAGTCCCAAATTCTACAGAACCTTTTTGTTTTGTTGCTAGAAGACCTTGGCAGGGGCCAAAAAATCATGGATTTAACAATCAAATGTATCTTCAGCCCCCACTAAATTGCAATTCTTGGCAGCAATCTTGGCCTCAACCTCAATCTCAATCTCAACCTTGGCCTCAATCTCAATCTCAATCTCAATCTCAATCTTGGGCACAAGGAGTACAAAATCCTTATGGGAGATTTTATCAATATTATCAATATCCTCCATCATATCAGAATTATCCTCCCCCACACATTCAGTAACAAAATCAGTAGCCACAACTTCAAAATCAGAATCCTCAACTTTCATTGCCATTTCCACAACAACCTCCACAACAAAACCAAAATGCTCAACTCTTACTACCATCTCAGCAAAAACCAAATCAGCTACCTACCCAACCATTACCAAACCCCAACAATAAAAACCCTCAGAATGCTTACATGGTATAAGGACAACAATTTCCAACTTATATGATTACTCCTATAGATCTTAATGATGTTTAGCTGAGATTTGCTAGGATATTAGAAAATGAAAGACCTTCTGTAGTTATTCAAGAACAAGACAGTTATGAAGAAGATTCTCTAAAAGTCAATAAAATTTTTGAGGGAACATCTCTCCAAAACCAAAACGTTGAAACAGAAAAACAAAAAGAATTAGTGAACACAACTCCTATCATTGAGCAACCAGCATCTACTTCTACACCTCCTTTTCCTGAAAGACTACAAATTGATAGAGGGGTAGAAAAAAAGATCTTGTTGCCCAACTATGATTTTCTAGATGAATTGAAGAATGTTTGTATCGAAATCCCTTTGCTACAAGCCAATAAAGAAATTCCAATTTTAGCCAAAACAATAAAGGAGTTGAGTATAAAAAAAACCAAGAAGGAAAGCAAAAGAAACAAAAACAATTCACTTAGTAGGAAAAATAGTAGACATAATGATGAGAAAAATTGTCATACAAAAATATGTGGATCCAGGAAGTCGAATTGTGAAAACACATATCAATGGAGTTGAAATTTCAAATACATTGATTGACATCCACTCATATTAGGAAGACCTTGGCTGGCCACAACTGATGCTTTTATTAGTTGTAGATCTGGTGACATGTATATTTCTAATGGTAATTCAACAAAGAAATTTACTCTATATCCGCCAGCAAAAAAATAACAGAAATAGATGACAAAGAATGGATTGATGATGAAGATGATATTCATCCTCTCTTTACTATTTCAGAAATTAGTGAAGATAGTCAAATTTTAAATTCATTGAAAAAGTTTGAATCATCTTCAAAATATGCCCATGAGCAATTTCAAGAAAAATCTAATGTTGAATATTTCTCATCTAGGCAGATGTATCTCTATTCTATGGAAGAGTTTGGTAGCTCTACAATTGAAATTTTTCCAGGTATGACATTGAACATAAACAAAAACTTGGAGAAACTAAAACAAGAGGAGCTAATCAAAACATTACAAAAACATTCTGGTGCATTTGCATGGGAATACACCGATATGGAAAGGCATTGATCCTAAGACTTGTATCCATCACATCTATATTGAGGAAAATTTTAAACCTATCAAACGACCTTAGAGAAGGATGAATCCAAATCTTAGAGAGATTGTGAAAGAAGAGCTCCAAAAATTACTAAATGTAAACTTCATTTACCCAATTTCAGATAGCCAATGGGTTTCTCCTTTGGTAATCGTGCCTAACAAGAATGGTAAATGGAGGGTGTGCATTGATTACCGAGAATTGAATAAAGCAACCCTTAAAGATCATTTTCCTTTGCCTTTTATAGATCAAGTGTTAGATACATTAGCAGGTAAGAAGTATTTGTCATTTTTGGATGGTTTTAGTGGTTATAATCAAATTCAGGTAGCATCTGAAGATCAGGATAAGACCATATTTACTTGTCCATGGGGAACTTATGCCTACCGAGTACTTCATTTTCGGTTATGTAATGCACCTGCAACATTCCAAAGAGCAGTACTAGGAATTTTTTCTGATCTGATACATGATTGTGTAGAGGTATATATGGATATTTTACAATATATGGAAATACATTTGAAAAAGCTTTTGAAAATTTGGAAAAAGTTCTTAAAAGATGTAAGGAAACAAACCTTTCACTAAGCCATGAGAAATGTTTTATGATGTTTACAGAAGGTATTGTTTTAGGACATCACATTTCAGGGCATGGGATTAAAGTTGACAAATCTAAAGTTAAAGTCATATCTAAATTATCAATTCCATATTGCCAAAAGGATGTTAGAATTTTTTGGGATTTACAGGATACTATAGAAGATTTATAGAAAACTTCACTAGAATAGCATCCCCGCTCTTCAAATTGCTTACCAAATATTGTGAATTTAATTGGAATTCTAATTGCCAATTGGCATTTGAAACCTTGAAAACAAAAATTTCTGAAGCACCCATTTTAAGAGGTCCAAATTGAAAACTTTCTTTCCATATTTCAACAGATGCTTCAAATACAGCGCTAGGCGCTGTATTGGGACAAAAAGATTTTATTCCTTATGCCATTTGCTATACAAGTAAGAATTTGACTCCCACTGAGTTGAATTATACTGTGACTGAAAAGGAATTTTTAGTTGTTGTTCATGCAATTAACAAGTTCAGACACTATATAACAGGCTATGAAACCTTTGTTCATACAGATCACTCTGCAATTAGATATTTGATGAATAAACCTATTACTAATGGCAGAGTTACAAGATGGTTTTTACTTTTGCAAGAATTCAATATTACTGTGCTAGATAGGCCTGGAAAACAAAACACAGTTGCTGATTTCTTGTCCAGGATTCAGAATATCAAAGAATATTCTCCAGTTGAAGATAAGTTTCCTGATGAATATCTTTTTACAGTAACTACTCAAACTCCTTGGTTTGCAGATATTGCTAACTACTTGGCCACAGGAAAATTACCTTCGCATTTGTTCCCTAGAGAGAAAAGAAAAATTATTCAAGAAAGTGCAAGATATTCATGGATCACTAACAAATTGTATAAGACAAGGCCAAATCTTATGATTAGAAGGTGTGTCAGGGAAGATGAAATGCCCGAGATTCTTAAAGCATGTCATGATGAGCCGTGTGGTGGACACTTTGCTGACAAAAGGACAGCCTATAAAAAATTTTCTTTAAGATATTATTGGCCATCCATATTCAAAGATGCTAAAGAATATGTCAAGAGATGTGACAGCTACCAAAGCATAAGGAAACCTACTCCCTCAAATGAAATGCCATGAAAAATTCAGGTACTCATCGAACCTTTTGAAAAGTGGGCCTTAGATTTTATTGGATCAATTAATCCTCCATCTAAGCAGAAAAAGTATATATTGGTATGCACTAATTATGTCACTAAATTGGTAAAAGCCAAAGCATTGCATTTTGCTAATAAAAATTCTGTAGTTAATTTTCCTTTTTAGGACACCTTTACTCGCTTTGGTGTTCCAAGATAAATTGTGACAGATCAGGGATCTCAATTCACATCTAACATGGTGGAAGGGCTTGTGGAAGAGTACAAGATCAAGCATATGAAATCTATTCCCTATTATCCACAAGAAAATAGTCAAGTGGAATCTACAAATAAAGTGATTGAAGGAATCCTCACCAAGACTGTGTATCTACATAGAAAAGATTGGAAAAAAAGGCTTCCTTAAGCCTTATGGGCCTATAAAACTACATGGAGGAACACAACAGGACATACACCCTATGAACTTGTTTATGGGAAACAAGTCATGTTCCCTATAGAGTTCCAAATCAGAACTTTCAAGATGGCAGTCCAATTGGGACTAGATTTATCAGAGGCACAAAAGCATAAGCTAGAGCAATTAAATGAAGTTGATGAAATCAGGCAAGAGGTAGTTCAAAGGACTAGTATAGTCCAACAACAGAGGGCTAAATGGCATGAAAAATATATCAAGGACAAGAGGTTTCAAGTGGGAGATTGGGCGCTATTGTTTGATTCAAAGTTTAAATATTTTCAAAGGAAGTTTCAAACTCATTGGCTTGGGCCATATGAGATTGAAAAAGTCTTTAGTAATGGAGCAATGAGGATCAGAACAATAGATGAAAGTAAAACTCCTCTTCTTGTGAATGGTCATAGATTAAAGATATATCAAAAACCCCATTTCAAAGGAGGAGTTCATTAATATTTTCCAAGACAATTTTGAAATGAAGTTAGTGAAGAAGAATCCTTCTTATCCACTAACTTAGTCTTTATTTTTCCTATGAAAAAAAATATAATAAATTGTATAAGGTTGAAAACCAATCATTGATCGGCATACTTATACAGAAAATACAGGGTGAAAATCAGAAGTTTCTGACACCTTATATTTTCCATTTTCTTTCTGTAATAAGTAATGACAAAAAGCCACAGTCACTTTGTGGTTTAGATTCTGCAAAATTCATCATCTCATCTCACCTCACTCCATTTTATTTTTACAGTTTCACTTCATCCCATTGTCATATTTCATCAATAAATTTTTCCTTTGACAGTGTTCATTCCATCTTCATTTCATTTATAATCTTGTCTTACATCTCATTTCATTTCACTTACATAGCCATTCCCATTTCATTCATGATCCATAAGCCATATTTCACTTTCTATTTCACGCTCTGCAGTTGATTCTGTTCTACAGCTAATCTGATTCTGCAGCTTCAAGTTGTTTATCAGTTCAGACACAAGGGTACAGTTCATAATAAAATCATGTATGCAGGAAATTGAAGAAAAATCAATTTTGAAGAACAATCATGCTCAAGGTACCTGTGAATCAATATGAAAAAAAAATAGCAAGAGAAAGGTAAAGGTTCCAAAGGTAAATGCAAAAATTCATTTCAAAAAGCAATTTGAAAACATAAGTTTGTATCGTATGTATAATCACGTCTCTTTAACCAACCATCATTTGATTTGACTGCCACGATGTCTCCGCCATATCTCCCAACTTTAATGACAAATGGTCGCAATGATTCTTTCATAACAATCTTCGCTTCAAACTCTATAACCTGTACTCAAATGGTCATCCACAACTACACCTGTTAACGGTCAAGATGACGATGTGACCTACCTATCTACGACTCTCTAAACCTTTACTGTCTATTTATTACATGCCAACTCTTAAGTTTTTCTCTCATATTCACACAACCATTTCATATATACAGTCATTCCATTTTTTATATACACACAGTCATTCTCTTTTCATATACACACAGTCTTTCCATTCTCATATATATGCAGTCATTCCATTTCCATACACACAGTCATTCCATTTATTAAATAACACTCGTTTTATAGAAAGTGAGAGTAATTTTGAAGGTTAACTGAAAAGAGGGGATATGGGGCTTATTGTCAGGACAGAGCCCGTAGGGGTAAAGTATATGGAGGGGTATCCACAGCTTAAAGGGATGCTACAAAAGGTCGGATGGTTAAATTTTATTGAGAAATTTGACGGCTACCACAAGGAAATTGCCAAGTCTTTTTCAAGGTCATTTGATGGCACAGAAGTGGAGATAGGAGATATCAAATTTACAGTCACAGAATCCTTCATAGCAGAAGCAACAGAGCTACCGAAACAAGGAGAAAGATAGTTTAAAAACAAGTAATTTTATGGTGAATCTTGAAAAGTGATCCTTAGAAACCCAGGCATGGATGTTAATATATTTAGAAAGGGAATTCTTATTTCAGCACTCAAGAACAAATGGAATAATATGTTGTTAATATTGAAAAAATTCCTTACATTTGGAGGAAGGTTTGGGTCTATGTATGTTTACCATATATGCTTATTAATGAATTTTTTAGAAAATGGAACCATTAACCTTCCCTTCTTCCTTCTAAACATTCTGAGAATTATGGCTACAAATGTCCAAAAGAAAATTGAATCCATAGAAACAACTATGTATCATCATGGATTAATGAAAATACTAGTTGAATTCCATTTGAGAAGTATAGGAGATACATGGGAAGATTTCTTGCTAAGAAATTTTTTACAGGATGCTCTAGAGTCACCTGAGAAGAGTCATGGTAAGAAAAGTAGGAGGAGAAAGATCATCATTAATATTCAAACCTCCTCACAAAAGAATGATGCAGAGACAGCTTCTAAACTAGAGGATAGGAAGCAGAAAGGAAAAATGAAAGAGAGAGCTAAAGAAATCGATGAAGACATTCTTGAACCTTCATCACCACAAGAAGATGAACAATTAGTCTCTGAAAGATTGACCAAGATTAAGTAGCAAATCAAGAAAAATAAGGAGATAGGAAAGAGGAAGAAGGACACAAGAGAAGAAACCATAGGCTTCCAAAACTTGAGAAGGAGCTCTAGACTCTGAGGTAAGGTGAAGAAGGTAACATCAAAAGAAGCCCAGTTCATAAACTTAGAAGAAGAAACCCCAGTTCAATCTCCTGACAGTATTCCATCTGAATACAGTCCACAAAACTCCCCTCCACATAATTTTGAGGACAACCCAAGCAGAGCTTCTCCTAACATAGATTCGGTACAGCAGCAAATCTATGAATACATAGAGTCATTAGAGAAGGAATACCTCAATGGATCCAGAATCCTCAACCAATCTAGAGCAACCTGTCAATCCACAAGAACCTCTAACTAGCTCTCTCAAACAAGAAATCTTTGAGTTAGAGATTTTGAACAGGCACATACAAAAATAATATGAAAACCTTGAGAGAACAGAAGAAGCTGGATAGAGCCATTCATGACAACACAATGCTACACCTCGGATTATGGCACAAGAAAAACAGGAAGCTGAAGAGGAAAAATAGGAAGTTGAGCAGAACACTTATCAACCTCAAATACAGACTTCTTATGAAGAAACCCATGATGGTAGTCAGTGCAAATAGAAGTAAGAAAAGGAAGTTGGATGTGCTGGAAAAAGTGTCAGAACAGTTGCAATAAGAGAAAGAAATTCACATTTTTGAAAATTGCGTGGGTACATGCAATGATTTTGTAGTGGGGGTATGTTGAACCTCAACATTGCTCTTTCCCTATCAACTCTTCTCATTACTTTTCTTTGTTTTTTCCATGAGAAAGATGCATTCTCATCACTAATGACCGGTATATACTGTCTTGACGAGGACATTTAGTGATTTACATGTTATGCTTTTATGTTTTGTTGTTTCAATAAATTTTTGTATATTAGCTACGGAACGCAACCTATTTTGCAGCTAATCAGTTGTTCCGCGGTTACCTTCATGCTCTAACAGGTTCCAGGTGTCAAAAGGAGAAATTAGTTATATGGGCAGCTTGGAAATCATCGTGACATGGACCCTGTCCTATTCACTTAGCCCAGGTCGACAAAGAATATGGCATAAGACTTCGGTCAATGGATAAGTCAAAAGCAAAGAGACCGTAGGTAACAAGAATCTGTTCCGTGGTTAATTAACACGTTTCACAGTGATGGGAAGCGTTATTCGAAATAACTACCTGTACCCACGAACTCCAACAGCCACCTGTACAACCGAACCCAACAGCCACCATGTCTTGGATTTATGTCTCCAGTAGTGAGGAAGAAATTATGCATATCTATCTTCTACGTGTTTGACTGTAGCATGTTTTTCTCCACAAACAGTTATATGGTTTTTCTTATAAATACCTGTGTAGAGAACCGATGAAGTTAGTAGTGATAATAATAGTTTTATTGTGGAATCAAAGTTCTAGACTCTAATCTATGGGCATTTTGTGTCCCTGTTTTTAATATGAAGACCGCATGTTTTATGAAAATTTGAAGGAGTTTTTTTGGAGTTGATTGAGCAAGCATAGCCTAATCAGTTGCAGGGCCCCTGCGCTGAAGAAGGTTTCATTTCATTTTATTTTATTCTTCTTGTTAATTGTAAATTCATTATTTTCTTTCATAGCATCTATAATCATTTTCTTACTAACAATGTTTATAATGAAATTTCCATCATTTTCTTATTAACAGTGTTCATAATTTAGAGTAGCTTCCATTTGCTTGATCTCTTTTTAGTTTTTATCAGTAGTTTAGAAGATGAAACTTAGTAATGTAATCTAATTTACTTCATTCACTGTTTTTCTAGTTTAAATTCTCAATTAGACTGATCAGTGCCATTTACTATCTTTGCCATTTTATTTTTAGTTTACTGACTCATGGTGTTAATGAATGTTTAGGGAAAATCATTCAAGTTGATAATTCATCCTTAACTAAGTGGTTGAACATTTCATTTATGCAATGAGTTATTGTTGCATCTTTGTATTTGTTTTCTCTTAGATTAATGAAGTACATAATTCCTCAAATGTCATCCCAATGAGACTTTCTCCCAAAATTGAGAGGCAGAGTAACTAAGTATTTCATTTAGTTTTATTTCTGTAATTAGTTAGACATCAGTTGCAAATTTCACTTTCAGTTTTAATTCATGATTTGGAAATAATGGTAAAACAGGAATAGAAACTTTGTTTTCATTTCTTGCTTAAGCTTTGCTTCCAAGTCTTTCTTAGCTTTGTTTTCATTTCTTTCTTAAGCTTTGTTTTCATTTTTAGATTTTGAACAGTCTTTATGAAAGTTAGATTTAAGTTTTTGATAATTACATTGTAAATCATTAGGAATTAAAAGACCAAAAACCCCCCAAAACAACATAAAACACAAAACAACGAAGTAAGAAGGGTTATCTAGCACAAACAGTGCACTACACTTCATCAGTTTACGATACCCGGATTGATAATTTATGTAGAGAAATTTAGGACACTAAATTGACCAAACAATGGCATAGTTGGATATCCCATCTAGTTTTTCCTCTATCCTTAAAAACATGGCCATGACTACTATCAAAAATTTACAAAACCAAGAAAATGGAGAAATGAACTTTCTAACCCACCTTGTTGTCCCAAAAGTTCAGTCTGAGTGAAATTTCACCTTGTTGTCCCAAAATATCAATTTTTTGTCCAAACCACTATTTGTTGTCCCAAACTACTGTCTATTGTTCAAACTACAATTTTAAGCCTGTAACTCTGATACCATGTTGAAATTTGATGACTAAAAAGTTTCCTGCAATCCCAACCCGATTTTAATTTCACCTTATCACTCTCATTCAGTTAAATGTCCTTTCCCATAAACATACATTCAACATTAGAATTATGGAAATGAAATTTTTAGATTAAAACACATGGGACTATCAACACGTGCTGAAAATAAATATGGACATAAACAGACTAGCAACACATAAAAATACACAGATTTTTGGTCAACTTAGACCCAGGACAAAATAAAAAAAGCAAAATACAACTTATCTCTTCAACCCAAAACTCCTTGAAAATTGTGCCCACTTTGCCTCAATTTTCGTGCCCTCTTGAAGGTGAAAATATGTATTGTATGGATACGGATTAATTTTCATGCCCAGCTTTGCCCAGAAATCACTCCTTCAACTTGTTGCAACAAATTTCTCCTTTAGAACTTTTCTCCAGCTCTCAGCCTCATTTCTCCAATCTTCTCATGAAGAATGAATGCAATCTCTCTTTTCTTTCCCCCTTTTGTTTCCCTATATGATTTTTTGGCAACCCTAAGATCTAATGACTTAGATTCATTTAGATCAAAAGATGATAATAAATGTGCATTTAATTCTCACTTTCTATTTTTTAACTCACCCCTTAAATAAAGTACTCACATTGTACTTTATGTCTAAAATCACTTTTCACTTTATAATTTAACATTGAATTTACCACTTGTAAAGTCACAGTTAGGAAAATAATTATTTTGGACACTTTTCCCTAGGTAGAGACTAACCCATGGGAAATCACTTGTCCAAAGTACATTAAAAATCAACAAAATTGTGTAAAAAGTTGTGTATATTTTGTGCACTAGTAGATTTATTGTTGTTTATATTCCATTGTGCAAATTAGTTTCGTTGTGACACTAGGTTTGGTAGCATCAGTGATTTAAGATTATATCCTAAACACCAATATCGTGGATAAACAACATGGACCAAATTAAGAAAAATGACACTTAAGAGCTTGTCCTTAGACCCAAATACAAAAAAGTTGTAGGCACCAAATGGGTATGTAAGAATAAGCTAAATTAGGAAGGAAAAGTGATAAGGAACAATGAAAGACTTGTCTACAAAGGGTATGCACAAATAGAAGGGGTAAACTTTGTAGAGACCTTTGCACTTGTAGCATTGAAAGCCATTAGAATGTTTCTTGCTTTTGTTAGCCATAAGAATATCAAGGTATATTAAATGGATCTGAAATCATCCTTTCTCAATCGAGGACTAGAAGAAGAAGTATATATAGAAAAACCACATGGGTTCGTGCTCCCAGTAATGAAGATTATATTTGCAGACTAAAAAAGACCATGTATGGGATAAAACAAGCTCCTAGAGCTTGGTATGCCATACTATATAAGCATCTACAGCTAAAGGGTTTTAAAATAAGGACAACTAATAGTAATTTGTATATAAAATCTGAAGATGATCATTTGTTGGTTATTGTGGTTTATGTAGATGATATTATCTTTAGTAATAATTTGGAACATATGGTAAATCGGTTTGTTGATTCAATGAAGAAATAATTTGAAATTTCTATGATAGGATAATTGTCCTTCTTCCTTAGATTGCAAATTACCCAATCTTAAAAGGGTATCTTCATCTCTCAATTAAAATATTTAAGAGAAATACTAAAAAATTTAAGATGTAAGAGTGCAATCTAGTTAGTAACTCCATGGTTACTATTTGTAACCTATTTAAAGAGGATAAAATCCCTCCTCTAAATTAGAAAGCCTACAAATCAATTATCGGAAGCCTGTTGTACCTAACTACCTCAATACTAGACATAATGCAAGTAATGGGATTGGCGGCCAGATTTCAAGCTAGCCCTAGAGAAATCCATGTCAATTTCATAAAAAGAAAATTCAAATGCTTGCAAGGAACAACAAACTTTGTTTTATGGTGTGTTAGAGGTAAAGAATTTAAATTAAAATCTTATACTAATGCTAATTTGGCTAGTAGCCATGATGATAGGAAAAGCACCTCTTAAGCAACATTTTTTTGGGATATTTTCTTGTGTCTTGGGTCAGCAAAAAAATGAGACTCAAACTCGTTATATATAGAATAATTTGAACACATTGTTGTAGCCACCTGTTTATCTCAAATTATTTGGATTAAATATAACTTAAAGGATATCAAGGTAGAGTCGAATGATTCAATTCCAGTCATGTGTGATCCAACCAGTGCTATAATCATCTCTAAAAATCCTATAATGCATTCAAATACCAAGCATATTCAAATTAAGTTTCATTTCTTAAGAGAATAGGTTATTGCTAATGTTGTTTGACTTGAATATGTGGCCACTAATGAGCAGCTTGAAGATAAATTCACAAACCCACTAGTGTTGAAGAATGTAACTAGGTTTGGTCTTCATAAATGTATTTGGGTCATTATGTAATGTACTTGTCAAAAGAATAAATAAAAACAAATATTATTGTATCAATGACATATTAAAGCATGGGTTTCATACTTGGGTCATCATTATATTAGTCAAAGTCTCCACTGTGGACTCCTACGATTAAAATTGAGTCAATAGAGTCATTTTACAATTAAAGAGACCCTTCTTGGGCTTTGGAATCATGTAAAAAGTTTTATTATTGAGTAAATTATGATTTATCTAACCTCCACACCAAGTCGTCCTAATGGAGATCGAGTCGGCCTAAAGGACACCTATTCGACCTCGCCTGGAACCTATAAAAGGAAGGAGATCAAATTCATTAGAGTATCTCATCTCAAACTAGTTCGATATCTCTCTAGAAGTCAAACAAAGTGTGAAGTGCATAAAGGAAGCCAAAAGAAGTGTGATTTGGATCAAGGTCAAAGAGAAGGAAGAAATTGAAGTTTTGGAGTGCTCCCTCTCTCTTTCGTGCCCTAGTTTATGACATCAAAGTCTTCCAAGTGTTACTTCTACCAGTTGTTGTCTGATGCCATAAATTGTTGCATAATCGAAGTGGTTGGGGTGAAAGTGTTACTGCAAAGGGATCAAATATCTAGAAGTACTGACTTGATGTGGAGGGAAGGTTTGGTCTATGTCTAGGTTGAAGAGCCTTAAAGAAAACTATTGAAGGAAGATAATTTTTTCTGGGTTTTCCCCTCGAGGGGGGTTTTTCCCGGGTATAGTGCTTACACCTTGTGTCTTGTATTTTTTTTACCTTCATACACACAAAATATGGTAGTTGCTTGATTAAATATAAGATAATAAAAAAGTAAAAGAATCCAACATAACTCGCAAGTAATTATCAAGAAAGAGGAATCAAATCCTAATCTATTTGCATTGATTTCTCAACATGGCTTCGGAGCAAAGGTCAGGAAAGGTTGAAGATCACTTTTTTGTCTCAAAAGGAATGAACAGAGATTCTCCCTATTTGATAAACTATATGATAATGGGTATCAACATTGTTGGAAGTTGGATCAAGAAGATCATCCAGTACTTATTCAACAAGGTCAAAAGTCAAGGGTTCTTGGTTTCTCTTACATGTTCTCATAGTGATGACAATGAATGGATCATTGATAGTGGAGCATCAATGCACATGACAAGAGAAAGTAAAAAACTTCATACACTATCAAAGTCGTCATCTTCTCATGCAGTGGAATTAGGTGGCAATAGATATGTTGTTAAAGGCCTGGGATCAACATCGTTCAAGCTAGAAAATGGATCGAAGTTGCACCTCAACAACATATTATATGTTCCAAGTTTGAAAAATAATTTTCTTTCTATTTCTTGTTTAGAATATAAATGGGATAGAGTTGCCTTTTTGGATGGAAAAGTATTGGTTTTGGGAAAATACTCCAGCATTGATAAATCTAGGGTTATTGGAGTTCATGAACGAAGCTTTTATAAAATTATTACAACACCTCCTCGAGATTTTGTTCACATGGAGATCAATCCCATTGCGCTATAGCATAGGAGGTATGGTCATATACATCATAAGTTTATCCCTACTATTAATCAATTGGTTCATGGCATCCCCAATATGAAGTTAGATCATGAAGGTGTGTGCAAGGAATTGTCTTCGGGAAAACATACAAGAAATCCATTTCCTAATAGTGAAACTAGATCTAAATAGATATTATGCCTCATTCATTATTATTTGTGTGGGCCCATGTCTGAAAACCCACTTGGATTTCATATCTATTATGTAACATTCATTAATGACCATTCTATAAATACATGGCTCTACCTTCTCAAAACAAAAGAAGTATTTGAAAAATTCAAGGAGTTCAAATCTAAAGTCCAAGCCCTAACCGAAAGAAATATAAAAATTCTAAGGTCTGACAATGGTGTGGAATATGCTTCTAAGGAATTGATTACATATTGTAAGGAAGCAGGAATTAAGAGGGAGCTTGTTAGGTCCATATAATACTAGTGATTACCACATTACTATTGTAGTTGTATCCCTTATTAATATTGTTGTGGCCCTATTGTCCCCATATTGTTATTAATGTGCCCCATATTATCCCTCTATTGTTATTTTTGTGACTTTATATTATTATTGTTAGATCGGCTGGGTTATATTGTGACTCTTTAGACTCCTATATATAAAAAGGAGGTTTTGTCATTTGAATCATCCAAGAATTGTTCATTTGTGTAATGTAAAGGAGGTTGCCCCCTCGAAGAGGCTTATTTCTAAGACGTTCATCTATCTTTTCTATCTTTTTGTGAGCTTGTCCCATAACATTTGGTATCAGAGCTTTGGATTCTAAGGTTTCGCTACTCCAAATAGGTCATCGTGGCATTTTAGCTATAACTTTTTTTCTGCGACATTTTAGAAGCTAAAAAAAACCCATTTGAGACGAAATCGCATGAACCTCGGGTCCTAATTTTAGAGCTTTTCGCGCTATATTTGCGGAGATATGATTTGAAGAACTTGGTCTTTTTGCAGACTCCTGAATTACATTCCAAACAGGTGACCTGGGGAAAATCGTCATAACTTTCTCTCTGAGCATCGGATTGAAATTTCGTAAGAAGGTAAAGAAAGAGGACGGACTATAGTTTCTTGTATATATTTTTCAGAGCCAAAGGTCGAAACAGTGACTCGTGTCACGTCATACAAGTTTGCTCTACTAAACTAGTCTATAATCAGGTCACTATGGGAGATTTGGCATAACTCTTCCCTGGAGAATCCAACTTGGATCAGACTGGTAGCATTGGAAAGAGGACGTAGAGGGCTACTGCAAGTCGCAATTTCAGAACTAGATGATCCGAAATTACAGAGATACATCAGATTCAATATCAAACTCCTACAAAGTGAGAAAAGGTGTGTAGTTTTTTTTAAATTTTTGCATAAGCTTGGTTTGAAAAATTAGTTTGAAGGAATTCAAAGGGCATAGTAAAGCATTATTATCGGTAATTGATGCCCCGAAGAAAGAAAATGCAAACACCTAGTAAGCAACCTGAAAGCTCTAGCATGACTCATGAAGAAGAGGAAGAAATGCAATATGATATATCAAAATTACGAGACCAAGTGCAATAAGTGTCACTTGCACAAAAAGTAACAGAATCTAACATGGATGGTTTAAAGAAAGATGTAGAAACTAAGATGGATGGTTTAAAAAAAGGAGTAGAAGCTAAGATGGATTGTTTAAAGAAAGGCGTAGAAGCTAAGATGAAAGACGTGAAGCTAAGATGGACGATTTGAAGATAGATTTGAAGATAGGCATGGAAGATTTGAAGACAGATTTGACAAAGTTTCTACAAGAAATGCTTACTAATGGGGAAAGGGTAGTAAAGGAAACTCATGATGAGAACAAAAGAAATGTTAATCATGATTTCATAGACTCTAATGTTGGACCGAAGACCCACCATATTCCAAAAATCGATATGAGGAAGTTTGATGGCAAGGATCCCGCAACATGGGTATTACAGATGGAGCAATTTTTCGACCTCAATAATGTGAAAAATACACAAAAGGTACGTATTACAACTTTATATTTGGAACCAAATCAATTTGTATGGTATCAATGGCTTTGCTCTCATAAATAAATTATCACTTGGGCAATTTTTACAAAAGAATTGACAACACACTATGAGGATACAAAAAGCAACACTTTTTTTAGCCAATTGATAAGTCTCAAACAAAAGAGTTCAATAATGGAGCACATTGAGGAGTTCCAAAAATTGAACATAAGGGTAAAAAATATTCCAGAGGAGCATAAGATTGATGTGTTCATAGGGACTTTAAAGGATAATATCCAACATGATGTGTGCCTTTAGGAACCTGATTCATTGGAGAAGACTTTCAGGTTAGCAAGAAAAGTGGAAAGCAAAATTATGGAAACCAGAAAGCATACCACTCACAACTATAAAGATGAAAGTGTTGTTGCCCCTAGTCTTCCACAACCTATAAGGTTGATACCACAACAATTGAAAAAAAAACGAGCAAAAGGGCTTTGTTACAGTTGTGATAGCAAATACACTAAAGGTCATAAGTGTGCTAAGAAGAAATTATTCTACATAGATTGTGAAGAGGAAGAAGAAAAAGAGAAAAAAAAAGTCAAAAGAAGAGGATATACTCCAGGAACAAAGCCTAGATAAAGAATAAATGAATCTGACCATATCTTGTAATGCATTGGCTGGAATTACCACTCCTCAAACCATCAGGATAGAAGGACAAATCAAGAAGAAAAAGGTAATAGTGTTGATTGATTCAGAAAGTACCCACAATTTTGTTCATTGTAAGATAGCAAAAGAATTAAATTGCTTCCTATATCCAACACCAGAGTGTCAAGTGATGGTTTCAAATGGAGGAATGATAAATTGCTCTGGAAAGTGCCATAATATCAAGCTATCCATGGGAGAATATTTGACTAGCCCAATGCTTTCCATTCCAATGGGAGGCATTGATGTTGTACTAGGAGTCCAATGGCTACAATCCTTGGGTACAATAGCTTTTAATTTTCAAGAACTTTTCATGAAATTTTCTGCGGAAGGAAAAGAAGTTGAATTAAGGGGTATTGCAGGGAAACTGGGAAACATAATCAGCTCTAACGGTATGACAAAGCTTCTAAAAAAAGGAACAAAGAGGTGTAATTGCACAATTATGTTTGCTAGATGTTTCCACATCGGAATCATCTATTTCTCCAGATCTCCAAAAAGTCTTGGACAATCATTCCAAGGTATTTGAGACTCCCAAAGGTCTCCCACCTATTCGTGATCATGATCATGCTATTCATCTAATTCCAGGAAGTGTTCCTCCAAACATCAGGCCATAAAGATATCCCTATGCCCAAAAGATTGAAATTGAACGTATGGTTGCAGAAATGCTAGAGGCTGGTATAATTCAACCTAGTCAAAGTTCTTTCTCTGCTCCAGTAGTATTGGTGCACAAGAAGGATGAATCATGGTGCATGTGTCTAGATTATAGGGAGCTCAACAAGCTCACTATTAAAGATAAGTTTCCCATTCCGGTCATTGATGAATTACTGGATGAATTGCATGGATCAATTTACTTCACCAAGTTGGATCTTCGTTCAGGATATCATCAAATCAGAATGAAGACTGAAGACATTTCGAAAGCAACATTTAGAACTCATGAGGGTCATTATGAATTTTTGGTCATGCCTTTTGGCCTTACCAATGCACCTTCTACATTTCAAGGTTTGATGAAGCCCATTTTCAAACCCACCCTTAGAAAATTTGTGTTAGTATTTTTTGATGATATACTAATCTACAGCAAGTCTTGGAAGAATCATGTTGAACATGTTGACAGGGTACTACAACTATTGGAGGAGAATCAATTATATGCAAAAAGATCCAAATGTTTCCTTGGAGTAAAATAGGTGGAATATCTAGGTCATATTGTATCTCATGAAAGAGTTAAGGTAGACCCTAGCAAAATTAAAGCCATTAAGGAATGGAAAATCCACAGATCCATAAAGCATCTGCGAGGATTTCTCGGGTTGACAGGGTAATATCGCAAGTTTGTTAAGAATTGTGGGAGAATAGCAGCACCTCTAACAACATTATTGAAGAAAGATGCATTTTCATGGACTCCAAAAGCAACAAAGGCCTTTGAACATCTTAAAGAGGCAATGTGCCAAGCACCAGTCTTAGCTACATCGGACTTCACAAAAACCTTTATTGTGGAATGTGATGCATCAGGAAATGGAATTGGTGTTGTTTGAATGCAAGATGAAAGACCCATTGCTTTTAAAAGTCGTCCAATCAAGGGAAAGTTTTTACACAAAGCTATTTATGAGAAGGAAATGTTGGCAATACTACATGCACTTAAGAAATGGCGACCCTACCTAATGAGAAGACACTTCAAGGTAAAAACAGATCATGATAGCCTTAAATACATTTTAGAACAAAGATTATCCTCTGAATAGCAACAAAAGTGGGTCACAAAGATGTTGGGTTATGACTTTGAAATCATCTACAAAAAAGGGAAGCAAAATGTGGTGGCAGATGCACTCTCAAGAAAGGATGAGGATGTAGAAGCATTGTTGTGCGCCATTTATATTATCCAACCAGATTTGATAAACGAAGCAAGGGAGTAATCGAAGAATGATGAAGAAGTGTGGGCACTTATTCGAAAGTTACAACAAGATTCCAGTACATCTGATACATTTAGCTGGCAAAATGATTTGTTATGATACAAAGATCACTTATACCTCTGTAAGAATTCTCAACTCAAACAAAATATTCTTATGGAATTGCACACTTCTTCCTTAGGAGGTCACTTAGAATTTTAAAAACTTACCACAACGCTAAAAAGAAATTTTTTTGGGATGGCCTTAAATTGGATATTCAAAAGTTTGTGGTGGAATGTTTGGTTTGCCAACAAAATAAAGTTGAAACAATTAAGACCCCGGGTCTATTACAACCTTTATCCATTCCAAGCCAACATTTGGAGGAGGTTTCAATGGATTTTATCACAGGTTTACCCCAAGTCTGAGGGAAAGAGTGTCATCATGGTGGTAGTTGACAGACTTACCAAGTATGCACACTATTGTGCATTATCACATCCATTTAAATCCAGTATAGTTTCTACTGCATTTATGGAAACAATTCAAAAGCTACATGGAAACCCAAATATTATTGTAAGTGAGAGAGATCCCATTTTCACTAAAAAAATTTAGACAAAATTATTTTCTTGTCTTCGTACTCAATTAGCTCATAGCTCATCTTATCATCCTCAATCTGATGGGCAAACTGAGATAGTAAAAAAATGTTTGGAAGTATATCTTCATTTCTTTGTATATGATAAACAGACACAATGGGTCAAATGGTTGCCTCTGGCTGAATGGTGGTATAACACTTCCATACAGCAACAAAAATGACCCCATTTATGGCACTTTATGGATATCAGCCACCATCCATCACATCATATTTAAGAGAAAATTCTAAGGTTCAAGCAGTGGAACATCACATCAAACATCAACAACAAGTCCTCCAATTCTTAAAGGATAACCTCGTGTTGGCACAAAATAGAATGAAACAACAGGCAGATCAACATCGCAGCGAAAAAAGTTTTTATGTAGGTGATTGGGTATTCCTACGGCTACAACCATATAAACAAATGTCCCTCAAGCAAGCTAAGAAGGATAATAAATTATCACCAAAGTATTATGGTTCGTACAAGGTGTTGCAAAAAATTGGTACTATGGCATACAAATTGGAGCTTCTTGTAGCTTCTCGAGTGCACCCAATTATTCATGTTTCATGTTTAAAGAAGGTTATAGGTGAGAAGCTCCCAGTTCAAACAATATTGCCAGAACTTGACGAGGAAGGAAAAATTATATTGGAACCGGAAGCAGTCACAGAAACAAGAACTCGACAGCTACGAAATCGATCAATTTCAAAGTATCTCATCAAGTGGAATAACTTATCCGCTAAAGATTCCACATGGGAGGATAAGAATTTTATACAGAAGCATCCAGAACTACTCAACCGTTGAGGACAACACTTTTTTTGAAGGAGAAGGGCATGTTAGGTCCCTATAATACTAGTGATTACCCCATTACTATTTTAGTTGTATCCCTTATTAATATTGTTGTGCCCCTATTGTCCCCATATCGTTATCACTGTGCCCCATAGAATCCCTCTATTGTTATTTTTGTGGCTTTATATTATTATTGTTAGGTCGACTGGGTTATATTGTAACTCCTTAGACTCCTATATATAGAAAGGAGGTTTTGTCATTTGAATCATCCAAGAATTGTTCATTTGTGTAATGTAAAGGAGGTTGCCCCCTCAAAGAGGCTTATTTCTAAGGCGTTCATCTATCTTTTCTATCTTTTTGTGAGCTTGTTCCATAACAGAGCTCAATGTTCCCTATTATCCCGAACAAAATGGAGTGGCTGAAAGGAAGAACATGTTAATTGAAGAAAGCATTCGAAAAATTCTCCTTGATCAAGACCTACCAAAAATTTTATGGAGAGAAGAAGTAATGATAGTCATGTACATTCAAAACAGAAATCCTCATATAAGTATTAATAATATAACACCTGAAGAAGTATTCATAGGAAAGAAACCAAGTGTGGATCACCTTCGAATCTTTGGAATTCCAACATACATATATATTCCAAAGGACAAGCGAAAGAAGTTGGATTCCACAAGTATCAAGGGAATATTCGTTGGATATAGCCTCTCCTCTAAAGAATATAGAATCTACATTAAGGAAGGAATACATGTTGAAGTAAACAGGGATTTCATATTCAATGAAAATCAAGCCTACAAGAAATCAAAGGATAATCGTAACGATTCTAATGACGAAGAAGTTCAAATATTTGAAGAAGAAGATCATCATGAAAACCCTACTGAAAATCAAGAAGAAGAAGGACCAAATGAGCCTATTGAATATGTGTTCATCCCAACCACAAGGAAAAGGCCAAATTGGCTAAAAGCTACTTTAGAATATGTTGAAGGACATGAAGTTGTGAAAGGAACCTTCAGGGAAAGTAAGAGACTGAAGATATATTTTATTTATGTTGTGTATACGAAGAAGTTAATTGAAGTTCAACCATCTACATTCAAGGAAGCTTATCATCAAGAGGTTTGGAAGAAAGTGATGCAAGAATAATATCAATCCATTATGAAGAATGGGATTTAGTAAATCATTCCTAGACCTAGTGACAAATTAGTTGTCACCTCCAAATGGATCTATAAGATCAAACATGTTGTTGACGGAAGTATAGACAATTATAAAGCTATATTTGTTGCAAGGGGTTTCTCTCAAAAGTAAATAATTTACTATGAGAAACCTTTGCACCCACAGCAAGGTACACGACCATTAGATCTTTGGTTCCATTGACTACTACAATGGGTTGGAATATCCATCAAATGGATGTGAAGACTGCATTTCTGAATTGGACCATTGATGAGGAAGTGTATATCAAACAACACAAAGGATTTGAATTTAATAGGAAGGACTCTCATGTTTTTAGACTCAATAAGGCCCTATATGGTTTGAAGCAAGCACCTAGGGCATGGTATGCAAGAATAGATGCATATCTCCTTAGAATTGGGTCCGTAAAGGGTTCTGTTGATCCAAATCTCTACATCAAGGTCGTGAATAATGAGCCTATCATTATCCTACTATATGTGGATGATTTATTCATCACAGGTGTGGAGCAAAGAATTCAAGAATGCAAGAAGATGTCGGTAGCTAAATTTGAGATGAAGCATCTAGGACTAATGCACTACTACCCAGGTCTAGAATTATGGCAGAAACCCGGGGATATATATTTGGGGCAAGGAAAGTACATCTTCAAGTTGTTGCATAAATTTAGGATGTTGGATTCCAAGCCTATGACTACTCCTATGATCACCAATCTCAAGAAGTTGAGGGCCTCTGACTCAAGTCTCATGGATCCTACCTCCTATCATCAGTTGGTGGGCTCCCTAATGTATCTAGTAAATACTAAGCCATATATATGTTTTGTAGTAAATTTTCTTAGTCATTTTTAGATGGAGCCACGTCATGATCATTGGATAGCTTCCAAACACATATTGAGGTATCTTTGTGGCACTATACATCACTACCTGAAGTATGATACTAAGAAAGTCAAGCTAATTAGCTTCACATATTTTGATTGGGGTGGTAATGAGACCGATGGAAGGAGCACTACTAGAGGATGTTTTAGTCTGGCAGCTGCTATGATCTCATGGATTAGTAGAAAGAAAGATCTTATTTCTTTGAGTAGTGGTGAGGTAGAATATGTTGTGGCTTTTGAATTAGGAAACGAGGATGTTTGGTCAAGGAAGCGTCTGAGATATTTGTTCAAGAAGTCTCTAGGTCCTATTGTGATTAATTGTGACGATCAAAGTTTTATTAAAATGTTTGGAGATCCCTTTTTTCATGTTAGAACGAAGCATATCAACAATAAGTTCCAATTTATTAGGAACTTGGTGCAAGATGGATCATGAAGTTGGAGTGTGTCTCGATAGATCAACATGTAGCATACATACTAACAAAGTCTCTTCCTAATAAGAATTTTGAATATCTAAGAAACATGATTGGTTTAGTATATATTGTTGATTGTATTGATGATAAGATATTGGGAGAGATTTGTTGAGGCTTTACAAGTGAAGCATTGCCTAGGAGGACATTTGGTCGGCACTTTATGTTGATGTCTAGGTCAAAAATTAGGCAGGGTGGCATTGGTCATAGAGCTCCAACCTCGAATACGCACCTAGCTCCCTAGGTTGGTGGTTAGAAATTAAGCCTGATGGTACCTAGAGAGGATAAAATATTGAGTCCACCTTAGTCCCACTTGGATATATTTCCCTGGTCAGGATTCTATTCCATGGCATTGTGGTGCCTAAACTATTGAGAGACCAATGGATAGATTTCCCTGGTCATGAATCTAGTCCATGGCATTGTGATGCCTAAACTCTTCATTGTCCATATAGTTTGAGATCTTCCATTATATTTGTATACTATGAATACCTCCCTAGCTAAGAGGGAGTGTTGAAGAATGTAACTAGGTTCGGTCTTCATAAATGTATTTGAGTCATTATGTAATGTACTTGTTAAAGTAATAAAGAAAAAAAATATTATTGTATCAACGGCTTATTAAAGCATGGGTTTCATGCTTGGATCATCATTATATTAGTAAAAGTCCCCATTTTGGACATTAATATTGAGCCAATAGAGTCATTGTACAATTAAAGTGACCCTTATTGGGCTTTGGAATAATGTAAAAATGTTTACTTTTGAGTAAAAGATGATTTATGTAACTCCCCACCAAGTCAGACTAATGGAGATCAAGTCGGCCTGGAGGACACCTATTTGACCTCACCTTGAGCCTTATATAAAAGGAAGGAAATCAAATTCATTTGGAGTATCTCATCTCAAGCTAGTTCGATGTCTCTCTAAAAGCGAGAAAACATGCGAAGCGGAGAAAGGAAGCCAAAAGGAGTGTGAGTTGGGTCAAGGTCAAAGAGAAGGAATAAATCAAAGTTTTGGTGCTACTTTCTCTCTCTTTTGTGCCATAGTTTGGGAGATCGAAGTCTTCCAAGTGTTGTTACTTCCAGTTGCTGCCTGATGTCATAAGTTGTTGCATAGTCAAAGTTGTTGGGTGGAAGTTTTGCTACAAAGGAATCAAATATATTTAAAGACTGACTTTGTGTGAAGGGAAGGTTTGGTCTATGTAGTGATGACAATGCATGAATCATTGATATTGGAGCATCAAGGAACATGTTAGGAGAAATTAAAAAACTACATACACTATCAAAGGAGCCACCTTCTCATGGAGTGGAATTGGGTGACAACAAAATCTATGTTGTTAGAGGCTTGGGATCAACATCGTTGAAGCCAAGGAATGTATCGAAGCTGCACCTCAACAACATACTATATGTTCCAGGCTTGAAAAAGAATTTTCTTTCTATTTCTTGTTTAGAATATAAAGGGAACAGAGTTGTTTTTCTAATGGAAAATTATTGGTTTGGGGAAAATACTCTAGAATTTATAAAGCTAGGGTTATTCGGATTCATGAAGGAAGCCTTTATAGAGTTATTACACCACCTCCTCAAGCATTGGTTTACATGGAGATCAATCCCATTGAACTATGGCATAGGAGGTATGGTCATCTACATTATAAGGTTATCCATACTCTTAATCAATTAGATCATGGCATCCCCAATATGAAGTTATATCATAAATTTGTGTGCAAGGGATACTCTTTGGGAAAACATACAACAAAGCCATTTCCTAATAGTGAAACTACGTCTAAAGATATATTAGACCTCATTCATTTTTATGTGTGTGGTCCCATGTCTAACAAATCATTTGGAGGTAATCTCTATTAATTTATGATCATTCTAGAAATGCATGGATCTACCTTCTGAAGAAAAAAACAATGAAGTATTTGAAAAGTTCAAGGAGTTTAAATCCGAAGTGGAAACCAAAACCGAAAGAAAGATAAAAACTCTAAGGTCTGAAAATGGTGGGGAATACACTTCTAAGGAATTGATTTCATATTGTAAGGAAGAAGGAATTAAGAAGGAGCTCATTGTTCCCTATTATCCCGAACAAAATGGAGTGGCTAAAAAGAAGAATAGGTCAATTGAAGAAGGCATTTGAACAATGCTCCTTAATCAAAACCTACCAAACTTCTTATGGGGAGAAGAAGCAATGACAACCATGTACATTCAAAATAGGATTCCTCATAGAAGTATTTATAATATAACACCCGAAGAATTATTCACAAGAAAGAAACCAAGTATGTATCACCTCTAAATATTTGGAAGTCCAACATACATCCATATTCCAAATGACAAGCGAAAGAAGTTGGATTCCACATGTATCAAGGGAATATTTGGTGGATATAGTCTCTACTCTAAAGAATATAGAATCTACATTAAGGAAGGAATAAATATTGAAGTAAGTAGGGATGTCATATTCAATGTAAATCAAGCCTACAAGAAATGAAAGGATATTCCTATGTATTATGATGACGAAGAAGTTCTGACATTTGAAGAAGAATAAAATCATCAAGAAAACCCTATTGAAAATCAAGAAGAAGAAGGACCAAGTGAGCCTATTCAATCTATGGTCATCCCAACCACAAGGAAAAGGCCAAATTGGTTAAAATCTAGATTAGAATATGTTGAAGGACATGAAGCTAAGAAAGGAACCTTCAGGGAAATCAAAAGACTGAAGAGATATTTTGGTTATGTTGCATATATGACGAAGTTAATTGAAGTTGAACCATCTACATTCAAGGAAGTTTCTCATCAATATGTTTGGAAGAAAGCAATGCAGAAAGAATATCAATCCATTATGAAGAATGGGGTTTGGGAAATCTTTCCTAGACCTAGTGACAAATCGATTGTCACCCCCAAATGGATCCATAAGATCAAACATGTTGTAGATCGAAGTATAGACAAGTACAAAGCTAGATTCGTTGCAAGGGGTTTCTCTCAAATGGAAGGCATTGATTATGAAGAAACCTTTGCACCCACAGCAAGGTACACTACCATTAGATATTTGGTTTTATTGTTTGCTACAATAGGTTGGAATATCCATCAAATGGATGTGAAGGCCGCATTTCTGAATGGGACCATTGATGAGGAAGTGTATATCGAACAACATAAAAGATTTGAATTTAATAGTAGGGACTCTCATGTTTGTAGACTCAAGAAGGCCCTATATGGTTTGAATCAAGCACCTAGGGAATGGTATGCAAGAATGGATGAATATATCCTTAGAATTGGGTTCATAAAGAGTTTTGTTGATCCAAATCTCTACATCAAGGTCGTGAATAATGAGCCTATCATTATTCTACTATATGTGGATGATTTATTCATCACAGGTGTGGAGCAAAGAATTCAAGAATGCAAGAACATGTTGGCAGCTAAATTTGAGATGAAGGATCTAGGACTAATGCACTACTACTTGGGTCTAGAAGTATGGAAGAAACCCTGGGAGATATATTTGGGGCAAGGAAAGTACATCATCAAGTTGTTGCATAAATTCAAAATGATGGATTCCAAGCCTTTAACTACTCCTATGATCACCAATCTCAAGAAGTTGAGGGGCTTTGACTCAAGTCTCGTGGATCCTACCTCCTATCATCAGTTGGTGGGCTCCCTAATGTATCTGGTAAATACTAGGCCATATATATGTTTTGCAATAAACATTCTTAATCAGTTTTCAGTTGGAGCCTCGTCCTAATTACTAGATAGTTTCCAAACACATATTGAGGTATCTTTATGGCACTATACATATCTACCTAAAGTATGATAGTAAGGAAGTCAAGCTAATTGGCTTCACAGATTCTGCTTGGTGTGGCAGTGAGACCGATGGAAGGAGCACTACCGGAGGATGTTTTAGTCTGGGATCTGTTATGATCTCATGGATGAGTAGAAAGCAATATCTTATTGTTTTAAGCAGTGTTGAAGTAGAATATGTGGTTGCATGTGAAGTAGGAAAGGAGGTTGTGTGGTTATGGAAGCTTCTGATAGATTTGTTCGAGAAGTCTCTGGGTCCTACTGTGATTAATTGTGACAATCAAAGTGGTGTTAAAATGTTTGGAGATCTCATGTTTTATGCTAGATTGAAGAATATCAATAATAAGTTCCAATTTATTAGGAAATTGGTGCAGGAAGGGATCATGAAGTTGGAGTATGTCTCAACAAATGAACAGGTAGTAGACATGCTAACGAAGTCTCCTCCTAATAAGAAGTTTGAATATCTAAGAAACATGCTTGTTTTAGTAGATATTGCTTATTGTATTGATCATAAGATATTGGATGAGATTTGTTGAGGCTTTGCAAGTGAAGCATTGTCTGGGAGGACATCTGTCCGACACTTTCTGTTGATGTCTAAGTCCCAAATTAGGGAGGGTGGCATTGGTCATAGAGCTCTAACCTCATATACACACCTAGGTCTCTAGGTTGGTGGTTAGCAAGTAAGCCTGATGGTACCTAGAGAGGCTAAAAATTTGATTCCATCTTAGCCCCACTTCGATAGATTTCCCTAGTCAGGAATCTAGTCCATGGCATTGTGGTGCCTAAACTGTTGAGAGACCAATGGATAGATTTCCCTTGTAAGGAATCTATTCCATGGAATTGTGATTCCTAAACTCTTCATTGTTCATATAGTTTGAGATCTTCCATTATATTTGTATATTATGAATACCTCATAAATGTATTTGAGTCATTATCTAATGTACTTGTCAAAAGAATAAAGAATAAAAAAAAAAGGTATTATTGTATAATGACTTATTAAAGCATGGATTTCATGCTTGAGTCATCATTATATTAATCAAATTCCCCATTGTGAACTCCTAGGATTAATATTAAGTCAATATAGCCATTGTACAATTAAAGAGACCCTTCTTGGAATTTGGAATCATGTAAAAAAAATTATTATCGAGTAAAATATGACTTATGTAACCTCCATGCCAAGTCAGCCTAATGGAGATCAAGTCAGCCTAAGGTGACCTATTCGACCTCACCTGGAGCCTGTTGGGATGGGGTCCCCTAGGTCAGTTTTGGGGTTAAGATAACCCAAGTTTTGATATATTTTTCTAACTAATGTAAAGTCTATGCGATTTGTGGATGCGGAGCGCTTAGATGATTAGGAGTCAAAGGGGTTTTAGCCCCTTGTTTATGTAAATTTTGAGTTAGTTTTGAGATCCAGCCATGGTCTGCGGACCATGGGATTGTATGAAAAGGGCTGGAGGTAATGGGTTAGTAGAAGAGAAGTGATAGTGCATAGAAGTGGGTTGGAGAGGAGAAGAAAGCCTCTACAGCTGAGTGTGAAGAGGCCTAGGTAGAGTTTGCAGTCATGTGGACCCCTGCAGCTGAGTGCCCAGGGTAGTTTTGAGTTTGTAAATCTGAATTGAAGATCAATAAAGAAAGTTACTGAAGAATTATTGTGTATTTTTGTTTATTTCTGTTAATATTATATGTTGTCGATGAATAATATGTTTATGGAATATTGATCTAATGATGCGCGATTCTCTTGAATAAGTATTAATAAATGTACGAAATGCATGTTAAGTACTTTCGCGAAGACTATGATGAATTTTATTATGTTTACTAAATAAATTAAGTAGATCTATGCGAACACTAATTTAGGGTTGTTCTCTGATGTGCATAAGTGAGTAAATCAACTATTAAGGGTTTGCAAAGGCTAATCGGAGACCTTCACGAAGCTTTGAAGGTTGTTCTAATAGAGATGCAGTACCAAGCCCTAAGGGCTTATTGATCTGCGCGAAGGAAAATCTAGGGCACTAAAAGACATCACACTGATCTCTGGATGTGGAAACTTGGTTCTAGCATCCCCCCAAACTTCTTCGGGTGAGACTGCAGCCTGCGCTACACAGGTTGTTTTCGAAAAGGCCAGTAGTGTAGGGATTTGTTGGTTGGCACAACTAACCCTGAACCTAGGCCAGGACCCCCTAAGCCAACAAATGGTTTCATTATCGAGACCGGGATCTGCTTGAAAGAGATGTGTGATGTTGCATCACTGGAATCTAACCAAGAAATAAATTGAAAAGTGGTTGGATCGGAAGATTAACGAGTTCGCCGCACAAGGAAACAAGAATCCATGCATGTCGAAGGAAGAGTGGTTGAACAGGTATCTGTATACAGAGATACACAAAATCTTCTTCTGCACTTTTCCCATTGAACTGTATGAGTGGTTAGCTAAATTGACACCTAACTAAGGAAGGTGGAAACTTGATAACCCTATAGTGTGGACTCCTGAATTAGTGCAACGATTAGAATCCTCTTAAGACCAGATCATACAGGTTGTTGATCATTGGTTGGATCATATTCTGGGAGGATTTGTTATAGAATTCGCAGTTGATACCTCAGTCAGCTACAGTAAAGAGGAGTGGCAATTTTTCAAAGGACTGCGAGGTAAGTATTTAAGATCTTTGAATACCTGGATTAAAACGTTGTTATGTGAAAAATGGGTTATGCCATTGCCTTAATTTTCAGAGCTACGCAAAGTGGAAAACTCTTTAGAAATCGAGAGAGATCAAGTCCAGAATATAGCCCATTGATCGGACCTCCTTCAAGCGACGATGAGGGAGCAGTACAGGCCTCACCGCGGAGTGTTGTCTAGCTAATAACACAGGGTTTTCCATGGACACATCATCCATCCACTCCACCTCCACCTCCACCTCTACCGCATACACCTTCGCCCACACCTCCACCTCCACCACCTCCATTCAACATGGTGAACACTATGAAGTTGTTGATTTTCAAGGGCATCGAGAGTGAAGATACATAGAAGTTTTGGTTTGTTGCGAATGTTGTGTGGATAGCGCAATAGATCACTAATGACAATATAAATAAGGCACAATTGGTTACCGCTCTGCAGGATCGCGCACTGACTTGGTATATTAATTATTGTTCTGATCATCCTCTAACATTGCTAACAAAGACTAAGGTTGCTTTAAACAAGTTTTTAGTAATCCTAAGTCTGATTTGCAGTCAGTAGTTGGATTTAAGGAAATCATGATGAGGGTCGATGAGATGCGTTTGGAATTAGATCAAAGGTTGAAATGTAAAATTCGAGAAGCTAACATGCAGCTCACAGATGGTCAGCATCGCGAATGGTTTATAGCTTCGCTTTTGCCCCACATGAGGATGTCGGGGTCAGGTTATCTGTTACAACTGCGGAACACCAGGGCACTATGCTTGGAAGTGTCAAAATCAGACATGCCTGTCATGTCAATACTGCAGCCAGTTTGACCATACCATAGAAGAATGCCCCGTGCTGATAACTAAGACGTGGGAAAAGAAATCACAACCTCAGCAACCTAAGTAGAACTTACAAATGATGAGAACTAAGCCCTGCAAGGAAGATCAAAGAATAAATATAGTGCTGAGAAGCGGAATAACAATTGGCGATAATAAAGGAAAACAGCCTGAAGAGGATGGATGGGTCCGCAAGGCCCCAGAGAAGGAAGTGGGTTTTGATCAGAACCGCACGAAGGAAACATATATGGAGGCCAAGAAAAGCTTCACTGAGGCATCCACCTCAAGAAGTCAGGAAAAGGTGCAAGACACCAACAAGCCTGCATAGGTTGACCCCTATGTGCTTACTACATTTTTGGAGACCTGCATAAAGCTTCTGCGTGATATCAAAGTTGTGGAAGGCTTGTAGGAGTTAATAAACAAATGCGCCAACAAAGAGAAGGTCCCTGATGGACACTGGGTGGTTAGAAAAATTGGTAAACATAAGGAAAGAACGGAGCGCGAGATAAGGCTCACCGCGCAGATAGGAGATTATGAGATGGACCAGGTCATCTTGGACTTGGGGTCGGATACGAACGTATTTCCAAAACAAACATGAGAAATAATAGGGAGACCTGTGCTACAGTGGTCTCTGATTCAGCTCAGAATTGGAAACCGGTAGAAAATCATCCCTATGGGACGATTATATGGAGTAACCGTTGATATCGAAGGTGAGAGCACGATGGCCAACTTTGAGGTGATAGATATTGTTGATGACAGTAATCCATACCCTGCGCTCCTAGGAATTGATTGGGCCATTGATATGAAAGGGGTTATCAATCTGAAGAAGAGAACAATGTCGTTTGAAAGGAAATCGCTTTGAGTTGTAGTACCATTGGACCCTGCAGAAGGGGCGTGCTATACTAAACCAATCCGCGATTATGAAGAAAGTGATGATGGACTAGATCAAATCTATAAAATAATAGTGTGATACTAGGACTAGATCAATCCGGTGGCAGATGGACAGATTACCTCGGACAAGAAGAGTTCCTCCACCTTTGATTTAGATGAAGAGTTGGAACATTGGCAGAATCATTTGCATGAAGTATCCATGCTACGATGTAATATGATGACAAAGTCACTGCGCTATGTTTCATCGGAGGTAAGGAACTTACCCCATTATGATGGTTTAACTGGCGTGGATAAGTTTTTGGATGCATTTGAGCGTGAAGTCCCTGAGGATCACTACTTCCAAGCATTAGATTTGGCACTGCACGCTACGCCCACACAATGGTGAGGTATGCACGAGGATCGCTTTGATGGATGGGGGGATTACAGAAGAATGATGAGGTTACGGTTTAGGCATCCTAACACTATATTGACTAAGAAATATAGTGGGAAAGATGATCTGCATGACCACCTAGCAAAATGGACTAAAGCATGGGGGACAAAACCGTAACCGGAGTGGGTTCACAGATTTTTCCATACTTTGGATACAATTCCCATGAATTGGTATCTAGAAACAGAGCTCCGTCATGGCATCACAGAATGGGATATATTGAGGGAAGGATTCTTATAAACCTTTAGCTTTGAAGATGGCTTCACAAGCATCGATGAAGCCCTACATGATATTAAGGCAGTTATCTTCAGAACGCCACAAGAACCTATGGAATGGGTCCAACCAGATTGGAGCACCCAGCTACGCCATGCGCTGGAATGTTATAATGTGACCACTGAAGAGGAGGATGAAGATCCGAGAAACATTAATATTCCAGAGGCAGAAGGGCATCGCGAAGTCAAGCACCCACAAACAGACAACCCGGACATCATCGCATCGTTGAAGACAAAGCAAGTAAACATTGGTACTAAAGTAGAACTAAAGTTTGCAAAGATTGGAGATTATTGGGATGATGCTATTGTGGATAAAGCTGTTGAGTTACTTCACGAATACCAGGATCTATTCCCTACCAAGTTTTCAAATTTGAAGGGCATAGTAGGATATTTGGGTGTTATGAAAATCACTCGGAAGCCGAATGCGAAACCTATTAAAAATAGGTCGTATCGGCTTAATCCTAAATACAAGGAAAAGGTTCGCCTAGGGTTGTATAAGATGTTGGAAACAGGGATCATAAAACCAGTTGAGGAATCTGATTGGGTGAGCCTGATGGTGGTTTAGTATAAGAAGCAAAAGGGCGAGATAAGGATTTGCGTAGATCTGCGGAAGCTTAACGATGCGTGTGTCCATGACCCATTCCCAATGTCGTTTACCAATGAAGTATTAGACAATGTTGGAGGTCAGGAGGCCTACTCATTCACTGAGGGGTTTTTGAGGTACCATTAAATTAAGATCACGCCTGAGGATAGGAGAAAAACGGCCTTCGCAATGGAGTGGGGTTGTTTTCAATACATTGTGATGCCATTTGAACTCAAGAATGCACCTGCGATATTTTCTCAGGTAGTCATCACAACGTTTAAGGAGTTCATTCATAAGTTCCTGGAAGTCTACTTTGATGACTGGACGGTGTTTAGATTAGTAAAGCGCCACATAACCAATATGCGCCTGATGTTGGATACGTGTCACCAATACCAGATCGAACTGAGTTTGAAGAAATGCATCTTTTTTGTTCCCTTTGGAATCTTGTTAGGTCACGTGGTGTGCAAGCAAGGGTTGATCGTGGACCCTGCCAAGATTGCAGTGATAGTGAATCTAGAGGCCCCAAGGAATGTTAAGCAGTTGCGCGCGACGTTGGGACATACGGATATTATAGAAAATTTATCAAAACATATGCTCAAATTACTGTGCCCATGGAGAAACTACTGAATAAGGATGCAACATTTTGTTGGGACGAAGAATATCAGTGTAGCCTAGATGTATTGAAAGAAAAGATGGTCACTGCGCTAATCTTGGTATTCCCTGATTGGAAAAAGGAATTTCACGTACATGTGGATGCCTCTTGCATTGTGTTGGGTGCAGTGTTAACGCAAGCCGGTGAAGGAGAAATGGACCATCCTATAGCCTTCACGAGTAGGAAATTATCAAAGGCCGAGAAGAATTACTCAATGACTGAGCACGAAGGATTGGCCATGGTGTACGCTCTACAAAAATTCAATCATTATCTGTTAGAAGGGCATTTCAAAATGTAAGCGAATGATTCTGCCTTGAAATACCTAGTGTGTAAGCTTGTGTTGGGGGGCAAGATCTGTAGGTGGTTGCTACTATTCCAGGAGTCTAACTTTGAAGTAATTGTGAAGCCAGGGAAGTTAAATGCGGGACCTGACCATCTGTCGCATATCAAAATAGGAGAGGAGCCTAATAATTTGGAGGAAGGGTTGCCAGATGCGCAGCTCTTTGCAGTGCGCGTAGCGGATAATCATTTCACTGATATTATTCACTTCTTGACTACGAAGATGGCACCGGAAAGGTATACAATTCAAAAAAAGAAGGAATTAGTAGTGTGCGCGACATATTTTTCAGTTATTGTGGGACATCTGTATAAGATGGTGCAAATGAAATATTGTGAAGATATGTGCCGGATTTTGAGAGGGATAGCATTCTCATTGAAGCTCATGGAGGAGCTGCGAGAGGTCATTATGCAGGAAAGGAGATTGCGCACAAGGACTCCAAGGCGTATTGTAAGGCATGCGATGTATGTCAGAGAACTGGCAAACCATTGTGAAGGGATGAATTGCAATTACAACCTCAAGTATCTTTGCAGCCATTTGAAAAATGGGCGATTGATTTCATTGGGCCAATGCAGCCCCCAGGGAAGAAAACTAGGGCGCGCTATATCATCACCGCAACAGAATATCTAACCAGATTGGCAGAAGCACAGGCGTTTAAGGATTGTATAAGGGCTACAACAACAAAATTTTTGTTTGAATATGTCTTAACCAGATTTGGTTGCTCGAAAGTGTTGATGAGCGACAGAGGTATGCACTTTCGTAATGAAATGATCAGCACATTGATAGAAGAATTCCAGGTCTACCATCAGAAGAGTACATCGTATCACCCACAGGCCAATGGAACTGTTGAAGCATTCAATAAGGATTTTGGAGAATGCGCTAACAAATATCTGCAATGCACAGTAGAATGACTAGGATGTGTGCGTACCTGCGGTACTATGGGCTTATAGGACTACTTGCAAGAAGATGACAGGGAAAACGTTGTTTAGATTGGTATATTGTGTAGACGTTGTAATGTCGATGGAGTATATTGTACCTAGTCTGCAAATAGTAGCTCTCATAGGTATGGTGGATCGTAAGGTCTTGGAAGAACGGCTTGCGCAGCTAATAGAGCTTGAAGAAGATCGATGTTCGGCAGGATTTCATCAGCAAGTACAGAAGGAACGTGAACGAACATGACACGATCACCACATCAAGCTTCGCACGTTTGAGGTAAATGATCTTTTCCTATTATATGATAGTAAATTCATTAAGTTTCTGGGGAAATTCCAGATGCATTGGCTAGGACCATAATTATCAAAGAAATTACAAATGGAGGCGCAGTTCAGCTCGCGAACCTAAATGGAGAACCTTTTCCGAGAAGAGTGAATGGGAGCCGATTGAAGTTGTATACAGGGGATCCTGCGCAATGACTATATGGTGGCAGGATAGTCTTAGTGCTCCAGGCAGTTGCAAGGGAGCGCCAGACTATAAACTACACCGCCCGGTTTGGAGGACTACGCAGCAGGTGGGATGCACAGAAAATAGTGATGTTGCAACCTAGTAATTTGTGCACAGGAAGCTGCACCATGGAGGGAGGTTCCATGCAACACAGTAGAAAAGTGACCATTGGAGTCACTTTTAATGACTTGATAGCCAGAAGACGGTTAAGAGGAGCAGGTTGGCGGCATTTAAGGCAAAAATCTTTGAATATCTTCTGCCAAAACAACATTAATTGTCAGAATTTGGGGGGAACGGTCATATTTGAATTCAAAAACCCCTATAGATTACGTGTTCTGGTCCAACAGAGAACACTTTGCACCGTTAGAGTTGTTGAAATTTGTTGTTTGTTGCTTATGAGTCGAGCGTTTTGGGAGAAATTCCTGGCACACACAGACATTTCTCTTGAAGCTCGTGAGTTGTTTATGGAAAGGATGACTGCCACCAACCCCATTGAAGACCTGAGTTCGGAAGCAGCTATATCCAACACTCCAGGACCAGAAGTATCTAGTGTAGAGGCTATGCCTGCGGTGCCCACGGCGTCGAGGTCACCAAGGCTGAAACAGACCATGGCAAAAGATAAACAACCTACCATGAAAGAGAAGCAACCTGCAGCAAAGGAAAAGAAGAAAAATTTGGTGCAGGTACGCATTTCCCCAAGGAAGCATACGGCAACACAAACACAGAAGAAAGATAAGGAGCCAGTGAAAGATAAGCAGAAGGTAATGGACCTAGAGGCGGAAGAAGGCCAGGGAACGGAAGATATTGACGCTGAAGGAGTGGAACCTATAACGAAGCTACCTGGGTATATCCCTCCAAGAAAGGGAAAGGTGAATATCACAAAGGACCCAAACTTGAAGAAGTTTACCATTTCCATGCCCCTGCTACTTGAGCAGGTTACCTTTGAAGGTTTGCGGCTCACGCGGATCCCACTATTGAAAATGGAGGATTGGGACCTCGCGGATCATGCCAAGTTCCCACACTTGGCAACGAACAAGTATATGAAGAGAGTTTAATATGAAGAAACATGTGTTACAGTGCTGGAAACGAAGGAATGGTCCGTGGTGCTAACAAATTAGGGTTGCTTAACTTGCTATGGGTGCCACATTATCATCGCAACCCCATTAACACAATTTGTGTGTGCGAGATGCTAACTTTGGTGCACGATGGGTGTTTATGGCTAGGAGGGCCTATACGCATTACATATATGTTAATTCACAGAATTACGCACCTGCCATATGAAGGACTAAACCCAACTAAGGAGTTTGGTGGGAAGACGGGGGAAAAGGACCTCGCAAAAAGAATGAAGAGAGATTACGGCCTTGTGAAGAAGTCGCAAGGGTATTCAATCCTCTCTATCACAGATACGGCAGTGCAATTGGTCACCCAGATATTAGCAGAGAAGGTGATGAGGAAATGCCGCACGATTAAGTTTCGACGCCCGTAGTGTCCCTGGCTGCCCAGTGCGCGAAGGGCGTACAATTCAATTGGTCCAGATACCTCTATCAGGAGTTCCTGGAAAACTGTTGTGAAGCCCAGAATGAAACCAAGTCGTTTCACTACGCTTGGTTGTTGTTGTCCATTATACTTGTCATGTGGGAATTTCTGGAAGACAACCAGTTTCCTCCACTTGAGGAAGGACTTTTGGAGGCAACACAATTTTCCTCCTTATGGGCTATAAACGACCCCGCGTGGATCACAGAGACAAAAATATTTTGGTTCCTTATGGAATCGAGTCTCCGCATGGCCATCAACCAGCATCCAAGGTTGTCTCCAACCTTGTACATGCAGTTGTCAGTCTACTCAACATTCAAAGCTAACTTCCACAAGGTGTATATCTAGGGGCAGAAGGATCCAGCATAGAAGTGGCATGACTTTCCCTATTTGGTAACAGAAATGGATGTACAAGAGGTGGTATAAAGATGGCCCGCAGAGTGGCACGCCCCTTGAGATCTAGCTGTTGGACCAAGCACGGGTGCGGAGAGTTATGTTGTGAAGAAGAGGAAGGAGGTAGCTAAATAGGCTACGTAGAACCTGGTTGCGCAGAAAAAGAAGGATGCCACAGAGAAAGATCGTGTTTAGAAGGAACGCGCTGCCAAGGATTAGGCAGAACAGGAGTTGCACGAGTCCTAGAAAGGTGACAAGTCACCTTCGCCAGAAACAAAAACAGAAGAGCTTACAGGGAAAGGCAGCAGAGGCCAAGAAGGGCAGCGCACCCCCTTCATTTTGAAAAGGCGTGAACTGGAGCAGCAAGGGGGATCGCGGAAAAATAAGAAAGCCCAAAAAACACAGGTTGATCCCATGGTGTTAACAGAAATTGATCTTGATGAGATCGGTGATAAAGTCAGGGACACTGCCACGGAAGTATTGCAGCAGTTTGAACAACAATATATACATACATTGGGAGGAGTTCAGAACGATCTTCAAGAGTTGCAGATCCAAGAAGATGTCGGGAAGGCGAGTGGCACACAAGACATCTCGGCACGGGGTAAAAGTACAGTCGTGGAGATGGCCTCGCCATAGGATGTGCGAGTCTTCCCCTTTCTTGAAGGTTCAGTATGTGCCAAAACTAAGGAACAGTGTACCCTCCTTGACAAGGTCACAAAAATGGGTCTGAACCTTTGTTGGGATATCACTTGAGTCACTGCATGCATTACTACAAGGAGTTGTGGAAGAGATTCGAATTAGGGAACAGCGAGCACTCAATGTTGTCAGTGCAATCAAAGTCAATAATCAGTAGTTGTTCGTTGAAAAGACACGGGTTATTAAGGAGAGTAGATGCTATAGGCGCACAGTTCACGCCTGGAATCAGCAGTAGCGAATGCATGCAAGTTAATGCCTAAACTTCATATCCCCGAGGATGCACAGCCAGAAGCGAAGATCAAAAAATTAGTCGTTGGTGTGTGCGAAGCCAAAGCAGAGGTCGGTCGAGTTCAATTTGAACTCAATATGAAGATCACAAAGCTGTAGTTAAAGTTGCAGCCCACATCTCCACCTGAGGTCCAGGAGCACCACGGAGCCACGATAATAGAAGGAATGGCCACCTTGGATGCCACAGTCACTGACTGTTCAACATTATTTGAGAAATCAATGGAGTTGGTGACAAATTTGTACGAGGATCCAAACCTGCAGAGTATGACGAAGTTAGGGCAACGATGTGCTCCATCACACCAGTGCAACACCTAACTAAATTATAGGAGGGCAAGCCGCTCCTAGCGCAGGTAGAGGAAGCACAAAAGAAGGAGGCCTTGCCAAAGTCCAAGTTGCAGCCATGGTTGGAAGAGTCTTATCAATTCACAACAACCATCCAGGACAATGAGGTTGGTCATAGAAGGACTAGCTAAAGAAAACAGGTTGAGGAAGTTAAGGAGGCAGCAACTCAAAGCATTGTCGAGGTCGCAATAATCGAGGTGGAGCTGGGGGATCTTCATAGAAAGATCGCAGTGCTAGCCGAGTGACTCTAGGGCAAGTCACGATCTTTGTGTTGGGGGCCTGGTTGGATGGGGTACCCTGGGTTAGTTTTTGGATTAAGATAACCATATATCTTTGTAACTAATGTAAAGTCTCTACGATTTTTGGATGTGGAGCGCGTAGATGATTAGGAGTCAAAGGGGTTTTAGCCCCTTGTTTATGTAAATTTTGAGTCGGTTTTTAGATCCACCCATGGTCTACAGACCATGGGATTGTATGAAAATGGCTATAAATAGGTGTGTATTAGAGAGTCTAAGGCATAATTGGAGGTAATGGGTCAATAGAAGGGAATTGATAGCGCAAAGAAGTGGATCAAAGATGAGAAGAAAGGCTCTACAGCTGAGTGCGCAGAGGCCTAAGTAGAGTATGTAGCTATGTGCACGGACCCCTACAGTGGAGTGCATAGGGTAGTTTTGAGACTGTAAATATGAACTGAAGATCACTAAACAAAGTTACCAAAGAATTATTGTGTATTTCTATTTATTGTTGTGTTGATAGTGTTGGACCCACTGACATGTCAAGGGGATCTCCCTAGTAAGAAGTCCCAATTAGACCTCAGACCATTTGGTGTAGGAGTCCCAATAGTGGGTCGTAAGATAATGCCTTGACCGCGATGTCGCATAGAGGCAAGTAAGATAACTCTGTCAGTAGTAAGGGTGTTACTGATGCAGTGAGTCAAGGAATGAGTATGAGAGTTTCCAACACTTCAAATGGTGGAGGAAGGTGAAGGTGAGTTCCAGGTTGAAAGGGATCAGTGCCAACTTGGATAGGAACACACCACACAGAAGACATGCATAGCTTCCGGCAGAGAAGTCGACACAGTTGTTGCAATTACAACATACAAGGTAAGATAACACAAACAGCACTCACAGATCAATCCGAGACGAGTGTGATGGTTGATATAACAAGGTTCAGAGAAAGGTCTGTTTGATGTCCGGTAGAGTAGTCGACACGAACAATGACAACATTAACAACATATGCAACACATTAACAACATATGAAACACATTAACAACAAGATTCATATAATTGCATGTGAATCAGTTCATACACAAGTACGTAAGTTAAACAACATATATCATTAAGGCAACTGGAACGATCCAACTACAATAACAACATACACATAAAAATGTTTCGGCTCTTATTATTAAAGAAGTGTAAGTCACAATCATATAATACACCATGTAAACTTGCTAGCCTCATCAGTGGAACATCATAGCCACATCTGCCTGCTCCTCCAAAGAGATGTACTAGCTACGTGCAGTGGAGAAGCCAAGGCGCATTACAATACTATCCAAGCCTTCTTCAAGATAGTCTTAGTAGAAGCTTGGCTGACCAAAAGCCCATACAATGAGTTATGACGGACTATTTATAGAAAAGGGTGGGGTGACCCTTAACATTCCCCTTTGCGACAGTTCAACTACCCTCATGACTCTTCACCTACTCTATGACTGTTACATCCAACTGTTGACACTCCACTTACACTTGACATGACTCAACATTACAATGCACATGTACTCATGTGAGACAACATGGATTGAGCAAGCCTTGCAAGACATCATTGACACTTGATTCACTATGGTGAGACCAAATCATTGACATGCTTATGATGGTGAAGCTGGTGAGTTGATGCCAAGCTTGGTCATCCATGATGGTGTGCATGCACCTCATGGTGAAATCTTGTTAAAAAACGAACTCTTTCCTCCGTTGCAACCGGTGCATTGGTTTGGCCCCTTTATCAAACTCATCTGCTAACATGCACATGGTCTTCTTGGGTACAGTTGAACCGGCAACAAAATGATGCATAATGTCTGTGTTGATCTTCAAGTGTGTGTTTGTGGTCATGCGCATCAACTTGTCGAAGTGCATGTTCAACCCTAGTTGGACTTGCTTCTTGTCTTCGCCTTGGTGAGTGCGTTGAATGGATTGGATTGCATACGTGCGCTCAACGACATGCATGATGTTGGATCCTTTTCATGCGATCAACAACACTGCTCACCATGTTTGCTCTGTGTCAGCTGCTGGGATGGATCCTTAACTTGCTGGCGCAGTTTCATCCATGAGTGCATGTTGCGCCCATTGTTGTTCCTATTCCTAATGCAACTCATTGGAATGTCTGTGTAGCTTCATGTTCTTCCTTAGTTACTGCTTTAGCACATGCAACTCCTTCTTTGTTCCATCCTCTGCCTTCGCGCGATCTTCGTATTGCATCGTCACTTAATAGCCTGAGTCTCCAAAGTTTCTTTCATTATCAATCGATCTGCTTGATCTTGCAACTTTGCTCCACCTCTATGTTGTCAACAACCTTCCTCTTTTATTCATTGTGTTCGCTTCATTAGATGCATTCGGTATGTTTCCTTCAGCTGATGTTCATGATGCTACTTGTTGTGATGTTGTTGCTTGATTTCCTTGTCCACGAATAACTTGATGTATTTGTGAGTAGGTAAGCCCATGGACACTTGATCGACTGCATTCCCAAGCATTATATGAATGGTGTCTTCGTCTCTATTCTCTTAAAAACCGTTGTACCTGTACTTCTGAGAGGCAGATGAACACCTGTGATAACTGGAGACATGGCAACACTCATAGGAAGAAATCTGTAAGTCGAATACCAAAATGAACATGAGAACTGACTTGCAACAAATTTCGGCTAGGAGGTCAGGAGACCGACTGCTAAGACTGCACAAGGCAAAGTTCGGGCCGCTGGGAGACTAACAGACTGCTGGAACTGCAAAATGTGCAATATAGTTGGGCAGATGGCTGGTGGGATTGCGCAACGCGCAATTCTAGCTGGGAAATACTACTGGCCCAAGGACAAATTTGCGCAAATTTTTGGGCCAAGTAGCCACTGACCTCCAAAAATGCACAATTCAATCCAGGAGGCCATTGTTGGGCTAGAATGCACAAATCTAGAGAGGAAGGTGAGCCTTCCTTCTCCAGATTGCGCAATGTAGCCTTGGTGAACGCAGAGACCGGACCAAGGTTGGCCCGACTCGCCGATGGGCAACTAAAAGCAAGTGAGTCAATGAAATTCATGGAAACACTAAGTGATAGCAGAAGTGATAAATAGTGCATGCAAAACATGAATGGAGGATTGAGAAGACAGATCAACATGCATGTGGGTGAGTTCGTTCGCCGGTTGGGCGAACATCCGTGCAAAACAGTTTCATGCATGCAACAACAGTGAGATAGCAACGAAAATTGAAACAGACCTAGGAAAATCTACTATACATGTAAATGACAACAAGCGTTGAAAGAAATCAAGCAAACAGTGCTCATACAAGCGAAAACTCAAAAGTGACAGAAATGCAACACAAAGCATGGGAAGTGAGCTTACCCCAAAACAACAGAGCTGAATGTGCCAAATTCTCCTAGATTTGATGTGGTATGTAAGAGCTACATGGTTGATGTTAAGAATGATCTCTACAGTGTCCAATTGATGAGTTTTGATAACATTGAGGTTGTGACACACATGCCACAAATCTATGGGAAGCGATACTTGGAAAGTTGTTACAGGTCTATTTGGGCACATCACTCACGACATTCAGATCAATACTTTTAAGGTTCATCAAACCCTAATTCAGTAGTTACATGCCCTAAAGAAGTAAACTCATTGAATGCCTCCTTCTATGAAAGTTTCATGGCCTGAAATTGGGGAAACGGTCGAATTCGAATTCAAAAGAAGTTATAAAACACAAAAGGCTGGCCAGTGAACAACCCTTGGTCATTTCAGAGTTGAGCGTCTGAGCAGAGCACTGAGCATTAAGAGCCGAGTGATAATTGTGCCCCTAAGTTCGTGAGTGACAGAATATAGCCTAAATATGATGACAACCACTAAGGATGGGTTGGGAATTGAAGAGGTAACCGTCGGCAAGGCCACGTAGACCCAAATGGTGGAGGATGTTCCAGAAGGCGACGGGGTGGTGATAGAAATCCCCAAATCACCGCGAACACCGAGGCCCAAGAAGGATAAACAAGCAATGGGTCCAGTATGGGTGTCCCAAAGGAATCCGCGGCATAGCAAACGAACCATGGCAAAGAAGGTGAAAGCAGTCACAATAGAAACGGATGAGGAAGAAGAAGACTTGCAGGCCTTGATCGTTGTAGAAGAAGAAGACGAAGATATGGAGGAGGATCTCCATCCATTAGAGTCTACAAAAAATTGCCCACGTATGTCCCTCCGTGGAAAGGGAAAACCAAAGTGCCAAAGGATCTGGACGAAACAAAGAGTTCACTCCAGACCCCGCTCCTCCCAGGCGGCATCGTGTTTGAAGGCACGCACCTGGGCCACGTGCCAACCATGAAGTTCGAAGACTGGGACCTCGCTGACCGCGAGAAGTTCCCTGATCTGGAGACCATGACTCTGATGAAGCAGAATACTGAGGGGGCGATGATAACGTTAGAGCCACAGAAATGGTTGCACGGTGCGGAAAAGGTCGAGTTGCTGCACTTATTATAAATACCACATTTCCACTGCGCGCCCATCACCATTTTCTTCATCAAGCATCTGCTCTGCCTAGTGCATGATGGGTATCTATGGCTGGAGGAGCCTATTCCCATCACGGCAGACCTCATTCACTACATTTCTTGGCTCCCCTGTGAAGGAAAAGACCTGACGACTTTAGCTGGAAAAGGTAGCGATTTGGCTCTTGCAGAAGCCATGAAGGCGAAATATAAGCTGGAGAATCCTCCACATCACTCCTTAGTTGATCTTAGGTTGAGACATATGGCAACAACTCCGGAGTCCACCGATCAAGGAATAACTTTTGATGGGAATCCTAGTCCTTTTCGTCCTTTCGGAAATATTGGAGCTCCATATATGGCTACATTATCCCTTCCGAGATTTACCATTGGCTTTCCAGTATGGTTTTTTTCAACCTCCTTGGTTCAAAATGTCGTTATTTCTCCGCAATCGAGTACTCCTCCACCTGGACAAAATCAACCTCCAGTTGATCCTAAAGTTGACCCTTTACCTTCTTCGTTGGTTGTTTCTTCCTCCACTTCTTCCTCTTCGCCTGGTGAAAGTATTGACACTAGTAACCAGGGGGATAATAATAAGAAGAAGAAAATTCAGCAGGGGGTCAACCAAGCAGCCATTTCTTCGAATGCAACTTCTGATGAGAAATCGTCCGATAAGCCTCACAAACTTCGATATCCTTGTAAACTTTGTACGGGAGATCACCTTCTTCAAAATTGTTCTGGTATTCCTTAGATCTTAGAAGAATGCTCTTCTCAATCACATCATCCTGTGTCATCAACTTATGAAGATCATGTTGGTGACACACCATCAACTAGTGGTAGTAAAGTTCATGGAAAGAAGGGTAAATTTAAGTTTCCCTGTAGGTTATGCGAAGGGAAACACCCCATTCACCTTTGTCCCTATCTGGATGAAGCTCAAAAAGTGTTGGATAACCATCCTGCTTCTCCACAACAGCTTCCATCTGGTTACAAGGGACTCTCCCTTAATCCTTCACTAGTTGATGAAGTGACTGAACCAAATCAACCATCGATCAAACCCACTCTCTCTGAATGTGAATCCCATGAGTCTATACCTGGCCAAGCACAGGTCGAGGAAACAGTTGACCCGATTTCACCTTTAGTTAAACATACATTTCCCATAGAGAGTGAGTATGATACCACTCAAGTTCTTTTCATCTCTTCAGATTCCAATGAGCTTGGAGGCAACCCTCCTGTTCCATCAAGACAGGAGGGAAATCCTCCCATTTTCGTAACTCCAAGGGGTAATTCTCTCGTTCTTATGGTACCCCCTCCAGGTAGTCTGGTCACTTCCTTTGATTGGAATCAACTGGTAGGATGTCATCTTCCTTCTTATGTGCCTTTCCAAATCATAGTATAGGTTTATAATATGATTTCATTTGGCACTACTATACATGAAGGTGCATCTGTGAGTATCCTTTCTGTTATAGACATTTTTGTGCCTTACAGCATGAAGCATGAAATGTCAATAATCTAAGGGATCCAAAGTCCCTAAACATGTTGTTCCTACCCCTAGAGGAACAAGGTCAGCAAACCACAGCACTGAATATCAGTTCTCCACCTGAAAACACTCAAAAACAAGCTAATTCTGGATCATGTCAACTGCTCCACTGAGCATCTGCGCTGAATGTCAACTGCTCCACTCTGTACCTGCGTTGAATGTCAACTCTAATGAAGGCTACCTGCGCTGGGCGAGATTGGCCAAGTGGCACAGTCATTCTGCAAAGTGTCAAATGCCCAGGAAGCTTCCAAAATGACACTTGGATCAGGGAATTCGCCTTGTGATGAGTAAGAGAATCTAGATCTCCAAGTGGAAGCAAGAAACTCCAAGTGGACTCAAGCACTGAAGTATAACTGAAGTGGGAGAGGACACTAGTCAGCTTCATGCCAAGCTCAAGCTGACTCATCCTTTCTCCAAATCTCCTATATATAGAGCTCTCTCATGAGGTCTATGGAGGCGAGAATCTTGTGAATGTAAGGAAGTGTTGTTGGTTTGAGTATAGAACTATTGGGTGATTGCTTTGAAGGAGGTGAAGAGGAGATTTCTTTCTGCTGGGAGGTGTTGCTGGATTGGGCCTCTTATGGTTGTAACACTCTCAGAACTTTACTTCTTCCATTAATAAACCATTTGAGGTTCTTCTATATGCATGTATCTCAATGGTGTATTGTTATGCTTGTATATTTGATTTATTCTAATCCTTGAATCATTTATGAATGTATGCTTCTTGTAGTTTCCCTCTCTTGCCATTTTGCAGGATCTTGGTGTAGATGGGCCAGTAAAAGAACAAGGAGCTGGGAGCAAGCAGCAAAGAGAGAAGATTGGATCAATCATTAGCGGAAGACAACGGTTAGTGGATCTCTTTCTCCCCTCTCTTACATCTCATAAAGAAGTAATCTCGAATAGCTTTGCATTCGGTTGTTGCTGAGGTACTATCACCCTTAGAGTGGGATAGGGTCATTCCGTATTGGATACTTTTCCCAACAACAAATTGGCGACTCCGCTGGGGACCGTATCTTGTTGGTTGTTTGTTTTTTTGCTATTCATTTCATAAACACAGGGAGTACCGAATCGAACTGCATTTGGATCTTTCAAATGCAAAGTAGAGGGCAGTTACTCTAGCTCAGTTTCTGGGCAAGTTTATGATTTGAAGAGCTGATCCACAAGGACTCTAATAAGCTCTTAGTGATAGCTTTTCATCCTCCTTGTCATCCCTTAGTGTGTACTTGACTGATAGCTTCTGATTTGGCCAAAAACTGTGAATTTTTGAGCAATCTGTGACCCGGAAACCAAGAGAGACGAAAGTTTCGTTCTTCAGTGCAGGCTGTGTGAAGGCTGTCTGCATTTCAGCGTAGTTCCCGAAGGGGCTACCTGCGCTGAAGGTCAAACTGCCTGTGTACCACCTGCGCTGAACCAGTCTTGCCTTGTGCTACTGAGGTTTCCTGCTGTTTCTTGCCCTGTTTTCACCCTTGTTTTTGCTGCCTGTTACCAGTCAATGTACCTATCTGAAACCAACTTTCCTTGCCACTATTCTGCCTCGGTTGTATAAAGAAACTGTATTTGTTCTTTGTGTATTTCTTATGCCATTTACAGTTTCCCATGACGAAAAGTGAACTAGTCTTGCTGTGGCCTCTTAGATCTAGACCTGTGATGAAGTGTCGTTTTGATCTTAAGAGTTAGTTTGTTTGCTGTTCATAGCTGATTGAGCTTTTGCTTTCGTCATATGGTTTGAATTTATATATTTCTAGTGTCGAGACAAGTAAATCTTAAGGTGTCTTTTGATTTTGGACAAGCTTGTTTGCTTTCACTTGAAATTGAATTCAAAGTTATACAACAGCTTTCTTTTTGTGTCGCACAAACATTAAGAAAGAGAAAAGAAATACTTGCATTGTGCATGTGCATTATGACAGTTTGCATGTTGATTTAGGAAAAAGTGCATTAGTGTGTGCTCTATGATCTGTGTGAAAAGATGTTGTCTTTCTTTTCCCTCAGTAGTTAAGATTTTCAAAGTTGAAAGATTGAAAAGCTTGCTTATCATCTTAGACTGCATTTAGGAGTGTTATCATACATCTCGTGGTGATCCATAAAGGCAAACTGCTAAACAAGATCAACCTTAAAATAAATTGAATTTACATAACAACGCATTGAAACATAACGCAAACACATAGAGGTCTAAGCTAGAGACGTGTTCCGGCGTCGTTAAACGTGATATCTTAGCGTTGAGTGGTTGGGTGATTCCTCCACGGTGAAGCGATAAGTATCAATACGGACTTGTGCTCCCACGTACTGTCGCGTATATATTGGGAGACCCCTATAGGAACAAAGCCTTTATCCATAGGAAACCGTGTCGGCCGCCCTACTGATCGCAATGCAGTGAACACAGCATTCACGAAGATCGACCACTCGTACCGTAAAACGTATTCTGTGGTTTTGCGAAAAGTTTGGCACACCCTCTGCCTAGAACTCCAGAGCAGTTTCTTTTGGCCTTTTTCAAACTCTATAACTGAAAAAGTCCATCCGAGCATTTGTCACTTCGGGCTCATTAAAACATCGAAGGAGACTAGAGTCATCTTTAGCTTTTTCTCGACTCTTAAAAAGTGAAAAAGCAAGTTGTGTCTAAAGCGTCGTTATAAAATTTATTTTAAACGGAACATAATCACCTCCTATTCCCGCGTTGATCTTTAGGTTGAGAACATGGAACGCCCCAACCAAGGAATTCCACATGATGGAAATCCTAGTCCTTTCTCCTCTTGGGGAGAAGTTGGTGCACCCCACATGGCCACATTGTCGCTTCCAGGACTGACAATTGGCCTGCCAATTTGGCTATTCTCAACCAATGTAGTTCAGAACACCATGGTTCCTGAACAGTCGAGTCAACAGTTAGATGAGTCTAGAGCTGCCCACCAGCCTTCTACTTCCTATAACTCTTCCTCCAATCCTTCATCTTCGCAAAGTAGAGCCGGCAAAAGCCAAGCTCCCATGAAGAAGAAGGAGAAGAAGGAGAGAGAGAAGAAGAAGAAGGAGCCTAAGGCGACTGGGGGCAAGCAAAAGACATCTAACAAAAATCCACACACAGCACAGACCGGGCCTAAATCGCCATGTGTCATATGTAGAGGAGACCACTTCCATAGAGATTGTCCTTGTATTCCCCGGATACTAAGGGACTGGTCCCCTCGGTTGCACAATTCGGGAGCATCAACCTCTGATAGCCATGTTGAATGCTTACCGTCAACCAGCGAAAGTGAAGGTTCAAGACAAAGAGGGGGAGCAAGATCCCCCTGCAAACTGTGTAAAGGCGATCACGCCATCCACCGTTGTCCCTTCTTAGACAAAGCGAAGAGAGTTTTGGAAGATCGTCCGGTTTCACCGTTGAGACTTCCTCCTGAATACAAAAAACTCGTGCCAAGTCCTTCGTTGGTTGAAAATACAGCTGGCCCGCTCAAGTGGTCAGCTGAAGCGTCAGTCATTGAAAATGAACCTACTGAATCCAGACCAGACGAAAGTCTAAAGGTCGATACGGCAGTTGACCCGGTTCTTCCTTCAGAGGTTTCATCCTCAAATGACACCGTCACTGAAGATTCATCTTCAAATGACACCCTCACTGAAGAGAATAAGGATGACACCATCCAGATTCTTTTCATCAACACCGACTCTGATGAGCATCAGGGCAATGCGCCCATTCCTTTATCGCAGGAAGGAACATCGTCAGGGTCATATCCGGCCGTGTATTCGGTCCCACCACCAAGCAACCTGGTTGTGTCCTTTGATTGGAACCAACTAGGCAGACCCCGGTTACCAGCCAGTATACCATTCAGAATCATAGTCCAAATTTATAGAATGGTAATGGCTGGAACTATCATTGATGAAGGGGCATCTGTGAGTATCCTTTCCTCTATTGCTTGGAAAGCACTAGGTTCCCCGGAGCTTTTGCCTGAGATAAGAAATCTCTCGGGTTTTGATAAAGGAACCAGTCGACCATTAGGGATCCTCCCCAATGTACCTGTTACATTGAAAGGGAAGACCGTTCAAATGAACGTGATGGTCGTTCAAGGACCCTTGGATTACAACCTACTCCTTGGACGAGACTATATATATTGCATGGGAGCTGTAGTCTCCTCACTCTTTAGAGTAATGTGTTTTCCACACGAAGGAAGAATGGTCAAGCTCGTAGACCAACTTTCATTTCCGGGATCACGCATCGCAAATAGTCACATACCAACCCTCAATGGTCTATTCACCCAAGAAATGTCTCCACCCCCAGTCCTCCTTCCCCATGAGTGCGAGTGATTCGGAAAGATGGGACTGGAACCCAGGGGGCATGCATCCTGGTCTGCTTCGGGCAGAGGAAACCTTGGGTATAAGGTAGAATTTCCGCGAAAGAATATGACTAGTCCGTACCCCGTCCGTGGAAGGAAGAGGGGTTGTTCTAGAACAGGATTCTTTTGATAAGGTTACTTGTTTGACAAAGGTCATTCACCATTGTCTACTTCGGTAGACAGTGCCGAGGAAGTGTTTTCGTTTGATGGTGTTAACAAAACAATCTTTGGGTAACCAGAAAGAGGCAAGCCTCACCCTTTAAAACAAATGTTTTATCGGATAAGTAGGGGCAGCCTTGAAATTGTACTTTATACCTGGGGGCATGCAAACCTTTTGGAGTGCAAGCTAAGAGCGGTTATTTATCTGTTTTTGGGATTAGCCGTTTCTGAACTTGCACAAAGAAAGGATGAGAGGGAGCAAAGCTTAGTGAAGATGAAGCTCTATAAAAAATAAAGATCTCACAGGAGACATTTCTTATCTTATGACTGGTATATCGAGCAGTTTTAGCATAAAGTTCATGCTCGTTAAAAAATAAACGCAAGATCCGAGCAGTTTTAACGCGGTCTTCATGCTCGTTAAAAAATAAATAAAAGCAGTGAGCAATGTTTCCCCAGAGTTTAAGCTCATTTTTAAATAAAAAATGAACCTATTCCGGTAAATAACCATTGTGATCGTAAATTTATTAGCCATAAAAAGCCTTGGTCGTGTTTGCACCCACCACCTCCATTCCATTTGGCCAATCGTTCACCTCCATATGATTGTTTACCTATTTTGAGGAACAGCTGCGAAGAGTGATTTCACCTAGCCATCCTTGTGACACTGCCGTGATTGGAAAATTCCAACCTGTACCTGGAATCTGCTGCTATCCCTGTTTATCACTCGTTCCTCAAAAGACGAGTCTTCTTTGAGCTCTTTTCTCCTGACTCGTAAAATATGAAAAGTTTGCCGAGTTTTGGCCTTCCAGCTCGTTAAAATGACCGGAAGAGCTATCCCTCCTCTAGATTTTAATCTTTTTGGACCTGAGGGATTATTACACAAAAAGGTCGAGCGCTTGTTTTATTCGGCTCGTTAAAGTTATCGAAAACTCATCCCTTCTGTATTGTTTTATACTTTTTCGGACTTAAGGGATTAGATGACGAAAAAGGAATTTTGGAGTTAACTTTCTGTACCTTTTCAGACTCTCTAAAAATGAAAAGGACCGAGTTTTCCTTGTCGTTAGACTCGTTAAAATGATTAAATAGCGACAAACTTGTCTTTAGACGAAAACGAGTTTCTCTATCGCTAGGCTCGTTAAAACATAGCGATGGGCTTGCCCGAAGGGCAGGTTATAGAACAAGCATATGTTATCCTCCTCAAGCTTGACAAAAATAAAGAGGTACTCGTCAGAAATGACTGGGGAAAAATTGGGAGAACCTCAAAGCTTTAATGGTAGCAAGTCGCTCTTGAACATGACACTTTGTCCTCCGTATCACATCGGGTTGGGTTGTTTCATTCATCGGTCTCATCACCATGGTCTTCGCCAAACCATCCACATTTGGGGTAATGCTACCGATCCATCACATCTGTGTCGTTATATGTTCAAGAGATGTTGTTCAGAAAGAGTCAACCGTGTCCCATCCACTGCCATACATTATCCTTCATCCACCCATGATCGCCACCCTGAATCATATTTCACAGATTGTTTTCGCCTCCACTAAAATCATTAGCTCCGTTCCGTGTCACTGATGTGGGATTCATTAAGGCCCTCCTTTGACGGATCGCTTCTTGTCGACTTCAGCTCATTATCCAAGAAGTTGATCTAGGAACAACCCCCTCAGTACTTTGAAGCTTGCATGCCTCAATGGCAAGTTTCTCACTTCCGGCGACAGGTATACATCAATGACCTTCGACCAGAAGATTTTGCGTGGTGTTCGACGCCAAGTCCTATATTCACACCACGTGAATTGTACTGCAGTACCTTGAGGGTCATTATCATTATCGGTGATTCCTCTCGCGCTTGTTAACGGTTTACATTATTGACCGGTAATCAAGCGATGTCTTTCCATGTTCGACTTCAGCGCAATTCTCACATGGATCGACTTGTACTTAGAGTGAAGATCGAACGAGTTTGAAGACCCCGGATATAGTTTCATCCATCCGGGCTGCGATATATATATTCAGGAAATATAAAGACATTTGATATGTACATCATTGCAGCAGATGATCATCCTACTCAAAGGATGATAATTTCAGCAGAGAATTATCAGTCTACCATCAGACGATCGTCTGTTCTATGTACCAAAATGAATTTATAAAGCTGAGCATGGGAATGCCCGCCTCAGCTAGATCATGAAAGCAGAATGAAAAATAATGTATTTTATTGTATTTTATTACAGGTCACCTCTCAGCGATTGAATGAACTTCGGATCCTCCTGATAAAGCATTTCACCCGATAAACGACCTCATACTTTAGGGGGCAACTGTTATAGACATTTTTGTGCCTTACAGCATGAAGCATGAAATGTCAATAATCTAAGGGATCCAAAGTCCCTAAACATGTTGTTCCTACCCCTAGAGGAACAAGGTCAGCAAACCACAGCACTGAATATCAGTTCTCCACCTGAAAACACTCAAAAACAAGCTAATTCTGGATCATGTCAACTGCTCCACTGAGCATCTGCGCTGAATGTCAACTGCTCCACTCTGTACCTGCGCTGAATGTCAACTCGAATGAAGGCTACCTACGCTGGGCGAGATTGGCCAAGTGGCACAGTCATTCTGCAAAGTGTCAAATGCCCAGGAAGCTTCCAAAATGACACTTGGATCAGGGAATTCGCCTTGTGATGAGTAAGAGGATCTAGATCTCCAAGTGGAAGCAAGAAACTCCAAGTGGACTCAAGAACTGAAGTATAACTGAAGTGGGAGAGGACACTAGTCAGCTTCATGACAAGCTCAAGCTAACTCATCCTTTCTCCAAATCTCCTATATATAGAGCTCTCTCATGAGGTCTATGGAGGCGGGAATCTTGTGAATGTAAGGAAGTGATGTTGGTTTGAGTAAAGAACTATTGGGTGATTGCTTTGAAGGAGGTGAAGAGGAGATTTCTTTCTGCTGGGAGGTGTTGTTGGATTGGGCCTCTTATGGTTGTAACACTCTCAGAACTTTACTTCTTCCATTAATAAACCATTTGAGGTTCTTCTATATGCATGTATCTCAATGGTGTATTGTTATGCTTGTATATTTGATTTATTCTAATCCTTGAATAATTTATGAATGTATGCTTCTTGTAGTTTCCCTCTCTTGCCATTTTGCAGGATCTTGGTGTAGCTGGGCCAGTAAAAGAACAAGGAGCTGGGAGCAAGCAACAAAGAGAGAAGATTGGATCAATCATTAGCGGAAGACAACGGTTAGTGGATCTCTTTCTCCCCTCTCTTACATCTCATAAAGAAGTAATCTCGAATAGCTTTGCATTCGGTTGTTGCTGAGGTACTATCACCCTTAGAGTGGGATAGGGTCATTCCGTATTGGATACTTTTCCCAACAACACTTTCCTCCACTGCTTGGCTGGCGCTCGGTTCGCCACCACTTGTGCCTGTTACGAAGAATCTGTTGGCTTTTAACAGAGGAACTAGTCAACCATTAGGGATCCTTCCTCAATTGTCTATTACTTTGGGAGGAAAAATTGTTTATCTCAATTTGATGGTAGTCCCAGGCCCTTTAGATTACAATTTACTTCTTGGGCATGACTATGTTTACGACATGGGAGCTATTGTTTCAACACTCTTTCAAGTGATGTGTTTCTCGTATGAAGGAAGAATTTTCACCGTTGACCAGCTCTCATTTCCCGTCCAAATATGGCTTCCAGTCAACCAACTTCCCTGAATGGTCATTTTTTCCCAATGGTATCTTCCCCGCCACGGGTCAATTATGTGGCAACCCATTCCATACCTACATCAATTGACGATCAATTCCGTGATGTTGTGCATTATGTATTGGGGGAATCGGAACCAGATCTCTTTAATGGATTCCTTGCTACATATCCCTTCCAAAGCATTGTACTCCCATCTAATAAGAACCTCTTGGAAGTCATGACCTCTTATGGGTCGTGATCAAGGAATCATGAAGATAGTTCATGGTCTTGTGTCAACCTCGTTAAAAAATGAAACAAAGGGTAAGAGCATAGTTTCTTGTCTTATGTCAAGATCGTTAAAAAATGAAACAAGGAATCAGAGCATAGTTCCTTGTCTTGTGTCAAACTCGTTAAAAAATGAAAAAGGAATCTGAGCAAAGTTCCTTGTCTTATGTCAAGCTCATTAAAAAATGAAACAAGGTCTCCTAGAGCAAAGTTCTAATTCGAGTCTTTGATTAGATCTCATAAAATCTCAGTCGAGTCTTTCACTTGATCTCGTAAATGAACCTTCATTCCATCCACCTGATAGCCATGAGTAGTCTACTTAGGTGAATGCAATGAAGCTTGGGGGGCATGCACCTAGAATCGAGTCATCATGTTGGGGGCATGTAAACCAATCTCAAGCATAGTTTTTCGTTTCAAGCTTGTGTAAACATGAAACTGAATCCAAGCATAGTTCCCTATGGTTCAAGCTTGTGTAAAAATGAACCCATCTCCATTTTAACCCTCGTGATTTCCATTCTATCAGCCTCTTCCATCATATGAGCCTTGGTTTTTCTCCTTCCATCATCACTATCTACTTGACCAATCATACGCTTTCACTTGGTTGTTTCACCCTTTTTGAAGAACAGTTGCAATGAGTGGTCTTATTAGCCAGCCTCTTCACATAAATCAACATGTTTTGAGAAGTTCCAACATCACCGGAACCAGTTGCTATCCTAGACACCACTCGTTCCTCTAAGTGGAGTCCTCTTTAAGCTCTTTTCAAACTCTCGAAATATGAAAAGATTGTCGAGTGCTTTTCCTTTTCAGCTCATTAACGGATTGGAAATGACATCTACTCAGTATAAGTTTAACCCTTTTCTGGACTGAGATAGATTACTTACGAAAAAGGAATACGTTGATCGAACATGGTCAATAGGTTCTCTCTTGAATAATTTTACAATTTTTTGGACTTGAGAGACAAACTTACGAAAAAGAACTTGTGGAGTTTTCTTTTTGTTCCTTCTCAAACTTTCTAAACATAAAAAGGACCGAGTTATCATTGTCGTTAAACTCGTTAAAACATCAAATAGCGACAAACTCGTACATCATGACAAGATCGAGTTTCACTTTCGCTAGACTCATTAAAACATCACATAGCGATGGATTCACCCGAAGGGTGGAATTATACTACAAGAATATGTTATCCTCCTCAAGCTTGTTAAAAAATAAAGAGGTATTGGTCAGCAATGACTAGGGAAAATGGGAAAAGGGATAAATCACTTTATGGTAGCAAGTCGCTCTTGAATATGACACTTTCACTTCATCTCCGTGATTATTTGGGTTGGGTTATCTGTTTGATGGTTATCATACCTATGGTGTAACACACCATCCATCACTTTGGTTTTGGGTCAATGCTGCCAATTCATTAAGTGTCGCCGACATGTTAAAGAGAAGTCACTCAGTAAAACTCATCCTTTGAAATACTCATAAACCTTCATTTTCATGACCGTCATTCCTGAACCTTGTGTCATCAATCACATTCTGTCTCCAAAATCATTACACTCGTTTCGTGTCGTTGATGTGGGACACATCAAAGCCCTCCTGCGACGAGTCGCTTCTTGTCGACATCAGCACATTATCCAATAAGTTGACTTAGAAACACCCTTTCAGTACCTTAGGGCCTGCATACATCAACGGAAAGTTTCTCACTTCCGGCAACAGGTTGATATCACTGGCCTTCGACCAAAAGACTTTTTATGGTGTTCGACATCAAAACATCTATTCACACCATGCAGAATGTACTGCAGTACCTTGAGAATCATTATCATTATCGATGAACTCTCTCGCGTCTGTTAACAGCTTACATCATTGGCTAGTAATCAGACGGTGTCTTCCCATGTTCGACTTCAAATCACATATTCACATGGTTAGCCTCATACTTGAGCGAACGATTGGATGAGATAGAAGACCCTGGATCTAGTTTCATCCATTCGGGCTCCGATTTCAAGAGAGTACTAAATCATCTGTACGATGGCTTTACACTAATGGACATCCCATCATGGGTCCATATCTGTAGACGACGATCTATGTACATGTAATGAAAAGTTTATATGTTGAGTATGGGTATGCCTTCCCTCAGTAATTCATGAAAAATCCAAAATATCATAATGTTATGTATTGTAATCGATGCAGGTCACCGTCCGCTTCAGTTCCTCTCTATCACATCGTAAAGTATATCACTCGAAATTATCATTTTCGACTTCATGCTTTAGGGGGCCACTGTTACAGGTCTATTTGGGCACATCACTCCCGACATTCAAATCAGTACTTTTAGGGCTCATCAAACTCTAATTCAGTTGTTACATGCCCTAGAGAAGTAAACTCATTGAATGCCTCCTTCTATGAAAGTTTCATGGCCTGAATCCTTCCTGAAATACCTCCTTAGGACACCAACGCAGCCCAAGCCTTGAGACAGTGCGCTACAGAGCAGGCAAGCCCATTGTGGCCTGCACTGCAGTGCACTTAGGCCCTCTTTAACCTGCGTTGGGCGAGATTGAATGAAATTTTCATAGGGTTCTGGGAATATTCCTTCATTCTAGATGATTCTAGAAGGTTCCCATCTCTTATCTCCTCCTATGAGCTCGAAATTGGATAGGCTAAGGATCCATTAAGCTCCTACCCTCTCATCCCTTGCTCCATGGAAACTAACTCCAAGATTGGAAAGCCATTCAATACCCTCATTTATAACAAAACCACCTCCATTTCCTCTAAATATAGCACTCATCATAGTGATCAGGGGGCTATAATGTGAAGTTTGCAAGGGAATTTTGTTGGTTTGAGGATTGTGTTTATGTTGAGCAATGTTATGTTGCTAGAGTGTTGTGCTTTTAATGTGGCGAGGGTTGAACTGAAGCTGGAGGAGTGGCATAGGATCAAACTGTATTGGGTGATACTCTTCCTTCTACATTAATAAAGAGCTTATTCCTTTTCTCATATGATTGTTCATATCTGTGATGATTATGTGTTTCAATGTCTTTGATTCCATTGTTTTATAGTCGATAGATTATGTATGCTTTGATCGTTTCTTGTTTCTGTTTCTCTTGATGCAGGTACCTTTTGAGTGGATTTAGTTCAAGTGGGAGCGACAGGAGCGATTCAAAAGAGATTAAGGAAGCGAAAGGCAACAAGTAAGTTCCTCCATCTCATCTATATTCTATAAGAAAAGGTTAAACTATTTTCTTTCTATTGTTCTAGGTGTAGTCACCCACCTAGGGAAGATGTGTTTATCCGTAGATGCAAATTCCATGTAACAAGGGAGGTTTCTGAATTGTTCCTTGCATGTAATTTCCAACTGCTAAAAATAGATCCTTGAAATAAGGGATGCCCTTGCATGCTACCTTGGGAGAAAAAACCCATCCATACAAGTCTGTTTTGCTCAGTCCCGGAGGGAACTGGTCAACTTAACTGCACATGCAAGAGACTGCTTGACTGCTGGAGAAAAATGCTCATTTCTGGCTGGGAGTTGGGCTGGTTGCCAAGGAGATTTGCTCAATTTCTAGGCTGAGCAGCGAACTTCTGCCCAGGTTTGCGCAAATCCTATGCTGAACAGCCTGTTGCTAGGAAAATTTGCAAAAATCCTGCTGGGAGGGTTGGCTGGCAGGACTACGCAATCCTAGAGCCCAGCAGGCTATCAAAGAGGATTGCACAATTTCTGGAGGGAAGGCTGGTTTCCCTCCAGAAATGCACAATTTTCAAGGGGAAGCTACTCAACCTGCAACTGGACGAAGTCCGAGTGAGAAGCCTGTGAAGGGAAAATATAAAGGGAAGTTGTTGTGAAGGTTGGTAGGGAGACTCCAAAACAGGCTAAGGCAAAATTTTGGAGGGTGATTGTAGTCGCTACAACATGTTGTTAATATTATATTTTGCCGATGAATAATATGTTTATGGAATATTCATCTAATGATGTGTGATTCTCTTGAACAAGTCTTAATAAATGTACGCAATTCATGTTAAGTACTTTCACGAAGAATCTGATGAATTCCGTTATGTTTACTAAATAACTTAAGTAGATTTGCGTGAACGCTAATTTAGGGTTGCTCTATGATGCACCTAAGTGGATAAATCGACTGTTAAGGGTCTGCAAAGGCTTATCGTAGACCTTCGCAAAGGTCTAAAGGTTGATCTAACAGAGCTGCAGTACCGAGCCCTAAGGGCTTATCAATCTATGTGAAGGCATTCTAGGGTGCTAAAAGACATCACATTGATCTTTGGATGCGGAAAATTGGTTCTAGCATCCCCCCATACTGCTTCGGATGAGACTGGAGCCTGCACCACGTGATTTGTTTCCAAAAGGGCCAGCAATGTAGGGATTTGTTGGTTGGCGCAACTAACTCTAAACCTGGGTCAGGACCCCTTAAGCCAACAAAGCCTATAAAAGGAAGGCGATAAAATTCATTTGGAGTATCTCATCTAAAGTTAGTTCAATATCTCTCTAGAATCTAGAAAAAGTGTGAAGTGGATCAAGAAAGCCAAGGGAGTGTGAGTTGGGTCAAGGTCAAAGAGAAGGAAGAAATTGAAGTTTTGGTGCTACTCTCTCTCTCTCTCTCTCTTTCATTCCCTAGTTTGGGAGATTGAAATCTTCGAAGTGTTTTTTATGCCTGATGTTGTAATTTTTTTCATAGTCGAAGTTTCTAGGGTGGAAGTGTTGCCGCAAAGGGGTCGAATATCTGGAAGGACTGACTTAGTGTGGAGGGAAGGTTTTCTCTACGTCTAGGTCGAATAATCTCAAAGAAAACTATTGAAGGAAGAGAATTTTTTACTGGTTTTCCCCCTCAAGGGAGTTTTTACCCTGGAATAGTGCCTACATCTTGTTTCTTGTGTTTTTGTGATCTTCACACACACATAATATGCTAATTGCTTGATGAAAGATAACATAATAAAGAAGTAAAAGATAACATAACTCACAACTAATTATCAAGAAAGAGGAATCAAGCCCTAATCTACTTGCATTGATTTCTCAACAACTAGAATGAGAACCATTTGAGCATCCCATGTAGCAAATAGAAATTGTTTCTCCTATAGCAAAATGACACAATTTGAATGAGCATTGGCAGCTACTCAGCGCATTGATTTAATTGATTGGTAAAATGCAAGGTGATCCTAATATTCATGTTTCTCCTTATAGTTTCAAGAGGGGCTTCTTTCATTTGTTGCATCATTTTCCATTGATGTCCAAGGGGGAGAAGAAATTGATGATTAGAATGATGATTATAAGTGCTTAGGGGAATGTAAAGATGGAGAGAACCCTGCTTGGTTTCACAGGGAGATACTACAACCAAGTCTAGAAACGTTTCCATCAATTCCAAAGGGGGGTATTTTTTGGCATAATGTTGGCATTGATGTCAAATGTGTGAGGATGGTAGATGCATGGAGTTCAAGGAGTGTCTTATACTAGTTGTAGTCTTTAGTAGAGAACCATCAAAGTAGCAGGTTAAGTGATGAAGTTGAAAATTTTAATGATGATGGATAGATGGCCCAAGATTTGCGGGCAGGTTTACCTCAATAAATCAATTCAAATTATCCTAGAAATGGCACAGTTGGATAGTGCTTAAAAAGATCTTTCCAAGGGTATGCAAAAGTTTGAATCCATCCCTTGGGAGCGAAAGATATGGCTAATCAAAGTTAGCAGGTCAAAAGTAAAATTTGGTGACCTAGCCATAGCACCTGCAGCATTGTCAGCATGGAGGTTGACCAATCAAAGCTCATGAGAGATAGCGCATGTCTCAACCAGGGATACATCACCTCAACAAATTGACCCCGGTAGTCTCCCAGTGCGCCCTAGTTTAAAAGTTTCAGGGACATTGTTCTAGGGTCAAATGGAACTCAAATGTGGAGAGTCAGACCAATGATAGGCTCATGAGGTATAGTGTGGTTCCCTCCTGGGACATGTAACCCTAGCGCTATGACATAGGTGGAGACTCAAAGCAATGATAAGCTCATGAGGTATAGCGCAAGTTCCTCCTAGTACATGTAACCCTGGAGGTATGACCCCAGATATTTCCATTTAAGTCACAAGTTTATTTACTAGGAAATAGGAAAATCCTTGTCTATTACCAAAGGGAAATCCTTGTTTTAGCCTTTGAAATTTGTGGCTATTGGGAACGGGTCCCCTAGGGTAAATTTTGGGGTTAAGAGCCCCATGTTTTGGGGCTAAAGGTCCAAGTTTTGTATAAAGAATGTAAATTCTCCGCATTTTGTGGTCACGGAGTGCAAAGATGTAAATAGTCAAAAATGGTTTCCGCCCTTAGTTTAGATAGCTTGTGTCGGCTTGATGAGATCCTCCCTTGGTCTGTTGGCCATGGGAATGTATAAAAAGGGAGTCTTAGAAGATTCTAAGGCAGTAGTTAGTAGATTTCTAAGTAAGTTTTTGGCTCTATGAGAGCTAGGAGCGAAAAGTCTTAGTGTAGGAAAAGGCTCTGTAGCTGAATGCGTAGAGGCCTAGGGTAGAAGTCCGCAACTGAGTGCGTGGACTCCTACAATTGTGTGCACAAGGAAGTTAGAGTCTGTATTGGAGATCTGAACCATGAATAAAGAGAATTACTCTAGAGATATCTGTGTATGACTTATTTTACTTTATGAATGTCGCGACTATGTTATGTTGAATACTGGGTTTATGATTTAATTCTTTATTGATGCGCGAATCTATGTATTTTACTTTGTCATATGAACGCAAGTAACAATATATGTTTACGTGAAGATAATCATAATGCATGTATAAGTTAACGAATACTTAAGCTAATCAGGGTAGACACAGAAGTAAGGATAATTACAGAGGCGCGTAAGTGTCTAAATTGGCTATTTAGGGTCCATGAAGAACGATCAGAGACTTTCGCGGAGGGTTCAAGGACGAACAAGAGTACATTGATAAGCCCTAAAAGGCTTATAGGTCTGCGTGAAGGAAGGGTTATGGTATAAAAATGACATCGCAACCATCTCAGGGTGCGGAAACTTGGTTCCTGCATCCCCCCATATTGCTTTTGGTGAGACTGCAGTCCGCACTCCACAGACTGCAATCTACATACCCTCCATGACCATAGTGCTATAACCAGTGCTTTCCAATGAGTATTTGCCAGTGAGTAATCTCCCAAACAATGCACCTCTAATCATACCAACCATAGGATCCATCACATGCACGCACACACAAATACATAAACATGTATGTACAATCAACAGAACAATATGCAACTTAAGAAGAGACACAGGTGTTTCCTATTCCAAAGTGTGTAAAAGTACATTGCTTGTTCAATAATACTAGTACACTGCCAAAGTCATGCGCAGAATCCTGCAGTCATTTCTGTCAATGCCTAACTTTGACACGTGCAATGGTACGGTTCACAATTTCCATCAAGCCAAAAGCATTTTCACATTCCATATTCCATTCCATAATCAAGCTTATAATTATTCATATTCATAATTAGCTATAATACCCGGGAACTAGAGTCTCACTCCTCTCTAAGGTTTCAGACTTGAACCTCCTACTTAGGTAACTCTATGATAGGGTACTAGCCTTATCCCCTAAATTCTAGGGTTACACCTTTAAAATTTAATTTATTTCGTGATAGAGCCCATTAGGTCCAAGTGTTGAACATAAGAACTTTGATACCACTTGTAACACACCTCATTTTCTAACAAGAGGTGGTTACTAGGTTACTTGACTCATATTGTGTGATTACAAGAATTGGGTAATTTTGTTACTTACTTTATATATATATATATATATGGGAAGATAGAGATGCACTAGTACAAAACTGGTTAAATCGGCCAGTTCTAACCAGTTCAAGACAAAATCAGTCCAAACTGGTTTGAATCACTAGTTCAAATTAGAAACCTTCAAAACCGGTTTACCACAACTGGTTCCAATCTAATTCAACCAATTCTAATAATATTTAGAAACTACTAAGTGTCACAGAGAGTTAAAGTTAGTTAGATAAAACAAGGCCAAATGTGAGGATAACAATTTCAACATGTAAGAGTTGTGCTCGATTACCTTGGAAGAGGTGTTGAATATGGAACTGTTATTAAATGACATCAATTAAGGTTGCCTTGGGTCTTAGAATTATGTATGTAGATACTTAGATGCATACATTCAGATAGATAAGCATGTATATATGATGGCATCATCTCTCCATTTCCTTATCATTCATTCTTTGACATTATAGCGCTATATTAAGGTTATTTTCTCCTCTAATGCATGAACCTACTTTTGGGGTGTTATTTCGCTCTTAGAAGACTTGTTTTGGCATTCTACTATAATTTGGCTTCGCTACTATAGCACCCTCACCTCCAAGTGCAGGGGCTTCTATAGGAGGTGACATTGTAAATTGTAGCATCAAGTAGTTACTCCATCCCAAGTCAATGTTTGATAAAGTGATGATGTTACTGCTCTATGACCTTCTAGGGTGTAGCAACCTAAGCCAAGGATAGAGCAAACTATTTTCTAGTGGCAAATTTTGACTTCCAATGATGAGTTTTCAACTGGTTGTACCTTGTATGGGTCTCTGTAAAGTATTCTTTGACCTTTATATGGGCATTCTTGCATAAGCCATTCGCTAAATCTAGAATTACCATGTCATTCTGACTCTCCACTATGTTCATTGATTTTCTTGTCCTCTCATTATAATGACTAGGTGTCTTATGTAATTTTTTTATAGGTTTCTATATGATTGCATAGTGTAGATTTCATGTTGTGCATGGATATTCCACCATCATGAAGTCATATCAGAAAATAAAAAGGTTTTTGTATCAAGAATGACAACATATATGATCAACTAGAATGAGTCAATGTTATCAATTTCCATGCTTCCTAGATATTGATGTATTGGGAAATCCAACTAAGAAGAAAGCATTTTACCCTATCTGCATAACACCTACTGCTTACCATTTTCGGTGAACTCCAAGCCACCTGTGTTTTGTCGTTAACTAGTTCCTTAGATAAAAGAACATGACATTGTAGAGTAACCATGAATGTAGACTTTCTCAAATCTCAAACACTAGAGCTATTATGAAGATTGAGTCTTTTATTGCATCCCTCAAGGGGACCGTGCCTTTAGGGACACCTGGAGACCCACTTCCACTGTTGTATAAATACGGTATAATTTTCAGTAGCTTTTAAGACCTCTTCTCTATTGTTTTCTCTAATTTCCTTAACATGATTTTTGTAGTACTTTTGTGGTTGCTCACTGTTGGAAATATTTAATACACCATTCACCTCACATTCCTTGGTTCATGTGGATTCATGGGGCTTCCACTCATTAATGAATGTGTGTTATTGATATATAGCTTATGCATTTTATAATGCTTTGAATGATGCATAAGAATTTCCATCCATGATGGATCCTTCTGAAAGATTCTTAAGGCATTCTAGTGTGGTTTTGGCTACTATCATTTTTGGATCTTAATGTTAATTCCCTACATGACATTAGCTCTCTCTTGATGTTATCCTTTCAAAATGGGGTCGATCATATATGTTCCCTATATCAAACATAATCCACAATGAAATCCCTCCAATTTATGTTTCATGTGATGGCTCTTTATCGCTAAGGTCTAGATGTTTGAGCATCTGCATATGTCATATTGATGAATGGATACACTCAACTACACCATCCCATGTCAATCCAATTTGATTGAACTTTATGTAATAATTTTGTTGGTCATGTTTTGTAATTCCTTATTGTACCTTGACTACCTATTGAAGAGGTAGTAGCTTGCATCAATCTTTTGGTTAATGTTATGAGAGGTTCGTTTCAGTCCTAACTCATCTCAGGACTTGTTCTACACACAACATCCATGCTTATGCTATTTGCAAATACTTTGATGACATGAGAATTGCATTGTTAATAATTAATGATGTCACTTATGCTCCTATCTTCTTCATGGTTGGGTGAACTCCTAAGGATAGGCCTTATCACATTACTAATGCAATTTATTGATGAATGATCAACAAATCTTTGAAGCAATAGTGAACCATAAAATCGGAACCCAAAAAGAATGCAACTCTTAATACCAATTGAAACATAACCCATGATAGATGGTTTAAACATGACTAATTATCCAAATTATAACCTACACTTCAATAATCATTTCTACAAGTTTTCAATATAACATAGTCAAAAAGCTTCAAAGGACCAAGCAAATATTATAATGGTGATTTCCATTGTTGGGACATTGCTCATTACCACATGAGTGTACTTCCAAACATGAATATGAAACTTCACCTAAAGATTGGCAAGCCTTTATTCCATCGGGGGCATGCATCCATAATAATGATTAAACATTATGTTGAATGTGAAAGAAGCCACTTCGCATGGACCTCATAGTTTTCCACATTCCACAATAATATTAAAGCATGACAACATGACAATACATATGTAACCCTGAAAAGTCCTTGAGGAAAAGGTAGCTTCTATTTCAATAGTCACATTCAAGAATTATAATTATATTTTGTTGATAGCATATTTCTCATTTTCTTTACATGGAGAAAACAAACAAACAAAAAACTTGCATCACTGCAAAACCAATCATATGAAACCAACAATTCAGATGTTAGCAATTCAAATGCTATCCTAACAAGAGCAATTTCACATAATTAGTTAACATCCAAACAAGTCCAAAATGTAGACATGAGGTTCAATTCTCACAGCGTGACATTAGGTACTTAACTCGATATGAACTAGGCAACTGAGTCGGAGACTACAACTCTCCACCCCTGAGCTAGATTCTAGAGCATGAGTGAACAAATTTGCGTCTGGGATTAAACTAATATTGATGGCTGAGATCGGGTCTCTAAAGGGCCAACCCCCTCCCCCTCCTATTTATGCTCAGAACCAACATAATCCAATCTTGGAGCTCACCCACATTACTGGAAATTGAAACACTAACCAATTTCCCACTCAGAGTGAGTTGTTTTCATCTTTTTAATTCTCAACTAGAAGAGTTCCTCAATATTTGTCATGATTATTATAAATGTCTTCGGGTTTTCAAGATTATTAGGAACATGGCCCAAGTCTCTGTGTGGAGATGTAATATTCAAAAGAACGGCTTCTAATATGATTTCCACGTAAAGGAATATTAGTCATTTGGGCACCAAAGGTGAAAAATCGATATATGAAAACTTCCTCCCCTACAAAAACTTTAGAATCGTAGGACTATAGGAAGCAATCTTTCCATGAATGGGATTCCTTGTACTCTGAAGCCCCTCCTTTCTCTATCGTGCTCCTAGTAGGTTTTCCTATCTCCTCTTTTTTTCTTTCTACTTGAAATCTCTTATGTTTTCTTCTACCTGCTCTCATATGCTACTCTGCCAAAATCTGCTCAATCCCCCCTCGCCTTATTCTCTCGTCGTCCCCTTCCTTTGTGTGGTATCTCCACAATCAATTATTCTCTAACCATCTAGAATTTCTTGGCTAGTCAATCGGTGCCACCTGCACCCCTGTCTCCCACACTCAGGTCAATTTGGTTGTACCTTAGTTTCTTGTAACCGAAAGTTGCCAACTCTCCTGTGTTGTGTCTGTTTCACTCGATTCTATCTGGTCGGCGAGAGATTCTTCGTAGTAGAAGTCCTTCGTTCTCTCACTGATTAATTGGTTCACATCTCTGCATTTAACATTTAAAATTGGTTAAATGGTCCATAAATGTTATGTTTATCTATAGGATGGAGGAAGGAAACGCTGATGAGCGATAGTCTCTAATTTCCAAAATTTTGTGTGCGCTCTGAAGAGGATTTGAGCAGCTTTGTTGCCTTCATAGAAACAATTGAAGGTATATCCCATATCATCATTTCAAGAAGGCATGTGTGACCCACAAAGTTATCCTAATTGGATATGAAGACTTGAAAAACTCCATATTTTTATTGGAAAATTTATATGAAAATTGGCTTGTAATAATCGTGAACTTAAATCAACATAAACAAATATTTGACATAAACCAATTATTAAGCTTCGTTCACAATTATTTCGTTAGGCTAAAGGTAGAGAAATTTTGCATTTGCATCAACTTAGGTGTTTTTCTCCATGTAAACATCCTCGATGTCAATTTCAGATAAGGGGTTTCTCTATGACTTTGCCTTGTTCACCAAGGTGTCAGCACCCACATGAGTAGTGATGAAATTATCCTTAATAACTTCAAACACTAAATCCTGATCTCTTTTTATAAGAAGTCTTCAAAATATGGATGGAATATGTTCAGTGAAGGATGAGGACCATAAATTTGAGGTTTTAGTGGAGTAGCCTTTGTGGTGGCCTACAACAAGTGGAGTAAACTTTAAGTTGAAAGCATTAGTTGTTTGATAATTCTAAGTCCCTATGTTATTAGGAGAAAGGAACAAGGCGCATAACTTTCCATTGGTCCTTTTGTCTAGCCTTCAGTGACTAAGAGGTGTACTCCTTGTCTCATTCAGCTGATATTTTGCAACCTATCTCTTATGCACACTTGTCAGCCTCCATGATTGTCATCAAACTAGTCAACATCCTAAGCGGTCTTCTACCTCCACCTCAAATCTGGAATCTGTGTCCCCAACTCGTCCCATTTAATTTAATTTAACTTACAATGCTTAAAATGAGAGGGAAATGTAACTAAGGTTATTACAACAACCTTCTAGATTCTCGACCCTTCACTACTCCAACACTTATATATATATATATATATATATATATATATATATATATATATATATATATATATTCATGCACACACAGATAAACCCCTTCCTCTCATACTCTTTGTATTTTTCCCTTTCAAAACCCTCATTGCCTTTCCACATAGTCTATTTTGCATTCCTCATTCCCTTTTGATATAGTGCAAGTCGCCCTTCTAATTTCCTTCGCCCCAACGCAATAGTGTTACAGAATTCAAAAAGACCCTGCAAAACGGTGGAAATCTCAACCTAGGGTTTGCCTTTGCCCATAGCACAACGGCACAAACTTCATCTTTAGTTTACAATTCCCTCTAGTGCAATGACGCAAGCCTAACACTTAGTTACTACAATCAATAGCGTCACCACTATAGCCCCCTTTCTCTTTGTACTACGACGCAAGATTTGTGTCTACTCTATCACTCATCATAGCGCAACAGCGTAGTCCTCTTACCCAGTGCTACTCCAATCACTTGCGCCACTACAAGTTTCCTCGCAATAATGGTGCATCCTTTCTTTGCAATCTATAACCCTACCTTACACAATAGTGCACTGACTTGTCATACAAAGACCCACTCCCTTGCATCGCGCACTAAGTTTTCTTTGGTTTCTAAGATTGTTTATCATGATGAACATCTTTGAAAATGTCAGGTACCCTAGATTTGCAGTGTCTTAGCATTTTATCATCAACAAAAGAGATGGCCCCGCTTAAGAGAAGCCCGAGCAAGGAAATTGTTAAGATGTTGAATAAGGATAGAAGAAAGTTCCATAATATTAGCCCCAATGTACACAGATACAACATGCTTCATTGATAAATCCATGTCAATAACTTGGTCTGAGATATATCAGTTATTTTCCCACAAAGAAATTCCTGAGGACGAGGAAGATGGTGGAGTGTATAAGAATGTCAAAAGATCTTGGTTACATAAAGTTACATCACATATCGTTGTCTTCCCTTTTCCAAAGACCATCAAGTGGATTACAAAATGCATCGACATTAAGGACATGACCATTCAAGGTAGTCACGACATATCTGTAGCAACATATATATATATATATATATATATATATATATATATATATCCCCACATTGCATAATATTACAAATTGCTTAACTATCATGTAGCACTCACAACAAAGTGGTATGAAGGTTTTGGCCTGAACAACAAGGATATCTTGAAGACCTGGTGACAAGACCCTAGCAAATTCCAAACAAGAGCAGATGGGGTCTACACAACCAAGATATTAAGAAAAGCATACCAACTGGTAGTGGCCATGTGTTGTCGATTGTATGGCAAGCCCAATGCGGAGACATTCGAAAAGACTTGGGTGCCATTAATATATACTTGCGGAGCATGTTCAATTGGGCAAAAATCCTAGCAACTTCCATTCAAACTGGGGTAAAAGGGGCTCAGATTCCACCTTCAAGGAAACACCCTATATTCTACATGGCATCATATCTTTTAGATGGTTCATACTCGAGGCTTCAATTTGACACTTGGATGGAGATGGACCTACTCTCCAGAAGTGTTGTCAGTACACATAAATTGCGTAAACTTATAGGAAACTAGTTACAGAGCGCTTTACTACAAAATTGTTGAAGGTTTTATCTCTCCCTTATACCACATTCTCTTTGACACTGAGTCACCCCGCATGTTTGACCGAGTTAGGGAAACACTGCACGATATAGTATATTGGTTTACACCAGTGGATGTTACATACATTAGGGTACTTAGAGTTTACAAGCCTCCACATTAGCTCCCTCTATTCATTACTAACAAAGTGATCCTGCAGGAAGTGGCATAACAAGTGACAATTGGACTAGGAGGCATGTTAATCTGAGAAAAGAAACCACCACGGCCTGCTTTCCCAATCTATGTGGGCATATATTGTGTAAAAAGTTATAAAGAAGTAGAAGTTGACACCACGGATTTGGAACTCCTTAGATTTGGTGAGCTTGGTTTCCACAGACATGATCTCAGAGGCATTGCAATGGCTCACTGTAATCGGCTAAAGTTTAACTAGCCATACACATCAAGCATCAACAAAGAAGAAGAAAAGATCAAAAACTTCTACAACATTGCAGTGGTTGTAGAGGCACAAAAGACAGACAATGGCTCTCATCCTAAAAATGGTGTCGAACATACCAACGAAGAGTCATCCAAAGGTAAATATGCCAAAGACAACAAGGTTGCCCAAAAGAGGGAATCATGTAGTCAAAATACTGAGTAATTATAGGCAACATCATAGCATGATAGAAGTTCTTATTAGGTCTCACAAAATAGTCCCCATCGGAGCATGTGGAGAAATAAGGCCAAAGCATGATATCAAACAAGAGATTCAAGAAATGATAAATGCACGCAAGCTAGCTATCACTTAGAAGCACCAAAAGCCTACCAGGGAAGCTATTGTACGACACGTGGTGGAACCAACAAAGTTTCACACAATGCTCACCACATTATTCCACCGAGTACAATCAGATGTGAAAACAACGGTGTTTGGTTCTTTCGAGTGTGAGATCACCTACAGAAATTCAATATCAAGTGAAGTATTTTCCATAGTGGTAGATTAAAAAACATGGCATGTTTACTAACTCAATTACAAATTCAAGCCTTACCTTTGACTATATTGGAATTAGTGTCATAAAAGGCATTTATTTTATTATTTTGAATTTTCATGTAATTATGTAAATAAAGTAGAATTAGAATTAAAAGTAAAATAGAAATTCGATGTGAGTAATTGAAAAGTCATGACGATAACTAAAAAGCCATGGAAGGTGAAGAGTCATCTAACTTTGTATAAATATACCCTTATGGCTAGTTGGAAAAGACTTTTAGTTTTGGACTCCTTAGAGCACTTTGAAAGGGAAAGCTTATACACTTCTTTTGAAGATCAAGTTACAATTTTGCATTCCCACTATTGGGTCTCTTGGATACTTCGTGTAATTGTGCATGGTATATTTCAGCATCAATATTGAGAAGCTCTTTTGGGCCGAAGCAAGCATTTATTTCACGTGTTATTGAGCATTGTAAGATTATTCTTGTTGCTTTTTTAGTGGTATGTGATTGTTGTTCATGTGTTGAAATTTAATGAACTATTTCATTAATTGAAAATTTATATCGTACTTGAAATTTTTTAATGCTATGTTGCAGGAAAACCCTAAAATGGTGGCATACCAGTACTGGGGACAACCCGAAACGTTGAAACAGCTTTGAAACATGGCCGAAACGTTGTTGGCCATACCATAAGACATTTCACAATTTCAAAACGTCGTCTAGTATGGCCGGCAACATTTTGGCCCTGTTTCAGCCGCTACAAGCCAAGTTTTGGCGGTGGAAAAGAAAATTTTATTTTTTTTTCCTTTTTTCGGCCGGCTCAAGGGGTGAGAAAAGGGCGTGGGCCCCATCTAACACCTAAATACACTAATACACCAATTTTTATGTGGTTGTTAGCGAAATTTAATAAAAAAATTACTAATAGAATTCTCTAGAAGATGAAAAAAATAAAACTCTAGAAACCCTATGAGCCTCTTCTTTTCTTTAAAAAGGCACTTCATTCACTCATTTCTCACACATTGTTTTGCAAGAAGAGCTTCCTATAGCAGCAGGAAGGAGTTTATTTGTGTTTTGGAGCGTGGGCAGCAAGAGGAAGGGTGTGGGCAACAGCTAGTTTTCGATATTTGCCTCATGTACATATAAATTTGGACTTCCTTCTAAAATGCCATTTATGTCTCATCCTTTCTTTTCTTGCAAAATAATGTGTTATTTAATATTGAATATATATATATATATATATGGTGTTTCAATCGCGTTTCCATTCTCTAAGGGTCGCATTTCGAGTAGTCCTTGTTTCAAAAACTTCTAGATGTTTCGATGTTCCTTGCAACTTAGGTTTAATGATTTATATATACTTTCACATTGGTTATTAATTGCAAACTACTTTACAATTGGTAACTAATATACTTGTTTATTCGTGCATATTAATTAAAGTTTGTTATCACTATTTTTTTAAGATTTATGTCCACTTACTAATTTGTTGCAATATTCTTTATCTCTCTTGCTTAAGGCATTTCCATAAGATGCTATAACTTGCATCTCATTGAAATTCTTATTGGGATTTCCCCTTTTCTTGCTCACTTCATCCGAAATCTAAATCTCACTCAAACACGATATGGCAGCCCAGCCAACATTATGGATGGGACTCTTATCCTAAATGATGTGAGGTCTAATTGGGACTTCACACCAGGGAGATCCCCTAACCGTTGGCATTGCATTTCACCCCGTCAACATATCCATCGTCTAAATTGAGAAAGACAAAGTCACTGAGGCGATAGTGGTAGCTTTCTTAAGTTTCCCTTGGGTTTAAGACTTTTACACCTAGTGAGAACCTAGGAGGTAGCAAGGTCCTTTGTCTTTCCACAATGCACCATGCAAACCCCATGTGTGTTGTTGAAAGTGGTCCAAGAAGACTGCATAAAAAGTACCAATGCGGATATTGTGGATCATACTAGTACGATTGTAAAAACTACATTATCTCATGCTTAAAATACACCCTTCGAGATTGTAAGAAAGGAGCCTTCTTGGTTGTTCTATATTGTTCTTTGGGATGCTAAGAATAAATCATTAGAGGGCACTAATCCAATGTGTTTTGTGGGGATGAAATTGTTCTTTGTGATGCATTTAATATGCCCATCATGGGTTGTAAGAAGTGCCCTTCATGTTGTAAGCACTAGTTGTGACACATTTGTCAGTATAGACTTTAACCCTCTCTACCTAAATTATTTCGAATTTTACAAGCGAATTTATCACTGCAAAATATGTTTATTTGCTTTCTATGAAAGCCCCAAAACTTTCTTCATAGATGTTTCCCATACACATTATTAAATCATCGTAGAAGGCTTGGGTGTATGGCATTTATGATGAGCCATGGATGCCATTGAAGAGTTAATGGTAAGGATATGCTTCAGCGTATACATTTATGCTATTCAAAAGATACCACACCAATAATATGCTTTAGCTTGTTTTCACATTAAAAATGTGCTTCATTGAAACGTGTCGTAATGAGGACATGGCTTGCTTCAAATTACGGAAAAGCATTGCTCTAGCACAACTATGCCTAAATAAGCCTACAAAGATGTGCTTCATTGTAACGTGGCATTATGAGGACATGGCTTGCTTCAAATTACATAAAACCATTGCTTTACTACAACTATGCCTAGATAATTCTGTAATACAATTGTTGTAAATTGAATTACACATAATAATACTAAGGAGTGTGCTTGGATATTTTTTACATGAACCTCCTTTTAATCTTTAAAACATATTAATTTCTATTTTATATTCTTCTTTGGGTTGCTATGAATGCATTGGAGTGTGTTAATTTAATTTATTTTGTGGGAATGAAAAATTGCTTTTTCTTATGCATTTAATAAGCCCATCATGGGCTGTAGAGGAAGTGCACTTTGGGCTGCAGTAAACTCATTCTATTGGAGCACTTGTGAAGCAATAAACTTTCACCCTCTCCACATATATTATTTTGTGTTTTTCTTTCACTTGCAAAATACATTTATTTTCCCTTCTATGAGAGCCCCAAAAATCTCTTCATAAATGTTGTCCATATACATTATGGAAGTATTGCTAAGAGGCTTGGGTGGATGGCATTGAAGATGAACCGATGATCCAAGTATGGCATTGAGGTGTTAATGCTAACAATATGCTCCAGCATGTATATCTATGCTAAAGATGTGCTTGGGTGTATGTTAGAAGATATCACACTAACAACATACTTTAGCATGTGTTTACGTTGAAGATAAGCTTCATCGCAATGTCTTATTAAGAGAATGTGGCTTGCTTCCTCAACACATAGACAAACATCACTCTAGTGCAACTAACCATAAATAATCCTACAAGATGTCCTTCAATACATAACAATAACTGAATAACACATAATGAGACTGAAGTCCTTGGATATTTTCTTCTTAAATCTTATTTTCCACCTAGTTCTAGCAAATTTCGACGGAGAAGCATTTGTAAATGGGGGATTCCTTCCCCGGATGCGGGTGGCACTATGGCTTTAAATGCTCATCATGCAGAACAATAAATCCTGGTACCACCAGCTGCAGAGCAGCGTGGCTTCCCAAGACTTCACCTTGCGCAAGCGGGAGGGAGTTATTAAGGCTAGATTTGGTAGGATATTTGCATTAATGGATTGCACTGTTCAACGCAACATTATCTCTGTTATAATCATGTCGACCCTGTATGTTTTCCTCACACCTTGTGCTCAGTCTTATGGCGACGAGACCTGGTTAGCTGTGGTCTATGGTGACGGGCTGATTCTTACACACAGAAGCAAGCTCCAGGCTAACTCTCTGTATCTTCGGAAGAGGTTTGACACGTCTTTCAGGGTTAAGCTCTCCTCAGTTCTTGACTTCAGCATTGGTAGTATTGTGCCTCCGTCTTGGGCTTTCTCTGTGCATTCAATTCGGTATCTGTGTCATTTCTACCATCCCTGTATTGTTGTCTCTGGTCTCTCTAGTCTCTCTGCGTCCTACCCTTCGTCATTCATAATGGTTCGACAGGGTAAAAGACGTCGCTCCGGGGGGCGTCGTGACAGTGGCTTACACTCAACTGTCGGTCACTCTGGGAACCTGAGCAGGCGCCCATCAATCTTCCCCCTCTCATGAGGCTGTGCCACCTTTGAGCTCTGGGCGCAAGCCAATTCCTAACAGTGCTTTCCAAACCACGCATTTTAAATTTCAAAGCAATTTGAACAGGCCTCTGATTACTGCTCACATCACTATAATCCTTTCGGAAGAAGAAAATCAAGTCTCCCCTCTGGCATGCATCGCTCCTGATCCTTCCCAAAGTAGTGAGCATTCCATGGATAAAGATAGCCCGGAGAATTGGAAAAGTGATAAGTCTGGTCAGGAGGAAATTCCTAAAAGTATTCCGCCCCTTGAAGACATAAGCCCAGTTGTTGAGGAAGGGACTCTTGGCGCCACAAGTCACTCCATGGCGATCCCTGTCAGCGAGACGGATGGCAATGAGAGTCTGAGGACCGGCAGTGCGTGTCTGGTTGAGGAGAAGACTCCTGGTAAGGTTAAGGAAGTTTAGCGCCACCTGGGACCGCTTCTTTCCTTTTTGTTTTTGCTACTGCTCAGATGACCACCTACAGGCATCTTCGCTCACAGTCAAGGTTCAGCATTTATGGCCTGTTGTTTTGGCATCCCGTTGGGGAAATGGTGATTCACTTACTGGCTGGTTTGCAATGATTTTAAGCTTCTGTTGCCAATGTCTCTTTCTCAGCTAAACACATCATCCTCTGGGTTTTATATCTGGTTTCTTGCTATATGTAACTGGTCTCCCCAGCTTCTTTTTGTAAGGGGGCAGTTCTGCTATGTTGAGTGCCCTCGAGCTCTGATCTCTGAGGCATCAACTCTATGTAAAAATATTCTCATTTTCAGTTAATAGAATTTAGTATTTGCAGAGAAAAAAAAAATGGGGGATTCCTTAAGGCATCAAAAGAACAAACTTAAGAGTTTCAAATCCCCTTGAGTCTCTCTTCCTTGGTCATGTCTTTAAAATAAACGAGCCTCGTGTTTTCCAAAACATTTCAAATTTTTAAAACATATCAAAATATATAAACAAGCCTCATGTTTTACTAAATCGAGCGTCATGCCTTTAGAAACATTTTAACATATATAAACAGGCCTCATGTTTTACCAAACATTTTGAAATATGTCCCACAATCAAGCATTTCTTAAAATATTTCAAAATATACAAGCAGACCTCATGTTTTACTAAACATTCCAAAATATTTTGCATAATCAAGCATTTCAGAATCTATAAAAACCCAAAATATTTTAAAACATCAACTTTTCCAAAACTTAATTTTCAAATATTACATAACATATATATTCCTATACACTTTTAAAACATTACAATTTATGTAGATTCTGAAGCCCATAATCCTCTGGGCTAAAGAATCACGCGTGTCGCACCTCCAAGCGGAGTAACACCACCACCCAGAAGAAATAAAGCAAGCGGGCCTTTCAAAGTCTTATTCAACTAGACCAAATTCTCAACCCCACAATCCTCCGGAACCAAAGGATCCCTGGTGTAACACCTCCCACCTAAAAGAAACAGGTTGGACAGGGCCTTTCAATGTCTTACCCAACTAGACCCCTTACATGATGTGTGAGTGAGGGCCTTGAAAGCCTCACCCCAAGGCCTTTCAAAGTCTTACTCAACTAGAACCCTTACATGATGTGTGAGGTACTTCAAATCTTCACCCCAGGGACTTTCAAAGTCTTGCTCAACTAAACCTCTTACATGATGTTTAAGGGCCTTCAAAGACTTCCCCGAGGGGGCTTTCGAAGCCTTACTCAACTAGACCTTTTAAATGATGTGTGAGGGGACCTTCAAGTCTTACCCTACCTCCAAATAAATAAAAATCAGAGTAAGACCCTTAAATAAAAATCAATTAGGTTTCGACCATTGTAGCATAATGAAACATTTCAGATTATACACTTCAATAGGATGAAAATCAACGTGGAATGTTGTTAATGGAGCGTTAATTAAGACTTTGAAAGAATAGGCATTCGTTCAAGCCCACTGTTGTTAATAGAGTGTTCATTAAGACTTCGAAAGAGTAGGCTCTATTTCAAATACGATAACAGACGTGTTCTTGTATTTATCAACTAGTACTAAAAGAAGGTGTAACGCATAAATTAAGCGCTACAACATAGTGTGATATGTGTAGATTTTTCCATGTGAATCTGTGGATAAAGCGTTACATGTAATCATTTCCTGCTCGTTAGATGATTGTTAGAAAACCATTGTGAGATTATGCTCTGCAACAGCACGTATAAATAGCTGCAACAAGTTTGAAAATGGACTTGGAATTTAGACACAACATTGACTTGATGCTTAAGAGGTGAAGAATACATTTTTAGTGTCTATATCATGGCATACACCATAGTTGTAATTCAAAGGTTTCACAGCACAGGGATTTGAAGAAGAATTTTTGTGATTCTCCAAAAAACAATTTGTAGACATGGGTAAAATTCATTGGCGAAGCAACATTAGGTAAAATGTATGATATATGGTTTTGTCCAATGTTGTCTTAGTACTGATGGTTGGTTGTTGATACAAATTGATTGTCATAAACACAAGTATTAATCAATGGAAAAAAACTTACAGCTTAACAAAACGTTCTGTAGACATGGATGAAATTCATTGGTGAAGCAACATTGGGTACGATGTATAATATAGTGTTTTGTCCAATGTTGTCTTATACAAGCTGATTATCATAAAGACAAGTATTACTCTACGGAAAAGAACTTCCAACCATTGTTATGCATACTTCATATAATGAAGCAGCCAATGACATCACCTCGACTTGTGAAAGTGCGAGTGCTTAACAAAACATTCTGTAGACATGGATAAAATTCATTGGTGAAGCAACATTGGGTACGATGTATAATATAGGGTTTTGTCCAATGTTGTCTTAGCGCTGCTGGTTGGTTGTTTATACAAGCTGATTATCATAGAGACAACTATTACTCTATGGAAAAGAACTTACAACCATTGTTATGTATACTTCATATAATAAAGCAGCCAATGACATCACCTCGACTTGTGAAAGTGCGGTGGCAAACTCCAAAAGCTAAACCTCAGACTTCCAGAGTGGAAATCACTAAATCAAACATGTTTGGAGGAGATTGCTATTCACCCAATCATGCAGTTTAACCGCTGAAGGAGAAGGAAACTCAAGTCCAATGGGAATGAATTATTTTAAAGAACAGATAGTAATTCTGCCTGATTGTCAAACCAAGCTGTAAAGTATAACAGAAGAGGTTAATGTATATTGATACAAAACAATCCCAATGGGTTAGCTCAAAAGGTTGAAGGCTGTGAATTGTGGGGTGAGGTCTTCAGGATGGCTGCCTCTGTGCATATTATAGACCTCACTTGATGTCCACACCAAGTTAATTTGCCAAAATTGCAACCAGCCAGTTTACCTTGGGTACCATCCTCAGAACAAGGAGAAGTGCCCAGTGGGTTTCCCTAGGTTATACATTTCATTGGGCAAGAAAAAAGATCAATGGAAAACAGGTCACGCATAATACAACAGAAAAGATAATCTGGAAATATTTTCTAATGCCAATGCACATCCAATTAATTACATAAACAGAGAAAAACATTCAAACAGGATTACCTGATTAAGTTTTTTGCTCGCAATGGCCCGTTGATAACTGGTAAGGGAAAGTCGCTTAGCATATAACAGAAAAGAAAGAAACATAAACATATAGACACCTCCCCTCTACCAAATCTCCTTCTCAACTAGAATGTTTGCATTCTATTCAAAACAGGGGAAATATTAACCGATCCCAGCTTGTCAGATGCAAGGCTGCTTGGAAGCGGGAGCGGGGAGTGATTTCAGAAGCTTCTGGGTCAGGAGCAAATAGGGAGCAAATTTTATATAATATATATTTTTATATATTTTGATGCATATATATCAACAAAAACATGTAGAATTATAAAATAGTTATAAAAATCATAAAAACATGGATTAAACCAAATAACATCAATCATCTAGTAGACATGGGATCCCACTACATGGGATCATCAACATGAGTTACATAAACATCATCTGGCTCAGTGTCTAAGAACTCCTCAGACTCCTCCGCAACCTCAATAGTAGTAGTACCAATAGAAAAACTAGACGGCAAAACTACAAATAACTAATCAACATGATCACTCATGAAACTCATCATTGATTCGGCACTACTAGAAATGGGATCATCAACAAGAGCTACATAAACATCATCTAGCTCAAAGTCTTCAGAGTGCCTAGTTTTAAAACTAGGCCAATCTGACTTGGAATTGGCTTGGTTGACCGAGCCATACCCCTACCCGAACTGACTAGGTCAATTATCTAGTTCAGCGGCCAGTCCGTTACCGAACTGGCCGAGTTGGTCACCAATTCGACCGGCCAAGCCCGCCTTACACTAGTCGGTCTCGGCAGCGGGAAAAAAGACGGGTTGGGCGGACTTGAAATCATTTTTCTTTTGTTTAAACTATTTCCTAGCCCCTCTACCCTTCTCCCACACCTATAAAGGTGACCCCAACCTCCTCACATTTCCTCACAACTATCTCATTGCATTTATGTGAACATTTGTGAGTTTGTGAGCAATTGGAGTTGGATTTTGAAGCAGCATTGAGGAGGTTCTTGGGTGAACTTTGGCGCAGCATTGAGGAGTTGGTTTTTGGAGGGGCACTGGTTATGTGTTTTTGTTCTAATCTCTATATATTACATGTATTGGACAGTGCACTCGGTGCCATTTTGATATAATAGATATATTCATGAGCATGCTTTGATCAAGTGTTGTCTTCTCTCTATTATTCTAATGCTTTGAGTTTGGAAACATGAATGAAATCTTTAAAAATATGATTTTTCATTAAAATTAAATATTTAATGTACTTTTTACAAAGACTGAGTCATTGGAATCAACTAGTCCAAGTCTATACCGAGTCGGAGTTGACCCTCGACTGGTTTTGAGTCCGAGTCCAAGTTTTAAAACGTTAAGTTTAGACTTGGATTGTTCAACCTTATAATATGGTAGAAATTGAAAAAGTTTAACTTGCCTAACCAATGATTTTGGTTTGAGTGAAGGGTTCATATCCTCAACCTTATATTATGGTAGAAAAGGCTTAGCATCCTAACCAATTATTTTCATTTGAGTGAAGGGTACATTTTTAGTTAAGGCCGTGGTAGAGGAGTTCAACAAAAAATACCACCAACATCAACGAAGTTCAACAATCAATGTCACCAACATCAAGGTATTTAAAGGGCTTCATGCTTTTGATCAAATGCCAATCTCATACCCTCATGCATGACAAAATCAATTGGAAACATTGCAATCCCCTAAATCTTGAAATCCTGAAAACCATTAAGTTTGTCGGATTTTGAGTGATACTTAAAAATCTAGTTTCTCCATATGAAATCCAATGAGGTCAAAATCACTCTCAAACATCATGAGTCACTTCATGGTAATGTTACAAATTTTAGTAAAAGAATGAAAATGAAAGATAAAGGAAATGTCACTTTTACTTTAAGAATTTAGCATTAACATTGATTGCCAACATTGCTAGGGTTGAGAATCTTAACCACCTGCGAAAGAACTAGGGAGGGAGCAAATTCTTTTGGTGGGAGCAACCATGGAGCGATTTTTTTGGCAGGAGCACGCTCCCAAAATTCGCTCTCAAATGGGAGCGAATCGAGAGCGCACTCCCGGGGTTGCTCCCCTGCACTTCCAAGGAGAGCACACTTTGGGTGCAGATTCGAGGCGGGGTTGTCACTCCCCACAGCCTAGGTCAGATATAAATAAAAGATATAGTGCAGTGATCTCCACATTTTTAATTCAAAACGTTGAGATAAGAATACTAACCTTATTTACAATCCATTTGTGGCTGGTATTTACTATTAACATAATCTATTCTCGCTTATGTCTTGGTTTTCAAGTTCAACATTAAATAAGCCCCCAGCCAGTGCAGAGTAGAAGCGCAGCCGCTAAATACGAAAATACTGATTAACCTAGAAGAGTTATGTTTCTTACAGAAATAGCATCCCACTGCTTTTCTTGTCGAACTTATTGTGACCCTTCGTTTCTTTTCACTTTCAGATCTGATTGGAAAAACATCTTCTATAATCTATTATATTACAAACTTTCAATTTTTGTATCTCCACAAAGGAAAACTAAGATGAATGTGAAGTCATTATATAACAATAAGGTGGATAATGTCAAGCCATGAAAACAAATACCAGGTTACTTAAAATCTATAATAGAAAATATTGACTGCACAATTATTGCTACATTCTGCTTGAAGAGGTAAAAAACTATAACAACAACCTGGTCAAAAAACATGAAGTTATCCAACATATATATTAAACAAACAAAAAATATTAATAAAGTTAAGCCAACATCAATATTTAAATATTAGGAACTTCTAGTGGTGCCTATTCAATAGAAGATGCTGCAATATCCAGACTTGCCATACACAAATGAAATTGACCAAAGTTTTTCTGTGTCTCTTCCTGATTCCAACTAACCTTCTTTGATTCAATTCTATGAGCAAGTTACCATGTTTTGTCAAATCGTGTAGCCTCCATTTTCAGACACATTCTCCACTAGCGGGATTTTCAGCTGACTCCCTGGGTACAATTTAACTTGGTATCTTACAAGACATGTTAGTAGGAGGAACCACTCCCTTGTGGCTGCCCCAGTAAGCATAAGGATCATGGTCTAAGTTGCAGGAAACACCTAGTTTGGCCACACCCCAGTACCTGAAATGCCTAGAAACATCAAAATGAGTACTAAATGCTTTGGAAACACCACTGGTTGTACGATACGGTGTTTCAAAATCTGGAAATGCCATACAGTATGGCCAACCTCATCAGACTTCATATGGAGAAAGTATAATTCTGTATCCCTTTCTGAATTCAGCAGATTTAACAGTAGTTTTCAGGATTTCAAGGTAGGCAAGATTGTAGCATTTTCACTGGATTCTATCATGTATTAGGGTATGAGATTGACATTAGTCAAAGCCATCAAGCTATGGGATTTTGCATCATGTAGTCATTTATGAAAGTCAATATAGATATCTGTTTCCCTAAAATGTCATTTATGTATATCATTCTCATTTTCATAATTATTTTCTGGCAAAATAATGTGTAATTAAAAAAAACTATATATCTATATTTTTTCTATATACCATGTTTCCCTGCATACTCATCTTTGGGTTGGGGGGCCCATCTTTGAGTTGCGGGGCCGGGGGAGCGGGGGTGTTTCCCTGCATACTCATCTTTGGGTTAGGGGGGGCATCTTTGAGTTGCGGGGCCCGGGGAGCGGGGGTGTCGCATTTCCTGCATACTCGTCTTTGGGTTGTGGGGGGCATCTTTGGGTCGGGGGAAGGGAGCGTGTCACATTTCCAGCAGTTCCCATTCAGAAACTTGTACACAATTCCACATTTGTGCAACTTAGAATTGGCGCTTAAATGTTACTGCATACCGAGCCTCTCAACCAATGTGGGATAAGTAAGTTTTTTAGGAAAGAGAGTTTGTGTCATTGAGTCAATTCCACAATGCACAGATGTTAGGTGTACCCAATTTCTTTAGTTGGCATGTAGAAAGCGTGTGAAAGGGAGTATTACGGAGTACTGCCAGTTTTTAATTTATGATACTCAATCAATGAACCATTACGTTAGTAGGAGACACCACCTCATTGTGGCTGCATCATTGGCATAAGAATTGGCATAAGGATTCTGTTAGTAGAAAACCCAGGTTGGACAAATGATTGATTTATGTCTGGTTTCTATATTCTAGAGAAATGCATTATTGAGAATTTTTGTTCTGGAAGTACTCTAAGAAGACTCAAATGATGTCTGAAATAAATGTTGAGATGAATGAGAAACGTAAAGGCCAAATGGAAAATTGGGAATGGCACTAAAGATAATGGTTTTCTATGTACATGAGATATACATGGACCCCAAAACAGTGAACGGGTTTTCCATTCACATTAAGCTACATCTCTATAATAGAATCTAATGAAAGAAATCTGCTGACAGAAACTGAGGCCTGAGTTTCACGTGAAGTAGAAGTGGGTTCTGTGGCATACAGCATGCATCAATGGAAGCATCTTTTTTAAGTATCCACGCAGATGAAGGGGGTAAGGAGATAGGTCCTGCTAAAACATAGCTTGAATTAGGGGGTAGATGCAATTTTAATTCATAAAATTCCATACAAGAACAAAGCAACTTAAAGAGTGCATGCCAAACAAAACAGCGTTTCCCAAGAGAAGAACAGGAGGGGCAGAATCTGGGGAGGGAATGGACAGCTTTTCACTCAACTCCAGTGAAAGCAATTATGAACCCTGGTAAATTTTACACACCTAAAAACTTTTCCATAAGTTAACATGAGACGATATAAATGTTATAGGAAAAGATTAAGTCTAGACAAAGAAAATTTTCCTCATTGCAGTTACTAACTTATCATGGATTAGACCCATGGAAATCATCATGATTCTAGTGTCAGACAAGATTAGAAACCTACAATATATAGGATAGAACATTCTAGAAGATACAAGCCACAATATTTTTAACTGTGGAGTAAACAAATATGAGAATAGGTAACAAGAGCATAACTGTCAGAGTCTGAACATAATAGAGCTAGTGCTGGATTCACCATGTGTAATATCATAAAATCCATACCTGTGCAATTCAATGTTTTCATTCCAGCTGCCATTGCTAGAAATATTCTCTTAACCAAGTCAAATATAGATTTAGAAAATGAGCAAGCAAATTTAGTTGCATCGGTAAGAATATTTACATAGATGTTAGTAATGACCATTGCTGCTTACAGCAACATCCTTGGTGTCAATTTGCAATCTCAAGTAGAGGCTAACAGGAATATAAAATAAGAGGCGGTCCCAAGTGTATGATGAACTTGAAAGCACTGTTAGAGAAGATGGTTACTAGAAATTGAATTGAAATCTATAATGAAATTGATATTAATGTCCACCAGCAGGCAAAAGTCGAATTGAAATATTGAGAAAATTTTGACAAAGAGCCACGGGTATCAAAACCATAAAATGGATACCAACAAGAATTGCAAGAAATGATATTCGGAAAGACTTGTCCTAGCAATCACAATATCGAAGTAGATTCAATTTTTTAATCAAAAGGTTCAATGCCTATTGTCATTCAAAGTTCTAATTTGGAAAGTCACCCTCTAGTAGCAGGTAGAGCAGCAATAAATAAAAACACCATGATCACGGAAGTGACATCAAGAGAGAAAAAGAGAAAGTATGCTCCAGCACAGAATGAACTTGTAAACAATATTTTGAATAGAAATGTGCTCGCCAGAAACACAAAAGTGTATATGGCTGGGTCTCTGCTCTGTATATACTCACTGTTGGAAACACTCTACTAGAAGTCCAAAGCACTATTCTATTCTAGTATATCATATCCTATTCTAGGTGCGTTCTCCGATGTCACAGATAGAAGACCAGAATTCCTGAGAAATCACTGTTTTCCAGCTCGGATCGATAACCCGCAGAGAGGTCTATTCTGTGAGCAGCCACGGCCCCAACCCCAACCCCAACCCCTGCCCTAGTTCTAGCCATGTTTGCCGCACTACAAACATTATTTGATGAGAAAATATAATAATGTATTCCCTGGGATGATCCTGTATTGCGTACCAGATATGTGCCCAGGCCAGACTTATCAGAAGTAAGTAGCTAATGGAATAACATTGGCCGAATTCCTCAAACAGAGATTTCATCAAGTCCATACGAAATTCTCGCGTTGAACGGGGAATTAAGGTAAGGATCCGCTGAAAGGGAAAAGCAATAAAATAATTAATTGTCACCAGTGGGGAACAGGGTAAGAACCTGGCGAGGGGGCGTGGCTGTGGAGGATAAGTCTTCTACCATGACATACTCGCCTCGAGGAGTTGCAGCAGAAGGTGCTAGTCTCTGAGGAGGGGGCGGCTGCTGCTGCTGCTGCTGCTGCCTGGAGAGAGTAGTAAGAAACCTGGGATCAAAACCCCCGTAATGCGGTGGCCCGGCCACCATATGACCGTGGCTCAATCCTGGAACACCGATACCCATGGGAACGAGGGGCACCACCATGTCGTCCCTATGCAGGAAATGACTGGGTGGAACGGGAGTGGAGGCGAAGAGCTGGTCACATGCAGAGGGACCCTCGGACGACAAGCCCTGCATTCGCTTCAAGTAAAGCCTGTATTTCTGTAGGTGACTGGCTACGTTCTCGCGGGTCAGGCCCTCCACGTTCATCAGCTGCATTATGGTCTTGGGGACGGCGTTCTTGATGCCCAGGTGGGCGACAGCGTCCACGAATCGCTTGTGGAGTTGAGGGGTCCAGACCAGTCGGGGCCGTTTCAGCGTCCGAGCTGGCTCCTCTCCCACGTTCTCTGTCACACCTCCCACCGATGACTCCTCCTCCTCCAATTCGATCCTCTTCGGGGGCTCGCCCCCTGGACGTTGCTGCTGCTGACCGGATCCCGGAAAGACGGACCCGGATTCTGTTGGAGCAGAGGCAGAGGCAGAGGATGTGTGAATTTTGAAGGCCGCAGCGAGATCGGGGGTGATCAGATTCTGCGTCAACGGCATCAGCTCCTCCGGCGATGGTAGCTCCTCTTCCCATTTCGCCAACCAATCCTCCTCCTTCATATCTCTATCTATTATTGACCTTTCACACACGCCGCAAAATCCCTCCCTCACACTCACGAACACCACGGGATTGCTGCTGGCCAAGATCAGATTGCATACCTACCTGGCTCCTGCTGTTACCTGCCTTCTGCTGCTCCTGTTGCTCTTGAGAGAATGTCCCACTTTCAATTCGCGGGGGCAGAGGCAGCGGCGGGGGCAGGCCCGGCGTCCTTTATCTCCATTCTCCATTGCTCACTGGCGTCCTCCATCTCCAATCTCCATTCTTTACAACAACAACAACTAACTCTGCCTGTGGCTGTGTGTATTGGACGATCCCATACATAATTATTATTTTTTCACGACTCTTCTGTTTCGTGTTGCCGTTAGTTTGTTTGTCTGAAAGAACAGCGCCGTTTCTGTTCCAGATTCCGTCCGAAACAAACGCCGAGTTTCTGTCAATTGACGGATCTTGTCAGAAGCGGCAACCCAGCCGTAATGGGTTCCATTTCCGACCGGCGATGCGATGGCCGTTAAGGTCGTACTCCTCTAATTCCCACAATAATTGTTAGAAGGCAAGCAAATCTGTATCGGCAATAATTGTTAGAAGGCAAGCAAATCTGTATCGGAAATATGCTCACACTGCACCCTGCCTTTCTTCATTTCTCCCATCGCAACCAAATCTATATCGGAAATATACCTCACACATTCATTTCATTTCTCCCATCACTACACTCCACTCCACCCTCTTCATGTCTTCACCACGCCCATGCCCCCTTCTTCATTTCTCCCATCACTTCACCACGCCCATGCCCCCCTCTTCATTTCTCCCATTGGTCAACTTATTATTCCTTACTCTTTCTCTTTTCTCCTTTCCAAACCTTTTCCACTCTAGGTATTTCTCTTCAAAAAAAAATTATCATTTTCATTTATTTTTAAATTATTTTAACTCAATAATTATATAAAATAGTTGATAAATATTCATAAACATATCCTTGCGATATATATTAAAATATTATTTTAATATAAAACTTTGCAGTTGTCTATAAGGCGACTTTTTGAAAGTCTTTCCGGCGGGTTTTTCCAGTCGAAATCCGGTAAGAATTTATTGGAATCGCAAGTTTGATACCTAGTTTCTGCACAATGAAAGTGTCCCAGGGGTTTTTCATGGTGCTGAATCCAAATATGCAGTTAAAAAATCATTTTAACTGCAACAAATCAAGATTTAACCTCAATTTCTTCCGCCGGATTCCGGAATCTCCAAAAAGTCGCATTATACACAACTCCTAAAACTTTACCTCATATAATTATATAAATTAAATAACTAGATAAATATTTATTTTAAAATGTTTATTTTATAGTACATCTTATATTATTAAAAATGAATAAAAATATTCGAATTATTATTATTTATTATAAAAATAATTAATATATAACTTAAACATATTTATCTAAAAATATTTATTTTATAATACATCTTATCTTATTAAAAATTAATAAAAATATTTGAATTATTATTATTTATTATAAAAATAAGTAATATATAACTTAAACACAATATTTTAGATAATTATAAATTAAGTGACTATAAATATAAATAAATATTTATTTTATGATACATTTAATATTATTAAAAATTAATAAAAATATTTGAATTATTATTATTTATTATAAAAATAATTAATATATGACTTAAACATATATACATTTAAAAAAACATAAATATAGTAAAACAACTATAAATAATAAAATTTTAATGAAATAAGTGGACATGACATGTTTTTTAATTAAATGGAAAAGTAAAATATATCCCTCTTACAATCATTTTATGAATATTCTATGTAAATTAAATCTCTAAAGTCTAGAATGGTTTGGTGGACAATTTGTTTCTCTAAATGCTTGAGTTTATTTGTGGCATTTATGAAATAATAATATTGATAATTAAATTAAAATTCTTGAAACCTATTCCAAAATAAACATGCATGTAAAATACACACTCATTTTTCAATCAAAAAATCTTACATAAATCTAAAATATATATCTAACAACATTTATTTATGTTTACCTTTCAAATCCTAAAGTAGTGAGTATTATACAATTAATCCACCTTTCTTCTCACTTCCTTGCCCAATATCATAAAACATGCCTCTCTTTTCTCACTCAATACGATAAAACCTAAAACCTTGTTATTCGTATGTATATGACATATAGCACCACACCCATGATATTATTTACATGTATAATAGCACAACTGGCCAAGTTGCGGTTGTTGTTGCTTGAGTGAATAGAGAATAGTGAACCATGAACATGTGTCGTAGCAAACAGAGAACATCAAATCCATCAAGAACATTTCATAAGCCTAGCCACAAGCCACATTTCAAAAAATTTAATGTTGTATAGTTATGCTCCACGTCTCATTATTCCCGATACATGGTCATCAACAAGTCATATAGTCAATTTATAGCCATATTAGGTAAATGTGAAAATTGAAACATGGATTTGGATATGCAAGGTTGTTAATTGAAAACTCCATCTGTGGATTTAGAGGAGACGATGAGAATATACCAGCATCTTTCATTCTTAACCATAATATTAAGATTTGTAATTAGAATAGACATTAATGTGTGAATGTTCAATAGGGGGCACACAGATGACCAAGTCATATAGTCAATTTATAGCCATATTAGGTAAATGTGAAAATTGAAACATGGATTTGGATATGCAAGGTTGTTAATTGAAAACTCCATCTGTGGATTTAGAGGAGACGATGAGAATATACCAGCATCTTTCATTCTTAACCATAATATTAAGATTTGTAATTAGAATAGACATTAATGTGTGAATGTTCAATAGGGGGCACACATATCCATGTATTTACTTATTTTTTCATTACATACTCAACCAAAAAGCATTTCAAATTGACTATAAATAAATATTTTTATTAAACCATGGTGAATCAATAACTCGTTGGACTAGCTCGGCGAGGCCCAAGATCAAACATATTGACTACCACTATAACACCAAGAGTATATCCAATATCTTGCAAGACATGGATACTAATAACTTATGACTTAGCAAGAGGCGAGATGTCTCAAACCCCACAAGGGAGCTTTATCCCAAGGGTCACCTTCTCTTTGAGCCTTAGCATGATGGGCTAACATGTCCCTCATGAGAACTGAAACCAATTGGAGGGGATAACAAACCATTTGTCCTAAACCAACAGGACAATTTAAACAATTATTAACATTGTGGAACGCACTACATGTGAGGTGAGTGGGATTTATCAAGAGCCAAGGGGTCACTCTCATTAGACAAGGACACACTAAACATTCTAGGAGGGTTTCCTTGAGGCTTCGCCATTAGTGACACCCAAGGTGGACTATGGACAAAGGTTAAGGTGAAAGATAGAGGTAGAAAGCATCTTGTGCGCCTTAATGGTGATTTTTTTTATCCCATTGATGATGTATGAGGATTTAGATCCAATATATCTCCAACATGTTATCCCTAGCATGGACAGTATTGAAGCCATTAAGTGAGTTAATAATGGTGATAGAACATTCATTCCTTCACATATTTTATATGGTTATTTTGAACTACACCTCTGCAACTCAAGAAGGAATGCTATCAATTGATAGGACACAAGGTTTATTGGCAAGCACTTGGACCTTAACTTAATGTGTGGCTCAACTACATTGGAAGTGGGGAGCCTAAGGCAACCCTCGTTGGAAGGATACATTTAAAAAAGGACAAAATGCATCAAGAAAATGTGAGAGCCTAACTAGAATTGGATCATTATATTGCTTTTCATCCATCTCGATGCTTTCATGGTGGAAAAATTAAAGAAATCAACTTACAGGGGCAGTTTTAGCAATGGAACCCAGTTTGAAGAATTGGGGTCATAAACCTTCTATGGCTCGTTTGATGCCTTAAATTATGTTTGAGGGAGGGAGGAGGTTTAATAGTAAGACTTTGTTTCTTAAGTGCAACACCTCGTGATGTTATTCTAAACTCGAAGACCTTTCTAATGGTGCAAGAATCACATCAATTGATGTGATGCAAAAATTATGCCTCCTGGAAGTTGACCTATCATGATTGGGCACCATTATTTGAGATAATGCCACGTCAGTCCCCATTACTCATGGAAAATGGGTTAGTCACATGGGAAGTATGAAGAAGACTCTAAAAAGGTTGAATTGTAACTCATGTTGAGGGTTGAATGGGTCAAATTTAACCCGTAGTTGGTTATCAAATTGTGTTATAACTAAACCACTAGGAGGAAAAGGGGCTAACACTCTATTCAAGTGCATTTTGTTCTACAGTATAGTAGATTAACCAAGAGTGGATAGAGAGATAACAAAGCAAAGGGAGTTTGTGTTCTCTAGGAACCGATAGGTCATAGGTCTCAAGTAACTCCATAGAGAGTGTGTCTTCTCCTTTGAATTTTGCATCATTTCCATTTAGACAAAAGAGAGCATAGCAACCTCACCTTCTAGATTATATCGTGGTGTTAATTGTGATTGTTGTGTGTTTATATTTCATTGTTCTCTGTATATTGCATTTTATATATTACATGCATAAGCAGAAAAAAGGTAATAAATAAATCTAAGAATATAAGGAAAATTAACCCTCATAGTATAGATTTATGATTTTAGTTTATTTTTATCATATTTGTTGTGATGAACTACTCACTGGAATACCCATATCAATTTATAGATCAAAGCCAATAAGTATAAATTTGGGTTCCAAAATGAGGTTAAGTAATGTAATAGAACTAGAAGAGAAGGCCATAGTTGGTTGTTTTCTAGGAAAAAAGATGTCATGTAATGGAATGGTCAAGGTTAAATTATGAACCTCTTGTGGGTTATGCTCCCCACATAATGACCTTGGCAGGGGGATAGCTACTATGGATTTTTAATTCAGATGGAGAGATAAATAAAGCATTGCAAAGTGGGTGGAAACAGGGTTCCCAAAATATTTTCTTTAAGAATTAGCATGTTGACTTTGATGCTAGGATGACTTGAGTGGACGTACATCCAGAATGGGTTCAACAAATTATCAATAAAGGAATTGTTTATTCATAGAGGTAAATACCATTATTAGCTAATTGTTTATTATGAAGGTATACCATTTGGATGTGGTCATTGTCATGACTATGGGAATTTAGCAATGGGCCATAATTACCCTATGCAAAGAAAGGTAGGAGCTCAAAGGAAGTAATCTAAAGTACTAGGGGTGGAATTAGGAAAATCCCCTCAAAATACTTGAAAGGGAAAGTATTAGAACTAAAGGAAGGAACATAGAAGGACCCTTTAACAAGATATTGGAACCAACATAGAAACCATCAACTTCTTGTCTCCTAAAGGAATAAGTGTTGGGCACCATCAATCACATCAAATATTACAAATCTCCCCACAATTACCTTCCTCATACATAAGGAAATCAAAGTTAGATGTGGGAAAAAATTATCTCTAAGTAGGTCTCTTGGAGCATTTGGCTCTTTTTAGGGGCTTACATGATCTTCCTAACCTTCAATTGTTGAGGGTTAGCCAATGCCTCAATGAAATTGGACATCAAGAGGCTTATAGAGACAATAAATGTAATAGCCCTGGTTAAAATCCATGTAAAATTATATAAGACCACGGTCATGGGACACGTATTCCAAGCTGAATGGTAGGAAAAACATCCTAGTGGATGTTCATTCAGTTTATTATGGCTAAGGAAATTGGCAAAGGCAATGGCAAAAGATTTGGAAAGGCATGAGGCATTTATCAGCACATTTATTTATGAAAATAAAGGAAATTAGGAGAGAAGGAAGTTGAAAGGTCATAGGTTGCATGTCAGGAGGAAAATGAAGGAAAATAAAGAAAATAGAGGCCTCATTAATAAAAAGGTTTATGAGGATCAGTTGGCAATCTTTTAACAGGTTTTGGTGGAGCTCTCTTATATTCTCTCTCTCTCTCATACTCTTGGACACTTAGAGTTATTGGAGCACTCTTGGAGGAGTGTGGAATGCTTGGAATTTGGAGCAAGAATGCAAGGAAGAGCAGAAAAGCAAAAAGGACGTCGGGGTCAGCAACTACAACGGGTTTTACTTGCAGGTACTGAGTTGCATGTATGTTTTGCTCACTAGTTTTGGCATGCATGGCACATGCATGTGGTTTCTTGGTTATGATCTATCATTGGCATGGAGGATTCCCTAGATTAACAGTGGATTTACCTAGCCTTGCCATTTTTTTCAATTTTTTTTTTTTTTTTTCCTAGTTGGTTATCATGTAGTGTTGCTTGGGTTGAGTTATTAATTCCCGGAGCCTTGGTTGGACAAATGCTCTGGAAGCCTTATAACGACTTGGGTTGAGTTATTAGTCATAGAGCCTTGGTTGGACAAACGCTCTGGAAGACCTGTAACAACTTGGGTTGAGTTACTAGTCCTAGAAGCCTTGGTTGGACAAACACTCTGGAAGCCCTTGGTGGGTTGAGTTACTAGTCCTAGAAGCCCTGGTTAGAAAAATGCTCTGGAAGCCCAGAAAAAGTTGTGGGTTGAGTTACTAGTCCCGGAGCCTTGGTTGGACAAATGCTCTGGAGCCCGATAACAGTTGTGGGTTGAGTTACTAGTCCAGGAAGCTGAGTTGGAACAAACACTCTAGAGCCCTGGAAGACTTGGTTTGAGACCAATCTGGTGATGGTTTTGTGATGTCCTACAGTGAGGTGGAATCATTGTTTGATGGATTGAGGTGGTTTGGCCTTTGGAAGCCCTATATGGTTTTGATTGATGTGTTTTATGAGATCCCACATTCATGCTTGGAATATGGCACGGGGTTGATTGGATGAAGAGATTTTTGGCTCAGCCATGTCTATGGTCAGGTGGAATGTGGTAGTCCCATACTGGGTTGGCTTTTGCATCATTAATATGAGGTTATTTCTCCTTGTTATTTCATAAGTATTATATTGGTTTATATGTGGATTATATGGTTGTTGTTTCCTTGGTATCTATGTTGTTATTATGTTGGTTTTGTACATGTATTATGACAGGGGTTATGTATGGCATTGAGCAGAATAGTCCCTAGACACTAACATACCATGTTGTGGGAGCGTCCAGAGCCTTCTGGATGCATGCATGCCCATATCATGGGAGCATCCAAGGGTTAATTGGTCTAAAAACTCAGTTGGACTCAGGGGCTGACTGCCTAAGTGATATGGATGGTTCTTGGGAATTTTGTTGTGGATGTGGAAGATTTGTATAGTGTGTTTCTGTAAGTTCCACTTCCTTAACTAACACATAGGGAGCCAAATCATATCATAGTAACTTCTCGTCACATGTTTACCTTGGTTGGTTCATCACATGGGTAGATTTGGGAGGAGGGTGTTACAGAGTGGTATCAAAGCATGGTTCACCCCTCAAACTGGATGAACGATGTGTTGGTCATGCATTCATGTCGATTGCATATGTGTTCCTTATGCTTATTGTTTCTTGTGCTTGTTACATTTGCATGGTGTTGATCATGGTTGTAGTGATGTCTCCATGTGAAATTCGATGGTGTTGTTGTGGATGTATTGTCATGAATGTATGGTTGTATATGAATTTGTTATGCATGTTGGTGTCTATATGTTATTATGCATGCATTGTCATGGTTACGGTTATGCATGTATAGTAGGTCAAATGTGCATTGTGAGGTCATTGTATGCATTTTAGGTCATCAATATTCTATTGGTTGTTATGATGTTGATGTGTTGGCTAAGATAGAGTAGGAGATGTAGATCACTGGAGCGAGATTGCATCACTAGACTTCAGGGTAAGAACAAATCGTCATACAAGTTTGTATGGTGGGCATGCATGTATGTTAATTAATGGATTGTTATATGCATTAGGGTCATATACATTAGGTTTATGTACATGTCTATTGATTTTATGGTTACATACATGATAGATGTTAGTTGATTAATATAGTCATATGCACATGTGTCGGATAGTCATGAATGATAGTAACTTGTGGTTGTATGTAGTGTTATTGTTGTTTTATGTTAGATAACTTGATGATTCTATTATATGTTGTTGTTGAGTATGTTATAGGTTAACTTGTTGTTGTTATATGATAGTTAGTTTAATGATTAGGTTATATGTTGTTGATGAGCATGATATATAATTTTTTGTTGTTATATGCTAGTAACTTGATGATTATGGTTATTAATTAAGATCTTGATGTTATATGTATCATACTAATTTGGATTTGTCTATGCAAATGGTTAAGGTTATGACATTTAGGTATGAGTTAATATGTTGTGATATTATGTCATACTAATCGAGATTGATCGTACATACTGGATTGTTATGCATGAATGACAAATGTTTATGAGCTTATGATGTGAGCATGTTAGTTAGTCACTATTATGGATATCATGATCTTGGTTTTGCTTGAGCTGATGTGTTGTAAAGTTATATCGTGCTAACTAGATTGATTGTGCATACAAGATAGCCTCCCCTGAGATACATTAAGGTATGAGTTTGCTTATGTCGTATATTTGGTGCTTGACTATTTGATTATGTTGTCTAGTTGATTAATTTAACATGGTAGGTTTTCAAGTTTGTTGGATGTTTGATGAATTGCAAAATATGAGTATGTGTTCAAATGATCTTGTTTTAAGATGATTGTACTAACAAATATGTGTTTAGACAATTGATATGTACTTGAGTGTAGTGGGTGATAGTTGTAGCATTATGTTTAATGACTATGAGTTAACTATGGATTATGACATGATTGTTAGTCTTGATAAAGGTTGATTTCAAATTAATAGATATGATTTTCTGGATATTTGGAACATGTGGTTGACATGTGTAAACAATTGCAGGGAACACGCTTGCTATTAGTGTGATGAGGTAACGATTGGTGTGTTTATATAACTAATAGTTGAGTGATGTGACAATACATAGTAAGCCTCGCTTGCAACAAGGTAAAAAGGTAAAAGAAAGGAATTGGGCAAGAATTCCTTTGGCTATGTTTGGAAACCCTAATTCCAAGTGAATGAGTGCTTTGCATACCGGAATTCTTCTTAACCTTGATTTCATCTGACAATATGTGGGTATGTGCTATATTCATGGTTGTGAGACTCATCATTGGGTAACTATATGGACCTTAATTCACCTCCTAGCTTAGTCAAATCAACTCTTCTCACAATTTATTACATATTTTGATTGTATTTTGTTTAATGAGATGAGTCAAAGTGAGATATTATGCCTAGTGGACTAATGTGCATTGAATGCAGGTTTGTGAGAGAAAATCAGGGATTTTGGCAAGATTAAAGGTTGAAACTCGAATGGGACAAGGAAGAGAGATTGTAGGAGGTAAATCATCCTCATTTACTCCTCCTTCATTTGAATATTCCTCCATCAATCACACTAGCTCGGAGTCCAAGTAGCCAAGTCATGAAGATCAAAAGGCAACCGAGCAAGTGACAGTCAAAGAGATAGTTTATCTCCAGTTTGGGAGTTGAGCCTCCCTAGATTTAAGGAAGCCATTGGAGACTTCAGTTGTATAAATAAAGAGGCCTAGAGCCTCATTAGGATTCAAATTTTTGCTATAAAAACAGTAGTTACTTTTGAGCTCCAGACTTGTGGAAGACATTGCTATGTAATTTTCTATTTTGATAATGAGAATGAGATTTTTCTTGATCCAGTACTAAGTTAACTCAGATGGCTAAAGCTCTTGGGTTAGGGCCCAACCCTAGTAGCAAAGGCTCCTCTTCTTGTGTCTGCATGCTTAGATTGATTTCATAGATTCATGGTTAAATTGTCCTTAGAAGTATTTCATTGTTGTGTAGATTTGATTAGTTTGTTTATTAGTTTGCTTCCATTTGTGCCTTACTTCAACAGTAGTTTAGAAGAGATAAAGGACCATCAAAAAGCTATAAATAGGTGTTTTGGCCTCACCTCTTCCTTCAAGGATCATGATTTGACGAAAGGACTCCTATGCAGCCCCAAAAAGACAGAATTCTACTTTCTCATAGAATTTAGAGTTTTCTATACTTAAGCTAGCATTTGATCAATTTGCAAGAGTAGGACATAGTCATCATTTCTTCCATATTTAGCCTTATAGTAAATCTCATCAATGATTCCATCTTATGTTGCAAGTTTTCCTCATACATGAAGTAGACATGTAGCTCATTAAACTTTGTTTTCCTAACTTATTGAAATTCTCCTTGTTTACATGATTTTTGGGCAAATATCAATGTTTGATGCAGTGTAGGTGCTTCAGAAGTAAAGAGAGATCTCATAGCTAGAAAACTCCTTGAAACTTCATCCATCCATGATCATTCCTTTCTTTCACTAAGACCCTCACCAATTTCATCATTTTACAAGGAAACTTCCCCATCATGTTGAGCAAATCCAACCATCTCCCAACCTTGGTTTTGAGTTTTGAGTGGTCCTAAGCATTTTCTCACCTCATTCCATCCACCAACCACCTTCCCTAAGCCTTCCATCACCTTCAGCACCCATCATTTTGCTCTCGGTTGTATCATGTAGAAATACAAGGAATCCTGTAGGTTTTTAGGACATCTTGTAGGTTGTCTTGTAGTGGTATGTTTTGAGGCCAAATTGAGGGAAAATCCTCTAGGAAGCTAGACAAGGTCACCTAAGGGTCTCCTAAACCTTCCAACTATCCACTAGCATTCCTAAGCCATCTGCCACATCACCGAAAGAGATTAGCTTTCACACTCTTCGATAAAAAAGATAAAAAGAGAAACAGATTTATTCTAGTCATTTACATGCACAGTAGTAATGTTTGATGTTTTGAAGTTACATGCTTAGGACAGTAGAATTTCATACATGTTAACTTAGCATTCTTTTTAAATCATAGTCTCTTAGCAGTTAGTTAGAAAATGGTGTGATTTTAGCATTAGATTTTAGTCTTTTCCTTATTGCAGTAGACAAGATTTCTCTTAGAGTAGATTTCTCTTTCCCTCATCAATAATCAAGCTTCTTCTGAATCCATAGAAGTCTAGATTGAAAAACCCTAGTGGTCTCTCGCCAGCTGAACAATGACAAAAGGGCAGAACCATCACTTTTACTTATGTATACAACACTATCACCTCCAAGTTTGTACGAACCCCGGGTTGATAAAGTAAAGTTGGTAGCCCCAGGAGTTGTAGCATTCTTGTTGCAATACTGGTGCTCATCACTTTTTGGTACCATTTCTGGGAAGGTTTTTGAGTAATATGTGATTACTGCTTTCTTTCTTCCATTTCTTGTTTCTGATATTTTGCTATTAGTTTCATTTCTGCAAGATTAATTTAGTTGCTTTCTTTTCCATTCTGCATTCCTTTATTTCCTTTCCATTCTGCAAGTAAGATTCCATTCAAATAGTTAGTTTTCATTTAATCAGTTAATTTTCATTCAGTCTGCAATTTTAATACTGCAATCACTTTCAAAGTTTGAAAAAAACTCAAAACAAAACACAACATTTTTTTCATGCCTCGTAAGAATAGGGATAATTTAGGGAAATTTTTGCCAAATACCCCCACTGCTTCAAACAACCAACCTTCCCTCTTCTTCGGTGGCTGTGAATTGGATGAGCCCTTAGGTGAGCAACCTAAAATATTTGAAGAACCTATAGGGGAAGAAGAAGAACCCATTCCTATTGATCCAATGGGTGAAAATAGAAATGACACAGGAAATAGAGAAAGAATTGAGGGTGACTTACCCATTAGGCAAACCAATGGGGATACTAAGATGAAGAATATAAGCCCCTCTGCCCTTCCTCATTTCCATGGCCTGACCATAGAAGATCTAGAAACTCTCTTATTTTAATTCGTTGTCATATGCCGAACCTATGACTACACCAATGATGATCAGAAGTTGAAACTATTCCCATCCACTCTCAAGGATGCAAATTTGTGTTAGTTCATGGGTTTACCTAGGGATAGCATCACCACTTGGGCTCAGATGTAGCAAGCCTTCAACAACAAGTATCGAGACTACTGTAGGTCTAAATACACTAAAGAGGAAATTTTTAGGATGACCTTAGGGCATGATGAATCCCTAAAGGATTATGAGGAAAGATTCCAGCTTAGCTACAAAAGGGCCACGTGCACACTTGACCCTGAGTCCTGCTTAGAGGAGTAAGGGAAGATCTTCTCGATACCCTAAACTTGTTATCAGGAGGGGACATCTACCAATTACCCTATGGGGATATCAAGACTGTCTTTAGAAACCATTCTAGGGCAGCTAGGAAAAAGGGTAGGGGTAGTCAACCTATGGTCAGTCCATCCTCTTCCAATGCATCCATGAAGGGTGAAATTGGAAACATGCTGGAGGATTTCAAGAGTGAAATGTTGCAAACCCTTGCCCTACAGATGGACACTATGCACATTAGGAGAAAACAGGAGGAAACAGAAAGAGCCTTAGCCATTTTCTTCCCTAGATGCACCAAGAGGCACCCTAGTAATGAATGTCCATTGAATTCAATTAAAATCTGCTCAGTCTATAAAGAAAACCACTCCATAGAAAAGTGCCCTTCTCTACTTGGACTAAAAGTTGTATATTAAGGAGCTGAAAGGGTATCAGAATAGCTCTGCTACATAAACCAAAGGAGACGTCATGGGCCTAGGCCATACCAGCGAGGCATGCAAGTGTCATCCCATGCATATTGCAACCCCGCCAGACCACATCCATTCCCTCTTGGGGCCCCCCTGCTCATCCTTCATGGTCTGCACCTCCTCCTTGGTCCTTTGCACCTCAGTATCATTCCTAGCCAACTAGCGAGTCATTTCAACCATATGCTCCACCACAACCTTAGTGGAATGCACCGACCCAAGGGTGGAGGCCCCCATACAACAATGCTCCAGCTTTATTACCTTCACCACCTGCTCAACCACAACTTTTACACTCTGCTCCACCTAAACAACCCCAAATGCCTGCCTAGCCAAACCAAACCCGAACAACAGATAGGCACAAACAGTATACAATGGAGAGACATCCTACCCAACTTATGCAATGGAAATTCAGGAAATCAACCTGAGATCCAGGAGAGTGCTCCCAGACAACCAACCTCTACCTCCACCTAGGGAGGTTGAGGAAGAAAGAGAGGAAAGCATGCCTAGAGTAAATCCACCACCCTTTCCTGAAATATTAACCCAACCACTCCAGCCTACCTGTTATGCTCTTAACCTGCAAAATGATACCCAAATACAGGATATGCGAAGAAAAGATACCCAGAACACAGAATAGCAATGATTTTATTATTCAGAGAGTAATGTTCACTTGCCTCTTTGAGGGGCAACCTCCAATAGAGCATAGCTCGACTAAAAAATAAGACATGATGCTCCTCGCAGGGAGTCTCTATCCTTTATATATGACTCATACATGCAATACCACGGGCCAATACCGTGGGTTTTATTAATACCATCTATCTAATACTACGGCCCATTTGCAACTAACTGTGGTTCCGTCATTAATTGCGGATTAACCACTTACAATTATTAATATGGGCTTTATTGACTCTTGACTATGACGTGATCCCATTACATAAATAAGGGGGTTAGGGTGGGACCCTAACATGCCCTCCCCCTTAAGACTAGACTTGTCCTCAAGGCTGAAGCTGTGGAAACTATTGAAGAACAGTGGATGGTTCCCAAGTTGCATCTTCCGGAGAGGTGTCTTTCCATTTGACGAGGACTTCCTTAATCATGCGACCGTGCAGTTGCTTGTCTCGTGTGTCTAGGACCTGTTCGGGTTGAAGCCAGATGGACCCTTCTTCGTCCAATTCAGGTAGACTGGTCTAAATTTTGCAATTGTTCCCAATCACTTTCTTGAGGCATGAGACATGGAAAACTGGATGGATTTTTGCAGTAGGTGGCAAGGCCAACTTGTAGGCCACTTCTCCAATGCGCTGAAGTACTTGGTATGGTCCATAGAATTTGGGAGAGAGTTTCTGACACCCCTTGTCTTTGAGTGATGTTTGCTTATATGGTTGGAGCTGTAAAAAGACCTGATCCCCTTCTTGAAATTGGCGCTCTGAGCGATGCTGGTCTACCTGTTGCTTCATGCAGTTCTGAGCTTGATGAAGATTCTCTCGAAGATGGGCGAGCATGGTTGCACGGTGCTGTAGGAGTTGATCCACTACTTGTACTTTTGAGCATCCCTTGAGATACGAAGTAGGTGAAGGCAGGAGTTGACCATATACTGCTTCATAGGGAGTCATTTTTGTGGTGGCATGATAGTTGGTGTTATACCACCATTCAGCTAGAGGTAGCCACTGTACCCAAAGGTGTTGCTTTTCTGAAGTGAAACACCTAAGGTAGGTTTCTAGGCATTTGTTGACGGCTTCGGTTTGACCATCTGTTTGCGGATGATAGGAAGTACTGAGTTTTAGTTGAGTGCCTTGTATTCTGAAGAGTTCCTGCCAAAAATTACTGGTGAAGATCGGGTCGCAATCGGACACAATAAAAGTGGGCATGCCATGCAATTTGAAGATCTGATCCATGAAAGACTGAGCAACCAAAGTTGGTGTAAATGGGTGGGGTAGGGCGCAGAAATGAGCATACTTCGACAGTCGGTCCACAACCACCATGATGACTAACTTGTTCCCTGACTTTGGAAGACCTGTAATGAAATCCATAAAAACCTCCGTCCAAATTGATGCCGGAATGGGCAATGGTTGTAATGTGCCTGGTGTGTTGACGGTTTCACCTTTGTGGCGTTGACAAACATCACATTCTGCTACGAAAGTAAGGATGTCCTTTTTCATGCCTGTCCAAAAAAATGATCTTCTGGTGCGAGCATACGTCTTCTGAAAGCCCGAATGTCCTGCAATGGGAGATGAGTGCAATTATGCCAAAATGCGACTTTTGAGGGTGGATGTTGGTGATATTGCGACTCTGTCCTTGTAGCGAAGAATATCATCCTGCCACGAGTAGCCCTTGGTGGAATTTGGATCTACCTGCAATTGAGAAATGAGTTGGGAGAGCCCGAGGTGTGAAAACCATTCCTGCGAGCCTCTTCAATCCATTCTGGAATGGGGAGGGAAATTGCTAGCAGAGTACTTTCCTCCTCAAATTGGCGAGATAATGCATCTGCTACACTATTGGCTTTCTCTTTCTTGTAAATGATCTCATAATCATATCCCAGCATTTTGGCTAGCCATTTATTTTGTTGTGGGGAGGATAGGCGTTGCTCCAAAAAATATTTAAGACTGTGATGATCTGTGCGGATTTGGAAATGTCGCCGCAATAAGTAAGGTCGCCAGGTCTCGACTGCATGTAAGATGGCCATCATTTCCTTCTCGTAGGTAGATTGGCCCAGATTCTTCCCACTGAGTTGTTGGCTTGTGAAGGCCAACGGTCGCCCTTCCTGCATTAAGACCGCCCCAATACCTGTACCCGAAGCATCACATTCAATGACAAAAGATTTGGTGAAGTTAGGTAGTGCTAAGACTGGAATGGAACACATGGCATTTTTTAGAGCTTTAAAGGCCTGTTGTGCTTCCTCATTCCAGAAGAATGAATTTTTCTTTAGGAGTTGGGTGAGGGGCTTCGCTATGCGACCATAGTTGCGGACAAATTTATGATAATAGCCTGTGAGACCCAAAAATCCTCTCAAGCTCTTCAAGGTCTTAGGTTGAGGCCATTCCTACATTGCCTGGATCTTTTTTGGGTCCACCTTGACACCTTGACACCCCACAATGTGGCCCAAATACTCTACTTCTGCCATGCCAAACGAACACTTGGACATCTTGACAAATAATTTATGCTTGCGGAGCAGTTGCAAGAGTAGATCTAAATGGTGAAGATGTGCGGCCCAAGTGCAACTATAGATGAGGATGTCATCGAAGAAGACAAGGACAAATTTCCTGAGATATGGTTTGAGAATGTGGTTCATAAGGCTCTGAAAAGTAGAGGGGGAATTACAAAGACCAAATGGCATGACCAGGAATTCATAATGGCCTTCATGAGTTCGGAAAGCAGTCTTGGGGATGTTGACTTCCTTCATGCGAATTTGGTGGTAGCCTGAGCGAAGATCCAGCTTAGTGAAGAATTGAGCCCCATTGAGTTCATCTAGCAAATCATCAACCACCGGGATGGGAAATTTATCTTTGACTGTCAACTTATTGGGGGCCCTGAAGTTGGGACACATCCACCACTCCCCATCTTTCTTGAGCACCATGACCACTGGGGATGAATAAGGACTAATGCTGGGACGAATGACACCTGCTTCCAAAAGTTCCTTGATGATTTTTTCTATTTCATTCTTTTGGGTGAACAGATATCTGTATGGGCGCACATTTGGGGGTTGGGCCCCTGGAACCAAGGTGATGCTATGATCATGTTCCCCTCGCGAGGGTGGAAGCTCATGAGGCTTGTCAAAGACCGGCAGATGGTTATTTAAAATCTGTTGCATCTCAGGATGAATTGGCAGATGCTTGGTTTTGACTGCCTGGATGGCATTAAATTGAGCTACAACTCCATGATTGCCCTTTTTTAACAATTTTTCCATCCTATGCGAGCTGATGATAGAGGGGGCTCCCGCTTGGAGTCCACGGAGGGTATGTGTGTAGTTGTTCTGCTTAAAACTCATATATAACTCCTGGAAATCCATTGTGATTGGCCCAAGAGTGCGGAGCCATTCAGCGCCGAGGACAATGTCGCAACCCCCCATGTGTATGGCAAACATGTGAGTTTTCAACTGATAATCCCCCATTTGAAGTTTGACATTTTCACAGCGGCCTTCACATTTCATTATGCCTCCATCCGCAATTTGAACTTGGAAGTTAGAAACTGCTCGTACAAAACAATGCACTACTTCTGCGACTTTTTGATGGATGAAATTATGTGTACTTCCACTATCAATCAAGACTACTACTGAGCAATGTTTAATAAAACCTTTGATTTTGAGAGTTTGAGGGAAAGAAATCCCTGCCAAAGCATGCAACGAAATAACTGGTCATCAGAGACATTGTCCTTTTGGTTGTCTTCTTCTAGTGGCTCATGTTACTCCAGTGGTGGATCTTCCTCTGTTGAGCTATAGTCAGTGGCATCAATTTGAAAAAATTTGGGCTCCTTGCATTTATGACCTGGGGAGTATTTTTCATCACAGTAGTAACATAGGCCTTGCTTTCTTCTTTCGGCCATTTCCGCAGGTGACACCTTTTGGACCTTAAGTGTTTGAGTCGTGTTGTGAGCCTGTGGGGGGCGACCTTTAGCGGAGAAATTTGGGCGACCGTATTGGGCTGCTAATGCACGTTCCACGTTACGAGCGACCTTGCAAGCCTCCGTCCATGTGGGAGGGTGGTGCAGTAGGACTTGGGCTTTGATAGATTCTTTAAGACCGCTAATAAAACATTCCGTGTAGAACACATCTGAGAGACCCCAAGTGCGGAAGGCTAAGGCTTCAAAAGCTGTAATATATTCATCTACTGTACCAGTCTGTCGGAGCTTAGTAAGACGACCCAAAAAAGATGATTCCTGGTCAAAGCGATCTTGAAGAGCTTTGGTGAATTTGGTCCAAGTCTTAAAAGGTCCAGTGCAACGTTGATGCCATTCCCACCATTGCCACCTTTCATTGTCCAAGTACATGCTCCCCAACATAAGCTGAGTCTCATCATCGAAGATGCGATTCAGTTTGAAATACTGCTCCATTTGTGCTATCCATGCCGACGGGTGAGAGCCGTCAAATTTATGCATATCCAACTTGGGAGGTCGCTGACTGGGTGGTGGTGGGTGTGCCAGACGTGAGGAGAGTGGCTAGACTCACCCTCATTGTGTTCAGTGCCATTATACTCCTCCTCGTGGGCTGGCTCCTTGCCCTTCGGGACTATTTTCTCGACCATGTTACATAGTCCAGTAAGCTGAAGGTGGAGGTTGTGCATTGATTCTTCAAATTTTTCCATCCTTTCATTGGCCATCGCTTGAGCTCTAGTTTCTACCATACACCAACCGGGTTTTTTTAAAATTGGGACCGCCTAAAAAAATTTCACTAAGAAGTGAATGGTACCACCGTGCTCAACTCGTCGTCTTGATTCTGATGGGCTAGATCACCAATAAGCACCCCGAAAGATCCCAAACTTTTTTCTTTTTTTTTCCTTAAAACTCCTAACGAAGTTTTACTCCTTCCTTATCAATACTGCAGTGGCCAAATCCTCAAAATGTCAATGCGGCCAAAAGTCCTATGAAAATTATACCCCGGTATAGGAACCCTTCACAATGACTCCGATCTGGGGGATCTGAGAGATCTGAATGGCGGATCTGATGGTGGAAGAGACTGCTTCTGCGGATCTGATGGATCTAATAGATGGGAATGGCTGATCTGCGAACTCGAGACTGCAGGACTGATGTCTGCTGCTGCTGCACCCCTTTGCATAGGCGGATCTAGAAGAGATGTTGTGTGATCCCCCGATAGAAAAGGGAACTAAGGTCTTGAGGAGTGTCAAGTGCTACAGATCGCAATATACATAAGGGTCTGGCAGTAGTACTCGGCCCTATGTTTCAGGGCTCTAACTAAGGAGGATCGACCGTACCCTTAGCCGTACAACCTGACTACCCTATCGCACGGGCGAGTAATCTCCCCGAGTGCTGTTCTCGGTGTACTGTAGCCACAAGACGGCCGACGGTTTATCTATGGCGAGGTTTCAAGGGAGCCTAGGGGGCTTCCGATATACCTAGAGGGTACGTGGAAGACAATCCGTGCGCGGTTCTGTCTAATGCGCTACTACTCGAAGGGGTACCCACAGGGGTTACAAGGGAGTCCAACAGACGTGACCACCTCTTGTATTTCCTGCGTGCATGCCTCCCCAAATCCGTAGGTTTATGCGCTCAACGACAGATCCCGTGGTTTAAAGACGTCGGAACACGTCTCTAGCCAAAAAAAAATTTGCTAAGAAATGGAGATCCCACCGGCCCTGGAAAGTGCTCTGATACCACTTGTTATGCTCTTAACCTGCAAAATGATACCCAAATACAGGATATGCGAAGAAAAGATACCCAGAACACAAAATAGCAATGATTTTATTATTCAGAGAGTAATGTTCACTTGCCCCTTCGAGGGGGCAACCTCCAATAGAGCAGAGCTCGACTACAAAATAAGACACGATGCTCCTCGTAGGGAGTCTCTATCCTTTATATATGACTCATACATGCAATACCACGGGCCAATACCGTGGGTTTTATTAATACCATCTATCTAATACTACGGCCCATTTGCAACTAACTGTGGTTCCGTCATTAATTGCGGATTAATCACTTACAATTATTAATATGGGCTTTATTGACTCTTGACTATGACGTGATCCCATAACATAAATAAGGGGGTTAGGGTGGGACCCTAACACTACCCCAGAAGAGACTGAACTTCTGGGAGAATTGAAAAATCTATGTGTCAAAATTCCACTTCTCCAAGCTATAGAAGATGTGCCTATTTACAACAAATTGATTAAGGAGAAGTGCTTCAAGCATCCAGGGATGCGAAGAAGAGATGCCTCTACCATCAATGTCATTGGACAACTGTCCGACTTAATGTTGGGGCAGGTAATTTGTCCAAAGTATTTGGACCTTGGAAGCCATGTATTAGATGTGCACATCAATGACACCATTGTCCCACACACTTTGATTGATCTTGGGGCTTCCATTAATGTGATGACCAAGGACACCATGCTCAAGCTCAACCTCCAGGGTTCATTGAGAAAGACCACAATAGTCCTGCAACTTGCAGACCGCTCCACAGTGACCCTTGAGGGGATTGTGGAGGATGTGATGGTCTCCATTGACTCTTGGGAATACCCTATAGATTTCCTAGTTCTCCAGCCTAAGGCTAAGCTTACTGGTTACCCTCTCATCCTTGGGAGGCCCTGGCTAGCCACTGTCGATGCCTACATTAGTTGCAGGGCTGGAAATATGACTATCAAGAATGGGCATATGTCCAAGAAGTTAGTCCTATATCCTCCTACTCATCCATCTCTATAACATGACTTACCTTTATGGCTAGAAGAGGAGGAAGAAGATGAAGTTTATTCTGCCCAAATCTATACCTTAGAAACAACCATGGGAGGGGGACAACTGGATGAAGATGATTTAATTGAACACATACTCCAAAGTCCAACTCCTAGTACGCTATCCTTAGAAGAAGTAGTAAAGGAAACCCAGAAAACCATCAGATTAATCTATGCTTAGCTGATTCCAACCATATCTGTGTCAAAGCCATAGAATTCAGCCTTGAGAGAACTTTGAAAACCAACCCATCTCTTTCTGTTCACCAAGAATAAAAGTTGTGCAACATGCTAAAGGAACACCTGGATGCCTTTGCTTTGAGTTACAAAGAAATGAAGGGAGTGCACCCCTTGGTGTGTACTCACCACATTTATATCAAAAAAGGTTGCAAACCAGTCTGGCAACCCCAAAGAAGGATGAATCCAACTCTCAAAGATATAGTCAAAGAAGAACCGCAAATGCTGCTAGGTGCAGGATTTATTTACCCTATCTCCAACAATGAGTGGGTCTCTCCTTTGGTGTTGGTTCCAAAGAAAAATAGTAAATGGAGGATTTGTGTCGATTACAGAGAGTAAACAAAGCCACAAAGAAGGACCATTTCCCTCTACCTTTCATCGACCAAGTGTTAGATGGCCTGGTAGGGAAAAAGTTTTTCTCTTTCCTAGATGGATTAAGTGAGTACAACCAAATCCAGATCAACCCAGAAGACCAGGATAAAACCACCTTCACTTGTCCTTAGGGTACTTTCACCTATAGGGTCCTTCCTTTTGGCCTATGCAATGCTCCTGCCACTTTCCAGAGAGAAGTCTTGAGTATCTTTGCCGAGTTAGTCCATGATGCAGTAGAGATTTATATGGATGATTTTACACCTTATGGATGTGATTTCCAGGAGGCTCTGTCCAACTTAGGTAAGGTGTTGAACAAATGCATTGAAATGAACCTGTCTCTTAGTCCTGAAAAATGTGAGTTCTTGATGACTGCAGGGACTGTGCTAGGTCATTCAATATCCCAACAAGGATTGCAAGTGGACCTAAACAAAATAGCTATCATCCAACGAGTCCCACCTCCGGAAAAACAAAGAGATGTAAGAAGTTTCCTAGTGTTAGATGGATACTATCAAAGGTTTATAAAAGACTTCAGCGAGTTAGCTTCTCCTTTATTTGGGCTGTTGGCCAAAGACTCTGAGTTTGTATGGTCAAAAAGTTGTCAAGAGGCCCTGGACACCCTGAAGAACAAGTTAACCACTGCAACGATTCTCTGAGGCCCAAATTGGGCCTGTTGGGATCCCCATGTTTAAGTCAATGTTTGTAATATAATTATAAAGACTCTGCATTTTGTGGTTGCGGAGCGTGAAGGTATTATGGGTTAAAAAGGGTTGTCCGCCCTTAGTTTTGTAAAGTAAAGTCTGTTGTAAGAGACCTACCCATGGTTCGCGGACCATGGGATTGTATAAAAAAGAGCTAAGCTCTAAGTAGATGAAGAAGGGAGAATGACACACGATGTAATAGAGTCATAGCTTTGGAGCAAGAAGTCTAAGTCTTGGGTCATAGCGTAGGTAGAGGCTCTGCAGCTAAGTGCGCAAAGGCCTAGGGTAGAAGTCCGTAGCTGAGTGCGCGGACACGTGCAGCTAAGTGCGCAGGGTGGACAGAGTCTATAACACTTGTAGGATATTAATAAAGAGACATATTTTGCACTTTCTTTGTCTTTGTTCTGTTGATACATTTGGATATTTTACGTATGAATTTCCTTTATTGTGCTTATATGATGCACGAAAGACTGCAATTACATTAAATAATTGAACGCATTCATGAATATCTGGTTACGCAATGTTAACTATAACTGTTTGATAAGATAAGCAAGTCACTTAGATTAATTGGGGAATTTGTATGACATGCTACTCTGGTAGCACAAAAGTACCTGAGCAGCAGGCTAGGGTTGCGTGAAGGTCGATCGTATACTTTCGCGAAGGTATTGAAGTCCGGACTAGAGGGTTTTTCCTACAAGCCCTAGAGCGAAGCGACTTGCATGAAGGCAGGGATAGAAGGAATCAAACGACATCACAACCATCTCAGGGTGCAAAAACTTGGTTCCAACATCCCCCCATACTGCTTCGGGTGAGACTTTGGTCCGTGCTCTGCGGGCTAATGCCAAAAGGGCCAGTAGTGTAGGGATTTATTTGGCTAATTAACGCTGAACCTAGGTTAGGCCCCCTTAAGCCAACAAATGGTTCCATTGTCGGGATCGAAATCTGTATAAGAGATGTGTGATGTCGTATCACTAGAATCCAACTAATAAGGAGATTGGAGACTGGTTGGATAGAAAGATCCACGAATTCATGGCACAGGAGAATAGAAAATTGTGACTGACAAAGGAATAGTGGTTGGACAAATACCTATATACAGAGATCCATGAGTTTTTTTTTTTTTTTTTTCTCCTTCCCTTTTGAGTTATACGAGTGGATCGCGAAGCTAGCAGATAGCCAAGGAAGGTGGAAACTTGACGGTCCTATTGTGTGGACCCCAAAGCTAGTGCGAAGGTTGGAAGCGTCGGAGGATAAGATCGCTTGTGCTGTCAATCATTGGCTCGATCGCGTCATAGGAGGATTTGTGACTGAATTCGCAGTCGACACCTTAGTCAGCTACAACGAGGCGGAGTGGCGCTTTTTCAAAGGACCGTGAGGTAAGTACGTAAAATCTTTTGAATACTTGGATTAAAATGCTATTGTGCAAAAAATAGGTTATGCAGCTACTTTGATGTTCGGGACTACGCGAAGTGGAGAAACTTATAGAAAAGTAGGAAAAAAGGGTCTGGAGTATAGTCCCTTGATTTAACCTCCGCGAAGTGACGAAGAAGGGATAACGAAGGTTTCTCCGTGAAGTGCTATTAAGTTAATAAGACAAGGATTCCCACAAATACCACCTCTGCCCACACCACCTCCAACTTCATCGCCATCACCCCCAACTTCACTCGTACCACCTCCACCTCCACCGCAGTTCAGTATGGAAAATACAATGAAGTTGCCTTTGTTCAAAGGCTTGGGAAATGAAGACCCGAACCAATTATGGTTTGTTGTGAGGGCTGTATGGGAAGCTCAAGGTGTTACAGATGATCATATAAAGAAGGCAACAATGGTTAGTGCTCTACAAGATCACGCGCTAACCTGGTATATTAAGTACTCTAACGGTAACTTGAATGTTGGAGTGGCAAACATCCAGGCAGCCTTGAATAGAGAATTTAGTAGGCCTAAATCTAAGGTGCAGTCGATTGTGGGATTCAAAGAGATCGTGATGCAACCAAGTAAGACGCCTTGGGAACTAGATTAGAGGTTGAAGTGTACAATCCGCGAAGCCAACATGAATCTAACAGATGGACAACATCATGAATGGTTTGTAGCTTCACTACTACCACAGTTAAGGAGTGCATTGTCACAGCAAAAGATAACAACTCAGGCTGAGGCCTTGGAGATTGCCATGAGGCTACATGAAACCCCGATGCAAGATCCAAATCTAGGAGTTCAGCAGATCCATGCAGAGTTGAAGAATCTGTGCCTTTAGATGCAAAGTCTGAAGTACGACAGGATGGTTCGACTAGAGGTGCACGAGGACTGATGCCTCTAAGGCCAAAAGCTCAAGCAGGACCTAGTGTGGGGCCTGCATTATGGTGTGCTATCTGTCAGGTGGCCAGAAAACATGCCACGGATAACTGTCACTTGCTACAGAAGTTTGTACAGGCACCACAACAAATTTTCTGCAACTTTCGTAGGTCGGTAGGACATGATGAACGTACTTGCAGGAGCTATGAATTGATGATGTATAAAACTCTCGCCTATAGGGTTCAGGCTGAAACACGACCCCTTGAACAGAGTGCAAGGATGGTGTATACAGGATTTTAGGGGCATAAATAAGGCCGAGGCAGAGGAGGACCTGGCAGAGGTCGAGTACAGTTGATTTGCTACAATTGCGAAGGACCAGGACACTATGCCTACGATTGCACTAATCCAACATGTCCGTCGTGCAAGTATTGCATGCTATTTGATCATGTAATGGAAGACTGTCCTATGCTGATAGCTAGAATATGTGACAAAGGGGTGCTACCACCTCCGCCGACTCAAAACCTGCAAATGATGAGATTTGAACCGCGTGGGGAAGATCCAAACGTAAATATAGTACTCAGAAGTGGAATCGTGACAGGAGATGACAAGGGGAAACAACTAGAAGAAAATGCATGGGTTCGCAAAGCTCTGGCGAAGGAAGCTGAGTTTGATTTGGAGCGCGCATGCGAAACCTTCATGGAAGTTAAGAAGAGCTTCACTGAGGCCTCCACCTCATGAAGCAAGGATAAGCTTGGGCAGGAGATGTACCCCTCTATGCTCACAACTTTCCTGGAGACCTGTATGAAGTTACTGCGTGATAGTAAGGTTGTGAAAGGGTTACAAGAGCTCATCAATAGATGCGCTGGAACCGTTCCGGGTGAGTTGTGCATAGTACGAAAGATTGGCAAGCATAAAACAAGGACGAGACGGGAGATGATACTGACCGCATAGATAGGAGAGTATGAAATGGATCAAGTTATTTTGGACTTGGGGTCAGACACGAATGTCCTACCGAAGCAAACTTGGGAGAAAATGTGGAGACATGTGCTGCAATGGTCTCCGATTCAACTAAGGAAGGCGAATCAACAGAAGATCATCCCCATGGGTCAGCTGTAGAGGGCAACCGTGGATATTGAGGGAGCGAGCACGCTGGCTGATTTTGAAGTAATGGAGATAGTGGATGACAACAATCCCTATCCTGCACTCCTAGGAATTAATTAGGCTACTAATATGAATGGGGTAATCAATCTGAAGAAGCGAAAGATGATATTTGAGAAGAAATCGCTGCGCATAATAGTACCCCTCGATCCTGTTGAACGATCGTGCTATACTGAACCAATCCGCGATTATGAGAGTGATGACGACCTAGAATTTATATATAAGATAACAACGCGCGACCAAGATTGGGTGTGTTAGCACCTAAATGTGTTCTTAGGCTGAAGGAAGGCAAAATTTAGGGTAACTACAAACCACACTCAGTCTGGTAGCTAGCCCTACCAGAACAGGAGAGGGCTCTCTCTGGGTCACACTCAGGAAAATAAACAATAGGGTCTGAGATGACTAAAAAATGGACACTGATTTTAGGCTAGGTAAATAAATATGATGGAGATGTTTGAAGAATGACTGAGTTTTCTGGGATTTGTGGGGCCAAGGAACAGCATGAGCAGAGAATTTAATTCAAAGACGCAGGTTGTTTTGTGAGGCAAGACAGGCGGAAACTCTAGCAATTAGAGTCGAAGAAATGTGAGGTGGAGAGATTGTTTGAGAGTGTGAAAAGGGAATAAATACATGAATCCTTTTCAAGCGAAGAAAGCATAGAACGTGAAAACTATCCCAAGGCAGAGTAGTGCACTGAATTCTACCTTTTTTACTTAGAAAGCTTTCACTGGAAATGAAGATGAATGAAAATATGAAACATAACAAAATACATATGAAACATAAAGAAGATACATTTGCTAAACTCACGCCACAGGAATCTCATGAACCAGAGCTGCAATCTTTCATTAATTCTCTGTCAAAATGTACAGTGAGTGACTGAGTTTTTCTCCCACAGTTCCCAGAAATTCCAACCAACCCTTTGCAAATGGTTTGCATACAATAAATAGACTATTCCATGAGGAAATAGAATGACCAAGAGTTGGGGAGTTTTTCGAATCATTACAAAGTGGAAGTGGAAAGCCAACCATTAGTTACAGGTGCAGCGTTACAAAAATGACAAATGGCTTGGGTGACTGCTCGCCTTCCTTTGCCACTTGGATAGAAGCCAACCTTTAGTGGAAATACTTTAAATTTTGCCTTAGGTGCCGAAAAAAGTGTAGTGTAGATGAGCGGGCCCACTTGGAGAAAGTCACGAATCGAAATGTCGCGAAGCGGAAGTGATTTTGGCCTTTTTCTCTATATGCGCCACGCCCAAATCTATACGTGCCACGCCACTTTGGAGGCGATTTTGAGGTACCTTCTGGAGTCCAAATTGTGCCCAAGTGTGCTTGTTGGAAAGCCTGGCCTATCTACTTTCCAACCCAAGTGGAATTTCTGAATTTGGTGCTCATTTTCCCCTCCAAAACTTCATTCTCCCAAGACTGCTTCCTGTGTGTCAAAATAGGGGTAGAGAGGTCATTTTTTGAGTGTTTTTGACCTCCTGGGGACTCAAATCATGCCCAAATTTCTTGTCCATGCACCAGCAGGCATGATTTTTCATGCTGAATCCAAAAATGCAAGCCATTTGTGATTTGGAGCTCCCAATCCTAAGCGTCGCGCCAGTGGCGCGGCGCACAGGGAGAAAAAACCTGTGTTGTGACCAAAAATTTGCCGTGTGACCAAAATTGTCCCAAATTTCTTGAAATTTGGGCTAGATCTTCCTTATCAAGTGTTATGTTGGGCCAAAGAGGCTTCGGCAAATATCTGAAGTCGATCGAGCTCCCTTTGCCTCTTTTGCTTCTTGATTGCCTTCCTCAATTTCGCCTTCAAATTCCTGATTCGGGCCTTACACACTTTGTTTCACGCCATGTAGTAGAAAGCCATGTGTCTTAGCAATGCATGGTCCTTGTCGACCTTGTCCAGTAGCCTCTCCAAGTGCATGTTAACTCTCTCGAGATTGGCCTCCCAATCCTCATTAATCTCTTGCTCCAATAACGTGAGCTCAACTCTTCTCCTTTGTGCAGCTTGGCGATGCTCACAAATGTTTTGTAGCTCCATGATCGCTTGCTGATCCTCCAGCTGTTTGTTCCTCTACTCCAGATATTTCACGTTCCATTTGGCTCTTTCCAAGTCAAGGGACAAGGCTTGAATCTCTGCTTGCTGCTCCTTGTTATAGACATTTTTGTGCCTTACAACTCCAAGCATGAAATGTCCATAAACCAAGGGCTCCTAAGTCCCTAAAAGTGTTGTTCTAACCCCTAAAGGAACAAGGTCAACAGATTACAGCTTCTCCCAGAAGTTCTCCACCAGAAACTGCTCAGAATAAGTCAAAACAGGATCATTTCAGCTGCTCCACTGGCTAGATGCGTTGCATTGCACCTAAATACACTGAGGGTGCGTTGCATTTCAAAAGTCCCTTCTGTGGGGTGCGATGGGCGAGAAATGAAAAATGGCAGTGTCATTCCGCGAGGTGGAGAGACAATGGAAGCTTCCAGAATCTTCTCCTGTGACACTTGCCTCACTGAATTCGACCAAGGATGAGTAAGAGGCCTTCAGTCTCCAAGTGGAAGCAAGAACTGACAGAGAGAAGACACTAATCAAATCACAAGCTGACTCATCCTCCTTACAGATATCTATATATGGATCCCTCATCCCAGAGATCTGGAGGCTGGAATTTTGCATATTGTAAGGAATTGTTGTTGGTTTTTCGAGACAAACATCAAATTATTGGGTGGTCTATGCTTTGTTTGAGGTGAAGAGGGGCTTCTTGGCTGGGAGGTTGATGCTGTGTCAGGAACCACTGGTTGTAACTCCTCCTGGATCTTTTCTTGTTTATCAATAAAAGCTATTTGAGTTTTCCTCCATGCTTTTGTATCATTGATGCTTGTTACATTTGTATGGTTAACTTAAATCTGATCCTAAGTTGTTTATGAATATAGATCCATGTCTTTGTATAGTGTTCTTCTTTTGTGATCTTACAGGTACTTTGTGAAGCCGGGCAAGTAAGGGAGCAGGTAGCTGGAGACTATCAAAGAAGAGAGGGATTGGATCAAAGGATTAGCGCAAGACACAGGTTGGTTCTTTCTATTCCTCTCCATCTATAGTTCATAAAGGAAATACAAAAGTAGTTTTTCTCTGTTTGTTTCTAAGGCAACTGTCACACCTTAGTGGGATAGAGCAGTTCTAAATAGACACTTTTCCCTGTAACAAAATGGCGACTTCACTGGGGAGCTAATTAGTTAGTTTGTTTATCATTCTTTGTTTGTTTGTTTCATAAACTTATAAGTGGCATTCGAACTGCATTTTCCATAACAAATGCAAAGTAGACATATGCTGCTTCAATCCATTCACTGGATCTGTTTATGATTTAAACAACTGATTCACAAACTATCTGATTGCCCTTGTGATAGCTCTTAGATCCTCCTTAGATCTACCCCTGATTGTTGAATTACTGATTGCTTTTTACTCGGCCAAAAACCAAAGACTGAATTGCAAACTGTGACCCGGAACCCGGACAGAGTCTCGTTTCTGGCCCAGCGCAGGTACTGTTAAGAGATCCTGAATTTCAGCGCACTTCCCGAAAGGGCAACCTGCGTTGCATTTCAGATTCTCTGTGTTACAAGTGTGCTGATCAGACTAGCCCTGTGCAGCTGTGGTTCTTATGCTTCATTCTTTCCAGTTCTATCTCTGAATTTTGCTGCCTGTGATCAGTATATGTCTGTTTGAAACCCCTTTTCCTTGCTGTTATTCCGCCTCCTTTGTACAAAAGAACTGTAGATGTTTTTGTGTGTTTGTTGAGTCATTTACAGTTCTCCTTAGCAAAAGTAGCGTAATCGTACTGTCGTCCTTTGATTTGAATCTGTCGTAAGTGTCGATTTCAATCGTAGGAAAGAGTTTGATTGCTGTTGATGGTTGATTATCCTGTTACTATTGCTTTTGGTCTGAATTTGTGATTTTCTAGTGTCAAAAACGAGTATTCATTTCAAAATCGTAAGGTGTCGTAATCATCTCTATTTTTGATTTCAAAAAGAAGCTTGTTTATGTTTGTCGCTTGAAAAGAAATTTAGATTTGTGCATCAACTTTCTTTTTAGCATCCATATACTAAGAAAGTCGAAAACAAATACATGCATGTGCATTTGCATATAGACAGTCTGTTTGGCTCGATTTAGGAAAGTGCATTTACAGTGTGCTCTTTGCTCTTTGTGAAAAGGTTCTGTCTTTCTTTTCCCTAGTAGCTAAGATTTTCATTGCATAAAAGAGATAAAAAGTTTGTTTATCATATTTAGATTGCATTTTAGGAATTACATCTACATCTCGTGGTGAACCCAAAAGGAAAACTTCATAAGCAAGATCAACTTAAAATAAATTCAATGAATCTAACAACGCTTTGGAACTTAATGCACAACATTTAGAGGTCTAGGCTAGAGACGTATTACGGCGTCGTAAAGCCTGGTAACTGTTGTTCTCACTGTTGGTTGGGTGATTCCTCCACTTTGAGATGATAAGTGCCAGTACGGACTTGTGCTCCCACGTACCGTCGAGTATATTTTGGGAGACCCCTATAGGATTAAATCCTTTATCCATAGGAAGCTGTGTCTGCCGCCCTATCGATCGCAATGCACTGAACACAACATTCGGGAAGATTGACTGCCGTACCGTAAAAAGTATTCTGCAGTTTTGTGATTGGTTTGGTACTCCCTCTACCTAGACTTCCAGAGCAGTCCCTTTCGTTCCTTTTCAGACTCCTTAATGGAAAAGGTCCATTTGAGCACTTGTCACTTCAGGCTCATTAAAAATCGAAGGAGACTAGAGTCATCTTTTGTTTTTTCTCGACTCTTAAAAACTGAAAAAACAAGTTGTGTCAAAGCGTCTAAAATTCATTTAATTTGGAAACATACTTCCCCTTTATTTAGTTGATCGAGTAATCCGCAATTGTGGAAGAAAGTCAATTGAAACCCCATCATTCGCGGAGGCTTACGAGTCAACCGTCTTTGTCTCCAGAATCGAAGCCAGTACGGACAAAGCGAACTTGTTTAACCGGTTCCAAATCTCCTATTAAAGTTAGAACAAGTGTTCCAACGACATCAGAGACTCCGGTTACTCCAAACATTTATGGAATCCCTGCCTCTACAGATGAAGTTCAACAACCATAGAGGGACAGTGATACTGATCCTAGTCTGAGAGTAAACACTTGTGTTACCGAACCAGTTCCATCTACAACCGGTTCGGAGAGTCTTACTCTTCAAACATCTGTCGTTGCTGATTCCATACCTTCTTCGGCACCAAAAATATTCTACGGACCTGACGGTCTTCCCCTTCCACCTGGTCTGATTGCCATAGAAGAAATTGTAGAAGATCCTCCAACAACTACTCCAACGCAATTTGGAGTCGGGATCACTCTATATCCTTCTTCATCAGAAGTTAGTCTACCACCAGCGGAAGCTCCTGTAGAATCGCTAGGTAACCTTTTGGATATACTACAAATGTCTGAACAACCGTCAACATCTAGGACTGTGTCGTCTGACACAGCGACGACAAAACTCCCTGCTATCACTCCGACAATGTTCACCGGTATACCATCTGTCCCGACTAGCTCTCAACCACTAGAAGAAGCCCACTCAGGGGCTACTTCGATAGTATGGTCTGTTCCTGTTTGTTCATCCGGAATAATATCCGGAAACTCTTATGTTGAGTCTCAACAAATTGATCCATTTGGAGGTCAATTTGGGCAGTCCGGTCCCCAAGGGAAAACCATTCCCTTGAGTTCTGGATTACCACCGTATGGGGGGCAGTATACCCTTTCATTATCCCCTCCGGGAGGATATCCATACGTGAGTTCACAACAACATTCAGGTTATATTGGAATTACCACAAGTGGCTGGGTACCAATACTACCTCAACAACCAAGAGTTGTATATTCGATGCGACAATGCTTACCTACGTCAAACATACTGACTACGCCAGCTATTGTGACGGTGTCGCAAGTTCAAGCGCTGCCTGTTGTATGCCAACCTCAGGTTTCTCAGGTTGTAATGCAACAGCCCCTTGACCCTGCGACTCAACCACAGTCGCCGACTGGTGGAATGACACAGGTTCAGACGGGTACAATTACCCCTCATCTTGGTCAAACTGTTAGTATCGGTCAACAACACATGGCTTACAACCATGGCTAGTACAATACCAACAACCGCAATTCCAACAAGTATACCAAGGTTCTGAGCAACAAATCTTTGCTAATAGTGGGCAGACGTACATTCAAAACGGTCAAAATCAACCATTTTACAATGGTCATGTCCACCAACCTTACCAAACATACCAGCATCAGATGCATTATGCCGGTATGAAAAGACCAACTGCTCAGGCAATCCCATCTTATCCTGGGTATGCTTCACCTAACCTGAATCAATAGTTACCCTTTGTGTCAACTTTAGAGTTACCTGATTTAAATCGGTTAACAAACGATCCAATCGCTTACGCACCTTGGTGGCCAGCGATTCCGCATAAACTTCCATCAGATATTCCTAAATTTAATGGAAATCCAGGTGAAGATCCATTGAATCACGTGATGACCTTTCATCTATGGTGTTCATCGAACACCTTAAATGATGATTCGATAAGACTTCGCCTCTTTCAGAGGACGTTAACGGGTCCAGCGGAAAAATGGTACATTGAATTGCCTAGAGCTTCGTTCGACAACTTCAGTACCTTAGCCACAACCTTTTTAACCCATTTTCAGTTACCAATAAGGTACGAAACGGGAACAGAACTTCTTACCAACTTCAAACAGACAACGACCACTCACATATCTGATCATATACATGAGTGGCGACGTCGTCGTAGGATGGTAAAAACGTACGTCCCCGATCAGCTCTTAGCTGAATGGTTTATCAAGTCATTACTGCCTTCCATCACGGAAGATGTGGCAAAGGGGGGAGTCGTAACAGAAGAACAAGTTATCGCTCATGCGCAATATCTGGACTTAATTTACACTCAGTCTGGCACGCTCTACGATAAAATACCTGACGCCCCTAGACCGGAATTCTCAATTCCTCCTCCTTCTAAATCGAACAATGACTCTCATGCTGACGATGGCATGATTGGCACAACAGACACGAAATATACAATGGCTACATCCAAAAAAGCCTGTAAGATTTCAAGTCAAAATGCAAAGGATGAGCTTCTTGCTTCGGAAGTAAATGCCGTATCGATAGATAAAGGCAAAGAAACCAAACAACCAGGGAGCAAGAAGAAAGGCAAAGGGAAGAAGAAGAAACAGGAGGAATCATCACCTGAAAAATCTTCTTCAAACCCTCCTGGAGATAGGAAACCAAAAAATCCATGTCTCATATGCGATGAGGATCATTGGACCGCAAGTTGTCCACACAGAGCTGAGGTTAAAAAATTCTTTAAGAATTCGAAAACCTCCGCAGTGTTAACCGATCCATTTCCAAATCCTGGAACAAATATGGTTGAAAGTGAAAATTCTTCCCCGTCTCAAGTGCTAATTTTGTCGGTTTCAAAACAACAAAATGTTGCTTTGATATCGACAAGGAACAAAGATTATGGGAATCCACAGCTGTCGAACAACAAGGATAAAGATCAACCTAGTAGTTTGACAACAACTTCGACGGAAGTTGCGCCACCCATCATTCCTGAATTGACAATAAAACTTCCAAAGGGAGTAGTACACAAGTCGACGTTTAATCCCCGCGCTAGAGCGGCACAACATTATAATATAGTGGAAGATTTGGCACAATCGCCATCTGCTATGTCGACTCTTGAAGTACTACAGAATTGCCCATCCCAAAGGCAGGCTTTATTATCAGCCATTGGTGGGATAGACCCAAAGGATTCCAATCTTGTATCCTTCGATCATAAAGGATACGATCCTCAATTACCAGCTCAACTAGCTTTCCTTGTTCAAGTGAAAACCCTCAACAAAACCGTTCATCGAACAATTATTGATGAGGGAGCATCGACATGCATTATGTCGATGAGTTGCTGGAAAACTTTAGGATCTCCAACCTTGTCGCGATCTTCGACAACATTAAAAGCATTCGACAGAAGGACATATACCCCATATGGTATTCTAAGTAACTTGAAAGTTGAACTAGGAGGGAAAACGGTAGAAATAGATGTTGAAGTAATCGATGGCAATCTTGATTACAAAATCCTACTAGGAAGGCCATGGATATATGCTATGGCGGCTGTTATGTCGACCTATTTCAGGAAGATTGCATTTCCCTTTCAAGGAGGGATTACAATCGTCGATCAACAAAACTTCCTCCCCAATGGTTCTCAAGTTACAGGAAGCATTCCCATGATCCATGGAAGCCGTCATTCGCTTCAAAATATCGGAGTAGGCCTATTAAAAAATCCTATACTAATGGGAACTTTAACCGTTCCACCTCCAATCAACTTGGCGGAAGTAGCATCGATAGGAACCTGCAACAAGATATCTTCTACAAAGATCTCAGAAAACGATATCGACATGGATCATGCAATGGTTTTGCCCCCAAGCCCAACGGAAATATTGTAGCAATCAATATTCCTAGCATGGGAGGCAAACCCAAATCAACGCTCATCAAGCGTTTGGATAGATAGGTCTAGAGAATATGGTACCCCTTCAGATCCTTGGTCGCAAGTGCATGTCACCGACGAAGGAATTCTCCAATCAATGGTAATTGAAGGAGCACCATGGAATGATTCCCACCATTGTTCCCTTCTTCCGGATTGTGGAGAAGATACTCAAGATGACCTTTATCATCCTTCAGTCTTTGATTTCGTATCAAATACTGTAAACACGGTGGATTCCGAGTGAAACTTGTCCAACATTGAAGAGACTATAGCCATAAATATCTCGACCAAAACAGATGTTGTAGAGAATATTTATGTTGGCAAATGTTGTTCTCCTTTAGAACTGGAAATATATAACGCTCTTTTTCGTGAATTCAGAGATGTCTTTGCTTGGTCATACAGTGAAATGCCAGGCATTGACTTGAGTATCATTGAACACGAAATTAAGATGTATCCAGATGTCAAACCAGTACGATAACGGCTAAGGCAGGTGCACCCCAAGAAAGCCACTGCCATTAAGGCAGAAGTTGAAAAACTTCTCCATGCTGGTTTCATCTACCCGGTTCCTCTAACCGATTGGGTATCGAATATCGTCCCTGTTATGAAAAAACAGGGAACAATTAGAGTGTGCGTCGATTATAGGGATGTAAATCAAGCTTGTCCAAAAGACAACTACCCTACACCCTTCATTGACCAGATAATTGATGAATGCGCCGGATGCGAAATCTTTTCATTCATGGATGGATTCTCCAGGTATAATCAAATAAATATCCGCCCACAGGACTAGTCAAAGATTGCATTTATTTGTCCGTGGGGCACATTCGCATATCGAAAATTACCCTTTGGTGTAAAGAACGCAGGGGCGACGTTTCAGAGGGCAATGAATTATGCCTTCCATGACATCAAAAACATCGTTCAACCGTACCTCGACGACCTTCCAGCTCATTCGCGAAAGCGGACTGATCATCCACAACATTTAAGAGCGATATTTCTACGTTGCCGACACTACAAGATACGACTCAATCCACACAAATGTGTATTTTGCATCAGTTCTGGTCATTTACTTGGCTTTGTAGTCTCCAAGGACGGGATTCGTCTCGACCCATGTAAGGTCCAGGCAATCATAAATTTGCCTCCACCTTCGAATTTGCTTCAAATTCAGAAACTCCAAGGGAAAGCAAACTTTCTGAGGAGGTTCATTCCAAATTACGCCGAACTTGCTAAAGGTTATACACGACTTTTGAAAAAGGAAGTACCCTTTGTCTGGGATCAGGTTGCGCAAGCTTCCTTTGATGCTTCAAAAGAATCCCTAATGAAAGCATCATTAATGTACGCTCCTGATTATCAAAAAGACTTTAACCTGTATCTGGCTACAGCAGATACGACCATCGCAATGGTTTTAGTTCAAGAAGTCGATGGAATTGAGCATCCTATATATTATTTAAGTAAAAACTTAAATGATACAGAAAGCAAATATTCTTATGTTGAAAAGCTACCGCTTGCAGCTGTTCAAGCGATATAGAGATTTCGACACTATGTCCTCTTTCGGAAAACTACCATTCTGTCAGATTGCAACCCCATGACTTATATATTGTCGCGACAGTTGCTAGGGGGCAAATACTCAAAATGGATAGCAATCCTACAAGAGTTTGATCTGGAATTTGTAAAATCCAAATCAAAGAAAGCTCTAGTTTTCGCAGAATTATTGTGCGATCTCCCATCGTCGTCCAACGATGACACATCCGAAGAAACAATTGTGGACGAAAATTTGTTTCTGATATCCACAAGCAATGAGTGGTATGGGGATATAATCATTTATCTCGAAACCCAAAAATATAGGCCCAACACCTCCCACTCTGAACAAAAACGTATTCGATACCAAGCATCCGATAAATTGGGAGCAGGTAAATTTAAGTCTTTATGGATGGGCCCCTATATTGTTAAACGAGTGTTAGCAAAAGGAGCCTACGAGTTAATGGATTATGACGGAATTCCACTGGCGCAACCTCGTAATGGGGTGTACATCAAGCTCAGAATGCAAAATGGAAACCATGAAATGAAAGAGCTCAGGTTTAGCTCCTACCTGGTCCAGACGGCGCCGAGAATTGTCCACAGAATCTCCCGAAATCAGCTGGTGAAAATCAAGGGGGAAAAGCACCTCCAAAGCTCCAACAAACCAAAGTTCGAATGAAATGGTAAAATGAGAGGTAAAAACACTTTTTCATTACTTTTTACATAGTTCAAAGTAAAATATTAGTGTTCTAACTCGTTTTCAAGCATATATTGTTCATTTCTAACTAGTTTGATGAAGCAATTGAAAATATAGTACAATCTTTGAAAGAACTAAGCTATTTATGGTAAAATAAAAAAGGGACCATTTAATCGAGCAATTTTAGTACATAGTTCAAGCTCGTTAAAAAATAAACATAAGACATGAGCAAATGTTTCTACCCACGTTTAAGCTCGTTAAAAAATGAACTATTCCCCGGTAAATAACCATCGTGAATGTAGTACTTCATCCATTAAAGCCTTGGTCGTGTTTGCACCGTCACCTCCACTTTTTCATTGGCCGATCATTCACCTCCATGTGATTGTTTACCCATTTTGAGGAACAGCTGCGAAGAGTGATCTCACTAGCCATCCTTGTGACACTGCTGTGATTGGAAAATTCCAAACCTTACCTGGAATCAGCTGCTACCCATGTTATCACTTGTTCCTTAAAAGACGAGTCTCCTTTAAGCTCTTTTCAATTGACTCGTAAAATATGAAAAGATTGCTGAGTCCTTGGCCTTCCAACTCGTTAAAGGGACAGGAAGTGCTATCCCTCCCCTAGATTTTAATATTTTTGGACCTGAGGGATTATTACACAAAAAGATCGAGCACTTGTTTTATTCGGCTCGTTAAAAGTATCGAAAATTCATCCCTTTTGTATTGTTTTATACTTTTTCGGACTTAAGGGATTAGATGACGAAAAAAGAATTTTGGAGTTTCCTTTACATTCCTTTTCAGACTCTCTAAAATTGAAAAGGACCGAGTTATCTTTGTCGTTAAACTCGTTAAAAAGATTAATAGCGACAAACTTGTCTATAGACGAGAACGAGTTTCACTATCGCTAGGCTCGTTAAAACATAGCGATGGGTTTGCCCAAAGGGAAAATTATAGAACAAGCATATGTTATCCTCCTCAAGCTTGACAAAAATAAAGAGGTACTGGTCAGCAATGACTGGGGAAAATTGGGAAGAAAACTCAAAGAAACTTTATTGGTAGCAAGTCGCTCTTGGACATGACACTTCCACTCCGTGTCCGAGTCGGGTTGGGTTGTTTCATTCACCGGTCACATCACCATGGTCACGCCATACCATCCACATTTGGGGTTAATGCTACCAATCCATCACATTAGTGTCGTTGATATGTTCAAGAGAAGTCATCCAGAGAAGTCACCTATGTCTCACCCACTACCATACATTATATTCCATTCTTTCATGACCGCCACCCTGAACCTTATATCACCAGATCATTTTCACCTCCATTAAAATCATTTGCTCCGTTCTGTGTCATTGATGTGGGATTCATTAAGGCCCTCCTGTGATGGATCACTTCTTGTCGACATCAACTCATTATCCAAGAAGTTGATCTAGGAACACCCCATTCAGTACTTTGAAGCTTGCATGCCTCAATGGCAAGTTTCTCACTTCCGGCGACAGGTTTACATCAATGGCCTTCGACCGAAAGAATTTGCGTGGTGTTCGATGCCAAGTCCTTTATTCACACCACGTGAATTGTACTGCAGTACCTTGAGGATCATTATCATTATCGATGATTCCTCTCGCGCTTGTTAACAGTTTACATCATTGACTGGTAATCAAGCGATGTCTTTCCATGTTCGACTTCAGAACATTTCTCACATGGATCGAATTGTACTTCGAGTGAAGATCGAACGAGATTGAAGACCCCGGATCTAGTTTCATCCATCCGGGTTGTGATATATATTCAGGAAAATAAAGACATTAAATGTACATCATTGCTGCACAGATAATCATCCACTCAAAAGGATGATGGCTCTACCAGAATCATCAGTCTACACTCAGACGATTGTCTGTCCTATGTACATGAAAATGAATTTATAAAGCTGAGCATGGGAATGCCCGCCTCAACTAGATCATGAAAACAGTATGAAGATAATGTATTGCATTGTATCTTATTATAGGTCTCCTCCCAGCATTGAAAGAACTTCGGATCCTCATAATAAAGCATTTCACCCGACACCAAAAGGTTAACGGCCTCATACTTTAGGGGGCAACTGTTATAGACATTTTTGTGCCTTACAACTCCAAGCATGAAATGTCCATAAACCAAGGGCTCCTAAGTCCCTAAAAGTGTTGTTCTGACCCCTAAAGGAACAAGGTCAACATATTACAGCTTCTCCCAGAAGTTCTCCACCAGAAACTGCTCGGAATAAGTCAAAACATGATCATTTCAGCTACTCCACTGGCTAGGTGCGTTGCATTGCACCTAAATATACTGTGAGGGTGCGTTGCATTTCAAAAGTCCCTTCTATGGGGTGCGATGGGCGAGAAATGACAAATGGAAGTGTCATTCCGCGAGGTGGAGAGATAATGGAAGCTTCCAAAATCTTCTCCTGTGACACTTGCCTCACTGAATTCGACCAAGGATGAGTAAGAGGCCTTCAGTCTCCAAGTGGAAGCAAGAACTGACAGAGAGAAGACACTAATCAAATCACAAGCTGACTCATCCTCCTTATAGATATCTATATATGGATCCCTCATCCCAGAGATCCGGAGGCTGGAATTTTGCATATTGTAAGGAATTGTTGTTGGTTTTTTGAGACAAACATCAGATTGTCGGGTGGTATATGCTTTGTTTGAGGTGAAGAGGGGCTTCTTTGCTGGGAGGTTGATGCTGGGTCAGGAACCACTGGTTGTAACTCCTCCTGGATCTTTTCTTGCTTATCAATAAAAGCTATTTGAGTTTTCCTCCATGCTTTTGTATCATTGATGCTTGTTACATTTGTATGGTTAACTTAAATCTGATCCTAAGTTGTTTATGAATATAGATCCATGTCTTTGTATAGTGTTCTTCTTCTGTGATCTTACAGGTACTTTGTGAAGCCGGGCAAGTAAGGGAGCAGGTAGCTGGAGACTATCAAAGAAGAGAGGGATTGGATCAAAGGATTAGCGCAAGACACAGGTTGGTTCTTTCTATTCCTCTCTATCTATAGTTCATAACGGAAATACAAAATTAGTTTTTCTCTGTTTGTTTCTAAGGCAACTGTCACACCTTAGTGGGATAGAGCAGTTCTAAATAGACACTTTTCCCTGTAACACTCCTGGATGATCTATTTAAGCTGTGCACTCGTCGGTTCTGTATCTGTATCATCATCATGAAGGAGAACGAATTCGGTCTCTCGTTCACTTGATGGCTCACCTGAAGGCCCCTTATCCTGCATTGGATCCTTGCCTTTGTCCTATTCCTGTGATGCTGCTGGAGAAAGCGAAGCCCCTTTCACCCTGGGTGGAGATAACACTCGCTTTGCTGCTGCAAACAAATGTCTAGCACCCCTCTGATATGTGATGAAAACCGGCACACTAGCAGTCTCATGGCGCTCATACCGACGAGAAGGTTCACCCTCATGCTTAACCTCTGATAATACCTGTGAAATGCTGGAGAGGTCATGGGAGATGAAATCATCCCAAGTAATGCCCTGCAATCCCAGCTGATGAACCACCAAAATCTTAATAAGAGTAAAGTGATAAACATTGTTGAGTTGCTGCTGAGGGGTCTTGTGCTGCATGAAGGTATTCATCTTCTCTATGTTCCTGCAAATGAAATATGGGATGTTCATCATCCGTACCCTGGTAAAGTGCATGAGCAACCTAATGTGATAGGCATATAGATGAGAGAACCTCCCCTCATAGCTGAAGTACTTCATGATCAACTTCATGAGTGGAGCATGTTCATCTTTCAAATATCGGAATGGAAAGAATCTTGTGAGCTGCCTCAAGAAACTGGGCTTAATGTAAGGCTCATAATGCTGCCGATCAACCTTCTGTTTCTTGTGCCATGGTTCTCCAACATTCGGTATGCCAGTTGCTAATGAGACAGTTTCGGGTGTCAGTGTGAAGGTGACCCCGGCCAAGATAGAGTGATCTCCACGTAGGTGAAGCACAAAAAGACGGGCCAACTCATGATGAACTCGAACATTAGCCACCCTTTGACAAAACTCAAAACATGATAGATGCTGGAAACATGACATAGCAAGAGGGCAGGCCTGCAATTCAGTGAGGGTGGTTGGCTCATCCCTAACATGTTTGCCACTTTTGTGATGTCTCCGGGGAGCTTGTTCTTCTGAGGATGAATCACTTTGTATTTCCATCTCATACTCTGATGAATGCTCAGATGCCATGACTGTTGTATGTGTACTGTGTTTGGACTGCCCTTTGATGATGGTATGAAACTAGGTGTTGTTGAGAGATCTGCCACCAAGGGGAACAATGCAAAAAGAGAGTGTTAGGAAGGGGAATAATATGATGGGAATAAGGGTTATGGGGGGAAATTTTGTTTAGGGATATGTAGGAGGGTTTGGGGATTTTATAGGGTAGGGTTTTGGGGTTTACATTGACCAATGAGTGGAGGGATAGGGAATATGGGTTTAGTAATGTTTTAGGGTAGGGAAAATAGGGAAAAATGGGATGGGGGGAAGGGAACAATGGAAAGGAGTGAAAAAATGAGAGGTGAAAGAGGAATCTTGGCATCAACACAACAAGTCTTCAACCCTAGAGAAATAGCTTTGGTGATTTCAAGTGGTAGGGTTTAGGTGTCTTTTTTATTGCAATTATAAATGGCCATAACCATCATCCTATCCACAAAATTGGATGAGCAAGCCAAGAGATAGACCCTACCTGGCAATTGGAAGGAATTCTAAAAGATTTGATGCAATTGGGAACAATTTCGGGCCTCTGTGGCTGTGCGTCGCGCAACAAACCCAGTGCGCTGCGCTCGGTATATGCGTCACGCCCGTTTTAATTTTACATTGCGGGGTCACGCTCTATGCACCGTGCTCCCTATGTGCACCGCGCCACTCTGTGTGTGCGCTGCGCTCCTGAAAACGACTCCAAACTCACTCCAAACGCATCCTTTGCACTCTCAATCACTTTGCTATGTTTCTCTATGACCTTGGTGTGCACATGATTTGTTTGCTTGTGGAAACTTGTATATAAAGACCTTGGAGTCATAGGTTTAATTTTTTCTTCTTCAAAACCCACTTTAATAATGTTTCATTTTGACACTTTTCACTGATTTAATGCAACACTGAATTTCACTTTTCCCTTTGAATTTTTAGCTAAAATGATGAAAATTTTTTGGCACTTTTGCAGGGGTTGCATGACATGGCACTTGGCCAAGGAAACCATGACTGCACCTGAAGAAATCAACTGGAGACTTTTTTGAAAATTATCACAAATGACACACTGTTTGACTTTTCTTCAAAACAGAGTTTTGAAGAACAGTCGTAATCTGTCAACATGACGATAAAAATCTCTTAATCATAACTTTGTAAGGGCCTCCCTTTAGCCTCATGGATTTATTGGACATGTTTAAAGACCAATTTATCTGATCCCTAGACCTAATGACTGAAAATGACTCTCGTCCATTAAAAGATCGAACATTGATTGTCATGGACTTTAGTGAACCTTGACAAAAGACTTGAGCCAGCAGGTGCCAGTCATGAGGGGAATTGACTAACAAGACCTTTTCCGTCAGATTATGGCATGCCCCTAGCGGAATGCAGCTGAGTGAATGGAGTGAGACACCTAAAAATGAAATGCAAAAAGAGTTTTAATCTCTGACGGAGGACTAACGAGACCGACTCTAACATTGGCTCCAATGGGGGATGGTAGCTCCTTGGAGGTGCCAAGAAAAGCAGATCTCTGGCAGAGCTGACAGTGCCTTCATCCATTGGGCCATGGAGTCACCATTTCGATAAACGACATGCAACCCTTGACTCATTTATTGACTGAAACTTGACTTGGATATGGACTTAAAATGACTCAAAAACTGACTAAACAAACTCAAACGAAAACTGAAATAAAATGGTATTTACAGTGACAGTGGCAACAGTAGAAACAACTCAAAAGTGGTACCGCTTGAGCAGCCGACCATTGATCGGCCCTCCTGGACAATCTTCCCCGTTCATTTCCTTAAGAAGTAAGGCATTTTGACCCCGATATGCTGCAATCTTGAAGGGACCTTTCTAGAGATTCTCGAATTTACCATGCTTACCCTTTTCCTCATTTCTTGCATCCCACTTCAGTATTACATCATCTAGCTGAAATTTGTCTGCCTCTGCTTTTTTGTCATAAATTTTCTTAATTTTCTCCTGCAACTTGGATGTGTTTTGGAAGACTTCTTCTCTGGTCTGCTGCAAATGGATCATCTGATTCAATCTTCTCTGCATAGGATCATCTTCACTGCCGTCTTTCTGAAGAAGTTTGACTACCGGGGCTACAAGAGAGGTAGGAAACAAGGCATCAACTCCATACACAAGCTCAAAGGGGGACATACCAATGGATTTCTTCTGACTAACCCAATCTGCCCAAAGTGCATTGACCAACTTCTTATGCCAGCTCTTCTTGTTGATTTCCAACAGCTTCTTAATGATGTTGACCAAAGATTTGTTAGAGGACTCCGCCAATCCATTTCCTTGCGGATGATAGGCAGTTGAGTGACCCAAAATGATGTGATATTTACGACAAAACTCTACCATCCTTTTCGATTTGAAAGCTGCTGCATTATCAGTGATTAGCTTATTCGGGCAACCAAAGCGAGACAAGATGTTATTTTCAAGGAAAGAAATAATTACCGTATCTGTAGCTTGTCTGGTGGGAATTGCTTCGATCCATTTCGTGAAGTAATTTGTTGCCGTGAGAATCCATCGATGCTGACCGGAAGAAGCAGGATGAATTTCACCAATGAAATCCAACCCCCATTGCTGAAAAGGGGCACTCACCTCAATGGGCTTAAGCGGCAAAGGCTGTAATTTCTGCCTTCCTTCAAAAATCTAGCATTTATGACAGCACTTGACAACCTTATACACATCAGCAAACAATGTTGGCCAATAGTATCCTACTCTCAAAACTTTATTTGCTGTTGCTTTCCAAAAAAGGTGACCACCACAATCCCCTTCGTGGAAATCCTCCATGACCTGCTTCACTTCTTCTTCCACCAAACAATTCAAAAGAACACCACCGGGATCTTTCCAATAAAGTGCAGAATTTAGAATGCAAAACTTGGCAGCCCTTAATTTGAGAGTTCTAGCTTTGTTTTTAGTCATGTCAGGTGGTGGTGACAAATTTTGAAGCACATATATGATGTTTGAATACCACGGAGAAAGAGCAAACATTTCAGATACCTGAATTGACGAACCTTCCTCTTTCTCATCGGACATAGCAACAATCAGATTTATGTCCAAGGCGTGCAAGTTTGATTCAGCCAATAACTTTGCTAATCCCTGTCCTTTAACCAGATTTGTGGGATTTATCTCCACGTCATATTCTAACAAAGCTGCAATCCACTTGCCTCGTCTTCCTTCCGGATCGGTGTGCACTAAAACATCTTTGACATCAGCGTTAGGAACATAAGCCAAAATATGAGAATGCAGAATGTATACCCGAAAATCTTTTAATGCTTTCACAAGTGCGAGAGCTTTCTTCTCAATGATATTGTACTTTAAGGCTGCATCTCTTATAGTTCTGTTGAAGAAAGCAATTGGTCTTTCGTGATCATCTATTTTCTGCATCAACACCGCTGCCATAGTATGCTCCGAAGCGAATGAAAACAATATAAAATCTGAGTGTATTCCGGGCTGATTAGAACTGGAGTTGAGGAAAGAGCCAATTTGACTAAATTGAAAGATTTTATAGCCTCTTTTGTCCACTTTACTTGGCTGTCCTTCTTAAGCATGTTTGTGATCTCTCTTAGGTGCTCAACAAGATTAGGTACAAAGCGGTGTATAAAATTCATCTTACCATTGAAAGATTGAATCTCCTTCTTATTCCGGGGCAGATCGATTTGCTGAATTGCTTGTACACGTGCAGGATCAATACGAATACCGTCTTTTGAGATGATGTGCCCAAGTAGTTTGCCCTCCTCCATGGAAAACAAGCTCTTTTTCGGATTCAGCGATAGACCATATTTTCTGCACTTTTGAAAGACAGTTTTCAGATGATACATGTGTTCTTCATCAGATTTGGAAAACACCATCAGATCATCAAGGTATACAACTAAAAAGACATCCTTCTCATTTGCGAAAGCCAAGTCCATTACCCGCTGAAAGGTGGCACCTGCGTTTTCAAACCAAAAGGCATTTTGGCGTAATGAAAAGTTCCCCATGGAGTAGTGAATGTTGTCTTGTCTCGGTCATCTTCATGGACTGAAATTTGGTTATATCCAGAATAAACATCAAGCAGTGACATACGAGATGCCCCAACTACTCGCTGAAGTATATGATCCATTTTGGGCAGTGGATAGTTATCTTTCAATGAAACTTTATTGAGATTCCTAAAATCAATGTACAAGCGAATCTCCCCTGTCTTCTTCTGCACGGGCACCAAATTGGAGATCCAATCCGAAAATCTGATGGTAACAATGATTCCTAATTTATACAACCTGTTTATCTCCTTTTCAATTGATGGCAGCAGTTTTGGATTTAGTCTTCTCAACTTCTGTCTAAAGGGTTTCTGATTAGGCTTAATGGGTATAGTGTGCTGAATGATATTAGTATTGTATGTCTTCAAGTCAGAATAATCCCAAGCAAACACATCAACAAATGAAGACAACAAACTGATATATTTGGCTTTCATATTTTGTGGCAATGCTTTAGACAATTTTACCATTTTAGGATTAGCAGTTATTCCGATATTGACCTCTTCAACACCCTTCTCTGTTGGTTGCAATGTTGGTTTGTGGGCTACGTCATCTTGATCAAAAAGTTCTTCTAAAGGTATCAAGCCTTTAGGGATGATGTTGTCCTTCAGCTGCAATACGTCCATTTGATTGATCTGCACCTCATCTTTGCCATCATCATTTTCTTCATCAATTGAGGTCTCTTTGAACTTACCTTTGTTTTGTAGAAAATCATCAATTTCCTCATCATCTTGGAAGACTTGCCAATACCTCTAATTGTCAGGAACAGTCGGACGATGCTTGACATGGATTTCAAATTTATTACTGGAGTTCATTGGAATCTTCAAACTGCTAGCTGCCTTAGCAAGAGCATCAACAATGCTGTTTTGAACACGAGGCACACATGTCAGGGTATATTCTGAAAATAATTTCAGGATGTCTGAGACTACATTTTGGTAAGCCCGCATCCGAGGATGCTTTGCTTGATATTCGCCCCTGACCTGCTTAATCACCAACTCGTAGTCGCCATATACTGCAATCCTCTTAGCATTCAGCTTTCTTAGAATCTTTAGGCCATCAATCAAAGCTTCATACTCAGCCTCATTGTTTGAACAATCAAAAGCTAATTTGTAAGAGCAGACCTGCACATTACTAGGCACCTTGTTTGGGGCGGAGAAAGGACTGCGTACCCAAATACCAATTCCAGCACCATCATTTCCCACTTCACCGTCGAATTCCATGGTCGACAAACCTTCTTCCTCTTCTTCCAAGTGCCGAAATTCTGCTGGCTCTGTTTTTCCTGCTTGCTGTCCATTATCTTCAGCTGATTTCTCAATGGTGTTTTGCTATTCTCGTCCTTCTTTCTTCAAAACTTCTCTGAAATTTTCTACTATTTCTGGAATACTTTCTGCTTCAACTAACTGACTATCTACATCATTAAAACTATCTAAATACAAAACAAAAGACTCTAGATCTGTATGTACATAATTAATTGGATGATTAATGGGTTTCTCCTTGCTTGTAATCATGTATTTCATTTTTTGTTCCCGATACAGTTTTCTCATCTGACCAAACACTGAAATTGTTGCATAGGAGAAATCAAGTTGTAGTGTCCCTTTCAATTTCGCTGCCCAAGACCTGGAAAGAAGCATGCTGAACCTGGGAGGAATATCCGCAACTACAATATCCATCAAAACATTCTTCACTGGGATTTGATCCAGACTTACCACCAAGTCTTTGATGAGCCCGATACATCTTACTCTGTTGGAATCAAATGAATAGAGATCATGGTATTTCCAGGTGACGTCCAAACCCAGCTTATCCATGATAGCCTTGGGCATGAGATTGTGAGAAGCTCTGGAATCGAACATGGCATTGTGTAACACAAAATCATGCAATCTTAAACTGATATAAAAAGGTGGCACATCATTGTCTGGAGACTCACCATTCAACGCTGGTCCAAAGATCATTTCGGGTTGATCATCTTTGACATTCACCATATCAGACATTGGATCACAGTTCAAAATTTTAGAAACTTGCCCTCTATAACTGTTGTTCTTCATTATTTCAGTCAAGGGAATGGATACCTTCAATTTAGAAATTTCATTTTCTAAACTAAAAGCGGAAGTCTTTTCTACCTCTTTGACCAGGGCTTCTTTCTTTTCCTTTTCTCTCGATACAATTTGCTGATTTGATTTTTCTGCTGATGGTGAATTGCTACTGTCAGGTCCAAGTGCCTCTTTTCCTTTCTTTTGTGCAACTGACGAATCATTCTTTGATGCCGAAACTTCCTTCCTCTTCTGAATTGGGTTAACTGGCACACCCTTGTTTCTAAGTGAATATTGCTACTGCTGAGCGGACAGAGCATTCATATAGCCTCTTTGATACTCCTTTGATTCTTCTTCCAAAACCGTGTCACTTGCTAGGATGAAATCTGCATGTTCGTGTGTAGCTAAACTTTTCGCATACTCCTCCTCTTCAGTAATGTAAGTAGGCAAATCATCTGGAGTAAAGAAGTGGTTCTCTTCCCCTATTACCTTCCCTTCCTCATCAGAGTCCGGTCCATTCATAAAGTTTTGTTGCAGAGGTGGCTGTACTGGCTGCTGTGCTGTTTGATCTTGGGTTCGTTGATCTCTCTGCCTTATCCTATATTGTGGCTGCTGCTGGCCACGGAAGTTAGGATTTCTAACTTGTGGCTCAGGTTTGTCATGTTTCACCCTTTCAAGCATCTGCTCTACCTTCTTGAGTAATTGATCCATCGAGGAAGACTCTTCCTTGACTGTGACCTTCTTTTCTACTTTCGCTCTAGCTCTTTTGGACAACAGATTTGCTTCAATGCTGACCGTGATTTTCTGCATGTCTTCAATTGTGGTCAGCTCTCTCTCTCTCAGTTGATAAGCCATGTCAGCATCAAACCATTCAGAAATTTCATCATGGCTAGTCCCACAGGTGGCCTTAGATGATTAGGAATTTCATTATAAACGGAATTGAATCTAATGCAGTAGTCTTCGACCGACTCACCAGCGTTTCGTTTGATCTGCTCATACTCAGCAAGAATTTGAAGAGGATTCTTTTTCACTTCCCAGCAGTCTAAAAATTTTCTTTGCAGTTCAGCCAAGGTAGCGATACGTGCAACCGACAAACCTCTGAACCATTTCCTAACTTCACCTGCAAATGTCTGTACAAAGAGTCTCATTGCTACATTTTCTGCATCGATCTCATGAAGGTCATAGAAATATGCCATTCTGTCTACATGTTGCTGAGTGGTAATGCTGTGAGGGGAACCATCAAACAAAGTGATTTTTCTTTGATAATCTGCGGGCATATCATCTAGAACTTGAGGCAGCACAAGAGGTGCAAAACGGGCAGCCATCACTCTTGGTGGATTTGGTCTTGGAGGTGTTTGATGAGTGTGTGCAGTTTGTAGGGAATTAACAATTTGAGTTTGAAGCTGTGTCGCAATATAATTATCAATTGATGGATTAGCCCTTTCAGTTTCTAGGTCTACAAGAAATTGTGGATTGGGGACAGTATAGTCAATATCCCTTTCGGATTTGGTCTCGAACAATGATATTTCAAACCGTTCATCAAACTCAAGCTCTTCAAGATACTCAAAAATGTCAGGACATGAATGAGATTTGAACACGGGAGTTATAGAGCTCTCTTGACGAAGGAGTCTTGGAATCAAGTTGGGGTTTTCGTAGATATGAGGAGGATCCGGATCTGGATTGGCTCTAGTATATCATCTCGAAGCCAGCGTGCTATTTTCGAAAAAATCAGAAGGACATGAACAACTTACTTAGCCTATCAAATCCTAAACTTATCATCCGGAAGCTTAGAATTATCAGAATTATGGGGTGTGCGTAGGTTAAGCCTGCCGTTTATGCAACGGAGAAGACTAACAAACAAAGAATTTCTTCCCCAGCGGAGTCGCCACTATGTTAGCACCTAAATTTGCCTTAGGCTGAAGGAAGGCAAAATTCAGGGTAACCACAAACCACGCTCAGTTTGGTAGCTAGCCCTATCAGAATAGGAGAGGGCTCTCTCCGGGTCACATTCAGGAAAATAAACAATAGGGTCTGAGATGACTCAAAAATGGACACTGATTTTAGGCTAGGTAAATAAAGATGATGGAGATGTTTGAAGAATGACTGAGTTTTCTGGGATGTGTGGGGCCAAGGAACAGCATGAGCAGAGAATTTAACTCAAAGACGCAGGTTGTTTCGTGAGGCAAGACAGGCAGAAAGTCTAGCAATTAGAGTCGAAAAATGTGAGGTGGAGAGATTGTTTGAGAGTGTGAAAAGGGCATAAATACATGAATCCTTTTCAACCGAAGAAAACATAGAACGTGAAAACTATCCCAAGGCAGAGCAGTGCACTGAATTCTACCTTTTTTACTTAGAAAGCTTTCACTGGAAATGAATATGAATGAAAATATGAAACATAAAGAAGATACATTTTCTAAACTCATGCTACAGGAATCTCATGAACCAGAGCTGCAATCTTTCATTAATTCTCTGTCAAAATGTACAGTGAGTGACTGAGTTTTTCTCCCACAGTTCCCAGAAATTCCAACCAACCCTTTGCAAATGGTTTGCATACAATAAATAGACTATGCCATGAGGAAATAGAACGACCAAGAGTTGGGGAGTTTTTCGAATCATTACAAAGTGGAAGTGGAAATCCAACAATTAGTTACAGGTGCAGCGTTACAAAAATGACAAATGGCTTGGGTGACTGCTCGCCTTCCTTTGCCACTTGGATAGAAGCCAACCTTTAGCGGAAATACTTTAAATTTTGCCTTAGGTGCCAAAAAAAGTGTAGTGTAGATGAGCGGGCCCACTTGGAGAAATTCGTGAATCGAAATGTCGCAAAGCGGAAGTGATTTTGGCCTTTTTCTCTATATGCACCACGCTCAAATCTATACGCGCCGTGCCACTTTGGAGGTGATTTTGAGGTACCTTTTGGAGTCCAAATTATGCCCAAGTGTGCTTGTTGGAAATCCTGGCCTGTCTACTTTCCAACCCAAGTGGAATTCCTGAATTTGGTGCTCATTTGCCCCTCCTAAACTTCATTCTCCCAAGACCGCTTCCTGTGTGTCAAAATAGGGGCAGAGAGGTCATTTTTGAGTGTTTTTGACCTCCTGGGGACTCAAATCATGCCAAAATTTCTTGTCCATGCACCAGCAGGCATGATTTTTCATGTTGAATCCAAAAATGCAAGCCATTTTTGATTTGGAGCTCCCAATCCTAAGCGTCGCGCCAGTGGCGCGGCGCACAGGGAGAAAAGACCTGTGTTGTGACAAAAAAATTGCCATGTGACCAAAATTGTCCCAAATTTCTTGAAATTTGGGCTGGAGCTTCCTTATCAAGTGTTATGCTGGGCCAAAGAGGCTTCGGCCAATACCTGAAGTTGATCGAGCTCCCATTGTCTCTTTTGCTTCTTGATTGCCTTCCTCAATTTCGCCTTCAAATTCCTGATTTGGGCCTTGCACACTTTGTTTCGCGCCATGTAGTGGAAAGCCATGTGTCTCAGCAATGCATGGTCCTTGTCAGCCTTGTCCAGTAGCCTCTCCAAGTGCATGTTAACTCTTTCGAGATTGGCCTCCCAATCCTCATTAATCTCTTGCTCCAATGACGTGAGCTCAACTCTTCTCCTTTGTGCAGCTTGGCGATGCTCACGAATGTTTTGTAGCTCCATGATCACTTGCTGATCCTCCAGTTGTTTGTTCCTCTGCTCCAGATATTTCATGTTGCATTTGGCTCTTTCCAAGTCAAGGGACAAGGCTTGAATCTCTTCTTGCTGCTCCTGGATGATCTCTTTAAGCTGTGCACTCGTCTGTTCTGTATCTGTATCATCATCATGAAGGAGAATGAATTCGGTCTCTCGTTCACCTGATGGCTCACCTGAAGGCCCCTCATCTTGCATTGGCTCCTTGCTTTTGTCCTGTTACTGTGATGCTGATGGAGGAAGCGAGGCCCCTTTCACCCCGGGTGGAGATAACACTCGCTTTGCTGCTGCAAACAAATGTCTAGCACCCCTCTGATATGTGATGAAAACAGGCACACTAGCAGTCTCATGGCGCTCATACCGAAGAGAAGGTTCACCCTCATGCTTAACCTATGATAATACCTGTGAAGTGCTGAAGAGGTCATGGGAGATGAAATCATCCCAAGTAATGCCCTGCAATCCCAGCTGATGAACCACCAAAATCTTAATAAGAGTAAAGTGATAAACACTGTTGAGTTGCTGCTGAGGGGTCTTATTATGCATGAAGGTATTCATCCTCTCTATGTTCCTGCAAATAAAATATGGGATGTTCATCATCCGTACCCTGGTAAAGTGCATGAGCAACCTGATGTGATAGGCATATAGACGAGAGAACCTCCCCTCATAGCTGAAGTACTTCATGATCAACTTCATGAGTGGAGCATATTCATCTTTCAAATATCGGAATGGAAAGAATCTTGTGAGCTGCCTCAAGCAACTGGCCTTAATGTAAGGCTCATAATGCTGCCGATCAACCTTCTGTTTCTTGTGCCATGGTTCTCCAACATTCGGTATGCCAGTTGCTAATGAGACAGTTTCGGGTGTCAGTGTGAAGGTGACCCCGACCAAGATAGAGTGATCTCCATGTAGGTGAAGCACAAAAAGACGGGCCAACTCATGATGAACTCAAACATTAGCCACCCTTTGACAAAACTCAAAACATGATAGATGCTGGAAACATGACATAGCAAGAGGGCAGGCCTGTAATTCAGTGAGGGTGGTTGGCTCATCCCTAACATGTTTGCCACTTTTGTGATGTCTCCGGGGAGCTTGTTCTTCTGAGGATGAATCACTTTGTGTTTCCATCTCATACTCTGATGAATGCTCAGATGCCATGACTGCTGTATGTGTACTATGCTTGGACTGCCCTTTGATGATGGTATGAAACTAGGTGTTGTTGTGAGATCTGCCACCAAGGGGAACAATGCAAAAAGGGAGTGTTAGGAAGGGGAATAATATGATGGGAATAGGGGTTATGGGGGGAAATTTTGTTTAGGGATATGTAGGAGGGTTTGGGGATTTTATAGGGTAGGGTTTTGGGGTTTACATTGACCAATGAGTGGAGGGATAGGGAATATGGGTTTAGTAATGTTTTAGGGTAGGGAAAATAGGGAAAAATGGGATAGGGGGGAAGGGAACAATGGAAAGGAGTGAAAAAATGAGAGGTGAAAGAGGAATCTTGGCATCAACACAACAAGTCTTCAACCCTAGAGCAATAGCTTTGGTGATTTCAAGTGGTAGGGTTTAGGCATATTTTTTATTGCAATTATAAATGGCCATAACCATCATCCTATCCACAAAATTGGATGAGCAAGCCAAGAGATAGACCCTACATGGCAATTGGAAGGAATTCTAAAAGATTTGATGCAATTGGGAACAATTTTGGGCCTCTGTGGGTGTGCGCCACGCAACAAACCCAGTGCGTCGTGCCCGTTTTAATTTTACACTGCGGGGTCACGCTCTGTGCGCCGCGCTCCCTATGTGCGCCGCGCCCCTCTGTGTGTGCGCCGCGCTCCTGAAAACGACTCCAAACGCGTGCTTTGCACTCTCAATCACTTTGCTATGTTTCTCTATGACCTTGGTGTGCACAATGATTTGGTTTCTTGTGGAAACTTGTATATAAAGACCTTGGAGTCATAGGTTTAATTTTTGCTTCTTCAAAACCCACTTTAATAATGTTTAATTTTGACACTTTTCACTGATTTAATGCAACACTGAATTTCACTTTTCCCTTTGAATTTTTAGCTAAAATGATGAAATTTTTTTGGAACTTTTGCAAGGGTCGCATGACATGGCACTTGGCCAAGGAAACCATGACTGCACCTGAAGAAATCAACTGGAGACTTTTTTGAAAATTATCACAAATGACACACTGTCTGACTTTTCTTCAAAATAGAGTTTTGAAGAACAGTCGTAATCTGTCAACATGACGATGAAAATCTCTGAATCATAACTTTGTAAGGGCCTCCCTCTGGCCTGCATGGCTTTATTGGACATGTTTGAAGACCAATTTATTTGATCCCTAGACCTAATGACTGAAAATGACTCTCGTCCATTAAAAGATCGAACATTGACTGTCATGGACTTTAGTGAACCTTGACAAAAGACTTGAGCCAGCAGGTGCCAGTCATGAGGGGAACTGACTAACAAGACCTTTTCCATCAGATTATAGAATGCCCCTAGCGGAATGCAGCTGAGTGAAGGGAGCGAGACACCTAAAAATGAAATGCAGAAAGAGTTTTGATCTCTGACGGAGGACTGACGAGACCGACTCTAACAGGGTGAATCCCACCATGGATGGATTGATTAAATAAGATCGTGAGAGTTATTGCACTTCGGACTCCGATGAAGAGATAGAATGCTGGTAGAATCGGTTACATGAAGTAACTACGCTGAATTACAACATGATGACCCGATCGTTGCACTGTGTGTCATCAGAGGTAAGAAATATGCCTACTTATGATGGTATGAATGAGGTAGATACCTTTTTGGATGCATTTGAAAGGGAGGTACTAGAAAAGAAGTGCTTCCAGGCATTAGACTGGGCACTGCGCGGTACGCCCGCAAGATGGTGGGGTATGCATAAGGGAAGCTTTCATGATTGGCGCGAATGTAGGAGAATGATGAGAACTTGCTTCAGGAAGCCTAAGATGTGAATGATAGACAAGTATGATAGGCAGGATGATCCACATGCGCATTTGGCCAAATGGACCTAGGCTTATGGAGAAAAGCCCCAACTTGAGTGGGTGCACTTGTTCTATCATATCTTGGATGTGGTCCTGATGAATTAGTACATAGAAACAAAGCTCCGCCATGGGATAGGCGAATGGGATATCCTATGCGAAGGATTCATGATGACATTAAGTTTTGAGGATGGGTTTGATAGTATTGATGAAGCGCTACAAGAGGTGAAAGCAACAATCTTTAGGATACCACAGGATCCCTTAGACCTGATTCAGCCTGCATGGGCTACTCAGCTGAGTTGCGCACTAGAATGTTATAATGTAATTGTTGAAGAAGAGGATGAGGATCCACGAAAGATTAACATTCCAGAAACAAAAGGTCAATGCGAGGTTCAAGGACTGTAGATTGAGAACCTTGATATAACTACGTCATTGAAAACGAAACAAGTAAACATTGGTACTGAGGTAGAACCCAAATTCGTGAAGATTGGAGAATGCTGGGATGACACAATGGTGGATAAGGTCACTAAATTGCTTCGTGAATACCAGGATTTATTCCCTACCAAGTTTACGGATCTGAAAGGAATAATCAGGGACCTAGGAATGATGAAGATTATGTTAAAGCCCGATGCAAAGCCAGTCGAGCAAAGGGCTTAGCGTCTCAATCCAAAATATAAGGAGAAGGTCCACTTAGAGCTAGACAAGATGCTCGCGGCAAGCATCATTGAGCCTGTGGAAGAACCTGACTGGCTAAGTCTAATGGTGGTACAGGAAAAGAAGCAGAAGGATGAAATAAGGATATGCGTGGATCTCAGGAATCTTAATGACGCTTGTGTACATGATCCTTTCCCATACTCCGTTCACTGATGAAGTGTTGGATAATGTAGGGGGTCAGGAGGTATATTCCTTCACTGATGGGTTATCTAGGTACCACCAGATCAAAATAACGTCAGAGGACAGGAGCAAGATGATCTTCGCAACTGAGTGGGGTTGCTTTCAGTACATTGTAATACCATTTGGATTGAAGAATGTGCCTGCGATCTTCTTGCGTGTAGTTGTTGTTGCGTTCAAGGAATTTATTCATAAGTTCCTGGAGGTATACTTTGATGACTGGACTATGTTTGGGCTAGTTAAGCGCCATGTAGCAAGCTTGTGTCTGATACTGGATACCTGCCGAAGATACCAAATCGCACTCAATCTCAAGAAGTGCCTGTTTTGTGTTCCTTTTGGGATCCTATTGGGGCATGTGGTTTGCAGACAAGGACTGATGGGAGACCCCGCGAAGATCGCAGTGATACTAAACTTGGAAGCGCCAAGGAGTGTAAAACAGCTGCACACTACTCTGGGACATACGGGATATTACAAAAAGTTTATCAAAGGCTACGCCTAGATCGCCACGCCTATGGAGAAATTGTTGAAGAAGGACATCACTTTCTGCTGGAACGATGACTGTAAGAAGAGATTGAATATATTGAAATAAAATATGGTTACCACACCGATTCTAGTCTTCCTGGACTAGAAGAAAGAGTTTCATGTACATGTTGACGCGTCATGTATAGCGCTAGGAGCAGTACTGACACAGGCTGGCAGAGAAGGCTTGGATCATCCTATCACATTCGCAAGCTGAAGATTATCCAAAGTGGAGAAGAACTATTCCACCACCGAGTGCGAAGGGCTAGCTATGGTGTATGTGCTCTAGAAGTATAGGCACTACTTGCTGGGAGGCCATTTTAAGATGTATACGGATCACTCTGTGCTAAAGTACCTGGTCAATAAGCATGTGTTGGGGGGGAGAATCTGCAGGTGGCTCTTATTGTTCCAGGAGTATGATTTTGAAGTGGTTGTAAAGCCTGGACGATTGAACGCGGGACTAGAGCATCTGTCACACATCGAAACGGGGGAGGAGCCTACTAACTTGGAAGAAGGTTTGCTGACAAACAACTATTTGCAGTGTGCATCGCGGATGGTCATTTTGAGGATATAATACAATTCCTAACAACAGGAACTGCTCCGGAAGGATACACTGTCCAGCAAAAGAAGGAAGTAGTGGTGCACGCAACAGATTTCTCTGTCATTGCTGGAATCTGTGCAAAATGAGGATTGATGAGATATTGCGATGGTATGTACTTGAGTTCGAAAGAAGCATCATCCTCGTGGATGCTCATGGGGATGCCACGGGAGGCCATTATGTAGGGAGAGAAACTGCACAGAAGATTCTACGCGCAGGGTTGTGGTGGCCAACCCTTCATCAGGACTCAAAAGCATATTGCAAGACGTGCGATGTGTGTCAAAGGACTTGCAGACCATCACCAAGGGATGAAATGCCTTTGAATCCACAAATGACGTTGCAACCCTTCGAGAAGTGGGTGATAGATTTTGTGGGACCTATTTAGCCACAAGGAAAGGCAGGAACAAGGTATATTATCATCGCAACGAAGTATTTGATTGGTTTGGCAAAAGCGTAGCTGGTGAAGGATTGCACGGGCACGACTACCTCGAAGTTCCTATTTGGGCCTGTACTAATGCGATTTGGATGTCCAAAGATCTTGATGAGTGATCACAGTATGCACTTCTTGAATGAGACGATCAGCGCGCTGACGGAGGAATTTCAGGTATACCATTATAAGAGCACACCTTATCATGCACAGGCTAACGGGACAATGGAGGCATTCAACAAAGTGCTCGAAAACATGCTGACCAAGGTTTGCAATGCTCAACGAAGTGATTGGGACCTATGCATACCTACAGTACTATGGGCTTATTGAATGACATGCAAGAAGTTGACTGGACAAACCCCTTTTAGGCTTGTCTATGGTGTGGAAGTGGTAATGCCTATGGAATACATCGTATCTAGCTTGTGCATAGCAGTGCTCATAGGAATGATGGATCATAGAGCCTTGGAGGAGAGGCTTGCAAAACTGGATGAACCGGAGGAAGAAATATTTTTGGCTAGATTTCACCAGTAGGCCCAAAAGCAGCGCGAAAAAGCATGGCATGATCGACACATCAAGTTGCACACATTTAAGGTAAATAACTTGGTTTTGCTATATGATAGTAAGTTTGATAAATTTCCAAGGAAATTCAGGATGCACTGGTTAGGGCCCTACGTCATTAAGGAAATTACCGATGGAGGAGCGGTACAGCTGGTCAAATTAAATGGAGAACCCTTCCCAGGAAAGGTGAATGGCAATCACTTGAAGCCATACACTGGCGGCCCGAACATGTGATTAAATGAAGGTAGCATAGTCTTAGTGCTCCAGGAAGCTTAAAGGAGGTGCGAGACTATAAAATACACTGCCCGAGTTGGGGAGCTGCGTGATTGGAAGATGGTGCGAAGCAAGGACGTGTCACTAGGTCCGCGGTAGTGCGGAGGGAGTTGCGCTACCCAGGGAGAAATCATGTAGGTCAGCCGGAAAGTGACCGTTAAAGTCATTGTTCATGAAAAGACGGCAGAAGTGAGGCCAAATGGAGTGGGTGACTGACATTTAAGACGAAATTTATGGCCTAGATCCTTGAAAATCTGCTGCAAATCTAGCATTAATGAACTGATTTTGGGGGGAACTGTCGGATTTGAATTCAAAATGCCCTATAAATTACAAGTGGTTGTCTAGCAAAAAACACTTGGCATTTTGAGAATTAAGTTGTTAAGCTCTCCAACGCCTATAAATCATGATCAATATGAGATTTTGATAGTTTCTGGGTATTTGTGACTTTGCCGGTGGACACACAAGAATTCTTGCGGAAGATCATGTCAGCGCCCTCAGAAGTTATCAATACATAATAAGTAGTAGATGAGCCGACACAAGAAATGGAGAGAAGAGGCAGAAATAGCTGCCCCAGAAGTGGTTGAAGTAATGGTGGAGGTCCCTAAATCACCAAGAACACTAAGACCGAAGCCAACCCCAACCAAGGAGACCGTGAAGGACAAGAAGGGCAAGTAGCTTGCCATATTGGTGCGTGCATCACCAAGGAGAAACCCACCAAATCCCATTGTCTAGGAGAAAGGCAAGGCTATAAACCTAGAAGCAGAGGAGGAGGATATCGAAGACATCCTGATGGATGATGAGGATGTGGGAGTGGAAGTAGAAGAGGTTGAAGCCCAGGGTGCAGACCCTATTATGTAAAAATTTCTCCATAGATCAGCTACCTCTCATACCATGTAGAAATTTTGCAAATTCTCTACAATTCTCACTCTATGACTATGTAGAAAATCTGACTGTAGATTAACCCGATAATGTAATGTACCAAAGCAAAATACTATAATCTACTTCTACTATCAATTTGATTTGCAGAAGCTTAAAGATAGAGCATGATCGAGCTAAACACATATAACCAGAAGAAGAAGAATCAATGCACATGAAACACAAAAAATACTCAAGGGAAAGCCTTAGCTAAAAACCCCACGATCTGTATTATCATACAAGGTGGAAATACATAGAGATTATACAAAGCCTTAGCTCTCACAGCTAGCCAGCTCTCAGTACAATCCTCGTGGATGCTCATAGGCAATCAAAGCTTCTCACAAGCCTTCTCCTCTACCCTCCAAGCTCCTATTTCCTTGCGCAGTTTCTCTTGGGTAATCCTCCTTTTACCAAGTGGAAGACTCTCAACCAAGTGGAACAATGATCTCTCACACTGATCTCACACCCTGTCAGAATTACGCAATCCTCAAGGAACCTTACCTTGACTGCATAAATGAGTTTCCTTTATAGGAAAACACATGTAGCTGATAGTACATTGCCCTTGACATTTAGCTCAACTGGGTCTTTCCCAGAATAAACATGCATGAGTTTCTGATGAGGGAATCTTCAGTTATCTGAAGTACACTAGTTGAGTGCATGCATGCATCAACTGACTGATAACTCACAATTAGTTCCTCAAACAGTTTGGAACTAATTTAACTGGACTTAACTCAGTAAACTAAGCTAACTAATTACAACTCAAATATAACTCAATCTTATCTCCTTAATTAAGGGATAATCTTCTTAATTTAAGGGACAACTCTTGCATGACTTCAAAAAGACTTCTAAATTGAATTTCTCCAACTAATTAATCCATAATGAATTAATTAATTATTTCCAAGCAGCTGGTGAGACTAAATTTGAATTTATTTCACAATTTTAATTCAAGGACAAATTAAAATTGGAATATTCTGGGTTCTATTTTTATCATTTCTTGTTGCTATTTTCAACACTCCCTCTGAACAAGAATGGAATTCAACTCGATCCCAATTGTGAACCTTTGGAATGCTATGCATGTAACACTTCTCTCTAGTGTTGTTGCTCCAAAAACTCTAGAAACAAAAAAATCCATCCAACCTAAATCAATATGATGCATCTGTCATCAAAGTCTCTGACTGCTATTGCCTCTGTCAACTAAAAACTTTGTGCTTCGGCTAACTCTTCCTTTCTGCACTGTTGTCAATCCTTCTCTACGCTCTTCAGTATTTGACTTCTCTAACCTCTGTCACTTTGATCTATGACTGCATCAATCCCACTGATTCCTCCCGCTACTATGTACTTTGGGCTCCCGTAGCAAGGTATGATCCATGAGGTAAAACATCTCAATGGAACCTGCCTAATTTCAGCCTTCTTGGGACTATCACTTCACATCACCCTACCTCACACCTGGAGGTATAGCTGCATGTGATCCCTCTACCCACTTGGATTGAAATTCCCCCTATTGGAGGTATTTGCATGAGTGGATCTCTTCACTCGGTCTCCTCTTTGCTTCTCCAATTGTGGCTCCTCCATAATTGTCTAAGACTTCTTCTGGGGCTGCATGTTGAGAGGTAATTTACTCTCCCTCTCAACCACCAAGTCTCTAAAATTTGCCTTGCTCTTCAAGGCTTTGCATGCATCTTGAACCTTAAGAGCATACACGTTCTTAACTCGTGAACCGATCTGTTTCACCTGTCTCATGGTGATGTGTCTAAGGAAAACCTTTCCATTACTAAAGAGAACATCGTAGCCTTTGTCCTCCAACATCGCGACCGATACCAAGTTATTTTTCAGTCTAGGCACATACTTCACATCTGTCAAGGTGATAGGAGCTCCATGCTCCCCCTGAAAAGCAACCGTGCCCACTCTTGAAACACTATACTTTTCGTCGTCACCTATCTCTATGCGCATCTTTAGGTTTTTCTCCTCCAAGGTACTGAATAAACTTTTATCGTCGACCATGTGGAATTAGGCTCCACTGTCAAGATACCAACCATAACCCATCATCGATGACACCATGCATGCGATGAGAGTGAAGTCCATTTCGAACTGAGAGGCTAATGCCTCACCTTTCGATCCTTTCAAGGATCCCTTCTTGGACTTCTTCAATGGGAAATTAGTTGTATAATGTCCCATCTCAATTGAAGTATGATATGAATTCGATTTGCACCTACAAACCTGAACTTCAAACTTCGAATTCTCTTCTCTGTATACTGTTCACAGCTCTCTAATACCATGTAGAAATTTCTTTATAGATCAGCTACCTCTGATACCATGTATAAATTCTGCAAATTCTCTACAAATCTCACTCTAAGACTATGTAGAAAATCTGACTGTAGATTAACCCAATAATGCAATATGCCAAAGCAAAATACTATAATCTACTTCTACTATCAATTTTCTTTGTGGAAGCTTAAAGATAGAGAAAGATCGAGTTGAATGCATATAACCAGAAGAAGAAGAATCAATGCACATGAAACACAGAAAATACTCAGGGGAAAGCCTCAGCTAAAAATCCCAATATCTGTATTATCATACAAGGTGGAAATACATAGAGATTATACAAAGCCTTAGCTCTCACAACTAGCCAGCTCTCAGTGTAATCCTCCTGGATGCTCATAGGCAATCAAAGCTTCTCACAAGCCTTCTCCTTTGCCCTCCAAGCTCCTATTTCCTTGTGCGGTTTCTCCTGGGTGATCCTCCTGTTACCAAGTGGAAGACTCTCAACCAAGTGTAACAATGATCTCTCGCACTGATCTCACACCCTGTCAGAACTACACAATCCTCAAGGAACCTTACCTTGACTGCATGAATGAGTTTCCTTTATAGGAAAACACATGCAACTGATAGTACATTGTCCTTGACATTTAGCTCAACTGGATATTTCTCAGAATAGACATGCATGAGTTTTTGATGAGGGAATCTTCAGTTATCTGGGGTACACTAGTTGAGTGCATGCATGCATCAACTGACTGATAACTCACAATTATTTCCTCAAACTGTTTGGAACTAATTTAACTGGACTTAACTTAGTAAACTGAGCTAACTAATTACAAGTCAAATATAACTCAATCTTATCTTCCTAATTAAAGGATAATCTTCTTAATTTAAGGGATAACTCTTGCATGACTTCAAAAAGACTTCTAACTTGAATTTCTCCAACTAATTAATCCATAATGAATTAATTAATTATTTCCAAGTAGCTGGTGAGACTAAATTCGAATTTAATTCACAATTTTAATTCAAGGACAAATTAAAATTGGAATATTCTGGATTCTATTTTTATCATTTCTTGTTGCTATTTTCAACATATTACACGGTTTCTAGAGTATGTCCCTCTCCGCAAGCCTAAGTCCAAGGTCCCAAAGGACATTGATGAGAGTAAGGCTCCCCTACAGATGAAATTACTTTCGATGGTCCGCGCTTGGCCCGAGTGTCGATACTGAAGCTTGAAGACTGGGACTTGGCAGACCATAAGAAGCTCCCGCACCTGGCGACCGAACAGATAATGTGCCATATCATAGATACAAATACGGGAATGACTGTCTTGGAGCCGCAAAGGTGGCTCAAGGGGGTAGAGAAGGCAAGATTGCTAAACCTTCTATGGGTGTTGCACTATAACCGCACCCCTGCGACAGTTTTGGTCATCAAGCAGCTGCTGTGCTTGGTGCATGATGGGTGTCTGTGGATAGAGGAGCTGATACCCATCACTGATATGTTGATTCATAGAATAATGTGCCTTCCATATATAGGCGAAAAGCCAACTATGATCTTTGGCGGCAAGGGTGGCAAGCAGGTGCTCGCAAAATAAGTGAAGGAGAAATTCAAGTTGGTGAAGAAGCCGTGCAGATACGCTATCTCCAGCATCTACGACCCCACTGTGAAGGTAGCAACACAGATCCTTGTAGGGAAGGTGATGGGGAAGTGTCACACTGACGAGGTGCTGGCACCTGTCGTCGTGCTCGTAGAGCAGTGCGTGGAAGGATTCCAGTTTAATTGGTCAGATTACCTTCGCGGAGAGTTCCTGGCGAATTGTTGCGAAGCGCAAGAGAAAAGTAAGACCTTCCACTACCCGTGGCTCTTGCTGGAAATTGTGCTGCTAGTGTGGGAGCTACCAGAGGAGAGCAAGTTCCCTTCGGTCATGCCAGACCTTCCTGAAGCAGCGAAGCACGCTTTGCTGTGGGCGACCAAGGATGATGTGTAGAAATTTTGAATAATATGACACTTATTCACAGAGATTATCCCGATTATACACTATTGCGGAATACATGCATAATACATAACCTCCTCTACGTTGATCATCAATTTTGCGGAATTAAAAACAATGAAACATCAATCGCATGCACACATTAACACAGTATGTAACCCGCGGAAAGCATACAGTTAAAAACCCCACACTATCTGTATATTATAATGATTGAGAACATGTAACAATACATAGTACAATACTCCTCACAAGTACTCAGTACTATCTCCACCTGTTACACACAAAACTAGCTCAGATCTGAATCAATCACAGGTTCAAATCTCCTCCACTGCTTGCCTGCCTCCACTGCGCAATCCTGCATGAGAATAATCACTTTGTGAATTCGAATTCCCTTGGTTATACTATGCAAGCCTCATGGGCAATCTCCATCGATGCATGTGCAAAACTCATGCACAACTATAGTCACAATTGATAGCAATCTCAACCTCTAACACCTGTCTCCACTGAACTGTACATGCACTGAGTTAACTGATGTATTCTTTAGTTGCTTTATGAGTTAATAATTAGTGAATTAATTAATAATTAATTCACACAACTCATCACTAGTGTATTCTTTAGTTAGACTAAAATACAACTAGTTTAACCAAGTCAAACTGAACACAACTCCATCAACTCCACAATCAACTCCACCAAACTCAACCACATGAGTTCTAACTGAAGTCCTGCATGCAATAGCTCAACTGACCCACAAAGAAAGCGTATTTCCTTCTGACAGCTGCATGTGCCACATCTGTAGCTCAAACTGAAGTGCTCCAAGAGGATAAGATAATGTTTATAGTCCAAATATTATTATGAGCTAATAATATTCGACTGTTCTATTTTTAGCCTGGTATTCTAAAAAAAGAATCCGCCCATATGTCTAAAAATAGAAGTCCATCTATTTTTACCAACATGACCAATCATCCACAAACAACATCCTGCAATTCATAGACCATGATCCATATGTCTAAAAATAGACATAGTCTAAAAATAGCCTTTGCGCCAAAAATAGCCTGTGGGCCCACTTAGTGAAGGCGACTTCTTTCCACTAAGCTCCATCATCTTGTTGCATTCTCAACACTCCCTCTCAACAAGATATGGATTATCAGCAACCCCTATCCTGCCTCAGTGGTATTCAAATTTTCTCCTGGTGAGCGCCTTCATCAAGATATTAGCATCCTGGTCCTCCGTTGGAATGTATGAAAGTAACATGATTCTCCGCTGCGCACAATCTCTGATATGATGGTACCTGATGTCAATGTGCTTAGATCTATCATGAAATATTGGATTAGCCGAGAGTTTAATGCAACTCTGGCTATCATAGTAAATCACAGTAGGCTCCAAGTATGAACCGAACAACCCGACCAGGATCTTCCTCATCCATATAGCCTCGCATGTAGCCAAACTTGCTGCCATATACTCAGCCTCTGCTGAACTGAGTGCCACGGATCTCTGCTTCCTGCTGTACCAAGAAACTGCTGTCGACCTGATACTGAAGACCTCTCCTGATGTGCTCTTTTTGTCCGTTGGGCTCCCTGCCCAATCTGCATCCGTGAAGCCACATAGCTTCACCTCATCCTCCTGTCTGTACCACAATCCATATCCCGATGTGCCTCTGAGATAACGCAATACATGCTTGCCTGCCTTCTAGAAGAGCTTGGTTGGCTTAACCATAGCTTGTGAAAGCTAGTTAACAACATAGCATATATTGGGTCATGTATTGACCAGATGCATAAGCGACCCCACCAACTGTCGATAAACAGTGGCATCCACTACTTCTACTGAAGTAGCATCCTACTTCCTCCATCCTCCAGGAAGAGGAGTATCAACAGGCTTGCAGCCATGCATGTTGAAGTTCTCCAGTATCTCCCGAGCATACTTCCCCTGAGAAACAAATAGTCCATCACTGCGCTGCCAAATTTCCAATCCCAGGAAATAATGAAGGAGGCCCAATTCCTTCATCTCAAACTCCTTAGCAAGATCATCCTTGCATGAAAGTATCAACAACTCATCAACTGTTAGAATCAAATCATCTACATAAAGTACAATGATAAGCAACTTACCCTCCACCACAATCTGGTATAGGTTAGGATCTGCCTCACTCTTGGAGAATCCAAGTCCGGTGAAATAACTGTCTATCCGTGTGTACCAAGCAGGTGGTGCTTGTTTCAACCCATACAGTGCTCTCTTGAGCCTGCACACATGCGACTCGCTACTGAAGATCTCAAAACCTTCGGGCTGCTCTATGTACACCTCCTCCTCAATGACTCCATTAAGAAACGCAGTCTTCACATCCATCTGATGAATGTGCCACCCCATCTGCGCTGAGAGAGCAAGAATCGTCCGTATGGAAGAATACCTTGCGACAGGTGCAAAGGTCTCCTCATAATCGATCCCCTCTATCTGTGAAAAGCCTCGGGCAACAAATCTTGCTTTGGACTTCTCCACACTCCCGTCAGCTGCCTACTTAACTTTTTAGATCCATCTCGAACCCACCACTGATTTCCCTTCCGATCTTGGGACAATCTCCCATGCACTGTTTTTGATAATCGAATCATACTCTTCCACCATGGCATCTACCCATGTAGGATCCTCCACAGCTTCCTTGAAAGAGGATGGCTCAGTCACAACACATTTGCTCACAAGAGCCATGTATCCAGTGTACCGATCAGGTGACTGTCTCTATCTACGTTGAGTTGTAGGTGGTCCTACAACCTTCTCTGCATCTTGAGCCAGTCGCTCAGCTTTTGTCATGCGCTTTCGCCCTCTGATGGTTGGTGTTGCATGAGTGGTCTCTTCCACTCCATGAACTTCGTCCTGTGGCTGATCCACATCCTGAAGCTCATCCTTAGGAACTAATAGCTCCTCATTTGCATGCAAGTGTGGCTCCCTCTCAAGCGAACACTTCATGGCTTTCTCCTCGTGAAATTTTATATCCCGTCGCACAACAGTCTTGCCACTGTCTGGAAAATACACACGATAGTTGTGGGGCGTATCAGTGTACCCCAAAAATATCCCAACCTCTGCGGTCGGCTCCAGCTTCTTCCTGGCATCCTTAGTCACATGCATATAAACGTTAGAACCAAAAATCCTCAAATGAGAAATATCAGGTCTCTTACCAGAATAAGCCTCCTCGGGTGTACTCATGCCAAGTATCCTGTGAGGACAACGGTTCTGCACATATACTGCAGTATTGCATGCTTCCGCCCACAAGTGAAGGGGTAGGCCCTGATCATGAAACATCACCCGTGCAGCACCCATGATCATTCTGTTCTTCAGCTCAGCAACCCCATTCTGCTGTGGGTTATGGGGAGCTATGAGCTCTCTACGAATCCCTTATGTACTGCAGAAATCCTTGAACTTGCTAGAGATGTATTCACCACCATTATTGCTCCTAATAGCCTTCACCTTCTTCCCCGACTCCTTCTTGACCAGTGCTTTGAACTCACAGAACTTTGAGCATGTCTCGCTCTTCTTCTGCATGAAGAAGATCCAGCACTTACGAGATAAATCATCAACAAAGATCACATAATACCTGTGTTTTGCTGTCGAAGCTACTGAGAAAGGTCCACACACGTCTGTGTGAATTCTCTCAAGGATCGTCGTGGCATGACTATCCTTCTCGTGAAAGGTGGCTTTCACAAACTTTCCCAAAGTACATCCCTTGCACTGATCGAATTGCGCAAGAGTGCCTTTAGGAACCCCAGTAGTGATCTGCTGCAGTATCTTCAAGGCTCTATGGTGAAGGTGACCCAATCTCCTGTGCCACAACTTGCCATCATCTCGGCACACCAATCCTTCTGCCTTGCATGCCATTGTTGCGCAGCCATCTACATGCAACTGATAAAGGTTCCTGACTCAAACCCCTATCTTCCAGGTTTCTCCAGTTGTCTTACTGCGCAGGAAAGCCTTTCCCTCACTGAAAACAACATCATATCCCTTGTCTTCTAACATCGCCACAGAGATAAGATTCTTCTTCAATCCTGGAACATGCATCACTTCCTTTAATACGAAGGGTTTACTAGACTCCCTCTCAAAGGAAATGGTACCGATACCGGTCGCACTGTATCTACCATCATCGCCCATCTTGATGTGCACTCCAAGATCTTTCTCCTCCAGATCAGAAAACAAATCTCGATCTCCTGTCATGTGAAAAGACGCACCATTGTCCAAGAACCATACCGATACCATCACACTTGATACCAAGCATGCGATCAATGCAAAATCAAGCTCAAACTACGAGGCTAAGGCCTCTCCCGCTGCAGATCCAACAGCTTTCTTGTTCTTCTTCTTCTGTGGACAATTAGTGGCATAGTGTCCGTGCTGGTGACAATGAAAGCACTTCACCTTGGACATGTCCTGCTTCTTGCCTTTCGCACCGGAATGAGAAGCTTTCTTGTTCTTCCCCTTCTTTTCTTTGGCAGCCAAAGCACAATTTTCTTCATCAGGTGCCTTTGATGAAGATCCGTCCCTGGTATTCCGCCTAATCTCCTCCTGCACAAGATCTGACCAAAGTCTCTCCCATCCTGGAAATTTATCCCGACCATTGACAGAGTCCTGATAGTCATGCCAACTCTTTGAAAGACCAAGGAGAGCCAAGCTCACCAAGTCCTCATCATCGACAGTCACCCCCACACTTCCCAGCTCATCCCTGCACTGAGTGAACTTCGTGAGATACTTGGGCATGCTGTCTCCCTTCTCGCACTTAATGTTTCTGAGTTTATCCTTGAGCACCAACTTCCTCTGGTCACTCTTGTTTTGGAATAGATCTGTCAACGCTTTCCACATCAAGAATGGAGAAGCCTTTCCATGCAGGCTAGACACAATGTGATCCTTCACGCCCTCCAACAGAATCCTTCAACACTTTGCTGTCTTCTTTTGCCAAGCATCAACTTGAGTAGTATCAGTAGGCTTTGGGACCTCAAACTCTATGAACTCCTTCAGCCCATTGTCATCTAACACCACCTCCATCCTGTCTTTCCATGCAATATAATTCGAGCTGCCCTCAAGGTCATACTCCAATCGCAATCCGTTGAAAGACATTTCAACTTTGACACCAAGAAAACACCGCTGCAAATTTGAATTCCACCAGCTCAAAACTCAACCACTTTTGATCTAAAATTCGTGAGAACAAAGTATTTCTCGTACAGAGATTGACTGTATGGGCTTTTATCGGATATCTCACCTTCCAAAGGAAGGATGAATCCAAAGGCTACCTGGCTCGACTACAGACTCTGCCTGAAGAAATAAAATGTAAACACTTTCTAAATAATAGATCTAATGATCAACTGCTCTGATTCCATGTAGAAATTTTGAATAATATGACACTTATTCACAGAGATTATCTCGATTATACACTATTATAGAATACATGCATAATACATAACCTCCTCTACGTTGATCATCAATTTTGCGGAATTAAAAACAATGAAACATCAATCGCATGCACACATTAACACAGTATGTAACCCGAGGAAGGAATACAATTGAAAACCCCACACTATCTGTATATTATAATGATTGAGAACATGTAACAATACATAGTACAATACTCCTCGCAAGTACTCAGTACTATCTCCACCTGTTACACACAAAACTAGCTCAGATCTGAATCAATCACAGGTTCAAATCTCCTCCACTGCTTGCCTTCCTCCACTGCGCAATCCCGCATGAGAATAATCAAGCTGTGAATTCAAATTCACTTTGTTATACTACGCAAGCCTCATGGGCAATCTCCATCCATGCATGTGCAAAACTCATGCACAACTATAGTCACAACTGATAGCAATCTCAACCTCTAACACCTGTCTCCACTGAACTGTACATGCACTGAGTTAACTGATGTATTCTTTAGTTGCTTTATGAGTTAATAATTAGTGAATTAATTAATAATTAATTCACACAACTCATCTCTAGTGTATTCTTTAGTTAGACTAAAATACAACTAGTTTAACCAAGTCAAACTGAACACAACTCCATCAACTCCACAATCAACTGCACCAAACTCAACCACATGAGTTCTAACTGAAGTCCTGCATGCAATAGCTCAACTGACCCACAAAGAAAGCGTATTTCCTTCTGACAGCTGCATGTGCCACATCTGTATCTCAAACTGAAGTGCTCCAAGAGGATAAGATAATGTTTATAGTCCAAATATTATTATGAGCTAATAATATTCGATTGTTCTATTTTTAGCCTGGCAGTCTAAAAATAGAATCCACCCATATGTCTAAAAATAGAAGTCCATCTATTTTTACCAACATGACCATTCATCCACAAATAGCATCCTGCAACTCATAGACCATGATCCATATGTCTAAAAATAGACTTTGCGCCAAAAATAGCATGCGGGCCCACTTAGTGAAGGCGACTTCTTTCCACTAAGCTCCATCATCTTGTTGCATTCTCAACATGCTGAGCGAGTTAGAGACAACAAGATCTTCTGGATCTTGATGGAAATGAATATCAGGATGGCCATCTATTGCAAGCCGCAATTGTCGCCCATGATATACGCTAACCTGCAGAGCTATGCCAAGTTTAAAACTGATTTCCATCGCGTATCTATCAGGGCGCGGAAGGACCCTGCTTAGAAGTGGTACGAATTTCCGTACCTAGCCACAGATGATGCCATCGATGCGGTGCTTGATAAATGGCTGGCCAAGTGGCACACTACCACATAATTGGCGGTGGGTGGAAGCAAGTCCACCACACAGAAGAAGAAGGAAGAGGCCTAGCTGAAGATGGCATAGCTGGTTGAAAAGAGGAAAAAGGAGGCTGCTAAGAAGGCCCAGGAAGAATAGACAGGAAAGGAGGCAGGAAAAAAGATAGGTGGCACAGAGCGGGGCTCTGACAAAGGTGCGCAGTCGCCTTCACCTGAGACTAAAGAGGAGGACATAGAGTAGCACAGTGCAGACCCTCAAAAGACATCCGACCACATTAAGTGCCCGAGAGAGCTGGATAAGGGAGAGTCCAGAAAGAAATCCAAGGCGACCAAGACCTCGCTGGACCCTATCACATTGACGAAGGGCGACTTATATGACATTGGGGACACAGTCTGAGATGTCACCACGGAGGTCCTACAACAATTTGAAAAGTAGTAACAGATCATCCTAGGGGCCATCCAGACTGGGTTGTAGGAGTTGCAGACCCGCGCATTGCAGGCTAGTACGGTGTCTACCAGCTTGGCTATCGACACATCAGAGGCTGCCAATATACTATGCACGAAGGCTTCTAGTGGGAAAATGTTGTCGAATGGAGCACTAACAACAGAAAATGAGGCTGACAGGCCCACTGTCAGTGCCTTGAAGGGAGTTGGGATGAACCTGGCAGCACTTCCGTGCGAAGCACTCCACCTCTTGCAGGATGGAGTAATTGTAGAGCTTAGGGCCCTTGAGCACCGTGTCCTCCAAGTGATCAGTGAACAAAGGATAAAAAATGAAGAGATGGCCCTACAGAGAAATGTTGCCAACACCGCTGAGGCTGTGGTGACCAACCAGAGTAAGAAGTTCATGCAAGTCGTGGAGGGAGGCATTTAGAATGGTCCTAGAGTTGGCCATTCCAGAGGAGGAGCCAGTCGAGGTCCGCATTCACAAATTGGCCACAGGGGTGCGTGACACTCGGACAGATATGGTGCGGGTTTAGTTAGAGCTAAACCTATAGATTATAGAGCTCCAGTTGAGGGCCCAACCTTCAACAATGCTAGAGGTAAAGGAACAACAGGTGGTCGTTGTCACAAAAGCAGTCACGGCGGTGGAGAGTGCAGTAGCAGACTGCACACGGTTGTTCGAGCAATCGTTTGAGGTCCTGACCAGCTTGCAGGAGGACCCAAACATTCAGAGGCTAGTGATGGAAATGCGCAAACTCCAACAGTGCTATGACGAAGTTAAGGGCAAAATGTGAATCATCGTGGTGACACAAAGGTTAGCCAAGCAAGAAGCCAAGCAGCTGAAGAAATAGGTGGATACAACACTACACAAGGAAGTAGTGTTGAAGGCATGAATAAAGACTTAGATGGACGAAGCTTACGCAGTCACAGGAAACATTGAAGGCAAGCTTGCGACTCTGCAAGCGACGCAACAAAAGCTTCAGGATGATAGTGCAGGAGTAGTAACCGAGAAGACAGTTGAAGATGTGAAGCAGGCAACAGCTCAATGCATGGCCGAAGTTACGGTTATCCAGGTCAAGTTGGACGGGCTTCGCGCAAACATCTTCGTGCCAACCGAGTGACTCAAAGGCAAGTCACGATGTTCATGTTGGGGGTGTGTTGGGAGCAGGATTCCCCGAGGGCAGTTTTGGGGCTAAAAGCCCATGTTTAAGTCAATTTTTGTAATATAATTCTAAAGTCTCTGCATTTTGTGGTCGCGAGCACGGAGGTATTATGGGTAAAAAAGGGTAGTCCTCCCTTAGTTTTGTAAAGTAAAGTTGGATTATATAAAAAAGAGCTAAGCTCTAAGTAGTTGAAGAAGGGAGAATGACACACGATGTAATAGAGTCATAACTTTGGAGCAAGAAATCTAAGTCTTGGGTCGCAGCGTAGGTAGAGGCTCTGCAGCTAAGTGTGCAGAGGCCTAGGGTAGAAGTCCGCAGCTGAGTGCACAGACCCTTGCCACTGAGTGCGCATGGTGGATAGAGTCTGTAACACTTGGAGGATATTAATAAAGAGAGATATCCTACACTTTATTTGTCTTTGTTCTATTGATACATCTGGATATTTTACATATGAATTTCCTTTATTGTGCTTATATGATGCGCGAAAGACTGCAATTACATTAAATAATTGAACGCATTTACGAATATCTAGTTATGCGGTGTTAACTATAACTGTTTGATAAGATAAGCAAGTCACTTAGATTAATTGGGGAACTTGTATGGCACATTACTCTAGCAATGTGAAAGTACCTGAGTAGCAGGCTAGAGCCGCATCAAGGTCGATCGTATACTTTCGCTAAGGTATTGAAGGTCAGACTAGAGGGTTTGTCTTGTAAGCCCTAGAGCGAAGTGACCTGTGCGAAGGCAGGGATAGAAGGAATCAAACGACATCATAACCATCTTAGGGTGCGGAAACTTGGTTCCAGCATCCCCCCATTTTGCTTCGGGTGAGACTTCGGTCTGCGCTCGTGGGCTGATGCTGAAAGGGCGAGTAGTGTAGGGATTTGTTTGGCTAATTAACGCTAAACCTGGGTCAGACCCCCTCAAGCCAACATGGCCCTTCCTTTTCATATACATGTTGATGCCTCACACAAATCCATAGGAGCATCTCTAGGCTAGATAGATGAAAAATTGCCTTATGCCATTTAATTTATCAGTAAGAATCTGTCAAAGGCTGAACTGAACTAGACAGTGATCGAAAAGGAGCTCCTGGCTGTTGTGCATTCATTGAACAAATTTAGGCATTGCATTACAGGCTATAAAACATTTGCACATAATGACAATGTTGCAATCAAATATTTAATGAATAAACCTAATGTGAATGCTCACATTATTAGATGGTTACTTTTATTACAACAATTTGATCTAACCATTGTTGATAACCCTAGAAAGGAAAATGTTGTTGTAGATTTTTTGTCCAGATTAACTTTTTCTATAGGTGAGGAAGGAATGGTTGATGATCAGTTATCGGATGAACACTTATGCGCCATTTCAGTTCTCTCTCCATGGTTTGCTGACATAGAAAATTATTTGGTATCTGCATAGTTCCCATTGACTTTGTCATCCAAAGAGAAAAGCAATATTGTGAGGAAGAGCACTCCATTCACTTGGATTGGGGGCAACCTCTTCAAACTAGGCCCAGATCAAATTTTGAGAAAATGTGTCAGGGAGGAGGATGTCTTTGACATCCTTCTGACCTGTCCTGATGGGCCTTGTGGAGGTCACTTTGTAGCAAAGAGGACAACATTCAAGGTGTTACAAGCTGGTTATTATTGGCCCACTCTTCATTAGGATGCGAAAAGATATACTAGTCAGTGTGATCGGTGCCAAAGGGTGGGAAAGCCTACTCCAAAGGATGAAATGCCTTTGCAACCTCAAGTGTCTTTTGAGGCGTTTGATAAGTGGGGCATGTATTTCATTGGACCTATTGACCCCCTTTCCAAGAAAAAGAAGTACATCATTGTGTGCACTGAATATCTGACTAAGTGGGATGAAACCAAGGAAATCAAGGTAGCAACAAAGGAGAAGGTGGCTGAGTTCTTAAGGGAAAATGTCTTTTACAAGTTTGGGTACCCTAGAGAACTGGTCATTGATCAAGGCAGCCATTTTACATCCAACATGCTTGAAGACTTGTTCAGCCATCACAAGATCAAGCATAGGACCTCCACTCCCTATCACCCACAAGCTAATGGGCAAGTAGATGTGACCAAAAGAGCGCTAGAGGGAATCACGACCAAAGTGGTTAGTAGTAGCAGAAAATGTTGGGCAGATAGACTAGTTGAGGCCACATGGGCCTACAATACCACCGCTGGATTCAAACCCTATGAGTTGGTCTATGGGAAAAAGGCCCTATTGTCCATTGAATTTGAGTACAATACATTGAGGTTGGCAACCCAACTAGATCTAGATCTCAATAGTGCACAAAAAGAGAGATTGCTCCAGTTGAATGGGTTAGATGAGTTCAGAATGTAGGCCCTCCTACATACAGAGGTAACTCAAATTCAGAGGAAGATCTGGCATGACAAGAACATCAAGGACAATCAATTTCAAGAAAGTGATTCGGCTTTGTTATATGATTCGAGATATAAAGACTTTAAGGGAAATTTAAGGACTAGATGGTTAGGGCCTTATGTCATAGAGAAATGTCATGATAATGGTTCAGTGCATATCAGAACCATAGATGCAGAGGCCATTCCTTTACTTGTTAATGGACACAGATTGAAGGTTTACAAAAGGCCATTGTCAAAGAAAGAGTTCATTGATGGTATCAACAAAACAGTGATGGTCGTGGAGCAAGTCTCAGCTCCTACCTCATCAAGTCACTGAGAAAAATAAAAAAGAGAAATAAGGAGACTCAGGTGAAAACCTCCATGAGGCGCCCGAGTCCCACTGTTGGCTTGAAAGCCTCTTGAGGCAGCCCAATGGTGTCAAAAAAAGAAGAAGATAGAAATAAAAAGATCTCTAGGTGAAAACCTCTTTTGAGGCGCCTGGGCAAGCAACTAGAATGAAAACCTCTTGGAGGCAGACTAGTTGTTTTTCAAAAAAAAAATATAAATAAAAAAAGAGAAAAGGAAAATTATGAAAATATTGTTTGCAGGTCAATAGGAGGATGATCAGACCGACAATGGAGAATCAAAAGGGACCCATTCAACTCATATTTTTATTTCTCCATTCATTATCCTTCATCATTCCACCATTCCTTTCGTTTCTTCACTCATTTGCCTCAATTTGCGAGGGTTCTATGTTTTCTACAAGATTCCTTGTAAACCTACTAGATTACTTGAAAACCTACAGGATGATCCTGTAGGAATTACAGTGGCTTGGGAATCCTAAAGGAAGTGAACCTAGAGCAAGGAAATGACCTGCCAATGTCAAAGAAATAAATTCCTACATCACCATCTCATTATCGTACCTCTCTCCACCATGATTGCCCCCTGCGTTCATAAAAAAAATCGATTTCCAAAAAAATTACAGAATTCAAAACAAAACAAAAAATGCAGAGGAAAAAAGATGAAGACAGAGAGCAAGAGGACAACACTTGAAGGTTATTTTTCATCATTCACAAAACCCAACAGTAGAATATGATTAAAATTTTTGAGGGAGAAACAACTACATGACATCCTGTAGGAAATCCTGTAGCAGGCTATCCCACGGAACAAAAATCATAGGTTGCAACAAGTTTCAAGCATGGAGATCGAAATGTAGGAGAAAATCCTCCAGAGCAGCAACAACAACATCATCATCATCAACACCAGGTACTTGCACATCAAGGAAAATCATCAAAGGACAATATAAAATAAAAAATAAAAAAAGGGAGAGGAGAAATCACATGTAGCCAACACACAATAACAACCTCATTTCTTCAACAAACTGTAGCAAGGTATTTTTACCACAGGTAAGTATCTCGCTTCCACTCTCTCATTTGCATAATGTGATCAAAAGATGTAAATATTGTGAACAAGTTGGTTTATAAGCGAAAGGTGGCCAGTTAACTTGGCCACCTTCGTTTAGTCAGCGAGGAAAAAACAATTAGTCCTCACACACGTGGCAGCAGTCAAGTCAAAGAAAAGGAGGATGAGGTCGAAAGAAGTTAAGCTACGGATTCTTGAAGTGGGAGTTGATTACGAGGTGAGGAGAATGATGATGTGGTAGTGGGACCAACGGTCCAAAAATAGATATTTGTACCTTGGCTGCTAGCACACCACCTCACTCAAATCAATCATAAGAGGAAATAAACCTTGATCCCTATGCATAGATGCATTCGCATTCTCGAGGCTCACACTAGAAAAGTCACTCTCAACCCTCAAGTAGTCTACAAGAGAGGTAAATTTCATTTTTTTCCTACACAGGACCACCTACAACATCCTATAGGGAATCTTACAGGATACAGTCAGGCAGTCTACAAGATTGGCAGTGAGAAATTTCAGAGGGAGAAAAACAAGGGTTGGCTACATCAAGCATTGTAAGGAGATAGGCTCTGCATTTCCTCCTATTTTTCAAAGTGAAAGGAGCACAAAAATCCTCTAGTTTGTTGAAATTGATTGCAGTAAAAGGGAATTGTATCCACAGAAATTTCAGTTTAATTTCCTCCTTCATCAAAATTTTGTATCAAACACATATACTCCTCCATCCATTAGACAAATTGATAGGGGGTTTTAATATAATGGAGCCCATCAATACCGTGAGGATTCACCAACACCCTCTTGTGCTAGAAATATTCACAAGGCATAATTGGATGGGTTTCTTTGAGAAATTGAGGGGGTATGATGATGAAGTAGCCAGAGATTTTGCTCTCTCCCTCATTCCACTAACTAGGACCCATGCCACTATTGTGGTGAGAGGCCTCTCCATAGAGCTCACCCTTGAACTCATAAGTAGAATTACCACACTCCCCTTAGGAGTGCCTTGGAGAAAGGAAGACAAGGGAAATAACCAAACTGCAAAGAAGAAATTCTTTTTAGAGGGAGAGGAGGCCATGGAAGAAAAAAATGGAGTAAGAAGAGCAAGCCTACCATACCCTTGGAATGAAATAAGCTACCACCTTATAAAATATATATCATGTGAAGGTAAGTATAGTGTGGTATACGGATACCACTTTAGGCTTCTTGAAGAATTGAGGTTTGGAGCAGATACACCTCCTCACCACATACATAGCATACCTTACTTCTTAAATCACTGGTAGATATGAGCATGAAGGTGCAGGAAGGAAACTATCAACAGTTGGCCCATAATGGGTTAATTAGACTCATCATAGAAGATTCCATCCAAAACCTTATAATTCCTATCACATGGGAAATTTCCAGAGACATGTAGATAGAGGAGGATATAAAAGCCCTTGAATATGACAAGAGCCCTACTGCCAGTGAAAGGGATGAAGAAGAGACTGAAGCAGACAAAGAAGAAGTAGAAAGGGATAAAGAGGAAATAGATGAGGAAGAAGAATAAGAGAAAGAGAAGGAAAGTGGTGAAGAAACAGAAGAAGATGCCAAGGAGGAAACTGATGAACAAGGTGAGGATCTAGAGGGAGAGGAAGAGGAGAAAGACAAAGATGGAAAGGGCAATGGAAAAGAGGAGGCAAAAGACAAGGAGGACTCACCCAGGGTGTCTCCAGAACTCACTGAGAAAGAGGCAGCAACTGCCCTCACTACCCTTAGCATCCCTATCAAACAAAAAGGCAAAAGACAAAGACAAACTCCTTTGTACTTTAGAACAAGAAAAAGTACAAAGAATAAGGTAGGGAAAACCTCAAACTCCCAGAAAGGTCCCTATTTTTATTGAAGACTCACCTAAACAATAGGAGAAGATGGCTCCTCTTATAAAAACTCAAGGAGAAGGATCCTTAGGAAAAATCTCCTCTAAGTCTCCTATCACTTATGTGAGAAGGCCTGTGACTAGATCTGCCTCATCCAAGGGAAAATACATCCTACAAGATACATAGCAGGACCTACAGGAAGCATAGGCAATCCTACATGAAACTCTGCTAAACCTACAGGAAACTCAAAAATTGGATAAGGAAGGGAGTATGCAGCAAGAGATAAAGAAAGAGGATCCAGAGTTAAGGGAACCTAGTCCTCAACCTAACCTTGAATCCTACTATAGATTTATTGAAGGGGGTAGGGTCATTCCACAAAAAATTTCCATCCCATTATTCTTTGAGCTTGAGAAAGAAAGAGAAAGAACACATAGATGGATGCATATTTCCAAGTCTAAGGGAGTGGAGGACATAGGTCACATGGAGGAAAAGCTCAAAGAGATGGGCAGAGAACTAAGCAGCCTGAGGGACAGAGAGGCCATAATGAAAACTCAGTTGGAGGTAGAAAATGAATGGTTGAAAGGACAACTGCAAGAAAGAGAGAATCAATTGGCAACCATGGCTAGTCTATACCTAGAGTAATCCAGTGCATGATGTCAGCTAATTCCTATGCATTATACCTTAAGGAACAGTGGCTGTAGTTCCAATTCAAGACGCTAGCACAGAGAGGCACTATGCCATTCCAGGATTATAGACAGTTCATTGATCTTTGTGATCAAAGCACATTAAAGGATAGGGCTAAGATGTCTAAGTTCTACTTGCATAACATGGCCTTGATAGATTTGAATGTATGGGTGTTATAGACATTTTTGGGCACTGCAACCCCAAGCATAAAATTTCCATAAACCAAGGGCTCCTAAGTCCCTAAAGGTGTTGTTCCAACCCCTAAAAGGACAAGGTCAACTGATTACAGCATCTCCCAGAAGTTCTCCATGAAAAACTACTCAGAACTGGTCAAAACTGGACCATTTCACCTGCTCCATAGGCAAAGTGCGTTGCATCCCACCTAAATACACATAGTAGGTGCGTTGCATTTCAAAAATCCCTTCTATGGGGTGCGATGGGTGAGAAGGGACAAATGGCAGGGTCAATCCGCAAGGTGGAGAAGCATGGAATCTTCCAGAAACTTCTCCAGTGACACTTGCCTATCTGAATTCGACCAGGGATGAGTAAGAGATCATCAATCTCCAAGTGGAATCAAGAACTATCAGAGGGAAGACACTAATCAAATCACAAGCTGACTCATCTCCCTTGCAGACATCTATATATGGATCCCTCATCCCAGAGATCGAGAGGCTGGAATTTTGCATCTTGTAAGGAATTGCTGTTGGTTTCTTGAGGCAACATCATAGTGTTGGGTGATCTAAGCTTTTCATGAGGTGAAGAAGGGCTTACTTGCTGAGAGGATGATGTTGGGTCAGAACAATTGGCTGTAATTCTCTTGGCTCTTTCTTGATTATCAATAAAACTATTCTAGTTTTCCTCCATACACTTGTGTGATTGATGTTTTATGCATTTGTGTGGTTAATATATATCTGATCCTATATTGCTTATGATAATAGATCCATGTTCTCGTATAGTGTTATGCTGCTTTGATTCTATAGGTACTCTATGAAGCTAGGTATACAAGAAAGAAAGTAGCAAAGGACTATTAGAAGAGAGAGGAATCGAACAAAGAACCAAGCGCAAGACAGAGGTTGGTCTCTTTTATTCTTCTCTCATCTATCTTTCATAAAGGAAAACGAAAGTCGTTTTACTTTGTTTGTTTCTAAGGTAGCTACCAGCCTTAGTGGGATTAGCAGTTCTGCATAGACACTATTCTCGGTAACAAAATGGCGACTCGGCTGGGGAACGAGTAGATTGTTTGTTCATCTACATTTGTTTACTTTATAAACTTACAGACGGAGCCTGAAGTCAAGCCAGCTAGCCTTCGAACTGCATTTGCTATGCAAGTGCAAAGTAGATTAACGCTGCTTCAGTCCATCTCTGGGTTTTGTTTATGATTTAAACAATTGATTTACAAGCTCTCTAATTGCCCTTATGGTGGCTCCAGTAACCTCCTTAGATCTACCCCTGTGATTGATTTACTGATTACCACTTGCTTGGCCAAAATCCCTGAACTGAACTACAAACTGTGACCCGGAACCCAATCAAAGTCTCGTCCCTGGTCCAGCGCACTATCTCCTCTGTGAATCTCAAATTCAGCGCACTTCCCGAGTGTAGTAGGTGTGTTGCATTTCAGTTTCACTGTGTTACAGGTGCACTGATCAGACTAGGCATTGTTCCTAAATTTTGGTTTCCGTGTTCACTCTTTTCAGATTTATTCAAGAGTTTTGCTGCCTGTAGTCAGTACACCTCTGTTTGAAACCCCTTTCCTTGCTATTATTCCGCCTCCATTGTGCAAAGAACTGTAAATGTTTTTATGTATTTTTTGAGTCATTTTCAGTTCTCCTTTACAAAGAAGTAACGTAATTGCACTATCGTTTCTTGATTTGAGAGTCACAAGTGTTGTTTTCAGTCATATAAGAGAGTCTGATTGCTCTTGATAGTCGATTACCCTGTTACTATTGTATTTGATCTGAATTAGTAGTTTTTCTAGTGTCGAAAGCAAGTTTTCAATTCCAAATCGCAGAGTGTCGTCATTGTCCTCATTTTGTTTTGAAAAGAAACTTGTTAGTAATTGTCACTTTGAAAATAATTCAGATTTGTGCAATAGCTTTCTTTTTATCATTTACACATTAAGAAGGCTGAAAACAAATACATGCATGTGCATTTGCATTTAGACTGTTTGCTGGTTTGATTTAGGACAGTGCATATAGTGTGTGCTCTTTGCTCTTTGTTGAAAGAACGCCATCTCTCTTTCCTTAGTAGCTAGGATTTTCATTGCACAAAGAAGATAAAACGACTGTTTATCATCTTAGATTGCATTTTAGAAATTGTACATCTACATCACGCGGTGAACCTGAAAGGCAAATTTTTTAAGCAAGATCAACTATAAAATAAATTTAATGAATCTAACAACACTTTGGAACCTAACGCACAACATCTAGAAGTCTAGGTTAGAGACGTATTCTGGCGTCGTAAAGCCTGGTAACTGTTGTTTTCACTGTTGGTTGGGTGATTCCTCCACTTTGAGATGATAAGTGCCAGTACGGACTTGTGCTCCCATGTACCGTCGAGTATATTTTGGGAGACCACAATAGGCTTAATCCTTTATCCATAGGAAGCCCTGTCTGCCACCCTATCGATCGTAATGCACTGAACACAACATTCGGGAAGATTGACTGCCGTACCGTAAAAAGTATTCTACAGTTTTGCGATTGGTTTGGTAATCCCTCTGTCTAGATTTCCAGAGCAGTCCCTTTTGTTCCTTTTCAGACTCCTTAACGGAAAAGGTCCATCTGAGCACTTGTCACTTCAGGCTCATTAAAAATCGAAGGCGACTAGAGTCATCTTTTGTTTTTTCTCGACTCTTTAAAATTGAAAAAACAAGTTGTGTCAAAGCGTCTAAAATTTATTTTAAACGGAATAATTATCACCTTTCCTACGTTGGTCTTAGGTTGAAGAAAAATGGAGTCCACCAACCAAGGAGTTCCCCTTGGAGGAAATCCTAGTCCCTTCTCCTCTTGGGGAGATGTTGGTGCGCCCCATATGGCCACATTGTCGCTTCCAGGATTGACAATAGGCTTGCCCGTATGGATTTTCTCAACCTCCATCGTTCAGAACACCGCGATTCCTGAACAATCGAGTCATCAACTAAACGATTCCAGAGTTACCCCCCAACCCTCTACTTCGTCGAATTCTTCCTCTCCTCCTTCCTCTTCGCTTGATGAAGATGGTAAAGCCAAAAATCAAGTACCTGAGAAGAAGAAGGAAAAGAAGAAGAAAGAGAAGAAGAAGAAGGAGCCAAAGGCGAAAAGGGGCAACCAAGCGTCATCTAGCGAAAATCCACACACTGCACTAACCAGGCCTAAATCGCCATGTGTCATTTGCAAAGGAGACCACTATCATAGAGATTGTCCTTGCATCCCTCGGATCTTAAGGGACTGGTCTCCTCGTTTTCACAACCCGGTGTCGTCAACCTCTGATGATCATGTTGAAAATACACCGTCAACTAGTGAAAGTGAAGCCCCTGGACAAAAAGGAAAATGCAAATTTCCTTGTAAACTGTGTGAAGGCGATCACGCCGTCCACCGTTGTCCCTTCTTAGACGAGGCTAAAAGAGTTTTGGACGACCGTCCGGTTTCACCGTTACGGCTCCCTCCTGGATATAAGAAACTCTTGCCAAGTCCGTCACTAGTTGAAAATCCGGCTGACACGCCCTTGTGGTCGGTCGAAGTATCTATCACTGAAGAAAAACCATCTGAATCCATGCCAGACGAAAGTCAAAAGGTCGAGGCGACAGTTGACCCGGTCTTGCCTTCAGAGGTTCCACCTTTAGATGATACAGTCACCGAAGAGAACAAGGATGACACCGTCCAAATTCTTTTCATAAGCACAGACTCCGATGAACATGGGGGAAGTTTACCTATTCCTTTATCGCAGGAAGGAAGTTCGTCAGAGTCATACCCGGCTGTCTATTCGGTCCCACCTCCAAGCAACCTAGTTGTTTCCTTTGACTGGAATCTACTAGGAAGACCCCGCTTACCGTCTAGTGTACCATTCCGAATCATTGCTCAAATATATAGAATGGTTACGGCCGGTACCATCATAGATGAAGGGGCTTCTGTGAGTATCCTTTCCTCGACTTCTTGGAAAGCGCTTGGTTCGCCATCACTTTTGCCTGAGATGAGGAATCTAACAGGCTTTGACAAAGGAACCAGTCGACCGTTAGGGATCCTTCCCAATGTGCCCATAACATTGAGAAGGAAAACCGTTCACATGAACGTAATGGTAGTCCAAGGACCCCTGGATTATAATCTACTCCTTGGGTGAGACTATATTTATTGCATGGAGGCCATTGTCTCCTCACTCTTTAGAGTAATGTGTTTTCCGCACGAAGGAAGAGTGGTCAAGCTCGTAGACCAGCTTTCATTCCCCGGTTCACACATAGCAAATAGTCATATGCCATCCCTGAATGGTCTTTTCACGCGAGGAATGTCTCATCAATCCCCAGTCCGTCCACCTAATGAGCGCGAGTGATTCGGGGGACATGACTGAAACCCAGGGGGCATGCACCCTGGTCTGCTTCAGCAGGAAAACTTCAGGTATAGGATAGGTTTCCGTGAAGGATATCTGACTAGTCTGACACTCCCGTCCGTCTAGGAAAAGGGGGTTAGACTGGAATAAGATTCCCTCGTCAAAGTTATGTGAGTGGAGGCGTCTACGCCACTCGCCTTTGTTTATTTCGGTAGACATCGACGAAGAAGTGTTTTGTTTGCAGTGCGAATAGAACAATCTTTGGTAACCTGAAAGAGGTAGGCCTTTCCCTATAAAACAAATGTTTTGTCTGCAAATTGCGGGGTAACCTTGAAACTCTATATCTCTATACTTGGGGGCATGCAAACCTTTTGGCATGCAAGCAAAGAGCGACCATTTATTTTTTTAAATTTGTAGGTCCTCTAACCCTTTAAACTCGTAGGATTGGTCGTTTCCTAACTTGCATAAAGAAAGGATGTTGGGGCAAAGCTTTGAAAAAATGCCGTTTTTAGATGAGACATTCTTATTATATGATTGGATTATCGAGCAGTTTTAACACGGATTTCATGCTCGTTAAAAAATAAACATAAGAAATGAGCAAATTTTTCCCCTAGCGTTTAAGCTCATTAAAAAATGAACCAATTTCCGGTAAATAACCTTCGTGAATGTAGTACTTCAGCCTTTGAAGCCTTGGTCGTGTTCTCATCATCACCTCCACTTTGTATTGGCCGATCATTCACCTCCACTTGATTGGTTACCCCTTTTGAGGAACAGCTGCGAAGAGTGATCCTATTAGCCATCCTTGTAACACTGCCGTGATTGGAAAATTCCAAACCTTACCTGGAATCAGCTGCTACCCGAATTTATCACTCGTTCCTCAAAGACGAGTCTCCTTTAAGCTCTTTTCAACTGACTCGTAAAATATGAAAAGATTGTCGAGCCATTGGCCTCTCCAGCTCGTTAAAGTGACCGGAAGTGCCATCCCTCCTTTATATTTTAATCTTTTTGGACCCGAGGGATTATTACACAAAAATATTGAGCGCTTGTTTTGTTCGGCTCGTTAAAAGTACCAAAAATTCATCCCTTCTGTATTGTTTTATACTTTTTCGGACCTAAGGGATTAGATGACGAAAAAGGATTTTTGGAGTTTCCTTTACGTCCCTTTTCAGACTCTCTAAAATTGAAAAGGACTGAGTTATCTTTGTCGTTAAAATCGTTAAAACCTAATAGTGACAAGCTTGTCCATAACAGACAAGAACGAGTTTCACTATCGCTAGGCTCGTTAAAACATAGCGATGGGTTTGCCGGAAGGGAAAATTATAGAACAAGCATATGTTATTCTCCTCAAGCTTGACAAAAATAAAGAGGTACTGGTCAACAATGACTGGGGAAAATTTGGGAAGAAAACTTGAAAAACTTTGTTGGTAGCAAGTCGCTCTTGAACATGACACTTTCACTCCGCATCCAAGTCGTGTTGGGTTGTTTCATTCACTGGTCACATCACCATGGTTCCATCACACCATCCACATTTGGGGTTAATGCTACCGATCCATCATGTCAGTGTCGCCGGTATGTTCAAGAGAAGTCACTCAGAGAATTCACCTGTGTCTCACCCACTGCAATACATTTATGCTTCATTCTTTCGTGACCACCACCCTGAACCTTATATCACCAGATCGTTTTCACCTCCATTAAAATCATTTGCTCCATTCCGTGTCATTGATGTGGGATTCATTAAGGCCCTCCTATGACAGATCGCTTCTTGTCGACATCAGCTCATTATCCAAGAAGTCGATCTAGGAACACCCCTTTCAGTACTTTGAAGCTTGCATGCCTCAATGGCAAGTTTCTCACTTCTGGGGACAGGTTTACATCAATGGCCTTCGACCAAAATATTTTACGTGGTTTTCGACGCCAAGTCCCTTATTCACACCACGTGAATTGTACTGCAGTACCTTGAGGATCATTATCATTATCGGTGATTCCTCTTGCGCCTGTTAACAGCTTGCATCATTGGCTGGTAATCAGGCGATGTCTTTCCATGTTCGACTACAGAACATCTCTCACATGGATCGACTTGTACTTTGAGTGAAGATTGAACGAGATTGAAGACCCCGGATCTAGTTTCATCCATCCGGGTTGTGATATATATTAAGGAAAATAAAGACATCAAATGTACATCATTGCTGCACAGATAATCATCCAATCTAAGGGATGATGGTTCTACCAGAATCATCAGTCTACACTCAGACGATTGTTTGTCTCATGTACATGAAAAATGAATTTATAAAGCTGAGCATGGGAATGCCCGCCTCAGCTAGATCATGAAAAAACTATGAAGATAATGTATTGTATTGTATCTTATTACAGGTCTCCTTCCAGCTTGAAAGAACTTCGGATCCTCATGATAAAGCATTTCACCCAACATCAAAAGATTAATGACCTCATGCTTTAGGGGGAAACTGTTATAGACATTTTTGGGCACTGCAACCCCAAGCATAAAATTTCCATAAACCAAGGGCTCCTAAGTCCCTAAAGGTGTTGTTCCAACCCCTAAAAGGACAAGGTCAACTGATTACAGCATCTCCCAGAAGTTCTCCATGAAAAACTACTCAGAACTGGTCAAAACTGGACCATTTCACCTGCTCCATAGGCAAAGTGTGTTGCATCCCACCTAAATACACATAGTAGGTGCGTTGCATTTAAAAAAGCCCTTCTATGGGGTGCGATGGGTGAGAAGGGACAAATGGAAGGGTCAATCCGCAAGGTGGAGAAGCATGGAATCTTCCAGAAACTTCTCCAGTGACACTTGCCTATCTGAATTCGACCAGGGATGAGTAAGAGGTCATCAATCTCCAAGTGGAATCAAGAACTATCAGAGGGAAGACACTAATCAAATCACAAGCTGACTCATCTCCCTTGCAGACATCTATATATGGATCCCTCATCCCAGAGATCGAGAGGCTGGAATTTTGCATCTTGTAAGGAATTGCTGTTGGTTTCTTGAGGCAACATCATAGTGTTGGGTGATCTAAGCTTTTCATGAGGTGAAGAAGGGCTTACTTGCTGAGAGGATGATGCTGTGTCAGAACAATTGGTTGTAATTCTCTTGGCTCTTTCTTGATTATCAATAAAACTATTCTAGTTTTCCTCCATACACTTGTGTGATTGATGTTTTATGCATTTGTGTGGTTAATATATATCTGATCCTATATTGCTTATGATAATAGATCCATGTTCTCGTATAGTGTTATGCTGCTTTGATTCTATAGGTACTCTGTGAAGCTGGGTATACAAGAAAGCAAGTAGCAAAGGACTATCAGAAGAGAGAGGAATCGAACAAAGAACCAAGCGCAAGACAGAGGTTGGTCTCTTTTATTCTTCTCTCATCTATCTTTCATAAAGGAAAACGAAAGTCGTTTTACTTTGTTTGTTTCTAAGGTAGCTACCAGCCTTAGTGGGATTAGCAGTTCTGCATAGACACTATTCTCGGTAACAATGGGACCCTAATGCAAAGCTAGGGGATTTACAGTTGATGGCTTTGGCATCATGGATGAACCATGAGGAAGAAAGGGCTACATAAATGAAGAAGATATTGGCAAGGGAACAAATAGAGCCTCTCATGATAAGAGCTGAGCAGTCAAATCCAATGGCTGTCATCAACACAAATAATTTAATTGCAAACGATCCTCAACTTGTACCTAGGTATCTTGCTGCCCAAGAGAAATAAATTACACATTTTGAGGATATGTTCAGGCTGTTAGGTGATGACAACATGCAAGCTTGCCAAAGAAGATGGAATACTTTGACATATAGTTTGAAAATCAGAGAGTACCATTGTTACACAACATTTTGTCACTGTCCCTGTACTCCCCATTCCTTGATCCTGGAGGACCTCTACAGTGAACCCCGCATGCTTTTCCTTCATGAAAAAACTCCCATTGTGTCCCTCTTTATGAGCAGATAAATTCCTTTCTGCACCATTTCCCTTGAAACTTTTGTTTTTCCCAGTTTACAAGACTGGCGCTAATGACCATTGTCTCCCCCACGCCGATGTGCAAAGATTAGCACCGTCCCTCGTGCCGACTGGAGCAACTAAGCCGTGTTCCAGTTGCGCTGGTCCTGTTATGGAATTTTTTTAAAATTAGGAGCCAAAGCTTCCAGCTTTAGAAGCTTCGTAATGGAAGTCTGGTAAATGGTTTGGTCGGATGGGGTCGAGGATGATAGTTTGGGCTCCTTTCCCCTATAATGATGGAACTACCTCAAGGGATAAGACCTTCTCCCAAGAGAAGAGGATCCATATCCCATTCATTTTTCCTATATAAACCTCCCTTCTTCCCAAGCACAAGCTAGTGTTAGTTTTGGCTGAGTCTTGATGTTGGTGTGATTATGCTATTTTGGTTTGGAGTAGACAACAAACTATTACTAGTTGTAGCTATCTAGTTGTGTGAGGGAGAAGTGTGATTTGGATTGGAGTGAAACTTAAAGGGAAGAGCGTTAAAAATATTGTTTATTGAGGCCACCATGGTATGCTAGCAGAAGTGTGTGGGAACCTGGTCTTGTCAGATGAGGACTACAACGTCAAGACAAATCGTTGTAATATCTCTTTGATATTAATATATGCAATTATCGACTGTTTTCCTACATGTTTTGTAATATTACATATTCATGGCTTAATGTTTCTTGACTTCTTAAGTAGGTTGAATTGCAATTTGTCCATTATCATGTTTGTTGTCTATTATTGTTTACTTGTTTCAGGTGCTTGAAGAAGGAAACGAGAGATAGCTGGAGCGAGCAAGCAAGAACATCACCAAACAGGATAAGAGGACCAAGAGGTAGGCCCTCTTGATTGGTTCTAACCTAAGGAAATCTTCCATAGAATGTATCTGTTGTGGCTAGTCCCATTATCGGGCTAGACTAATTTGTTTGTGTCCACACTTATAATTTTACTTCACCACAAATTGGCAACTCCATTGGGGAACCAATCCTTTTGTTTGTCTTGGATTTCATGATTTCATGTGAACTTTCCTAGTTCCACTTTTTCCCTTTGGTTCTGTTTCTTTTCTCCTGCTTACTGGCTTGAGTATGAAATTCATAGCAGCAAATTTGGTCCCTGTTTCATTTTTGTTTCTTGGTTTCCTCGATTAGTGTGCTTAATCTACTGACAATCACGCTGATCATCACGATTTGCTGAGAAACAATCGTGCCGACCAGCCTATGGCGCTTATTGTCAGTTAGGCTGTCATGTTGATGCCCGTAAGTGAAGATTAGGGTTTGTCCCCAATCTTGGCCAGTGTGTTTTGCTCTCATGATTTCGACCTCCTAAGCCTTTTAAACCATTTTCTCCCTGACTAGAGAGCTTCATTTAGCTTGCTTTGTGTGCTTGATTGGTTTAGCCCACCCTCTGATGTGTTAAGTCTGGCGCTGTGTGAAGTTGTTTTTTATTTTTTCTTTGAATCCCTAGATCAAAGCTTTTTTTGGCCAAACATTCACGTCGATCAGGCCTATCAGCGCAAGTTTTAGCTTGAAAGTCATGCCGATCGGCGCTGCTTTTGGCCCAAAAGTCGCTCCGGTCTCTGAGGTAAGAAAAAATCAGGATTTCTCCCATTTCAGTGCCAATGTGTCTTGACCCTCAGACTCTCTTCTTCCTCCTAGAAGTGACTAGGATGATTTGTTTGCTTCATTTCAATTCAATGAGTGAAAGAGTCTCGTTTGTTCTCTAATTTCAAGTGTCTCTTTTCTCATTCCGAACATAGATTACATTGCTTAGTTTGTCGATTGAAACTTTTATGTGTTTGGTTTGTTTGATTCAAGGAAGAAGTCACTTTTAGTTTCATTTATCATGCTTTGGAAGAAGTCTGGTTATTTTTGACCTCGGTGATCCCGAGTGTCTGTTGTGCCCTACAACAACCCCCCATTTCATAACATTTTCATTCACAAACAATTAACATATGAAATGGGTCCCTTTTAAAAAATTTAATTGGAATTAATGAATTTGTTCAAAAAAGGTACGATAATCAAACGAATTTGTGAATGAGAGCCTTTTTGAATAAATATCAAGCAATTTTTGGTTAATGCGAAAAAGCAATCGCAAGATCGCATGACGCAATAACAAGAGAAACACATTTAAATATCACCTTGGTCCTTGCCGATGCGATATCGCTATCGGCGATCGGTGGTATTCAATGCACACACAAAAAGAGCACATATCTTACACCCCGATGCGATGTGATATCGGCAATCGGTTATCGGCGCTGCCTCTTGTGGAAAAACGCCTTAAGTTATAAGCCCCGACCCGATGCGATATCGCTATCGGTAGTCGGCGGAATCCCAAACACTTTCACAGGATGCGCAGGTCTTTTCCCCGATGCGATGTGATATCGCAATCGGAAGTCGGCAAATCATTTGACATACATCTGGTAATGTGCTCATGCGCTAATTCGATGCGATGTCGCAATCGGCATTCGCCAAAACAGCTCCCAAATGATAGTATCACTTACACCCCAATGCGATGCGATGACGTGTAACGATGATTAGAGTTCTTAAAAGGTGATTGCTTCAAGCTTTTAAGTTATATTTAAATCCGGTTGATAAAGCACAGATTTCAAAATGCCGTTAAATGCAGGGATAAGGTAATGCATGTGTAATTAAAACTTTGCCCCTTCGATTTAACGAACACTTACGATTAGACCTTTAAAAAATCTGTTGCACGCTTTAAGGGGTCATTCAGCCTAATAACGATGTAATGGTCATTTATGGAGCTGCAGGCCGTAAAATCACCATCATTGCATCTGCGGTGTCTTCTTAAATAATTAGATCCGCAGCCCCTTTTAGAATTGATCTTGCCACGCTTCAAGTGTTATATCTTTCCCGTTATGGATTGTCATTGTTATTTCCTCGTTACGATTTCTCTTGCATTTGTGTAGAGTTCAGCTGTCGACAGAAGCCTGAACATGATGGGGAAGAAGTTCAAGAAAGCTGCGGGTTCTACTGCAGCACCCGTCGCAGGTCAAGCTGCCACAGTTTCGAAGAAAGGCCTAATCTCAGATACTACATGCACCGGTCTTCCTAGCACTACATGGCAGGGTACATATAATCTGTTAGAAGCCGAGCAACCGGCGAAGACAGTGACAGAGGCTAGCGTGGATGAACAAAGGAAGTCTGATACAACTCTCAAAGACTTGGCCGACTCCTTTTTGCACAGAATAGCAGCAAGAGAGCAGGTCCTACCTTTCACTGATGTGGTACGCTGGGTGATCGAGGAAATTCCTCTCACTGATAGAACTTTTCATACAAGGGATGGAAGGATTTTCGGGTCGTTCAAGCCTGATGACCTGAGGCGAATGTATCATTTGCCTGAACCAGAGCTAATCTATAACAGAGCCTTCGTGGAGAAGTTCGCGAACGAGAATGAATCACCATCCGAACCCCTCCGAGATTGGAGGCAGAACCCAGCCAAACACAAGCATGAAAGTTCGGGTAAGTACTCCAATGCTTCTTTGGCTTCTCCCTATTGCTATGCGGGGATTATGATGTGTAGATTGTGGGGATTACATGACTCCGCTAATATCCATATTGACATGGTTCCCCTAATGGAAGCGGCTGTCAATAGTACAATTATGGATTGGGCCACTATTCTGTCTGATAAGTTGGTCATAGCTGTTCGTGAATTTAGAGCCAAAACCATAGTCAACGAAAGGAAAATCCCACCGTTTTATTACTCTGCTTACATTATGGATACCCTGTGTTTTAATTCTGAGTTTCTTGTCCTCGGATGGAGATGGACCACCCATGATCCAACAGCCATCCATTTGTAACATCGGAAATTGTGGAAGTCCTCTTACAAGGACCATTTGTATCAAATTTGCAATGGTTTCATGGTGCCCATTCACTATTCTATTTTCGACAGACCTATCCCAAGAATTTCTCATGAAGCTTCTTTTGACTTACCAGCCTTAGCAAATTGGTTCGGGGAAGAGCATTTCACCTATATTAGAGTTTTTGGAAGCAAAGCTAGGCCACACGTTCTCCCTTTATACATCCTAGACAAACTGTTAGCCCGGGAAATCTGCTACCAGATTATGTCCGAGAGTGTCACACAAACTCTCAAAGAGGAGAAGAAAAGAGGTTGGCCCTCTTTTCCTTTAAGAATTGGAGTTTATACTTTACTTAACTACAAGCATGCAGAAAAAGAAGCAACAAAACTCCAAATGATATCCCTGGCCACTATCCCAAACAGACTCTATGATCCAAACAAGACTGCTTTCATTGCCCTGGAACAGGCCAAACTGTCAAAGATTGTCCATCAAGAAGACGTGTTTGATGACTTGTTCGTAGGTGCCGGTTCAATAAGCCAAACCAAACAGCTTGCTGCAGTAAGATACAATGATGTGGCGTTAACTGAGTTTAATAAACTTAGAGAGCAGAGGTTGCAAACTCTGCCTCTAGATTTATTATCCACAACCCCAGCATCTTCCTCAAGCGAGCCTGGTCGGCAGCAGATACGTTCACCTCCTGTTACAACTAAAGAACAGGATAAACATCAGGAGGAAAGGCAAAACAAGCTGCAGGCAGAAAGGCAGAAAAAGGAGCAGTTAGAAAGGCAGCAAAAGGCACAGAAGGATCAAGAGCAAAGAAAGCAGAAAGAGATAGAGGAACAGAGGAAGAAGAAAGAAGAAGAGAAAGCAAAGAAAGAACGGGAAGATAGACAGAAAAAGGAATTGGAGGAGCAGCAGCGGAAAGTGCAGGAGGAGCAACAGAGGGCAGAACAAGAAAAAGAACGGAGCAAGGCCCACACAGAGCAACATGAGCAAACCTCCACTGATCCTGAATTGATTAAAGAATGGAACCAATTCGATTCCATTATCAGTGGTAAGGAAGCCTCCAAAGACTCAGACACCTCTAAAACAAGCAATGCTCCCGATACTACTTCTTCTCAGGTTCTAGAAAGAACCAGCGGCTCACCCATTTCACAGGATGTCGAGGTAATCACTCAAGACCCGTCCGATCAAGTTGATCTCCAGGTGGAAGAAATTCCTCCCCTAGATATTTTCTACAGCCCAAAGCATAGAGCCATTGTTAGGCGCTCTAGGAAGAGACGAAGGCTTGATCAACCTTCTATTTCTCCTGAGCAAATAGTCACGGGCAATGTGGTCTGGAAAGGGGAATTGGACCCCTCCGATGATCTAACTAAGCTATCGCAATTCGCGGGAGCTTATTCGGCAGCAACTATCGACAAAGCATCAGAGGTAAGTCTTATGTTAAAGACTAAGGACCATGAAATTTATGCATTACAGGCAGAAGTAATTGAGGCGAAAAACAAGGCAGCACAGGTAGAAGAGCAGTTGCTGGCTCAACAACAAGAAAACAATTTGTTAACCCAGCAGCTGCAAATCGAAAAACAGAACACAGTCCAGAGGCAGAATGAATTGTCAGAGACATTGGCACAGTTGAGAATGGTGAATGAGCTGATAATGAAATCGAAAGATGAGCAAATAGATCAGCTATCGGCACAGCTCGAAAGCATCAAGGACGCCCAGAGTGTTAACGATTTCAGAGCAGAGGCAACTCGAATAAATGGCGCATTAATATCTCAGATCAGGCTCTTATGCCGACAACTTACTGACGCTGAGTCATTATGCGAAACATCCACAACAGTATGTCAGCAGATAGAGAAAGCCAGAAATGAGCTAGATCAGGCCGAAGATACCATATCCGAATATCTTGAGTGGCAAGATTCTGAAGAAGGGAAAGTGGCAAACTTGCCCCGAATTTATGAAGCGTACAAGGACATACTCTTCATGGAATGGAACACCCAGGTAATGAAAGCGGAAAGGGCGGCCTCAAGATGTAAAATGATTGCCAGCAACATGATCAATCTAGTCAACGACACACTCTATCTGGAAAACATGATCTCCCAGTGCACACCTGGAAGCATAACAACAGCAAACATGCTTGAGCAGAGAAATTATCCTGATCTGGAGAAACAAGGAAGGTTAATCGCTGGAGTAAATACTTTAACCGCCGACGCATACTGGCTCTTTCTGATTAAACCACACTCTCAAAGGTCGGCTCTTAACTGTTTAACAGATGCCCTCCGATACCTGATTTCTGACATTCAGGATGCCACATATGATGCCCAGCTAACTTCGCGTCTCAACACTCCACCAGAAGTAGAGCCAATGCTGGCGATATGTCAGCAAAGAAGTAAAGGCAAAGAGACCACCGAATGAAGCATCGCCGCCGATTGCCAGATCGCCAGAAAAGATGATGATATTTGTTAATGCCAATTTAGTAGCTTTTCAGTTTTTTAGATATTTAGATTAGCATAGTATTTATAGACCCTTTCATTGTTTTGGAAAGGGTCGTAAAATTTTGTAACAGACTTAAAAGCTGAAGTTTGCACTACTGTGCTTCAGCCTATATTCTTTTGTGAAATTCGACCAATAGTTCTTAATTTAACGAGAAGGCTGTTATATTCAATTGTGCACTATTGTCTCTTGTTTGGAATGCTTTCTGGTTTGAAGGAAGAACTGCGACATAGCGATTGATACACTGGATTGTTGAGCAGCTTACATGGTACTTTTATCTGCATCTGCATTCTTTCTTTTTATATGAATTGCTGTGTTATTATCTTTGCTATTGTTGAATACATGTATGCGATATAACAGCAAATCTTCATTTCATTTCACTATTGAATGTTTTGTGATTTGTTATCTCTTTTAATCATGCGTGTGCCAATGATATAAATGAATAAGTGTAGTAATTCGCTATTATCGCTCTGCATAACTAATTATGCAGAGCAATCTTAAATGATTTAAACCTCTATGCTTTAGTGTTAGAGTCATCTATATGCCTGCCTTAAAGCATAGATTATCAAACGCTACGCTTTGAAAGATTGATAAGACCCCGGGATAGATTTTAGTTGTTATATTCTTGCTAATAGTTTAAGTCCATCGCTTACCGCTAGCTTAATTCAGAAGTCACTCATCCATCCCATTTATCTATATTTATGGGAAACTGGTCCCATTATCCCCAGTCGGAGCCACTATTCCAAACGGAAAAGGAGCTGCACTAAGGTCCGGACCGGGTGGTTTCCCTAATGTTGTTGCAACGATTTTCGGGGCATCAACATTTTTGGCGCTAGAAGGAGGGCATCGACTGTGAATGGCAAGCAAACCCAAATCTGTAAGCCATTCTAAGAGTAATTCTCCCTCCAAATCCCCTCCTGCTTCTCAATCCCATGCTGGTTCTCCAGCACACAATCGAGAAGAAGGAGAATCAACCACCACTGCTCATACCCATCCTATTTCAGAACAATTGAGTCTTGAATCCCCTGAAGTCCAGTCTCTGATCCACAAACTTCAGAGCTTCTCGATTTCGCCACAGAAATCTGAAGTATCGCAAAGCAGTGTGACTTCGCAGTTCAATTTATCTCATCCACTTACCAGACTTCAGAGCGAGAAACTCGGTATTGAACCCACTGAGTTCCCTTTACCCAAAAGGAAAAAAGCAAAGAAAATCACTGAAGGATCTGATAGTGAAGACCTTTCTTCCATATCCTCCATCTCATCTCCTAATCTGCAAAGTCAACCACCCACTCCTCCATTACATATTGTCGTTCATCAGGGATCAACACCTTCAATATCCCAACCTATTCACTCCTCATCTTTGATACCGTCCCAAACATCTGGAATCCCAACAGTAGTGACAACCATTGTCACTAGCACAATGGCAGATCCATGGACTAGGCCCGGTGCAGTCAATATGCCCGGACCATTGCACGATCTACCAGATGCTCCCGAAAAATGGCTGCCTAAATTTAATCCAGATAACGGAACCCAAGCTGAAGAACATATTAACAATTTTATGTTAGCAGTAAACTTAAAAGGAGTGACAGAGCAAGATGTTGTTGTAAGACTCTTCCCCTATACCTTACAAGGATCAGCAGGATCCTGGTATTTTTCCTTACCTTCTGGTTCAATTACCAGTTGGAATACATGCCAAGAGCAGTTTCTCACCAAATATGGAGACGATAGGTCCTTAGCAACTTTAATAAATGACCTCTCCAATTTGAGAATAGAGCACAGGGAACCAATAAAGGAGTTTAATGCCAGATTTAATAAACTACTGAATAAAATCCCTACCGCTTCTAAACCAAGTGAACAAATCCGAAGCGAATGGTACATCACTGCCCTACCTGCCAACACAGCTATCTTTGTTGACAGGGCTGGCAAACCTACGTTAGCTGAAAATATGAAAGAAGCACTTGCCGTTGAAAAGCGCATCAATGCTCTTGAAAAGAAAGCTGCTCTAGAAGATAGAAAAGCTAAAAAAGTCTCGTTTAAAGAAGATTCCAAGAAGAAAACCCCGAAGGACCCATATGACATGGAAGGTTTACAAAAGGTCCTTAAAACATTGTCCAATGAAATGGTTGAGATTAAAAAGCAGGTGGCCGAAACTTCAAGCAAAAGACCATTTAGGACTTTTAAGAAAACCGAATCAAAGCCACCTAATGTTATATCTAACGCTGATTCGGACCAAGAAGAAGAGGAAGAGGAAACACCTTCACAGACCGATGATGAAGAAGAAGTAGCTAAATGCCACGCAATGTGGGATTTTATACTCCCGAACTCTGATATGGAGAATGAAGAAGAAGCCTTTCCGGTTACTACAAGAAGTAAAAGCACTCCTGAACCCGCCCAGGCAACTTCAAAGAAGAGGAGCACAGGCGCTACTACAGCAAAGGAAAAAGTTCCCCCAAAAAAGTCACCTGTGGTAGTTCCTCAAAGCCAGCCTTCAACTTCTAGTTCTCCTTCAACATCCAAGACTCTAGTGGTATCCGATTCAATGGAATATAACATTGTTGATGATATGAAGAAAACCAGGGCAAATATAACCATGTTTGAACTTAGTAAACTGAAAAATCAGCAAAAGCTACTTCTCAAAGAATTAAATGCTGTTCCCTCTACTCCCCTTCCCAGTACAAGAGCTGCCAACGATCAAGGCCAGCCTCCCGCAGGTATGGTTGAAATTACCGATTCAGTCTTAATCGGAGATAAATCAAATTCTCACACTCCACCCTTCCTGCTCACTTATGAGATTTATAATAGAAACCTACACAATTGTTTAATAGATTCAGGGGCCTCATCTAATATAATGCCAGCTTCAGTTTGCTCTAAGCTGAACATTGAACCCCAGAAGTCTGCCATTCACATTGTACAGCTAGACAGAACCAAAGTGCAGGTTGTGGGTGAAATTAATTCCGTAACCATCAGGTTGTCTGCTGATCCTAGGGTTGTACAAAGAATAGATATTTTGATCGCCGACATACCTGAATTCTACGGCTTAATTCTGAGCAGAGATTGGTCCGAAAAACTGCATGGGTACATTTCCACTGATTGGTCACATATGTGGCTTCCCTACAAAGGCAAGCCTAATCAAATCAGGATTGATCGTGAGAAACATATGACCCACACAGTAACTGACTTCGAACAAGAAAACCAGCCTGTTGCGTTCAACAACAACATTTTGGGGAATTATTCGTCAGAATCATTCTTTGGCAACTTTGTTGCCCAACCTTCTCCTTTTTCAGTTAATCATTGCACATCTCAGATTGAGAATTTTTCACAAACAGATTTGTCTAGATGTTTTAATGATGATGAAAAAGCTGTAAATTTGTCTGTTAATACTCCTTTGTTTTGGTCTTTATATTTTGATGGCTCTAAGTCCAGCGAGGGCTCAGGAGCAGGTTGCATTTTGGTTAGTCTGCAAGGAGAAAAGACAATGCTGTCCTGTAGACTAGAATTTGAGTGCACCAATAATACAGCCGAATACGAAGCTTTGGTCCAAGGATTATATAAGGCGATCGGCCTTAAAGTCCAATATCTTAAAGTGTTCGGTGATAGTGAGATCATTGTTAAGCAGGTAAGGAATGCAATTCATTGCCTCTCAAGCCACCTTAAGCATTATCAATCGCTAGTGCAAGATCTCACCTCACATTTTTCAGCATTCAATATTTCCTCAATTCCTAGGTCACAGAATTCAGCAGCCGACTTACTAGCCAACGTAGCTTCCAAACTTCTGCCTTCTGAAGACTATAGCCTTGATAGATTTTCTGTAGAATTAATTTTTAGGCCTTCAGTTCCTGATAATATCACTAATTGGAGGGTTTTCAACCACGATGAGGATATCTTACAATTCTTAACCTCTGAAAAATCCTATGACAATCAAATCATTGAAGAAGATGAGCATGATTCCCAAATGAAAAGAACATCTCAAGAGAACGCGATCCCTAAGCCTGTGGTAAAGCTCGAAGACCTTTATGACATTAAAGACAGGTTCAAACCTGTAATTAATGCAAAACTCCAAAGCTCTACCTTAAGGTTTGAATTGATTAATTTGGGAACTGAGCAAGCTCCTCAAAATATCAACTTAGGGTTAGGACTTTCTGTAGAAGAAAAGGAAGCATTTGTTAAACTGTTAAAGAAAAACAAACAGGTTTTTGCTTGGAAGTATGATGACCTCAAGACATATGACACATCTATCATCCAGCATACTATTCCTATGCTTCCCGATCAGAAGCCGATTCAGCAGAAGTTAAGGAAAATCCACCCAAATTTGGAGAGCCAGATAAAGTCGGAACTTAACAAGCTTTTAAAAGCCAAAATTATTTTTCCTGTCCGACATTCAAATTGGGTCTCTAATATGGTACCAGTCAGGAAGAAAAATGGCGACATCCGAATTTGTATCGATTTCAGAAACTTGAATAAAGCGAGCTTGAAAGATAACTTCCCATTGCCTACTATGGAGCAGATCCTCCAATCAGTAGAAGGATCTGAATTGATGTCCTTTCTTGATGGATTCTTAGGATATAACCAAGTTCTAGTTCATCCTGATGACCAACTCAAAACCACATTCAGAACAAAATGGGGAACATATGCATATCAAAAAATGCCTTTTGGACTCATAAATGCAGGAGCGACGTTCCAGAGAGCTATGGATACAGCCTTTAGAGGGTTGATTAACCGAACAGTAGTCGTCTACCTTGATGATATTACTGTGTATTCTAAAAAGAGATTTAATCATTTGCATGACTTGAATCAGATTTTTCAGCGATGCAAAAGATATGGCATCTCTCTCAACCCAAAAAAGTCTTTCTTTGCTCTTGACCAGGGTAAGCTTTTAGGCTTTATTGTATCTAAAGATGGAATTTATATAGATCCTGATCGGATTAAGGAAATTTCTGAAATCCCTTTTCCACACAACAAAAAAGCGATGCAGTCATTTTTGGGTCAGATTAATTTCGTCAAACGATTTGTTCCAGATTTTTCGCAGATAGTATTACCACTCCAGACGATGATTAAGAAAAATTCAACCTTCAGGTGGGGATCAGAAGAAAAACATGCTTTTGATGTTATCAAGCAATCAATAATCACTGCCCCAGCCTTGAATACTCCAAATTTTTCTAATCATTTTACGTTGTATACCATCGCATCCGACTTATCTTACGCTGCAGTACTCATGCAATTAAATGATGACAATTTGGAAGCGCCCATCTCCTTCTTTAGTTCAAACTTTCAGGGCGCCGAGTTAAATTATTCTGACGTTGAGAAACAAGCTTTTGCTGTGTTTAAGGCAGTCAAGCATTATCGACCCTTTCTTTTAAAAACCCATACTAAAGTAATAGTTCCTTTCCCGACAGTCAGGCAACTATTAATTCAGAAAGAATTGGGTGAAAAAAGGGCAAACTGGGTCGCAGCGCTCCAAGAGTATGACCTAGAAATAAAGCCAACAAAGATTGTTAAAGGCCAAGGTTTTTGCAGGATATTGGCAGGAGCATCTAACATTCCGGAATCAAGCGATACAGATCAAACCCAAGAAGTTAATCAGATAAGTGCTACAGATTCCGAATCTCAATATGCAGATTTAATCTTTTATTTAAAGAATGGTTATGCACCTCCGAATTTGTCTTACAAAAACAAAAGGGCCATTAGATTAAAAGCGAAGAATTTCTCGATTATTAATGATGTACTTTTCAAAAGAAATTATGATTCTGTTCTATTAAGATGTCTTGAAAAACCTGAGGCTCAAAAGGTTTTGTAGGAGCTACATGACGGACCGGCAGGAGGACATTTTGGAGCTGATACAACAGCTCATAAAGTTATTCATGCTGGTTACTATTGGCCTACTTTGTTTAAAGACGCTCACGAGTATGTAAGGAAATGTCTCAAATGCCAAACTTCTGGTGGAAGACAACAAAAACCAGCTTTCCCTTTGCAACCAGTCAACATTGAACAGCCTTTTGAACAACGGGGATTGGACATCATTGGAGAAATCAATCCACCTTCTTCCAGGCAACATAAATATATCCTTACAGCCACCGATTACTTTATAAAGTGGGTAGAAGCAGTTCCGTTAAAGACAGCAAACTCTGAGGCTACCATTGAATTTATAGATCAGTTCATCATTACCAGGTTTGGTGTTCCAAACGCTCTTGTCTTTGATAATGCTTCTTATTTCTCAGGTAATGCAATCATTGATTTTGATATCAAAAGAGGGTTTAAATTAAAGTATTCTGCTAATTACTACCCTCAGGGTAATGGCCTAGCAGAATCAACTAATAAAAACCTAATCAAAATTATTAAGCGAACAATCGAAGAGAATCATAGGAACTGGCATAAATCCTTAGTATTTGCATTATGGGCCGATAGGATAACACAGAAAGCCTCCATAGGAACCTCTCCGTTTAAACTTGTCTATGGAAAAGAAGCAATTATACCAACCAATCTTCTTCTTCCCTCTCTAGCCCTAGTGCAATTTATTGAGGAAACTCCTTCTTCCTCTATCCAGCTCAGATATGATCAAATTCTCAAACTTGAAGAGGAAAGGGAAAAGGCCAAGATTACACACGCCAAACATCAGCAAGTCATCAAAGCAGCTTTTGATCTAGCCTCATCTAGTCCTAAACAATTCCAAGTCGGCGATCTAGTTCTGAAATGGGACAAAGCCCATGAAGACAAAGGTAAACACTCCAAATTTCAGAAACTATGGCTTGGACCATTTCAGATCTGTGAAAAGATAGGCCATTCAACCTTTATACTGCAAGATTTATCAGGGATGAGAGATTCTCTCCCTGTTAATGGTCTGATCTTAAAGAAATTCTTTAATTGAGGAGGTAATCCCTTCTCCTTATAGTTTGATAGATTTTTATAGTTTGTAGGATTTGTAGAAAATAAGGGTGTAGGATATCTTCCATTGACCTTTTGCTGTAGTCAAAAGTTGTCTCGCTGGGGCACTATCAATATTTGCTTTTGGATAATAGAATCCTAAAACAAGAAAGATCATTTCTAGGAAATTAGATATCTTTTTATTTTGAGATCGCAGTCTTACTTTGTAAACTTCTCTCAAAACGTAAAAGTTCTATGAGTCATTGTGAGTCTTTTAAAAATTGGTCTCCAAAGGTTATCTATATTAAGATAGAAGCTAATCCATCTTCAGCATCTTTAACCCTTAATCTGTCATCCATTTACTCTCAAAGAGAAAATTGTTCATCCCATTCACTAAAGTTTATGATTACTCAGAGTGTAATTCTAAAATATAAAGATTAAAGATAAGAGGTCTTATTACAAGCCTGCTTACCGTGTTCATAGGAAAATAATTTAACTGACATTACCAAAACTGCATATCAAACAAGGTAATGGCTTGAAATTACAAGACAAGGGGTCTCATCACGAGCCAACTTGTTCAGTTAGATTACTACTAGTGAATGGCATTGTCAACAGCTGGCCACCAAACCAGGACAATGGCTTTTTATCTTAAACAAAGAAGAAAAGAAAATGAAGTACAAAATATGCAAACATGTTTTGGATTCATTATGTTTAGTCACACTCTTAAGTGAATGGAACAATGGACAACAACATGGTTAAAAGGTAACCCTGCCGAGACTATAAACGTTTGCTGGCAGCAGAGGCTCTACCTATGACAGAGGAGTTTACTTTAAAAGCTGATTTGGGAAAAGTTTTCTGTTTTACCATTATAAACCATTAAAGACCTGTTTTAAAACTTAGAATGTATTTATTTTCTTTACAAAAAGAGGAAGTCAACAGAAGAATTCTACTTTATTCAGAATCAATAGATATCTAGTTATATTAGAAATTTTCTTTCCCTTATAGAGATTCTATTTAAAAAAGTTTAAGTATTTTTATCAGTCCAGAGATAACTGGTTCTACCAACGAATCGCCAATTGTTGTGCCCTACAACAACCCCCCATTTCATAACATTTTCATTCACAAACAATTAACATATGAAATGGGTCCCTTTTAAAAAATTTAATTGGCATTAATGAATTTGTTCAAAAAAGGTACGATAATCAAACGAATTTGTGAATGAGAGCCTTTTTGAATAAATATCAAGCAATTTTTGGTTAATGCGGAAAAGCAATCGCAAGATCGCATGACGCAATAACAAGAGAAACACATTTAAATATCACCTTGGTCCTTGTCGATGCGATATCGCTATCGGCGGTATTCAATGCACACACAAAAAGAGCACATATCTTACACCCCGATGCGATGTGATATCGGCAATCGGTTATCGGCGCTGCCTCTTGTGGAAAAACGCCTTAAGTTATAAGCCCCGACCCGATGCGATATCGCTATCGGTAGTCGGCGGAATCCCAAACACTTTCACAGGATGCGCAGGTCTTTTCCCCGATGCGATGTGATATCGCAATCGGAAGTCGGCAAATCATTTGACATACATCTGGTAATGTGCTCATGCGCTAATTCGATGCGATGTCGCAATCGGCATTCGCCAAAACAGCTCCCAAATGATAGTATCACTTACACCCCAATGCGATGCGATGACGTGTAACGATGATTAGAGTTCTTAAAAGGTGATTGCTTCAAGCTTTTAAGTTATATTTAAATCCGGTTGATAAAGCACAGATTTCAAAATGCCGTTAAATGCAGGGATAAGGTAATGCATGCGTAATTAAAACTTTGCCCCTTCGATTTAACGAACACTTACGATTAGACCTTTAAAAAATCTGTTGCACGCTTTAAGGGGTCATTCAGCCTAATAACAATGTAATGGTCATTTATGGAGTTGCAGGCCGTAAAATCACCATCATTGCATCTGCGGTGTCTTCTTAAATAATTAGATCCGCAGCCCCTTTTAGAATTGATCTTGCCACGCTTCAAGTGTTATATCTTTCCCGTTATGGATTGTCATTGTTATTTCCTCGTTACGATTTCTCTTGCATTTGTGTAGAGTTCAGCTGTCGACAGAAGCCTGAACATGATGGGGAAGAAGTTCAAGAAGGCTGCGGGTTCTACTGCAGCACCCGTCGCAGGTCAAGCTGCCACAGTTTCGAAGAAAGGCCTAATCTCAGATACTACATGCACCGGTCTTCCTAGCACTACATGGCAGGGTACATATAATCTGTTAGAAGCCGAGCAACCGGCGAAGACAGTGACAGAGGCTAGCGTGGATGAACAAAGGAAGTCTGATGCAACTCTCAAAGACTTGGCCGACTCCTTTTTGCACAGAATAACAACAAGAGAGCAGGTCCTACCTTTCACTGATGTGGTACGCTGGGCGATCGAGGAAATTCCTCTCACTGATAGAACTTTTCATACAAGGGATGGAAGGATTTTCGGGTCGTTCAAGCCTGATGACCTGAGGCGAATGTATCATTTGCCTGAACCAGAGCTAATCTATAACAGAGCCTTCGTGGAGAAGTTCGCGAACAAGAATGAATCACCATCCGAACCCCTCCGAGATTGGAGGCAGAACCCAGCCAAACACAAGCATGAAAGTTCGGGTAAGTACTCCAATGCTTCTTTGGCTTCTCCCTATTGCTATGCGGGGATTATGATGTGTAGATTGTGGGGATTACATGACTCCGCTAATATCCATATTGACATGGTTCCCCTAATGGAAGTGGCTGTCAATAGTACAATTATGGATTGGGCCACTATTCTGTCTGATAAGTTGGTCATAGCTGTTCGTGAATTTAGAGCCAAAACCATAGTCAGCGAAAGGAAAATCCCACCGTTTTATTACTCTGCTTACATTATGGATACCCTGTGTTTTAATTCTAAGTTTCCTGTCCTCGGATGGAGATGGACCACCCATGATCCAACACCCATCCATTTGTACCATCGGAAATTGTGGAAGTCCTCTTACAAGGACCATTTGTATCAAATTTGCAATGGTTTCATGGTGCCCATTCACTATTCTATTTTCGACAGACCTATCCCAAGAATTTCTCATGAAGCTTCTTTTGACTTACCAGCCTTAGCAAATTGGTTCGGGGAAGAGCATTTCACCTATATTAGAGTTTTTGGAAGCAAAGCTAGGCCACACGTTCTCCCTTTATACATCCTAGATAAACTGTTAGCCCGGGAAATCTGCTACCAGATTATGTCCGAGAGTGTCACACAAACTCTCAAAGAGGAGAAGAAAAGAGGTTGGCCCTCTTTTCCTTTAAGAATTGGAGTTTATACTTTACTTAACTACAAGCATGCAGAAAAAGAAGCAACAAAACTCCAAATGATATCCCTGGCCACTATCCCAAACAGACTCTATGATCCAAACAAGACTGCTTTCATTGCCCTGGAACAGGCCAAACTGTCAAAGATTGTCCATCAAGAAGACGTGTTTGATGACTGGTTCATAGGTGCCGGTTCAATAAGCCAAACCAAACAGCTTGCTGCAGTAAGATACAATGATGTGGCGTTAACTGAGTTTAATAAACTTAGAGAGCAGAGGTTGCAAACTCTGCCTCTAGATTTATTATCCACAACCCCAGCATCTTCCTCAAGCGAGCCTGGTCGGCAGCAGATACGTTCACCTCCTGTTACAACTAAAGAACAGGATAAACATCAGGAGGAAAGGCAAAACAAGCTGCAGGCAGAAAGGTAGAAAAAGGAGCAGTTAGAAAGGCAGCAAAAGGCACAGAAGGATCAAGAGCAAAGAAAGCAGAAAGAGATAGAGGAACAGAGGAAGAAGAAAGAAGAAGAGAAAGCAAAGAAAGAACGGGAAGATAGGCAGAAAAAGGAATTGGAGGAGCAGCAGCGGAAAGTGCAGGAGGAGCAGCAGAGGGCAGAACAAGAAAAAGAACGGAGCAAGGCCCACACAGAGCAACATGAGCAAACCTCCACTGATCCTGAATTGATTAAAGAATGGAACCAATTCGATTCCATTATCAGTGGTAAGGAAGCCTCCAAAGACTCAGACACCTCTAAAACAAGCAATGCTCCCGATACTACTTCTTCTCAGGTTCTAGAAAGAACCAGCGGCCCACCCATTTCACAGGATGTCGAGGTAATCACTCAAGACCCGTCCGATCAAGTTGATCTCCAGGTGGAAGAAATTCCTCCCCTAGATATTTTCTACAGCCCAAAGCATAGAGCCATTGTTAGGCGCTCTAGGAAGAGACGAAGGCTTGATCAACCTTCTATTTCTCCTGAGCAAACAGTCACGGGCAATGTGGTCTGGAAAGGGGAATTGGACCCCTCCGATGATCTAACTAAGCTATCGCAATTCGCGGGAGCTTATTCGGCAGCAACTATCGACAAAGCATCAGAGGTAAGTCTTATGTTAAAGACTAAGGACCATGAAATTTATGCATTACAGGCAGAAGTAATTGAGGCGAAAAACAAGGCAGCACAGGTAGAAGAGCAGTTGCTGGCTCAACAGCAAGAAAACAATTTGTTAACCCAGCAGCTGCAAATCGAAAAACAGAACACAGTCCAGAGGCAGAATGAATTGTTAGAGACATTGGCACAGTTGAGAACGGTGAATGAGATGATAATGAAATCGAAAGATGAGCAAATAGATCAACTATCGGCACAGCTCGAAAGCATCAAGGACGCCCAGAGTGTTAACGATTTCAGAGCAGAGGCAACTCGAATAAATGGCGCATTAATATCTCAGATCAGGCTCTTATGCCGACAACTTACTGACGCTGAGTCATTATGCAAAACATCCACAACAGTATGTCAGCAGATAGAGAAAGCCAGAAATGAGCTAGATCAGGCCGAAGATACCATATCCGAATATCTTGAGTGGCAAGATTCTGAAGAAGGGAAAGTGGCAAACTTGCCCCGAATTTATGAAGCGTACAAGGACATACTCTTCATGGAATGGAACACCCAGGTAATGAAAGCGGAAAGGGCGGCCTCAAGATGTAAAATGATTGCCAGCAACATGATCAATCTAGTCAACGACACACTCTATCTGGCAAACATGATCTCCCAGTGCACACCTGGAAGCATAACAACAGCAAACATGCTTGAGCAGAGAAATTATCCTGATCTGGAGAAACAAGGAAGGTTAATCGCTGGAGTAAATACTTTAACCGCCGACGCATACTGGCTCTTTCTGTTTAAACCACACTTTCAAAGGTCGGCTCTTAACTGTTTAACAAATGCCCTCCGATACCTGATTTCTGACATTCAGGATGCCACATATGATGCCCAGCTAACTTCGCGTCTCAACACTCCACCAGAAGTAGAGCCAATGCTGGCGATATGTCAGCAAAGAAGTAAAGGCAAAGAGACCACCGAATGAAGCATCGCCGCCGACTGCCAGATCGCCAGAAAATATGATGATATTTGTTAATGCCAATTTAGTAGCTTTTCAGTTTTTTAGATATTTAGATTAGCATAGTATTTATAGACCCTTTCATTGTTTTGGAAAGGGTCGTAAAATTTTGTAACAGACTTAAAAGATGAAGTTTGCACTACTGTGCTTCAGCCTATATTCTTTTGTGAAATTCGACCAATAGTTCTTAATTTAACGAGAAGGCTGTTATATTCAATTGTGCACTATTGTCTCTTGTTTGGAATGCTTTCTGGTTTGAAGGAAGAACTGCGACATAGCGATTGATACACTGGATTGTTGAGCAGCTTACATGGTACTTTTATCTGCATCTGCATTCTTTCTTTTTATATGAATTGCTGTGTTATTATCTTTGCTATTGTTGAATACATGTATGCGATATAACAACAAATCTTCATTTCATTTCACTATTGAATGTTTTGTGATTTGTTATCTCTTTTAATCATGCGTGTGCCAATGATATAAATGAATAAGTGTAGTAATTCGCTATTATCGCTCTGCATAACTAATTATGCAGAGCAATCTTAAATGATTTAAACCTCTATGCTCTAGTGTTAGAGTCATCTATATGCCTGCCTTAAAGCATAGATTATCAAACGCTACGCTTTGAAAGATTGATAAGACCCCGGGATAGATTTTAGTTGTTATATTCTTGCTAATAGTTTAAGTCCATCGCTTACCGCTAGCTTAATTCAGAAGTCACTCATCCATCCCATTTATCTATATTTATGGGAAACTGGTCCCATTATCCCCAGTCGGAGCCACTATTCCAAACGGAAAAGGAGCTACACTAAGGTCCGGACCGGGTGGTTTCCCCAATGTTGTTGCAACGATTTTCGGGGCATCAACAGTGTCCTAACTCCTCCCCCACCATATCCTTCAGTTGAATCACATCGTGATGATTCTAAGGTTGACCTCTCCCCTTCTTCCCCTATTTCTTCATCTTCCTCTTTTACTTTGCTTGGTGAAAGTTTGAAATCTAGTAACCAGGAGGCTAAGAAGAAGAAGAAGAAAAAGAAGAAGAAGTCAGATAAGCAAGAGGCCGACCATGCATCTGTTACTCCAAATGCACCTCCTGTAGACAAACCTTCTGATCTTCCATAGAAGGTTAGATTCCCTTGCAAGCTGTGTAAGGGTGACCATCTCCTTCGAAATTATCCTGGAATTCATAGAGTCTTAGAGGTATGGTCTCAAAACCTGAATTGACCATCCCCATTGAACTCTGGAGATCATGTCGATGTTACACCTTCAACTAATGATGGTAAGAAGAAGGGAAAAATTAGATTCCCCTGTAGGTTATGTGAAGGAGAGAATCTTCTTCACCTTTGTTGTTTTATGGATAAAGCTTCCAAACTTTTGGAAAACCTTATAGCTCCTCAACCCTAACTTCCTGTTGGTTATCAGAGGTTTTCTTCTAACCCTCTCCCAAAAGGTAAAGGGATTGACTTGGATTCATCTCTTTCCTGTCCTTCTATTCCTGAGCGAGACTCTCCTGTGTTTGTTCCTGACCAACCATTGATCGGAAAGAGTGTCGACTTGGCTCAGCCTCTGGTTGCTCACTCTGTTTCGGAAGAGAGTGGTGATCATACTGCTCATGTTCTTCTCGTCTCCTCAGATTCCCATGAATCGAAGAGTGACCCTCCCATCCGAGTTATTCAAGAGAGTCCTTCTCCTATTCTTGTACATCATGGGGACAATCATATGTTTCCCCCACCAAGTATTTCTATTGTTTCTTTCGATTGGAGTCACTTGAATGCTTTCCGCCTCCCATCTTTTGTGCCTTTCTAGATCACAATACAAGCCTATAATATGGTAGTACCTGGCACTATATTAGATGAAGGTGCATCTGTTAGCATAATGTCTTCTACTACTTGGCAAGCTTTGGGTTCCCCACAGCTTGTTCCTGTCACTCAAAATCTGTTGGCTTTCAACAGAGGAACCAATCAACCCTTGGGGGTCCTTCCGAAGTTCCCTATTACTTTGGAAGGGAAGACCTTTTGTATAGATGTGATGGTAGTCCAAGGTTTGTTAGATTTCAATCTTCTCCTTGGATGCGACTATGTTTATGTCATGGGAGCTCTTGTTTCTTCACTTTTCTGTGTGGTTTTTTTTCCACATGAAGGGAGAATAGTGACCATTGATCAACTGTACTTCATTGGTCACTAGGCACCTCCTTTGCAACCATCGTCCCCTATCGGCTCTTGTTTGCAAGCAGTACCTTCCTCGCCACAGGTCAATTATGTGGCTACCCATTCCGTCTCTGCATCTGTTGATGATCACACATATGGTATTGTACATTATGTACTGGGGGCATTGGAACCTGATCTATCTATGGTACCAATTGACATATATTCCTCCAAGAGCATGGTTCTTCCATCTAATGAAGACCTCTTAGGAGACATGTTCTCATATGGTACATGATCAATGTATGAGGATAGTTCCTGGCCTTGTGTCAACCTCATTAAAAAATGAAATAAAGGGCATGAGGATATTTCCTTTCCTGTGTCAACCTCATTAAAAAAATGAAACAATGTATGAGGATAGTTCCTGGTCTCATGTTAACCTCGTTAAAAAATGAAACAAGGGATGAGGATAGTTCCTAGTCTCGTGTCGACCTCGTTAAAAAATGAAACAAAGGGTAGGAGCATGGTTCCTGGTCTTGTGTCAAGATCCTTAAAAAATGAAACAAGGAGTTATGAGGATAGTTCTTTTACTGTGTCAGCCTCATTAAAAAATGAAGCAAATCCCTTTTCAAAATTGGGTCTTTGATTAAGATCTCATAAAATCCCAGTTGAGTCGTTCCAAGATCTTGAAAATGAACCTTCATTCCATTTGTTAGTGTCAGTATCTTCATCCCTCCGTCAGAGATCAAATTATCTTGTTTCATTTCATATTAGGTGTCCCACCTAGTCAGCTGCATTCCATTAGGAGCATGGATCATCTGATGGTAGTGGCTTGTTGCACATTTTCCCTCATGTATGTCACCTGCTGGCCCATTTCCATTCATCAAGATCATCTGTAGGCACTTTTTGTCTTTAAATTTGCAAAATTATTTTCTAGGGTTTCAATATCATTAGGTCTAGGGTTTCATAAAAAATGCTTCAAAGTGTCCAATAATTACTAGCAGGCCATGAGGAGGTTTAAACATCAATAGATTTTATCACCAAGTGTTCGAAAATGTGTTTTTCCTCAAAACTCTGTTTTGAGGAAAAAACAGAGTATTTAGTGTTTATTGTACAAAAATCATGAAATTTTGTTTTCTTCATTGCATAGCACTCCATCTGCAACCCTGGTTTCTTTCCTTAGCCCCAGTAGTTCCAACAGCTACAAAACAAGCAAAGCTCAGGTCATTTAATTCATCACAGAACTCAAAAGAAGTGAAAAAGTCCAAAAATAGAGTTCAAAAATAAAGTCATTTGCAAAACATTATGAAAGTGGGTTTGGAAAAATTAAAATTGAAAAGCTCCATGTATAAATCATTTCTCCAAATGTTTAAAGCTCATTGGCACTCCAAGAGAAAAGAGAAGCAAGGCAAAGCGATTTTGGTGAGCAAGTGACAAGTTTGGGTGAAAATCGCTCCAAGTTGCTCGGCGCGATGCACTGGGCAGGAGGTGCGGTGCACTCACTAGGTGCGGCGCACTGGGCCTCAGACTCCTGTGTTATTTTGCAAGGGCGCGGAGCATACGCTGGGCGCGGTGCATTGGGCTGGATGCGTGGCGCACACAGCCAAAGAGCCCGAAAACTGTCAAAACTCGCTCAAATCGCCCAAAAACGCACAGATTTTCCTTGTTACAAGTAGGTAGAGCCTCCATCATTGTTTTTTATCTAAGTTTGGTGCTTGCTTCATGGTGGTTGATGAATGGTGATTGTTTAAAGAGATCAAACCCTACCATTTGAAATTCCTCAAAGAAACTTGCTGCCTAGGGTTTTGATTCACTGTTTTGCTACCAAGTCAATCCTTTAATTCCTCCATCACCCCTTACCCATATTTTCATTGATTTCATTATTCCCTAAGTTTTCCTACCCCCTAAATTCACTAATCCCCTAATCCCCTATCCCAAGTTCCCTTTCCCAAAATCCCAAATGTAAATTCCCAAATCCTAGTCCTACACAAAACCTCCCAAACTACATTGTAATTCCCTGTTCCCTTAAATAACCCTACCCCAACAGTCCTTAACTCCCTACTTCCCTAAATTACCCCTCCACAGTTCCTCATTTCACTATTTTCCCTTGGTGGCAGTGGTCAAACACATCATCAAAGACAGGTCAAGACAGTTTAACACATCAGTGCTTATTTCTCCAAGACAGTTCATCCACTAGCAGAGATGGCATATGATTCTTCATATGACTGTGATGAAGAGACACATAGTGACTCTCCTACAGAGGTACATGCACTCAGGAGACCTCATAAAGGTGGCAAAACATTCGGGAGAAACGCCAAGCTGCCCAAAGGAGGAGGGTGGAGTTCACTTCACTAGAGCAAGAAATCAATGCCGATCGGGAGTCTTGGCTCGAGAGAGTCAATATCCAATTAGAGAGATTGTTGGAGAAGGCCAAGAAAGACAAAATTTTTTTGAGACACATGGCTTTTCACTACATGGCGAGGAACAAAGTTTGCAAGGCGAGAATAAGGAGTTTAAAGGCAAAGTTGAAGAGAGCATCAAGGAGGAAAAAAGAGGATGAAGGACTTCAAATATTGGCTGAGGCTTCCTTGGCCCAACATCATGCTTGATAGAGAAGACTCAGCCCAAATTTCAAGAAATTTGGAGCAATTTTTTCATTTTGGAAATTTTTGGCACAAAAAACAGGTTTTTCTGCCCTATGCGCCGTGCCACGTGGCGCTCGCTTTTGCTAGGGGCCTCCAAATCACAAAAAATTTGCATTTTTGGATTTTTAATGAAAAATTATGCTTTCCTACCTATGGCCAAGAAATTTGGGCAGGTTTTGAGCCCTCAAAAAGGTCAAAAACACTCAAAAAATGACCTCACTGCCCCTATTTTGACACATAGGAAGCAGTGTTGGGAGAATGGACTTTTGGAGGGGAAAATGGAGGCCAAATTCAAAAATTCCACTTGGGTTGTAAAGTAGACAGGAATACCTTTCCAAAAAGCACACCTGGAGCTCATTTGGACACCGGGAAGGCCTTCAAAAGTGGGTCCAAACAGGCACTATGCATAGAGAATCAGGCGCGACGCATAGAGGAAAAATTGCCAGTTTGACCAAGTTTTGCTCTATTTTTCGCTCAGCTTTGCCTAGTTTGACTTTTTTAATTTCTTAATGGAAAATTTGTGATGTAATTTGATGTATATTGATGGATCATGATGTAAATGTGTTAAATTTTCACTTGTAGAGGTAGATTCATCAGTTTAAAGGTTGTTTGAAACTGAATGAATCAGTTCCCTTGTTTCTAGAGGCATGCTGTTATGTTGCCTATTTTCTAGTTCTCAGTTTAGAATCAATTGGATCAGCTCCTAAACATGTGAGCTCGATATCTAGAGGAAAGGATGAGCTATGATTCTCTATATTATGTTGTTTTTCAGTCATTAGCATGGTTGGACTCTAGATGAAGAAAAGAACTTCATTGTACACTCATATTTTCATTTTGGCTAAGGAATTGAGACCAGGATTTGGAGCACTCTTTGGCAATTTTTCTTGGTACAGTGCTTCTCCTTGTAATTGTGAAGTTGTTTATGTGATTGTATGCCATTATCTATCTAATTTCTTCTGAAATAATCAAACAAGAGTGTAAGTAGAATCCATTGAAAGTGCAGTGCTCTACTTGAAGTTTGCTTTAGTTATTTGATGTTTTCAACTATTTGGGGAGGATTCATGATTGATCTTGCCCTCTTCAACACCTCCCCTGTCTATTAATTCTATCTCACTCAAATTTAAGTGCCAAAACGATTGCCTACCTTGCCCCATTGAGATCTCTGCAGAACTGAGCCTCAATCCCTGCACCCCAAAATGTGCCTTTCCCTATGAACCAACAAAACACTATTTTATTCAATCAAACTCTCTTGCATTCATACCTAGCCTAAGATCAGAAGATATTTCAGTCATCTCAAGCCCTCATCGATCATTATTTGCTGAGATTGACCTGGAGAGAGCCCTCTCCTGACCTGGTAGGGCTAGCTACTAGGCTGAGCGTGGTTTGATGTTGGCCATGGATCCTACCTTTCCAGCCTGAGGTAAAGCTAGGCTCTAACACCATTCACCTAGTTGATCAAAATGAAGTTTGGGGGGCATGTACCTCGATTTGTGTCATTATGCTAGGGGCATGCAAACTTATAGAAAGCATGGTTTTTTGTTTCAAGCTTTTGTAAACATGAAACTGAATCCAAGCAGAGTTCTCCATGGTTCAAGCCTGTGTAAAAATGAACCCATGCCCAATTTACATCTCGTGATTGTCATTTTTATCAAATAATTTATGTTAGATGATCCTTGGTTGTTTCATTCCATCGCCACCATCTCTTTGGCCGATCATATGCTTTCACTTGGTCGTTTTTACTTTCCTGAGGAACCGCAATGATGAGTGGTTTTATTAGCCAGCCTCTTGACCATTACATGTTTTGAGTAGTTCCACTATTTTTGGAACTAGTTGCTACCATTTATACCACTCGTTCCTCCAGGACGAGTCACTTTTAAGCTATTTTTTGACTCGTAAAAGGTGAAAATATTGCCGAGTATTTTTTTCCCTTTTTGACTCGTTAAAGAGGATAAAAATGGGGGCATGTTCTTTCAGTTCTTTTCCGACTCTTTAAAAGTGAAAAGATGGTCGATCCCTTGTCGTTTTGAACTCGTTAAAGGTTGTGAAACATCATTTACCCAGTATACATTTACCCCTCTTTTGGGCTGGGATGAACTATTTACGAAAAAGGTACTCCTTGACTGAAATGGTCAAGCGGTTCTCTCAAGTATCGTTTTCTACCTTTTCGGGCTTGAGAGACATAAATGTATGAAAAGGGACCATGTGGAGTTTTCTTTTACGTGTCTTTTTTAAACTCTCTAAACATGAAAAGAATACTGAGTTACACCTTTGTCGGACTTGTTAAACTATTAAACGACATCGGATTCGTCACCATGACGAACATGAGCTTCTCCTTCCTAGGGCTTGTTAAACTTACTAGGTCGGATTCATCCGAAGGATGAACTTACAGTGCAAGAATATTCTATCCCCTTCAATCTTGCAATTAAAAAATAATTGGGGTACCTGCTAGGAATGGTGGGGGAAAATTTGGAAATGTTTCGGTTGTGTCGGAAGCTCACTCTTGAACATGACACTCTTTGCTTCGTGATAGGTTGAGACATCCTCGTTTGTATCATTGACCTTCCAGGGTTTGGGCCATTCATTTTTTCCTTCCATTTGATCTCTGCCACATCATTATGACTACAAATCCTATGGATCCAAAAGCTTCCAAACTTCCAGTTGTGTCGTCGAGATGTTCAAGAGTTGTCCTTCTGCAGTTACACTTACCTTTGATTCTCTATATCATCCAAAACCATTTTGCATCCTCTCGTATCGCATTGATGATGTGGAATTCATTATGGCCCTCCTTCAACATGGTCACTTTCCATCAACTTCAACTCACTATCTGGGAAGTTGATCGAGTGACTCCTTTCCAGTACCTTAGAGCTTGCATGCCCTAATGGCAAGTTCTTCGCACTCGATGACAAGTTTACATCATTAACTTTCGATCAAGTGATTTCATGGGTGTTCGAATTCAGTTCCTCTATTCACATTCAGTGGATTGTGCTCATAGTACCTTGAGGACCATTGTCATTATTGGTGGTTTCTCTCGTGCTTGTTAATAGTTTACATCATTGACTGGTAATCAAGCGAGTTTCTAGCATGTTCAACGTCAACACATCTATTCACATGCTAGGATCTATACTTTGATCGAGTTGTGTTGGAGCGCAAGACCCTGGAATTAGATCACAAAAGTCCAGGTTGCGAAGTGATGTGACATGGTTATGATGATATGCATGTCTCTTTCAGATGGCTGGCTTGACCAGACCATGATCTCACATATGTGATCCTTTTCATTATTGGATGGTTGTGACCATACCTTGGTTTCATTATGATCCTCTTTAACGGATGGCTGTGCCCATACTTGGATCCATTTACATAATCATTCTCTAGATGGCTGTGTCCATGCCATGATTCATGTATGATTTGACAAAGATCTCAGTCTATGTATATGTATCTGTACTTGCTTTCAGGTTTTTCGAAGGCAAACTAGTTCCCTGCACTGATTTATAAAGCATTTCACCCCTCACTCCAGCTCGGCCTTCACGCTTTAGGGGGCATCTGTTACACAAGATTTTTTCACTGTCCCTGTATTCCCCATTCCTTGATCCTAGAGGAACTATACAATGAACCCCGCATGCTTTTCCTTCATGAAGAAACTCCCATTATGTCCCTCTTTATGAGCAGATAAATTCCCTTTTGCACCATTTCCCTTGAAAATTTTATTTTTTCTGGTTTACAAGATTGGCGCTAATGACCTTTATCTCTCCCATGCCAATGTGTAGAGATGAGCACTATCCCTCACGCCGAGCGGAGCGACTGCGCTGTGTTCTAGTTGCGTCCATCCTATTATGGATTTTTTTTAAAATTATGAGTTGAAGCTTCCAGCTCTAGAAGCTTCGTAACGGGAGTCTGGTAAATGGTTTGGCCAAATGGGGTCGAGGATGACAGTTTAGGCTCCTTTCCCCTATAATGATGGAACTACCTTAAGGGATAAGACCTTCTCCCATGAGAAGAGGATCCATCTCCCATCCATTTTTCCTATATAAATCCCCCTTCTTCCCAAGCACAAGCTAGTGTTAGTTTTGGCTGAATGTTGATGTTGGTGTGCTTATGCTATTTTGGTTTGGAGTAGACAACAAGTTATTAATAGTTGTAGCTATCTAGTTGTGTGAGGGAGAAGTGTGATTTGGATTGGAGTGAAGCTTAAAGGGAAGAGCCTTAAAACTATTGTTGATTGAGGCCATCATGGAATGCTAGCAGAAGTGTGTGGGAACCTGGTCTTGTTAGAGGAGGACTGCAACGTCAACACAAATTGTTGTAATCTCTATTTGATATTAATATGCAACTATTGATTGTTTTCCTACATGTTTTGTAATATTACATATTCATGGCTTAATGTTTTTTGACTTGTTAAGTAGGTTGAATTGCAATTTGTCCATTATCATGTTTGTTGTCTGTTGTTGTTTACTTGTTTCAGGTGTTTGAAGAAGGAAGCGAGAGATAGTTGGAGCGAGAAAGCAAGGACATTGCCAAAGAGGATAAGCAGACGAAGAGGTAGGCCCTCTTGATTGATTATAACCTAAGGAAATCTTCCATAGAATGTATCTGTTATGGTTAGACCCATTATCGGGCTAGAGGAATTTGTTTGTGTCTGCACTTATAATTTTACTTCACCACAACCATTCTCTTCAAAGAATGAGAGAAGCACTGAACATGACATCCATGTACAAGAAAACCATCCAAAGGCTTAAAGTCAATTGAATTGCCGAAGACTCAGTCCACCACTGCTCTTGGGGGCGTTAGAAGGAATGAAAGAAGAGGAAGAAAGAAAGCAGTGGGAGGAGATAGAAAGGAAGGCAAGCTTCTATGTACAAGAAGAGGAAACCACAACAGAAGCATGGGATGTCAGGGAGGCCATTAGGGCTATGAAAGATATGGATATTGATTGAGTTGCTCAGAGGATGAGAAACAATTTCAGTAGGCGGGTGATGATGAGCCTCATCATTGGGTAACTATATTGACCTTAATTCACCTCCTAGCTTAGTCAAATAAACTGTTCTCACAATTTATTACATATTTTGATTGTATTTGTTTAATGAGATGAGTTAAAGTGAGATATTATTCCTAGTGGACTAATGTGTATTGAATGCAGGTTTGTGAGAGAAAATATGGGATTTTTTCAAGATTAAAGGCTGAAAATCGAATGGGACAAGGAAGAGAGATTGTAGGAGGTATTTCCTCTTCATTTACTCCTTCCTCATTCGAATATTCCTCCATCAATCACACTATCTCGGAGTACAAGCAGCCAAGTCATGAAGATTAAAAGGCAACCAAGCAAGTGAAAGTCAAAGAGCTAGCTTATCTCGAGTTTGGGAGTTGAGCCTCCCTATATTTAAGGAAGTCGTTAGAGACTTCAGTTGTATAAATAAAGAGGCCTAGAGCCTCATTAGGATTCGATTTTTTCCTATAAAAACACTAATTATTTTTGAGCTCCAGACTTGCGGAAGACATTGCTATGTAATTTTTTGTTTTGATAATGAGAATGAGCTTTTTCTTGATCCAATACTGAGTTAACTCTGAGGGCTGAAGCTCTTGGATTAGGGAACAACCCTAGCAGCAAAGGCTCCTCTTCTTGTATCTGTATGTTTAGATTGATTTCATATATTCATGGTTAAATTGTCCTTAGAAGTATTTCATTGCAAGTAGTGTAGATTTGATTAGTTTGCTTCCATTTGTGCTTTACTTCAGTAGTAGTTTAGAAGAGATAAAGGACCATCAAAAAGCTGTCAATAGGTGTTTTGGCCTCACTTCTTCCTTTAGGGATCATGATTTGAGGAAAGGACTCCTATGCAGCCCCAAAAAGACAAAATTCTACTTTCTCATAGAATTTAGAGTTTTCTGTACTTAAGCCAACATTTGATCAATTTGAACGAGTAGGACCAAGTAATCATTTCTTCCATCTTCAACCTTACAGTAGATCTCATCAATGATTCCATCTTATGCTACAAGTTTTCCTCATGCATGAAGTAGACATCTAACTCATTAAACTCTGTTTTCCTAGCTTATTGAAATTCTCCTTGTTTACATGATTTTTGGGCAAATATCAATGTTTGATGTAGTGCAAGTATTTCAGAAGTAAAGAGAGATCTCATAGCCAACAACCTCCTTCAAACTTCATCCATCCATGATCATTCCTTGCTTTCACTAAGACCCTCAGTAATTTCATCATTTTACAAGGAAACTTCTCCAAGCATGTTGAGCAAAGCCAACCATCTCCCAACCTTAGTTTTGAGATTTGAGTGATCCTAGGCATTTTATCACCTCATTCCATCCACCAACCACCTTCCCTAAGCCATCCATCACCTTCAACATCCATAATTTTTCTCTTGGCTGTATCTTGTATAAATACAGGGAATCCTGTAGGTTTTTAGGACATCCTGTAGGTTTTCCTGTAGTGGCCTATTTTAAGGCCGAATTGAGGGAAAGCCTCTAGGAAGCCAGATAAGGTCACCTAAGGGTCTCCCACACCTTCCAACCATCCACTAGCATTCCTAAGCTACCTGCCACATCACCAAAAGAGATTAGCTTTCACACTCTTCCATAGAAAAGATAAAAAGAAAAACATATTTATTCTAGTCATTTACATGCACAGTGGTAATGTTTGATGTTTTGAACTTACATGCTTAGGATAGTAGAATTTCATACATGTTAAATTAGCATTCTTTCTGAAGCATAGTCTCTTAGCAGTTAGTTAGAAAATGGTGTGATTTTAGCATTGGATTTCAGTCTTTTTCCTTATTGCAGTAGACAAGCTTTCTCTTAGAGTAGATTTCTCTTTCCCTCATCAGTAATCAATCTTCTTTTGAATCCATAGAAGTCTGGCTTGAAAAACCCTAGTGGTATCTCGCCAACTAAATAGTGACAAAAGGGCAGAACCATCACTTTTACTTGTGTATACAACACTGTCACCTCCAAGTTTGTACGAACCCTGGGTTGATAAAGTAAAGCTGGTAGCCCCAGAAGTTGCAGCATTCTTACTGCAATACTAGTGCTCATCACACAGACATGTATTTGATAGGTATAATAGTTGGTGTCTAGTTATAACTAGATATTTCAAAGGAATTGGAGTCCCTTGAGACATGGCACAAATGTGTTCAACTACAAGGTGACGTACTTCTCACAACAAGGTAAGGTAACTAGTGTATTTTTATGTTTATTTATGCACTGAAAATTATGTGTTTATGGAAATTTGATGTAGGGGATTGCATGGCAAAGAGATTTCCATGAAATTATGAAGAATGCTCAGGTTTAGATTTGACTTGGAGGCACTAGGAACTATGGAGATTGAGTCATGGTGTTTGTTGATAGTCCTGTGCTTTTGGTCTTTTAGTGATTTTTTGTGCTTGATTATGGTTTTGTTTGTGTCTTGTGAATGGTTATACCACTTGTTTGTGGTGTTGTGTTGTTATTGGTTTCCATGGTTTTCTTCTTTTTTGTTTCTCGTTCTTGCCTTTATTGTTTTGAGAGTCTTGGGAATTGGTTGGGGGAAGGAGAAAGCCCCTACTTCAAGACAACACTTAGCCAAATTTGCTGCCTACCAAGCCCCTACTTCCTTGCACAATTCCTGAGAGAATTAGCTCATATCTAATTGGGAAATTCTCTCTCCATAACTGTGCAATCCATCCATAGGCCCTCAACTAATTGCATGCACCATCTGTACAACGCTGAAAATTATACAACTAATAGTATAATGTCCCTAAACTCTAATCTCAACTGGGTCTTCCTTTGAACTGACATGCATGAGTTATTTATGAGTGAATCTTCAGTTAACTAGTGGAGCAGTGAAGCTGCGTTGGTGCTCATCCCCACTACTATACCTCCTACTAGTTCCTCCAACAGTTAGAACTAGTTTAACTGACTATAACTCAGTTAGACTGAGTTAATTAATTACAACTCAAAAGAACTCAACTCGGGCCCCTAAAATTTAGGGATCACTCTACATGACTCTAGATAGACTTATAACTCTAATTTCCTAAGACAAATAAGTCAAATTAACTTAGTTAACTATTACAAGTTGCTATGATGATAGAATTTTGATTTAATTCCTAATTTAATTCAAGGACAAATTAAATTAGGATTTCTTGTTACTATTTTTAACACTCCCTCTCAACAAGAAAGAGATTATTTTCTACCCTGATCTTGCCTCTGTGAAATTAGAATTTTCATCTTTACAAAGCCTTTGTCAATGCATCTTGCTCCTCTCTGGGAATGTACTCCAACAACATAATTCTCCACTGCACACAATCTCGAGGATGATGATACTGAATATTAATATGCTTGGACCAATCATGAGAAACTGAATTCTCAGAGAGTTTGATACAACTCTGATTGTCACAGTAAATCACAGTTGGATCCATCTACTGACCAAACAAACTAACAAGAATCTTCCGCATATAGATAGCCTCACAAGCTACTTGACTAGCAGCCATGTATTCTGCTTCTGCTAAACTGAGTGCAATTGATCTATGTTTCTTGTTCTACCAAGAAACAGATGTTGGCCCAATATTGAAGATCCCACCTCATGTGCTCTTCCTTTCGAATGGAATCCCTGCCCAATCAGCATCGGTGAAGCCTTGAAGCTTCGCTCCCTCTATTCATCTGTACCAAAGACCATATTGAGTAGTGCCTCTAAGGTATCTCAACACATGTTTGGCTGCCTTCCAATACAACTTGGTCAACTTAACCTTTTCTTGAGTAATTTGGTTAACTGCATAACACATATTTTATCGTGTTTTCACTAAATACATGAGTGAACCCACAAGTTTCCTGTAAATAGTAGCCTCCACTACTTCACCGAAAATAGCATCCTCCTTCCTCCAGTTACTAGCTAGAGGAGTCTCCATGGGTTTACTACTCTCCATGTGGAACTTCTTGAGTATTTCATTGGCATACTTTCCCTGAGAGACAAACAGTTCCTCATCTCCTTGCCATACTTATATCCCCATAAAGTAGTGCATGAGTCGCAAGTCCTTCATTTTGAATTCTTTCACAAGATCCTCTTTGCAAGACTTGATCAACATATCATCACCTGTAAGAATCAAATCGTTGACATATAAAATAATAATAAAAAATTTACCTTCAACCATAATATGGTAAAGGTTCACATCTGCTTCACTTTTGGTGAATCCCAACTCGATGAAATAGCTATCGATCCTAGTGTACCAATCACGGGGTGCTTGTTTCAGTCCATACAATTCTCTCTTGAGTCTTCACACATGTGACTCTCTGTTGAAGGTCTCAAATCCTTCAGGATATTCAATATACGCCTCTTCCTCAATCGTGTTATTGAAGAATGTTGTCTTTATATCCATCTGATGTATCTTCCATCCCATCTATGATGACAGTGCTAGAGTGTATCTGATTTATGAGTAGCTTGCTACAGGAGAAAAAGTATGATTGTAATCAGTCCCCTCCACCTGAGAAAACCCTCTGACCACAAGCGTAGCCTTGTGTTCTCCACACTACCATTTGTTGCTTGCTTTACCTTAAAGCCATCTAGAACTCACCAATGAATTGTTTACCGGTCTTGGGACCACATCCCAAACATTGTTCCTAATAATGGAGTCATACTCCTCAACCATGGCATCAACCTAAAATGGTTGCTGCACTTCTTTCTCAAACGAGGATGGCTCAATCTCTACACATCCGTTCATTAGAGCCATATAGCCAGTGTACCTCTTTGGTGACCTCCTCTGACTATGTTGTGATGTGGGTGCTCCCACATTCTCTCTAGCATCATGCAATAACCTGCCAGCCTCTATGGTGTGCTTTCAACCATATCTAGAAGATTCATCGCCCATCTCGATATGCATATGGAGATCCTTCTCCTCCAAGTTACTGAAGACCTCTTTGTTACTGTCATGTGGAAAGAAGCTCCACTATCCAGGTACCACACACTACCCATCATCGATGACACCATACAAGTGATGAGGGTAAAGTTCAATTCGAACTGTCAAGCAAGAGCTTCACCTACTGCTCCTCCTGAGGGCTTCTTACCGACCTTCTTGAGTGGAAACTTTGGGGAAAAGTGTCCCAGCTCGTGACAGTGAAAGCATTTGACTTTCGATATGTACTTATTCTTGCCGCCCTGAGAAGAATCTGATCTGGAATAGGATGAATTCTCCTTCCCTTTCTTTTCCTTACCTGCTAAGGCACAATTATCTGCATCATCATGCTTTTATGAGGAACCGTCTCTGGTGTTCTACTGAATCTCTTCCTGTACCAAGTCAGATGACAACCACTCCCACTCTGGTAGCTTCTCCCTCCATTAAATGAGTCCTGGTAACTTTGCCAGCTCTTAGGAAGTCCTAGAAGAGCTAGGCTCACCAGATTGTCTTCAGCAATAGTAATCCCAACACTTCCAAGCTCATCCTGAAATTGGGTGAACTTGATCTAGTACTTTGGAATTGAGTCACCCCTCTTCATCTTGATATTTCTAATTTTGTCCTTTAGTTCCAGCTTCTTGTGGTCACTGTTTTTTGGAAACAGGTCCATCAATGCCTTCCACATTGCAAATGGAGTTTCCTTACCGTGGAGATTCGAGACGATGTGATCTCAAACTCCTTCTAGGATAATCCTTCTCGCATTTTCCACACACTTTTTCCATTCAACCAGATCTTTAGCATCATATGTTGAAGGCTACGGAATATCATGATCTATAGATTCCTTGAGCCCATTGTCTCCCAACATTGCGTCCCTCCTATCCTTCCAAGTTATGTAATTTGATATGCCCTCTAGGTCATACTTAAGTATCAAACTGTAGAATGGCATATTGCTGACTCTGAAGTATGAACTTGCAAATTCAATTTCTCCTGCACAATAAACTCAAATTATCCTCTTCTATACTATATTCAGCTCAAATACCATGTAGATTTTTGTTGTAGATTCAACAGCTTATGTGATATGCTAAAACACAAGTCAAGAATATACTCTACTCTTTAGTGGAAACCAAAATTGATTGATGAAAGAAATAAGCAGAAAAGGAAGAATTTCAATTGCACATAACACAATATTTCTCTTGGGAAAGCAACTGCTCAAAACCCCAACTATATATATTTCATTAAACATAATATATGAAAAGAAAATACAATGATTGTTCAACCCAAACAATTCTTGTACAAGTACAATCTATCTCTCTACTTTACAAACTAGCTCAAGCCAACACTTAGCCAAATATATTTCTTGCCAAGCCCCTATTTTCTTGCACAATTCCTGAGAGAATTAGCCCATATTTAATTGAGAAATTCTCTCTCCATAATTGTGCAATCAATCCATAGGCCCTCAACTTATTACAGGCACCATCTGTACAACTTAGAAAATTATACAACTGATAGTACATTGTCCCTGAACTCTAATCTCAACTAGGTTTTCCTCTGAACTAACATGCATGAGTTATTTATGAGTGAATATTTAGTTAATTGGTGGAGCAGTGAAGCTGCAATGGTGCCCGTCCCCACTACTAGACCTCATACTAGTTCCTCCAATAGTTGGAACTAGTTTAACTAACTATAACTCAGTTAGACTGAGATAAATAATTACAACTCAAAAGAACTCAACCTTAACCCCTAAAATTTAGGGATCACTCTATATGACTCTAGATAGAATTCCAAATCGAATTTCCTAATCCAAGTAAGTCAATTAATTTAGTTAACTATCACAAGTTTCTATGAGAATAGAATTTCGATTTAATTCCTAATTTAATTCAAGGAAAAATTAGATTAGGCTTTCTTGTTGCTATTTTTAACACGTTTGTCATGTTTCAGTAGTTGGTCATTGTAAATACTACAACAAGCTATGTTATAAAGCTCCATGGGCAGTATGTTTTGTTTTCAACAGTCTTGTTGGTTATAGGTGTCATTGAACACCGAGGACGGTGTTCCCCCAAGGGGGAGGGTTCTGTAACGACCCTAGTTAAAAATCCCTGTAAAAATATATAAGACCATGGTAATGGGACATGTATTCCAAGCTGAATGGTGGGCAAAACATCCTAGTGGGTGTTCATTCAGTTTATTATGGCTAAGGAAATTGGAAAAGGTTTTGGAAAGGCATGAGACATGTAATGGCCCATTTATTTATGAAAATAAAGGAAATTAGGAGAGAAAGAAGGTGAAAAGTCACAGGTTGCATGTGAGGAGGAAAATGAAGGAAAATAATGGAAAATGAAGAAAATAGAAGCCTCATTAATAAAAATGCATATGAGGATTAGTTGGAAAGCTTTTGACAGGTTTTGGTGGAGCTCTCTTCTATTCTCTCTCTCTCTCTCATACTCTTGGACACTTAGAGTTCTTGGAGCACTCTTGGAGGAGTGTGTCATACTTGGAATTTGGATCAAGAAGGAAAAGGAAGAGCAGGAAAGTGCAAGAGGACATCGGGATCAAAAGCTACTATGGGTTTTGCTTTCAAGTACTGAGTTGCATGTATGTTTTCTTCACTAATTTTGGCATGCATGACACAAGAATGTGGTTTCTTGGTTATGATTTGTCATTTGCATGGAGGATTTCCTGGATTGACAGTGGATTTGCCTAGCCTTACCATTTCCTAGATGGTGTTGCGGGTTCATTTCTTTGTTTTTCTGGTTGGTTCTCATGTTTCATGTTTCTTGGGTTGAGTTATTAGTTCCTGGATCCTTGGTCGGACAAATGCTCTAGAAGCCTTGTAATGTCTTGGGTTGAGTTATTAGTCCTGGAGCCTTGGCTTGACAAACACTTTGGAAGCCCTGTAACAACTTGGGTTAAGTTACTAGTCCTAGAAGCCTTGGTTGGACAAATGCTCTAGAAGCCCTTGGTGGGTTGAGTTACTAGTCCTGGAAGCCCTAGTTGGAAAAATACTTTGGAAGCCCGAAAAAAGCTATGGGTTGAGTTACTAGTACTAGAGCCTTGGTTGTACAAACACTCTGGAGCCTCGCAACAGACATGGGTTGAGTTACTAGTCCCGGAAGCCAGGTTGGAACAAACACCTTAGAGCCCAGGAAGATTTGGGTAGACCAATATGGTGATGGTTTTGTGATGTCTGACCATGTGGTGGAATCACTGTTTGATGGGTTGAAGTGTTTTGGCCTCTGGAAACCCTAGATGGTTTTGTTTGATGTGTTTTATGAGATCCCACATTCATGCTTGGAATATGGCATGGAGGTGATTGGCTGAAGAGAGTTTTATCTCAGCCATGTCTACGGTCGGGTGGAATGTGGTAGTCCCATACCAGGTTGACTTTTGCATCATTAATTTGAGGTTGTTTCTCCTTGTTATTTCATAAGTATTATACCAGTTTATATGTGGATTATATGGTTGTTGTTTCCTTGATATTCTGTTGTTATTATGTTGGTTCTGTACATGTATTATGAAAGGGCTATATATGGTTCTTGTCATGTTCTTAATTATAAATGAATGGAAAATGTATCTATGGCATAATGGATGAAACTGTAGCTAATGTGTTGAGGCATCAATGCTTCTTAGCGATTCTCAGATGAGTATGAGACCCCTATACTCAGATATGTTGTTTACACCTGTAGATTACATATTTTTGACATGTTTGATGAAATTCCTATCATGTCTAGTAGGGCTCCAGTCAAGCCCTTGTTTAAGTAATTTCATTTGTATCATCATTCCATTGTTATCTTTCCATTCTGAAGGTATTAGCGAATTCTGGGAAATGACCTGGGATTTGGGCCTGAAAAAGTGGCTCAAATCCTGGGGATGTTGACACAACAATAAACAGAATAGTCCCTGGATGCTGGCATACCATACTGTGGGAGTGTCCAGAGCCTTTTGGACACATGCATGCAAGCATCCGGGGGTTAATTGGTTGGAAAATTCACTTGGACTCAAGGGTTGGCTACCTAAGTGATTGGGATGGCTCTTGGGAGTTTTGTTGCTGATGTGGAAGGTATGTATGGTGTGTTTTAATTGATTCCACTTCCTTAACTGACACATAGGGAGTCAAATCATATCATAGTAACTTCTCGTCAGATGTTTACCTCGGTTGGTCAGTTACTTGGGTAGATGTGGGAGGAGGGTGTTACAGTAAAACCCTCTATTATTATCCTTCAAAAGACAATGATGGATGGGGAAAAGTAATTCATGGACTTTAAAATTTTATGATTGGGTGGGACTTCAATTAAATTAATGTTATTGGAAGATCTGGTGGGAATGAAACTAGATTTTAGAGGTCTACATATACCCTATCAAACTCTTTGGCCTTTCTTATAGGTCTAGGGGTAGCCTTATTTACAATGGACATGGGGAAATAAATATTTATCCTAAATTTTTATGGCCCCTACTCTAATAAAGTTGAGTATTGAGACAAAATATTCAATATGGAATGTGTTTAGAGTGGCCTTATGGTGATAAGGGAAGACCTAAAGCTTACCTTAGGAGCTTTAGAAATTTGATTATATGCTACTCACATAAATTGCATGGATTATATATTGAGGTATTTTATAAAAAAGTTGAAGTATTGGGTGTTCTAGACATCAAACTAACAAAACTAACTCCCACTTGGAAGAATAAGAGAACTAGGAAAGATAAAATAGCTAAGAGGATTGATTTCATTCTTATATCGAAAGGGATTTTGGATTAAGTTATTCAATTAAGAGAATGGGTAGCCTTAGAAGGGGGCTTAGACCATAATCTTATTGTCTTAGAAGTGTCCCTTGCCCAAGAAAAATCACCCAATCCCTTCAAGTTGGATATGGAATGGTGAAGGTGAGAGAGTTTGTTAAAAGGATCAAATATGTCTAGAATCTATTTGATGAACATCTAAGAGAGTTTTCCCCACTTCAATTTCACCAAAATTTGAAAGAGATAAATAGGGTAGCAACCCAATGAGACAAGGATTAAAAAATATATATTATGGGCTCCTTAAAGAAGTGGAAGAAGGCTTGAAGACCCTCTATAATAGTGAAGGTTTTAGATACTTGACAATGACTTAGAAACTGGAAGCATAGAAACTAGAAGAAAAAAGAGGATATCTTTGAAGAGAAAGGGAAGGAATGGAGGCTCAATGGCAGGCCCATTTGGGTTTAAGTAGGTGATGAAAAATTCAATTTCTCTCACTGATATGCAAATAGTAGAAAAAATATAAATTATGTTTGGAATGTTGAGAAAGAAAGAAAGAGTGTTGCCTTGAGGGGGCCTGACCTAGGTTTAGTGTTAAGTAGCCAAACAAATCCCTACATTACTGGCCCTTTCGGCATCAGCCCGTGGAGCGCGGACCGAAGTCCCACCCGAAGTAGTATGGGGGGATGTTTAAACCAAGTTTCCACACCTTGAGATGGTTGTGATGTTGTTTGATTTCTTCTATTCCTACCTTCACGCAGGTTGCTTCGCTCTAGGGATTTCAAGACAAACCCTACGTTCCGTTCTTCAATATCTCCGCGAAAGGATATGATCTCCCTTCGCGCAGTCCGAGCATGTTGCCCAGGTACTTTCCCACTGCTATGGCAGTGTGCCGTACAAATTCCCTAATTAATCTAAGTTCCTTGCTTATATTGTCAAACAATTATAGTTATCCTCGCGTAAACATATATTCGTATATGCGTTCAGTTATTCAATGTAATTTCATTCATTCGTGCACCATACAAGAATCATAAAGAAAATTCATACATAACATATCAAGATGCATCGAAAGAACAAAGACACAGAAGTTGCAGAATATCTCTCTTTTATTAATATCTTCCAAGTGGTTACAAACTCTGTCCACCTTGCGCACACAACTGCAGGGGTCCTCACACTCAGTTGTGGACTTCTACCCTAAGCCTCTATGCACTTAGCTGTAGAGCCTCTACCTACACTACAGCCCAAGACTTAGACTTCTTGCTCTAAAGCTATGACTCTCTTACATCGTCCATTATTGTCTCAAAAACTACTTAGAGCTTAACTCTTTTTATACAATCCCTTGGTTCGTGGACCATGGGTAGATCTCTTATAGTCGACTTTAATTTACAAAACTAAGGGCAGCCTACCCTTTATGACACATAACACCTTTGCGCTTCGAGACCACAAATTTCCGAGTCTTTACAATAATATACACAAAAATTGACTTAAGCCTAGGCTTTTAGCCCCAAAACTATCCTTGAGGGATCCCGCTCCCAACAGGCCCCCAACACAAACATTGTGACTCACCCTCGATTCACTTGGTAGGTGCAGAGATCTTTGCGTGAAGCCCGTCCAACTTGACCTTGATGACCGCAACTTCGGCTGTACATTGAGCTGCTGCCTACTTCTCATCTTCGACTGTCTTCTCGATTACTGCCCCTACGCTGTCAGCATGAAGCTATTGTTGTGTCGCTTGCAGAGTCACAAGCTTGCCTTTAATGTTTCCTGTGACTACATATGCTTCCTCCATCTAGGGCTTTCATCGTGCCTTCAACACTGCTTCCTTGTGCAGCGCTGCGTCCACCTGTTCCTTCAGTTGCTTGGCTTCCTGCAGCTTGGATAACTTCTATGTCAGCGCGACGGTTTGCACTATGCCCTTAACTTCATCATAGAGATGTTGTAGTTCACACACTTTCGTCTCTGGCCTCCGGATGTTTGGGTCCTCTTGCAAGCTGGTCAGGACCTCAAACGATTGTTCGAACAACTGTGTGCAGTCTGCTACTGCACTCTGCACTACCGCAACTAATTCTGTGATAGCGGCCACTCGTTGTTCCTTTACCTCTGGTGGTGTTGAAGGCTGAGCCCTCAACTGGAGCTTTGTAATCTATAGGTTCAACTCCAACTGAACCCATGCCATCTCTGTTAGAGTGTCGTGCACCCTTGTGGCCAATTTACGGATGCGGACCTCGACTAGCTCCTCCTCCGGAGTGGCCAATTCCGAGACCATTTTTCAGGTCTCCTGCACGACTTGTGTTGGCTCCTCTACTACTTGCTATGTATTGATAACGTCTGGGGGCGTGAACATGATCTTCCGCAAGAATTCCTGTGTGTCCACCGACAAAGTCGCAAATACCCCATAAACTATCAGAAGCTTGTATTGCTCACGATCCATAGGCACTTGAGAGCTCAACTGGTGAATACTCAAAATTCCAATTGTATTTCATTGGTAGCCACTTGTAATATATAGGGAAATTTGAATTCAAATCCGACCGTTCCCCCCAAAATCGGTTCATTAATTCCAGATTGGCGGCAGATTTTCAAGGATCTAAGCCATAAATTTCGTCTTAAATGCCGACCGCCTACTCCATTTGTCCTCACTTCTACCGTATTTTCATGAACAGTGACTTTAATGGTCACTTTATGGCTGACTTGCGTGATTTTTCCCTAGGTAGCACAGCTTCCTCTGCGCTGCCGTGGGCCTAGTGACATGTCCTCACTCCGCACCATCTTGCAATCGTGTAGCTCTCCAACACAGAAAATGTAGTTTATAGTCCTACGCCACCTTTCAGCTACCTGGAGTGCTAATACTGTGCTACTTTCACTTAGTCACATGGCTGAACCGCTAGTGTATGGCTTCAAGTGACTGCCATTCACCTTTCCTGGGAAGGGTTCTCCATTTAACTTAACGAGTTGTACCACTCCTCTGTCAGTAATCTCCTTAATAACATAAGGCCCTAAAGAGTGCATGCTGAATTTCCCTAGAAATTTATCAAACTTACTATCATATAGCAAAACCAGGTCATTTACCTTAAATGTGTGTAGCTTGATGTGTCGATCATGCCATGCCTTTTCGCGCTGCTTTTGGACTTGCTGGTGAAATCCACCCAAAAGTATTTCTTCTTTGAGCTCATCCAGCTGTGTGAGCCTCTCTTCTAGGGCTCCACGATCCATCATACCTGTGAGCGCTGCTATGCGCAGACCAGGCACGATGTATTCCATAGGCATTATAGCTTCCACACCATAAACAAGCCTAAAAGGGGGTTGTCCCGTCAATTTCATTGATGTCGTTCGATAAGCCCACAATACTGCAGGTATGCGTAGGTCCCAATCACTTCGCTGAGCATTGCAAACCTTGGTCAACACATTTTCAAGCACTTTGTTGAATGCCTCCACTATCCCGTTAGCCTGTGGGTGATAAGGTGTGCTCTTTTGGTGATATACTTGAAATTCCTCCGTTAGTGCGTTGATCATCTCATTCAGGAAGTGCGTACCACGATCACTCATCAAGATCCTTGGACATCCAAATCACATCAGTACATGCTCAAATAGGAACTTCGCAGCCATCGCGTCTATGCAATCCTTCATTGGCTGCTCTTTTTCCCAACGAGTCAAATACTTCATCACAGTGATAATGTACCTTGCTCCAGTCTTCCCTTGTGGTTGAATTGGTCCTACAAAATCTATCGCCCGCTTCTCGAAGTGTTTCAACGTCATTTGTGGATTCAAAGGCATTTCATCCCTCCACGATGGCCTGCCTGTTCTTCGACATACATCACACGCCTTGCAATATGCTTTTGAATCCTGATGAAGGGTTGGCCACCACAACCTTGCACGTAGAATCTTCTGCACAGTTTCTCTCCCTACATAATGTCCTCCCGCTGCGTCCCCATGACCATCCGCGAGGATGCTGCTTCTCTCAAACTCAAGTACATATCATCGCACGCAATATCTCATCAGTACCCATTTTGTACAGATGCCCAGCAATGACAAAAAAATCTGCCGCGCGTACCAATAATTCCTTCTTTTGCTGGAAAAAGTATCCTTTTGGTGTAGTTCCTATTGTTAGGAAGTGTATTATATCCTCAAAATGACCATCCGCGACATGTAATGCAAATAGATGCACGTCAAGCAATCCTTCTTCCAAGTTAGTAGGTTCCTCCCCTATTTTGATGCGCGACATATGGTCTGGTCCCGCGTTCAATCGTCCAGGCTTCACAACAACTTCAAAATTGTACTCCTGGAATAATAAGAGCCATCTGAAAATTCGCCCCCCCAACACAGGCTTATTGACCAGGTACTTTAGCGCGGAGTGATCCATATACATCTTAAAATGGCCTCCTAGCAAGTAGTGCCTATACTTCTGGAGCACAAACACGATAGCTAGCCCCTCGCTCTCAGTGGTAGAATAGTTCTTCTCTACTTTGGATAGTCTGTGGCTTGTGAACGTGAAAGGATGGTCCAAGCCCTCTTCGCCAGCCTGTGTTAGTACTGCCCCCAGCGCTATACATGACACGTCAACATGTACATGAAACTCTTTCTTCCTGTCCGGGAAGACTATAATTGGCGCGGTAACCATCTTTTCTTTCAATATATCCAAGCTCTTCTTACAGTCATTGTACCAAAAAAACGTGACATCCTTCTTTAACAATTACTCCATAGGTGCAGTGAACTGGGCATAACTTTTGATAAACTTTCTATAATATCCCATATGTCCCAGAGTAGCGTGCAACTATTTCACACTCCTTGGCACTGCCATGTTCAGTATCACTGCGATCTTTAGGGGGTCTACCATCAGTCCTTGTCTGCAAACCACATGCCCCAATAGGTTCCAAAAGGAATACAAAACATACACTTCGTGAGATTGAGCGTGATCTGGTATCTTCGACAGGTATCCAGCATCAAGCGCAAGCTTGCTACATGGCACTTAACCAGCCCTAATATAGTACAATCATCAAAATATACCTCTAGGAATTTATGAATAAATTCCTTGAATTCCGCAACCACCACACGCGAAAAGATTGTAGGTGCATTCTTCAATCCAAACGGCATTATAGTATATTGAAAACAACCCCACTCAATGGCGGAGGTGGTCTTGCTCCTATCCTCTAGCGTGATTTTGATTTGGTGGTACCCAGAGAACCCATTGGTGAAGGAATATGCTTCCTAGCCACCTACATTGTCCAACACTTCATCCGTGAATGGAGTCAGGAAAGGATCATGCACACAAGCGTCATTCAGTTTACTGAGATCCATGCATATCCTTATCTCATCCTTCTGCTTCTTCTCTTGCACCACCATTGGGCTTACCCAATCATATTATTTCATAGGCTTAATGATGCCTTCCACAAGCATCTTATCTAGCTCTAAGCAGACCTTCTCCTTATATTTCAGATTGAGACGATAAGGCCTTTGCTTCACTAGCTTTGCATTGGGCTTTAACGTGATCTTCATCATTCCTAGGTCATTGATTATTCCTTTTAGATCCGTAAACTTGGTAGGGAATAAGTCCTGGTATTCACGGAGCAATTCAGTGACCTTATTCACCATTGCGTCATCCCAGTAGTCTCCAAACTTCGCAAATTTTGGTTTTGCCTCCGTACCAATGTTCACTTGTTTCGTTCTCAATGACGTGGTTATATCAGGGTTCTCAATCTGCGGTCCTTGAACCTTGCAGTGGCCTTCTGTTTCTGGAATGTTAATCTTCCGTGGATCCTCATCCTCTTCTTCAGCAGTTACATTATAACATTCGAGCGTGTGACTCAGCTGCGTAGCCCATTCAGGCTGGATCAGGTCTAAAGGATCCTGTGGTATCCTAAGGATAACTGCTTTCACCTCTTGTAGCACTTCATCAATACTATCAAACCCGTCCTCAAAACTGAATGTCATCATGAATCCTTCACGTAGGACATCCCATTCGCCTGTCCCATGGGGGAGCTCTGTTTCTATATACCAATTCATTGGGATAACATCTAGGGTATGACAAAATAGGTGCACCCACTCAGGTTGGTGCTTTTCTCCATAAACCTGTGTCCATTTGGCCATATGCGCATGTGGATCATTTTTCCCATCATACTTATCTATCAGTCGCATCTTAGGCTTCCCAAATCGTGTTCTCATCATCCTAATGCATTCACGCCAATCATCAAATCTTCCCTTGTGCGTACCCCACCATCTTGCGGGCATAGTGCACAGTGCCCAGTCCAAGGCCTGGAAGCGCTACTTTTTTGGTACCTCCCTTTCAAATGCATCCAAAAATATATCCACCTCATTTAGACCATCATAAATAGGAATATTTCTTACCTCTGATGAGACACAACGTAGCGATGGGGTCATCATGTTGCAATTCAGCATAGTTACTTCATGTAACCGATTCTGCCAGCGTTCTATTTCTTCGTCGGAGTCCAAAGTGCAAAAACTATCATGATCCCATGTAATCTGTCCATACGTGGTAGGATTGACCCAATCTTGGTCTTGCGTTGTTATCTTATAAATATAGTCTAGGTTGTCATTACTCTCATAATCGCGGACTGGTTCAGTATAGCGCGATCCTTCAGTAGGATCGAGGGGTACTATTACGCACAGTGATTTCTTCTCAAAGGTCATCTTTCGCTTCTTCAGATTGATTACCTCGGTCATATCAGTATCCTAGTAATTCCCAGGAGCGCATGATAGGGACTGATGTCGTCCACTATCTCTATTACTTCAAAGTCAACAAGTGCGCTCTCTCCCTCAAAATCCATGATCATCCCCTGCAACCACCCGATGGGGATGATTTTCTGCTGATTCGACATCTTTAGTTGAATTGGAGACCATTGCAGTGCAGGTCTCCCCATTCGCTCCCAAGCTTGTTTTGGTAGGACATTCACATCTGACCCCAGGTCCAAAATTACCTGATCTAAATCATACTCTCCTATCTGCACGGTCAGTCTCATCTCCCGTCCCGTCCTTGTTTTATGCTTGCCAATATTTCATACTACGCGTGGCTCACCTAGCACGGTTCCAATGCATCTATTGATGAGTTGTTGTAATCCTTTCACAACCTTACTGTTGCAGAGTACCTTCATACAGGTTTCTAGGAAAGTTGTGAGCATATGGGGGTCCATCTCCGCCTCAGGCTTATCCTTGCTTCTTGAGGTGGAGGCCTCAACGAAGCTCTTCTTAGCTTCCATGAAGGCTTCACGAGCGTGCTTTAAATTGAACTCAACCTCTTTTTCTTGGGCTTTGCGAACCCATGTATTGTCTTCTTGTTTCCCATTGTCATCTCCTATCGTGATTCCACTTCTGAGCACTATATTTACATTTGGATCTTCCTCAAGCGGCTCAAACCTCATCTTCTGTAGGTTCTGAGTTGGTGGAGGTAGTAGTGACCCTTTGTCACGTATCCTAGCTGTTATCACAAAATCAGGCCCTGGAAGGCTGCAGACCAAGAAGACTTCAAGTAACTATTTCAAACCAACTTTTGGCTGAGGCTTAGCCTCCTCAACCTGAGAGGGCTCTCTCAAAGGTTAATGATTTTGATAAAGATTAGATGGCTAACTCTATGAAACAAGTATGAAAAATATGAATGGTGGAAACACATTAAACAAAACTATCCATTGGGCTTATGGAGTCAACAACACCTCAATATAACAATGAACTCAACCTTACATGGAAGTCAGGGCATTCAGCGTTTAAATATTCAGAACATAAACTCATATGGGACACACAGTTTATGCATGTATACAGGAAGTCAGAGCACATTCAGTGAATTCTGAGTGATTATAAATCCATACCACTGTAAGAATTAAGAAAAAGGACAACATCACATATTCTGAACATGAAAAACCCTTCATGAATCCTGAGAAGCAAAGTCAAGCATGTATTATTGAAAATGAGTCATACATATGCCAAATACAAGTTTTTCCATAAAAATTTCCAACCCCTTGTACATCAGCTCTTCTGCTATATATAGAGCTCTTTACATAACTGAGATTCCTCCTCCAGCATGAGGGAAATTCGAATTCATCCTGACCTGACACCTAATGACACTCAAAACTAACTATTAAATGCAAATGACACCTAACTAGCAGTCCTAGAGACCTAATACAACTAGGAGTGTAACTCCTTATCATGATTCAACAACCTTATCTAAGCATTTAAAGAATTATTTGACAACTTGCAACCTCAAGAAGTCGAATTTTATGAAGCCTCCCACGTGGTCATTTGACTGCTGAAGACAAACCCTAGAAATTAGGGAACATGTTTCCCTGTTTTTAGGTTTAGATCCTTGAAAACTGGCACGTGGGACAGAGCCTTTATCTCTTCATCCATGACACATTTTACGAAACTGAAGGAGGTTTTTGTAGCCCATGTTGTCTCAAACAAAAACCTCTCCTAGGTTTTTAAAACATTCCTCCCGCTGTCCAGAATCTATCCTTGAAAAACACGTGTCAAACAGGAAAAATCCATTTTCTGAAATTAGGGTTTCAATTAAAGCTTCTTATCTTCCAGCTGCAAACACTTATGAACAAAGTGAGATAGGTTATTGTATCTGGAGAGTTGATGAAGATAAACCTCTTTCAGAATTCCAAAATACCTTTTCATGTGACCAGGAACTGATCTTGAAAACGATTGCTAAAACCAGAAGACCAAGCTTGACTTTCAGCAGTTTCATAACACAAGTTTAATAGGTCTTGGGACAGAGCTCATAAATTCTCATAAAAACTGTATTTCAAAAAACTGAAGGAGGCTTTTGTGAAACACTCCATTCTGAACAAAAACCTATCTTGGTTTTTTGAAACACCTTCCCTACCGCCCAAAATGTGTCTTTTGAAAACAGGTGTGAAACAGGAGATGAAAAACTGCAACCTGCAGCAGTTTCGTAGCACAAGTTTGATCATTCATTTCTCTCAAATCAGAATGGATTTGAAGAAACTGAAAGAGGTTTTTGTAATTAAACATGTTAGGAAGAAAAGCCTCTTTCATTTTGTAAAATGGAGTTCTCAGCTGCTCTGGAAAGCTTCTGGAAGTTAACTAGTAAAAAAGTTTTTTCTGCTGAAACAGGCTGCTACAGGGGTTTCGTAGCGCTATGAAAACACTGATTTCGTAGCGCAAAACATGATTTTTACACTGTCTGCGCTACGAAAACGTGGATTCGTAGCTAGTTTCAAAATTTCTCCGAAATTATGTGAGATATGTCTTCTAAACACATGGTGAGGCTTCTAGGACATGGAATGAGGCTATCAAAATTTATTTGAAGATGGACATGAGACTCTAACCCTATGACTTAGACTCTAAAACATAAAAATGACTTGACCATGACTGATACAAGAATTGAGAAACCATGTAAGTTTTCCAAACTTTTTAAGGAAGTTTTACAGTGATAACAGTGGCTCCACTAGGGATAGTGTGCCCTTGTGGTACATTAAGAACCTGTAGCTCCAGTGCCGCTATCCATCCTCTAGAAGAAAACTTTGAACTTCTGCCCAATTTGCTCCTCAAGCCTTTAATTATTTCTGAATGAAGAATTCCAACTGCACCTACTGAAACAGATGCTCAGTCAACCTACCCTGAGCTTATTTGCACATTCCTACCTACCCTATCAGCTGCAAGCTCCACTTGTAGCTCAAGCAACATGATATTTCCAATAAAGCCAATCAATTGTCCTTTCTGATATTGGAGGCTCTTGACTGCATTCAACCTCAAAATAACCATGGTAGTGAGATGACCAAATCAACTTATAATGTATATGATCTTCATAATGCAAATGAAATTGAAATGCTGATGTGCAAAACTTTGCCATGTATTCATTTATAGGGTCAAAGAAAACATGGTTATTTTGATAATCATCATAACATTCTATCTCTTTAAACAACTGATCCTTAGCCACACAAAATTCCTTTGATGTGCTATCCAACTGCCTTTCTGCATGATTCCCATAGACAATGTAATTTTCCTCACTAATGTGATCATTCTTTGATGCAAGCTGCTGCAAGGAATCACAAAAATGAACAACCTTTTCCTCCGCCTGAGGGTCATAGAAAATTTCCTCCAGTATTTCTTCTTGCTGTGTGTAATCATTTTCATCTTCATTATGATTCGAAGACTGAGAATATTGCTGCATCTCTTCATTCATATCAAAGGATAAAACATGGTTTTCACAAGTAAACCCCTGCTGCTCTTCATGCTGCGTTTCATGGGATGTTATACTTTCTTCTTGGTGCTGAAATGCATTGTTATGAAGAGCCTCTAAAATTTCTTCATCCATAAATTCATCATCATCATAAAAGTCCTCCAAATATTGAATAAAACTCGTAGAATGTTTACAACAATCTTTGACCAGCAATAAGGAGGGATGACACTCTTTATACATGTCATAGAACACATCATGGAAATCAACAAGAGAATATAATGAACCATTTTCCAAACTTTTATACCAAGACCATGCTTTTCCTTCTAAAGTGGTCATAAACATCCTCATGAGACAATCTTCAGGGAAATGAACCTTAAGACTGCGTACATGCATATGAAACCTAACCAAATGAAGAGCATCATTGTCTTTCTTTTCATCTTTGAATATCGGAAGATCCTCTAACCAATCAACCTTGGGCATAGGATTTGGAAAACCAGGGATATGAGACCGATTCATAGGAGCATACCTGGCATTCATTCTTGCATTGGAACTCATCTTGAAACTTCATCAATCTACTGATCTTCTAGCAGTGGAGTCACCTTCCAATTTATTATTTTATGTGTGGAGTCGCCAAGGTAGTTTTGCAGCCTCAAAAAGATGTCTGAGCTCCTGCTACCTTCAGAAGTTTAGCCTCTAAATTTCGGGAATGAATAGACTTCAGGCTCTCGGCAGACGCACCAAAATGTTATCACAAAATCAGGCCCTGGTGTTGTTGGGAAAAGTATCCAATACGGAATGACCCTATCCCACTCTAAGGGTGATAGTACCTTAGCAACAACTGAATTCAAAGCTATTCAAGATTACTTCTTTATGAGATGTAAGAGAGAGGAGAAAGGGATCCACTAACCGTTGTCTTCCGCTAATGGTTGATCCAATCTTCCCTCTTTTCTGCTTGCTCCCGGCTCCTTGCTCTTTCACTGGCCTAGCTACACAAAGATCCTGCAAAAGCACAAGAAATGGAAACTACAAGAAGCATACATCCATAATCGATTCAAGGATTAGAATAAATCAAATATACAAGCATCAATACGCCACAGAGATACATGCATATAGAAGAACCTCAAATACTTTATTGATGGAAGAAGTAAAGTTCTGAGAGTGTTACAACCATAAGAGGCCCAATCCAGCAACACCTCCCAGCAGAAAGAAATCTCCTCTTCACCTCCTTCAAAGCAATCACCCAATAGTTCTATGCACAAACCAACAGCACTTCCTTACATTCACAAGATTCCAGCCCCCCTAGACCTCATGAGAGAGTTCTGTATATAGGAGTTTTGGAGAAAGGATGAGTCAGCTTGAGGCTGGCATGAAGCTGACTAGTGTCCTCTCCCACTTCAGTTATACTTCAGTTCTTGAGTCCACTTGGAGTTTCTTGCTTCCACTTGGAGATCTAGATCCTCTTACTCATCACAAGGCGAATTCCCTGATCCAAGTGTCATTTTGGAAGCTTCCTGGGCATTTGACACCTTGCAGAATGACTGTGCCACTTGGCCAATCTCACCCAGCGCAGGTAGCCTTCATTTCTTTTGACATTCAGCGCAGGTACAGAGTGGAGCAGTTGACATTCAGCGCAGATGCTCAGTGGAGCAGCTGACATGATCCAGAAATACCTTGTTTTTGAGTGTTTTCAGGTGGAGAACTGATTTTCAGTGCTGTGGTTTGCTGACCTTGTTCCTCTAGGGGTAGGAACAACATGTTTAGGGACTTTGGATCCCTTAGATTATTGACATTTCATGCTTCATGCTGTTAGGCACAAAAATGTCTATAACAGTTGCCCCCTAAAGTATGAGGTCGTTTATCGGGTGAAATGCTTTATCAGGAGGATCCGAAGTTCATTCAATCGCTGAGAGGCGCCCTGTAATAAAATACAATACAATACATTATTTTTCATTCTGCTTTCATGATCTAGCTGAGGCGGGCATTCCCATGCTCAGCTTTATAAATTCATTTTGGTACATAGAACAGACGATCGTCTGATGGTAGACTGATAATTCTCTGCTGAAATTATCATCCTTTGAGTAGGATGATCATCTGCTGCAATGATGTACATAACAAATGTCTTTATATCCTGAATATATATCGCAGCCCGGATGGATGAAACTAGATCCGGGGTCTTCAAACTCGTTCGATCTTCACTCTAAGTACAAGTCGATCCATGTGAGAATTGCGCTGAAGTCGAACATGGAAAGACATCGCTTGATTACCGGTCAATAATGTAAACCGTTAACAAGCACGAGAGGAATCACCAATAATGACAATGACCCTCAAGGTACTGCAGTACAATTCACGTGGTGTGAATAAAGGACTTGGCGTCGAACACCACGCAAAATCTTCTGGTCGAAGGTCATTGATATATACCTGTCGCCGGAAGTGAGAAACTTGCCATTGAGGCATGCAAGCTTCAAAGTACTGGGGGGTTTGTTCCTAGATCAACTTCTTGGATAATGAGCTGAAGTCGACAAGAAGCGATCCGTCAAAGGAGGGCCTTAATGAATCCCACATCAGTGACACGGAACGGAGCTAATGATTTTAGTGGAGGTGAAAACGATCTGTGAAATATGATTCAGGGTGGCGATCATGAGCGGATGAAGGATAATGTATGGCAGTGGATGGGACACGGTTGACTCTTTCTGAACGACATCTCTTGAACATATAACGACACTGATGTGATGGATCGGTAGCATTACCCCAAATGTGGATGGTTTGGCGAGGACCATGGTGATGAGACCGGTGAATGAAACAACCCAACCCGATGTGATACGGAGGACAAAGTGTCATGTTCAAGAGCGACTTGCTACCATTAAAGCTTTGAGGTTCTCCCAATTTTTCCCCAGTCATTTCTGACCAGTACCTCTTTATTTTTGTCAAGCTTGAGGAGGATAACATATGCTTGTTCTATAACCTGCCCTTCGGGCAAGCCCATCGCTATGTTTTAACGAGCTTAGCGATAGGGAAACTCGTTCTCGTCTAAAGACAAGTTTGTCGCTATTTAATCATTTTTACGAGTCTAACGACAAGGAAAACTCGGTCCTTTTCATTTTTAGAGAGTCTGAAAAGGTACAGAAAGTTAACTCCAAAATTCCTTTTTCGTCATCTAATCCCTTAAGTCCGAAAAAGTATAAAACAATACAGAAGGGATGAGTTTTCGATAATTTTAACGAGCCGAATAAAACAAGCGCTCGACCTTTTTGTGTAATAATCCCTCAGGTCCAAAAAGATTAAAATCTAGAGGAGGGATAGCTCTTCCGGTCCTTTTAACGAGCTGGAAGGCCGAAACTCGGCAAACTTTTCATTTTTTACGAGTCAGATGAAAAGAGCTCAAAGAAGATTCGTTTTTTGAGGAACGAGTGATAAACAAGGATAGCAGTAGATTCCAGGTACAGGTTGGAATTTTCCAATCACGGCAGTGTCACAAGGATGGCTAGGTGAAATCACTCTTCGCAGCTGTTCCTCAAAATAGGTAAATAATCATATGGAGGTGAACGATTGGCCAAATGAAATGGAGGTGGCGGGTGTAAACACGACCAAGGCTTTTTATGGCTAATAAATTTACGATCACAGTGGTTATTTACCGAGATGGGTTCATTTTTTAATGAGCTTGAATGCGCCAAAACACTGCTCAATGCTTATGTTTATTTTTTAACGAGCATGAATTCCGCGTTAAAACTGCTCGGATCTCGCTTTTCTATTTTTTAACGAGTATAAATTCCACGGTAAAACTGCTCGAATCTCGCTTTTCTATTTTTTAACGAGCATAAATTCCGCGGTAAAACTGCTCGATTATATGGTCAAATTTTGATTTTTTACCATTACTAGCTTTTCTCTTTTCAAATATAGTACTGCTTTTCAATTGCTGCAACAAACTTTGTTAGAAATGAATAATATTTGCATGAAAATGAGATTATAACCCTAATATTTCACTTTAAACTGTGTAAAAAGCCATTAAAAGGTGTTTTTACCTCTCATTTACCATTTCATTTGCATTTGGTTTGTTGGAGCTCTGGAGGTGCCTCTTCCCCCTTGATTTTCACCAGCTGATTCCGGGAGATTCTGCGGACGATTTTCGGCGCCGTCTGGACCAGGTAGGAGCTAAACCCTAGCTCTTTCTTTTCACGGTTTCATTTTCCTGTTTTTTGCCTGTTTTCCGGTCTTTCTGAGCCCCTGGGGTTTTGCCAGGGCGCCCTAGGTTCAGCGCAGGTTCTCCATTCGAAACCTGCGCTCAAGGTCAATCTGCCTTAAGTCAGTCTGACCTTCAGCGCAGATAGAGGACCTTCTGCCTGCGCTGGGCTCAAAAAGACTGAGTTTTAAGGTTATTTTTGATGATTTTTTCGCCAGTTTTTTCATCAAATCAGGAATTCACTCTTTCTCTTGTTTGCTTTGCAGGGAACCTTGAACAAAATGTCCCTTACATGGCGAGAACGAGAACATGAAGAGGAGGACATGATTTCCCTCCATGACCCGGTCACGGTGAACGCGCTGCGGAACTGTGGCCTGCTGAAGTTCTTCCGAATCTCTAGCATGAGAGCACATATTTCTTTACTGCAGTATATTCTTGATGCTTGGGATCCTGTTAACCAAGTGTTCCAGATTAGGGGGAAGACCATCCCCTTGACCATAGAGGACATGTATTTCTTGACTGGATTGTCAAGATGAGGTGCCCCCATTTCCTTATCAGGTACGGCCCGGGGGACTGATTCCACCAGAGATTACGTCCGCCAGTATTGTAGGGAAGGTTCCCAGCCGAGCAGAGACGGCAAGATTGTCATCCGTGAGATTACTGATCGGGCTCTCAGGTCCATTCTGTTCACTATTGGTAGGATGGCCGGTAGCGCAGCTCTACATGTTGCCAACAGGTCTTATATGCAGCACGCCTTGGAGTGTCTCCAACCGAAAGTATTCAACTGGTGTGATGTAGTACTTGTTCAGATGAAAAGTCAATTGACCAAGGTAAAGGACGGGAAGCTGAAGAACTTTGGATTTGGTTCTATTCTGACTGCCTTCGCCTTGGAGAAAATCCCACTGATGCAGCCTCAGTACATCATACTTGACTTGCCTTCTCCGACCGAGCCACGCATGCAGAGGTGGGTTGACCACATGTCTAGGCATGCAGGTCAACCTCAGATTACTTTTACTGAGGCCTTCTTTAGGTGGTTCGAGCGCCAGGAGATGGCGTTTTCTGAGTATCCATATGTGGGTATGGATTTCCGAGGTGATTCGGATTTGGTGTTACCGGATGGCGAACAATGGGGCGCCATTGGTAAACTTCTTGACCATATTACAGTTTACTGTTCTTATTCATAATGTTGCTGTGATTTATTCTATCAAGACTTTTAATTGTACTCTCGGGTGCATGCAGATATTGGTCCTGTTCGTCCAGCAGTTCGTCCGAGATCGCCAGCTGCTGCCCCGGCAGGGGAGCCCGCTAGGAGAGTTGTTATTCACGATCTTGACGACACCGAGACCCTTACAGCTGTGCAGGAGCAGGTTGAGAGCCTTACTCGTGGCCTTCCGGATGTACAGATTGACGAGTTACCTTTACAGATGCAGCGGCATACCATTGGTGTGCCTAGACGATGGACTCGTCTCTTGCGCATGATTGCACAGGCCGCGACGTACTATCATGAGCACCACTAGGCTAGGGTGCCCCCTAGCATCTTTTTGAGTTTTTAGGTCATATGACCAATTTTGTCTTGGTTACAGAACATTATGTATGAACTTATATAAACAGCTTATATGTATTTTGATTTTTAGATTTTATTCTGGTTGATTTATATGATCCATATGTACAATCTTTGATGATGTGTCCTTTTTATAAATGCTGCAAATGTCTATCTAACACATAGTTTGCTAATGAGTCAGTTAATGTGTTTAAGTTTCTTGAAATATATTGATATTGAATTGAATCAAATCGTCTTTCCAAGATCTTAACCCTTAGGAACATGCGATAAATAGCTGGATTGCGAACAAAATATATACCATTGAGTTGTAGTATTACGAGCTGTGAGTCTAGCCTGACAATTAGTCGGCGTATGCCACGTGTGATGGCATCAGAGAGTAGTTCTATCAACGCGCTATACTCAGCGATGTTATTCGTTGATTGCCCAATACACACACCTCTGAAACTCACTAACTCGCCGCTTGGATAAAAAATGGCCCAGGCTGCGGAAGACAGGTTCCGCGAACTACGACTCGCTCCGTCGGCATACCCAACACATGTCTCCAGAAGGTTCGACATCTGCAACAGAAAAGGTGGATCACTTGACCAGAACAAACACTTCAGCGAAAACAAAATACAACGAAAGCATGCAGGTCACTATTAAGCATAGTAACGCTTGAGATACAACCCGTTGCGGGGCTGCGCCAGTGGAATTCCATCGTAATCCATTAACTCGTAGGCTCCTTTTGCTAAAACCCTTTTAACAATGTAGGGGCCCATCCATAAGGACTTGAATTTTCCTGCTCCCAATTTATCAGATTCTTGGTCATAAAGCAGGACCAAATCACCTTCTGAGAAGACACGGGGTTTGACTTTTTTGTCGAACTGAGCCTTGACTCGTTTCTTATGAGCTTCGTTAGCCAAAGCGGCGTCACGACGGATTTCATCCAACTGGATTAATTCCAAGAAACGAGCCTCTTCTTCTGAGGTTCCGGGGAGAAGATCGATTGCGAGTTTAAGCGACGAAATTTCGCACTGGATTGGTAAGACTGCTTCCAGGCCATACACCAGTTGAAAAGGTGTGAACCCGGTTGCGTTCTTTACCGACGTTCGGTAAGCCCACAAGGCTGAGTACAGGATTAGGTGCCACCTTCTTTTATGAACCCCAATCATCCTTTGCAATATACGCTTCAGGACCTTGTTGATTGCCTCAACTTGTCCATTGGCTTGCGGATAGTATGGAGTAGAGCTTTCGTGAGATATCCCTAGCTTGGCAGCTAATTCAACCATCATATGATTGTGAAAATGCGATCCATGATCTGTAACTATAGCCTGTGGTACGCCGAACCTGGCGACTACATGATTGAAAAAGAAAAGGGCAGCTGTTTCACCAGTGTTATCCAATGTAGGCATCGCCTCGACCCATTTGGTAAAATAGTCAACAACGACTATAATATACCCATGCCCCCCGGTCGAGGTGGGGTTACATTGCATGAAATCGACGCCCCACTTGGCGAAGGGCCCAACAGCAACTATCGGCTGTAAAGGTGCGGGTGGTCGTCTGGTTTTGCTATCAAAGATTTGACAAGCATGGCAACTTCTGTTTGCGGTTATGCAATCTTTGAACATGGTTGGCCAGAAGTATCCTGCTCGTAAGATTCTTTGTGCTGTTGCATATCCAGACTGATGCCCCCCACACGCGCCTGAATGACAATCATTCAGGGCTTTTTCGGCCTCCTCATGGGTAAGGCACCTCCTCAGAACTGTATCGACACCACGACGGTAAAGTGTATCACCGACGATCATGTAGTCTTTTGCTTGGTATCGTATACGTTTTTGTTCGGAGCGAGAGGTGTTAGGCCTGAACTTTTGGGTTTGGAGATAAACTATGATATCTCCATACCACTCATCGCTTACAGATATCAGAAACAAACTTTCGTCCACGATTGACTCTTCCGATGTTTCATCGTTGGACGATGATGGGAGATCGCACAATAATTCTGCGAAAACTAGGGCCTTCTTTGATTTGGATTTTACAAATTCCAGATCAAACTCTTGAAGGATCGCTATCCATTTTGAGTATTTGCCCCCCAGCAACTGTCGCGACAGTATATAAGTCATGGGGTTGCAATCTGACAAGATGGTAGTTTTTCGAAAGAGGACATAATGTCGAAACCTTTGAATCGCTTGAACAGCTGCAAGCGCTAGTTTTTCTACATAAGAATATTTACTCTCTGTATCATTTAAGTTTTTACTTAAATAATAGATAGGATGTTCAATTCCATCGACTTCTTGAACTAAAACCATTGCAATGGTCGTATCCGCTGCAGCCAGATACAGGTTAAAATCTCTTCGATAGTCCGGGGCGTACATTAATGATGCTTTTACTAGACAATCTTTCAGAGCATCAAAGGAAGCTTGCGCCACCTGGTCCCAGACAAAAGGTACATCCTTTTTCAAAAGACAAGTATAACCTTTTATCAAGTTCTGCATAATTTGGAATGAACCTCCTCAGAAAGTTTGCTTTCCCTTGGAGTTTCTGAATCTGAAGCAAATTTGAAGGTGGAGGCAAATTAATGATTGCCTGAACCTTACAAGGGTCGAGACGAATCCCATCCTTAGAGACTACAAAGCCAAGTAAATGACCAGAACCGACGCAAAACACACATTTGTGCGGATTGAGTCTTATCTTGTAGTGTCGGCAACGTAGAAATATCGCTCTTAAATGCTGCGGATGATCAGTCCGCTTTCGCGAATGAGCCGGAAGATCGTCGAGATAAGGTTGAACAATGTTCTTGATGTCATGGAAGGCATAATTCAAGAAAAGTATCCAATACGGAATGACCCTATCCCACTCTAAGGGTGATAGTACCTCAGCAACAACTGAATTCAAAGCTATTCAAGATTACTTCTTTATGAGATGTAAGAGAGAGGAGAAAGGGATCCACTAACCGTTGTCTTCCGCTAATGGTTGATCCAATCTTCCCTCTTTGCTGCTTGCTCCCGGCTCCTTGCTCTTTCACTGGCCCAGCTACACAAAGATCCTGCAAAAGCACAAGAAATGGAAACTACAAGAAGCATACATCCATAATCGATTCAAGGATTAGAATAAATCAAATATACAAGCATCAATACGCCACAAAGATACATGCATATAGAAGAACCTCAAATACTTTATTGATGGAAGAAGTAAAGTTCTGAGAGTGTTACAACCATAAGAGGCCCAATCCAGCAACACCTCCCAGCAGAAAGAAATCTCCTCTTCACCTCCTTCAAAGCAATCACCCAATAGTTCTATGCACAAACCAACAGCACTTCCTTACATTCACAAGATTCCAGCCCCCCTAGACCTCATGAGAGAGTACTATATATAGGAGTTTTGGAGAAAGGATGAGTCAGCTTGAGGCTGGCATGAAGCTGACTAGTGTCCTCTCCCACTTCAGTTATACTTCAGTTCTTGAGTCCACTTGGAGTTTCTTGCTTCCACTTGGAGATATAGATCCTCTTACTCATCACAAGGCGAATTCCCTGATCCAAGTGTCATTTTGGAAGCTTCCTGGGCATTTGACACCTTGCAGAATGACTGTGCCACTTGGCCAATCTCGCCCAGCGCAGGTAGCCTTCATTGCTTTTGACATTCAGCGCAGGTACAGAGTGGAGCAGTTGACATTCAGCGCAGATGCTCAGTGGAGCAACTGACATGATCCAGAAATAGCTTGTTTTTGAGTGTTTTCAGGTGGAGAACTGATTTTCAGTGCTGTGGTTTGCTGACCTTGTTCCTCTAGGGGTAGGAACAACATGTTTAGGGACTTTGGATCCCTTAGATTATTGACATTTCATGCTTCATGCTGTTAGGCACAAAAATGTCTATAACACCTGGAAGGCTACAGACCAGGAAGACTTCAAGTAACTATTTCAAACCAACTTTTGGCTGAGGCTTAGCCTCCTCAACCTGAGAGGGCTCTCTCAAAGGTTAATGATTTTGATAAAGATTAGATGGCTAACTCTATGAAACAAGTATGAAAAATATGAATGGTGGAAACACATTAAAAAAAACTATCCATTGGGCTTATGGAGTCAACAACACCTCAATATAACAATGAACTCAACCTTACATGGAAGTCAGGGCATTCAGCGTTTAAATATTCAGAACATAAACTCATATGGGACACACAGTTTATGCATGTATACAGGAAGTCAGAGCACATTCAGTGAATTCTGAGTGATTATACATCCATACCACTGTAAGAATTAAGAAAAAGGACAACATCACATATTCTGAACATGAAAAACCCTTCATGAATCCTGAGAAGCAAAGTCAAGCATGTATTATTGAAAATGAGTCATACATATGCCAAATACAAGTTTTTCCATAAAAATTTCCAACCCCTTGTACATCAGCTCTTCTGCTATATATAGAGCTCTTTACATAACTGAGATTCCTCCTCCAGCATGAGGGAAATTCGAATTCATCCTGACCTGACACCTAATGACACTCAAAACTAACTATTAAATGCAAATGACACCTAACTAGCAGTCTTAGAGACCTAATACAACTAGGAGTGTAACTCCTTATCATGATTCAACAACCTTATCTAAGCATTTAAAGCATTATTTGACAACTTGCAACCTGAAGAAGTTGAATTTGATGAAGCCTCCCACGTGGTCATCTGACTGTTGAAGACAAACCCTAGAAATTAGGGAACATGTTGCCCTGTTTTTAGGTTTAGATCCTTGAAAACTGGCACGTGGGACAGAGCCTTTATCTCTTCATCCATGACACATTTTACGAAACTGAAGGAGTTTTTTGTAGCCCATGTTGTCTAGAACAAAAACCTCTCCTATTTTTTTAAAACATTCCTCCAGCTGTCCAGAATCTGTCCTTGAAAAACACGTGTCAAACAGGAAAAATCCATTTTCTGAAATCAGGGTTTCAATTAAAGCTTCTTATCTTCCAGCTGCAAACACTTATGAACAAAGTGAGATAGGTTATTGTATCTAGAGAGTTGATGAAGATAAACCTCTTTCAGAATTCCAAAATACCTTTTCATGTGACCAGGAACTGATCTTGAAAACGATTGCTAAAACCAGAAGACCAAGCTTGACTTTCAGCAGTTTCATAACACAAGTTTAATAGGTCTTGGGACAGAGCTCATAACTTCTCATAAAAACTGTATTTCAAAAAATTGAAGGAGGCTTTTGTGAACCACTCCATTATGAACAAAAACATATCTTGGTTTTTTGAAACACCTTCCCTACCACCCAGAATGTGTCTTTGGAAAACAGGTTGAAACAGGAGATGAAAAACTGCAACCTACAGCAGTTTCGTAGCACAAGTTTGATCATTCATTTCTCTCAAATCAGAATGGATTTGAAGAAACTGAAAGAGGGTTTTGTAATTCAACATGTTAGGAAGAAAAGCCTCTTTCATTTTTCAAAATGGAGTTCTCAGCTGCTCTGGAAAGCTTCTGGAAGTTAACTAGTAAAACAGTTTTTTCTGCTGAAACAGACTGCTACAGGGGTTTCGTAGCGCTATGAAAACACTGATTTCGTAGCGCAAAACAGGATTTTTACACTGTCTGCGCTACGAAAATGTGGATTCGTAGCTAGTTTCAAAATTTCTCCGAAATTATGTGAGATATGTCTGCTAAACACATGGTGAGGCTTCTAGGACATGGAATGAGGCTATCAAAATTTATTTGAAGATGGACATGAGACTCTAACCCTATGACTTAGACTCTAAAACATAAAAATGACTTGACCATGACTGATACAAGAATTGAGAAACCATGTAAGTTTTCCAAACTTTTTAAGGAAGTTTTACAGTGATAACACTAGCTATCAGCATAGGACAATCTTCTGTTTCATGATCAAACAACCTACAATACTTGCACGATAGATGCATTGGATTAGTGCAATCATGGGCATAGTGTTCTGGTCCTCCACAATTGTAGCAAATCAATTGTCCTGTAACTTTGCCAGGTCCTCCTCCGCCTCGGCCTCATCCACGCCATTCCTGCATTCTAATCAAGTGGCCACGTTTTGGCTTGAACCCTATAGGCGGGAGTTGTATCCATCATCAATTAAAAGCTCCTGCAAATACACTCATCATGTCCTACCGACCTACAAAAGTTGCAGAACAACTATTGCGGTGCTTGTACATACTTTTGTAGCAAGTGATAGTTATCCGTGGCATGTTTTCTGGCTACCTGATAGATAGCACACCATAATGTAGGCCCCGTGCTAGGTCTTGCTTAAGCTTCTGGCCTTAAAGGCATTGGTCCTCCTCCTGCAATATAGTTTGCAAAGACTGGGAAATGGTCTTTGTCATGACCCTAACTCTTGCATTTCAAGCACCATACATCCTCGCATACCTCTGGTCAGACCATCTTGCCCTGCTTCAGACTTTGCATCTCAAAGCATAGATTCTTCAGATGCGCATGGAACTGCTGAACTCCTAGATTAGTATCTTTCATCGGAGTCTCATGTAGTCCCATGGAAATCTCCAAGGCCTCTGCCTGAGTTGTTATCTTATACTGCAACAACGCACTCCTTAAGTGTGGTAGTAGCGAAGCCACAAACCACTCGCGATCCTATCCATCGGTCAAATTCATGTTGGCTTCACAGATTGTGCATTTCAGCCTCTAATCTAGTTCCCAAGGCGTCTCGCCTGGTTGCATCGCGATCTCTTTGAATCCCACAATCGACTGTGCCTCAAATTTAGGCCTACTAAATTCCCTATTTAGTGCTGCCTCGATCTTTGTATATAGGTATCTGTCCAACCACTGTTCTTTTGTCAGTCGCAGGTTTCCGTTCTCTTGTGCCGCGAATTTGTGGATTTTTCTATCCAACCAATCTCCAATCTCCTTCTTAGTTGGATTCCAGTGATATGACATCACACATCTCTCATGCAGATTTCGGTCCCGACAATAGAACCATTTGTTGGCTTGAGGGGGCTTGACCCAGGTTCAGTGTTAATTAGCCAAACAAATCCCTACACTACTGGCCCTTTCGGCATTAGCTCGCAGAGTGCGGACCAAATTCTCACCCGAAGCAGTATGGGGGGATGTTGGAACCAAGTTTCCGCACCCTGAGATGGTTGTGATGTCATTTGATTTCTTCTATCCCTGCCTTTGCGTAGGTTGCTTCGCTCTAGGGCTTGCAAGAAAAACCCTGCATTCCGTTCTTCAATATATTTATGAAAGGATACGATCATCCTTCGCGCAGCACGAGCCTGCTGCTCAGGTACTTTCACACTGCTATGGAAGTGTGTCGTAAAAATTCCCCAATTAATCTAAGTGCCTTGCTTATCTTATCAAACAATTATAGTTATTCCCGCGTAAATAGATATTCGTATATGCGTTCAGTTATTCAATGTTATTGCATTCATTCGCACACCATATAATCATAATAAATAAAATTCATACATAACATATCAAGATGCATCAATAGAACAAAGACACAGAAGTTGCAGAATATCTCTCTTTTATTAATATCTTCCAGTGGTTACAAACTCTATCCACCCTGCGCACACCGCTGCAAGGGTCCGCACACTCAGCTGTGGACTTCTACCCTAGGCCTCTCCGCACTTAGCTGCAGATCCTCTACCTACACAATCACCCAAGACTTAGACTTCTTTCTCTAAAGCTATGACTCTCTTACATCATCCATTATATTCTCACAAACTACTTAGAGCTTAGCTCTTTTTATACAATCCCATGGTCCGCGGACCATGGGTAGATTTCTTACAACCAACTTTACTTTAAAAAACTAAGGGAGGACTACCCTTTATGACACATAACACCTTCGTGTTCCGTCACCAAAAATTGTGGAGTCTTTACAATAATATTACAAAAATTGACTTAAACCTGGGCTTTTAGCCCCAAAACTACCCTTGGGTGATCCTGCTCCCAACAAAGAGGTAGGAAACAAATTCTAAAGACATAGAAAATGAGGGAGTCAAATATTTCTCCAATCTCTTCAAAGAGAAATCTTGGATTTCTATTATTTAAGTGATAAGGCTCTCTAATTATTTTCCCAATTTTGTAAATAGTGAGGACAATTTGGACTTGATGAAAAAAGTGGGGAAATATGAACTGATAAATTTTTTACAAAGTTTACAAAGGGATAAAATTATTGAGCCTGATAGTCCACTTATGGGATTCTTTCTACAATGTTATAAATTCATTAAATAATATCTAAGGAGTGGTGGAGGGCTTATAATACTATTTTCATTGCTTTGATCCCAAAAGAGGATAACAACTTTTTAAACAAAACAAATATCATGTGAGTATGGGTTTCTAGTGTAATGCTCTCTCCCACCCACTTGTACTTCCCAAACCTAGTGGGAGGTGTTACTTTCATCTAACCCATGCTCCATGGTTTCATTATGGAATTGAGGTTACAAAATTTCCTTTCATCCCAAAGTGTGGAGAACTCTATATATCACCATCCGATCTATCTCACCAATAGATTTCTGAAGATATATTTGTTTCCTCGATCCAACTCACGGATCTAAAGTTTGTAACTGCCTCCTCCCACATTTACCCAAGCTAACCGGTCCACTGGGGTAAACATGTGTCAAAGAGTTACTATGATATGATTTGACTCCCCAAGTACAATTAAGGAAGTGGAACCAATAAGACCAGACTAATTTGACCTTCCATAGATGCTACAGAACCTTCAGGAGCCAACCAACCTTCTAGGTAACCAATCCCTGATACAAATTGTTGTTTTGATGAATTGGAGCCCCAATCACACTCATGACAAGCCTTCCATTCGACAGAAACCCTCTAGTAACATGCAAAATAAGGCATCCATGCATATGTAACCTTTTTTAGGTAGTTCTATGCTAGCGACCTTGGATTATGAGCCACTTTTTCAGGGCCAAGACTCAGGCCTCTTCCCAAAACTTGATGAAACTCTCAGAAAGGACAAATAACAAGATGAAAAGGCCTTTAATGAAAAACTAGAACAAGGAACTGATCTAATTGGGCCTAACCATGACATGAATTCCTTCAAACACATAATGAACATGTAATCTACAGGTCATATAAACACATATGAGAATGGGGACTTCATACTTATCTTAGATTTATCAAGAAGAATTGATGCCTCCTCATAATATCTGCAAGATCATCTATTAGGTCATGAATTCATTAACATTTCATCTACTAATCAAAACATGATGAGAGTCATAACTCAAGTTTGTTAGAAGCCATGCTTAACCAACATATAGCTAGCAGAATAACAAGGATAGAACCACCATTAAGATCACATAAGATCAAGTACATTTACCCATAAAATACAAGAGAAAAAGAGCTCTTATTAACATATGCAAAATGCAACCAGGTCTAGGACTTGAAACTACCACTCGACCATAGATTGGGCTGAACCAAATCTTACTTTCAACCAATCACCCTCGTCCCATATTCCAAGCATGAATGTGGATATCATGGAATAAACCAAACAAAACCAAACCAAGGCTTCCAAAGGCCAACCTGCCTCAACCCTCAACCATTGATTCCACCTCACAGTCGAACATCACTAACCATCATCAGATCGGTCTCTACCCAAGTTGTCCAAGGCTTTAGAGCATTTTTTCCAACCAAGGCTTCTAGGACTAGTAACTCAAACCACAACTGTAGTCGGGCTTCCATAGCATTTGTCCAACCAGGGATTTTAGGACTAGTAACTCAACCCACCAAGGGATTCCAGAGAATTTTTCCAACCAAGGCTTCCAGGGCTAGTAACTCAACCCAAGTTGTTACAGGGCTTCTACAACGTTTTTCCAACCAAGGCTTCCAGGAACTAGTAACTCAACCCACAACCATAGGAACATGAGCACCAATCAGAAAACAAATGGGAAAACCAACAACATCATGGCTATCTAGGAAATGGTAAGGCTGGGAAAAACCACTATCGATTTAGGAAATCCTTCATGCCAATGATAGATCATAACCAAGAAACCACATGCATGTGCCATGCATGCCAAAACAAGCAAGGGAATTATACATGCAGCTCAGTACCTGCAAGAAAAAGCCATTGTAGTTGTTGATCCCGCAATCCTCTTGCACTTTCCTGCTTTTCCTTTGCCTTCTTGCTCCAAATACCAAGTATGCCACACTCCTCCAAGAGTGCTCCAAGAAAACTCAAGTGTCCAAGAGTATGAGAGAAAGAGAAGAGAGAGCTCCAAAACTGAACTATCAAAAGCTAACACTGACAAAAGCTGTGAACTGATCCTCATAAGACTTTTTATCATTGAGGCCTCTATTTTCTTCAATTTCCATTATTTTCCTTCAATTTTCTCCTCACATGCAACCTGTGACCTTTCACCTTCCTTTTCTCCTATTTTCCATTATTTTCACAAATAAATGCCACTTTGCCTTTCCAAAGCCTTTGCCATTGCTTTTGTCAATTTCCATAGCCATTAATTAATCACAAGTGATCCCACCACTATGCTTTTTCCAACATTAAGCTTGGAATACATGTCCCATGACCATGGTCTTATTTTTCCTTTAATAACTTTATTACATGAAGTTTTAATTCGGGGTTGTTTGAAAATTATGCCCATTCAAAGATTTGTTCATTCAACCTTGACCTATCAACAAATATGGTCACGTGGCAACCCAAAATGCCTATGTGATTGTACCACATCATTCCCATTACCAACTTGGGTATAGCCACTTCATCACGCCCTAGTGCCTTCGCCATAGCACCACAACACTATCATGGCTCACCCTAAGAGCCATTAGCTCCAAAACTTCTAAAATGCAATAGACTTTTCCTTGGTAGATATCAGGGAAATTTCCCATCTAGAACTATGTGGCTTCTATTTAATCTGCAGACTATTGTAAAAAGGCACTTGTAACTACCCTTCCCACGTTTACCCAAATCCACAATCTTGCCAAGGTAAACATGAAATGAGAGTCATTGTACGAGCCCTGATTTCCAAGATGCACTTATGGAAAATGGGGTCCACATGTCCAGAACTAACTACAACATCTAGTGACACACGATCAGACTGTTTATGATCCTAATTTTACCTAACACTATTTCTTTTCAGTTTCGTCTCCTTAAATTTAACATAAACTTTCTATTTTTGGCAGTTTTTTTGGGGTTCTAAACTTCTGAGGCCATTTTGAAGGCCTAAAAAAAGTTTCTAGAGAAAACAGAGAGACAAGAAAAGTGAAAGAGGAGTCAACAACCTTGTTTTCATCCTCCTCGTGGAGATCTTCGAAACGAGGTATTATGATAGTCAAACAAATATTGTATGCGGAAAGTTATGACCCTAGGAAGTTGGAGGTCCAAATTACTCATTTATACAAACAATTTGTGTACATAGTTCCTATAGGTTATAAGTACATATGTGTTCATTAATTAAATAAGCTAACTAGAGAATCATAATTGACACAATGACAAGGCTAAACATTCACGCTCAACTCAAAACTTGACCTCGACTGGCCAGAACATGCCAGGCATTTCGTCAAACACATGGGAAACATGTAAACTACAGGTTATAAATGCATATCTGAATACATGGGTCTCATAATTATCTAAAAATCATCAAGAAGGTCAGTTTCCCCCTCATAATAGCTGCAATAACATCTCTCAAGTAGTGCATTCAATAACCATTCATTTACCAATCAAAACATAATGAGAGCCATAACTAAAATATGTCATAAACCATGCTTATAACCAAAATAATAATACCGATAAAACAACCATCAAAACCACATAATAAAAAGTACATTTACTCATAAAATACAAGAGGAAAAGATTTATTATTAACATATGCAAAATCCAACCAAGTTAGGGAGTTCCACATACCACCCGACCATAGATTGGGTTGGACCAAATCTCTCCTCAACCAATCATCCCCATGCCATATTCCAAGCATGAATGTGGGATCTCATGGAATAAACAAACAAAACAAAACCAGGGCTTCCAGAGGCCAAACCTCCTCAATCCTCAACCAGTGATTCCACCTCACGGTCGAACATCATTATCCATCACTAGATCAGTCTCTCTACCCAAGTTGTCCAGGGCTCCAGAGCATTTTTTCCAACCCTGCTTCAGGACTAGTAACTCAACCCAAAACTTCCACAAGGATCCATAGCGTTTGTCCAACCAAGGCTCCAAGACTAGTAACTCAACCCACCAACGGCTCCAGAGAGTTTGTCCAACCAAGGCTTCCAGGACTAGTAATTCAACCCAAGCTGTTATAGGGTTTCTAGAGTGTTTTTCCAACCAAGGCTCCAGGAACTAATAACTCAAACCAAAACCATGAGGAACATGAGCACCAACCAGAAAACAAAGGGGAAAAAACCCACAACACCATGGTTATCCAGGAAATCGAAAGGTTCGGAAAAAACACTATCAATCTAGGATATCCTCTATGCCAATGACAGGTCATAACCAAATAACCACATGCATACACCATGCATGCCAAAACTAGCAAGTAAATCATACATGCAACTTGACACCTACAAAGCAATCTTTCTATTGTTGTTGATCTCGTTGTCCCCTTGTGCTTTGCTTGCTAAATCCAATGTGCTCCAAGAATGCTCCAAGAAAACTCTTAAGTGTCCAAGAGTGTGTGAGAGAGAGAATAGAGAGAGAGATTGAAGATAAAACTGACAAAAAGCTATGAACTAATCCTCATAAGCCTTTTTCTTATTGAGGCCTCTATTTTCTTCATTTTCCTCTATTTTTCCTTAAATTTTCCTCACATGCAAATCTATGACCTTTCATCTCTCTTTTCTCATATTTTCCTTTATTTCATAAATAAAATGCTAATAAATGTCTCTTGCCTTTTCCAATGCATTTTCTAACTTCCTGTTGAAGCCCCGAAAATCGGGTCGACAACAAGGGGGATACCCGCCTGGTCCGGACCTTGGTTGGCAACCGTTTGGTATAGCAGGTTCGACTCGGGATAATGGGACCAGTTTCCCAATCTATGGGTGTGTGTGTGTAGAATTGGATGTTGCTGATCTAACAGTTCCTATCTATGCTATTCTAATTCAAACTTTAATCTAATTCTATACTATTGTAATCTAATAAAAATAGCACATCTAATCTATGCTAACCTGGGATGTAATTCTTCTATTATGCAATCTAAAGAGATTTCAAATAACAACTGGTAATAAAGATCATTCAACGATTATAAGAAAGGAAATCAATTAAGATGAACTATTTCGCATAAAAAGTTAGGCAAAACAGTTGTGAACAACATATCGCATAATAAGCTATTCATACATTAAACATAAATAAATAGCTACCACCGTACAAAAGTGCCAAATGGTAACTCAAGCATTCATGCAATAACATATAAACAACTAAAAACTGTATATCACTTTAACATATAAGCAGAAATGGTCAAGAGATAAAAGTACCATTTATGACTGGTCCTACTCATAAGCTTCAAGCAATAATGATTTATCTCTCCTTGCTCTAACATCTACTAAGAGTACAGAAGTGCAACATCAGTAGCAGATATCAAATTCAAACATCAATAAATCTTGATCCATTCATTCACCAAACTCTCCTCTGAGGGTGCAAAAGTGCATGTTCTGAGGACAAGTTTTTGATAAATTTCTGGACCCTTCTCTAAATGCATGAGAAGGGTTTAAATACTACTTCCTAATTCTAATAATAGTTTATTTAAAAGAATTCAGGATGCGGTTTTAAAATGACCGCCCTTTTTCTAAGCAAAATTTAAAGCGAAAATTAAATTCAGAACTAAACTACTTTTGTATCTGGTCTTTAAAACTGCATGTATTCAACATTGGTTTAAGGAGAGTCGGCTGGCTGACTTCTACTTTGAGCTGGGCTATGAAAACAGAATCGATGAGAGCTGGTACCACCTTTTCATCCGCATTTATGATACACTTCACAGTCATCCACTGACTATGCGGCTTCACCAAGTATGTCCAGTAACATTCTCAATTTAACCTGTTTAGTGCTTGGATTGCCTTTCCCTTTTCTTGCACTCTCTACTTCCATTTCGCCTCTAGTTGTAGTTTGTTTGCTAAATACCCCGGGGTGGTTTCTGTGATTAAATTTGCTCTGTGCAAATTCTCATTTACACAGTCAATAAGAATGCTTGTTGTCGTGGTTGCTGTTTTTGCCGCTTGTTCTGCCTCCCTGATTTGATTGTCCCACTTGTTAAAGAGGAGCTCTTTATGATTCTCATTTATCCTGGGTGCGCCTGCTCTTTTTCCCTCGTCATCATCCTGCCAAGCCAAGTACTCAATCACTCGTTTGTCAATCAGATCATAATCACTTCGTAAGTCGACCACTTGATTAGTGATCTTATCACTCATTTCGCAATAATAATTCCACTGTGACATCTTTTGGCCCAACACTTCTTGCTGCTGCAGTAGTTGTTCATTCAAGGAAATAGATTCTGAAATAAACTCTGTAAGCTTAGGGTCGTCCCTGTGCATTTCTTGTACATCCTGTAACTGTTTTCCCTTCTCGTCCAAACTTCTCTGATAACTTATCTGCATTTGCTGGAAGTCTTCCTGCAACTTTTCAAGCTGTTTGTGTGCCTCATTATTAGTATTGGCTTGTTGCAATTGTAGTTGCAGTACCTGTATTTGATCTTCTCGCTCTTTCAACAATTGCTGTACTTCTGATGCTTTGTCAATAGTCGCAGAGGCATACACTCCTGTGATCTGAGATAGTTTGGTGAGATTTTCAATCGGATTACTGGTGGGATCTTTCCATAAGACATCTAATTGCTCAGCATCCTGAGAGAGTGTATTTTCTAACTTCCTTTTCTTTCTCTGTCTTCTTACCACTGCTTTATGTTGGGGACTATAAAATATGTCCAGAGGGGGAATTTCTTCTACATTAAGTAGAAGCTCAGAAGACAGAGCGATAGGAATATGCTCTGTTTCTGAGACATCGCTGACTATGGTTGGGACCACTTCCTGTGCTACCTGTGTATTGCTCACAGGTGTTTTTGGGGCTTGTCCTTCAAGATTGATCAGTTCGTTGAAGGTTTCCCATTCCTTATCTAATTCTGTCGTGACGGGTGGTGCTACAATGACGAGAGGGGGAGGATCTCTTTGCAGGGAGGTAATAACCTGCTGTTGTGGAAGTTCCATTGACTGAGCGGTGTCTTTAGCTGACTCCTCGCTCCTATGCTGGTCGTTTCCGAATCTTTTAGAATGTTCAGGCATTTCTTGTACAGACTTAGCTTTAGATCCGTTAGTGCTTGAACTCCCACTGAGACTAATGCTTGGAGTTGGTTCTCTTGCAGACAGTCGCAACTTTTCTAGAGGAACCTGTATACCATGAACTTTTGAAAGTCTTCTGGAGACAATTGCAATTGGGCTTCACGCAAAATTTCTTGAAGTGAGCTTTTATTTTGGAATATATCATCAAATAAATCGTTTTTCCCAAAGAACACTTTTATCTTGACTGTAGTTGTGAAATTCTGGGCAACCTCATTTGGGTCAAATGGTCTTCCCGGGAATTTAAATAGTTGTAGACACGTCATATTCTGTACTTCAGTGAACGCGTGACCTACATCAAACAACGAAAAGGCCCCACAAGCCACAGGAAACTGTGGCCATATAGCCTTCTTTTTGTCCTTTAAGTCTTTAGTTAGGCCACCTTCTGAACAGGTTTGATATGAAATTTCTCGAGCTAGGAGCTTATCAGGGATATACAAAGGTAGAACATGAGGGGGTACAGTACTTCCAAAAACTCTAACATAAGTAAACAATTCTTCTCCGAACCATCTTGTGATGGGGAGGATATCTATCTGTGCTTCAGGTGAGCACCTCGGGGGTTCTTTATCATACAACATTCTATACAAGGGCAGCATGAGTCCGTGACAAATCTGGTAGAAATATGGAGTGAACTGAGAGTCCCACAATATCTTATGATAGACATGGATGGGTAAGGGGTCTTGAGTTGTCCACTTCCAACCCATAACAGGGAATTTAGACACATAACAAATTTAAACCATTACATATGCGGCTAGGTAAAAAGGAGTATAAATCCTTTGAGACGTAGATATTTTGGACCGGTAACTGACAATAGCCGTGATTAGGTTATCAGATAAAATCTTGGCCCAATCTACAATAGTGGCATTTGTGGCAGCATCTAGTAATGGTAACCATTCAGATGAAAATTTATTGATATCTGGCATTCCAAATAATCTACAGAGCATGGCAGCAGCAAAGCAATATGGGGAGGTAAGGGAACCAGTACTGTACATACCGTGTTTATCTTTCTTGAGTGGTTCATCTTTTTTGGACCAAATTTTGGTGGTCTCCGACAGGTTTAGGTTCTTCGCCACAAATTTTTCTATGAATTGCGTATTATAAGTTGCCTGCGGCTCAGGCAGATGATACATAAGCTTTAATTTTTTCACAGCGAATGACCCGATGAGCCCTTGACCATGAATCTTGAACTATCTATTTTTCATTTTTGCACTATCAAGTATCCATTTGATCATGTCTGTGTATGGGAGAATTTTGGGCCTTGCTGCTATCCGATGTAGCAATGAGCATGCTAGCTCTTCTAGGGATGCTTCGAAAGAGCCCTGTGAGCCCACGACAGTAGTCACCTTCATTAATCTAGGATTCTCTTCCTCGAGTAGTCTGTACATGCCTTCCCATGTTGATATTCCTGCGTCTCTGTTACAAGCTGTGTCTGTATATAAAGGTGCCATTTCCTTCTCTTCGGAGCTCTGAGCCTTGTTTTTCTTCCCCATTTCAACCTGAGTATTGCCTTTTATCGTCCTTCGTTCTCCGTTCCTGCAATTCACAAGTGAAAAGACTCATACGGGTGATGGGAGAGTTTTTAATGCCGCAGACATACCAAATACACCACCTTACGTGAAATGATTCTTTGAAAAACACGCGTCCATATTTTATTAATAACCAGCAACTAACTCCTGTATTAGCATTTAAAGCGCGTAATTATGTGTCAACTTATGGCAAGTAGCTTTTCTTGAATATTGTGCCTGAACGATCTGCGATGGAGCGATTTTGCGATTTGCTTCGCAACATCGCAGATTACACCATCGTAATAACGTAAAATCGCACAAATGTAATATCACAGCGTTGGTCTTTCTTGACATCGCAACCATTGCTATATCGCGATATCGCAATATCGCAGATTGCAGAAGTTTATATATGGAAAATTTTGTTAACCTGTTTCCTGCAATATGTGATCTTGCGATCGGCGTCATCGTAAATCGGTAAATCTTGAATTTTTTCTTATAGGTTTTACTTATTGCGACGCGATAGTTGTTTAATACCACAATCTCGTACATGTCGGGATTGTACTTGTATGGTGGGGTTCTACTACCATTATACGATGCGTTTTTAAAGATTTCTTCCTCATCATAAACTTTAGGTTTTAAGTATTCGAAGGAGTTTCCTAAGCTTATGATGGTAACTTTATTTTGAGGAAAATAAAGCTAAGCCCTACTCTTGCTTTTCCTAAATTTTAACTAAGGGTCCCCACACATTTAGTATATTGGATAACACTTAAATGAAAAAGGGGGGGGGGTTGTTGCTGGTCACAACACTTCCATAGCCATTATTTAATCACCAATGATCCCCATTACTATGTTTTAGCCCAACATTCAGCCTGGAATATGTGTCCCATGACCTTGGTCTTATTTTTTCCTTTATTAACTTTATTACATGGATTTTAATCGAGGTAGTTATAGAACCCCCCCTCCCCCCCCCCCCCCCCCCCCCTTGGGGGGAAGATCATCCTCGGTGTTCAATGACACTTATAAACCAACAAAATGCAAGTTGCCCATGGAGCTTTAGAACATGACTCAATGCAACATTTACATCACATCATACCGTTGAAAACAAAACCAACATATCATAAGCACCATACCGCGTATTGGAGCTTTATAACATAGCTCAACATGTTAGTTACATACATATATATATACATAGACATAACCAAAGCACAATGCCAAAAAATATACCAAAAGACCTCCTTTCAACCATCAAATAGAGAAGGATACATAACCCACATATGATCATCCATCTCCCATGTAACTTCATTGGGCCCAAAGTGCTTCCAATTGATCTGATATTCACCCTATGAGTGACATCAGTTAAATATTTATTAAACAAAGGTATTACAGACTCATGTGCTGGTGTGTGTTCTGTGTTATTGAAGCAATGGATCGATCAGATTGCCAATACACAGACATTAAAATGGAAAAGACAATAGAGAAATACAGTAAGAAAACACAAAGACACAAGCAATTTTAATAAGGAGTTCACCCTATTCTCTAGAGCTACGTCTTCGGTACAGCTTTCCAGTGGTGGCCTTATTTTATTGTGCCTTCGGGTAGAGAATTTACAACACAGGGACTCAATGTGAGTTCTCTTGAAGCAGGTTTTTCTTGGAAGGGTGGTTCTTGGATTCCCCAAGCCACTAGAGTGCACAGACTCTTCTTCTTCCTACCAGCTCTGTGACCTTCTGGTCTACACTGGAAAGAGCCAAATGTGATGCTTAGGTTGGATAGATTCCTCTATGGTATGGCTTGAATCTTCAAGCTCTCTGGTGCTCGATGCTGCCTTTGGTCAACTCGACCCTTTGTCTCCTTTTTCTCTACTTTACTGTTCTCTGTGTTCAGTCCTCTTCTCAGGGTTCACTGTTCCACTTCTTCGTCTCTCGACTTCTGTTTCTCTCAACTCTGTTCATGGCTTTAGCCATTCGTCCCCTATGCCTGTTCGGTTCCTCTTCCACCTGGCGATTCACCTTCTGTAGCTGCGCGTGGAGTTCCCTGTTCGGCGTCATCATCAGCACTCAGGGAGTGGCCAGTTGTCCTCCTCTAAACGGTGCCAGCATGCTTCGTCGGTTCGTTTCTTCAGTTAATCCATGTATGTGTTCTTCCTCCACCGTGGTGGTCAAATGGATTCTAAATCCCTTTAAAATGCGGCTTAATTCCCTGTCAGTTTCACTTCTTCCATCCGGCAAGATCTCAGTCGTCCGATATGGGCCCTCCAGATTCGACGCTATATGCACGTTTCGGGCGGTTGACTTGCTTGACTGATAGCGCATGATCAACATCGGTTTTCTCTCACCTCTGCTTGCCACGCATCGATCGATGTATGGAATCACTCCGCTCTCATCCAAAACCTCTTACCGTTTAAGGGTGCCCCAATCAAAATCATTGGTTTCCAAAGCGCGGGTCCCACTGTTTGTGTTTAGCGCTTTTTCCTTTTTCTGCCTGCAGTCCTCCAGTTCCCCCATGCGACTGAGTGCTCGGGCTTTTCCTTTGTGGCCGTGTTCACCTAGGGATGCGCGATTAGCGCTAAGCGCTAATCGTGCATCGAAAACGACCCCTATTTCCCGATCCGGGGCTAACAAGGGCTACTTTGGCCTCCTGCGCAGTCTCCATGGGCCTCGATCAGTGCGTTTTGACCGAGGTCCTCGTCGTTCCACGTTAGCTACCATTGTCACTGGTTCAGGGTGTTTTTGATCGCTGTTTTGGGTTTCTTTAGAGATTTGTTTGACCTGATACAGTCATGGTTCTTTGACAGTCTTCTATGGATTTGATTCGGATCATGGCCTTCCCACTGAAAAAGTTTTTGGACCACCAATCTCAATCCACTTTGCACTGTTTGGCTTTGAACCTTTGAGCCCAATCCTGAGGTACTCAACTTCTCCCCTGCATGTTGTCCTCACCTTCCTGTCCAGCACTGTGTCTTCCTGCAACTCATTGAGGTACTCAGGTAGCAGGTCACCAATAGATGGCAATTGACTTTGCTCGTCAGGGTCCTCAATCATTGAAGGTTCAAACAATCTCAAGCAATCTACATTTACGATTGAGTAGATGTGCATGTAAGCTGGTAAATCAAGGCGAAAAGCATTTTCACCAATTTTCTCAAGTATCCTAAAAGGTCCATACCTGATAGGCTTTAGCTTTTTACCTTCACCTTGCATCCTGTCCTTGCTGATATATAGCCAGACTTGGTCTCCAACTTGAAAACTCTGCTCCATCTGATGCTTATCATGCTTAGCCTTGTACTGGCCTGACTCTTTTCCAACTGTTCCTATGTTGCTTGATGGATCTCCTAGATCTGTTCAATGAACCTAGTTTCCTTTTCCACATCACTGTGTCCTTCAACCATGGTATCTTTACCGAAGACAAAATCCAAAGGAGTCCTTGGTGTGAAACCAAAACAGGTCTCAAAAGGAGATCTCTGTGTAGAAGAGTGTTTGGCTCTGTTGTAAGCATGCTGCACATAACGCAAGTGTTCATCCCAAAGCTTAGGATGTTTGCTGCAATATTCTCTCAGTAACTGGATCACTGTCCTATTTACTACTTCTGTTTGTCCATCTGTTTGTGGATGAAAAGTTGTGCTTTTCTTCAACTTGGTGTCCATCAGTTCCCACAGACTAGACCAAAAATTCCCCACAAATTGGGCGTCTCGATCAGATATAATGGAAGTGGGTAATCCAAAATGAACCCATACATGTTCAAAGAACAATTTTTGCAGTCTATTCAGCTGTGATCTGTTTACTACAAGGTATCAAAATACACATTTTGCTGAACCTATCCACAATAACATATAGATAATCATGACCTTTCCTAGATTTAGGTAGTCCTCCAACAAAATCCATGGAAACACTTTCCCAAGGGTGAGAAGGAACTGGCAATGGAGTGTACAAGCCTAGTTTTCTATTGCTAGGCTTGCTTTTAGCACACATGGCACACCCTCTTACATATCTAGAAACTGTCTCATTCATTTTCGGCCAATAGTAGAATCTTTGCAGCTGTGCAACTATTTTACTTACCCCAAAGTGATCTGATATTAGAGAAGTGTGTGCTTCCCTAATTATCTTTATCCTTTCAGTTTGTGGAATGCAGAGTTTCCCACAATGATATAAGAGTCGGTCCTTTATATGATAGTCCAATTCTTCTACTCTCCTTGACTCAAAGTTGCATATACATTTTTAAAGTCCTATTGTGACCAGCAACAACCCCCCCTTCTCATTTAAGTGTTATCCAAAATACTAAATGTATGGGGACCCTTAGTTAAAATTTAGGAAAAGCAAGAGTAGTGCTTAAATTCCTTTTTCGCAAAATAGAGTTACCATCGTAAGCTTAGGAAACTCCTTCGAATACTTAAAACCTAAGTTTATGATAAGGAAAAAATCTTTAAAATCACATCGTAAAATGGTAGTAGAGCGCCACCATTCAAGTGCAATCCTGGCATGTGCAAGATTGTGGTATTGAAAAACTATCGCGTCGCAATAAGAAAAACTTATAAGAAAAACTTCAAGATTTACCGATTTGTGATGATGCCGATTGCAAGATCGCATATAGTAGGAAACAGGTTAACAAAATTTGTCATACATAAACTTCTGCGATCTGCGATATTGCGATATCGCGATATAGCGATGGTTGCGATGTTAAGCCAGACCAACGCTGCGATGTTATATTTGTGCGATTTTACGATATTGAGATGTTGCAATCTGCGATGGCGCGATCTACGATGTTGCGAAGCAAATCACAAAATCACTCCATCACAGATCTTTCGGGCACGATATTCAAGAAAAGCTACTTGCCATAAGCTGACACATGATTATGCGCTTTAAATGCTAATAAAGGAGTTAGTTGTCAGTTATTAATAAAATATGAACGCGTGCTTTTCAAAGAATCACTTCACGTAAGGTGGTGTATTTGGTATGTTTGCGGCGTTTAAAACTCTCCCATCACCCGTCCGGGTCATTCATTTCCATCTCACTTGTGAATTGCAGGAACGGAGAATGGAGGACGATACAAGACAATACGCGGGTTGAAATGGGGAAGAAAAACAAAGCCCCGAGCTCCGAAGAAAAGGAAATGGCACCTTTGTATACATATACGGCTTGTAACAGAGACGCTGGAATAGCTACGTGGGAAGGCATGTACAGACTGCTCGAAGAAGAGAATCCCAGAGTAATGAAAGTTACTACTGTCGCGGGCTCCCAGAGTTCTTCTGAAGCATCCCTAGAAGAGCTAGCATGCTCATTCCTACATCTGATAGCAGCAAGGCCCAAAATTCTCCCATACACAGACATGATCAAATGGATACTTGATAGCGCAGAAATGAAAAATAGGCAGTTCAAGGTTCATGATCAAGGGCTCATCGGGTCATTCGTTGCGCAGGATTTAAAGCTTATGTATCATTGTTGGGTTGTGTTATATTCTTTCCACGACTAACCCACGTAGTTAAACGGGGGGTTAGAGGGGGGCAGGTAGCCCCCCTCTATGGGGTCCGGGGCAGCGCCCCGGGAAATTTTTTTTTGGACCCTATATTAGGTTGGGCGAACCTACCTATGGTTTTGTGCATGATTTTCGCACATGGTATTGGACGCGATGGTTTTTCGGTCCATGGTATTGGATGCTTCGGCATGTATAAATATGTATTGTAACATTGAAAGGAACATAATGAAAAATCAAGCTGGTAGTCCCGGTTTTGGGATCCAGGGAAAAATCTCTGTGCATATGTGTTTTATGGGTTATGCTCTCGCATTGTTTATTTTCTTTGTTTAAGAATTTGTATGCAGGTAATTTCTGTATAGGGTTAAAACCTACATTTGGTATCGGAGCTGTTTTGGCTTCAAGGGGACGCCTTTGTTGCTGAGGGGTTTCGCTCGGGCCTGTGGTAGACCCTGTTCAGTGGGAGATCTGCGAGATCGATTCTGGTGGTGAAAGAAGATGGAGAGCAGTGGAAAGATCGAGATTGAGAAGTTCAATGGTCAGAATTTTGAGTTGTGGAAACTCAAGATGGAGGATCTGTTGGTGGATAAAGATCAATGGATCGCGGTAGATCCGGGTACTAAACCATCGGGAGTGACCGATGAAGAATGGAAGAAGTTGGATCGGAAGGCAAAGAGCACAATACGATTGTGTGTCTCAGATTCAGTATTGTTGAATGTATCAGGGGAAGCTACGGCGAAGGCTTTGTGGGTCAAGTTAGGGACTTTGTACCAATCTAAGTCTCTGGTGAATAAATTGTTCCTACGGAAAAAGTTGTATAACCTGAGGATGAAAGATGGAGACTCGGTGACAGAGCATCTGAATGCGTTTAATACTATGGTAAGTCAGTTATTATCTGTTGATATTAAAATTTTAGATGAAGATAAGTGCATCAGTCTATTGTGTTCTCTACCAGATTCATGGGATAGTCTGGTTATTGCAATAGGTAGCAATGCAACTGCTTTGCAGTTTGATGAAATAGTCTCAGCCTTGCTGACGGAGGAGATGAGACGGAAGAATATGGACAACCAAAATGGTGATGCCTTGTCTGTACGAGGACGGTCCCAGAACAGAAACAAAAATAAGTCATCGAGTGGGAGATCTAAATCTAGAGGGAGATCTAAATCTCCAGGAAAACCTACAAAGGTGGTGTGCTGGAAATGCGGAAAGGAAGGACACTTCAGAAGGGATTGTAAATCTAAAGCTCCTGATAAAGGACAGGGATCTGATGATGCTCCTTCTGCAGAGGCGAAAACCACCTCAGATGAAGGTGGGGATGTGTACTTGGCTTCTTCAAGTACACATGTAGATCATGAGGCATGGTTGATTGACTCAGGTGCATCCTTTCACTTCACTCCCCATAGAGAGTGGTTCTGCGAGTATGAGAAATACGATGGTGGTGATGTCTTCTTAGGAGATGATAGGAAGGCTAGAATCATTGGTCGGGGAAAAGTAAAGTTGAAGTTGCAAGGTGGAAGGGTTAGAACACTTCCGGGTGTTCTACATATTCCTGCATTGGCCAGAAATCTGATTTCTGTAAGCAAGTTGGATGATGCAGGTGTAAAGACGGTGTTCGAGAAAGATACCTACAAGATGGTTCGAGGAGCACTGATATTGATGCGGGGAGTTCGGACTAGAACTCTGTACAAACTGCAAGGTAGCATTGTTGTTGATGGGTGCAATAGTTCTATGGTTCCTGAAAATGGAGTAGAAAATCTAGTGGTCTCTGGAGAGAAGACCATGTTGTGGCATCAAAGGCTTGGACATATTGGAGAGAAGGGCCTTCGAATACTTCATAGTAAAGGTATGGTAGAAGGTATGAATGATAGCTCTCTAAATTTTGATTTCTGTGAAAATTGTGTGTATGGGAAGCAGAATCGAGTGAGTTTCCCCTCTGGTGGTAAGAGGACGAAACAGATATTAGAGCTTGTGCATAGTGATGTGTTTGGACCTGTGAAGGTTCCATCACTGGGTAAGTCTGTGTACTATGTATCATTCATAGATGAATTCTCAAGGAATACATGGATATATTTCCTTAAGAAGAAATCTGAAGTCTTTGACAGGTTTAAAGAATTTAAGGCTTTGGTGGAAAATCAGACAGAGAAGAAGATAAAGGTGCTGAGGACAGATAATGGTGGAGAATTTTGCAGCAAGGAATTTGAAGAATTTTGTAAGAAGTGTGGTATAGCACGGCAGAAGACTACTCCATATACACCTCAGCAAAATGGAGTCGCAGAAAGAATGAACAAGACGTTGATGGAAAGGGCAAGAAGCATGCTCAGTGGTGCCGGGTTAGGACAAGAATTCTGGGCAGAGGCGGTGGATACTGCATGTTACCTAAGCAACAGATCACCTTCATCAGCGTTGGAGGATAAGACTCCACAAGAAGTATGGACTGGTAAGAAACCCTCTCTTTCACATCTGAGGGTATTTGGATGTGTTGCATATGTACATGTTCCAAAGGAGAAACGAACCAAGTTGGATAGTAAATCTGAAAAGTGCATCTTTATTGGGTATAAGGATGGTTTAAAGGGTTATAAGCTTTGGAACCCAGTCACACGGAAGGTTGTGTACAACCGAGATGTGGTGTTCAGAGAGGTGAAAGATGTTATTCAACATGAAGTCCAACCAAAGGAACCTGAGAAGATAGAGTTTGAGCCAAAGGAGGAAGAATAAGACTCTGTAGCAGAGGAGGAATCAGAAGATGAAGAGCCACTAACTCCGGCTGTGAGAAGATCAGGTCGAGAAAGAAGGCAGCCAGAAAGGTATAGTCCATCTGCTTTCAGTTCAAATTTTGCTTTGTCTGTTACTGATGATGATCCCAGAACTATGAAGGAAGCAGTGGATTCAGAGGATGGAAAACTCTGGAAAGAGGCCATGGTTGATGAAATGGCATCTTTGCACAAAAATGAGGCTTGGGATCTGGTAGAGTTGCCGGCTGGAAGGAAACCCATTGGCAGCAAATGGGTGTTCAAGAAGAAGACTAATGTAGAAGGAAAGGTGGAGAAATACAAAGCTCGGTTGGTAGAAAAAGGTTATTCCCAGGTGCCGGGAATTGATTTTGGTGATATTTTTTCTCCTGTTGCCAAGGTAGCTTCTATTAGATTACTTTTATCTGTTGCTGCTGCTTTTGATTTTGAGGTAGAACAGATGGATGTGAAGACAACATTTCTTCACGGGGATTTGGAAGAGGAAATCTACATGAAGCAACCTGAAGGCTTTGTGGTGAAGGGTAAGAAAGAACTGGTATGCAAGTTAAAGAAGTCTCTATATGGGTTAAAACAGTCACCAAGGATGTGGTATCAGAAATTTGATACATTTATACGGGGACTTGGCTTCACCAGAAGTAAAGCAGATCATTGTGTGTATTTTAAATTAATTGGTGACCGTGTTATTTATCTGGTCCTGTATGTGGATGATATGTTGCTGGTTGGAAATGACAAAGAAATTATCCAGGATTTGAAGACCCAATTGTCCTCCAAATTTGACATGAAAGATCTTGGTGCTGCAAACTATATTTTGGGCATGGAAATTAAAAGAGATCGGGCAAAGAGGAAGCTCTGGTTAAACCAGAGGAAGTATGTCGAGACAATACTGCAGAGGTTTAATATGCAGGATAGTAAACCGGTGAAGGTTCCTATTCCTGTAGGTGTGAGGTTATCTGCTGAACAGTGTCCCAAGACACAAGAAGAGGAAGAGGACATGTCCCGTGTTCCATATGCAAGTGCAGTCGGTAGCCTAATGTACGCAATGGTCTGTACTAGACCAGACATTGCACATGCAGTGGGAGTATTGAGCAGGTTTATGTCAAAACATGGGAAGGAGCACTGGACAGCAGTGAAGCGGGTTTTCAGGTATTTGCGTGGCACTAGTGATTATGGTTTGTACTACCAAGGAAGACCAGGATTGGACAGAGTGTTGGATATTCATGGTTTTGTTGATGCAGACTGGGCTGGAGATCTGGATCAGAGAAGATCTACAAGTGGGTATGTGTTTAACCTATTTGGAGGTGCAGTCAGTTGGATAAGTAAGAAACAATCTGTAGTGGCACTATCAACTACAGAGGCAGAATACATGGCAGTCACTCATGCAAGCAAGGAAGCAGTTTGGTTGCAGAGATTGTGTTCAAGTATGGGGTTAGTACAGGGAGCTATAAGAATAGACTGTGACAGCCAAAGTGCAATTTTCTTGGCAAAGAACCCTGCTTATCATTCAAAGACAAAGCACATTGATGTTCAGTATCACTTTGTGAGGGATATGATAGAAGACAAAAAGGTGTTGCTGGTAAAGGTGGAAACTTTGAAGAATACTGCAGATGCATTGACAAAATCTGTGAGCTCTGAGAAGTTCTCTTGGTGTAGAGAAACAATGGGTGTTTCAGGGCTGGAAAAATGACTAAGCTCTCCTGTGGCCCCTTGTGGAAAGAAAACAACAAGTGGGAGATTGTTGGGTTGGGAGATTTTTGGACCCTATATTAGGTTGGGCGAACCTACCTATGGTTTTGTGCATGATTTTCGCACATGGTATTGGACGCGATGGTTTTTCGGTCCATGGTATTGGATGCTTCGGCATGTATAAATATGTATTGTAACATTGAAAGGAACATAATGAAAAATCAAGCTGGTAGTCCCGGTTTTGGGATCCAGGGAAAAATCTCTGTGCATATGTGTTTTATGGGTTATGCTCTCGCATTGTTTATTTTCTTTGTTTAAGAATTCGTATGCAGGTAATTTCTGTATAGGGTTAAAACCTACAATCATCTGCCTGAGCCACATGCAACTTATAACACGCAATTCATAGAAAATTTCGTGAAGGAGAACCCGAACCTGTCAGAAACCAATAAACACTGGTCCAGGAAAGATGAACCGCTCAAGAAAGATAAACACGGTATGTACAGTACTGGTTCCCTTACCTCCCCATATTGCTTTGCTGTTGCCATGCTCTGTAGATTATTTGGAATGCCAAATATCAACAAATTTTCATCCGAATGGTTACCATTACTAGATGCTACCACAAATGCCACTATTGTAGATTGGGCTAAAATTTTATCTGATAACCTAATCACGGCTATTGTCAGTTACCGGTCCAAAAGGGATATGTCTCAAAGGATTTATCCTCCTTTTTATCTAGCCGCATATGTTATGGATTCAATATGTTATGTTTCTAAGTTCCCTGTTATGGGTTGGAAGTGGACAACTCAAGAACCCTTACCCATCCATGTCTATCATAAGATATTGTGGGACTCTCAGTTCACTCCATATTTCTACCAGATTTGTCACGGACTTATGCTGCCCTTGTATAGAATGTTGTATGATAAAGAACCCCTGAGGTGCTCACCTAAAGCACACATAGATATCCTCCCCATCGCAAGATGGTTCGGAGAAGAATTGTTCACTTATGTTAGAGTATTTGGAAGTACTGCACCCCCTCATGTTCTACCTTTGTATATCCCTGATAAACTCCTAGCTCGAGAAATTGCATATCAAACCTATTCAGAAGGCGGCCTAACTAAAGACTTAAAGGACAAAAAGAAGGCTATATGGCCACAGTTTCCTGTGGCTTGTGGGGCCTTTTTTCTGTTTGATGTAGGTCACGCGTTCACTGAAGTACAAAATATGACGTGTTTACAACTATTTAAATTCCCGGGAAGACCATTTGACCCGAACGAGGTTGCCCAGAATTTCACAACTACAGTCAAGATAAAAGTGTTTGTTGGGAAAAAAGGATTTATTTGATGATATATTCCAACATAAAAGCTCACTTCAAGAGATTTTATGCGAAGCCCAATTGCAATTGTCTCTAGAAGACTTTCAAAAGTTCACGGTATATAGAGAAAGGAGATTAGCCAGTATTCCTCTAGAAAAGCTACGGCTGTCTGCAAGAGAACCAACTCCAAGCGTTAGTCTCAGTGGAAGTTCAAGCACTAACGGATCTAAATCTAAGTCTGAACAAGAAATTCCTGAACACTCTAAAAGATCCGGAAATGACCAAGATAGGAGCGAAGAGTCAGCTAAGGATACCGCTCAGTCAATGGAACTTCTACAACAGTAGGTTATTGCCTCCCCGCAAAGACATCCTCCTCCTCTCGTCATTGAAACACCACCAGTCACGACAGAATTAGATAAGGAATGGGAAACCTTCAATGAACTGATCAATCTTGAAGGACAAGCCCCAAAAACACCTGTGAGCAATACACAGGTAGCACAGGAAGTAGTCACAACCATAGTCAGCGATGTCTCAGAAACAGAGCATATTCCTATTGCTCCATCTTCTGAGCTTCTACTTAATGTAGAAGAAATTCCCCCTCTGGACATATTTTATAGTCCCCAACATAAAGCAGTGGTAAGAAGACAGAGAAAGAAAAGGAAATTAGAAAATACACTCTCTCAAGATGCAGAGCAATTAGACGTCTTGTGGAAAGATCCCACCAGCAATCTGACTGAAAATCTCACCAAACTATCTCAGATCGCAGGAGCGTATGCCTCTGCGACTATTGACAAAGCATCAGAAGTACATCAGTTGTTGAAAGAATGAGAAGATCAAATATAGGTACTGCAACTACAATTGCAACAAGCCAACACTAATAATGAGGTACACAAACAACTTGAAAAGTTACAGGAGGACTTCCAGCAAATGCAGATAGGTTATCAGAGAAGTTTGGACGAGAAGGGAAAACAGTTACAGGATTTACAAGAGATGCAAAAGAACGAACCTAAGCTTACAGATTTTATTTCAGAATCTATTTCCTTGAATGAACAATTACTGCAGCAGCAAAAAGTGTTGGGCCAAAAGATATCACAGTGGAATTATTATTGCGAAATGAGTGATAAGATCACTAATCAAGTGGTCGACTTACGAAGTGACTATGATCTGATTGATAAACGGGTGACTGAGTACTTGGCTTGGCAGGATGAAGATGAGGGAAAAAGAGCAGGCGCACCAAGGATAAATGAGAACCATAAAGAGCTAGTCTTTAACTAGTGGGACGATCAAATCATGGAGGCAGAACAAGCGGCAAAAACAACAGCCACAACAACAAGCATTCTTATTGACTGTGTAAATGAGAATTTGCAAAGAGCAAATTTGATCGCAGAAACCACCCCGGGGTATTTACCAAACAAACTACAACTAGAGGCGGAATGGAAACAGAGAGTGCAAGAAAAGGGAAAAGCAATCCAAGCGCTGAACAGGTTAAATTGGGAATGTTATTGGACATACTTGGTAAAGCCGCATAGTCAGTGGATGATTGTGAAGTGTATCATAAATGCGGCCGAAAAGATGATACCAGCTCTCATTGATTCCGTTTTCTCAGCCCAGCTCAAAGCAGAAGTCAACCAACCGACTCTCCTTAAACCGATGCTGAATAGATGTAGTTTTAAAGACCAGATACAAAAGCAGTTTAGTTCTGAATTTAATTTTCACTTGAAATTTTGCTTAGAAAAAGGACGGTCATTTTAAACTGCATTCTGAATTTTTGTAAATAAGCTATTATTAGATTTAGGAAGTAGTATTTAAACCCTTCTCATGCATTTAGAGAAGGGTCCAGAAATTTATCAAAAACTTGTCCTCAGAACATGCATTTTTGCACCCTCAGAGGAGGTTTTGGTGAATGAATGGGTCAATATTTGTTGAAGTTTGCATTTGACATCTACTACTGATGTTGCACTTCTGTACTCTTAGTGGATGTTAGAGCAAGGAGAGATAAATCATTGTTGCTTGAAGCTTATGAGTAGAACTAGTCATAAATGGTACTTTTATCTCTTGACCATTTCTGCTTGTATGTTAAAGTGATATACAGTTTTTAGTTGTTTATGTATTATTGCATGAATTCTTGAGTTATCATTTGGCACTTTTGTATGGTGATAGCTATTTATTTATGTTTAATGTATGAATAGCTCATTATGCGATATGCTGTTTACAACTGTTTCGTCTAACTTTTTATGCGAAGTGGTTCATCTTGATTGATTTCCTTTCTTATAATCGTTGAATGATCTTTATTACCAGTTGTTATTTGAAATCTCTTTAGATCGCATAATAGAAGAATTACATCCCGGGTTAGTATAGATTTAGATGTGCTGTTTATTAGATTACAATAGCATAGAATTAGATTAAAAGTTTGAATTAGAATAGCTTAGATAGGAACTGTTTTATCAGCAACATCATATTCTACACACACACACTGTTTGGTCAATTTAGTGTTATCTAAATTGCTATCATAAATTGTCAACCCGGGGCTCGTAAGTTGATGAAGTGAAGCGTACAATATATACTTAAGCAACCTTTCGTAGTTCTTTTTGTCGTTTTTAGTTCATGTTTGACTTATCTTCCTAATGTGATGTGATGGAGTTATAAACAAGTGAGTGAATGTGTGTGTATGTGGCGATTTCTAACTGCTTCTTGAAATTTAAAGGAAAAACTTGAACAATAACTTGGAATGAAATTAAAGCTCTCAAATGAAAGTAAAGCATCAAACAAGAAGACCAATGGCACTAGTCCAATACCTTTACTACTGATAAGAATGAAAATGACATCTACATTAACTCAATTGAAAGCAAGAACACTACGCTAACTCCTCTAAAGCAATGCAAAAATTAAGTGACAAATCACACTACTTAATTCTCCCTTAACATTCTGCCTTTAGCCAAATTGATCATGTGAAAAAGAGTTAGGAGTGAATTAGCAATATGAGTCTAAAACTAAATAAACCAAGCTGCAATTAAATGATGTTTTGGTCCCATAAAAGTTAGTGAATTATGATAAAAAGAACCATCAAGAGATTAGCAACTTGACAAAACTTGATAAAGTAAACTAGGCAAGGAAACTAACTAAGCAAGGAAACTAGTCAAAGCAAAAGTCAGCAGTTTAGATAAGACAACTTCAAATGCCACTAGTGATAAAAAGAAGGAAAAGCACACTGTCCCGGGCTCCTAACAAAGCTGCAAAAACAAACACTGATCAGCCATGAAAAGTACAGAAACGTAAAGCAGCATAATTCAAACTGTACATTAATATACATGTCAAAAGGAATCGAAATTGCAAAAATCAAACTGTACATTAATATACATGGTAAATCAGAAAAGAGAAATGCAGGAAAATAAATCTAAAAGCTACTGTACAATGGTTGTAGCAGATAGGGGCCCTCCATCCACTCAACCAATTAAAAAGATCAGCTACGCAGGTAGGAACAGAACTGTCTTCTTGGTATTAAATCAGCACATAACAAAATACAGTGGGGAGCGTAAACGCTATTTAAAACAGAGTTTTACAAACTGAATAACAACAGCAAAAGACTAACTTCCAAGCTAACTAATCAGCGTGTGCAAACGCTTTATTTATAGCAGGAACACAACTGTTCTGTGCGTAAACTAAGCTAACTAAGAGCTATGCAAAAGACACGTTCAGCAACACCGTGCACGGATTTAGGAAACGATCATCGTGGATGATAAATCCGCTGTTGGATTCTTGTCCCCTGCAGTCTTCGTGGCTAAAGAGGAGGCCAACTATGAGTTCCGTGCTCCACCTGAACACGCAGAGCCGTGCCACCGTTTGCAACCTTGCCGTTTGACCAGAGTTACTTCCGCGTTGACCAGGGGTGTAGACAGCCAGTTTGGCTGAGCTGACAGCACACGCACCATGTACACAGTCATACAAACTTTCCCATGTGGCTCTTTCCTCTGGAGGACACCTGGAGTATAGAAAACAAGAAAATGGCTACGGAATCTGGAATCGGCTGTGGAATCAGAGACCGGCTGCGGAAACCCTGTATAAGCTGCAAAATTGCAGCACTTAAACCAAAAATCTAAACCAACAGTCAATCATTAGCACGATTAGCAAATCATGTTAAAAAGTACTATAATGCAATGCATTGAACAAGTTTGATAAAGGAAATGATGACAAAATAAGGAAATGAGTAGGAAAAGGCTATTGGGAGGATGGGTAAATGAGTGCAGGTTTGAGGCTCAACATACCCCCACTGTGAAGGTGTTGCATGTCCTCATGCAACCAAAACTTTGTCATGATTTTTCAGTCCATATGCTCAGATGCCTCTGCCAAGACATCCAACCTTCTCCTTTTTCTTCTTGCTACCAAATTTGTTTTTGGTTTTCTAACCAAACACCTAAATTTCAAGTTAATCAAGGCCTTGCTCAATTTCTTGCATTTCCTCTTCAACTTCCTATTCTTTTTCTACCAAAGACCCAAGTGAAGCATTGTGTTGTCATGGACAATTTTGTCCACCTTGCTTTGTTCTCTCAATGCTTCATTTTCCTGTTTAATATGGCGATTCAGAACTTCTAGCTCGAACACTTCTTGTTTTAGAGATTGAACCTGTTGATCAAGAGGCAAGATAGAGCTAGGACCGATAGCTGATTGCTCTAAGGTTTCCAAATAATTGTACACCTTCTACTGGTCAGGGTCAATGTCGGGTGATCTTCTTGGACTTGGTTCATATTCAAACTCTGTTTGAGGGTCTTGCTGGAATGGGCTTTCTTCACGTGGAGGAGTGACCTCAGCACGTGGGGAACTTGATTCAAAATCAAGCTGGGTAGCAACCTTTTCAGGTGTGCTTCCTCCCAAGTCAATAAAATGTGGCTGTTTGTCTTCAGTGACCCTCATTTTCCTTTGTAGTCTGCTGCTCCTTCTCACGGCACTAGTGCTCTTTTGCTTTTGCAAGGTACTTTGTTTTTGCTTTTGTTTCTTCTTTGAGAGGGCAGTAGCATGGAGTTGTGAAAGTCTATCAGCTAGTGTTTGGGAGTCTTCTTCCATTGAGGGCTCAGGTGAAGGGTATGACTCTTGCATAATGGCTTTCCCTTTATCCTTCTTTTGTCTTTTAGTTCTGCCTCCCTTTTTCCTTTCTTCTTGAGCAATTTCTTGGGCAGTTTCTTGAACAGTTTCTTCAGCAGTTTCTTGGGCAGTAATTTCTTTCCCTCTTTTCCTAATTTGCTTTGGTATCCTAGGAGAGCTGCTAGAGGCTTCAGCTACCTCTTGAAAATGGTTTCTAACTAGAAACTTCTCCCACGTATCATTTTTGGTTTTCAACTGCTCCTCAATTAAAATTCTAACGAGTCCATGATGAGACAAGTGGGGTTCAATGTTTCCCACGTGTTTCTGAACAGTTTCACTCATCTTCTTTAGACTAGCTAACAAGAAATAAGGTAGGTTGATAGCATGGTCATCCATAAAGTGCATCATGATTCTTGCATGGTATACATACATGACACCGAAGCGGCCTTCACATGTTAAAATTTTTTGAACAAGCAACAGTAATGAAGTCCACTCTTCCTTAATGACACGTACAGGGATTCCCTTAGTGAAAATGGAGGTATCCATACCTGGAGTCTTGAGCATATTTTTCCACTCTTGATCTTCAACTTTTCTGTTTTTGAACCAACGTTCTCCTTTTTGAGGCAAATCGGTTGTTGTGGCCAAGGTGCTCTCTGTTATGGCGAACTGCAGGTCTCCTACCTCCACGGTATTTCCATTAAATGACTGGGCAAATGCCTTTGTCACCTCTTTATTGTACCCTTTAAATTTCTGGATGAACTTCAACCATTTGGCTTTTTGCAGTGCTTCCTTTATCTGTGGGTAACCCTCTAAAAATTTCGAACCCTCCGGTTCTGCTCTTAACAATTTCCCCATTTTCGGCTCTCAGTTTTTCTTGAAGCTCTGACAGTGGGATATGGACGCTTGAGGAGAATGCTCACGGGGAAAACAGAGGAATTACGGTTGTAACAGAGTAACCGTAATGTAATAAACAGTATGGTGCAGAACTTATGATCGGGGTTTTGAACAGAGAGGTGAGGAAAAAGAACAGAGAGAGATTTACAGTAAAAACGAGAGTGTGGAAAACAATACGGCAATGAGTTTATGCATGCGGGAAATGGAGATATGAATAGATGAAGCAACGGCCAAATCCGCAAGCGTCGGGTGGCTACATACATTTGGCTGCGGAAATGATCATATGTAGAGCCGTAGTACACTGGTATACGTCACTGAGGTACGAGTAATTAATGGAAGAGCAGCTCATGTTAAGTTCGAATCATTAGTAATTAGGGGACCGTTAAGAGGGTGATGAGGTGGATTAGGCGTGATCGTGGATGAGGAGTGGACGAGAAGTGGGATAATCTTGTCAATCATTGCATTAAGTGACTCCTACCACGCTTTGAAAACCATGCATAAATGACATTAAACTGTTGATTAAAAATTTGGAATATACCTTCATACGTTTGCATTTGATCCCTTTGTTGATTATGGTGGCTAACTCTTGATTGCTTTCTGGCCTTGTAGGTGCTATGTATCCTTGCTGCTCTTTGATGATGATACCTCTGACTGTAAATTTTCCTTTTTGAAACAGAATTGCTTTGATTGCAGAGACAGAGTGTATGAGCTGCAGAAACTTGGTATGAGCTGCGGAAACTGCAACAACACTTTTCTGCCTGCACAAAGATGATTAGAACAAACTTAACTGAATGGAATAGTCCTAAGAGGGACTTTATTGGTGGAAATGAGATGGAATGAATGATCTGGAAAAAAAATGAAGTGGGATGAGATGGATGAGATGGCGGATGAGATAGACAAAATGGCAGATGAGATGGAAAGAGAAAGAAAGAGAGATTTTTTTTTTTTTATTTGGAAAATATAAAGTGTCAGGTGACCCTAATTTTCACTTTATATTTTCTGCATAAGACCGCCAATCCAAGATTGGTTTTCAGGCTTATACAAGAGACTTTTTTTTTCTTTTCTTTTTTTTTTCAACTGAAAGGAACAAAGACTAGGCTGATGGAGGAGAAGAATCCTTCTCCACCAGCCTCATTGCAGAATCTTCTTGGAACATTTTAACAAATTCATCCTTTGAGAGTGGCTTGTGGTAGACTTTCAATCAGTGGCCATTCACAATGAGAGGAGTCTGAAGCTCATCAATGGTCTTCACTCGAACTGCTCCATTGTTAAAGACTTCATCAATCTCATATGGCCCAAGCCAATGAGTTTGAAATTTTCCTTTGAAGTCCTTAAACTTGGAATCAAACAATAGTGCCCAATCTCCCTTCTGAAACTTTCTTTCTTTGATGTGTCGATCATGCCACTTAGTTCTTTGGTGCTGAACTAGATCGGTCCTTAGAATTGCATCTTGTCTTATTTCATCTAGCTCATTTAGCTGGTCCATTCTGTGCTTTTGGGCTTCTGATAAACTCATCCCCAATTGAACTGCCATCTTGAAGGTCTTGACTTGGAACTCAATGGGGAGCAGGACTTCTTTCCCATAAACAAGTTCATAGGGAGAATGTCCTGTTGTGTTCCTCCATGTAGTTCTATAGGCCCATAAGGCTTCAGGAAGCCTTTCTGCCCAATCTCTTCTGTGAAGATGAACAGTCTTGGTGATGATGCTTTCAAGAACTTTATTTGTAGATTCCACTTGACCATTTGCTTGCGGATGGTATGGAGTAGATGTTTTGTGCTTGATTTTGTATTCCTCCATCAGCTTCTCCATCAATTTAGATGTAAATTGACTTCCCTGATCTGTCACAATTTCTCTTGGGACACCAAAACGAGTAAAAATATCCTCAAAAAGAAATTGAACAACTGAATTTTCAGTGGCAGAAGGCAATGCCTTGGCTTCTACCCACTTAGTAACATAATCAGTGCAAACCAATATATACTTCTTTTGCTTAGATGGTGGATTAATAGGTCCAACGAAATCTAGAGCCCATTTCTCAAAGGGTTCGATGCATACCTGTGGCTGTAGTGGCATTTCATTTGAAGGAGTTGGTCTCCCAACTCTTTGGCAGCTGTCACACCTTCTAACATATTGCTTTGCATCTTTAAAGAGAGAAGGCCAATAATATCCTAAAGAAAGGATTTTATAGGCCGTCCTCTTGTCAGCAAAGTGTCCGCCGCACGGTTCATCATGACATGCCTTAAGGATGTCAGACATTTCATCTTCCCGAACACATCTTCTGATCATACAATCTGGCCATGTTTTGAACAATTCATTAGAAATCCAAGAATAATGTGAACTCTCCTGAATGATTTTCCTTTTCTCATTAGGAAATAAGTGTGGAGGTAGCTTCCCTGTAACTAAATAGTTGGCAATATCTGCATACCAAGGAGTTTTGGTAGTTACTGCAAACAAGTATTCATCCAGAAACTTATCCTCTACAGGAGAATCTTCGTTAGTATTTTGGATTCTAGACAAGAAATCAACTACTGTGTTTTGTTTCCCTGGTCTATCTAACAAAGTAATATTGAATTCTTGTAAAAGTAAAAGCCATCTTGTAACTCTGCCATTAGTAACAGGTTTGTTCATAAGATATCTAATTGCAGAATGATCAGTATGGACAAAAGTTTCATAGCCGGTTATATAATGTCTAAACTTGTTGATTGCATGAACAACGGCTAAGAATTCTTTTTCAGTCACAGTATAATTTAACTCAGTGGGAGTCAAATTTTTACTGGTGTAATAAATGGCATAAGGGACCAAATCCTTTTGTCCCAAGACAGCTCCTAGAGCTGTATCTGAAGCATCAGTAGAAATGTGGAAAGGGAGTTTCCAATTTGGCCCTCTCAAAATGGGTGCTTCAGATATTCTAGTCTTTAAAGTTTCAAATGCAGACTGACATTCAGGATCCCATTTGAATTCACAGTCTTTTGTAAGTAATTTGAAGAGCGGAGATGCTATCTTGGTGAAGTTTTCAATAAATCTTCTATAATATCCAGTAAACCCAAGAAAACTTCTAACATCTTTCTGACAATTTGGAATAGGTAACTTGGAGATGACTTCAACTTTTGATCTATGAACTTTAATTCCATCTCCTAAAATATGATGTCCTAAAACAATCCCTTCAGTAAACATCATAAAACATTTTTCATGACTTAATGAAAGATTTGTTTCTTTACATCTAATTAGGACTTTTTCCAAATTTTCTAATGCTTCTTCAAATGTGTTACCATAAACTGTGAAATCATCCATGTAGACCTCTACAAAATCATGAATTAGATCTGAAAAGATTCCTAGTACAACCCTTTGAAATGTAGCGGGTGCATTGCATAATCCAAAAGGAAGTACTCGGTAAGCAAAAGTTCCCCATGGACAAGTAAATGTGGTTTTGTCCTGATCTTCAGGTGCTACCTGAATTTGATTGTAACCACTAAAACCATCCAAAAATGAGAAATACTTTTTGCCTGCTAAAGTATCTAATACTTGATCAATAAAGGGCAAAGGAAAGTGATCCTTCAAGGTTGCTTTGTTCAATTCTCTGTAATCAATGCAGACCCTCCATTTACCATTCTTTTTAGGTACTATAACCAAGGGAGAAACCCATCGGCTATCTGAAATGGGGTAAATGAAGTTTACATTAAGTGACTTTTGGAGCTCTTCTTTCACTATCTCCCTAAGGTTTGGATTCATCCTTCTTTGAGGTTGTCTGATTGGTCTATTGTTTTCCTCAATGTAGATGTGATGAATGCAAGTCTTAGGGTCAATACCTTTCATGTCGGTATACTCCCATGCAAATGCAGTAGAATGTCTTTGCAAGACTTTGGTTAGCTCTTCCTGTTGGGATTTTTCCAAGTTTTTGTTAATGTTTAATGTTTTTCCTGGAAAGATATCAATGGCAGAACTACCAAATTCTTCCATAGAGAAAAGAGACATTTGTCTAGATGATAGACACTCTATGTCAGAATCCAACTGAAATTGTGTAGAGTCATATTCTGAAGATGGTTCAAAATTTTCTAATGTGTTCAGAATTTGACTATCTTCACTAATCTCAGAAATGGTAAAGACAGGTTGTATAGTATCTTCATCATCAACCCACTCATTATCTCCTATTTCTGTAATTGCTTTCGCTGGAGGATACAGATTGAACTTCTTTGTTGAATTGCCATAAAAAATATACATATCCCCAGACCTACAACTTATGAAAGCATCAGCTGTGGCTAGCCAAGGTCTTCCTAAAATAAGAGGATGTCCTCCTAGATTGTTCTTGGGAGTTAAAATCATAAAATCAACTGGATATTCCCAAGAGTCTAGGGAGACTGGAATGTATTCCAATACACCATCAGGTTTAATGCTTGATCTATCTGCAAGTTGCAGTAAAATAGGTGTAAAGAGAAGGTTAGGAAGTTTTAACTGGTCCATGGTCTGTCTACTCATAATGTTGATAGCAGCCCCTAAATCAATCAAAGTATTTGGTATTTCTACCCCATTGATATGTGTTTTGACAATTGGACTACCGGGATCTACATATTTCTGCATGGTAATCTTTCCCATCATGATATCTGCAATTTTTCCTACCAGGTGGATCCTTCTGGTATCTCTTGGTTTCCTTCCTGGTCTTTTAAGGCTCAACTCCTTTATTGTTTTTGCTAGAATGGGAATCTCTTTAATGGCTTGTAACAAGGGAATCTTGATACAGACATTCTTCAATTCATCTAGAAAATTATAGTCAGGCAACCAAATTTGTTTTTCCACTCCTTTGTCAATTTGTAACCTTTCAGGAAAAGGAGGTGTGGCCAAAGATGTAGGTTGTTCAACTATGGGAGTTGTGGGGGTTGATTCTTTTTCTTTTTCTTTTTGAGTGTTTGGGTTGTGAAGGGATGCTTCAGAACCCTTATTAGCTTTAAGAGACTCTTCCTCAGAAATGCTTGGCTGTTGAACATTTATAGAAGGTTGATCTAGGATTCTACCTGATCTGAGTTGTACTTCATTGAGAGGAACAATCATATAGGTAGGGAATGGTTGACCTTCCATCATGTAAGAATTTTGAGGGTTCCTATTATTGGGGTTAGGCAATGGCTGAGAAGGAAGTTGATTTGACTTCTGTTGGGATGGAAGCAAGAGTTGAGAATTTTGATTTTGTGGAGAAGGTTGTTGTTGTTGAGGGAATGGCAATGATAGTTGTGGACTTTGATTTGGAAGTTGTGGAGCTTGCTGGTTTTGAAAAGATGGAGGATATTGATAGAATTGAGCAAATCTCCCATAAGGATTTTTCATGCTTTGCATCCATGATTGAAAAGGATTTTGAGGTTGGGACCAAGGTTGTTGCCAAGGATTCCAATTTGGTTGGGGTTGAAAATTCATAGAGTTGTTAAACCCTTGATTTTGTTGCCCTTGCCAAGGTCTCCTTGCAACAAAACAGAGAGATTAAAGTGTATTTGGATCTTCTTGAAAGACTGCTTTGAGCCCAGGGATTGAAGGACAATCCTTGGTCTCATGGTTTTCTGAGAAAATTACACATGTTTCCACAACTTGTGCTTCCAAGGGACATTCCCTTAAAGCATGTTTCTTCCTACATTTCGGGCAAAAGATGGCCAAGGCCTCGGCTTCTGCTTTCTGTTTATTGTGAATCTTAAGGGTGTCTAATTGTTCACTAAGACTCCCTAAGATGTCAGTTTTGAATTCATCAAGCATATTGCCGATCTCAGCCCTACTTACTGATCCAGTTGCAGATTTATTTGCTCTAAGGAGAGAAGGATGTCTAGGCCCTTTTTGAGTTTTTGATTTGCCCCTTGAGAGATGGATACATAGCTCTGCTATATCATTGAGTGAAAGTTGAGATATATCTCCTTTCCCCATCATGTTCAGAATGTCTATCCATTCATCTCTAATGGCTTTTAATAGGAGGGATTTCAAGGTCTCCTCATCCAAGTTACTCATTTTTGCTCTTTTCAGGTTATATTGAAATCTTTCTAGTAAATCCTCTAAGTTCTCATCTTCTCTTTGTACCATTTTAAATACCTCATCCTTGTGATTGGTAGGCATACAATAGTCCAGGTACCTATCCAAAAATGTCTGTTTCATATCATTCCATGAACTAATGGATTGAGTGAGTAACCCCATGGACCATTTCAAAGCTTGTCCTTTCAATGTTGAAGGGAACAATTTGAGTTTTTGAGAGTCATCCAGATAGTCATAAGTTCGACACACAACTTCAAACTCGAATAGAAATGTTTCAGGGTCCTCAGTTCTTAACCCATGGAAGTTTGGGAGGACAGATGGTGATATGTTTTTCATAGTGGCTTGGGAATCCTCATCAACGATAGGAAATCCAAATGAGTTATCCCCATCTCTATTTCCTCCAATGTGACCTCTACCTCCTCCATTGTTTCCTCCTCCTCCTCCTCTACCTCTACCTCTACCACCTCCTTCCTCTGTCATAATGGTTTCCCTAGAGACTTCAGAGTCTTCTGGTTCTTCTACAAAGGGTGAATGAGAAGGAATTTCTCCCTATTCTTCAGATGATTCTACTTCTTCAATTACAATTGGTCTTTCTGTAGAAGGAAGGAAAGGATCTCTTTCTGATTCAAATTCAATAGAAGGTGTGGGAGAGTCAATTCTTGCCTCTTGAATTCCAGGAATCCTAGGGCTAGGAGTGTCAGTTGGAGATGAGGGAGGTGTCTCTTGTCTATTCCTTGAAGTAGATGGACTTGTAAAAATTGAACTCTTAGCTCTAGCTAAAAACCTTCCCCTAGAATCTCTAGCTCTATGCATGTCATTTTTTATTTTTCTTCAAGTCAGGCTAATAATTCTCTTTCTGATCTTCCAGGTCACTCTAGGTGCAAGAAGAGATCATACTTAAGAAACTATTAAACCAATAACTTTCTCTTTTCTGATCCTATAGATCACTCTAGGTGTAAGAGGAGAGCATACTTTGAGAGGTTATCAATTTCCATTTCTTGAAATTTTCTTAATTTTTTTTTTTAGAAATTGGCTACCTAATTTCACTTCCCCGGAAACGGCGCCAAAATGTTTGGTCAATTTAGTGTTATCTAAATTGCTATCATAAATTGTCAACCCGGGGCTCGTAAGCTGATGAAGTGAAGCGTACAATATATACTTAAGCAGCCTTTCCTAGTTCTTTTTGTCGTTTTTAGTTCATGTTTGACTTATCTTCCTAATGTGATGTGATGGAGTTATAAACAAGTGAGTGAATGTGTGTGTATGTGGCGATTTCTAACTGCTTCTTGAAATTTAAAGGAAAAACTTGAACAATAACTTGGAATGAAATTAAAGCTCTCAAATGAAAGTAAAGCATCAAACAAGAAGACCAATGGCACTAGTCCAATACCTTTACTGCTGATAAGAATGAAAATGACATCTACATTAACTCAATTGAAAGCAAGAACACTACGCTAACTCCTCTAAAGCAATGCAAAAATTAAGTGACAAATCACACTACTTAATTCTCCCTTAACATTCTGCCTTTAGCCAAATTGATCATGTGAAAAAGACTTAGGAGTGAATTAGCAATATGAGTCTCCTGGATTGCCATTCTTTCCTCTAGCCTCTAGATGAGTAGCTTGTACAGATAACTCATCTATACTAGCGGGATTAAACATGAGGATGGTATGCCTCATGTATCTGTGTAGACCACAAATGTACTTCAAAAGAGTCTTTGGTGAGTCTAATGAGATACACAACATCAATTCTCTCTTTATGAACTCTTGAGTATACCCTTGCACACTTTTCCCTTTCAACTGTTGAAGAGTTTGCCAACTCATCATGGCTTGTTGCATGTAGGCCAATGGATAGAACTGCTTTTCGATTCCAGGAACAAATTCACTCCAGACAAAGACGGTCTTGCCATGTCTTTTCATATCAGCTTGGGTTCTCCCTTCCCACCAAACCAAGGCAGTGCCACCTAGGCGTAGGCTTGCCAGTTGAATCTTAATCTTGTCTGAGTTTATGTTTTGTATCCTGCAATACACATCAATTTGTCTAATCCAGTTGTCCAACTTTTCAACATTTAGCTCTCCATCATATATAGGAAAATCAAATTTAACGTCTAACTTAATCAAAGATGCTTTCTTATTATGCACAGGGCTATTAGGAGGTGTGAGAAAGTGTTCCTCTTTCCCCTTTCCTTTGGAGTTGTCATGGAAGTGAGACTCATCTTCTTCTTTCTCTTGCTTAGAGCCTAATGCATCTTCCACTTTTTGCTTTCTAAAGTCTCTGTACATTTCTTCAACCATAGAATTTATAGCTAGGAAACTCTCTATGAATTGAGGGTCTGGCTCTACAAAACCTTCTTCTGACATTGTCTTTCGAGGATAGACTCTCCCAATTTTAGGATTATTTTCCACCAACTCTCCTTCTCCTAATTTGAGCTTTGATCTTGTGAGAATTCATAGCTAAACCAACACAAGCTTGTCCAACCTTACAACCTAGATGCTCTGATACCACTTGATCTGATATTCACCCTATGAGTGACATCAGTTAAAGATTTATTAAACAAAGGTATTACAGACTCATGTGCTGGTGTGTGTTCTATGTTATTGAAGCAACGGATCAATCAGATTGCCAATACATAGACATTAAAATGGAAAAGACAACAGAGAAATACAGTAAGCAAACACAAAGACACAAGCAATTTTAATAAGGAGTTCACCCTATTCTCCAGGGCTACGTCTTTGGTCCAGCTTTCTAGTGGTGGCCTTATTTTATTGTGCCTTCAGGTAGAGAATTTACAATATAGGGACTCAATGTGAGTTCTCCTGAAGCAGGTTTTGCTTGGCAGGGTGGTTCTTAGATTCCCCAAGCCATTGGAGTGCACAGACTCTTCTTCTTCCTAGTAGCTCTGTGACCTTCTGGTCTACAGTGGAAAGAGCCAAATGTGATGCTCAGTCTGGACATATTCCTCTATGGGATGGCTTGAATATTCAAGCTCTCTGGTGCTCGATGCTACCTTTGGTCAGCTCGGCCCTCTATCTCCTTCTGCTTTTCTTTACTGTTCTCTGTGTCCAGTCCTCCTCTCAAGGTTCACTGTTCCACTTCTTCATCTCTCGACTTTTGTCTCTTTCAACTCTGTTCATGGCTTTAGCCATTCGTCCCCTATGCTTGTTCGGTTCCTCTTCCGCCTGGTGATTTACCTTCTGTAGCTGCGCTTGGAGTTCCTTGTTCGGTGTCATCATCAGTGCTTAGGGAGTGGCCACTTGTCCTCCTCTAAATGGTGCCATCATGCTTCGTCAGATCGTTTCATCAGTTACTTCATGGATGCATTCTTCCTCTACCATGACAGTCAAACGGATTCAAAATCCCTTTAAAATGCAGCTTAGTTCCCTGTCAGTTTCGCTTCTTCCATCGGGCACGATCTCAATTGTCCGATCTGGGCCCTCCAGATCTGACGCCATACACACGTTTCACGCGGTTGACTTGCTCGACCGATAGCGTGTGATCAACAATGGTTTTCTCTCACCTCCACCTACCACGCGTCGATCGATTTTTATGGAATCGCTCCGCTCTCATCCAAAACCTCTTACCGTTTAAGGGTGCCCTGATCAAAACCGCCCATTTCTAGAGCGCAGGTCCCGCCGTTTGTGTTTAGCGCTTTTTCCTTTTTCCGCCCGCGGTTCTCTGGTTCCCCCACATGACCGAGTGCATGGGATTTTCCTTCACAGCCATGTTTGCCTAGCGATGTGTGATTAGCACTAATCGTGCATCAAAAGCCACCCCTGTTTCCCGATTCAAGGCTCCCAGGGGCTACTTTGGCCTCTTGCACGGTCTCCATGGGCCTCGGTCAGCGCGCTTTGACTGAGGTCCTCGTCGTTCCATGTTAGCTACCATTACCACTGGTTTAGGGTGTTTTTGATCGCTATTTTGGATTTCTTTAGAGATTTGTTCGACCTGATATAGTCATGGTTATTTAACAGTCTTCTATGAATCTGATTCGGATCACCAGTGCACTTTAACTTGCTCGATTGCTCGATTATGGAGCATGTTGGCTTGATGGACCCTGACCCAGATTCAATGTTAATTAGCCAAGAAAATCCCTACACTACTGGTCCTTTCGCATCAATCCATGGAGCATGGACTGAAGTCTCACTCGAAGCAATATGGGGGGATGCAAGAACCAAGTTTCCACACCCTGAGATAGTTGTGATGTTGTTTTATACCCTAACCCTTCCTTCACGTAGACCCATAAGCCCTTTAGGGCTTATCAATGTACTTCTCTTATTCGGCTTCGAAACCTTCGCGAAGGTCTCTGATCGTCCTTTGCTGACCCTAAATAGTCAATGCAGACACTTACGTGCCTCTGTAATTATTCTTACTTCTATGTCTACCCCGATTAGCTTAATTGTTGGTTAATTTCAGCATGCATCATGATTATCTTCATGTAAACAGATATTCTTACTTGCGTTCATATGAAAAATTAAAACACATAGATTCGCACATCAATATAGCATTAAATCATAAACCCAGTATTCAACATAACATAACCGAAACCATTCATAACAGAAGTAAAATAGCTTATACAAATATATTTCTAGAATAATTCTCTTTATTGATGGTTCAAACTCTAGTACATACTCTAACTTCCCTACGCACATAGATGCAGTGGTCTGAACACACAGATGCAAGGTTCCGCACCCTTAGCTGCAGTCTTCTACCCTAGGCCTCTGCGCACTCAGCTGCAGAGCCTCTTCCTACGTTAAGACGCTTCACTCTTAGCTCTCATAGACCCATTACATTGATCAATTTCCTAGTTACTTACTTAGAACTGAACTAAAAACTGCCTTAGACTCTTCTAAGACTCCCTTTTTATACATTCCCATGGCCCGCGGACCAAGGGTGGATCTCATCAAGCTGACACAATCTACCTAAAATAAGGGCAAAAACCCTTTTTGAATGTTTACACCTTCGCGCTCCGTGACCAAAAAATGCGGAAAATTTACATTATTTACACAAAACTTGGGCCTTTAGCCCCAAAAATTGGGCTTTTAACCCCAAAATTGACCCTAGGGGACTCATTCCCAACAGGCCCCCAACAAGAATCTGGTGACTCACCCCGAGTCACTCGGTCGGTGCGGATATCTTGTTGCAAAGACCTCCTAGCTCCACCTGTATGACTGCAATCTCGACGGTACACTGCATCGCCACTTGCTTAACCTACTCTATAAGTTGCTTCGTCGCTGCTTCTGCACTATCTGCCTATATTTTCTACTTTGTTGCTTACAGATTGACCAATTTCCCTTCAATGGAGGCAATGAGTACATAGGCTTCCTCTAGCCAAGGCCCCAATCTGGCCTTCAGTACTGCCTCCTTGCGCTGAGCTACATCCACCTGTTCCTTTAGTGCCTTCGCTTCCTACAACTTTGCCAACCTTTGCGTGATGGCGATGGTGCACACCGTCACTTTGACCTCATTGTACCTCTGTTTCAGCTCCCGTGCCTTAGTTTCTAGTCATTGCTGGTTGGGATCTTCCTGCAGATTGGCTACTACTTCGAGCGCCTTCTCAAAAAGCATAGTGCAATCCTTCAGAGTGGTGTCAATAGCTGCAACGACATCTTTGACATTGGTCTCACACTGCTCTCTGACTTCTTGTGGAATTGAAGGCTGAGCCCTCAACTCAAGTTCTGTCATCTTAAGGTTCAGTTCAAACTAAACCTTAGCCATCTTTGTTCATGCCTCGTACACACCTATAACGAGCTTCCAGATCCTTGCGTCAACTGGTGCACCTTCAAGGATGTTCATCTCTGAAACAGTCTGGCATGCCTCAGCTACCACAACTATTGTGCACTCATTATTTTCTATGATCTTCTTAAGAAGATCAATTGCAGATAATTTTTTGATGAACATCTATGCATTCTTCACCTTTTGCTCACTGATAACATTTAAGGCACGTTGTTCCCGAGCTTGTATTTCCGCGATCACACCATCCAACAGGGTGTTAAGGCATTCACCTGGAAGCACGACCAAGTTTAGCCTGACTTTGTTGATGGCGTTGATAGTGGACCTGTTAGCATCTGCTTTTGCGGTCAATGCTCCATCCGGAAACGCGAAAGCTCGGGGACCCATTGTACGGACCATCTCTGCTGTGTCTGAGGTTCCCGGCGCTGAACTACTCAACGCCGTGCTCCCTGCCCTACAGTGGACTACACCTGAGTAGCTTGGATCTGCAGCCCGCGCAAACTAGTTTGAATGGTGACCAAGGCCTGTTTCTGTTGCTCCTCGAACTGCTACAACAGTTCCCCATTCGCTTCCCTCATTGTGTCACCGATATCATTCAAATCACCCTCTGTCAAGGTGATTGGGTCCAGGGACAATTTGCTGGCCTTAGACTTCTTCCACAACCCTACTTTCTCTTTCTCACGTGTCCGCTCCTCCTTGCTCTGAGCACAGCTCGTCCTCGTCTATCTATGGAGAAGGAGACTTCTGACTCCTACCAGAGTCACAATCATCCTCTTCCTCCTCCCCTTCTACTTGCGTTTTGGCTGCGCGCTCTGCGTTGGTTTTTTCCTCAACTTCCTTCCTTCGTTTTTTCACCAACTGATCCATATTTAACCTGGCCTCTTCCTTCTTCTGCTTCGTGGCAGACTTACTAGACCCAGCTGATAAGTCTGAGGCCGTGCGCCACTCTGCAGGCCAACTCTCCAGAACCATGACGATTGCATCATCCATCGCCAGGTATGGAAGATCATACCATTTTTGTGCAGGGTCCTTTCGCGCTCCGATGGAAACACAGTGGAAGTTTACTTTGAACTCGACATATTCAGACAACTGCTCAAAGATAGTTAGCGAGAGCCACGGCTTGTGGTTGATGGCGGCGCAGATGCTTGATTCCATGAGAATCCAAAATATCTTGCTATCCTTGATCCTTTGGGGGTTCTTTATGGCCCAGAGTGAAGCAAACTTCGCTGCTTCTGGCACCTCTGGTGCAATTGGAGAAAACTGATTGTCCTCCAGTAAGTTCCATGCAACTAGTGTAGTTGACAACAACAATCATGCATAGTAGAAAGTCTTTCTTTGATCTTTCGCTTCTCTGCAGTTCGCGAGGAACTCACTGCTGAGGTAGCACGCCTAGTTAAATTGTACACCCTTCACGTACTGGGCTGCTAAAGATACCACTGGTGCCAACACTTTATCTGCACGACACTTCCTCATAATTTTCGCCGCCAAAATCTGAGTTGCTACTTTAACCACAGGGTTGGTTATGCTGGATATGGAGTAGCCACGTAGCTTCTTGGCAAGCTTGAACTTGTCCTTCATTCGTTCGGCGAGGCCGTGCTCACCCAACTTTTCGCCAAATGCCACGTACAAATTCAATCCTAAGTGCAGGAGAAAAGTGGTCCAGTGGATCAGCATGTTAGTGGTTGGTTTTGGGTCTCCTAACCATAGGAACCCATCGTGAACTAAGAATAACAACTTCTTAATCGCTATCAAAGTTATGGGCGCATGGTTGTAATGCGACACCCATAGCAGGTTCAATAGTCCTACCTTATCCACCCCTTTATCCAATGTCTTGGCTCCAACGCGGTCACACCAGAGTCTTTATAGAAGACATGGTGCATGGATGTATCAGTCGCCAAGTGGGGAAAGAACTCTATATCTGCTAAATCCGAGTCCTCCATATTAAAAGGGGGTGTGTTTGGTAGCAACGGGGTGAAAAGTGTGATTTTGTTCTTGTCGATGTCCTTTGGTACCTTCGCCTTGCCTCAGCGTGGAGGGACATATGGTGGTAGCTTGGAGATAGGGTCTGCCCCCTCAACGTCAATGTCTTCTGCCCCCATGTCAACGTCTTCTATGCCCACACCGATGTCCTCTATGTCCTCGTCAGGTTCCAGGTCTACTACCTTGCCCTTCTCCTATGCAGTAGGCTTTTCTTTCTTCTGGTGTTTCCTTAGCGACTCACGCACCAGCTATGTTGCTTTCTTCTTATCCTTCTTTGTCTTGGGACCTTCTTTAGGTGGCATAGGCCTCGGCCTAGGCAACCTCGGTGATTTGGGTACTTCTGCAGGTACCTCTACACTCACTACCTCTGGGGCAACTCCCTCAACTGTCATTGCTTCTCCAACACATGCAGTCTCCACGGGTGCTGACATAATGCCAATTAAAAGCTCTTGAGTTTCCTTCGATAATTTCTCAAATACTAAACTCGCTACCAAAGCCTCGAAATAATCAAGGTTCATGCGCACCTGATAGCTCAACACCTCAATTCACAAAATGCCAAGTGTTTATCATTGGTCGACCATCTGTAACTTATAGGTAATTTCGAATTTGAATCCAACCATTCCCCCCAAAATCAGTTCATAAATGCTAGAGTGGCAACCGATTTTCAAAGATCTTGCTCTTAAATTTTGACTTAATTAACGCCCCCCAGCTCCATTTAGCCATTTTCCCACTGTCAAGTCATGAATAATGACCATAACGGTCACTTTCTGGCTGCCTTGCGCGGCCTCTCCTTCAATAGCGTAGCTCCCCTCGCGCTTCTGCTGACACTATGACAATCCTTCATGCCGTTCAGTACCCCAACCGCATAGCTCTATAACTCGGGAAGTGTAGTTTATTGTCCTGTGCCTCCTTTTAGCTTCCAGGAGTGCTAAGACTGTGCTTCCATAATATAGTCAACTGGCCGGATCCCTCGTGTATGGCTTCAATCAACTACAATTCATCCTCCCTGCAAATGGCTCTCCATTCAACTTTACCAACTGAACTACTCCACCATCTGTAATCTCCTTGATGACATAGGGCCCCAGCCAATGCATCTGAAATTTTCCTGGAAATTTATCAAACTTGCTATCATATAATAACACTAAATCATTTACCTTGAAGGTGCACAGTTTGATGTGCTGATCGTGCCATGAATTTTCATGTTCCTTTTGAACTTGTTGATGGAATCCCACCAGAAACCTATCTTCTTCCAGTTCTGCTAGTTGCGCGAGCCTTTCTTCCATGGATCTATGATCCACCATTCCTGTGAATGCAACTATGCACAGACTAGGTACAATTTATTCTATTGGCATCACAACTTCAATGCCATAAACCAACCTAAAAGGCATTTGGCTAGTCAGCTTCTTACAAGTTGTTCTGTAAGCCCCTAGAACCACGGGTAATGGCACATCCCAGTTGTTTCTTTGTGTATTGCAAACCTTCATCAACGCATTCTCCAGTATCTTATTAAACGCTTCTACCATGCCATTAGCTTACGGGTGATATGGCGTGCTCTTCTGATGGTAAACCTAAAATTCCTTTGTCAACGCGCTGATTTTTTCATTAAGAAAATGCATACCACGATCATTACAATTGCTGCTGTCGTGCTTGTATAGTCCTTCACAGGCTACGCCTCCACCCATTTGGTTAAATACTCAGTCATGGTGATGATGTACGCACACCCATCTTCTTTCCTGGAGGTTGAATTGGTCCCACAAAGTCAATCACCCATTTCTCGAAGGGTTGTAATGGTATCTGCAGATTCAACGGTAGCTCATCCCTCCACAATGGTTTTCCAGTCCTTTGGCATGCATCACATTCCCTAAAATATGCTTTTGAATCTTTATGCAGTGTTGGCCACGACAACCTAGTGTGTAGAATCTTATGTGCTATTGCTTTGCCCGTATAATGTCCTCCCATGGCTCCTCCATCAGCCTCAGTGAGGATGCTATTTCGTTCAAATTCTGGCACATAACGTTGCAATATTTCATCTGATCCATTTTATACAAGTGTCTTGCAATGAGAAAAGTCTGCCGCATGCACCACCACTTCCTTCTTTTGTTGGCTAGTATATCCTTTTGGAGCTGTTCCTGTAGTCAGTAAGTGTATAATATCTTCAAAGTGATTGTCCATGATGCGCACTGCAAAGAGATGCGCATCAGGTAGTCCTTCCTCCAAATAAGTAGGCTCCTCTCCTGTTTCAATGCATGACAGATGATCCAGTCTACCATTTAATTGTCCTGGTTTCACAATAACTTCAAAATCATATTCTTGAAACAACAATAGACATTTGCATATTCCCCCTCCCCAACACAGGCTTGTTCAGCAAGTACTTCAATGCAAAATCGTTCGTATACATTGTAAAGTGTCTGCCTAGCAAGTAGTGCCTAAACCTCTGTAGCACGTATACCATAGCCAGACCTTCATGCTCTTTCGTTGAATAATTATTCTCAGCTTTAGATAGCTTCCTACTTGTGAACGCTATGGGATGATCCAATTATCCCTCACCGGCCTGTGTCAGTACTGCTCCTAGCACAATACATGACGCATCCACATGCACATGAAATTCCTTCTTCTAATCTGGGAAGACTAGGATCGACGCGGTGACCATTTTATCATTGAGCACATCCAAGCTCTTCTTACATTCCTCATTCCATCAGAATGTAGCATCCTTTTTTAATAGTTTCTCCATCGACACAGTGATCTGGGCATAGCTTTTGATGAACTTTCTATAATACCCTATATGTCCCAATGTTGCGTGTAGCTATTTCACACTTCTTGGTGCCTCCAAATTGATTATAACTACCATCTTCGTAGGGTCTACCATCAAGTCTTTTATTCTTACCATGTGACTTAGCAAGATCCCAAAAGGGACACAGAACAAGAATTTATTCAGATTGAGTGCAATCTGGTACCTCCAACATGTATCTAGCATCAAGCGCAGACTTGCTATGTGGTGCGTTACTAGTCCAAACATTATCCAATCGTCAAAGTATACCTCCAGAAATTTATGAATGAAATATTTGAACACTGCGATGACTAAGCATGAGAATTTCCAGCGCATTCTTTAGCCCAAAAGGCATCACAGTATACTGGAAGCATCCCCATTCAGTCGCGAAGGTCGTCTTAATCCTATCCTCCGGTGTGATCTTGATGTGATGGTACCCTGAGAATCCATCAGTAAATGAATATTCTTCTTGGCCACCAACATTATCCAGCACCTCATCGATGAATGGAGTTGGGAAGGGATCATGCACACATGCGTCATTCAACTTCCTGAGATCTACACATATCCGTATCTCATCCTTCTATTTTTTGTCCCGAACTACCGTTGGGCTTACCCAATTAGACTCTTCTATTGGTTCAATGATGCCTGCTTCAAGCATTTTATCCAACTCCAAACAGACCCTTTCTTTATACTTCAGATTGAGGTGGTAAGGTATTTGCTTAACTGGCTTCACGTTTGGTTTATAGTGATCTTCATGAAACCCAAGTCCCCTATTATCCCTTTCAGATCAAAAAACTTTGTGGGGAACAGATCCTGATATTCGCGTAGTAATTTGGTGACCTTATCTACTGTTGCGTTGTCCCAGCAATCCCCAATCTTTGCAAACTTCAGCTCTACCTTCGTCCCAATGTTCACATGTTTAGTTTTGAGTGGTTCAGTGAAGTCTGGATTCTCTAGTTGCGATCCTTCAACTTCGCGGTGACTTTCAGTCTCTGAAATATTAATCTTCCTTAGGTCTTCATCTTATTCTTTTGCTGTTACATTGTAGCACTCCAGTGTGTGGCTCAGCTGGGTAGTCCAATCAGGTTGAATCAAATCTAGAGGATCCTACGGTATCCTGAAGATCGCTGCTTTAACCTCCTGCAATGCTTCGTCGATACATTCAAACCCATCCTCAAACCTGAATGTCATAAAAAATCCTTGGCGCAAAACATCCCATTCTTCAGTGCCGTGGCAGAGTTCTGTCTCCAAGTACCAATTCATCAGTATAACATCCAAGGTATGACAAAACAAATGTACCCACTCCAGCTGAGGCTTTGCTCCATACACTTCAGTCCATTTGGCCAAATGGTTGCGTGGATCATTCCTCCCATCATACTTTTCTATTAGCCACACTTTTGGGTGACCAAACCACACTCTAATCATTTTTCTGTATACGTGCCAATCATCAAAATTGTCCTTGTGTGTGCCCCACCATCTCACAGGCATAGTGCGCAACACCTAGTTTAGGGCCTAGAAGCAATGCTTCTCTAGAAATTCTCTCTCAAATGCATCCAGAAAGTGATAAACATCAGTTAAACCATCACAGTAAGGCATATTTCTTACCTATGATGATACACAATGCAATGACTTGGTCATCATATTACAATGCAACGTAGATACTTCATGCAGTCGATTCTGCCAATGCTCCAGTTCTTCATTTGAGTCTGATGTGTAGGAACTTTCGCGGTCCCATGCAATACATCCATCTACTGTCGGATTCATCGGATTCACCCAACCCTGATATTGCACTGTTATCTTGTAAATTTGGTCCAAATCTTTATCACTTTCATAATTGCAGACTGGTTTAGTATAGTGCGGTCCTTCTGCAGGGTCCAGGGGCACTACTATGCAAAGTGATTCCTTCTCAAATATCATTTTCTGCTTCTTCAAATTGATTACCCGATTCATATCAGTGGCCCAGTCGATCCCAAGGAGTGCGGGGTAGGGATTTTTGTCATCCACAATCTCTATCACTTCAACCTCCCCATTGGGATGATTTTCTACTGATTCGCCATCCTTAACTAAATCAGAGTCCACTATAGCGCAGGTCTCCCCATTCTCTCCCATGTCTGTTTCAGAAAAACATTCACATTCGACCCCAAATCTAAAATAACTTGATCCATCTTGTATTCTCCTATCTATGTAGTAAGCCTCATCTCACGCCTCGTTCTCATCTTATGCCTGCAAATCTTTATGACTATGCGCGGTTCATCAGTAGCATTTTCCTTCCCAGTGCACCTATTGATCAACTCTTGCAGTCCTTTCACAACCTTGATATCACTCAACAATTTCAAGCAGGTCTCCAAGAACGTGGTAATCATGGACGAGTTCATTTCTTTAGCCGATTTCGCCTGACTCCCTGAGGTAGAGGCCTCAACGAAGCTTTTCTTCGCTTCCATAAACGTTTCTTTCATGCATTCTAGATGAAAACTGGTCTCCTTTTCTAGCACTTTGCAGACCCACTCACTTTATTTAGGCTGCTTCCCCTTATCTTCACCAGTCATCGCCCTACTCCACAGCACAATAGTTACCTTAGGATCTTCCTCGTGAGGCTCAACCGTCATCATCTACAGGTTCTAAGTCGGCTGCTGAGGTTGCACCCCCTTTTCGCATATCTTAGCTAACAATATAGGGTAATCCTCCGTCGCATGGTCAAGCTGAGTACCATAGCGACATGACAGACGCATTAGATTTGGGAAGACTCACGTGTAATGTCCTAGTCCCCCACAATTGTAACAAATGACCTGCCCTCGACATCTACCAGGTCCTCCTCCACCTCGGCCTCATCCGCGCCCCTGATACTCACCTCGTAGCCCCCAAGTGCTTGGTCTAGAGGTCAGGTTTCTGCCTGCACCCTGCATGTAGGTGTTCTATCCATCATTAATTCGTAACTACAATAATTGCGCTCATCATGACCCACTGATTGACAAGAGTTGCAAAAGAGTTGTTGCGGTGAGGGATTGGTCCCCTGTTGCAACATAATTTTTGAAAGCTGGGCCAGTGATCTTTGTCATGGCCTTGGCTTTTTCACTTCAGGAACCAAACTTCTTTGCGCACCTCAGGCCGAGCTGTTCTATCTTTCTTCAGACTCTACATTTCTAGGCAAAGGTTCTGCAATTGCACATGAATCTTTTGAACCCCCAAATTAGCATCTTGCATTGGTGTCTCATGCAATCTCATCGTGATTTCTAGAGCTTCCGCTTGTGTCCCAATCTTCTGTTGTGATAGTGTAACCCTTAGATGATGCAGGAGCAAAGCCACAAACGATTCACGATGCTGCCCATCAGTCAGATTCATGTTAGCCTTGCAGATCGTACACTTCAATCTCTGATCCAGATCCCAAGGTGTCTCACTAGGCTTCATCATTATCTCTTTGAATCCCACAATTGATTGTGTCTCAAACTTAGGTCTATTGAACTCCTTATTCAACATAGTCTGGATATCTACCAACGTGAACATCAGATTATCAGTGCAATACTTAACGTACCACGTTATCACGCGGTCTTGCAAAGAACTAACCAATGTTGCTTTCTTCAATTGATCATCCGTGATACCCTGAATTTCCCATACAACCTTCGCGATGAACCAAAACTAGTTCGGATCTTCATTTCCCATGCCCTTGAACACAGGTATCTTTACGGAGTTTGCCATATTGAACGGTGGTGGAGGTGGCAGTGGTGTAGGCGAAGGTGTATGCGGCAGAGGTGAAGATGGAGGCGGTGTGGGTGGATGGGGTATTTGTGGGAACCCTTGCTTTATCAACTGAACAACACTCTGCAGAGATGCTTGTGTTGCTTCCTCGTTGTCACTCAGAGGGGGTTCAATTAGCAGGCTATATTCAGGGCTTGTTCTTCCCTTGTTCCTGAATGTCCTTCCACTTCGCGTAGCCCCAAACATCAAGGTAGTTGCATAACCCGCTTTTCACACAAGAGAATCTTAATCCAAGTATTTAACAATTTTAAATACTTACCTCACGGCCCCTTGAAGAAGCGGCACTCTGCTTCACTGTAACTGACCGAGGTATCGACTGCGAACTCTATCACGAACCCTCCTATGATATGATCGAGCCAATGATCGACATCACGCGTGATCTTATATTCAGAGGTTTATAATCTCCACACTAACTCTAGGGTCTAGACTATTGGACCGTTAAGCCTCCACCTTCCTTGGTCATCTGTTAATTTTGCGATCCATTCATACAACTCGACCGAGAAGGAACAGACGAAGATCTCGTTTATTTCTGTGTACAGGTATCTGTCCAACCACTGTTCTTTTGTCAATCATGGATTCCTATTCTCTTGCATTGCAAATTCATTGATCTATCTATCCAACCAGTCTGTGATCTCCTTCTTAGTTGGATTCCAATGATGTGACATCACACATCTCGTTATGCAGATCCCGGTCTTGGAAATGGAACCATTTGTTGGTTTCATGGGCCCTGACCTAGGTTCAACGTTATTTAGCCAAGAAAATCCCTACACTATTGGCCCTTTCGACATTAATATGCGGAGCGTGGACTGAAGTCTCACCCGAAGTAGTATGGGGGGATGCAGGAACCAAGTTTCCACACCCTGAGATAGTTGTGGTGTCACTTTATACCCTAACCCTTCCTTCGCGCGGACCCATAAGCCCTTTAGGGCTTATAAATGGACTTCTCTTATTCGGCTTCGAAACCTTTGTGAAGGTCTCTGGTCGTCCTTTGCGGACCCTAAATAGTCAATGCAGACGCTAACGCGCCTCTGTAATTATGCTTGCTTCTATGTTTACCTCGGTTAGCTTAAGCATTGGTTAATTTCTGCATGCATTATGATTGTCTTCGTGTAAACAAATATTCTTACTTGCGTTCATATGACAACGTAAAACACATAGATTCACACATCAATATAGCATTAAATCGTAAACCCAATATTCAACATAACATAATTGAAACCATTCATAACAGAAGTAAAATAGCTCATACACAAATATTTCTAGAATAACTCTCTTTATTGATGGTTCAGATCTTCAGTACTGACTCTAACTTTCCTCTGCACATAGCTGCAGGGGTTTGCACACTTAACTACAGACTTCTACCCTAGGCCTCTGCGCACTTAGCTGTAGAGCCTCTTCCTATGCCAAGAATCTTCGCTCTTAGCTCCCACAAACCAATTACATTGATCAATTTCCCAGTTACTTACTCAGAATTGAACTAAAAACTTCCTTAGACTCTTCTAAGACTCCCTTTTTATACATTCCCATGGCCTGTGGACCAAGGGCAGATCTCATCAAGCCTACACAAGCTACCTAAACTAAGGGGGGAAACCATTTTTTGATTGTTTACACCTTCATGCTCTGCGACCAAAAAATGCAGATACTTTACATTCTTTATACAAATCTTGGGCCTTTAGCCCCAAAATTGACCCCAGGGGACCTGTTCCCAATAGAACATGAGCATATTTCATTGCAAAATGCACTGAGGTTTTGGCTAGAATTATCCTTTTGGCACTGGTTGCAATACAGACTAGTCAATCACATGATCAACATCTTTCACATACTTCTTAAGTAGTGGCACATGGAAAATATCATGGAATTTCATTTCCGAACGCAGTGAAATTCAGTAAGCCACCGGTGTAATCCTCTCAAGAATCTTGAGAGGCCTGCAATATTGAGGTGCCATCTTGGCACATGGTCCAATCCTCAAGGAGCTCTTCTTTATCTTGATACACAAATACATTGTTCCCCAACCTAAAACTCCTTAAACGTCCTATGATAATTTGCATAACTCTTCTGCTTGTCCTGTGCTACCTTTAAACTCTTCAAGATAACCTACATTTCCTGTTCCATCTCTGTCAACATGTCTGGTGTAATCAATACCCTGTTAACTGGATCAATCCAACAGATGAGAGTATTACAACTCTGCCCATACAGTGCCTCAAACAAACTCATCCTCAAAGATTCTCGATACCCATTTTTTAAGAAAACTCCACCAATGGAAGGTACTCTCCCCACTTTCGATGTTGATTCATAACATACATCCTCAACATGTCCTCCAAAATCCTATTGACCCTCTCAGTCTGCCAATATGTCTGTGGATGATAAGTTGTACTGAAGGTCAACTCTATACCCAAACATGCAAATAACTCTTTCTAGAACCTGGAAGTGAACTTGGTATCTCCGTCTGACACAATCTTCTTCGGTACACCATACAACCTCACTGTATCTATGATGAAGACATGTACTACCTCACTAGCCAAATTCGTAGACTTTAATGGAATAAAGTGAGCTACCTTAGTCAACCTGTCAGCCACGACCATAATGGAATCATGTTGTCTAGAGGTCCTTGGAAAAGCTGTAATAAAATCCATAGAAATGATCTCCCATTTCCACTCTAGAATCAGAATCAACTATAGAAAGCACCTGGATGTTTACACTTTACTTTTACGTGTTGACAATCCAAATATCTCACCACAAACTCTGCCACCTCTTTCTTCAAATTCAACCAATGGTATAATCTCTTAACCACTGTCAATGCCTTTTGATATCCCGGGTCACCTAAATACAACTTAGCATGAAATTCCCTCAAGATAATATTCTTGAGCTCATTGTAGTTTAGCACATAGATCCTATCCCTAAATCTCATCAAGCCATCTGCTGTGAGATGATAATCCTCATCTTGTTCACTTGTACCATATTGTTGTAACCTATGGTTAAGCTTTTGGTACCTGTCATCTTGTTGTCCTTCCTATAAGATCCAATCTTGTAAATTTATCCCATAAGAACTCATAGTTACTATTTGATATACCTGCATCCTTATGCTAAGCGCAACTGCAACCCTGTTCTCTTTACCCTCAATGTAGCTGATTTCAAATTCAAATTCACTGATCGTAACCAACCACCTATCTTGCCTGGTGTTCAGATTCAGTTGGTCAAATAAGCATCTCAATCCACTATGATCACTCATCAAGATGAAACTCCTTCCAAGAAGATAGTTTCTCCACACCTTCAATGCATGGATGATCATTACCAACTCAAGATCATGTGTCACATAGTTATGATCGTGCTCATTTAATTTCCTTGACTCATAGCATGCTACCTATCCTTCCTGCAGTAGAACTCCACCAAGTCCTCTCTTGAAAGCATTTACACATGCCACAAACTCTTTATCTAGATTTGCAATCTTTAGAACTGGAGCATTTGTAAGAAATTGTTTCAACTATTCAAAACTTGTTGCACATTCCTTTGTCCATTCAAATTTCTTTCCTTTTCTCTGCATTCATGTAATAGGATAGGAAATCCATGAGAAGTTTATGATGAACCACCTATAATAACTTGCTAACATCATGAATTATTTGAACTCATCCATATTACTAGGTGTTTCCAATTCCATGATAGCTCTTATCTTTTATAGATCCACTACTATACCTTTCTTGGAAACCATGTGATCCAAATAATGAACCTTTGTCTGAAAGAAGCTACATTTACTATGATTTTCATACAATTGATACTCTTTGAGCAGTATTAACATTGCTGCTAATACAATCAATGTATCATCAATTAATACAATCAAAAACTTGTCTAGATAAGGACACAACACACTATTCATCAAGCTCATGAAAGTAGCTGGAGAATTAGTCAAACCAAAAGGAACTACAACAAACTCATAATGCCCATAACTAGTCTGGAAAGTAGTCTTATAGATGTCCTCTTCTTTGATTCATACATGATGATATCTAATCTCATGTCAATTTTTGAGAACACCACTGATCCCTTCAACTTATCAAACAAGTAATCAATCCTCAACAATGGATACTTCTTCTTAATTGTCACCTTGTTCAACTTCCTGTAATCAATGCATAACCTAAGAGTACCATCCTTCTTCTTCACAAACAATATGGGCGCACCCCAAGGTGACACACATGGCGTAATGTACCCCTTGTAAAGCATTTCCTTCAACTGCAACTTTAGTTCCACTAACTCTGGAGTGATCATCCTGTATGGTGCCTTTGATGCTAGTGCTGATCTTGGTACCAACTCAATAGAAAACTCCACTTCCATGTGAGGTGGTAACTCTAAGATATTTGTTGGGAATACATCTTGAAATTGTTGCAAAACCATGTACCTGTTCAAGACCTCAACATCCTCAAAATCCTTACCTTTGTCAATGGAAATATGCATTGCAAACAAGTCACACCCTTTCTTGTGACTACGCTTTGTGTGCATAACTGTAACCATTCTAACTGATGTCTCCTTCTTCTTACCCAACAAGATTAATTTTTCTCCATTGTCATCCAAGCACTCAATAGTCTTATCATAATAATACACCTTAGTCCTGTGAAGATACAACCAATCCATACCCAATAGCATACTATATGAACATAACGATAGTACATTCATATGCATGGATGTAGGCATACCGTTAAGCTCAAATGCATAAAATTTTACCCAATGATGAACTATTTTCTTTGTACTTGTAGCCAATTGTACTACTAAGACTCTACATGCACTTCTTTATTCAAACCACAATTATCCACTAGGTCAGGGTTAACATAATTATAATTAGATCTAGGGTTAATCAAAATAGAAACAACTTGATCACGAAGCTTACCATCCATCTCGATAATGGATGCCTGGTGATCCTCTTACCTGTTATCCAATGCTGCATAGATATGAGGAATTCTCTTCCCAATGTCCCCAACTATCTATTCCCCCTAAGCACTGTAGATCTATGGTCTGCCACACTGATGTTGTGGGAAATCTCTCCTGTGATGATCCTTGCCACAAGTCCAGCATAATAAAGGCTTCCTACCATCACCCTTGTTCTTCTCCTTATATTGAAATCCTTGCCCTCTGTTAGTTGTATTGAACTTCTTGTATGACACTACATTCTCTTTATTACCCGTGTCCTACAATATGCCTCAATTCTTATCCCATTTACATTTAGTCTTCTCATTACCTTTCCAATCCTTTCTAGATTCAGACCTACGCATTGATTGATCATAACAATGCTTCAACTTCTTAATGGCTTCCTCTAATGATATAGGCTCATCAAAATAGATCTTATCCTTGAATGATACCTACAACCCATTGATGAATCTCTGAATCTAGGCCTTCTCCTCCTTAAGATAAGACACATATCTCAACAATTCCCAGAACGTACTAGTATACTCCTCATCGGTCATAGATCCCATCTTCAACTCATAGAATTCCTTTTCCCTATCATCATAATATCTCTTAGATAGATACTTCTTCTCGAAAAGTCTCTCGAAATCACTCCAAGTCGACTCCTCTTCCTGATCACCTCTGACATTCTTTACATATTCCCACGAAACGTCTGTTTTATCTTTAAGAATGAAAGTAGCTTTCCTATCTTTCATATTCACTGAGTACTCATGCAATTTGAAGAACTTATTCATCCCAAGTAACCAAGCTTCTGCATCCTGTGACTTCTTCATTTCTCCATCGAAGGTAGGTGGATTTTCTTTCTTAAACTCTTCTGGAAAATACTTCTTTTCACTTCTCCTATACAGATGGTGGTGGTGATACTGTTTCTCTGAACTAGAACTAGAATGTAGTCCACGGTCATTACCCCTCCTGTCAGGTGTATCCATGAACCTATTATCTCTAACTATTTTAGCCATGTCAAAGATGTATCCTGATTGAGATCTACTACCATATACGCCATTTTTTCTTTCCTCCTATCCATGATTGATCCTAAACAGTCCCTGTCTCTGCAAGTCTGACAAACTCTGAAGGATAACTGCATTAACTTATGCTTATTTCTCCTGTGCCCTAACAATCCTTTCCTATGAACAAATTATTCTATCATTATCCACCTTACAAATCCTTATCTTTGCTTTCAAACTTCTCAATGTGTTTCCTATGTGAGGGGAGTACTCATCACCATGTTGCTTATCTGATCTGTAAGGAGAATCATGTGAATTGCAGTCCACCATTTTTCTTGTCATATTTGACCTTCTTCCTACAAACATACCATGTCAGATAACCAAATATAGACAAAATCAAACTTACCTCAGTGAAGTTCGGGGGAGGTTATCTCATCTGCAAGATCAATTCAGATTGACATAGTACATGTATATATAGACATAGAATAAAATCAACGTATCAAACATACCAACATCAACATTCTCACTTCTACATGATGAAAAAACTACAAAAATTACTAACACCATGCATACATAACAAAGACATATACAACCTACATGCATGCATGACAACACATTCTGCCTTTCCAGTCCAAGTGTTGAACCTGGGAGCTCTGATACTACTTTGTAACCACCCCTCCCACATTTACCCAAATCCACGTGTTCTTCAGGGTAAACATGAGATTAGAGTTATTGTGAGAGATCCGATTTCCAAGATGCATTTATGGAAAATGGGGTCCACATGTCCAACACTGATTGCAACACCCAATGGCACACAATCACACTATTATCATCCTAATTTGACCTAACACTATTTATTTTCAGTTTCATCTCCTTTAATTTGATATAAACTTTCTATTTTTGGTAGTTTTTTTAGGTTCTAAACTTTTGAGGCCATTTTTAGGGCCTAAACGATGTTTTTTTGGGAAAAACGAAGAGACTAGGAAATGTAATATCAATTTGTTAGTCCACTTTTATCTTCCTTGTGGAGATCTTCAAAACGAGGTATTATGATAGTCAAATGAAGATTGTATGACAAAGTTATGACCCAGGGAAGTTGGAGGTCCGAATTACTCATTTATACAAACACTTTGTGTACATAGTACTTGTAGGTTATAAGTACATATTTGTTCATTAATTTAATAATCTCACCATAGAATCATAATTGACACAATGACAAGGGTAAACATTCACTCTCAACTCAAAACATGACCTAGAATCACTAGAACATGCTAGGCATTTCATAAAACACATGGCAAACATATAAACTAAAGCTTATAAACACATATATGAATACAATGGTCTCATACTTATGTGGTAATAATCAAGAGGTTTGTTTCCCTCTCATAAGAGCTACAATAAAATCTCCCAGGTAATGGATTCAATAACCATTCATTTACCAATCAAAATACCATAACTAAACTTTGTCATAAAACCATGCTTATAAATAGAATAATAACACTGATAGAACAACCATCAAAGCCACATCATAACAAGTACATTTACTCATAAAATACAAGAGGAAAAGAGCTCTTATTAACATATGAAAAATCCAACTAAGTCAGTGACTTCCACGTACCACCCGACCATAGATTGGGTTGAACCAAATCTCTCTTTAGCCAATCACCCCCACGCCATATTCCAAGCATGAATGTGGGATCTAATGGAATAACCAAAGAAAACTAAACCAGCGCTTCCAGAGGCCAAACCGCCTCAATCCTCAACCAATGATCCCACCTCACGGTCGGACATCACTAACCATTGCCATATTAGTCTCGACCTAAGTTATTCATGGCTCCAAAGTGTTTGTTCCAAACTGGCTCCAAGATTAATAACTCAACCCACAGCTACAACATGGATCCAAAGCAATTTTCCAACCAAGGCTCCGGGACTAGTAGCTCAACCCACCAAGGTCTCTGGAGTGTTTGTTCGACCAAGGCTTCTAGGACTAGTAACTCAACCCAAGTTATTCTAGGGCTTCCAGAGCATTTGTACAACCAAGGCTCTAGGAACTAATAACTCAACCCACAATTATGAGGAACATGAGCACCAACCAAAAAACAAGAGGGAAAAAACCCACAACACCATGGTTTTCGAGGAAATGGCAAGGCTAGGCAAAACCAAGGTCAACCCATGAAATCCTCTATGCCAATGACAGATCATAACCAAATAACCACACGCATACACCATACATGCCAAAACTAGCAAGTAAATCATACATGCAACTCGATACCTACAAATAAATCTAGTTGTAGCTGTTGATTCCATTGTCCCCTTGCACTTTCCTTCTTTCCTTGCATTTTTTCTCCAAATCCAATGTGCTCCAAGAAAACTCTAAGTGTGCAAGAGTGTGTGAGAGAGAGATACAAGCTAAAACTAACAAAAATCTATCAATTGGTTCTCAAAATCCTTTTTATCGTTAAGGCCTCTATTTTATTCATTTTCCTATATTTTTCCTTCAATTTTCCTCACATACAAATATATGACCTATTCATCTCATTTTTCTCCTATTTTCCTTTATTTCATAAATAAAATGCCAATAAATGTCTCTTTGCCTTTTCCAATGCATTTTCCAACTTCCATAGCCATTATTTAATAACCATTGATCCCCATTACTATGATTTTGCCCAACATTCATCTTGGAATACATGTCCCATGAACTTGGTATTATTTTTTCCTTTATTAACTTTATTACATGGATTTTTAATCGAGGTTGTTACAACACTGTGAATCCAGTACTAGAGAACCAAGCCCTGTGGTGCCCTGGACCCTGCTACATCAACATTACATGTATGCCATGTGACAACCACAACCATGTGGCATCATAAAATTATTGCCATGTGCAAGGTGGATTCATTTGCTGACAGGTCCAAAAACTCCCATTCCACATGCAATGTTTCACGTGATTTTCATGCCACGTCACATATCCATGTCCTTCAAAGTTATTATGTAGACTCCATGTTGTATCATCGGGCCTTCATGGCCTTGGACACCTCAACTTCACCCAAGGGACCTACAGGGCTTAACGCTCTCGTGTTTTGTGATGAATGCATGTTGTGCAAGGTTTGGGATCAAGATGTGATCTCCCTGACACACATCATATCATTCACCATTCCTCGGGATAGGGATTTTGTAATATCCCTAAGAAAATTTACAGTAAATATACAAAGAAAACATAGACAAAAACACCATAAAACAATGAACACAAAATCATACCATAAATTGCACCAAAAACTACGATGTTGAGCTCTTTCTATTGATAAATAAGGGTGTACAATAAGGTGCTGGAACGAATGCACCTGAGCTTTCTCAAGGCAAGGTAACAAAGCCCCAAATGATAAATACAATAGCCTCCTTTGATCTGTTGCTATGCTGCTCTAGCTCTGCGCTAAAGATGCCCAACAATACACTGCTGACTAAATAGATTTGTTGCTAGGGCCCTTTCCGGTGCTTATAAAATTTTGGGAAATTAATCTGGGCCTTTCCACCAAATACCTAGAATAACCTACGAAGGATTTTGCCAATGATTGACTTTGAAAATTTGGCCCTTTTCCCCCTCATTGGCTCAATTGTCAAGTGATTTGACCCAACTTTAAATCCTACTACAAAAGGCCTCCAAAATAGCTGCAATACTCCTCAAAGCACTTCCTCGCCCTTCACTCCAAGTTTAAGCCTTAATCACACCTCACTTGTCCACCTCTCGGACTGATCCCACCAAGAACTACGCAATCCCTATGCTGTTGTAGTTACTCCTCTCCTAGAAAATCAAACCTCCTATTGGTAGTGCGAAATGACAAAGGTAAAACTCCCTCCTTGGGCTGACATTTGAAGTCCACTGAAGCAAGGGCTGAGATATCCATTAGGAGGCACTCATGTACTAAACAACACTTACAGACTTGGCTTCAGCTCAAGTGTGCTGTTGTCAAAGAAAAATTTGAAAATGATGAGTGGATGAGAAAATAAGTGTTCCTTACTCATTTTTTCAAGATGCCTCCAAAATTCCCATTTGGGCCTAACTCGAACTTCCCACACCAAATCTTCTCCAATGAGAGCGTAATTACCATGTGGGCCAAAAATGTCATGAGGTGCCCCCCACGCTCCACTAAAGCTGCAATATTTCCTCCAGCTCTAATGTTCAGGTGTGTCTTAAGCCAAAAATCAAGTGTGGGTCCTCTAAACGCATCTTTCCTAAGTGCATCCATGTAATAAATAAAAAATGAGCAAAAATGATATTTCACTTAGCAAAATCCTACGTGGGAATATCACAGTCCTCCCTGCCAAAATGTTGCTTGTCCTCAAGCAAATTCAATGAAGGGTTCTGAAGTATTTTCTCCGCCTTCAAGGTGGCATCCACATCTTCCAGATTTCTACATGTGATAAAAACTCCTTCATGACCCAGTTTCTCAAATTCCTCTCCCGAGTATCTAAAATAACATCTAGTTCCAACACTAAATGCCCCTCATCATCCATAGGAGGTAGTTCTGTCGCCACTATAACCTGCTGTTCCAATGCCTTTTTCAAGAAAGACACATGAAAGATGTTGTCCACTTGATACCCTAGGGGTAGCTCCAGCTCATGTGCTACCTTCCCAACCCTTCGAGTGACATGATGCAGTCCATAGAAGCGGGGTTTGAGCTTCTCATCCCCGTTCTTTTTGAGTGAAGATTGTTGACAAGGTTTAAGCCTCAAGAAGACCAAGTCCCCTACCTCAAACTGCGTCTCAAATCTACCCCTGTCTACATAAAGCTTCCGCTAGTTTTGGTCCATCAACATGTTGTCATTAAGAGCCCTCAAAATTTCTTGGCTCTCCTATATCTAATCCTTGGCCCTTGGGGCCCAGTTGTCTCCAAACATAATGTCAACGAAAGACAATGCATGATAACCATACAAAGCTTAGAATGGTGACATACCTATGGACATGTGGTATGTAGTGTTGTAGCAGTATTCACCCAAGTTCAGCCACCATATCCATGCTCGTTGTTGACTTGTCACATAGTTACACAAGTAGCCTTCTAGCCACTTATTTACTATCTCCATCTCCCCATTTATCTGAGGATGGTAACTAGTACTCAGAGTGAGCTCAATGCCCACCAACCGAAATAGCTCCTGCCAGAATCCACCCATGAAATGATTTTCCTAGTCATTGACAATGGTCTTTGGAAGACCATGTAGCCAAAACACCTCCCTAAAGAACAATTAGGCCACCTATGAGGCTGAGTACCAGGATGAGATGGCTAAGAAATGAGTAAACTTTGTCAGGAAGTCCACCATTATGTAGATGCAGTCCTTGCCCTGTACTGTGGGAAACCTTGTAATGAAGACCATCGATATGCTCTCAAATTTCCCCTCAGGAATGGGAAGTGACTGCAATAGGCCTACAGGGTGTGACTACTCACCCTTGTTTCACTGACACGTGTCACACTCCCTGAAATGATTTAGAACATCATCCTTGAGGCCCCTCCATGCAAAGTGCTCTCTAATGGCCCTGTATATCTTTGTGAACCCTTGGTGCCCTGCTAGTGGTGAGTCATGGTCGACCTGTAGAATCTTCTCCCTCAATTAGGAGCTGGGTACTAAATAAATCTGGTCTCGAAAGTAGATCACCTCGTTCATCACCCTGTACTAGTCATCTACCACCAACCCATCAAGGACCTCACACCTGAACCCATCCTTGGAATACTCCACTAGTAGTTGCACTCTCCAATCTGGGGCAATACTCATCAATGAGAGAGTGGATGGCCACTTGGACAATGCACCAACCACCACATTGTGCTTTCCCTTGACATAATGTCAAAGTCATATGATTGGAGCTTTCTCACCCACTTTTTATACCTCTCCTGCAACTGTTTCTGCTCCAAGAAGAATATGACGCTATTGTGATTTGACTTGATTTTGAACCTGTTCCCCACCAAATATTGTCTGAAATTAACCAACATGCATGATGGCCAACATCTCCTTGTCATATATGGAGTGCAATATCTCATGCGCAGTAGCTTCCGACTCTCAAAAGTTATGGGGTGCCTTCCTTGCATCAACACGACCCCCACACCCACTCCTAATGCATCGCACTCCAGCACAAAGGGCTGGGTGAAGTTAGGAAGTGATAATACCGAACAACTACTCATGACATGTGTGAGGCACTCAAAATCATCATGTGTTGTAGTGGTCCACTGAAATGCCCCTTTCTTCATTAAGTCAGTGAGGGGTGCTGCTAGTTGGGAGAAGCCCTTCACAAACTTCCTGTAATAAGTGCAGTTGCCCACGAATCTCCTCAACTCGGTCACATTCTGGGGTTTTGGAAAATCCTGGATAGCTCAGACCTTCTCCTCATGTACTCTCACACTGTCCACACCAATGATGTTCCCTAGATATAGCATGTCAATCAACTCAAACTCACAACTTGGATAGTTTAGCACAAAATTTCTTCTCCTCCAGATTGCACAGTATTATGTCAATGTGCTACAAGTTCTCCTCCCAAGTCTGACTATAGATGAGTATGTCATTGATAAAAACTAGCACAAACTTCGTCAATTGCCAACGAAAGACATGGTTCATGCATGACTAGAAGGTAGCTAATGCATTAGTCAGCTCGAAGGGCATAACCAAGAACTCGAAGTTCTCATAATGGCACCAAAATGTTGTCTTTGGGACATCCTGGTCCCTCACCCAGATCTGATGGTATCCAACCACAAATCAATCTTCAAAAAGAACTTAGCCCCCCTAAAATCATCCATCAACTCATCTATACGTGGGATGGGGTAGTGGTTCTTCAATATCTTTTTTTTGAGGGCCCGATAATCTATGTACATGCATAAGGACCCATCATTCTTCTTCACCAGTACAACCGATGAAGCAAAAAGGCTAGAATTGGGCCTGATGTGCCCAAGTGCCAATAACTCACGGATAACCCTCTTTATCTCATTCTAATATGCCTTGGGATGTTAGTAAGGAGTGGTGATGATGGCCTGCACTCTCAGCTCCAACCCAATAGTATGCTCAAACCCACGGTCAAGAGGTTGACCTAGTGGTATGTCTCCAAACACTACTAGGTACCTTTCTAAAATAGCCTGTATCTGCAGATGTGGTGGCTTGGGCTTGCCCCCATCCTATTAAATCCTCAACTCCATAACCCACTCAATGCCCCCATGTCACAAATCAGCCCCCATCCTATGGGCCAAAACAGTCTATGGCAGGTATGAGTGCATTCCATGTAGCAACACTGGCTTGCCATCTGGCCCTACAAACTCCATCTCCAACTTCCTCCAAATAGGTCGTGACTCTGCCTAGTGAATAGAGCCATTTGACCCCAACACCACATTGGTGTCTGGTACATCTACTACAATGAAGTGATATGTCATGGAGTAGTTCCCCATGTCCACTACCAAATCTGGCACATAGCGAGTGCACTGCATGGTCTTATCCCTAGGCACATGAACTGAGAATCCCAAAAACTCCTTAGTTGTGATACCTCTCCTTTGAACCAACTGAGATTCAATGAAATTGTGGGTAGTCCCACTGTCTACCAGAACTGATACATGCTGCCCCTGAACAATACCTCTGATCCTCAGGGTAAAAAAATTGGGTACCCCATGTAGTGATGCGAGGACCCCTACAGAAGGTGTATAGGAAACTCCCCCTGGTGGTGGTGGTGGTTTTGGTGGCCCTCCCTCCTGAGGTCTTGTGTTGTCATCTCTACCCATCTCAAAATATGTCTCATCCTCTAAATTGATGTCAAAGAAGACCTCGATATAGTGGCCCTTTCTTGTTGCACATCGGTGGCCTAGTGCCCATGGCATGTGATAGGTGAAACACAATTTCCCCCTCCTGAGGTCTCTCTGAGTTTCCTTGTCCAATTGCCCACATCTCCGACTGGCCCTCGATGGTGGAGACCTACTGTCTTTTCCCCTCTATTGGAAACCCTGTCTGAGTGGTAGTGGTGCTCAAGCCCTAGGTAGAGTATGCTGTAAGTCTCAGGTTATCCCTACTGCATTTTGTAATGTAGTGGGCCTATTGGACCTCAATAACCCGCGTAATGGATTTTCTAGCCCCTCCAAAAACATGTAGATCCTCCTAGTCTCTGACAAATTTGGCACCATCATAGACAACCTCAAAAACTCTGAAATGTATGCTTCAAAACTCCTTGTCTTCTTGAGCCTTGTCATCTCCCCAAAGTACTCCTCAGGATTTTCCTCTCGAACTGCTCCAATATCCTCCGGGTGAAATCATCATAAACGATCACTCCTGGATGTCCCAACGTGGTCTTCCCATGGAACCACTGGCCATGGGCTTCCCCCTCTAAATGCAATGTGACAATATTGATTACCTATCCCTCCATCATCTAATTTAGCAGGAAATATACATCCAACTTTTTGACCCATGCCTTGGTCGAGCTCTTAGAGGAACCATCGAAAGTTGGGAGAAACAACCTCCCCACAGTGCGTCACAAGTATATCCCCTACATGTAGCCTCCTCCACTATATTCCTTAGGCCTATTGTTGCCCTTAAACTGGCATAAATCCTTGAAAGTAATGGCCTTCCAAAAATTAGGTTCATTGGATTGATACTCCAAGAAATAGTCCCCATAAGGCGCATCCTGCTGCTCTGGTTTCCCACCAGCTCTAGATGTTAGGAACGTGGGAATGGTAGGCCTAACGGGTGTGTTTGGAATCAATGACATGTTTGGATTAAGGGATGAATGATGCTGCAAAGTGCCATACCCTTCTCCAATTCGGAAATCACCTTGGACTCCCTTACCGCTATTTCCATTGCCATTTTACTGGCCCATTACTTCAATATTTCGGGACAAGTCCTGCACTTCCTTTAACAAAAGGTGGGAAAACTCCTTTTCCTCACTCCTTTTGTCTGCCTCATTATCTCCCATGTTTTCTTCTTCAACCTTAGGCTCTGTTGTCATAGGGTCAGGGGTAATCTGCAACTGCCTCTCTCTACTTCTATACCTTTTCCTTTGGTATGTCATGTTTTGCCTATCCTCCAGTGTCATAGACCGCGCTGCTCCTATAGGATGTGCCAAGTCTATGAGCTTTGATACCACTGCAATATCTCTAAGGAAAATTAGGAGTAAATATAAAAAGCAAACATACACAAAAACACCATAAAACAATGAAGACACAATCAAACCATAAATTGCAATAAAAACTATGATGTTGAGCTCTTTTTATTGATAAATAAGGGTGTACGATAAGGTGTTGGAAGGAATGCACCTGGGCTTGCTCAAACCAAGCTAGAAAATCCCCAAATGATAAATAAGACACCCTCCTATGATATGTTGCTATGCTGCTCTAGCTCTGCGCTGAAGATGCCAGAAATACACTGCTAGCTGAATAGATCTACTGCTAGGGCCCTCTCCGGTGCTAAAAAAATTATGGGAAATTAATCCTAACCTTTAGACCAAACACCCATAATAACCCACGAAGGATTTGGCTAATGATTGAATTCAGAAATTCATCCTTTTCCCCTCTCAATGGGTCAAATTCTAGGTGATTCAACCCACTTGTAACTCCCGCTAGAAAAGGCCTCCAAAATAGCTGCAATACTCCTCAAAACACTTCTTGATCTTCACTCCAAGTTTCAGCCTCAATCACACCTCACTCCTCCACCTCCCTGTGTGCTCCCACCAAGAACTGGGTAATCCCTATGCTGTTGTAGCTGCTCCTCTCCTAGAAAATCAAGCCTCCTGTTGGTAGTGGGAAATGACATAGGTAAAACTGCTTCCTTGGGCTGGCACTAGAAGTCGGCCAAAGTAAGGGCTGAGATCTCAGCTCAGAGACACTTGTGTGCTGAACAACACTTGCAGACTTGGCTTCAACTAAGCGTGCTCTTGTCAAAGAAAAATTTGCAAATTATGAATGAATGAGAAAATGAGTGTTCCTTCCTCCTTTTGTCAAGATGTTGTAATGACCGAATGTCCTATATGTAGCGGAACTATTTAAAATACTTCGTAGACAAATACATCCATCATGGGATAGTAAGTATAAATTGTATATTATATAAATAATTCATGTAGGATGAGTACAAATGAGAATGAGGGTCCTGTATATATATCCAGGTATGTACCCTTTCACGAACAAGCATGTCTCTAAGACATGCCTTTTCATTATTAAATAACTAACCATTAATCAATTTACTTATTATTTATTATTATATTTATATTATTATGATTATTATTTATTATCTATTTTTATTTATTTTTACATAATTTATGTTCATAACATTGCCTTCTCCTTCAAAAAGCTTTGTCCTTAAAGCTTGTTGATGAAAGGGCTTGATCTCTTTTTTGCTATGCATGTCTTCTGCTTGATATCTTTTTCTACTACGCATGCCTTCTCATCTCAGAAAAATCATCTTTGTCGATACATGTTGATATGATCCTTGAGTGATATATAAAAATGTCTTACTGAGAATGGATTAGACCATCCCAGATTAACCTTCTGTGGAATCTTCTCATCACTGGAACTTTGTAACAAATTGTTTTCAATAGAATGAATTGAGCTCACTTCAATATTATTTTTAACATAAGTTTGTTGTTTATGTCCTGAGCGATACATATTTGTAGATTGATTAAGGTGTCTACTCTTGTGATTCGAATGTATATAAGGAGTTTTTCTTGTTTGAACTTCCTTTAAAGTTTTTATGACAGTTCCATGATTTCCATCAGGCATTGTTGTTGTTGACTTAACTACTGAATCTTTATTTGGGGTGTCCTCTGTTTGAACGACAACCTCTGAGTATGGTTTTACTTCAATAGGGCTTAGATTTGCCTGAACTATGAGATTAGTGGTCTTGATCTTTGTTTCTTCAGTTTGGACTGCTACATCTGGAGATTTTGATGCTTCCTTTCATGTAGGTTTTAACCCCGTACATAAATTACCTGCATAGGAATTCTAAAACCAGAAAATAAACAATGGCGAGATCATAACACATAAAACAAATATACACATAGATTTTCCCCTAGATCCGAAAACCGAGACTACCGGATTTATTTTTCATTATATTCCTTTCAATGTTACAATACATATATATACATGCAGAAGAATCCATAAACCCCAATCCATTAACCCTGGATTAGAACATAACCGTAGTTCCCTTAACCGGATCTACAAAATACCATGGACCGAAAACCATCGCGCCCAAACCATGTCCAAAATCCATGCACAAAACCATAGGTAGGTCCGCCCACCTAATATAGGGTCCAAAAAAAATTTCTTCGAGGCACTGCCCCAGACCCCGTAAAGGGGGGCTACCAGCCCCCCTCAAACACCCTGACAGGGGGGGTTGCCGCTCCCCCATTCCGCATCGACGCAACGAAGGGGGTGCTCCACCCTCCCTCTAACCCCCCGATTAGCAACCACTAGAGCTAGTCGTGGAAAGAATATAACCCAACCCAAAATTTCCAACGCGTTCTTTGAAACTATTCATCAATGACTTCTTTTCAGCCTTAAGTTTTTTAATCTATTTAAGCAGATTTTGATTATGATTTTTGAGACTTAAGCATTCCTCATTCTCTGAGTCAACTTTATTTTTGCCTTCACGCTTCTCGTTTTTTAAACACTTGAAATTGTTCTACTAATGTTTGGCTAAGGATATTTAAACATAAAGTTTCTTCTTGTTGTTCTAATAAATTCTCCTTGAGCTCCTTTGATGCTTTAGCTTTCTTGACTTGTTCGAGTAGTTTTTCTTGGTGATCCGTGAGGTGCGAAATTTCTTTGTCTTTACTACAAATGACTTCTTCAAGCTCTTTTTGTTTCTTTGATATAGTTTTTTCATTATCTTGAAACATCAAGTCTGATATCCTTAAGATCTTCTAATGAAGATTTTAATGATTTTGATTATTTGTTATGTCTCGAAACGTGACGATATTCCCTTTATAAAGAAACGTCAAAACTCGTTTCTCTATGTTTAACATTAATGTACTCAAATCTTTAAACCAGGGTTGACCAAGTATGATGTCAGTATTTTTATCCATCCTTACAACATGAAATTGAAACATGTACTCATAGTGACCTATTGTCACTTGTAGATCACTAATTTTATATTTTTTTTGGTCAAAAATATTTTTATTTACACCAATGCTTAGCTTTGGAATTAATAGTTGATTTTCCAAGTTGATGTTGATATAATTTTTATCATTGCTTGGGCTGATGGCGACCTTAACTTCTCCTCCGCGGATACTTCCTTTTAATGTAATTACTCCGTGATCTATAACTAAAAGACCATTATAAGAAAACCTTTCTTCCTTCGTCATTTTAGAATTGAGCTCCCTCATTTTTTTTCAATGATTGACCCCATTTTGTTTTGTCGAGATGAATTTAGGTATATATTTAAAGTTCCTTTGGACTTTGTACTTCAAGCCTCCTTTAAAAGTGCATTTTAATATATATATATATATATATATATATATATATATATATATATCTATATCTATATATATATATATATATATATATATATATATATATATATATAGATATGTATATATATATAGATATGTATATATATATATATATATATATATATATATATATATATATATATATATATATATATATATATATATATATATATATATATATATATTATGCTTCAAAACTATTTTAATCCAGTTTCCTATTATCCTTAATATTTCAAAACTCCTTTGTATTATCTTTATATATTTCTACTTACGCTTTTTTCTTCTTTTGTACTTTAAAAATAATATTTAAATATTGTTTAAATTGGCTTCTTTTAAATATCTTATTGTCCTTTGTATTTATTTTTAAATTTCATATAACTCTTTAAACTTTAATTCAACTTCACTTTAACGTAAACTCTCAACTGATATTTTCTCCTTATGTAACCTTTTATAATAATACCTGTTATCACCTAGATTTACCTCAGGCTGAAGGGAGGCAACTTCCAGGGTAACCACAAACCAAGCTTAGCCTTGTAGCTAGCCCTACGAGGCCGGGAGAGGGCTCTATACTTTAGAATCTCAGTCGAGATGACTAGATTAGGTAAAGGATTTTAGGCTAGGTAGAGTTGCTCGAAGGGTTTTGATTGAATTTGTTGGTGTTTTGCTGGATCAAATGGAGCTGGGCAGTTTAGGTCTGGGAAATTAGGTCAAAAATGCAGGGTGTTCTATGGGGCAAGGTAGGCATAGGAATTTATCACTTTAGGCTTAATGGTGTGAGGTGTTTAAGACTGATGAGGAGCTGAGGAGGGCATGTAACAATCATGGATCCTTCTCAAACAATAGAAAACATGAAATATTGAATGATTTCCCAAGGTAGAGCACTGTTACAATGGATTCTACCTGTCTAACTTGATAACATTTAATAAGAAGCAATGAAATGGATGATGGCATACATAAAACATGTAAACAAATGATTACAAAAGAAGAAACTGTGCTAAAACTCCATACCACAGAGAACCCATAAAAATAGCTGCAAATCCTATTAATCTCCTTGCCAAACAACTTACAATGATTTACAATCAAGCTCTGAGCATACAAGTGATTCCAACCTTTACAAATGACTCAAAAAAAACTTGATATAGGCATCAAAACAACTCACTCTAGTCTCAGGGGTCGAATCCATGAGAAGAGGAGCTGATCTAATTGATACTAAACAAGGAGCAGGAATATAGGCAGTATCAACAACTTGCCTCCAAAAGTGAAAAACTGATTCATTTGACTTCAAACTAAATCCTAAAGTAATGAATCTACCCTCTACAACATTTTAACCATCATATTTACAAGCCATGACATAATTTACAATAGTAAATCATCCACCATGAGAGACAATCCATGATCATAGTAAAAAACTGGAAAATAGGCATCCTGAGCAAAATTTGCTCTACGCGCAGCGCCACTAGCTCAACGCGTAGTGCCACTTTCAGGTCCCTTTTGAAGGCTTTCCTGACATCCAAATTGAGCCCATGATAGCTCATTGGAAAGGTATTCAAGTCTAGTTTCTAGAAAATCTAGAATCTATAAATTTGGAGCTCACTGGACTCCTCAAAACTTGATTCTCCCAAGACAACTTCTGTGTGTCCAAAAAGTGGCAGAAAGGTCAATTTTGGAGTGTTTTTGGACCTTTTGGTGGACTAATTTTTCTGAAAATTTCTAGGGTGCATGTCCTCATTGCTTTGAATCTAAATCTAAAAATGTAATCCATTCCTCCATTGGATGCCCATAGGAAAAGATCAGCGCCGGTGGCTCTGCGCTTCTGGGCAGTTTTTCTATGTATTGAATTTCAAAATTTACAAAATGACAAAATTTTCCCCAAACTTGCCCAAAATTTGCGTGAAGCACCACCATCATGTGCTTTGATGAGCCAAGGAAGCCTCAAACAACATTCTAAGTCTATCCTCCTCTTTCTTGCCATTCAAGGCCCGCCTTAACCTAGCTTTCAACTTCTTGATTCTTATGTTGCAAATCTTATTGCAGGTCCTGTAGTGATAAGCCATGTGTCTAAGCATCTGGTTTTCCCTGTTGGACTTCTTTAATAGCTCCTCAAGGTGTAGGTTGACTCTCTCAAGCCAAGTCTCCCTATCGTTTTTAATCTCTTGCTCAATAGGAGTCAATGTGACTTGTGTCTCTTTGCCACTTTGCCTTTTTGCTTTTAGCACTTCCAGCTCCATGAGGACTTGTTTGTCACTCAACTGTTTATTTTCTTGCTCTAAGTATGTGATGACATACTTGGCCCTTTCTAGGTTGTCCATAAAAGCTATTATTTGAGCTTCCATTTCCTATATGATGATGTCCTTAATTGTTTCCCTCTCCTGAGCCTCTAAATCAATGGTCTCAATGTTAGGCTGATCAAACTCATCATGTTCTACTAGATCAAAGTCTCTTTCCTCCTCATCATCAAGGTCCTCCTCTTGCATCTTTTCCTTCCCTTTGTGCAACTGCTATACCTGTACCTGTTACATCGATGAAGAAGGCAAAACCCCTTCCACATCCTGTGGAGCTAGCATTTGCCTATGGGCTAATGAAGAAGGCAAGGTCCCTTCCACATCCCATTGAGAAAACACTTGCCTAGCAGTTGCAAACAATCTCCTTGTGCCTCTCTGACATGTCAAGTAAATTAGCACCTCAACAATTTTTGTCTCCTTGATCTCTTTCCCCGTTTCCACATAACTAGAAGGCCCACCTGTTTCTTGAAACAGTGGTGAAGGAACTTGAGGACCCCTAAATATGTCATGAGCAATAAATGTCTCCCAAGGGATGTTGAGGAGATTGAGATGATGAAGAACAATAATTTTGATCAAGGGGTAGTGATAGATGCTGCTCATTTGCTGAGGGTATGGCTTCTTCTGAACAAGGTAAGCCATTTTCTCAATGTTTCTGAACAAAAATTATGGGAGGTTTAACATCTTCACCCTTGTAAAATTCATGAGGAGCCTGATGTGGTAAGTTTACAACCTAGAAAATCTACCCTCACAAGTGAAATATTTGATGATGATTCTCATCAAGGGGACATTTCTCAAGAAATTTGAAAGGAAAAATCCTCTTCACCTGATTTCTGTACTTAGGTTTAATGGCTCATAATAATTTTCATCAAGATCCTGGGCCTTATACCACTTCTCACCAACATTAGGAATCCTGGTGGCATCTGAAATGATGGATGGTGAAACTGTAAAAGTTACCCTAGCAAGAGTCACTTTGTTGTTTTGAACATGAGCTACAAATAATTTGGTGAGCTCTGGGTGATATTGTACTCTCTCCACTTGTTCACAAAATTCATAGCATCCATGATGTCTAAAACATGAAACAACCAACTGAGAAGCTTGCAATTCCCTTAGGTTTGTTGGCTCTTCTCTTGTGATCTTGCCTCCCTTATGAGGTTTTTTGTGCTGCTTAGCTCTATCTGTTGAACTGTCGCTAGCTGTGTTTTCCTCTTCATATTCATGATCTTCTCTATCCATGTTTACAATATTTTTTAGTTGCACACCTTTAGAAAGGGTTGAAGGGAATGAGTGGGAGTCTTTAGGATTGTTGGGATGTGTTTAGGGTAGATTTAGACAAAATATGAATTATGAGAGTCAGGGAAAGGGTTTTTAGGATGAGGGAAACAATGAGGGGACATGGATGAGGGGACAGGTAATGATGTAAAGAGGGTTTTTAGTTCTAGTGATGGGTGATGGGAAACAAAGCAATTAGGGTTTTGTAGAAGAAATTAGGGTTTGATTTTAAGTGTGAAGAAAATGTCTATAACTTTCATTGTGCAAGATAAAAATAAAGTGGAGAAGGGAAAATTACTTGTAAAAGAGGAAATAGCATAGAATTTAGTGAATTTTTTGGTGTTAAGGATGATTTGGTGGCTTACTGCCCAAAGCGCAGGGCCTTCGCCCAGACGTACAACGCCTAGCTCTACGCATAATGCCTTTGTAAATTTGAACTGCTGAAAATTGCTAGGAGCGCAGTGCCCTGCTCTACGCACAACACCTCATCCCCTATGCACAACGCTGACCTATTTTCTCTAGAATCACAACGCCTTACTCCCTACGCGCATCGCCTATTTTCTTCTGCCCAAACTCACTTGAATTTCACCTTTTGCTCTTACCTTTGGACTTCTTTGCTTGCAAGATGAGAATAATGATTTAGAAAATGGAATGTGAGGGTTTATATATGAGTACAAATTTGATTTTTCACTTTAGAAAAACCCACTTTCAAATGTTCCTTGTCTTTTTCAAAACTTTGTTTTTTAATGCCTTTTCTCATTTTTTCTTTGCAGGTGGATCAATGCTCATGTTGACTTGAATTTTGCAGTGATTTTTTGTTAGGCAGTAGGAACTGATACTTAGGAGCAGGTGGGGACCATTATTAAATATAGAAACTTAAAATTACATAAGAAATATAAATAAAATCAAAATACTCCATTTTCACCTCAAAACATGTTTTGAGGTGAAAATTACATTAAGCTTTAAAAAATAACATTTTCAGTAAACTTATGACTTCCAAGATACCATGCTTGAATTATTTATCATCCTCATGTCTTTTGTGACCATTATTTTCATTTTAACATCAGATTTTGTCTTTGGTGGAACCCTAAAACTTAATGAAACCAAACCCTATGACCTAATGAAATGGACTGTAGATTGAAGATCAGCAAGTATAGTCTATGAGGGAGGAACTGAAGAGAAAACAAGCATCAGTGGATCCATATATCATGACCTAATGGAGTGATGAAAAATTTACAGTATGGGACTCCTACTATGCAAATGAAAAAGAGCAGATTTTGATCCCTAATGGAAGTATGAAAAGATTGCCACTAACATTGGCTCCAATGGGGATGGTAGCTCCTTGGAGGTGACAAGAACACCATAGACCTAGTAGCCTTATCCATTGGGCAATACGGTCAACAAATTCAAAGACTAAAAACTAACTCAATGCAAACTGAGACTGACTCATGACTCCAAACTTTAACTATAAACCAAATCAAAACAACCAAACTCTACACATACCATTCAAGATTTATAGCCTTCACTTCGGGCCCCAAGCTTAAATGATTGTGTACTTGAAATATTGCAAGGAAAATGAAAATGGTATATACAATGAAAGTGACATAATTTCAGAGAACCACCTAAAAAAAAGTAGTGCTTCAGGAGCCTACCATTCACTGACCCTCTTGGACAATCCTGACCATCCACCTCCTTGAGTAGAAAAGCATTCTATCCTCTGTATGCTGAAATCTTATATGACCCTTTCCATAGATTATCGAACTTACCATACTTTCCCTTGTCCTCATTTTGTGCATCCCAGTGCAGCACTACATCCTCTAGCTGAAATTTTTCCTCTTTGGTTTTGCAGTCATAGATCTTATTTATATTTTCTTGCAACCAGAAAGTGTTTTGAGAAAATTATTCCCTTGTTTGCTGAAGGTGGATCATTTGATTAATTCTTCACTGAATATCATCCCCTTCACCGCTAGCTTCCTGTAGTAATCTCATGACCGGGACTGCAAGTGACGTAGGAAATACTGTATCAATGCCATAAACCAATTCAAATGGTGACATACCTATGGATTTCTCGCTGCTCACTCTGTCAGCCCACAAGGCATTAACAAGCTTCCGATGCCAATTCTTCTTATTTGCCTCCAGCATTTTCTTGATTATATTCACCAAGGACTTATTTAATGACTCGACCAATCCGTTGCCCTGTGGGTAGTATGTTGTGGAATGACCCAATGTAATATTGTACTTATTGCAGAACTCCATATTCTTGGGCTTAAATGCTGATGCATTTTCTGTTATGATCTTGTGAGGAAAACCAAAACAAGACAAGATATTAGATTTTAAAAATTGAATAATTATCATATCCGTGGCTTGCCTTGTCAGAATGGCCTCAATCCACTTGGTGAAATAATCGGTAGCTGTCAAGATCCATCGATGCTGTGCTGATGATTTAGGATGGATTTCCCCTATGAAATCAAGTCCCCACTACTGAAAGGGTGCATTTACTTCAATTGGTTTCAAAGGAAGAGGAAGCAGCTTCCTTTTTCCTTGAAAAACTTGGCACTCATGGCAGCTCATCACTGTTTTATACAAATCTGAAAATAAAGTCGGCCAATAGTATCTTGCTCTCAACACTTTGTTAGTTTTTGTTTTCCAAAACAAATGATCACCACAATCACCTTTATGAAAATCATGCATCAACTACTGAGCTTTGTCTTCAACCAAACAGTTAAGTAGAACACCTCCTAGATCTTTCCAATAAAGAGCATTATTTAGAATGTATAATTTTGCAGATTTGAGTTTTACTGATCTACCTTTGCTTCTAGACATTCCTCGAGGTGGCGAAAGATGCTGAAGAACATAAACTATGTTTGAATACCATGGTGATTGAAGAAACATTTTTGAAACTGGAATGAGTGAGCCATTATCCTCATCTTCCAACATTGCTGCAATAAGATTTATATCCAGAGAATGCAGATTTGATTCTGCCATTAGTTTTGCTAAGCCTTGTCCCTTGATAAGCTTTGTGGGTTTAATCTCCAAATCATATTCCAACATTTTTGCTATCCACTTACCTCTTCTTCCCTCCAAATCAATTTTCATCAGAACATCCTTTACCGTGGCATTGGGAACATATGCTATGGTATGTGAATGCAGAATATACACTCAAAAATCCTTTAATGCTTTTATGAGAGCCAATGCTTGTTTTTCAATGATATTATACCGTAAGGCAGCATCTCGAATAGTCCTACTGAAAAAATAAATGGGTTTCTCAATCTGATCTCTCTTTTGCATCAATACTGCAACCATAGTGTGCTCGGATGCAAATGAAAATATAATGAAATCTTGAGTGTAATTAGGACTATTCAAGACTGGAGCTGTGGTCAAAGCAAACTTTACCAAATTGAATGACTTCATGGCATCCTCAGTCCATTTCACAATGCTATCCTTCTTCAACATATTATTCATTTCTCATAAATGTTCCACCAAGTTGGGTATAAATCTGCGTAAGAAATTCAAATTACCATTGAATGCCTGAATGTCCTTTTTGTTGCACAGAAAATCTATATGCTGAATTGCCTCCACTCTTGAAGGATCAATACGGATACCGTCTTTAGAAATGATATGACCAAGGAGCTTGCCCTCGTCCATGGCAAAAAGGCTTTTCTTCAGGTTGAGAGAAATCCAAAACTTTCTACATCTCTGAAAGACAATCCTCAAGTGGTGCAAGTGTTCATCATCAAAACCAGAAAATATTGTCAAATCATCAAAATAAATAACTAAGAAAACATCCTTCTCATTAGCAAAAGCAATGTCTATCGCTCGCTGAAAGGTGGCTCCAACATTCTTCAATCCAAATGGAATTTTAGCGTATTGAAAAGCTCCCCAAGGTGTTGTGAAAGCAATTTTGTCTTGGTCTCTTTCATGCACCAAGATCTGATTATAGCCCGAGTAACCATCAAGTTGTGACATCCGCGATGCTCCAACTACTCTTTGCAGAATATGATCCATTTTTGGAAGTGGATAGTTATCCTTTAAGGATACTTTGTTGAGGTTCCGGAAATCTATTCACAACCTTATTTCTCTAGTCTTATTACATACTGGGACTAAATTCAAAATCCAATCAGAAAATCTGATTGGAACAATGATTCCAGCTTTGAACAATCCGTTTACCTCTTTTTCGATGGATAGAAGCAGCTTTGGATTGATCCTTCTCAACTTCTGTCTCGAAGGCTTCCGATCCGGCTTGATAGGAATAGTATGCTGAATTATATCTTTTTCATACACCTTCAAATCTGAATAATCCCACACAAACACATCAGAAAATTTAGAAAGTAATCTAACATACTGGGCCTTTGCTTCGGGAGACAATGCTTTTGATAACTTTACAAGCTTGGTCTTGTCAGCTGTTCCAAGATTGACATCCTTAACTCCTTTATTGGTATGCATCAAGCTCAGCTTTCTTGCCACATCATCTTGATAAAAAAGCTCTTTTAAAGGTATGAGACCTCTAGGAATAATATTATCTTTCAGCTGCAATACCTCCATCTGATTCACTTCAATCTCTTGTTCATCAGTATCATAATCATCATCTATGGAAGCATCCTTGAGTTTTCCTTCATTCTACAAAAAGGTATTGATTTCGTTATCATCCCAAAACACTTGCCAATACCTTAAATTATCCGAAACAACAAACCAATGTTTGACATGAATTTCAAACATGTTGTTGGAGTTCATTGGGATCTTCAAATTTCTTGCAGCAGTGGCGAGTGAATCTGCAATAATGTTTTGAGTTCAGGGTACTATTTTCAAGGTATATTCAGGAAACATCCTCAAAATATCTAGGACTACATTTCTGTAGGCTCTCATCCATGAATGCTTTGCTTGATATTCTTCCTTTACCTGTTTGATCACCAGCTCTGAATCACCATAGACAAAAATCCTTTTTGCATTCAACTTCTTCAAAATTTTAAGGCCTGTGATCAAAGCTTCATACTCCGCTTCATTGTTAGAGCAATCAAAAGACAACTTATACGAACATCCTCTAACATTACTTGGGACTTTGGTGGGCTGGAAAGTAGGGTTGCGAATCCAAATTCCTATACCGGCACCGTCCTTACCCACCACAACATCAAAATCCATGCTCCAAAGGCCTGCTTCATCTTCTACATGCTGAAATTCTGCTTCCTTCTCTACCTTACCTTGACTGATCACTTCATTTTTCTACTCTTCACTGACCTTTTGTTGCTGGTCTGTGGATTGCTTAGAAGAACTTGCTATTTTTTCTTTTTCCTGATTAAGGACTTCTCTAAAATTCTCTGAAATTTCTGGCGCACTATCTACTTCTACAATTTGAATATTTACATCATTTAATCCGTTATCAGAGTACAAAACAAATGATTCTAAATTAGTATGTACAACATTTATTGGATGATTGAGTGGCTTCTCTTTGCTAGTGATCATGTACTTCATTTTCTTCTCCCTGTATAACTTTATCAATTGGCCAAAAACGGGAATGGTAGCATAAGAGAAGTCAAGTTGTAAAGTGCCCTTAAGCTTAGCACCCCACGATCTGGACAAGAGCATACCGAATCGCGGTGGAATATTAGAAAAAACCACATCCATCAAAATATTTTTGGATGGGATCTGATCTAAAGACACTACCAAATCTTTAATATGACCAATGCAACGAACTCTACCGGAGTCAAAGGAGTACAAATCATGGTATTTGCGGGTAATATCAAGGCCCAACTTCTCCATAATGGCTTTAGGAATCAAATTATGAGAAGCTATGAAATCAAACATGGAATTATGGAGAATGTACTCATGCAATCTAAGACTCAGATAAAAGGGAGGGACTTCACCATCTTCAGACTGACCTTCTATGGTGGGACCAAAAATGAGTTCAGGATGATCATATTCGACATTTACCATATCTGACAAAGGGTCTATTTGCAAAATTCTGGACACTTGATGTTTATAATTGCTATTCTTTACCAGCTCAGTCAAGGGAATGGACACTTTTAATTTAGCAATTTCATTTTATAAATTAAAAGATGAAACTTTTTCTACCTCTTTGACGGGGAAGTCCTTCTTCTCTATTTGCTCTTTTGTTGCACTTTGTTGATTATTCTTCTCATTTGCGGTGTTATTTGTTGATGATACTTTGTTGGAATTCAGATCAACAGGCTCTTTCCCTTTCTTCTGAATGTTTGAGAAGTCATTCTTTGATTGCAGATCTTTTCTTTTCTGAATGGGATTGATTGGCACATCTCTTCTTCTCAGAGAATACTGCTTCTGCTGTGCTGTCGAACCATTCATATAACCTTGCTGATAATCATTAGACTCAAAATCCAAAACTGCATCATTTTCTAATATGTAATATTCATCCCTTTGGGTGTCTAGAACCTCTGCATATTCTTCATCTTCCATCAGAAAAATGGGCATACCATCGGTAGTGAAGAAATGGTTTGCTTCAACTACTAGATCATCATCATCTTCTTCTTCTATTCCCTGAACTTAATTCTGCTGCAAAGGAGTTCTGATCTATTGCTGTTGTGCATGTTGGTCTGAGGCCTTTTGTTCCCTCTGCTTGATCCGGAATTGGGGCTGCTATTGTCCTCTAAAATTTGGATTCCTGACTTGTGGTTCAGATCTATCTGTAATGGTCAGTCGGTCAACCATCTTCTCCACTATTCGGATCAAAGTATCCATCTTAGCATCTGAAGAAGATGCTTCCTGTTTTATGGTCACTCTATTTTCAGATCTCATCCTTGCTCTTTTGGCCAGCAGATTTGCTTCTACACTTACAACGTTCTTCCGCATATCTTCAACTGTGGTAGGATCCCTTTCTCGTAACTGATATGCCATATCAGCATCGAAACCATTTGGAAACTTGAGCAAGGCTAACCTCGCTGGTGGTTTAATGTTAGTTGGAATAGCATTATATAGTACATTAAACCTCACACAGTAATCTTGCACACTTTCACCAACATTCCTTTTAATATTTTCATACTCAGACAAAATTTGGAGTGGGTTCTTCTTTACCTCCCATCGATCTAGGAATTATCTATGCAGAACTAGCAAAGTGTTGATAGAGGCTGCTGGTAAAGCTCTGAACCATCTTCAGACTTCACCTCCAAATCTTTGGACAAACAATCTCATAGTCACATTTTCTACCTCTACCTCATGAAGGTCAAAGAAGTCATTCATTCTATCAACATGTTGCTGCGCTGTAATGCTTTGAGTGGAATCAAAAAGAGGTATTTTTCTTTGGTCATCAGTGGGCATATCATCAAGATTCTGAGGTAAAACAAGGGGTGCATACCGGGCAGCCATGACTCGAGGTGGGGAAGGTGGATTTAAAGCAAGATTTGTGGTACTTGATATATTCAATGGAGCAGTAACAATAGGAGGATTAACAATCTACAAATATGAAAGAAATGGGCAAGGGATTGTTTGAGTTACAATAGATGTAAAAGAGGTACTTCGAAAATCAAAGGATGGCCTGTGTTTCACCCAAGTGTCTATGCTTGAAACAAGATTTTGTAACTGATCAAGAGCATGGATAATTTGTGATCCTGATTTACTTTGGGTAAACAAATATTCAACAGGGTTTTCAAGAGATATTGAAGAGTAAAAAACTATATGATCAAGCCAACTCAAAGACTTACTTCGAAACAAACTTTGCTCAAAATTTATATCAAATTCAAGATCCTACAGAGTATCTAACCTATCCGAGAGTGAGTGGAAATGAGGAATAGAAACTTCATTTGATTGTTCAATCAATTTTTCTTCAGTAGCAGCGAATTTCTCTCTAGGTTTCCAATGTTTTTTCCCAATCTTGTAAGGATCATCGACAATGACTGGTGGATTCAGATTTGGATTGGATCTGGTATACCTTCTCGAAGCCAGTATGCTCAACTTTTGAGTTTTTCTATATTTCTTTACAACTTTCCTATTTCAGCCTAGAAATTCTAAAAATCATCATCCAAAGTTCAAGAATTTAAATGAAATATACTTCTGGGGTGATTTGGCTTTTTATCCCCAGTATGGTCGCCACTATTTTATCACCTAGATTTACCTTAGGCTGAAGGGAGGCAACTTCCACGGTAACCACAAAGCAAGCTTAGCCTTGCAGCTAGACCTACAAGGCCGAGAGAGGGCTCTCTACTTTAGAATATTAGTTGAGATGATTGGATTGGGTAAAGGATTTTAGGCTAGGTATAGTAGCTTGAAGGATTTTGATTGAATTTTTTGGTGTTTTGCTGGATCAGATGGAGCTGGGCAGTTTAGGTCTGGGAAATTAGGTCAGAAATGCAGGGTGTTCTATGGGGCAAGGTAGGCATATGAATTTATCACTTTAGGCTTAATGGTGTGAGGTGTTTAAGATTGATAAGGAGCTGAGGAGGGCATGTAACAATCATGGATCCTTCTCAAACAGTAGAAAACATGAAATATTGAATGATTTCCCAAGGTAGAGCACTGTTACAATGGATTCTACCTATCTAACTTGATAACATTCAATAAGAAGCAACGAAATGGATGATGAAATACATAAAACATGTAAACAAATGATTACAAAAAAATAAACTGTGCTAAAACTCCATACCATAGGGATCCCATAAAAATAGCTGCAAATCCTATTAATCTCCTTGCCAAACAACTTACAATGACTTACAATCAAGCTCTGAGCATCCAAGTGAGTCCAACCTCTACAGATGACTCAGAAAACACATGATATAGGAATCAAAACAACTCACTCTAGCCTTAGGGGTTGAATCCATGAGAAGAGGAGCTAATCTAACTGATACTAGACAAGGAACAAGAATATAGGCATTATCAACAACTTGCCTCCAAAAGTGAAAAACTGATTCATTTGACTTCAAAATAACTCATAAAGAAATGAATCTACCCTATACAACTTTTTAACCATCATATTTACAAGACATGACATCATTTACAATAGTAAATCATCCACCATGAGAGAGAATCCATGATCATAATAAAAAACTGGAAAAATAGGCATCCTGAGCAAAATTTTCTCTATGCGCAGTACCACTGGCTCAACACATAGTGCCAATTTTAGGTCTCTTTTGAAGGTCTTCCTGACGTCCACATTGAGCCCATGATAGCTCATTGGAAAGGTTTACACGTCTATTTTCTAGAACACCTAAAATGTCTGCATTTGGAGCTCATTTGACCCCTCAAAACTTGATTCTCCCAAGACACCTTTTGTGTGTCCAAAAAGTGGCAGAAAGGTCAATTTTGGAACTTTTCGTTGACTAATTTTGCTCCAAAAAGTCTGAAAATTTATATGGTGCATGTCCTCACTGCTTGAATCCAAAAAAATAAGCCATTCCTCCATTAGATGCCCCTAGGAAAAGCTGTGCAATTTTTCTATGTATTGAATTTCAAAATTTACAAATGACAAAATTTGCCCAAACTTGCCCAAAATTTGTGTGAAGCACCAAGATCATGTGCTTTGATGAGCCAAGGAAGCCTCAACCAAAATTCTAAGTCTATCCTCCTCTTTCTTGCCATTCAAGTCCCACCTTAACCTAGCTTTCAGCTTCTTGATTCTTATGTTGCAAATCTTTTTGCGGGTCCTGTAGTGATAAGCCATGTTTCTAAGCATCTGGTTGTCCCCCTGGCCTTCTTTAACAACTCCTCAAGGTCTAGGTTGACTCTCTCAAGCCAAGTCTCCCTATCATTTTCAATCTCCTACTCTATAGGAGTCAATAGGTTGCCACTTTGCCTTTTTGCTTTGAGCACTTCCAGCTCCATGAGGACTTGTTTGTCACTCAACTATTTGTTTTCCTACTCTAAGTATGTGATGGCATGCTTGGCCCTTTCTAGGTTGTACATCAAAGCTTGTATTTGAGCTTCCCTTTCCTGTATAATGATGTCCTTAATTGTTTCCCTCTCCTGAGCCTCTAAATCAATGGTCTCAATGTTAGGCTTCTCAAACTCATCATGTTCTACTAGATCAAAGTCTCTTTCTTCCTCATCATCAAGGTAATCCTATTCCACCTTTTCCTTCCCTTTGTGCAACTGCTGTACCTGTACCTGTTGCATTGATGAAGAAGGCAAAGCCCCTTCCACATCCTGTGGAGCTAGCATTTGCCTATGGGCTGATGAAGAAGGAAAGGGACCTTCCACATCCCGTGGAGCAAACACTTGCCTAGCAGCTACAAACAATTTCCTTGTGCCTCTCTTATATGTCAAGTAAACTGGCACCTCAACAGTTCTTCTCTCCTTGATCTCTTTCCCCGTTTCCACATAACTAGAAGGCCCACCTGTTTCTTGAAACACTGGCGAAGGAACTTGAGGACCCATAAATAGGTCATGAGCAACAAATGTCTCCCAAGGGATGTTGAGGAGACTGAGATGATGAAGAACAATAATTTTGATCAAGGAGTAGTGATAGATGCTGCTCATTTGCTGAGGGTATGGCTTCTTCTACACAAGGTAAGCCATTTTATCAATGTTTCTGAACAAAAAGTATGGGAGGTTTAACATCTTCACCCTTGTAAAATGCATGAGGATTCTGATGTGGTAAGTGTACAACCTGGAAAATTTTCCCTCACAAGTGAAATATTTGATGATGATTCTTATCAAGGGGACATACTTGTTCTCAAGAAATTTGAAAGGAAAAAACCTCTTCACCTGATTTCTGTACTTAGGTTTAATGTAAGGTTCATAATAATGTTCATCAAGATCTTGGGACTTATACCACTTCTCACCAACATTAGGAATCTTGGAGGCATCTGAAATGATGGATGGTGAAACTATGAAAGTTACCCCAGCAAGAGTCACTTTGTTGTTTTGAACATGAGCTATAAAGAATCTGGTGAGCTCTGGGTGATATTGTATTCTCTCCACTTGTTCACAAAATTCGTACCATACATGATGTCCAAAACATGAAACAACCAACTGAGAAGCCTGCAGTTCCCTTAGGTCTGTTGACTCTTCTCTTATGATATTGCCTCCCTTATGAGGTTTTTTATGCTGCCTAGCTCTATCTGCTGAACTGTTGTTATCTATGTTTTACTCTTCATATTCATGATCTTCTCTATCCATGTTTACAAGATTTTTTAGTTTCACACCTTTAGAAAGGGTTGAAGGGAATGAGTGGGAATCTTTAGGATTGTAGGGATGTGTTTAGGGTAGATTTAGACAAAATATGAATTATGCAAGTGAGGGAAAGGGTTTTTAGGATGAGGGGATATGGATGAGGGGACAAGTAATGATGTAAAGAGGGTTTTTAGTTCTAGTGATGGGTGATGGGAAACAAAGCAATTAGGGTTTTGTAGAAGAAACTATGGTTTGATTTTAAATGTGAAGAAAATGTCTATAACTTTCATTGTGCAAGCTAAAAATAAAGTGGAGAAGGGAAACTTACTTGTAAAAGAGGAAATAGTAGAGAATTTGGTGAATTTTTTGGTGTTATGGATGATTTGGTGGCTTACTGCCCAACGCACAACGCCTTCGCCTAGATGCACAACACCTAGCTCTACACACTGCACCTTTGTAAATTTGAACTGCTGAAAATTTCCAGGAGCGCAGCGCCCTGCTCTACGTGTAGCGCCTCATCCCCTATGCGCAACTTCGTCCTATTTTCTCCAGAAGCGCAACGCTTTACTCGTTACGCAGAGTGCCTATTTTCTTCTGCCCAAACTCACTTGAATTTCACCTTTTTCTCTTACCTTTGGACTTCTTTGCTTGCAAGATGAGAATAATGAAAAAATGGAATGTGAGGGTTTATATATGAGTACAAATTCGATTTTTCACTTTAAAAAAACCCACTTTCAAATGTTCCTTGTCTTTTTCAAAACTCTGTTTTTTAATGCCTTTTCTCATTTTGTCTTTGCAGGTGGATCAATGCTCATGCTGACTTGATTTTTGTAGTGCTTTTTTGTTAGGCAGTAGGAACATATACTTAGGAGTAGCTGGGAACCATTATTACATATAGAAACTTAAAATTACATAAGAAATATAAATAAAATCAAAATACTCTGTTTTCACCTCAAAACATGTTTTGAGGTGAAAATTACATTAAGCTTTAAAAAATAACATTTTTAGTAAACTTATGACTTCCAAGCTACCATGCTTGAATTATTTATCATCCTCATGTCTTTGCTGACCATTATTGTCATTTTAACATCAGATTTTGACTTTGGTGGAACCCTAAAACCTAATGAAACCAAACCCTATGACCTAATGAAATGGACTGCAGATTGAAGATCAACAAGTATAGTCTATGAGGGAGGAATTGAAGAGAAAACAACCATCAGTGGATCCATATATCATGACCTAATGGAGTGATGAAAAATTTACAGTATGGGACTCCTACTATGAAAATGCAAAAGAGCAGATTTTGATCCCTGATGGAAGTATGAAAAGACTGACACTAACAATACCCACTTTGTACTTATATATTTCCAATAATTTTATGACTTGAAATTTTCTTTAAATACCCCTTTATAATATAATAATTCTCTTTATATATCTTTTATTTATAATATATATATTTTTTTCTTTTAGAAAAGTTACAACCCTAGTGAAATGTGGCTATTCACCTATTTGGGGCATAATATAAAATATATGATCACCTAGTGAAACGTGGCTATTCACCTCTTTGGGGTATAATATAAAATATATGATCACTTATGTACTTTTGACTAGGTTAATGTTCTCCACGTAAAAAGTAAAACTTACTATTTACATAAAGAGATTTTGATTTCCTTTTAAAATACCGTGGGCAATTACCATGGGTTTCTAAAACCTTGGTTAATGTTTTCCATGTAAAAAGTAAATACCATGTGGAATTACCATGAGTTACTAAAACCACAGTCTCGTAAACCACTTAATGAAAAATAAAGATAATATTATTTACTCTTCCTTCTCTTACGCATTGTTTTAAATATATTTGAAAAGGTTCTCAACTTTATCATGCACTTTTTATCAATAATGTAGAACCTTTTTATATATATGAATGTTCTCCTTCAAAATTTACATCGGACTATATTTATTTATTTATTTTAAATCTTTATATGTACTTATTTTATTTTATTTTTCTTTTTTTTTTTTGAATTTGATTTTTTTTTCTTTATTTTTTTTAAACTTTGTTTTTTGAATTTTTATTTTCTCTCCATAAATATATTAATTATTATTATTATTATTGAATGGCCAAATTCTTGATAGCGAAATGGATAAACTCCAAATTCTTGCAGCGAAACCCTTCAACGACAACAATGTTGATGAATTTGATAGTCAAAGACCTGGGTTATAGAACACAGCTCTATGCAACCATTGAGTGACTAGAGAATCGAACAACTTTGATACTAATGTAACGACCAAAAGTCGTATACGCAGCAGAAATATTTAAAATACTTCATAGACAAATACATCCATCGTAGGATATTAAGTGTAAATTGTATATTATATAAATAATGGATGTAGGATGAGTACAAATGAGAATGAGGGTCCTGTATATATAGCCAGGTATGAACCCTTTCACGAACAAACATCTCTCTAAGACATGCCTTTTCATTATTAACTAACTAACTATTAGTTAGTTTATTTATTATTTATTATTATATTTATATTATTATGATTATTATTTATTATCTATTATTATTTATTTTTACGTAATTTATTTTCATAACAGATGCCTCCAAAATGCCTATGTGGGCCCAACTCGAACTTCCCAAAAAAAATCCGCTCCAATTAGAGCGTACTTCCCATGTGGGTTGAAATTCTCATCAGGTGCCCCCCACACTCCACTAAAGCCGCAATATTTCCTCCATCTCTAATGTTTGGGTGTGTCTTAAGCCAAAAATCAAGTGTGGGTCATCTAAACCCATATTTCCTAAGTGCGTCCGTTTAATAAAAAAATGAGCAAAATTGATACCATGCCACAATGAAATGCGACTATATTCTAACCAAGCATAGTGCGACATGAATTTCGACGTTGAGTAACAAGATATATTCCCATCCCACACCCATCAATAACACCCATGCCCCAAGGGTGGTTATACACCATATGCCAAAAGAGGTGCAACACACCATGAAAAACTCAAGATGAATGACATGGAAAGCTCCATCACACCTTCCGTCAATAGTGCCACTCCAATATAACTAATGCATGTTGCTCAACTAGGGAGCCACAGTGCGACATTAATTGTTTTCCATCTGTTAATGGTAAAGTCTCTGTCTTGCCCTTCTATCTTGGAATAATATATATATAGTCTCTATAGCTAATATTAGCCAAATACTCCTATCATTTGTATTCCAGGACATATACATATATTAATTCACCTCCTATTGCATCCAACACCGATAATTTACCTCCAACAACCTTCAAACAATAGAAAACCAATGGCATTTTCAATACATCAAGCAATGGAAATCAGCTTAAGTGACAATCAACTGAACTTTTTAGGCAATGACATAGGAATTATAAGTAGCGTTACTACTCACACATTATCAACAATTGCAGGGCTCCAATACGCTCTTAACCATGAAAGCACACATGTAAGACATATCATTAGAGAAAATAGGAATATCACATTCTTTTTCATGCTAGCAAATACACCTTTTATAATGCATACGATAATTTAACATCATTCACACTATAATATTTGCTTAGTGCATCAAGCAATTCATGTGTCTCTAATAAGGAGTCCTACTACATAAGAAGTCATAAGTGATATAGGGAAATATCGGAAAACCTTTTCTAACTAAGGAAATTAATTACATGAGTATCTCATTGTAAACAACCAGGAATAACACATTCCACTATCAATAATGCTAAGGAATTCATTATTATAACACACCATTATCAATCGTTCCTTAGAACACAATCACTATACAAGAAATTATACTTATTTGATTGAGTTATTGACTGAAATTAATTGAGGGACTTCAACTCTCCACCCAACATAGGCCAACTACACAACTGTCTTCCTTGCAACTAACCACCCTGAGCTAGATCCAAAGTATAAGGAGTTAAGTGCTCAAGGGTTTCACACCAATCATCAGTCAACAACCAATTGAAGTAAGGATTCTATTGTCCAAGTGATTTATAAAATTCTCCCAGTAATAAGCACCATATTGATCCTTAACCCAATTAGATTCAATCTCAGGGATTCACCCAAGGCTTAGTGATACATTGTTCAGTTCTAGGAGGATGAATGCACTATGAAGGTGGTTTATCAACCCTATGCGAAATTAGTTAAGGGTTTTATAATACCTAAGACAAGAAATTTGTGGTTTATCAACTCCAAGAAAGCACCCCAGTGGTTTATTAATCCTCTAAGCAAGCACATAGGTGGTTTATCAGCCCCAAGGAAAGCACCTAGTGGTTTAGCAGCTCCAGGAAAGCACTGAGTTATTTAACTCCACTAAACCCTCACTATCCATTTGGATTCCTAGGGATACAACACTGGTCTAAGAAAATCATAGGGATCACTATCCCATAGTTATAGAACACTTGCTAACGAGAAAGGTCATTCACCATTGCAAACTCCCACTCTATTTTTTCTAGTATGGTGCTTCCTTTTTCCACTATTTTTTTCCTCCATTTCATCTTCTTTTCTTTTTCTACCACTTCCCACTTGCTTCTACCCCTTCTTGACACTGTCTATTGCACATGACCTCCTTTGTGTGTTGACAATCTCACATGCTTCCCTAGAAACGAGGACACTATGGGCTCGTCCTTTGTCTACGAAATCCATGCACATTCAATACTTGCACCAATCAAGCCACACTCCTTCACGAAATTAAATGGGAAATTAAATTTAGTGGTTGGATTACACTCAACACAAAAAATCCTCCTCCTCAAGCTTTGAATTTGTGTCCACACCTTAGTTCATTCATCATTTCACCTTTTTCATATATATATATATATATATATATATATATATATATATATATATATATATATATATATATATATATACATACATTTACACAATTTTTCATACACAGATATTTACATGAGGTGCGACCAAAAAGGGTTGTTAAAGACCCCACCCCCTTCGAGGAACACCACCCTCTATGTTTTATACTTGAGCACAAAATATTATAGTGATATTTATATACATTTAACTCTCTTTACATTCATTCACACTTGCTTACACAACAAAAAAAAGAGGGTATGATACCCTCATTTGATCAACCTTTTCCCAAGCGGCTTCATCTAGTCCAAAGTGTCTCCACTATGCCTTGACTTGCAAAATTAATCGATTCTAAAGCTTTATTTGACTTGGATATAGGATGCATAATGACTCTGGTTGGAATTCTCCTTTAGATTCCACATGTATTAGAGACTAGTCAACAACATGATTAATATGTTTCACATAATTTTTAAACAAAAAAACATGGAAAACATCGTGAGCTTCATGGTGGGTGGAAAATCTAATATGTATGCCATCGACCCCACTATTCTAAATCTAAAATGGTCCACAAAATCTTAGTGTTAGCTTACAACAAGACCCAATCTTTAATGAACTTTTCCTTCGTCTAATATGGAGGTAAATATGTTCCCCCACTTGAAACTCCTTGTGCATTCTATGTTGATCAACGTAACTCTTTTTCCTATCCTAACCTATATTTAATTGTCTGTCTGATAGTAATTATCTCCTACTCCATATCCTTCAATATATTAGGCCTAATACGTACACTGTTAACTAGATCACTCCTGTTGTAAGTGTGTTGCATTTCTTGCCATAAAGGACCTCAAATGAACTCATTTTTAATGATTTTTAATGACTCTTGGTAGCCATTGTTGTAATAAAACTCCACTAGGGGTAGAAACTCTTCCCACTTCCTAGGCTGATAGATGACACACATTCTCAACATGTCCTCCACCACTGTCTTTACTTTTTCAATTTTTCCATCTGCTTGGGGATGATATGCTATACTAAATTCCAATTCCATTCCAAGGTAAAGAAACAATGCTTTCCTAAACTTCAAGGAGGAAGGTGAGGGAACGCGGAGCGAGGCGAATGAACTATCACGGGTTTCGTTAGGGTTACGACAACACCCTGCAGGCGGCAGGCCTGTTGAGCCAGAAACCTGCGGCAAATACAGGTGTAGCAGAGCGCTGTGACGGCACCATAAGGGACGGAACAATGTTTCCTCCCCAGGGGGAGGGCCAAGAGCCTCCCCCTTCACCGGGCGCGAGAGCACGACAACGGGCAGATGGGGACAAACCGAATGAAGTCAGTGAGGGTACCGGGCACGACAATCACCAGCAGGGTAAAGATTCTGAGACAGAGCACAGAAATAGGGCAAGTTCCTCAACTTGCATACCTGTTGCCACTAAAAGACCACAGGTGTTCTTTCCAAGTGAACGAATCAACGCCAGGATACAGTATATGCGGGATCATGCACTGATCGGCAAATTTATAGGGATTTGGCCCACGGAACGGGCTCTGAGGGCTTGGATCAGCACCGTTTGGCATCCTAAAGGGGACATATCTTTGCACTTAGGAGCAAAGGGTTTCTTCACTGCTGTTTTCAACTGTCTTGAAGACCGAACCAGAATCCTGGAAGGAGGGCCTTATTTTTTCAACTCGGCAGGCCTATTTCTCAAAGGCTGGGTGGAAAGATTCAACCCAGACAAGGAGGATCTGAGTTATGCGCCAGTTTGGATCAGGCTTTACTCTCTGCCCTGGGAATATTGGGAGGAAACTTCACTGAAGGAGATTGGCAACGCTATTGGCGAATTTGTAAGGGTAGCAGAGGAAACAAGACTACGCAAGCAGATCTCATATGCCAGGATCTGTGTTTACATGGATCTCAAACAACCATTGCCAGATACGGTAAGCTTATTTCACGAAGATTCTGAATGGGTTCAAGTAATAGACTATGAACAGGTTCCATTTCGATGTAGGAAATGCCATGAAATAGGACACCTGTATAGAGACTGCCCTCTTAATAAGCCACCATCCATGCCGGACAAATCCAACAATCACTCTCCTGATGGATTCACAAAGGTTGTCAATAGGAGAAGAGGAAACAAAAGACACACCAACAATCCCAAAGCAAATCCTGGCAACAAGGCAACATCTAGCAATAGATTCGAAGCTCTGAATAAAGCAGATGAGAAAGGATCGGACGAGGAACAGGAGAAAGACGAAGCAAACCAGCAACAACAACCAGGGGAAACTTCAACGCAAAGAGGGAAAAAAATCACCCATCAAGACCACTCGAAAGAACCTCAGAATAATATGTCCAAACCAACTGAGAAAATGGATATGGAATACTCTCAACTAAGCGGAAAAGCCTCGACAGAACCTGAAAATATTCTTCAATCGCCCCAAATTATGGATGAGGACCTGGAGCCCCTGGACATCGGAGAGCTGGACATTCCAGGTCTGGAACAAGCATGTCGCACAGGAAGCTTTGAACAAATCCCAGAACAACAGGTAGACAATCTGGTAGCAGTATTAAGCAAGGCACAGAAAAAATATTCTCTAGGGGTACAGATTGGCAGTCCATGGGACGGCAAATTCAAAACCAAGGACAGCAAAAAAAGGGGACGGAAAACCACCCTAGAAAGAACAATCCAGATAGGAGAGATTCTGGTGGAGTCAGGGCGATACGCCAAACTGACTAAGTACTTCGATGTATACCCCAACCCTTCTCAATGAAGTTAATCTCATGGAATATTAGAGGGCTCAACGGCCCCAAGAAAGGACGAATCCTAAAAAACATGTTGAAGCAAGAAAAACCCAGTATCCTCTTTCTACAAGAGACGAAATGCAACTCCACAGTTCTGGAAAAAATAGCGGCGAAGGCCTGGCCAGGAGGGCTAGTCACAGCAGTAGACGCACATGGAGCTTCTGGTGGCCTCGCCATTCTCTGGGATGCCCGGTTAATCCACCTCAGCAACATTCAAGCTAACAAGAACTTCATCCAAGCGATATTCCACCTCCAAGGTACGAATGCTCATGGACTGTTAACTAATGTGTATTTCCCACAGGAAACAGCTCAAAAAAACCAACTACTGAACACTCTGTCGGATCTCAATAGAGATAGACCTCTCCCTCTATGGATCTCTGGAGGAGATTATAATATGATAGCCAGTATGGACGAAAAAAGGGGAGGCAGAAGTAACTCAAATAATGATGACGGTCTTCTAAAGAACTTCATCAACAGCAACTGGCTAATGGACGTCACAACCAGCAACGGAGTCTTTACCTGGACAAATAAAAGGGCAGGAGAGCAACAAATAGCATCACGCCTTGATCGGTTCCTCATCTCTGACAACGCAACTCATGTAGGTGGAGAATTTACAGCCTCTATTATCCCCTGCTCTGGATCGGATCATTGGCCCATAGAGCTCCAATGGAACAGACCTGGTCAAAATCTCAGACGCCCCTTTCGTTTTGAGGAGTTTTGGCTCTCTCATCCAGATTTTGAAAAACTGGTCAGGACATGCTGGACGAATTTCAATTCAACCGAGAGCACAAAAATGGCTAGATTCCAACAAAAACTGAAAAATCTCAAAAAGGTCATCAAAGATTGGAACCACAAATCATTTGGTAACATCTTTGCAGATCAGGCCCAACTTCAGATTGAAATGAAGAAAGTACAACAAGCTATCATCACAGGCGGGCGAACAGAGGAGCTCTCCAAACAGGAACAAGAAATAGAATCAAAGATCTTAGAAAGAGCTAAACAGGAGGAAATCTTATGGCGGCAGAAATCACGAATAAGATGGCTCAAAGGAGGGGAAAAAAACACAAATTTTTTTCACAAAACAACAGTCCAACGAAGAATGATAAATCAAATTACTCATATCAATAATGAGCAGGGAGAGAAGATCGAAACGCATGAGGGCATAGAAAAGGAATTCATCAACCACTTCAAAAAAGCCTACCAAGAGCCAGAAATCAATCGAATCCCAGCCATCAACCGACTCACTCAGAACATACCCAAGGTCATAACGGAGGAGCACAACAGTTTATTGTTCCAACCTATCACTATGCAGGAAGTAGAAGAGGCGGTCAAACAGATGAAAGAAGGAAAAGCGCCCGGACCGGATGGATTCACTGCAAACTTCTTCCACAAATTCTGGGACCTGATAAAGAATGAAGTATGGCAGGTGGTTGAGGAATCCAGAGAGCTAAGGTGGATGTATCCAGGACTAAATGCCACTTTTATTGCTCTAGTCCCTAAGGGAGAAGACTCCAACAAACCGGACAAATACAGGCCCATTGCACTCTGTAACATGATATACAAGATTACCTCAAAGGTTATTGCCAATAGGCTCAAACCGCTTCTTCCCCTCATCATCTCGCCTGAGCAATCCGGCTATGTTGAAGGCCGCCAAATCACAGATGGAATTATCCTCACTCATGAGTTAATTCACTCCCTAAAAGTGACCAAAAGACCAGGTATGCTGCTTAAACTAGATCTCTCCAAAGCTTTTGATAGCCTAAGTTGGGTATACATTCACAAAATTCTAACGGCTTTTGGCTTTGCTCCCGCTTGGATTCGATGGATCTATAGTTTAATATCCTCTGCTTTCTTCTCAGTTTTAATCAATGGCATCCCCTCAGCTACTTTTCGACCCTCTAGAGGCATAAGGCAGGGAGACCCCTTATCCCCCTTCCTGTTTGTCATCATGGCTGAGGGCCTGGGTAGAAGTATCACAGCAGCCAAGACCAATAGAAGGTTAAGAGGGCTCTCATTTCACAATTCCCCGGTTCACACCCACCAGCAATTCGTAGATGACAACATGCTTTTTGCTCACCCCTCAGTCCAAGAAGCTCGCCTTATAAAAACCCTTCTTTCCACTTTCTCTGATGCATCCGGAGCCCTCATCAACCAAGTTAAATCCCAAATCTATTTCTTCAACACCCCCGTCACCACTCAAAGAGCAATTAAGCGCATTCTGGGTTTCACCTCCGCCTCCCTGCCCTCCAAGTACTTAGGCGCCCCTCTTACAAGCTCTGCTCTCAAGCACTCCTCATGGAAGCATCTCTTAGAAAAACTAGAAGAACGTCTGTTCCTATGGACCACTCGCTCTCTGAACATGGCAGGCAGAATAATCTTAATAAAAGCAGTACTCCAATCTATGCCTTTGTATCTCTTCTCCATTCTAGCGGCCCCCAAGTGGGTCCTAAAAGAAATCAAGAATCTACAGCGAAGATTTCTATGGGGAGGTTCAGGACAGAATCGAAAATGGGCCCTTCTAAAGTGGGAAAAAGTGTGTTTACCAAAAGATGCAGGAGGAATAGGCCTGCGAGACCCCGAACACAGCAACAAGGCAATGGGGGCCAAAATCTGGTGGCGATGGCTGGCGAATCCTAGTACACCATGGGCATCCCTCTGGACTGCCAAGTACGCCAACAACCATCCATTGGAGGAAAGACTACGCATGACTGAGACAAACTCGGGATCTGCAATCTGGAATGCGGCAATACAAAACAGATCTCTTATCCAGGAACACTGCTTCTGGGAAATCAAAAATGGGAGTACTGCACGCTTTTGGGATGATTCGTGGCAGCAGATGCCAAAAATCAATGACATTCTTCAAGGCATTCCTGACAACGAAAGAGGAATACATCATCAAGCCAAAGTCAATCAATGCTGGACCTCCGAAGCACCTCAAGATTACAGGAAGTGGAAAGACAAACATCTGCTCCTCCCAACCGGCTCAGAACAAACACATATGCTCCTCGAAACCGAGCTACAAAAAAGACAGATAAGAGTCTCGGATGAACCGGACATCTTGAGATGGGGCCACGGAGAGAAAGGAGTTTTCACAACCAAGGAAGCTTATAACATAATCATACAAGGGCATATGTACAAAGATAGATTATGGGGGAAAGTCTGGCATAAATCAACCTGGCCGAAAATATCCACATTTCTTTGGCTCCTCTGTCATAACAGAGTCTTAACTTGGGACAATCTTAGAAAAAGAAATTTCTCAGGTCCTTCCATGTGCTATATGTGCCGACAGGAGGAAGAAACAACAATACATTTAATGCAGAACTGTGCAATGGGAAAAAAACTATGGGAGAAGATAGCATTCCGCTGTCAAAAAGAAAGAAGAGTGCAAGACGATCTCAGAGGAACCATAGACAAGGGAAGTCAAGCCCCCTATCAAAGTCCCATTCTCAATGAATTATGGACACTCCTCCCAGGTTTTCTAATGTGGAATTTGTGGAAAGAGCGCAACCGAAGAATATTCAAAGATCAAACGCTGCCGTTGGAAAAACTGTGGAATATAGTCCATCATAACATTAAAGAAACCCTCTCACTCAAGGAATGGCACCCCGAAGACCTTCCGACGCTTCCTCAAGAAAAGGCCATATGGGCCAACTGGCAAATGAGCATAAACAATTATTCAACTAAAGACAGATCTCCTAACAAGCACAGGCAGGAAATAAGTTCTTGGAATCCTCCTCCAGCAGGCATGATTCTACTAAACTTCGACGGGGCCTCTAAGGGAAACCCTGGACAAGCAGGGTATGGTGGTGTATTCCGGGATCACATAGGCCGTCCTCTAAGCATCTTCATGGGCTCGATAGGCTGGGATACTAACAACTCTGCGGAACTGGAAGGTCTATGGAGAGGACTCAATATAGCACACAGGACAAATCTCTTCCCCCTCATTGTAGAAGGGGACTCGCAGATAATAATCAGAATGGCCACAAAGTTACAGCATGGCTCCCCGGTACATAAAATAAGCAGCAGTTGGAGAATGTCCCAGAGGCTTGAGATGATCAACCACTGGATATCCAGGCATCAAGCTATAATTTTTAAGCACATCAGGAGGGAAGGAAACAAGTTGGCAGATCTACTAGCCAATCTCGGAGTGGAGGCAAAAGAGCACCACTTTGAAGGCGCTGTAGACAACATTCCGTCCAAAGATCATTTAGGCACACTGAGGGCAATGATCTCTCAGGAAATCGCTCAGATTCCCACTTCGCACCCGGATGCGGGTGTCTCTACTAGCTATTAAGGATGGCATGCGCCATGACACATGGAGGCTGGGAGGACCGCCGACGAATGTACATGGAGGCCGGTACAAAACGCAGTGAATTAATGCAGCAAGTTAATATTCTTGGTCTGCGGCAAGGGAAGAGGGAAGCGGCATTGATGCCGAGCATGGCTGCTCAGGCTATGATGCGAAAGGGGAGAGGAGGCCAAGGCCTTTCCCCCGTGTTGAGACAGAAGGTAATGCATTATAACGACTTTGACAGACCAGTTATGGCACAGAACGGTTCCATAGTCGCCTTCAGTGCTCGGAGAGAGGGCTTTCAGTTTGCAGGCATGCAAGGGATTACTGCGTGTTTGGGAGCGCTAAGTCTTCAAGCAATGCCACGCAGTCGTGGGGTTCCTATGCGGGGAGGGAGGTCTGGCACCCGCGTGGTCTTGGAAGACCTTTACCCGGTTGAGCCCATCGCTGCTGTGCCACCATCGTCGCCCAGTTCTGAACAGGAATGCCTGCTCCCACAGGGCACCTACCAGACGTTTAGATTCCGTTTTCCAAGCCGCCTTGTGAGACCAGAGGTGGTTGTGACCTTTACAGTATTCATATCTGAAGAAGAGCTTGACCTGTCAAATTCAAGTTCCCCAACTGCTGAATTGGTCCATGAAAGCGATATCCTCCTGGGGGATATGGAAGGATTGGTGCATCGCACTCATCGACATGTGGTTGCCCCAATTCAATCAGCCCCGGTCCAGCCTGCTCCACAGGAATCTTCTGATTATGACGTCTCGGTGCAAGAGATCTTGCCACAGCCCAATTCCAATATGGAGATGGATGTCTTTAGCTCCTGTGCTCTGATACAGGGTATTTCTGGATACGCGGCCTCTGTGCAAGAGGTCTTGCCGCCGCCCAACTCAAACATGGAAGTGGACGTCTTCAACGCTTGTGCCCCGGCAAATCAGGGAGAACAGCATCAGAACGAGGACGGGCTGGTGATTTGGCTCGACTCGCCAAGCCCAGACAAAGGCAAGCAGGAGGCTTCTTCAGACCATCCAATCTAGCTCTCGGGTGCTCTGCTCTGCTTTTTCTTTTAGTCATGTTGTTGCAAAACTTGTTGTGTTTTAGAGTCTATGTTTATGTCCAACTCAGTCCTGAGACTCGGTACAGGCGTCGCTGCAAGTCTCAGGCTTCAGATTTTTGTTCTTTTTGTCAAAAGGTCACTGATGTAAGCTGGCTTGGTACTGCCAGCAACTATGATTTTTTTGTCAGTTTGAGTCTAGGCTGCTTTAGGTCCAGGAACTATAATGGACTGTGTCTCATGGCTTGGTTAAAGCTTTTCAGATGGAGGACTGGCTTCGGTCTCCTCACGGGATGTAAACATCTGTAAATATTTTTTCTTTCTTAATATAGCAGTAGTCTTAACTTAGAAAAAAAAAAAAGAAACAATGCTTTCCAAAACTTCTAAGTAAATTTAGCATATAATTCTGAAATAATATTGTTTGGTATTCCATGCATTCAAAACACTTCTTTCATAAAAAGTTGATCAATATCACTTATTGTGTGAGTAGACTTGACAACCATAAAATGAGTTTCATTGTTCAACTTGTCTACCACAACAATTATGGCATCATGTTGTTTGGTGGTCTTTGGAAAACTTGTGATAAAATCCATGGAAATGACCCCCAAATTCCATTAAGAAATGGGGATTGGTTGTAACAATCCTGCCAGATTTCTACAATCCCCACTTGCTAATGCTAAAAGCATTTGGCATTGTACTTAGCCACATCCTTCCTCATGTCTAGCCAATAGTACATCTTTTTCATAGTTGTTATCATTTTTTGATAACTAGGATCACTTGAATAAGGTATTTTATGAAATTCATAAAAAATGAGTATCTTCCAGTCACCCATGCAAGGTATATACCACATGAATGTGAACCTCAATAGTCCATCCTCTGCGAGATAGAAATTATTACTCATTGTTCCCTTTAGCTCTTGTTGTAAACGTTCGTTTATTTGCTGGTATTTTTCATCTTGCTACATAAGCTCTTTAATATTTTATTTAATTTCAAATTCACAAGTGCTAATGGAAACTATATGAGCCACATGCAACCTTATGCTAAGTTTATTTGTCACTTTGTTTTCCTTTACTTTAATGTATTTGATTTCAAAATCAAATTCACTAATCAAGGTCAACCATCTTACCTATCTTATGTTCAACTTCGATTGGTCAAACAAATACCACAACCCTCCATGATATTACATAAAAAAAGTCTCCCAACAAGGTAGTGCCTCCACATCTTCAGTGCACGTGATATTTCTTCCAACTCTAAATAATGAGTACATAATTCCATGCATGCTCATTCAACTTCCTTGACTCATAACAAATCACCTGCACTTCTTGCATGATGACTCCATTGATCCCTTCTTTGTAGGCATCCATTGTTAGACCCAAGATCACATTGAGAGGGGGGGGTGAATAAGTGTGGTGGAAATTTCAACATTTCAACATATTTTGGAAATAGACAATTATGTAGCAATGTACCATTAACCATTTTCAATATAATAGTGAATAAATAAAATTCATCAAGAAACTATCATCATATCAACACAAGTGGACATAAGCTTTTATGTGGAAACTCATTCTAGAGAAAACCATAAATTCTTCATCTTCTTCTTCTTCAATTCATTACATAGATTCGTAGACACCGACTTGCTAGAAGCACCCACCCACAAAATATGAAATCAAGTACTTGTGATAGGATATCTCTTAAAAGGAACATTTTCTAACAAAATATATATCAGTAGAGTCCATTCATAGCAGACATATATATAATGTAAGAATTGTTCAGATTAGGAATTGTTAAACAATACATGGTCTTGAACTTCGTAAAATTGGTTATTAATAAACTTCAACTTCTAAAGTTTAGGGAGATGGAATTTCCATGGTAAGAAACATGAGAAAGAAGGAAAAGATAAAAAAATCAAATACAATCTTCATACATATAAGCTCACCCTTTTTTCCAAAGAAAATCCAGAGGGTTTGAAAAGTTTCCATGATCCAGGTGGATGTTGGTGGCCACCCACCAACCCATTTGGACCCCCACAACTGTCTCTTTCAGTCTTTTCAGTTTCCTAAATTGTAGCACAGTTTACTATTTTTAGCCGTTTTTCGGGTCCTGAACTTCCGGAGCCATTTTGAGGCCCTGAACGACGTTTTTTTGGGAATCTGGGGCAACATGGGTCCATGGACCCATGTTGCCTCCCAAAGTGGTAGTACTTGGATAGATCTTTCTAACGAGCTATCGTACACGTCAAACGGAGATCGTATGCCAAAGTTACGACCCCGGGAAATTGATGTACCAATTTACCCAAACGGGGCCCACAATTTGGCGTTTCATCTTCTCGGGTTAGGTTTTGGGATGTGAAGGGTTTTCCATTGTTTCTCAACAATAAATAGGCCTTCGAGCCTCATTGTAACACAGTTCCGAACAGTTCAGAGGCATGTAGCCACACATCTCTTCTCAGAGATACGCTACCATCACCCTAGCTGGTTTATTTCTATTTCCGGTTGTAAGCATATTTCAGTATTTTCCATTAATGAAATGAAGCATTATTTCCGCTGCATCTCTGTGTTTATGGTTATTGCATCTCTGTATTTATGGTTATCTTTGTAATCTATTGCGTTCCCATTTAAATCCGGATCATTCCAACTCGGAGAAATAAAAAAAATAAACATTAAAAATTAAAAAACTAGAAAATATTTTATTTCTAGCGACGTTGTTGCACTAGTGTTCCCTGGAGATATTAAAATGATAAGGTACCTACCATGGAACGAGTAAAAACAGTATACATTACAACTCTGTATAATTTGTAAAAACAATTTTAATGAATTCATGAATTGGGGCTTTCAATCAATAAGTGGAGGAAAAACTTGACCTTAATAAGCCGTTGAGTCCTTGTGGGAATCTTCTTTGTAAATGAAAGAGGAAAAGAATGGTTAAGTGATTTAACAAAGAAATAAATAATTTTATGAGGAGAAATGTGTAAATGAAACCCTCGAAGATAGAAATTTTAGTTTGGCGCTTAGATATCAACGCCAAAGGTTTTGAATTAACTTAAAAATAGAAAATCAAGGAAAAGAAAAATGATAAGAACAAATACAACAGTATAATCTTGATACATTTTGTCTAGCTGATAGAAAAAAATCACATTCCGGTAAACAAATCCCATAAACATGGTTGAAAATTCTGATGTGATTATAATATACAAAAGGAGCTCCTTATAGCAAAAAAACCTAGGTAAGAAGTGAAAGAAAATTTATTCTTGGAACCCTAGTGGCCGTAGGAAGATATTCTGGAACTAAGGCATTAGATGAATAGGAATATAAGGTAAAGTTACAACAATAATAAATGAATAAAACCCTTTTTATAGTTAGAATACCTAGGGTATGGAATGGGGAAGAAACCCTTCTTTTTCTGTAACTTTAGCAAACCACAAAAATGTCTTTAAAAAAATGGGCATCATTTGAATAGGAGCTATAATAAATTCGCATTCAAAGTTTTTAGAAAAAATTGAAGGGAGTTCCCGTATTTACTTGGATTTGAGTTCCAAGAGCATATTCAAAGTCGCTCATAATTATTCCTGAAGGGGTAAGTAAATACAAGGATTCACTACTTCGAACCTCTCAGAATACCCATACAATCTTTCAAACAATACAAATATTAGCATCGATTATGTATTTATAAAAAATTCAATTGTGAATTTAAAAATAGTCTGGAGTAGATAACTATTAAATTACTAACTCTTACCTTTGAGTAAAGGGTTGAAACATTTCAGGTGGGTTCAAGTTACACTCGCCAAACCACCGAGTCCACTGCTTGTATATGACAAATGGAAGTGACATACCTATTGAAGGTATTCTGGAATATACAGGGAGGTATGGAGCCTAGGAAAGTGGCGTTTCACCGTTGAAATCAAGATGGAAGCCCTAGTCGTAGAGCGACATAATCAACGAAGAGCTAATGAAAAAATGAAGCAACACGAGAGAAACCAAACAAGGTCATTAATCAAATGTTAAAACCCTAATCCTATAATGACTGTTGATTCATTCACATCCAATATGGGATTTCAATTAAGGTTAGACTAGGACAATATACATGTCAAATGGAGTGACCTTTGCTTAAACACATAACAAACCAAAAAAATGTAAAAAAAAAACACTTGCAACTTAGATTGATACTTGATTAATACCACATTGAAAGGAGGACCTTGAACTTAATACATTATATATGAGTGACTAAATATAATAATTCAAATTTGAGAAATTTTTTTTGAGGAACATGTATTTATATAGAAGGACGAACCATTAAACTATTACAACTATCAAAATGATTAAGGAACATAAAAGAGATTAATTATAATGTTCATACCAACGTTGTTTAATTGTATATTTAGAGATGGACTAAGGTCATACCTTTTATAATGGTCATGAGAGAACTATATAATAACCATGAAAAACATTGTAACACATTTGTCATCCAAAATATATAGTAAAGTGCATAGTTAGTTATAGGTTAAATAGTTGGACAAGGAAGATAGTCCCTTGTAAGTTGATGTACAGGCTTAAAGTTGGTATTGTGGAAAGAAAATAAGAATTAAGCACTATAGTTTGGTTGCATATAAGCACTTATTTATTATGGAGTCAAAACATAGGACCAATGCATTATTAAACCTTTGGGAAATAAATTTGTAAAAAGAGCCATAGTTTATATATGAATGAAGCAGCCTTTTAGTAGAGATTCTAGAATTATTTTCAAAGAAAAATTTTGAATACTGTTATAAGAGATGGTAAGATGATGATCTGTTACATAATTATATTTAACCAACAAGGAGAGCTATAGAAATTCCGTAATATTATAAAAATGCTAGGATTACCTTGATCCATAAATTGGTAATTATTAGGAGTGGATATTTTGTAAGTGGGCTATTTAAAAAAAAAAAAGTTGTTGTATTAAGGAGAGTTGTTACAACACCCTTCTCAGAACCTATTCTTTCCTTGTACCCAAAACCAACTGTAACATGCTCATAAGATGCCAAAACACATAATACTTATTCTAATTATAAAAAATACATCATAAAGGATTTTGTGCCTCCAAAATTATTCACCATTGAACCCTGAACATCATGCTTCTTCTAGAATCCAATTTGGCCTAGAAAAGAGCCCAAAAACCCCCAAAAACTATATAAAATTAAATGTTCTACAAAATGCCTCTTTCAAGGTGTGTCCTACAAAATGGTGAATTCCTAATAATAGTGCTACAAAATGTACACTAGCGACTTCTTAATTGTTCGACAATATGTAAGTTTAAGGTGAAAATAAAAAAAATATTCTCTGACTTGATGATTATCGGGGTTTGAACTAGTGACCTCGATTCTGTTATAGAAACCCACTACCAGCTACACTCTATGTCGTTTCTTGTTATATCATCTGCCCGAATCGTGAATATAATAACTCAACCAAGAGGAGTGGAGTTCGACCCCATAACCATCCATGGCCTAGCCAAACCACTCAATAGTCAGGTTTGTCAAACCAAATGGTAGGGCTTGACCTCCACAGACAACAATGGAGCTTGGCCACCACCCTTTGTCAACAAACTAAAGGGCGTTTGCCTTTGCCAATTATCCCAAACCAACAATGGAACTCGGTCTTTGATATATATATATATATATAGATAAAATGATGGAGCTTGGACAATGGTGAATTTTTTTAACTATGCAATGGTGGAGCTTGACCATGAACCTCTTCTCAAAAATCAAACAATAGTGAAGCTCTACTAGGGGCTTTCGACAACAATACAAAACAAAAAATGTAAAGACTCAACCACTCATCTCTTGTCATAGATAAAAAAATCAATGGATCTTGACTTTGGGCCTTGTTTTCAAACAATCAAACACAAAATGGTGGTGCTCAACCCCAAGCCTCTTGTCAATTATAAAAAAATAATGGAACTCAACCACAACCTTCTATTAATCAAAACTGGAGCCCAGGCATAGGCCTGAAAGTAGTGGAACTTAACTATAAACCTTCGTTCAATTAAAAATGGAACCTGACCATAGCCTTCGATCAATCAATAGTGGAGCTCACCCACAAGCCTTCAATCAGTGGAAATTTTTGACAAACCTTCGATCAATGAAAAATGGAGCTCATCCACAACCTTTGATCAATCAATAATGGATCTTGACGACATGCCTTCGATTATTCAATAGTAGAATTCAACCACAAACCTGTGTCTGCGTTCAAATCATAATGGTGATTTTCAACCACTGGTCTTTGTCTACAATCAATGAAATATGGAGCTTGGACAACGACTTCTGATCAATCAACTGTAGAGCTTGGCTACTGACCTTTTTCTACATTCAAATGATAATGGTGATGCTCAAGCACTTTCTCTGTGTACAATCAAAATAATGTCATCTCGACCACAAGCTTTCAATTAGACAACTATGGATCTTGGCTACAGACCCCCATCCATGTTCAAATTATAATGGTGATGCTTGACCACTAATCTTTGTTTATGATAAAAAGAGGCGGAGCTTAGTCAGTGACCTTCGATCAAATAGCAATGAGACTCAACCACAGGCCTTTAATCAAATAATAGTGGAACTCAACCACTTAAACAATAGTGAGACTCGATCACACACCTATGTCCAAGAATAAACAAAATAGTGGAGCTCGTCCACCAGTCTCCATTAACATTCCAAACCACAATAATTAGAACTTGACCTCCCTTCTATCCACAATCAAACTTAAAATCAATGAACTTGAACTAACATCGAACTCAAAACTAGCGATCACAGAACATGTAATACTTGTCATTACTCTTGCACAAGTTGATGCTATTCTCTTCCATGGCGTGTGTATTTATAATTGCATTGGTAGGAAAAAACTCATAGGAGTTGACCAATGTTAAGTGATTGTGCCAAAAAATATAGAGTTTCAACTGTAAGCCAACCATATGACCATCCAAACCATGACCTTGGTCCTACCTTTTTCCCTAGATTTTTGGGCCCAACTTTTAAGATTCCATATGACCATGCCCCGTGACCTGCTCCCAAGGGCTCAATGGTCCTTGGCATGCTAACATCATCATGATGTGATCATGCCATGTGGCTTCCCATTAGAGGCTCCACATGTCATTGTAGCTTGGTCCTACCTTTTTCCCTAGATTTTTGGGCCCAACTTTTAAGAGTCCAGATGACCATGCCCCACGACCTACTCCCAAGGGCTCAATGGTCCTTGGCATGCTAACATCAGCATGATGTCATCATGCCATGTGGTTTCCCATTAGAGGCTCCACATGTCATTATGGGACAAGGCATTACCCTTGGATAACCTTCGAACAGGTTAATAAAATATTGTCATTCAATTTCTCATATGGCTGTTAGAGTCATTCGACTTGAGCAGACATGCTTGAAATTTAAAGTTGTTAAATTTCATGCAACTTTCACCACTATTCATCATTAATTAGATCATTGAATCATAGATTTACCCTTAATATGCACACTTTTTAATGAATTTGGTGATTTGGCTTTTTTCCCCATAGTTTGGGTCCTCTACTACTATTGCTTTTCAAATGGCTATAACTTCTCATTTGAGAGGAGTTTTTAAGAGTGTGATATACCATTGGAAAGGTTTCAATGAGGATTATTCAAAAAAACTATCCATAGGCTCATTAGGACATCATAAATTCACAAAAAACACAATAAATTCAAAACTATTGAATTCACTTAATGAGAACATACAAGAGATCACATTGTTGTATTACTTCATAGATGATCCTACTGCTTCCTTAGGCATTCTCTTTGACATTAATGACACTTGTTGTCATCAATGACAACACTATGTGAAACATCCATGTATACCACAAAATATTTCTCTGTGTCTACTATTCTTTATATTAGTGCATGCATAAGTATGTATTTTAGTTGCTCAAATCTTATTGTACATTCCATTGACTAATGGAATTCAACTCCTTTCCTTTGTAATGTTGTGATGCAGTGGTCAATATTGGAAAAATTCTGAATAAATATTTGGTAATAGCCAACGAAACCCATGAAATACCTGAACTCTATCACATTATGAGGAGTAGGCCACTCCATAATGACCTTGATCTTATTGTGGTCTACCACCACTCCTTCTTTAGAAACTATGTGCCCCAAGTATTACACTTGAGATTGATAAAATTCACTTTCATTGAGTTTTGTATAAATTTCATGCTCTTTTAGCAGCTACAACACTGTTGCCAAAATTTCATCATGCTTCTCCTTTGTTCTAAAATAAAGAAATATATCATCTCCCAAAACGAGCATGAATTTGTCCAAGTATGAATTGAGAAAATTGTTCATTAGACACATGAATATCACTAGGTGATTGGTGAGCACAAATGGCACCACCATGAGCTAATAATTATTATATCTAGTCCTAAAGGCCACCATCTTATGAATGTCTTCACCTTCAAAATTCACCTAATCGTATCAATACCTCAAGTCTATATTTAAGAAGAGTGCGCTTCTTTCAACTAGTCAAATACATCATTAATCCATGGCAGCGGATACTTGTTCTTTACCGTGGCCTTGTTTAACTGCCTGTAGTTGATACACAATCTTAATGTGTTATCTTTCTTCTTGAAAAATAATATCTAGGATCCTCAGTGTGATACACTAGGTCTAATATAACCTCGGTCCAAGATTTTTTTAAATTTCAATTTGAGCTCTACTTGCTCCAGTGTGCTCATAGTTTTGGATACTGACACTGCCTTGGTAGTAATTCAATTTCCCATCTCTATCATAGTCATGGGATCCCTTTGGGGAACACATCACTGAATTTTTTAATTATTGGGTGCCCTTCAATTCTACCTCTCTCTGCCTTTGACTCACTGGTCACTTGGACAACATATAACTCACACCCCTTTCTACTACATCTCTTCAATTGTAGCGCAGTGATTTTCCAAACTGTCATGGGCTATCTCTTTCCTTGCAATGTCATATTTCTCCTTTCTCATTAAGACACTCAATAAACTTATTGTAGTAGTCAACCTTGGTTATATAGGCCGCTAACCAATCCATCCCAAATAGGATGTCATATGATCCCAATAGTAATAGGTTTATATTTGCATTTGTGGACATGCCATCTATAATGGTTGGGCATGACTTCACCACATTCTCAATTTGTTTCTTAGTCCATATGGGTAGCTGAATCAACTGATAAATTTCATGGTTTGTGCTTTGAAATTCACATTTTTTTTCAACTTATGGACTTATGTAACTCAAATTTGAGCTAGGGTCAATTAAAATTAAAATAAATTAATTTTTAATCATGCCTTCCATTTTTATCATAGAGGTTTGGTGATTGGATTTTATATTGTCCAATGTTGCATCTATGTGTGGTGCGTTTCAGAGCCACATATATCATAGTCTCTACTTCTTGCAAGTTGTACACTTTTGGGTCATTCTACTATTGTTGAGAGAAATCCCTTTGCAAATGATTTTCTCCACATGTCTAATGCTACATGGGTCCCCTTCTGAATCCTTTATACTTCTCTTTGGCTAACTTAGAACTCTAGTCATTACAAGAAGTGTAAACGTTCACTATAAATCACCCTTGGTATGAGTGGAGGATGTTGCATTCTTTCCTCCTTCCTGTTGTCCGGAAGCTCTCTATCATTTTCCTTTAAAGCTAGGTTTAGTTCTAGTTTTCCATTCAGTCCAAGACTCAATTTTGCACTTAGATTGTTCATAAAAACACATTTTATTTTGCATGGTATATTCTAGGGTTCTTGGTTCATCAAACTCTATTATCCCTAAAGGCTTGTGGAAACCCATTGAGATATCTTTGGATATTTACCTTCTCATATGTGATGTGACGTACGTATCTTAGCAACTTCAAAAATTAGTCTGTGTATTCATCAGCTGTAAATTTCCCTAATTTGACTTCATTAAACTCCTTCACCCTCTTTTCATAGTACCGTTCAAACAAGTACTTTTTCATAAAATACCTCTCAAATCTCCTCCATGATAGTGTTTCTCCCTAATGTTCTTGACCCTCCTTAAGTCTTCACACCATATGTTAGCCTTGCCCTTTAGGCTGATGATGAATACTCTTTCCTTCATGTTATTGGAGTACTCATGTACTCTAAAATACTTTTTCATTACTAGTAGCCATGCTTATGATTTTTCTGCTTTCTCCACCACTCCATTGAATGTAGGAGGATTTTCCTTCTTGAAATCTTCTAGCATCCAATATTGGGCCTACCTTTTCTGTTAATTCTACCTCCTAGTGACAACACTAGAGAATTGCTTTTGATTGTCTACCTTTCTTTCTGCAATACTCGATGTAGTTTCTCCATTCACCATGTCCTCACTTTCCCACATGTGTCTCTTCGTAGATATGTTGCCTTCTACACCATCAATATTTAATTCATATGTCCCAAGTCTTAATGGTTTTTTCCATCTTTATCCTTTCCTAGGTAGCTGGCACCTATATCATGTTGCTTATGTCTTTGCAAATATGATGGTATTTGCAATTTAATTGAATTTACTTCTTCTTAATTTTCTTATGCTATGACAATCCTTTCATTGCCATCCTTATAACTTCTCTACTGATATCTTACACTTCTAATGATGTTCATTTAATCAGGATATTTTTCCTCTCTCCTCTTTCTAACTGACTCTTCTTCTTTCCAATGCAAGAAGTTATCAGTTCTACATTGCACCATCTTGAAGCTCTCTACCTTACTCTTTTTCTGCTCTTTTGATGTCTTCTTATGTGCTGTTACACACACATAATTGTTAGTTTAAACCATTCATGATAACATATTTATTCATCACCTAAAACCTTGGTAGGGTTGCAATAAGCATGATAAGACTCACTAAAACATTCAAATCTAGATTAGTATGCAAATCAACAATGAATAAGACACCCTATCAAAAAACATATCAGCCATGCTTAAATAACAACAAAAAATATTAAATTAGCACACAACAAACAACCATACTTTAAATACTACACTTTGTAATAGAGTTTTAACTCATCTTCCTAGACCCATTCAGACTGAGTGCTAAAACTCACTTCTTTGATACCACTTTGTAATTCTCTATCCCGCCCACTTGGACTTCCCAAGCCTAGTGGTAGGTGTTATTTTCATCAAACACAACCTCCATGATCTCATTATAGAAATAGGGTCACAAAATTTACTTCCTTATTAAAGTGTGTAGAACTCACTTTGGATATCACCATCACATCTAGATCATCAAGAGAATTTTGAGAATATAAATTTTCCTTGATCTAACTCCTAAATCTAAATTTATGCCCATTCAAAGATTTCATCATTCAACCTTTCCAAATCAACAAGTATGGCCACATGGAAACTCGAAAGGCCTGCGTGGCCATGCCACATCAATCACGTTGCCCACATGGCTATTCCCACTTCATATCTCCCTAACACCTCTGAGCCATAACACCACCACGCTATCATGGCTCCCTCCAAGAGTGATTGGATCCAAAACCTTCACGATGCAATAGATTTTTACTTTGTAGTTATATTGGAAACTCCCATCTAACACTCTGCAACTTCTGTTTGTTCTATGGCATATTATAAGAAGGTGTCATGAATGCATTGTCGGGGAACCAAGCCCCACAATGACCTGGACCCTGCCACATAAACCTTATGTATGTGCCATGTGACAACCACAACCACATAATACCACAAAGCTGTTGCCATGTCAAGTGGATTTAGTTGTTGCTGGTTCCAAAAACTCCCATTCCACATGCCACGTGTCACATGATTTTCATTTCACATTAGCGTCCATGCCACATTGCCTACCCATGTGCTTGGAAGATCTTACATGGTCTCCCACATTGTATTATTTAGCCTTCATGGCCTTGGTCACCTCAGATTCACCCAAGGGACCAACAAGGGTCAACCCTCTCATGTTTTTCCGTGAATGCATGTTATAAAAAAATTGGGATGAAGATGTCATATCCCTATCACACACCATATCATTCACCATTCCCTGAGATAGGGATTTTTTTCTTCTTGAAAACATGCCACAATGCCACAATGCAATAGGAATATAGGCAAACTAGGTGTGGTATGACATGAAATTTCACGTAGAGTAATGGGATAGATTCTCATCTCACACCAATTAATAACACACATGCCCCATTGGAAGTTATACACCATATGCCAAAAGAAGCATGATACACCATTAAAAACTCATGATGAATGATGGGGAAATATTTGTCCCACCTTCCATCAATAATGCCACTCCAATATAAACAATCCACACTGCTGGGTCAGGGAGGCATGACAAGACATCAATTGTCTTTTTTCCATTAATGAGAAAGTCTTCATCTTTCTCTTCTGATCTTGGCCAAAATCCGAGACTCATATATATATATATATATATATATATATATATATATATATATATATATATATATATATATATATATATATATATATATATAGATATATATATATATATATATATATATATATATATATATATATATATATATATATATATATATATATATATATGTATGTATATGTATATATGTATATATATATATATATATATATATGTATGTATGTATATATATGTATATGTATATATATATATATATATATATATATATATATATATATATATATATATATATATATATATACATACATACATATACATACATACATATATATATATATATATATATATATATATATATATATATATATACATATATACATATATACATATGTATATATATATATACATATATATGTATGTATATATATATATATATAGCTCCATGGATCGTATAAGCCAAAATACAAGTCCTATCATCTACATTTCAGGACTACAGGTTGTTTAAATATACATATATCTATTCACCTCCTATTTCATCCAACACCAATCATCGGTCTCCAACAACCTTCAAACAATAGAAAACCCTTGCCATTTCTAGTACATCAAGTAAGGGAAATCACCTTAAGTGATAACCAATTTCACTTTTTAGGTAATAACATAGGAATTATAAGTAGTGTTACTACTCGTGTTATTAGTAATTGCAGAGCTCAAAGGTCCTCTTAACAATGAAAGCATACACAATAAGACATCTCATCAAAGACAATAAGAATATCTCACTCTCTTCATGCTAGAAAATACACTTGCTATAACACATACAATAATTTAACAACATTCACACTATAAGATTTGTTGAGTGCATCAAGCAAATCATGCATCTCTAGTAAGGATTACTACTACATAGGAAGTCATCCGAAATATAGGGGAATATCAACAAACCTGATCTGAAATTAAAAATGAACGTTTATTGCAAAATTTTGTAAGCTAGTTTATGTCTTATGGGAAATGGATTGAAATTGAAAAATGCACATAAACTTAGTAAACTTAGTTAAGTTTTGCAAATTTTAACAGTGAAAAATAGACAACATGTAACATCACAAAACATCAATTTGATGACAGCGTTCACCCCTCCTGGGCTACATATCTGGGTCTAACTTCCAATGTTGGCCCTTTAAATTATATGCTAAAATGACAAATTACATCAATGTACATTGCTCAAATTGCAAAATAAACACTTTCATTGTATCTAGAACATCCAAAAACCCCTGTGTAGGCTCTTCTTAGGCTCAAAAAGGCTGAAAAATGGCCAATTTAGGCCTCCTTCTTCATTTCCCTTTTAATTGTTCTGCAAAATAAACCTTCTATCAAAATTGACAACCAATTATGTCTTTGGTGCCCTTGCACAACGACATTGTTGTGTGGGCTCAGCCAAAAATCCTGCCATGTCGGTTGCTTTTTTTTAGATAGTTATGTGAGCTAATAAGGTCGCACCCCCATCCTTCCACCCCTCGGTATGGTCATGTGGCAATAATATGACCAGGGGCGCAGACCAGTGTGCCATGCACTCTACCAACCCTTGTACTTGGTCACATTATGATTACAAAAACCACAGGTTGGGTGTGAGCCATGTGCCACGCGCTCACCCCTCCCATTTTATTCATTGATGGTCACGAATAAGGTGATAATACCTTAGGCTAAGGCATGGGTTAGGTGCCTCACCCTCTCCAATTAACCCTTGGTCATGCGATAATCAATGTGACTTGGGGCTGGGACAGTCAGGAGAGCCTGCCAGCCTAGCCCTCCCCCAAATGCGCCAACTGAACCACTATAAATAAAAACATGCCACAATGTATTAGTAAGAATTGTTGTGGCGTGATGGTAGGGTGTTCGGTTGTGTTACTATAGGTCACGGGGTCGAACCCTAGGGAGGTTTGTAAGTCCATAACAAAAATTTTAACGAATGAACCAGAGCCACGTGGCACCTTTCTACAAGGTCATGCGATAGCTTGGCCCAACCAAAATCACCACAACCAATAAAAACTCACCACTTGTAGTGCCCTGATTGGTTCATATGACAATTGTACTACAAAATCACCCTGTTGACATCAACACCATGTCAGTGTATGACTGCCACGTGGAAGTTGTAACTACCCAGTCAACCCTGTAAGTTGACTTTTTTTTACTATTTTCCAAAAACTTCTGAATGCGATAAATTCCTCATACGGTGTCAGATTGAGGCTATTCAAGTGTTGTTGGAATTAGAATGATGAGATATATGATTTGGCACCAATTTTGGGAGAAATTGAGCACTTTGATTTTTGAGCATATTTTTGATCCCCTGGATCATTCCTCCCCACTAGAAGCTTTTGGACCACCAAACGTCTGTTTTTACTCATCAAGTAAGTGATGGTACAATTCCCTCACTTTCTCGATCTCAATCCACCTTGTTTTACTTGGATTAGTACCTTTGATCCCCACTTGAAGATTCTTCACATTGCCTCTGCGTGAATTTCTAATCCTCCTATCAAGAATTGAGTCTTCCTAAAAATCATTTAAATATTCAGGAGAAAAATATTCTATAGATGGAATCTGAACATTCTCTTCATGATCATCAATCATTGGAGGCTCATACAATCTCAAGTTTTCCACATTCACAACATAATAAATTTGCTTGTAAGTTGGCAAATCTAATCGAAAAGCATTGTTACCAATCTTCTCGAAGATTTTGAAAGGATCATGTCTGATTGGCTTGAGATTTTTACCTTCACCGCGAAGTCTTTCCTTGCTGATATACAACCAAACTTTATCTCCCACTTGGAAATCACGATCAACCTGATGCTTGTCACGTCTTTCTTTTCTTTTCTCTAGTTGTTATTGTACCCTTTGATGCACTAGTGTTACACAATATTTTGTCATTTCTCCTGTTCACTTCATGTGCCATATCCTGAAATTCCAAAACATTGACTAATGTGCAGCATATCCATCATGATATACAAACCAAAACCTCGTTGAAGAATCAAATGAAAACTGCCCTAAAATCATTCTAGAGAAATTTGTCTAAAAATGTAATTTTTGGCATCAGGGCGTTTTTCTCCACTACCTACCTGTGTTGATGGAAGGTTTCTCAGTTATACACTCATGCTGTCATCAGGTAGGAAAGCTTGTGCTAAACCTCTTATGGCAGGCTTTCCCAAACTGGAGGAGAAGCTTCACTCACTAGAACCTTTGGGAACAATGACATGGATATTAGTTGTTGCTAATATGGTCAAGCTCTCTCATTTGGGCCTCTTGATCTTATCATCATGGGATTTCCCCTTGAGATGTGGACCTTCCTCCCTCTTTTGTGGATCCCTAACTCCATCTCCCTTCCTATAAATTCACCCCCTTCCATACCCAAATGGTTAGTATTGATTGCTGCATCCCTATGCTGAGATTATGCTTACATGCTACCCATTCTAGCTTGGAGAAGCAATGTTTGAAGAGTATTTACTTGGAGTTAGACATCCACCAAAAGGAGAGCTCCAACATCAAGGCATAGGTTGTATGCTTCCATTTTAGTTTCTTAATATATAAATCTGATGTTCACTTTCCATAATTGTGTAAATGTTTATGCTATTAGCTTAATGTTCCTTGATATGTTAAGTAGTTTATGTTTGATGTATGTTATATATGCTCTCGTATCTTGCATATTACTTTGATCTTCCTTGCAGGTTTCTAGACATGAGGAACATCTCAGGAACAAGGCCTGGAGAGAAAGATTCAAATCCATCTCTAAGGACCAAGCGATTAGCATCAGAACAAGGTAGGTTCCTCTTTCTTACTACATTTGTCAAGCGTAATCTAGGAAAGTGTGTATTAGATTGTTTAGTTTGTTGCTAGACTCACTCATTGGCTAGAGGGATCACCTCTATCCGCAGAGGGGATTTTCCTTCAAAATAACTAGCTAAATTTGTTCAATAAAATGCTTGGATTTGTCAACATCACTATGTCTATCTACTACAATATCTTTATCAAAGATTAAATCCAAAGGAGACTTTGGAAAATAACACAAAAAAGATTAAAATGGAGATACTTGTGTAGATGAATGCTTGGCACGATTGTAGGCATGCTAGAAGTAATGCAAATGCTCATCCCAAAGTTTAGAATTCTTACCACAATATCCTCAAAGGAGATGCACTACTGTTCTATTCACTAATTCTGTCTGGTCATCAGTTTGTGGATGAAATGCAGTGCTCTTCTTCAAATTCGTGTCCATGAGTTCCCATAAAATTGACCAAAACTTCTTGAAAAATTGAGAATCTCAATGAAAAATAATAGAAATGGGTAACCCAAATTGAACCCATACATTTTGGAAGAACATATTTGTAGTCAATTCATGTGTAGCCTGTTTCTTGCATGGCATCAACACACACATTTTGTTGAAATTATCCAGAACAACATATAGGTAATCATGACCTTTCCTAGACATTGGTATTCCTCCAACAAAATCCATAGAAACACTTTTCCAAGGATGAGAATGAATAGCAAGTGGTGTATAAAAACCCAATTTCCTATTGCTAGGCTTTCTAGTAGCACACATGGAACATCCTTTTACATATTTTGAAACAATTTCATTCATGCGAGGTGAATAACAATACCTTTGAATTTGAGAAATTGTTTTGCCTACACCAAAGTGACCACCACAAAGAGAAGTGTGGGCTTCCATTACGACATTGATTCTATCACCCTGTGGAACACATAACTTCCCAAGATGATATAACGACTTGTTATGAACATGATAATTGATGAGGCTCATCAATGGGTAAATTATATGAACCTTAATGCACCTCCAACTTACTAAAATAACTTTTTCTCATCATTATTTACATGTTTTAATTATGTTTTGCTTAATGAGGAGAGTAAAGATGAGATGCCATTTCTAGTGGTGTAATGTGCATTGATTGCAGGTTTTGGAGCAAATTTCGGCTAATTAAAGTGCAGGAACTTGAATGTAGACGAGCAAGAGGGATTCTAGGAGACAAGATCTCCCTCCTTAACTCCTCACTCACTCGAAGATTCCTCAATCAAATCTCATCATCTTGGAGTTGCAAGCAGCCGAGTCATGAAGTTCATTGGCAGCCAAGCTAATGACAGTTGAAGACCAGTTGATCTTGAGATTGGAGCCAAGCCTCCCTAGATTTAAGGAATTTTTTGTAACCTCAGTTGTATAAATCAAGGGGCCTATGGCTGTTACACAACATTTTGTCATTGCCCCCGTACTCCCCATTCCTTGATCTTGGAGGTTCTCTATAGTGAACCCTACATGCTTTCCCTTCATGAAGAAACTCCCATTGTGTCCCACTTCATCAACATATCAATTCCCTTTTGCACCATTTCACCAAAAACTTCTGTTTTTCCCAGTTTACAAGACCGACGATAATGGCCCTTGTCTTCCTCTTGCTAATATGCAGGGATTAGCACTATCCCTAGCGTCAAACGAAGTGGCTAAGCTTTGTTCCAGTTGCGCCGGGCCTCTCATGGAATTTTTTTTAATAAAGAGCTGAAGCTTCCAGCTCTAGAAGCTTCGTAACGAAAGTCTGGTAAATGGTTTGGCTGGATGGGGTTGAGGATGTTAGTTTGGGCGCCTTTCTCCTATAATGATGGAACTACCTCAAGGGATAAGACCTTATCCCATGAGAAGAGGATCCATCTCCTATCCATTCATCTTATATAAACCTCCCTTTTTCCCAAGCACAAACTAGTGTTAGTGTGGAAGTGTTAATGTTGGTGTGCTAATGCTAATTAAGTTTGGAGTAAACATCAAGCTATTCATAGTTATAGCTCTCTAGTTGTGTGAGGGAGAAGTGTGAATTTAATTTGGAGTGAAGCCTAAAGGGAAGAGCCTTAAAACTATTGTTGTTGAGGCCATCATGGAATGCTAGCAGAAGTGTGTGGGAACCTGGTCTTGTTAGAGGAGAACGACAACGTCAAGACAGTGGTTGTAATCTCTTCTTGATTCAACATCTATGCAACTATCGATTGATTTCCTACATGATTTGTCATCTTACATATTCATGGCTTAATGTTTCTTGACTTGTTAAGTAGGTTGAATTACAATTTTTCTATTATCACAGATGTTATTTGTTGTTGTTTACTTGTTTCAGGTGTTTGAAGAAGGAAACAAGAGATAGCTAGAGCGAGCAAGCAAGGACATCATCAAACGGGATAATTGTACTAAGAGGTAGGCCCTATTAATTGGTTCTAACATACGAAAATCTTCCATTGAATGTATCAGTTGTGGCTAGACCCATTATCGGGCTAGAGGAATTTGTTTGTGTCCACACTTATAATTTTAGTTCACCACAAATTGGTGACTTCATTGGGGAGCCAATCCTTTTGTTTGTCTTAGATTTCATGATTTTGCGTGAACTTTTATAGTTCCACTTTTTCCATTTGGTTCTGTTTCTTTTCTCCTACTTACTGGCTTGAGTTTGAAATTCATAGTAGTAGATCTGGTCCCTGTTTCAATTTTAATTTTTATTTTTTTCTTGGCTCCCACGATCAACATGCGTAATCTGCTAAAAGTCACTTTGATCAGCACGATATGTTGAGAAACAGTCACACTGACCAGCCTCTAGTGCTTGTCGTTAGTTAGGCAGTCACGCCGATACCTGTAAATGAAGATTAGGGTTTCTCCCCAATCTTGGCTAGTGTGTTTTTCTCTCATGATTTTGACCCCGTAAATCTTTCAGACTGTTTTCTCCTTGACTAGAAAGCTACTTTTCATTTGGTTTTGTTTGCTTGTTGGCTTATCATCTTTCTACTTGATTTCTTGAGTCATTAGGTGGTCAATGACTGTAGGGCATCTAGATTGTCATCCATTCAACTGTTTGTGAACTCAGTGAGTCAAGTTGTAGGTGTACTTACTCCTTGCATTTCGTTTGCTATCCTTTTAAGACTTTGACCTCCGTTACAAAAGTTTGAAAAGTTTTCGTTTGCTTGTCTAAATGTTTCTTTTCCGCCATGGATTACGTTGCTTGTCTTGTTGTTGGTAAAGTTAGTGCTTCATTAATCTGAATGAGCCTCTCTTTTCATGTTTTCATTTGCCTGAAGAGCTAATTGTCTCGAAAACTTGTTCATTGAAGTGTTGTATGCGAAAAGTTTATTTCATTTTCTCATGAAAGGTATGGAATTCTAGTTTGGTGCATCATTGTGCTATGATATCCTACACCATTAGAGACTAGGATTGCATTGGCATTTGAAAAAATGAAAAGAACTCTTTTTTCTTTTGAAAGGACTGTTATAAATATGCTTGTCAGGAAATTAGGAATTGGAATGTATTTTTCATTAGTTTATTTTCTCGAAAAATGAAGTAGTGAAAGATCATTTTTCTTTCAGTTGCTTGGTTGTTTCAATTTGATTATGTAGTTTCTACCCTCTCTAGTGTAGGAAATTCATCGAATTGAAAAGGTCTTGTCTCATTTAGTTGCATTTAAGGTTTTTAGAGTCACACCGCTAAGACCTGAAAATTGAAACATAACTCAAGTTAAACTTTAAAATGAATTCAATTAACCTAAGGCACTTGACATTTAATGATAATATCTAGAAGGTCTAGGCTAGAGACGTGTTTTAGTGTCTTTAAACCTAGCAGCTGTCGTTAGCTTCAACATTAGACAATGCTAGTATGGATTTGTGCTCCCCGTACCATTGAGTATATAATGGGAGACCCCTCTAGGCTGCAATACTTTATCCTTAGGAAGCCCAGTCAGGCACCTTGCAAACGTGATACATTGAACACATCATTTGGGGAGATTTCCTACTCGTACTTCTCGATTCGTCTGGAGGTTTTCTGTAGTTCATGGTTTCCTGGTAATCCTGTTTACCTAGATCATCCAGAGCAGTCATTTGATATTTTTGACTCAATAAACTTAAAATATCATTCGAGCACTTGTCCTTTCGAGCTCGTTTCCAATTGAAAGCGATAGAGTCATCTTTGTTTCTTTCTTGACTCTTAAAAAATGAAAGAGCACCAGTGTTTTTATGCGTCTTAATAATTGATTGCCCGCGATCCAATAACACCATGTTAGTCTTTCATGAGACCAAATTGTGAGTTTCCCTTAAAATAACATTTTAAAGCCTTGAAGTTTATATTTCTGTCGACTAAGACAAGGTCATCGTGGCTGAACCATCTGGTTCACCCGGTTCCTCTTCCTCTCCTTCGTCTGAAAGATTGTTTGAGGAGTTGTTTCCTGAGTTACCAAAGTCACTCGAGGACCAAGGTGTTGAACTTGGAATTGTTCTGAGCATTCAACCTTTGTCATCTCGTCGTCCACCTACTTCAGATATTGGGTCATCTACTGATCTTGGCCCAAAATCTCTGGACAACCCTGTTTGAACTCCTGAGAACTCGTCGACCACTGACGGTCAGCTTGGACTGGTTATCTACCCTCTGAATCCTCTATTTGACCCTATTGTGATATCACCACAACATCGTTACAGTCCATATGACCAGCCGGGTGTTCCTTTGGAACTATCCCCTTGTACTTCTTTGTCCATTCGTCATTGTTTGTTCCCAGATATGGAACTCGAAGGCGATGCTCGAGTCACCTCTCCTGAAGAGTCAGAAGTTTCTACTCCAGACACTATCAAGGAGGAAGAACATCCTTTTACTCCTAAGGGTTTCCCCTGTACAGGGGGTATTCCCTCCAGTTTGCCACCTAACTTTGTGTCTTTGGCACAGTTGGTTTCAGGTACACCTAGTGCCTCATCACCTTACCATAACCCTATTTGGGCGTCAGGTGCCATGCCTACTTCAGGTCTGTTCATTGCGAACATGACTTCCCAACCAGTTGTTACCTCAGTCCCGGTGCATTCCACCGTTTTGAACACCCTTGTATCATCAATCCCATTCACTCGTCCAGCCCAACTGACACTTTCAAGGAATGTCTCTGTCAGTTCCTCCATCCCTCTAGTCAATGACCAAGATGTGCCACTGCTTGGGGGGAAAAACCTAAATGTTTCTATGGTGTCAGGTGCCACCAATGTGAGTGGCTCACAAGCTCATATGCTTGGTATGAACCAACCTTTTTTTGGTATTATTCATAACCCTGTTGATCTTATTGGATCAAGCAATGTCCAATACCAACAAGTTCAGAATCCCGTTGGTCCGTCTGGGTCGAGCAATGTCCAGTATCAACATCCCTTTGAGACTCAGGTCCAATACCAAACTCCTTACGTTCCCTATGGTTCTTAAGGTATGGTTAATCAACCTTACAACCTTCAGTCGAGGTAGTACATTTAGCCTATCTCATCCCCCTTCCAGGGTGGCTATGGCCAGATTCAATTCAAAAATTTTCCGGGCACTGTTCAAGTACCCTTGCAATAGCAAGGACATCCTCTACAACAACAAGGGAAATCTTTGTTTCATCAAGGGATATCCGTCCAACAATAAGGGAAAATGATCCCACAGTAAGGTCAGCTACAACAACCGCAAGGTCAACCCTTACAACAGTTGCAACAAACCGTGCAGTAGTAGATGAAATATGCTCTGCACAACTCCTAGCCCATGTGTGATGTAGGAAAGTGTTCCCTCTACGGACAGAGGCAACCCCTCTAGTCGTAGAGTGGGTCTAGTCAGAGCAAGGACAAAACAACAATTAATTCCCTTAAATAGTCATCGTTGGAAGCCTACCTCAAACCGGTGGTCGATGAAGTTCCATTGTGCCACTCCAGCTTCCGTTTCCTTCTCCTTAATGAGCAACCAACCTGAAACACCACAAAGAAACAACAGAGCACGTAACCGAGAAACAACAATGATATATTTACTCATAAAGTCAAGAAGTCATGAGCTATCAAGTAAATTACATACAATACATAGGAAATCATCATTGATTGTATTAATAATAAGTCAAGAGCAAAGCTTACAACTAAGTCTTGACATCGCAAGCCTTCTTAGAGGGTCCAACCAGTGTGTTTCTTCAAGCATTCACTCTCAAATATGGGTCTCCCAAATAGAAATATATCTCTCTCTCTTATTCATAAGCTTTCACACAAGGTTAAGGGCACTCCACACCTTCTTGCAAACTATAAAGCAATCCCACACTTGTCACACTCACACCAAAACTATCTACCAAACTCAAAAGTAACAGAAGTATTGTACAACCAAAAGAAATAGCAACTAAGGAACTAGTAGATCATAGCAATGGTGAGTGATTTTATAGGAGAAGGAGTCTCCATGAAATGAGGGAGAGGGAGCTTATCCTCAGGGCAAGCAGCACAAAAGACAGAACTACCATGCCAGAGGGGGAAGGGCAACCCAAACTGACCCAACAACCATGTCTAGAGACATCCAGAAGGCCTACCATTGGAACAAATTCACCCAATCTGGATCATCACTGGTCATTAACTAAGCTTTAGCACCAACATCGCTAGGAAGAAATGTATACAGACCAACCGTCGCTAAAGATAGCTAATAGCCTCACGCCAGGGCATAAAATCCGTCTGTTGCTAGAAACAGGTGTACTCCCACGACGGGGTCATGACAGGACTGTTTATGACAAGGGTCCGTCGCGTGTATTAAATGTATTCTCGCGACGAGGCAAAAAATTAGGAAAAGAGGGTCAATTGGCAACATAAGAGAGCATTTGTTAAATATGAGCATGTTTTACTGGACACATGACATAGTAGAAGGACTGGGGTGAAGGCAGTGACAAATTACTGTGTAACAAATGCCCCCTAAAGTATGAAGCCCGAGAGAGTGGGAGGGGTGAAATGCTTTACAAAACTGTCTGAACTGGAACACCACCTGGAAGAACCTACATGTGCAAGTACAACTGATATCTCTGATAGTGAAATAGAAGTAGTCTAGGCATGGGCGCAACCATCCAAAAGACATACGAACTTGGTCAGTGGTATGGATGCAGCCATCTAGCTAGTAATACCATGATAATGATAAAGGTATGGTCGCAGACATCTATGAAGACTCAGGTATGGTCGCAGCCATCCATCAAAGAGTCATGTATGTAATCACGAACCAATCCACACAGCTTGAACATGTGTAATCTTAGTTCGGGGTCTTAAAACCCAATCGATCATAGTACAAATTCTAACATGTGAACATATGTGTTGAAGTCAAGCATGATAGAAATTCGCTTGATTACCGGTCAATGGTGAAAATTGTTAACAAGCGTGAGAGAAACCACCAATAATGCCAATGGCTCTCAAGGTACTGTCCAGTACAATCCACGAAGTGTGAAAAATGAGCTGAAGTCGAACACTCGTGGAATCACCCAATCAACAACCAATGATGAAAGTCGACTGTCAGGTGCGAAGAACTTGCCATTGAGGCATGCAAGCTCCAAAGTACCAAAGGGGATCTCTAGATCAGTCTCCTAGATAATGAGCTGGTGTCGACATGAGATGATCTATCGTAGGAGGGCCATGTTGTTTCCCTCATCAACAACACGAGATAAGGAACAAGTGGTAGATGGTGAAACAGAGTATCAGAGGAGGAGTTAAGGGTGTGAATTACAGAAGGATTATACTCTTGAACATGTCGGTGACACGACTCTGAGAGGTGGCAACATTTAGGTACCAAGGGATCGGAGGCTTCACAGAGACAACATGGATCAGATGGAATGAGGCTAAATGGCAACCCAAAACCCTGGAAGGCCAAATGACAATGTATGGATATCCCAACCTGACAAGAAGCCAAAGTGTCAATGTTCAAGGGTGACTAGCTGCCGTAGGTAACCAATGACAACTTCCAAATTTTCCCCCACCATTGCTGGCGAATACCCCATTTATTTTTGAAAACAAGCTTGAAGGGGATAGCTTATGCTTGTAATACAAGTTCGACCTTCGGTTGAATCCAACCTAGTAATAGTTTAATGAGCCCTAGGGAGGAGAAGCTCAAGTCTCATCATGGTGACGAGTCTAATGTCGTCAGGGTTTAACGAGTCTGACATGGGGAAAAATCAGAGTCTTTTTCGTAAAATACACGGAAAATAAAACTCCAAGGGGGGGTCATTTTTCGTAAATTTGTGTCCCTGGAGCCTGAAAAAGTATAAAATAATACTCGAGAGAACCACTTGACCATTACGATCAAGGAGTACTTTTTGTAATTAGTGGCCTCGATCTAAAAAAGTAGAAAAGCGATCGAAGACACGTCATTTCGTAACCAATATCGAACCTGAAACAACAATTCTCAAGAGAACCGCTTGACCATTATGATCAAGGAGTACTTTTCGTAATTAGTGGCCTCGATATGAAAAAGTAGAAAAGTGATCGAAGACACGTCGTTTTGTAACCAATATCAAACCTGAAATGACAAAAATCTGATAATCTTTTCGTGTTTATACTGTCGGAAAAGAGCTCAAAGTGGACCACCTCTTATTTCGTTTAACGAGTCAAAAGGAATAAATCGACAATCTTTTCATCTTTTAAGTCGGAAAAGAGCATTAAAGAAGACTTTTCCTAGAGGAACGAGTGGTATAAAGGGTAGCAACTGGTTTCGGCAATGGTGGAACTGCTCAAAACATGTAATGGTCAAGAGGCTGGCTAATAAAACTACTCATCGCTGCGGTTCCTCAGGAAAGGAAAAACAACCAAGTGAAAGCATATGATTGGCCAAAGAGATGGTGGCAATGGAATGAAACAACCAAGGCTCATATAGCAGAATTCAATGGATAAACGACAATCACGAGATGTAAATCGGGTATGGGTTCATTTTTACACAAGCTTGAACCATGGAGAACTCTACTTGGATTTGGTTTCATGTTTACACAAGCTTGAAACGAAAAACTATGCTTGTTATAAGTTCACATGCCCCTAGCATTATAATGCAAATCGAGGTACATGCCCCCCAAGCTTCATTGCATTCGACGAGGTGGATGGAATGAAGGTTTTTCTTTCGAGATCTTGGAAAGACCCGACTTGAATTTTACGAGACCTTAATCAAAGACTTGATTTGGAAAGGGAGTTGTTTCATTTTTTAATGAGGTTGACACGATAAAAGAACTATCCTCATAACCCTTGTTTCATTTTTTAACGAGGTTGACATAAGATCAAGAACTTTCCTCAAGACTCCTTATTTCATTTTTTAATGAGCTTGACACAAGTCAAAGAACTATGCTCATAACCCTTGTTTTCATTTTTTAACGAGGTTGAGGCAGGAACAAACTATCCTCATACTCCTGTTCATGGGCCATATGAGAACATGGCTCCTAAGAGATCTTCACGAGATGGAAGAACTACGCTTGGGGAGGAACACGTGTCATGAGACACCAATGACAGATCAGGTTCCAATGCCCCTAGTACATGATGTATGAGACCATATGCATGATCATTAGCAAAGGTGGAGACTGAACGTGAAGCCACATAATTGACCTGTGGTAAATATAGTACTGCTTGCGAACAAGAACCGATATGGGATGACAGCTGCACAGGAGGCACCGGGGGACTAAAGAACGATAATTGATCTATGATCACCATTCTTCCGTCGTGTGGAAAACAAACCACACGGAAAAGTGAAGAGATGAGGGCCCCCATGGCATAAACATAGTCACGGCCAAGGAGAAGACTGAAGTCTAAAGCACCTTGGACAACCATGACGTCTATATAGATGGTTTTTCCCCCCAAAGTAATAGGAAACTTTGGGAGGATCCCTAAAGGTTGACTGGTTCCTCCGTCAAACGCCAATAGATTCTATGTAACCGGCACAAGCTGTGGGGAGCCAAAATATTGCCAAGTAGTAGAAGGCATGAGGCTAACTGACGCACCCTCGTCCAAGACAGTGCCAGGTACTGCCTTATCATAGGCATGTACTGTAATCTAGAAAGGCACATAGGATGGAAGGCGTAATGTAGTCAAATGACTCCAGTTGAAGGAAACGACTGAACTACTTGGTGGGGGTATCATATGATTGCCCCCATGCTCTACAGGAATCAAATAAGGACTCTCTTGATCAGCGGGGATACGAGGGTTGTTATCAGACTCTGGAGAACCAGACGAGATGAGAAGGACATGAGCATGATGTTATTACGAAACATAGTGATCAACGGGTGGTGAACTTGAGTCGACACTCTTTCCGACCAATGGTTGGTCTGGAACAGGCTTAGCATAGCCAGGCTCGGAAAGAAGAAGATAGACAAGAGAAGAATCTAAGTCAATCTCTTTGTCAACCAGGAGAGGGTCCGAAGAGAGCCTCTGATAACCAACGGGAAGTTGGGGTGAAGAAGCTGTAAGATTTTCCAAAACAAAAGAAGCTTTATCCACGAGCGGACAAAGGTGAAGGGGATGGTTGCCTTCACATAGTCTACAGGGGAATTGAATCTTCCCTTTCTTCTCAGCACTGCCAGTTGATGGGGTAACATCATCATGAGGTTCAGAGGATGACGAGGGACGATCTGGATTGTGAGACCATACTTCTAAGATCCTAGGAATTCTAGGACAATCATGAAGAAGATGGTCACCCTTACACAATTTACAAGGAAACTTAACCTTCCACAGAGGAGCAGAAGGTGGTCTGACCTGAGATGTACTTGGAGCAATAGCCGCACAGATGGCCTCACGTTTATCGGACTTCTTCTTCTTCTTCATCTTCTACTTCTTCTTCTTAGTCTCTTGGTTACTAGATGTGAAACTTTCACCAGGTAAAGGAGGAGATGAAGGTGAAGAAACAGGGGAAGAAGGCGTAGGATCAACCTTGGAATCATTGTGTCATGATTCGAACGAAGTAGACAGTGGAACAGGAGGCATGACACTCAGGACCACCGAGGTGGAAAACAACCAAAGGGGCAGACCGATGGTTAACCCAGGCAAAGACAGTGTTGCCATATATGGAGCACCGGCATTTCCAAATGGAGGAAATGGACTAGGAGTTCCATCTGGGGGAAGACCTTGGTTGGTGGACTCGGGGAATGTTGCCATTGGGAACGAGCCTGAAAAACACTTGTACTATAACCAAGAACTCGAACTGTTACCAAGAACCTTTGTGGGCAGTAAATTTTATGACACAGGAACAAAACTGGACCTTTTCATGTTTCAAGAGTCGAGAAAAGGACAAAAAGGTGACTCTATCTCTTTCGAGGTTTAATGAGCCTAAAAGGACAAGTGCTCAGATGGACCTTTTATTTTAAGGAGTCTGAAAAGGAACGAAAGTGACTACTCTGGAGAAGATAGGCAAAAGGTTAACCAAACAATCCGTAAAACTGCATATACACCTTGGCGATCATATGAAAACCAAGGACTTTCCATACGACAATCAATCTTCTCGAATGTTATGTTCGGTGCGTTACGGTTTGCAAGGTGGTAGACACGGCTTCCTAGGGATATAGGATGATAACCTAGTGGGGTCTCCCAACATATACTCAATGGTACTGGGAGCACAATTCCGTACTAGATTGCTATTGAGTCACAGAAGGAGGAATCATCCAACCTTGAGTGAAAACAATAGTGACTAGGTTTAACGACGCCATAGCACGTCTCGTCAAAAAGAGGGTCCATTGGAAACATAAGAGAGCAATTGTTCAATATGAGCATGTTTTACTAGACACATGACACAGTAGAGGGACTGGGGTGAAGGCAGTGACAAATTACTGTGTAACACCATGTCCTCCTAGGGCCAACCTCTGCAGCCCCAGGGACAAATTTTGTAGCCGCAAGGTCAACCCTTGCAACAAAAAAACCAACCTAGGCAACAACAACCCCTGTATACATATCAGCACGGTCAACCCTTGCAAGGGTATGGCTAAGGTCAAGTCCTGTAGAAGTAGGCCCAAAATCCTAATGTTAGAGGTCAACAGGTCTAGAACCCTTTTGGCTAAGGGCATTAGGTACAAAACCCTAACGCTCTAGGTCAACAAGTTCAAAATCCTTTTGGTCAATGGCAGCAGGTACATAATCCCTATGTCCAAGGGCAACAAGCGTATCAACCTTATGCCCAAGGACATCAGGTCCATAATCCTCTTGTTCAGGGACAACAAGTTCATCACCCATATGTTCAAGGACAACAAGCCCAATATCCATATGTCCAAGGTCAACAGGCTCAACAACCTTTTAACCTTTACATTTCTTATCAGAAACATATGGCTAGATAGTTCCAAGGTATTCAAGGTCAAAATCCTCCCTATGGTCAAGGTAACTCAGAATGGGGGCAACATCAGATGCCGTATGGCCAAAATTCCCCATTGTGGGGCCAAAATCCTTACCAGCAGTGATGGGCTCCTCCGTTTGGACCTGCTTACCAACCTCCTATGCCTTTTAGCATCTAATTGCCATTCTTGGCCACACTTGAGTTTCCAGATGTATCTTGCCTTACGAATGATCCCATACTTCATTTTCCATACTGGCATCCTGTGCCCTCCAAGATACTAAGCAATTGTCTAAAGTTCGATGGGAAAGAAAAAGAAAATCCTCAAGCCCAAGTGATGACATATCACCTCTAGTGTCGTCGAACTTGTACGTTGACGATTCCATTCGTCTCCATCTTTTCCATCAAATCCTCATAGGTGCTACAGGCAAGTGGTACATTGAACTTCCTTGAAGTATTTACCATGACTTTAACTCTTTAGCCATGGCTTTCCTCACACATTTTTAGTTGCCAATTCACTATGAAACTGGAACCTATTTGCTCACATCATACTGCGACACACATCTCTAATCACATCCATGAATGGAGATGTCAACGTCGCCTGATCAAGTTTGAGATTGCTGATCAGTTGCTCACTGAATGGTTCACTAAATCATTCGTGGCCCCAATTTCTCACGATATAGCTATGGGTGGATGCGTCACTGAAGAGCAAGCCATTGCTCATTCCTAATATTTAGATCTAGTTTACTCTTAGTCTGGCACTTTATAGGAGTTATTACCTGATGCTCCATGGCCATCATCCAATCCTGCGACATCAAAGTCACAAGCTGTACCTCCTGTCGATGGAGTTATTAGTTCAGTATCCCAGACCCCTACTAAATCTTCTTCCAAACAAAAGTCGGTCTTAAATGTTGTTCCTAATAGTTCTTCCTAGAATACACATGGCCCTGGTAAAACCTCAGAGGTCCACTTTGTCCAGTCTACTGCAAGGGACAAATCCTTGAAAGGTAAGAAGAAAGGCAAAGACAAGGGTAAGGCTGATGCCCCAAAACAGGGTCCTCCCAAATCGTCTGCTGGTGAATCTTCCCAACGGAAACCTAAGTATCCTTGCCTCATTTGCAAGGAATATCACCACACTAAGGATTGTCCCTGACGATCTGAAGTTAGTCGTTTACTCAAAGGGAACCCTGCTGTCCTCAAAGAGCCATTTCTGTCTTAGCAGACCCAAATGGTAGACCAACCTCAATCATCTGCTTCCTCAAGATCTCAAGTGTTCATGATGAGTACACATATTAATGTGGCTACTAGATCGAAATATTACCAAACTTCTGCTCCGACAACTGGGAAAGAGAAGGAAGCCACCCTTCTTATTCTGCCCTGAGTTCTGGCCCTCTTCATATAGACCGCCCTAACCCTAATTCTGATATACGGAGACCCTCTCGAGGTGTGCTGCGGAAATCCTTAGTACAATCCTAATGCCTGAGCCACTCAAAACTATAATATTGTTGAGGATTTGGCTTAGGCATCGTCAGATATGTCAGCTCTTGAGGTGCCCCAAAGCTGCCCATCACAACGGAAATATTTGCTGCCAGCTATTAGGGGTATCGATCCCACCAATTCCAATTTGATATGTTTTGATGTAGAGAAACATATTCCGCGCCTCTCTCATCAGATTTTATTTCTCATTCCGGTAATCATCAATGAGAAGACCATCCACACGATTGTCATCAATGAAGGTGCTTCCACCTGCATCATGTCAACCGCATACTAGAAGGCTATTGGTTATCCTGCTTTGAACCAATCTCCGAACACTTTGGAAGCTTTCGATGCGTGCAATTTGTGACCCTTTGGTGTCTTACCTAACCTTGGCATTACCCTGGCAGGCAAGACAGTGCAAGTCGTGGTAGAGATTGTTGAAATCAATATTAATTACAATATTCTACTCGGCTGGGGCTGGACCCATGCTATGCATGCTGTAGCCGCCTCCCTATTTCGCGTGATTCATTTTCCCCATCAAGGGAAGATTGTCACTATCGACCAACTGCCTTTCTTTCCATCTTCCTACTCAGATGGTAATGTTTCATACGGTAAGAACACTAGTGCTCCCTATGAGAGTGTGGGGGAGGGTCTTTTTAAAGATTCTGCCTTAATGGGAATTTTTCCACTCCCACCTCTCCATGTTCCCTCTATCAACATGGTCTCAGTTAAATCTGATCCTTGGGTCATACCTTCACCAGACCTTGTTGATACCTGGGGTGAGGTCATGCCACTTAGTCCCACTGAAGTCGATTACGTGGAAATTGTTTTGACTTCAAGTTCCACATCCTTTGATTCTTTTGTTTCGAAGACCTCTCTCAATACGTACTCTCAATCCCCGTGGCTTGGCGCTTTGGAATCACTTGATCCCTTAGCCGAGACCTTCCTTGCTGATGAAGGTATCATGGAAGTCATGTCTCTCGAGGAATCAACTTAGACCGATACTCATCATCCTTCCTCGTTCCAGCCTCCCCCAGCGGTCACATCTACCAATTTCGAAGAGTTCTCTTCTCAGCTATCTATTGACTTGTCAGTTTATCCTGATGTAGTCAAGATCTTTCAACTGAGGGCACCTTTATCCCTTCATGGATTCAATATTTTTCTCCCTTCCTGATTTTTTACCGATTGCCCCTTATTACAATGGGGTTGTCATCTGACTCATAACCTTATCTCACCCAGGGGCCATCGGGGCAAAGCCTTCTATGAGTTCTACTCTATTTTGCCAAGTCGATGCTTACTTGTCATGACAATGGCAAAACTCCGGTGTTCCTCTGTGTTGATTGATTCCCCGAGTCCCTGCATGGACTTTCTCAAGAAGTATTATGCTTAGGTTATCTTGCATGGTTACTTATGTACATTAGTGTGTCATTCATTTTTGTGCAGTATGGTTTGGTGTGTTAGTTTTCAAACAACTTTCCTGTTTACTATGCTTTTTTTTCTTTACAGATGTCTGCGACTCCTCACATTGGTTTTGCTGATGGTGCTTGCCGTAGTACCCAAAACCTATCATCCGCAGCATGGGTTATTTATGACCCTAACGGTGAGTTGATTGACCTTCAAGGTATATATTTAGGTTGTACAATAACAACATTGTTGAATACAATGTGGTCATCGAACTGTTGTCAGAAGCCATTGCTCTTGACATTAGAGGGTTGGTTTTCAACGTGGATTCACATCTTGTCATCCTTCAAATCAACTGGTAATATTCTGTCAGAAATCCTCAAATATTGAGAATCTATCTCCATATTCATCTACTAGAAAGACATTTTGACTACATTACATATCATCGTATTCCTAGGCGCATGAATACATTGACAGATGCATTAGCTAAATATGTGTTTGATAGACATTTATGAAACATGTGAAAAGATAAAACAAACCATTTGTACCACAGTAAGCAAGAAATACAACATATATACATATATCTATATATATATATATATATATATATATATATATATATATATATAGATATGGTGATAATGTTTGATAAATCAGAACCCCCAAAAAATCATATGTGCGTCTAAAATAACATCGGTGGCTCACAGGCCTCATATATCTGTGGCACGCAGGCCTCAAAAAATGTAAGTGCTCGACCTAGGAACTAATCAACATGGTGATCATGGTAGCATGATACAACTCATGCAACACGAGTCAGCAATCAACAGATCCGATCCGAGACTCCCACCGTGTGTCTTTGGTACTAGAGAGGAATGTCTCCTACCCGAGCATACTCCAGGATATCACAAGTCAACCCCTCAAGGTTCCTCCCGATCTCCTCCTCATTGTCAGTCCCCTCCTGATAAGGAGTGACAACATCAATTGGGGGGGGACGCGCCTGGCTCTTGGGGACATCCCTGCAGGCCACTCTGGTCCAACATCTGCATTAACAAGAGAAATTTTATAAGCACATATATACCAAAAACAATTAAAAAATCTCAAAATCTCAAAATTGATTTTTTACCTTCATTGTAAAAGTCCTCTCCATCTGGTAATGGCATGTCCAGATCACCACAGAAGACGATGCCATTGTATGTCTAGTCCTCCACGATGATCTTCTGTTGTCGTAGCCATGAAAAGAATGCAGGTTTGTACAACATGTGCTGACCCCCAGTGATCCTGGGCATCAAATGACTCCAGTGGGCCATCTGTGGATCACGTGGCATGGGAGGATCTACCTCTGTCAGCTGATACTGGAACAGTGGCACCTGTTCCAAGAAAAAGGTCACGAGCACATATCCGAAGCAAAATTTCTTCAGATTCCCCTCGTTAGCTTTGGTCAGTTCGCGATTTATGTTGATATTCATGGCCTCTGCCCAATTGAAGATCGTAGGTGCTGTACAATCAATAGCATACATGAACTTCGACTTGTTGGTCTCATATACTGCCTGGGACCCCGCCACTCTGTTGATGATCAACAGAAGCACTCTCAATGTCAGATCCTGAACAGTGGAAATATCAATCTTCCCACTCTTGGATTTTAGGGCCTTGGGGCAGTGTTCAGCAAGTAATGAGGATATGCTTTCCCTAATCGATCATGACCTATACAAGTTGATTGGTTCCCCTCTTCGGGACAATCCAGGGATGAAATATATATCTAAAGTTTCCGATGCCAGCTCTTGGTCACCAAGGACAAATATTTCCCGATTTATGTCCCAAATACTAATCAGGTGCCGAAGCAAATTCATGTTGGGCCCGCATCTCTGGCATGAGAAAGAATTTGAGGAGCCCACAAGCCCTCAAAGCTTCCAGGAAATTTGGATCATTCAGTGCCTGGGTGTCCACATCCTCATGTTCTCGTTCTTTCTAGTCCACCATTTTCAACAATTCTTTCCTGCAAAGTCCATTAATTTGAGTCAACAATCATGCTTGGCCCATAAAATTCAAGTTTTAATGGTGGTTTTGTGAGGAAATAGGGGTTTTCCTAATTCATGGTGTCGATGCACCTGTTTTAAAAATAGTTGTGCCGACAGCGTGACAAGCCTCGTTAATCACCCTTCGCCAGCGTGATTCCTCGCTCAGAAGTTGCGCCGACCGAGGGTGATTTTTGTTTTGCAAAACCTCCCTCAAAACACCAAAACATGGTTAAAAATAGGAATAAAAGGCATGAAAATGGAGCTCAGGGCTTTGGCTCTTACCTGTAACTTGCGGCTCGGCGAATGACCTCCAAGATCTCCCACAATCTGCTCTGAAACAATTAGGGAGAAAGTGAGCAAAAAGTCTTCACAACAAGGTAAAATGGTAAATGGTAAAAATATATTTACTTTTCTCCTTTTTATTCATTTTTTCATGAAAATATTGGGTTTTTGTAAATATTTTAACTTATCTAGATAATGCACTTTTACTTTTCTGCGTAGCGACAGGTGATGGATGATCAACGATGATGACGAGTCACGTTTTAGCTCTTTGCTCGACTCATTAAACTCATATGAAAATATTTCCAAGTATTTTTCCCTTTTGAATTGTAAAAGAGAATAAAATGGGGGGGGGTCCACTTTCAAGCTCTTTTTCGACCTTTTAAAAATGAAAATATGGTTGAGCCCTTGTTGTTTTGAACTCATTAATGGATGTGAAACGTAATGCGCCTAGTATAAGTTTACCCCTTTTTCGGGCTGAGATGCACTATTTACGAAAAAGGTACTCCTTGACTGAAATTGTCAAGCGGTTCTCTCAAGTATGGTTTTTGACCTTTTCGGGCTTGAGAGACACAAATGTACGGAAAGGGACCATGTGGAGTTTTATTTTACGTGTCTTTTTCAAACTTTCTAAACATGAAAAAGATGTCGAGTTACACCTTTGTCGGACTCGTTAAAATATTAAACGACATCAGATTCATCACCATGACGAACATGAGCTTATCATTCCTAGGGATCGTTAAAAGTACTAGGTCGGAATCGTCCGAAGGATGAACTTACAGTGCAAGCATATTCTATCCCCTTCAAGCTTGTGATTAAAAATTAATTGGGTACTTGCTAGAAATGGTGGGGGAAAATTTGGAAATCTAATCAGTTGTGTCAATAGCTCACTCTTGAACATGACACTTTCTGCTTCATGTCGGGTTGGGCTATCCTCATTTGTATCGTTGACTTTCTTGAGTTTGGTCGTTCATTTATGCATTCCATTTGATCTTTGTCACGCTATCATGACCACCAATCCTATGGATCCAAAAGATGCCAAACTTCCAGTTGTGTCGCTGATATGTTCAAGAGTTGTCCTTCTGCAGTTACACTTACCTATGATTCTCTGTATCACCCAAAATCATTTTTCATCTTTTCATCTTGTGTCGATGATGTGGGATACGTTATGGCCCTCCCTCGACACGGTCACTTGCTTTCGACTTTAGATCATTATCCGGGAAGTTGACTGAGAGACTCCCTTCCGATACCTTAGAGCTTGCATGCCCTAATGGCAGGTCCTTTGCACTCGACAACAAGTTCACATCATTGGCTTTCGATCGAGTGATTTCACGGGTGTTCGACTCCAGTTCCTCTATTCACATTTCGTGGATTGTGCTGATAGTACATTGAGGACCATTGACATTATTGGTGGTTTCTCTTGCGCTTGTTAACAGATTCCATCATTGACTGGTAATCAAGCAACTTTCTAGCATGTTCGATGTCAACACATCTTTTCACATGTTAGAATTTGTATTTTGATCAGGTTGTGTTGGAGTACAAGACCCTGGATTCAGATCACAAAAGTCCAGGTTGCGAAGTGATGTGACATGGTTATGTTGATATGCATGTCTCTTTCAGATGGATGGCTATGATCATACCATGAGTTATCATATGTGATCCTTCTCATTATTGGATGGCTATGACCATACCTTGGTTTCATTATGATCCTCTTTCACGGATGGCTGCACCCATGCCTGGATCCATTTCTATGATCATTCTATGGATGACTGCATCCATACCACGGTTCATGTATCATTTGACAAAGTTTTCATTTATGTATAGGTGTATGTACTTGCTTGCAGATTTTCCAATGGCAGGCTACGGTTCCCCACACTAATTCATAAAGCATTTCATCCCTCACTCTAGTTGGGCCTTCATGCTTTAGGGGGCATCTGTTACACAAAATTTTGTCACTGTCCCTGTACTCCCCATTCCTTGATCCTAGAGGACCACTATAGTGAACCCTACATGCTTTCCCTTCATGAAGAAACTCCCATTGTGTCCCTCTTCATGAGCAGATCAATTCCCTTTTGTACCATTTCCCCAAAAACTTTTGTTTTGCCCAGTTTACAAGACTGGAATTAATGGCCCTTTTCTTCCTCGCACCAATATGCAGGGATTAGCATTGTCCCTAGCATCGACCGGAGCAACTGAGATTTATTCTAGTCATGCCAATACTCTTATGGAATTTTTTTTTAAATAAAGAGCCGAAGCTTCCAACTGTAGAAGCTTCGTAACGGAAGTCTGGTAAATGATTTGGCCGGATGGGGTTGGATGTCAGTTTGGGCTTCTTTCCCCTATAATGATGGAACTACCTCAAGGGATAAGTCCTTCTCCCATGAGAAGAGGATCCATCTCCTATCCATTCATCTTATATAAACCTCCCTTTTTCCGAAGCACAAGCTAGTGTTAGTGTGGAAGTGTTAATGTTGGTGTGCTAGTGCTAATTAAGTTTGGAGTAAACAACAAGCTATTCATAGTTGTAGCTCCCTGTTGTACGAGGGAGAAGTGTGAATTTGGTTTGGAGTGAAGCCTAAAGGGAAGAGATTTAAAACTATTGTTGTTGAGGCCATCATGGAATGCTAGCAGAAGTGTGTGGGAACCTGGGCTTGTTAGAGGAGAACATCAACGTCAAGACAATGGTTGTAATCTCTTCTTGATTCAATATATATGAAACTATTGATTAATTTCCTACATGATTTTTCATCTTACATATTCATGGATTAATGTTTCTTGACTTGTTAAGTAGGTTGAATTACAACTTGTCTATTATCATGGTTGTTGTTTGGTGTTGTTTACTTTTTTAAGGTGTTTGAAGAAGGAAGCGAGAGATAGTTGGAGCGAGAAAGCAAGGACATCATCAAATGAGATAAGCATACTAAGAGGTAGGCCCTCTTAATTGGTTCTAACCTAAGGAAATATTCCATAGAATGTATAAGTTGTGGCTAGACCCATTATCGGGCTAGAGGAATTTGTTTGTGTCTGCACTTATAATTTTACTTCACCACAAGGGACTCATTAGGATTTAGATTTTTTGTTCAAGATAGCTAAGAAGTTTTCGAGTTGAAGCATTGTAACCAAGAACTCTTATGTATTTTTGATTTTTTTAATGAAAATGAGCAACATTCCCTTGATCCAGCACTGAGTTGACTCAGAGGGATGAAGCTCTTGGGTTAGGGCCCAACCCTAACAACAGAGGTTCCTTTTGTTGTATATGTATGCTTAAGTTATACTCATAGTTAGTTGTTAAACTGATTTTGGTGTTGTTAATTTGCAAGTATTGGTAGATTTAATTAGTTTGCTTCCATTTGTGGATAGTTCTAATAGTAGCATTGTAGTGATGAGAAGATATTCCAAAAAGATTGAAAACAAGTGGTTCACCTCATTTATCCCTTTCATGGATCATGGTTTGAGGAACACTTCTCATACAACCCAAAAAGACAAAATTGTTGCTTTTTGTGTAATCTACGATTTTCTTGATAATTAGGTCATTAGCTTTCAGTTTCATAGGGTAAGTTGCAATTGGTATTTTTCGATCTCTTAGGTTTTGCCCTGATTTGATCTCGCTTTCATATTGGTTTCAAGTACTTCCATGCATGAAATTAGCAATTAAATGGTGACAACTCTATTTTCTTTTACTTGAATAAACCTTTCTTTTTGATGAATTCATGTATAAATGCCTAGAATGATGTGTATTGTTGCAGGAGTTTCTAAATTGCAGGGAGACCTTCATTTCCTTCATGCAATAGACAACATTTCTTTTCTTCCAATTAGGGTAAATTTCCCTTTCCAAGTTGGTAATTAGACTTCTTATAGTTAATAGAATGTTGGTTTGAGAAACCTTAGTGGTATATCGCCCCAGCTTAGTAGTGACAGAGAGTAGACCAATTACATCTATTTGTGTATACAATAGTGTCACCTCCAAGTTTGTATGAACCCAGGGTTGATGAAGTAAAGTTGGTAGCCCCAGGAGTTGCATCATCCTTGCTGCAATACTAATGCTTATCACTTTTTGGCGCCATTGTTGGGGAGGTGTTTGAGTAGATGTTATTTATGCTTTCTTTCTTCCTTTTGCTATCTCTTTCATTCTTCAATTAGTTCCATTCAATAAATAGTTGCAATTCAATTTTGTTTTCTTTCAATTCTACAAGTAGTTTAAAACTCAAAAAGAAAAAAATACTCCTTTCATGCCTCCTAGGAATAGGGATAACTTAGGAAATTTTCTGCCAAATACCCCGACCACTTCAAACAACCAACCTTCCCTCTTATTCAATGGATGTGAGCTAGAGGACCCCTTAGGCGAACAACCATATATTTTTGAAGAGCCTATAAGGGAAGAAGAAGAGAGAATTCCCATCTGATGATCAGAATTTAGATTATTCCCATCTACTCTCAAGGATGCAACCCTGCGCTAGTTCATGGGTTTACCCGGGGATAGTATCACCACTTGGGCTCAGATGCAACAAGCTTTCAACAACAAGTATAGGGATGAGTGCAGGTCCAAAGATACCAAAGAGGAAAATTTTAGAATGACCTTGGGACATGATGAGTCCTTAGAGGATTATGAGGATTCCATCTCAGCTACAAAAGGGCCAGGTGCACACTTTATCCTGAATCACTTAAGTTATTTCTTCTCAGGGGGTTTAGGGAAGACCTTCTAGAAACCCTAAACCTGCTGTCAGGAGGGAACATCTTCTAGTTACCCTATGATGATATCAAGATAGTTTTCAAGAATCATTCTAGGGCATTTAGAAAGAAGGGTAGGGCTAGTCAAGCAATGGCCAATTCATCCTCTTCCAATACATCCATAAAAAGTGAAATTAGGAACATGTTTGAAGACTTTAAGAGTGAAATGCTGCAAATCCTTTCTCTACAAATAGACACTATGAAAATCAAACGGAAGTAGGAGGAAGTAGAGAGAGCATTAGTCATCTTCTACCCTAGATGCACAAGGAGGCACAGTAGGAATGAATGTACATTGAACTTTATAGAAATCTGGTCGGTCTGTGTGGAAAATCACTCCACAGACAAGCACCCATCTCTACTTGGATCAAAATCAATGTATCAGGGAACCGAAGGGGTGATTGAACAACTCTTCTACATAAATCAAAGGAGGCCTCATGGACCTCAACCATATTGGTAGGGCATGCAAGGTACATCCTATTTATATGACAACCCTAATAAAAACACATCCACTCCCCCTTAGTTCCCCCCAACTCATCCTTCTTGGTCTAGACCTTCTCCCTGGTCTTTCGCACCTCAATAACATTCCCAATCGGCCAACCAACCGTATCAACCATATACTCCTCCACGATCTCAGTGGAATGCACCACCCCAGGGGTGGAGGCCCCCATACAACCAAGCTCCAGCTTTATTGCCTTCACCTCCATCTCAACCACAACTCCTACACCCTGCTCCACCTAAACAACCTCAGAAGCCTGCCCAACGAAACCCGAACCCCAAACAACAGATATGCACAACATGTTTATAGTGGACAAGCATCCTACCCTACCTATGCTATGGAAATTCATGAAATTAACCTTAGGTCTGGGAGAGTTCTCCCAGATAACCAACCTCCATCTCCACCTAGGGAGAGTGAGGAGGAAAGAGAGGAAAGTGTACCTAGAATGAATCCACCCCCCTTTCCTGAAAGGTTAACCCATCCAGTCCAACACACCCTAGAAGAGACTAAACTTATAGGTGAGTTAAAAAATCCGTGTTTCAAAATTCCGCTTCTCCAAGCTATCAAATATGTCCCCATTTACAACAAGTTGATCAAAGAGAAGTGTTTCAAACATCTAGGGAGGCGAAAGAGAGACACCCCTACCATTAATGTCATTGGACAACTGTATGAATTAATGCTGGGGCAGGTAATTTTCGCGAAGTATTTAGATCCTGGGAGTCTTGTAGTAGATGCACACATTGATGGCACCATTGTTCCCCATACCTTGATTGATCTTGGGGTTGCCATCAATGTGATGACTAAGGATACTATTATCAAGTTGAATCTTCATGGATCATTAAGGAAGACCGCGAAAGTCTTGCAGCTTGTAGACCAATCCACAATAGCTCCTAAGGGGATTGTTGAGGATGTGATGGTCTTCATTGATTCCTGGGAATACCCTGATGACTTCTTAGTTCTCCAGCCTAAGGCTAAATTCAATGGTTATCATCTTATCCTTGGGAGGCCTTGGTTAGCCACTACTGATTCCTACATAAGCTACAAGGCTGGAAATATGACTATAAAAAATGTTCATTTTTCCAAACAATTGGTCCTGTACCCACTTTCTCAACCATCCCTAGAACATGACTTACCTTTATGGCTAGAAGAGGAGGAAGAAGATGAAGTATACTCCTCCCAAATATATACCCTAGAAACTACCATAGGAGGGGGACAACCTGATGAAGATGATTTGATTGAACACATCCTCCAAAATCAAACTCCCAACACAATGTCTCTAGAGGAAGTAGTGAAGGAAGCCAAGGACAACCATCAGATTGATATATGTTTAGCTGAATCAAACCCTACTTTTGTCAAGAAAATAGAATTCAAACTTGAAAGAGCATGGAAAATCAAACCATCTCTCTCTGTACACCAATAAGAGGAGTTATGTAACATGCTAAGAGAGAATTTGGATGCCTTTGCTTGGAATTAAAAAGAAATGAAGGGAGTGCACCATTTGGTGTGTACTCACCACATTTACATCAAGGAAGGTTGCAAGGCTGTCCGAACCCCAAAGGAGAATGAATCCAACCATTGAGGATATAGTCAAATAAGAACTGCAAAAGTTGTTGGAATGTAGGATTCATTTACCCTATCTCAGAGAGCAAGTGGGTGTCTCCTCTGGTGCTGGTTCTAAAGAAAAATGGAAAGTGGAGGATCTGTGTGGATTACTGAGAGCTAAACAAGCCACAAAGAAGGACCATTTTCCTCTACCTTTCATTGACCAAGTGTTATATGGTTTGGTAGGAAAGAAGTTATTATATTTCATGGATGGATTCAGTGAGTACAATCGAATCTAGATCAGCCTAGAGGACCAGGATAAAACCACCTTAACTTGTCCTTGGGGTACTTTCACTTATAGGGTCCCTCCTTTTAGTCTATGCAATGTCCCTACCACTTTCTAGAGAGTAGTCCTGAGTATTTTTGCAGAGCTAGTCCATGATGCACTAGAAATTTATATGGATGATTTCACATCCTGTGGGAGTGATTTCCAGGAGGCTCTCTCTAACCTAGGAAAGGTGTTAAACAAATGCATTGAAATGAACTTATCCCCTAGTCCCGAAAAATGTGAATTCTTGATAACTGTAGGAACTATTCTAGGTCACTCAATATCCCAGGAAGGACTACAAGTAGACCCAAATAAAATAGCCATCATCAAAAGGGTCCCTACTCCACATAAGAAGAGGGATGTTAGAAGTTTCTTAGGGTTAATTGGATACTATAAGAGATTTATAAAATATTTCAGCAACTTATCTTCTCCCTTATTTGGGTTATTGGCTAAGGACTCTGAATTTTTATTGTTAAAAAGCTGCCAAGAGGCCTTGGACACCCTAAAGGACAAGTTGACTACTGCACCTATTCTTCGAGCTCCAAATTGGGATCTTCCTTTTCACATTCATGCCAATGCCTCTCACAAAGCTATAGGAGAAGCTCTAGGCTAGATAGATGACAAGCTACCTTATGGAATTTACTTCATTAGTAAGAATCTATCGAAAGCCAAGTTAAACTACACAGTAACTGAAAAAGAGCTCCTAGCTGTTGTCCATTCATTGAATTAATTTAGACATTAAATTATTGGTTACCAGAGATCTGTACATATCAACCATGTTGCAATTAAATATTTGATGAAAAAATCTAATGTAAATGCCCATATTATTAGATGGTTACTCTTATTGCAAAAATTTGATCTAACTATTATTGATAAGCCTGGAGAAGAGAATGTAGTTTCATATTTTTTTACCAGATTGACTTTGCCTGCAGGGGAGGAAGGAATGGTTGATGATCAACTACTAGATAAACATTTATTCACCATTTCAGTTCTCTCTCCATGGTTTTCTGACATAGAAAAATAATTGGTATGTACACAGTTCCCTCCAAATTTGTCCTCCAAGGAAAAGAGCATAATCATAAGAAAAAGCACCCCATTCACTTGGATTGGGGGTAATCTCTTCAAGCTAAGTCCTAATGAAATTCCGAGAAGATGTGTCAGGGACGAGGAAGTTTTTGACATCCTTCTGACCTGTCATGATGGGCCTTATGGAGGTCACTTTGCAGCCAAAAGAACAAAATTCAAGGTACTACAAGCTGGCTATTACTGGCCCACTCTCCACCAAGATGTAAGAAGGTATACCAACCTGTGTGATCAGTGCTAAAGGATGGCGAAGCCTACCCCTAGGGATGAAATGCCTCTGCAACCTCAAGTGAATTTCGAGCCATTTGACAAGTGGGGCATGGATTTCATCAGGGCCATTGACCCTCCATCCAGACAAAAGAACTACATCATTGTGTGCACCAACTACTTAACAAAATGGGCTAAAGCCAAAGCTATCAAGGTAGTAACATAAGAAAAGGTGGCTGAATTCTGGGGGAGAATGTGTTTTATAAGTTTGGATACCCTAGGGAGTTGGTCATGGATCAAGGTATTCAATTTACATCCTGTTAGTGTCAGTCTTTGCAACCTTCCTCCAGTGATCAAACATGCTCTTACAAAGTGATTTTAAGGTGTCAAGGTCAAATTTTTTCATTTCAGTGAGTCTTCAAGCAAAATTTGGTCACTAGGTATTAGGTCTAGGGTTTCCTTTCAAAATTTGTCCAAATTTCAGTCCATGTCACCATTTAGCTGAGTGTACCATCATTCAGAGGGTTGTCATCATCATGTTAGGATCCAATGGGTCATTTTACACCTTGTTCATGCTTCAGTTGTGCCTAGGTAGGGTTCATTTCTCTCTCCTAGGGTTTTGAAGGTAATTTCTCTTGGATGGTCAAATCATCAGCAAAACTTTTATCCAGATGTTCATACATCTTCCCCTATCCTTAATGTACCTTATTGAACACTTTCCATCACTGATACCCTCAAATTCCTCATTTTCGCACAAACCCTAGTTTCTTGCTACAACTTGACAATTTTCTAGGCTATGCCTGTGTTCTTCCCATTTGGACCTCTTCCCCTCACTCAATCTCTGAAATTATACTTTCCCCTAATTCCTAACATCCCTCCCTACTTCCAAAAATTTTCTCAAGAATTTAGAAGCCCTTTATCCCCTTCATTTCACTTCATTTGGACAAATCCCCTGTTCCACACATTGGGATAGGTTTTACTCCAATGATGTTTCTGAGAAAGAAAAGATGAATTAGGGAAAACTGAGAGACATTTTGTCCACAATAGGCCAAGGAAGAAAAACCTCCTTCACTTTTTACAAAGCTATCATGGTTTTAGAGAAATGTCAAAAATACAGTTGCCCCTGGAGACTTGATGCATCTCTGAAGTGACCTTGGGAAAATCAATATTTCTCCTAGCTTGGTTGGCCAAATGACTTGCCTAATGATTAAAATGATAACTAGACACAAATATTTTTCCAATGAGCTATCATGAGCTCAATTTGGAGTTGAGGAAGACCTTCAAAAGTTGACTGCAACAACACTTTGCCTTGAAGCAGCCTCATTTTGCACATTTTGACCAGTCTTGGGAGATTTGACCTTTGACAGGGAAAATGAACTCCAAATTCAGAAATTCAAGTTGTGTTGGAAAGTAGACTCAATAATATTTCCAAAACGCTATCTCGTGCCTAATTTAGATACCATGAAGGCCTCCAAAAGTCTCCTGGAAAAAGGTGCTACGCATTGAGATGGCGCGGTGCATTGGGCAGCCCTCTGCAGTGTAAAAAATGAACTGGTGCGACACATTGAGATGGCGCGATACATTGGGCTAAAAAGCCTGAAATCCATGCAAATCTTCCTCCAAACACTCTCAAATTACTAAATTCTTCATTTCCCAAGTAAGTTAACCTCCCTCCATGACCAATGAATGAATTTCTCTTCGTGCTTATGGTGATTTAATGAGATAAAACTCAAACCCTACCTCCTTGCAATTTTGCTAAAAAGCAATTTCCTAGGGTTTGCAATTTGTGTTTTTGCTGCCAAGTCCACTCCATAATTCCCTCACTCTTTGATTCCTTCATTTATTTTCTAGTTTCATCAACTCATTACCTAATTCCCATATGCCTAAATTCATTAAACCCATATCCCTAACTCCCACTATCCCAAATCCTAGTTACAAATTCCTAAACCCTAATTGTTGTCCCTAAGCCTATATACTATTCCCTAAACCCCCTATTTCCAAAAAAACTTGTCAATAACATTCCAAAAACCCCTCATACACTTTTCCTTCACAGTCTCTCATACATTCTCATCCTTGGTAGCAGAAAACTAAAAACACCATAAATCTCTTCATACTCATTAAGAAAACTCACACATTGGCAAACATGGAGTCTGATCCTTCCTATGAACATGATGAGGAGACAATAAATGATTCTCCTAGAGAAATTCATGCACCAAGGAGACCTCGAAAAAGTGGAAAACATAACCGGGAGGACCCCACTTCACTTGCTGAGTTGCAGCAGTAGCAAAACGAGTACTATCTCCACCCGGGGTGGAAGGGGTCTTGTTTTCCCCATCAGTAGAGCAAGTACAAGACAAGGGTAAGAAGCCCTTGCATGATGAGGGACCGTGAGGAGGTCAAGAGGTAGATTTCATCCTCATTCAGGATGATGACACAGATTTGGGTTCACAAAGCTCAAAGCTCAAAGAAATCATTAGGGAGCAGCAAGATGACATTCATCATTTGTCTCTCAATCTGGAAAGAGCCAAGTGGATAATTAACTGTTTGGAGTATAGGAAAAAACAACTAGAAGATCAGAAAACCATAATGGAGCTACGAAACATATGAGAAAATTGGCAAGCTGCCAAAAGGAGGAGAGTCAAGTTCACAACACTTGAGCAAGAAATCAATGTTGATCGTGAGTCTTGGTTGGAGAGGGAAAATATCCACTTGGAGAGGATGCTAGAGAATGCCATAAATGAGAAAAATATGTTGAGAAACATGGCATATCACTATTTGTCAAGAAATATGGTGTGCCAAGCAAGAATCAGGAACTTGAAGGCCAAGTTGAAGAAGACATCAAGGAGGCAAAAAGCACAAGATAAACTTCAGATCTTGGCCAAGGCTTCCTTGGCCCAGCATAGAACTTAATGGAGGACACTCAACCCAAATTTCAAAAAATTTGGGACACTTTTTGTAATTTTGGAAAATTTGCCTTAAAAAACAGAGTTTTCTGCCCAATGCACCGCGCCACCTGGCGCTCGCTTTTGACGGAGGCATCATTTTGAGAAAAAATCAACATATTTGGATTTTTCATTCAAAAATATGCATGCTCACAAATGGCCAAGAAATTTTGACAAGTTTTGGGCTTCCAAAAAGGTCAAAAACACCCCTAAAATGACCTTTCTGCCCCTTTTTTGACACACAGGAAGCAGTCTTGGGAAAACTCAGTTTTGGAGGGGAAAATGGAGGCCAAATTAAAAAATTCCACTTGTGATGGAAAGTAGATAGGTACAACTTTTCAACAAGACCACTTGGAGAAAATTTGGACACAAGGAAGGCCTCCAAAATCAGCTGCAAAAAAGGTGCTACGCATAGGGAAAATAGCGCGACGCATTGGAGGAATTTTGCTCAGTTTGACCAAAAATACTCTGTTTTTCACCTGGTTTCTTGACAGTTTGACTTTCCTTCTTCTAAATGTCAAAATCATGATTTAATTTAAGATGAATTGATGGATTTTGATGTAATTATGCTACATTTTCACTCTTAGAGGTAGATTTGTCCATCAAAAGGTAGTTTGCAACTGAATGAATCAGTTTCCTAGTTTTTAGAGGCAAGCTGTTCCACTGCCTACTTTTTAGTTCTCAGTTTAGATTTTGTTGGAAAAACTCCTAATATTATGAGGTTGACCCCTAGAGTCTAGGATGAGTTATATCTTGTAATTTTTTAGTCATTAGCATGGTTGGAATTTTGGGAAATCTTGGAGCTTCATTGTATACTCATTTTAGCAGTTTGGCTAAGGAATAGACCAGTGGTTTGTAGCACTTTATGGGATTCATGTGGCATCTTGCTTTGATATTGTGTCTTCCTCTATAATTGTAAGTCTACATGTGTTTTATGTAGGCCATATCTCTCTTTATTCCGTCTTAACTAAAACAAACAAGGATAAAGGTAGAATACATTGAAAGTGCAGTGCTCTACCCAGGGTTTGTATAGTTATCTATGTTTTCAGCTGTTTGAAAAGGATCCATGAGTTATTCATGCCTTTTTCAAATCCTTATCTATCTAAAACCTCTCCATATCACTCAATTTGAAGTACCAAATCACTTGCCTACCTTGCCCCATAGAGATCTCTGCAAAACTGAGCCTCATTCCCCAGGCCCAAATCTTCCTTTCACATTTGAGCCAAAAAGACATCATCAAATTCAATCAAACACCTCTGTACACATACCTGGCCTAAAATCATTCACTACATCAGTCATCTCAAGTTTTCATTGGCCATATTTTCTGAGATTGACAAGGAGAGAACCTCTCCCGACCTGGTAGGGCTAGCTACTAGGTTAAGCGTGGTTTGATGTTACCCTAGATCCTACCTTTCTCAGCCTGAGGTAGATTTAGGTGCTAACATAGTGGTTACCATATTGAGGAATAAGAAAAGTTTGTTGTTTGGTTTATAAATTATAGACAGAGCCTGAAGTTAGCCAGGCAGCATTCGAAACACTCTTGCTTTGCATTAGCGAAAGTAGATGAATGCTACTTCAGTCAATCTCCGGTCTAGTTTATGAACTGAACATCTGGTTTCCTCAGAAAATGTAATCAAGTTCAGATCTGATTGTTGATGGTGGACAATGATCAGACACCGCAAGGCTGAAATCATTCGTTCGGCGGCTTTAAATTAGTTTCGAGATCAGATCCAAGGACTCCACTGGAGGATGAACCTGACCAACAGAAACATGAAAGGACAATATGGAAAGATCAGGTATTTAAGTTGGAATTTCATCTAAGAAATTTTGTTCTTTGTCATAAATTATTTCTTGTCTTTTCCTGAGAATGTCAAGAAGGCTTTGCAAAGTATATTGTATTTGATAAAAGATCCTCAACCTGCATTTGATTCCTTCCCTTTGGAGATTGTGAATATCAAAGATTTGCATGCCTTTGAGCTTGATCAAGACCCTATTTCTAAATCTTGTGATGACTGTCTTCAAATCGATGAGCCTCAAGAGATCAAGACTGATTCTACACCCTCTGTACATATTCCTACACCTTGTAAAATTCTAGATCGATACAAGCCTCTGATTTTACCTCCTATATTACATGCTTTCCCTAAAAATCATGATCTATATCTACCAAGATTTGATGGTGAACACGACAACATCACTGCTGAGAGACATGTTCTAAATTTTGAGTCTTTTCTTGACCTTTTTGAAGTTGATGAAGAGGATGTCAGAATTAGGCTTTTTGCTCCTTCTTTACAAGGCAAAGTGGAGAGTTGGTTCAAAACCCTGCCTAATGCGAGCATCTCAGATTTCCAGCAGTTCATCAAGGTTTTCCTCGACAGGTGGGTGGTCAGACAAAACCCTTTCTTGATTATAGAAGAGTATAACCAGCTGAAAAGATTGCCAGGGGAGATAGTACAACAATTTTCTACCAGATTTAACCAAGTTTATTATTTGATGCTGGTTAATATAAGACCTCCTCTTGGATCCGCTCTCTTGCACTACCTGGGTGCCTTTGATCCGGAAATGGAGTTTCAGCTGAGGGAAAGGAATCTTGCAACACTTGAAGAGATGCAGAATAGTGCAGTAGATGTAGAGGCTCATTCGCTGATCCGCAGGGCAAAGTTGAAGGAAGAAGAGACGAAAAACATAGATCCAGAGGAATCGACATCTCTAGAGGTAAAGTTTGACGTTTTGGTAAGTGCAGTGAAAGAGATGATGCAAAGGATCACCATAAGGAATGAGTATAACATTCAAGCCCATGGCTCGTTGATTAGAGAAGAACAAGTTGCTGATCCAAAACATCTTCTTTCTTATCTTAGTTGTCATAGATCTAATAATGATTGTTTTATAGATCATCTTGGAGAAGAGAGATGTATTGATATGACATGTATTCTTGATGATGTATTTTTACTGACAATTTGCCTCAGTTTGATTAATATGATGATGATTATGTTCTCTAAACTGAAGCTAGTCTTGCAGACAAATCAATAGCTAGTTTGTGGGAGAAAGAAGTTCACTTTCAGCAGCTCGAATACAGTGATCAACCATTGCATATCATCTATGGAAATGATGAGGAAAGTGCAACAAATTTTGAAGTAAGTGAAGGATCTTTTCCTTTTTGTTTTGCTTCATTTCAGTTCATCAGAGATAACTTTCACGCAATCAAAAATCAACTGTCGACAAGTCTTGATTTGGACTATGTTGAGAGCAATGAAAACCTTGTTCAAGACTTTTCATATCTAGAGTTGCAGCCCCCGAATCCCATTGATTGTCAAGTTGCAAATGAAAACATGGAAGCTGGACCATATGATCAAATGATGCAAGATGATTCCGTACCTTTCTATTTTGAATCAATTCAGTTTTTGAAGGAAAATTTGCATAGTACATCTTCAGTAAAGGATGAGCAGCTTGTAGAAAATCACGCAATCTCATTAGAACCAATATAAAATGGGTTGCAATAGTATTTTCAAGTTTTTCACGATCCAATAGCTAATGTATTGGATGATGTCTACAGTCAAAGTCCATCTCCATTGACTACATGTGAGCCTAAAATGTGTACTGATATAAACTTGATCCAACAGCTGGTTTCTTTGTCATTTTTAGTAGGAGTCTTGTCACAAAGCTCAGATCAAAGTTTGCATTCATGGTATGAGGAGAAGAAAATTATTCCATTGGATGAGCTAAGTCCCAGTGTGCATGAACTTCAAGATCCTTATGCAATTTTTTTGGAGGCAGATAGAGAATCCATAGTATTCAATAGATTTGTTCACGAGTTTTCATGGGAGTTGCATTTCAGTAGTTCTCTCTTGTTGTTCATGAGCAAGCACTTGTGAAGAATGCAAAGAGCAGCCATAATGCTTACTTGGTTGCATTGGTTGTTTCATTTCACTTGATCAGGTGATGAATGGAACAATTAGAGTAGGTTTGGATGAATAAGCTCTACTTTAATCACCATTTCCAGTTTGTCGGTTGCATTTAAGTATCGAGTCAGTTTTTAGTTGAGTGAGAGTTAGTTTGTGTCATCAAGTTTTTAGTTTTCATTCATGCATTTCAGCTTGAGTTTTTGACTCCATTGCCCAATGGATGAAGGCACTGTCTGCTTTCCAAAGATCTATAGTTATTGGCACCTACAAGGATCTACCATCCCCATTGGAGCCAATGTTAGTGTCAGTATTTTCAGCCTCCCTCCAGTGATCAAACATGCTCTTAAAAAGTGATTTTAAGGTGTCAAGGTCAAATTTTGTCATTTCAGTGAGTCTTCAAGCAAAATTTGGTCACTAGGTATTAGGTCTAGGGTTTGCTTTTACTCCTTTCAAAAGTTGTCCAAATGTCGGTCCATGTCACCATTCAGCTGAGTGTACCATCATTCAGAGAGTTTTCATCATTGTTATAGACATTTTTGTGCCTTACAGCTATAAGCATGAAATGTCCATAATCCAAGGGATCCAAAGTCCCTAAACATGTTGTTCCTACCCCTAGAGGAACAAGGCTAACAAACCACAACAATTCACAGAATTTCTCCACTAGAAACTGCTCAAAAACAAGTCAATTCAGAATCAATTCAGAGGCTCCACTAGCTGCCTGCATTGAAATGCAGAGGCTACACTGGCTAGTTGCATTGCAACGCAGGTGGAAGCACTACCAGGGTGCGCTGAGCGGGAAATGACAAATGGCAGGGTCCTTTGTGCGAGGTGTAAAGACTGTGGAAGCTTCCAGAATCTTCCTCCATGACACTTGCCTTGATGAGTTCGACTAAGTGATGAGTAAGAGGCTCTTAGTCTCCAAGTGGAAGCAAGAACTGACAGAGGGAGAGGACACTAGTCAGATCTCAAGCTGACTCATCCTCTCTCCAAACATCTATATATGGATCTCTCCTCCATGAGATCCAGGAGGCTGGAATTTTGTTATTGCAAAGAATTGCTGTTGGTTTGAGATTGGAATCATTGGGTGCTTAATGCTTTGAAGGGAGGTGAAGAAAGGATTTCCTTCGCTGGGAGGTAGATGCTGGATTGGAACTCTCTTGGTTGTATCTCCTCCTGAACCTTGTTATTCATCAATAAAGCTATCTTGGTTTCTCCTATATACTGATGTATCTTTGATGTATGATTGCATTAGTATGTTTAGTTTATTTCTAATCCTAAACTAGTTATGAATGTGAATCTATGTCTTTGTGTAGTGTTCTCTTCTTGTGATCTTGCAGGAACCTGTTGAAGCTGGGCGAGCGAGAAGGCAAGTAGCTGGGAACTCTCAAAGAGAAGAGAAACCGGATCGAGGGACAAACGGAAGACACCGGTTAGTCCATCCATCTCTCTTCATTCTTAATTCATAAAGGAAGAATACTAGAATAGCTGTTTCTGTTTGTTGCTAAGGCACTGTCACACCTTAGGTGGATAGGATCGTCCTGCATAGGCATTTTTCCCCACAACAAATTGGCGACTTCACTGGGGAAATCTGTTTAGTCATTTTATTTGTGTCTCTATCATTGTTTGTTTCATAGACTCAAGAGCAGCAATCGAACTGCATCTACTATTTTCAGATGCAAAGTAGACAGCTGCTGCTTTGATCCAATCACTGGATTTGTCTATGATCTGAACAATGGACTCACAAATGATTTGATGATCCTTTGTGATAGATCTTAGCCCTCCTTCAAATCATCCCTTTGATTGTACCTTGCTTGTTGCTTTTATTTGGTCTGAAACCGTGGATTAATCAGCAAACCGTGACCCAGAACCCAGAGAAGAACTCTCGTTTTTGCTCCAGCGCAGGCTCTGTGAAGAGACTCTGCATTTCAACGCAGTTCCCATGAAGGCTACCTGCGTTTCAATTCAGTTTCTCTGTTATACAGGTGCGCTGATCCAGCTTAGTCCTTGTGCGGCTAGGGTTCTTTGCTCTGTTTTGCCTTGTTTTGATCTCTGATTTCTACAGCCTGTAACCAGCATAGGTACCTGTCTGATAACTCCTTTTCTCTGCTTGAATTCCGCCTCCTTTTGTAAAAAAAGACTGTGAGTGTTTTTATGTGTTTGTGGCGTCATTTACAGTTTTCCTTTGCAAGAGTGAAATAGTCATCCTGTAGCCCTTGATTCAGATCTGTTGATTGTGATCTTAGGAGAGAGTTCATTGGCTGTTTACAGTTGATTATACGTTTACTTTTGCTTTTGGTTTGAGTTTGTCTCTTTTAAGTGTCGAAACAAGTTTTCATTTCGAAAGTTGTAAAGTGTTGTATTCTCTTCTACCCTTTCTGATTTCGAAAAAGTAAACTTGTTTGTATTTGTCATTTAAAAGCAAATTCAAAGTTGTACAAAAAGCTTTCTTTTTAGGCATCAATATTAAGAGAGCGGAAAACAAACACCTGCATTGTGCATTTTCATCTTGATAGTTTGCATGCTTGATTTAGGAAAAGTGCATTTAGAGTGTGCTGATTGCTCTTTGAGAAAAGATGGTGTCTTTCTTTTCCCTTTGTAGCTAGGATTTTCATTGTTGAAAAAGAGATAAAATTTGCTTATCATCTTTTAGATTGCATTTAGGAGTTGTATCTACATCTCGTGGTGAACCCCAAAAGGCAAACTTCTAAGAAAGATCAACATAAAATAAATTGAATGAACTTAATAAACATAACACACAACATAGAGGTCTAGGCTAGAGACGTGTTCCGGCGTCGTAAAACCTGGTATCTGTTGGCCTCGCTGATGGTTGGGTGATTCCTCTTGAGGGACCAAAAGTGCCAGTATGGATTGTGCTCCCATGTACCATCGCGTATATATTGGGAGACCCCTATAGGCTTAAAACCTTTATCCTTAGGAAGCCGTGTCAACCGCTACTGATCACAATGCACCGAACACAGCATTCGGGAAGATTGACTGCCGTACCTTAAAACGTATTCTGCAGTTTTGTGATTGGTTTGGCACACCCTCTACCTAGATCTCCAGAGCAGTTCCTTTTGGACTTTTTCAGACTCTATAACGGAAAAAGTCCATCCGAGCATTTGTCACTTCGGGCTCATAAAAACATCGAAGGCGACTAGAGTCATCTTTTGTTTTTTCTCGACTCTTTAAAATTGAAAAAACAAGTTGTGTCTAAAGCGTCATTAAAATTTATTTTAACGGAATAATAAATCACCCTTATTCCCGCGTTGATCTTTCAGTTGGGAAAATGGAGCCCTCCAACTAAGGAATTCCCCTTGGTGGAAGTCCTAGTCCCTTCTCCTCTTGGGGAGATGTTGGAGCGCTCCATATGGCCACATTGTCGCTTCCAGGACTGACAATCGGCTTGCCTATCTGGCTCTTCTCAACTAATGTTGTTCAAAACACCACTACTACTGAACAATCGTATTAGCAGTTAGACCAGTCCAGAGCTGCCCACCAGCCTTCCACTTCCTCTAACTCTTCCTCTCCTCCTTCCTCTTCGCGTGATGGAGCTGGCAAAGATAAAAGCCAAGCTCCTAAGGAGAAGAAGGAAAAGAAGAAGAAAGAGAAAAATAAGAAGGAGCCAAAAGCGACTGGGGGCAAACGAATGGCATCTAACGAAAATCCACACACTACACTGACCAGGCCTAAATCGCCATGTGTCATATGCAAGGGAGACCACTTTCACAGAGATTGTCCTTGCATCCCTCAGATACTAATGGGCTGGTCTCCCCGCTTGCACAATTCGGTGGCGTCAACCTCTGATAGCCATGTCGACAGCACACCGTCAACTAGTGAAAGTGAAGCCACAAGACAGAGAGGGAAAACTAGATTTCCCTGCAAACTGTGTGAAGGCGACCATGCCATCCACCGTTGTCCCTTCTTAGACGAGGCTAAAAGAGTTTTGGAAGATCGCCCGGTTTTACCAGCGCGACTTCCTCCTGGATATCAAAAACTCCTGCCAAGTCCTTCACCAGTTGAGAACCCGGCTGGCCCACTCAGGTGGTCAGCCGAAGCACCTATCATTGAGGATGAACCGTCCGAATCCATACCTGACGAAATTCAAAAGGTCGAGGCGGCAGTTGACCCGGTCTTGCCTTCAGAGGTTCTATCTTCGAATGATACCATCACAGAAGAGAATAAAGACGACACCGTCCAAATTCTCTTCGTCAACACAGACTCCGACGAACAAGGGGGCAATTTGCCCATTCCTTTATCGCAGGAAGAAACTTCGTCAGAGTCATACCTGGCCGTATATTCGGTCCCACCACCAAGCAACCTAGTTGTATCCTTTGACTGGAATCAACTAGGCAGACCCCGCTTACCAGCAAGCATACCATTCAGAATTATCGTTCAAATATACAGAATGGTAATGGCTGGCACCATCATTGATGAGGGGGCATCTGTGAGTATCCTTTCCTCTATTGCTTGGAAAGTGCTTGGTTCGCCAACGCTTTTTCCTAAAATGAGAAATCTGACAGGCTTCGATAAAGGAACCAGTTGACCTTTAGGGATCCTCCCCAATGTGCCTATCACATTGAAAGGGAAGACCGTTCAAATGAACATGATGGTCGTTCAAGAACCCTTGGATTATAACCTACTCCTTGGACGAGACTATATATATTGCATGGGAGCCATCGTCTCCTCACTCTTTAGAGTAATGTGTTTTCCGCACGAAGGAAGAATGGTCAAGCTCGTGGATCAACTTTCATTCCCTGGATCACGCATCGCAAATAGTCATATACCATCCCTAAATGGTCTCTTCACTCAAGAAATGTCTCGACCCATGGTCCGTCCTCCCGATGAGCGCGAGTAATATGGAAGGATATGACTGGAACCCAGGGAGCATGCGTCCTGGTCTGCTTCGACAGGAAAACTTTGGGTATAAAGTAGGTTTCCGCGGGAGAATATGACTAGTCTGTACCCTGTCCGTGGTTGGAAGAGCGGTTATTCTAGAATAAGATTCTCTTGTCAAAGTTATGTGTTTGGCGCTCACCTTTGTCTATTTCGGTAGACATCGCCGAAGAAGTTTTTTGTTTGGGGTGCAAATAGAACAATCTTTGGGTAACCTGTAAGAGGTAGGCCTCTCTCGGTAAAACAAATGTTTTGGCGGAAGATGAAGTAGGGGTAACCTTGAAACTCTGTTTTATGCCTGGGGGCATGCAAACCTTTTGGAGTGCAAGCAAAGAGCGGTTATTTATCTATTTTTTGGATTAGTCGTTTCCTAACTTGCATAAAGAAAGGATGCGGAGCAAAGCTTTGTAAGATGAAGCTCCATAAAAAATAGAATCTTAATGAGACATTCTTATCATATGACTGGGTTAATCGAGCAATTTTAGCACACAGTTCATGCTCGTTAAAAAATAAACGCAAGATCCGAGCAGTTTTAGCGCATAGTTCATGCTCGTTAAAAAATAAATATAAGATCGAGCAAATGTTTCCACCCACGTTTAAGCTCGTTAAAAAATAAACTATTCCGGTAAATAACCATCGTGAATGTAATATCATCAGCCATTAAAGCCTTGGTCGTGTTTTCCCATCACCTCCACTTTTCCATTGGCCGATCATTCACCTCCATATGATTGTTTACCCATTTTGAGGAACAGCTTCGAAGAGTGATTTCACTAGCCATCCTTGTGACACTGCCGTGATTTGGAAATTCCAATCCTTCCCTCGAATCAGCTGCTAACCTTTTTTATCACTCGTTCCTCAAAAGACGAGTCTTCTTTAAGCTCTTTTCATCTGACTCGTGAAATATGAAAAGATTGCCGAGTTTTGGCTTTCCAGCTCGATAAAGTGACCGGAAGAGCTATCCCTCCTCTAGATTTTAATCTTTTTGGACCTGAGGGATTATTGCACAAAAAGATCGAGCGCTTGTTTTATTCGGCTCATTAAAGATATCGAAAATTCATCCCTTCTGTATTGTTTTATACTTTTCCGGACTTAAGGGATTAGATGAAGAAAAAGGACTTTTGGAGTTAACTTTACGTACCTTTTCATACTCTCTAAAAATGAAAAGGACCGAGTTATCCTTGTCGTTAGACTCGTTAAATGCATGAAATAGCAACAAACTTGTCTTTAGACGAGAACGAGTTTCACTATCGCTAGGCTCGTTAAAACATAACGATGGGCTTGCCCGAAGGGCAAGTTATAGAACAAGCATATGTTATCCTCCTCAAGCTTGACAAAAATAAAGAGGTACTGGTCAGCAATGACTGGGGAAAAATTGGGAGAAACTCAAGAAAACATTGATGGTAGCAAGTCGCTCTTGAACATGACACTTTTCCTTCGTACCACAATCGGGTTGGGTTGTTTCATTCACCGGTCACATCGCCGTGGTCTCGCCATACCATCCATATTTGGGGTAATGCTACCGATCCATCGCATAAGTGTCGCCATATGTTCAAGAGAAGTCGTTCAGAGAAGTCACCTGTGTCCCATCCACTACCATACATTATACTCTTTCATGACCGCCACCCTGAATCATATGTCATCAGATCGTTTTCACCTCCATCAAAATCATTAGCTCCATTCCGTGTCATTGATGCGGGATTCATTAAGGCCCTCCTTTTACGGATCACTTCTTATCGACATCAGCTCATTATCCAAGAAGTTGATCTAGGAACACCCCCTTCAGTACTTTGAAGCTTGCATGCCTCAATGGCAAGTTTCTCACTTCCGGCGACAGGTACACATCAATGACCTTCGACCGAAAGATTTTGCGTGGTGTTCGACGCCAAGTCCTCTATTCACACCACGTGAATTGTACTGCAGTACCTTGAGGGTCATCTTCATTATCGGTGATTCCTCTCGCGCTTGTTAACAATTTACATCATTGACTAGTAATCAAGCGATGTCTTTCCATGTTCGACTTCAGAGAAATTCTCACATGGATCGACTTGTACTTAGAGTGAAGATCGGACGAGATTGAAGAACCCGGATCTAGTTTCATCCATCCAGGCTGCGATATATATTCAGAAAATAAAGACATAGAAATGTACAGCTTTACAGCACAGATAATCATCCTACCAAAAGGATGATGGCTCTATCAAAATCATCAGTCTATCATCAGACAATTGTCTGTTATATGTACATGAAAATGAATTTATAAAGCTGAGCATGGGAATGCCCGCCTCAGCTAGATCGTGAAAAAAGTATGAAAATAATGTATTGTATTGTATTGTATTACAGGTCTCCTCCCAGCATTGAAAGAACTTCGGATCCTCCTAATAAAGCATTTCACCCGATAAACGGCCTCATACTTTAGGGGGCAACTGTTATAGACATTTTTGTGCCTTACAGCTATAAGCATGAAATGTCCATAATCCAAGGGATCCAAAGTCCCTAAACATGTTGTTCCTACCCCTAGAGGAACAAGGCTAACAAACCACAGCAATTCACAGAAGTTCTCCACCAGAAACTGCTCAAAAACAAGTCAATTCAGAATCAATTCAGAGGCTCCACTAGCTGCCTGCGTTGAAATGCAGAGGCTACACTGGCTAGTTGCATTGCAACGCAGGTGGAAGCACTACCAGGGTGTGCTGAGCGGGAAATGACAAATGGCAGGGTCCTTTGTGCGAGGTGTAAAGACTGTGGAAGCTTCCAGAATCTTCCTCCATGACACTTGCCTTGATGAGTTCGACTAAGTGATGAGTAAGAGGCTCTTAGTCTCCAAGTGGAAGCAAGAACTGAAAGAGGGAGAGGACACTAGTCAGATCTCAAGCTGACTCATCTTCTCTCCAAACATCTATATATGGATCTCTCCTCCATGAGATCCAGGGGGCTGGAATTTTGTTATTGCAAAGAAATGCTGTTGGTTTGAGATTGGAATCATTGGGTGCTTAATACTTTGAAGGGAGGTGAAGAAAGGATTTCATTCGCTGGGAGGTAGATGCTGGATTGGAACTCTCTTGGTTGTATCTCCTCCTGAACCTTGTTATTCATCAATAAAGCTATCTTGGTTTCTCCTATATACTGATGTATCTTTGATGTATGATTGCATTAGTATGTTTAGTTTATTTCTAATCCTGAACTAGTTATGAATGTGAATATATGTCTTTGTGTAGTGTTCTCTTCTTGTGATCTTGCAGGAACCTATTGAAGCTGGGCGAGCAAGAAGGCAAGTAGCTGGGAACTCTCAAAGAGAAGAGAAACCGGATCGAGGGACAAACATAAGACACCGGTTAGTCCATCCATCTCTCTTCATTCTTAATTCATAAAGGAAGAATACTAGAATAGCTGTTTCTGTTTGTTGCTAAGGCACTGTCACACCTTAGGTGGACAGGATCATCCTGCATAGGCATTTTTCCCCACAACAATCATCATGTCAGGATCCAATGGGTCATTTTACACCTTGTTCATGATTTAGTTGTGCCTAGGTAGGGTTCATTTCTCTCTCCTAGGGTTTTGAAGGTAATTTCTCTTGGATGGTAAAATCATCAGCAACACTTGAATCCTAATGTTCATACACCTTCCCCTATCCTTAATGTACCTTATTAGACACTTCCCATCATTGATATCCCCCAAATTCCTCATTTTCGTACAAACCCTAGTTTCTTGCTACAACTTCACAATTTTCTAGGCTAGGCCTGTGTTTTGCCCTTTTGGACCTCTTCCCCTCACTCAATCTCTGAAATTACACTTTCCCCTACTTCCTAACATCCCTCCCTACTTCCAAAAATTTTCTCAAGAATTTAGAAGCCCTTTATCCTCTTCATTTCACTTCATTTAGACAAATCCCCTGTTCCACACATCGGGATAGGTTTTACTCCAATGATGTTTCTAAGCAAGAAAAGATGAGTTTGGGAAAACTGAGAGAGGATTTTGTCCACAATAGGCCAAGGAAGAAAAAAATCCTTCAATTTTTACACAGGTTTCATGGTTTTAGATAAATGTCAAAAATACAGTTTCCCCTGGAGAATTGATGCACCTGTGAATTGACCTTGGGAAAATAAATATTTCTCCTAGCTTGGTTAACCAAATGACTTGCTTGATGAGTCAAATGATAACTAGACACAAAGATATTTCTCATGAGCTATCATGAGCTCAATTTGGAGTTGAGGAAGACCTTCAAAAGTTGATTTCAACAACACTTTGCCTTGAAGCAACCTCATTTTGCAAATTTTAACCAGTCTTGGGAGATTTGACGTTTGAAAGGGCAAATGAACTCCAAATTCAAAAATTCAAGTTGGGTTGGAAGGTAGAATCAATAATATTTCTAACGAGCTATCCCATGACTAATTTGGACACTAGAAAGGCCTCCAAAAGTCTCCTGCAAAAAGGCGCTATGCATTGAGATGGCGCGGCGCATTAGGCAGCCCTCTGTAGTGTAAAAAATGAACTGGCGCGACACATTGAGATGGCGCAACGCATTGGGCTAAAAAGCCTAAAACCCATGCAAATATTCTTCCAAATACTCTCAAATTTCTAAATTCTTCATTTCCCAAGTAAGTTAACATCCCTCCATGACCAATGAATGAATTTCTCTTGGTTCTTATGGTGATTTAATGAGATAAAACTCAAACCCTTCCTCCTTGCAATTTTTGCTCAAAAACAATTGCGTAGGGTTTGCAATCTGTGTTTTTGCTACCAAGTCCACTCCATCATTCCCTCACTCTTTGATTCCTTCATTTATTTTTCAGTTTCATCAACTCATTCCCTAATTCCCATATCCCTAAATTCACTAAACCCATATCCCCAACTCCCACTATCCCAAACCCTAGTTACAAATTCCTAAACCCTAATTGCTGTCCCTAAGCCTACTTACTATTCCCTAAACCCAATATTTCCCAAAAATGTTGTCAATAACATTCCCAAAACCCCTCATAAACTTTCCCTTCACAATCCCTCATACATTCTCATCCTTGGTAGCAAAAAACTAAAAACACCATAAATCTCTTCATACTCATCAAGAAAACTCACACATTGGAGAACATGGAGTCTGATCCTTCCTATGACCAAGATGAGGAGACACCCAGTGATTCTCCTAGAGAAATTCATGCACCAAGGAGACCTTGCAAAAGTGGAAAACATAACCGAGAGGAGCCCACTTCACTTGGCGAGTTGCAGCAGCAACAACATGAGTACTATCTCCACCCGGGGTGGAAGGGGTTTCGTTTTCGCCATCAGTAGAGTAGGTAAAGGACAAGGGTAAGAATTCCTTGCATGATGAGGGACTGTCAGGAGGTCAAGAGGCATATTTCATCCTCATTCAGGATGATGACACAGATTTGGGCTCACAAAGCTCAAATCTCAAAGAAGTCATTTGGGAGCAGCAAGATGACATTCATCATTTGTCTCTAAATCTGGAAAGAGCCAAGTGGATAATTAACTATTTAGAGTAGAGGAACAAACAACTAGAAGATCAGAAAACCATAATGGAGCTACGAAACATACGAGAAAATTGGCAAGTTGCCAAAAGGAGGAGAGTCAAGTTCACAACACTTGAACAAGAAACCAATGCTGATCGTGAGTCTTGGTTGGAGAGGGTGAATATCCACTTGGAGAGGATGTTGGAGAAGGCCATCAATGAGAAAAATACGTTGTGAAACATGGCATATCACTATTTGTCAACAAATATGGTGTGCCAAGCAAGAATGAGGAACTTGAAGGCCAAGTTGAAGAAGACATCAAGGAGGCAAAAAGCGCAAGATAAAATTTAGATCTTGGCCGAGGCTTCCTTGGCCCAGCATAGCACTTAATGGAGGACACTCAGCCCAAATTTCAAAAAATTTGGGACACTTTTTGTAATTTTGGAAATTTTGCCATAAAAAATAAAGTTTTCTGCCCAATGCGTTGTGCCACCTGACGCTCGCTTTTGATGGAGGCATCATTTTGAGGAAAAATAAACATGTTTGGATTTTTCATGAAAAAATATGCATGCTCACAAATGGTCAAGAAATTTTGACAAGTTTTTGGCTTCCAAAAAGGTCAAAAACACTCCAAAAATGACCTTTCTACCCCTTTTTTGACATACAGGAAGCAGTCTTGGGAAAACTCAGTTTTGGAGGGGAAAATGGAATCCAAATTCCAAAATTCCACATTTACTGGAAAGAAGACAGTTATACCTTTCCAAAAAATCCACTTGGAGCAAATTTGGACACCGGGAAAGCCTCCAAAATCAGCTGCAAAAAGGCGCTACGCATAGGGAAATCAGCGTGATGCATTGGAGGAATTTTGCTCAGTTTGACAAAAAATACTCTGTTTTTCGCCTGGTTTCTTGACAGTTTGAATTTTCTTCTTCTAAATGTCAAACTCATGATGTAATTTAATATGAATTTATGGATTTTGATTTAATTATGCTACATTTTCACTCTTAGAGGTAGATTCATCCATCAAAAGGTAGTTTGCAACTGAATGAATCAGTTTCCTAGTTTTTAGAGGCAAGCTGTTCCACTGTCTACTTTTTAGTTCTCAGATTAGATTTTGTTGGAAAAGCTCCTAATATTATGAGCTCTACCCCTAGAGGCTAGGATGAGTTTTTGGTTGCCTATATCTTGTAATTTTTCAGTCATTAGCATGGTTGGACTTTTGGGAAAGCTTGGAGCTTCATTGTATACTCATTTCAACAGTTTGGCTAAGGAATAGACCAGTGGTTTGCAACACTTTATGGGATTCATGTGGCATCTTGCTTTGGTATTGTGTCTTCTTCTATAATTGTAAGTCTACATGTGTTTTATGTATGCCATATCTCTCTTTATTTCATCTTAACTAAAACAAACAAGGATAAAGGTAGAATATATTGAAAGTGCAGTGCTCTACCTAGGGTTTGTATAGATATCTATGTTTTCAACTGTTTGAAAAGGATCCCTGAGTTCTTCATGCCCTTTTCAACTCCTTGTCTATCTAAAACCTCTCTATATCACTCATTTTAAGTACCAAATCACTTGCCTACCTTGCCCCATAGAGATCTCTGCAAAACTGAGCCTCATTCCCCAGGCCCAAATCTTCCTTTCACATTTGAGCCAAAAAAACATCATCAAATTCAATCAAACACCTCTATACACATACTTAACCTAAAATCAGTCATTACATCAGGCATATCAAGTTTTCATTGGCCATATTTTCTAAGATTGATAAGGAAAGAGCCCTCTCCTGACGTGGTAGGGCTAGTTACCAGGTTAAGCGTGGTTTGATGTTACCCTAGATCCTACCTTTCTCAGCCTGAGGTAGATTTAGGCCCTAACATAGTGACAACCATACTGGGGAATAAGAAAAGTTTGTTGTTTTCTTTATAAACTACAGACGGAGTCTAAAGTTAGCCAGGTAGCCTTTGAAACGCTCTTGCTTTGCATTAGTGAAAGTAGATGAATGCTGCTTCAGTCAATCTTCGGTCTAGTTTATGAAATGAACATCTGGTTTCCTTATCAAATGTAATCAAGTTCAGATTTGATTGTTGATGGTGGACAACGATCAGACACCGCAAGGCTGAAATCATTCAACTCGCGACTCTAAATCAGTTTCTATATCAGATCCAAGGACTCTACTGGAGGATGAACCTGACCAATAGAAACATGAAAGGACAATATGGAAAGATCAGGTATTCAAGTTGGAATTTCATCCAAGAAATTTTGTTCTTTGTCATAAATTATTTCTTCTCTTTTCCCAAGAATGTCAAGAAGGCTTTGCAAAGTATATTGTATTTGAGAAAAGATCCTCAGCCTGCATTTGATTCCTTCCCTTTGAAGATTGTGAACATCAAATATTTGCATGCCTTTGAGCTTGATCAAGACCCCATTCTCGAATCTTGTGATGACTGTCTTCAAACTGATGAGCCTCAAGAGACCAAGATTGATTCTACACCTTCTATACATACTCCTACACCTTGTAAAGTTCCAAATCGATACAAGCCTATGGTTTTACCTCCTATATTACATGCATTCCCTAAAAATCATGATCTATATCTACCAAGATTTGATGGTGAACGCGACAACATCACTGCCGAGAGACATGTTCTGAATTTTGAGTCTTTTCTTGACCTTTTTGAAGTTGATGAAGAGGATGTCAGAATTAGGCTTTTTGTTCTTTCTTTGCAAGGCAAAGTCAAGAGTTGGTTCAAAACCCTACCTGATCCGAGCATCTCAGATTTCTAGCAGTTCATCAAAGTTTTCCTCGACAGGTGGGTGGTCAGACAAAACCCTTGCTTGATTATAGAAGAGTATAACCGGCTGAAAAGATTGCAAGGGGAGATAGTACAACAATTTTCTACCAGATTTAACCAAGTTTATTATTTGATGCTTGTTAATATAAGACCTTCTCTTGGATCTGCTCTCTTGCACTACTCGGGTGCCTTTGATTCAGAAATGGAGTTTCAGCTGAGAGAAATGAATCTTGCAACACTTGAAGAGATGCAGAACAATGCAGTAGATGTAGAGGCTCATTTACTAATCCGAAGGGCAAAGTTGAAGGAAGAAGAGATGAAAAACATAGATCCGGAGGAATTGACATCTCTAGAGGTAAAGTTTGATGTTTTGGTAAGTGCAGTGGAAGAGATGATGCAAAGGATCACCATAAGAAATGAGTATAATGTTCAAGCCCATGGCTCGCTGATTGAAGAAGAACAAGTTGCTAATCCAAAACATCTTCTTTCTTATCCTAGTTGTCATAGATCTGATAATGATTGTTTTATATATCATCTTGGATAAGAGAGATCTGTTGATATGACATGTATTATTGATGATGTATTTTTTACTGAGGATTTGCCTCAGTTTGATTAGTATGATGATTATTATGTTCTCCAAACCGAAGCTAGTTTTGCAGACAAATCAACAGCTAGTTTGTGGGAGAAAGAAATTCACTTTCAGCAGCTCGAATACAGTGATCAGCCATCTCATATCAGCTATGGAAGTGACGAGGAAAGTGCGACAAATTTTGAAGTAAGTGAAGGATATTTTCCTTTTTGTTTTGCTTTGTTTCAGTTCATCAGAGATAACTTTCATGCAATTAGAAATCAACTGTCGACAAGTCTTAATTTGGACCATCTTGAGAGCAATGAAAACCATGTTCAAGAATTTTCATATCTAGAGTTGCAGCCCTTGAATCCCATTTATTGTCAAGTTGCAGATGAAAACATGGAAGTTGGACCATATGATCAAATGATGCAAGATGATTACGTACCTTTCTGTTTTGAATCAATTCAGTTTTTGAAGGAAAATTTGCATAGTACATCTTCAGTAAAGGATGAGCAGCTTGTAGAAAATCATGCAATCATATTAGAGCCAATAGAAAATGGGTTGCAACATTCTTTTCAAGTTTTTCACGATCCAATAGCTGATGTATTGGATGATGTCTACAGTCAAAGTCCATCTCCATTGACTACATGTGAGCCTGAAATGTGTACTGATATAAACTTGATCCGACAGTTGGCTTCTTTGTCATTTTCAGTAGGTGTCTCGTCACAAAGCTCAGATCAAAGTTTGCATTCATGGTATGAGGAGAAGAAAAGTAATCCATTGGATGAGCTAAGTCCCAGTGTGCATGAACTTCAAGATCCTTATGCAATGTTTTTGGAGGCGGATAGAGAATCCATAGTATTCAACAGATCTGTTCACGAGTTTTCATGGGAGTTTTCTTTCAGTAGTTCTCTCTTGTTTTTCATAAGAAAGAACTTGTGGAGAATGTAAAGAGCAGCCATAATGCTTACTTGGTTGCATTGGTTGTTTCATTTCACTTGATCAGGTGATGAATGGAACAGTTAGAGTAGGTTTTGATGAATAAGCTCTACTTTGAGCACCATTTCCAGTTTGTCGGTTGTGTTTAAGTATCATGTCAATTTTTAGTTGAGTGAGAGTCAGTTTGTATCGTCAAGTTGTTAGTTTTTAGTCATGCATTTCATCTTGAGTTTTTGACTCCATTGCCCAATGGATGAAGGCACTGTCTGCTTTCCAAAGATCTGTAGTTCTTGGCACCTCCAAGGAGCTACCATCCCCATTGGAGAAAATGTTAGTGTTTGTCTTTGTAGCCTTCCTATAGTGATCAAACATGCTCTTACAAAGTGATTTTAAGGTGTCAAGGTCAAATTTTGTCATTTCAGTGAGACTTCAAGCAAAATTTGGTCACTAGGTATTAGGTCTAGGGTTTGCTTTTACTCCTTTTAAAATTTGTCCAAATGTCGGTCCATGTCACCATTCAACTGATTGTACCATCATTTAGAGGGTTTTCATCATCATGTTAGGATCCAATGGGTCATTTTACACCTTGTTCATGCTTCAGTTGTGCCTAGGTAGGGTTCATTTCTCTCTCTTAGGGTTTTGAAGATAATTTCTCTTGGATGGCCAAATCATCAGCAAAAATTGTATATTGATGTTCATACACCTTCCCCTATCCTTAATGTACCTTATTAAACACTTCCCATCATTGATATCCCTCAAATTCCTCATTTTTGCACAAACCCTAGTTTCTTGCTACTACTTGACAATTTTCTAGGCTAGGCTTGTGTTTTTCCCCTTTGGACCTCTTCCCCTCACTAAATCTCTAAAATTACACTTTACACTACTTTCTAACATCCCTCCCTACTTCCAAAAATTTTCTCAAGAATTTAGAAGCGCTTTATCCCCTTTATTTCACTTCATTTCGACAAATCCCTTGTTCCACACATCGGGATAGGTTTTAATCCAATGATGTTTCGGAGCAAGAAAAGATGAATTTGGGAAAAATGAGAGAGGTTTTTGTCCAAAATAGGCCAAGGAAGAAAAACCTCCTTCAATTTTTACACAAGTTTCATGGTTTTATAGAAATGTCAAAAATACAGTTGCCCCAGGAGAATTGATGCACCTGTGAAGTGATCTTGGGAAAATAAATATCTTTTCTAGCTTGGTTGGCCAAATGACTTGCTTGATGAGTCAAATGATAACTAGACACAAATATATTTACAATTAGTGATCATGATCTCAATTTGGAGTTGAGTAAGACCTTCAAAAGTTGACTGCAACAACACTCTGCCTTGAGACAACCTCATTTTGCACATTTTGACCAGTCTTGGAAGATTTGACTTTTGACAGGGCAAATGAACTACAAATTCAAAAATTCAAGTTGGGTTGGAAATTAGACTCAATAATATTTTCAACGAGCTATCTCGTGCCTAATTTTGACCCCGATAAGGTCTCCAAAAGTCTCCTGCAAAAAGGCGCTACAAATTGAGATAGCACGGCGCATTGGGCAGCCCTCTGCAGTGTAAAAAATGAACTGGCGCGACACATTGAGATGGCGCAACGCATTGGGCTAAAAAGCCTGAAACCCATGCAAATCTTCTTCCAAAGACTCTCAAATTTCTAAATTCTTCATTTCCCAAGTAAGTTAACATCCCTCCATGACCAATGAATGAATTTCTCTTGGTGCTTATGGTGATTTAATGAGATAAAACTCAAACCCTACCTCCTTGCAATTTTTGCTCAAAAACAATTGCCTAGGGTTTGAAATTTGTGTTTTTGCTGCCAAGCCCACTCCATCATTCCCTCACTCTTTGATTTCTTCATTTATTTTCCAGTTTCATCACCTCATTCCCTAATTCCCATATCCCTAAATTCACTAAACCCATATCCCTAAATCCCACTATCCCAAACCCTAGTTACAAATTCCTAAACCCTAATTGTTGTCCCTATGCCTAAATACTATTCCATAAACCCCCTATTTCCCAAAAAACTTGTTAATAACATTCCCAAATCCCCTCATACACTTTCCCTTCATAGTCCCTCATACATTCTCATCCTTGGTAGCAGAAAAATAAAAACACCATAAATCTCTTCATACTCATCAAGAAAACTCACACATTGGCAAACATGGCGTCTGATCCTTCCTATGACCAAAATGAAGAGACACTCAGTGATTCTCCTAGAGAAATGCATGCACCAAGGAGACCTCGCAAAAGTGGAAAACATAACCAGGAGGAGCCCACTTCACTTGATGAGTTGTAGCAGCCGCAGAACGAGTACTATCTCCACCCGGGGTGGAAGGGGTCTTGTTTTCGCCATCAGTAGAGCAGGTACAGGACAAGGGTAAGAAGCCCTTACATGATGAGGGACCGTCAGGAGGTCAAGAGGCAGATTTCATCCTCATTCAGGATGATGACACAAATTTGGGCTCATAAAGCTCAAAGATCAAAGAAGTCATTCAGGAGCAGCAAGACGACATTCATCATTTGTATCTCAATCTGGAAAGAGCCAAGTGGATAATTACCTATTTGGATTAGAGGAACAAACAACTAGAATATCAGCAAAGCATAATGGAGCTACGAAACATACAAGAAAACTGGTAAGCTGCCAAAAGGAGGAGAGTCAAGTTCACAACACTTGAGCAAGAAATCAATGCTGGTCGTGAGTCTTGGTTGGAGATGGCGAATATCCACTTGGAGAGGATGCTGGAGAAGGCCATCAATGAGAAAAATATTTTGAGAAACATGGCATATCACTATCTGTCAAGAAATATGGTGTGCCAAGCAAGATTCAGGAACTTGAAGGCTAAGTTGAAGAAGACATCAAAGAGGCAAAAAGCGCAAGATAAACTTCAGATCTTGGCCGAGTCTTCCTTGGCCCAACATAGCACTTAATGGAGGACACTCAACCCAAATTTCAAAAAATTTGGGACACTTTTTGTAATTTTGGAAATTTTGCCCTAAAAAATAGAGTTTTCTGCCCAATGCGTTGTGACACCTGGCACTCGCTTTTGATGGAGGCATCATTTTGAGGAAAAATCAACATATTTGGATTTGTCATGAAAAAATATGCATTCTTACAAATTGCCAAGAAAGTTTGACAAGTTTTGGGCTTCCAAAAAGGTCAAAAACACCCCAAAAATGACCTTTCTGCCCCTTTTTTGACATATAGGAAGTAGTCTTGGGAAAACTCAGTTTTGGAGGGGAAATGGAGGCCAAATTCAAAAATTCCACTTGTGTTGGAAAGCAGATAGGTAGACCTTTCCAAAAATCCCACTTGGAGCAAATTTATTTGGACACTGGGAAGGCCTCCAAAATCAGCTGCAAAAAGGTGCTACGCATAGGGAAATCAGCGCGACACATTGGAGGAATTTTGCTTAGTTTGACCAAAAATACTCTGTTTTTCGCCTGGTTTCTTGAAAATTTGACTTTTATTCTTCTAAATGTCAAACAAATCATGTAATTTAATATGAATTGATGTATTTTGATATAATTATGCTACATTTTCACTCTTAGAGGTAGATTCATCCATCAAAAGATAGTTTGCAACTGAATGAATCAGTTTCCTAGGTTTTAGAGGCAAGCTGTTCCACTGCCTACTTTTTAGTTCTCAGTTTAGATTTTGTTGGAACAACTCCTAATATTATGAGCTCTACCCCTAGAGCTAGGATGAGTTGTTGGTTGCCTATATCTTGTAATTTTGTAGTCATTAGCATGGTTGGACTTTTGGGAAAGCTTGGAGCTTCATTGTATACTCATTTCAATAGTTTGGCAAAGGAATAGACCAGTGGTTTGCAGCACTTTATGGGATTCATGTGGCATATTGCTTTGGTATTGTGTTTTCCTCTGTAATTGTAAGTCTACATGTGTTTTATGTATGCCATATCTCTCTTTATTTCATCTTAACTAAAACAAACAAGGATAAAGGTAGAATACATTGAAAGTGCAGTGCTCTACCTAGGGTTTGTATAGATATCTATGTTTTCAGCTGTTTGAAAAGGATCCTTGAGTTATTCATACCCTTTTCAACTCCTTATCTGTCTAAAACCTCTCCATATCACTCAATTTGAAGTACCAAATCACTTTCCTACCTTGCCCATAGAGATCTCTGCAAAACTGAGCCTCATTCCCCAGGCCCAAATCTTCCTTTCACATTTGAGCCAACAAAACATCATGAAATTCAATAAAACACCTATGTACACATACATATCCTAAAATTAGTCATTACATCAGTCATCTCAAGTTTTCATTGGCCATCTTTTCTGAGATTGACAAGGAGAGAGCCCTCTCCCGACCTGGTAGGGCTAGCTACCAGGTTAAGCATGGTTTGATGTTACCCTAGATCCTACCTTGCTCAGCCTGAGGTATATTTAGGCCCTAAAACATCCCACATGATTGAAAATATGCTAATCTAGCATAATATCAAGCATAGAAAATCCACTCGTTAACACCCACAAGCTACTGGGCAAGTGGAAGTCACCAACCGAGCATTGGAGAGAATTATGACAAAGGTGATTAGTAGCAACAAAAAGGACTGGAAAGACTGATTAGTTGAGGCCACCTGGTCCTACAATACCACTTGGAAGACCACCACTGGCTTCACTCCTTATGAGCTAGCCTATGGGAAGAAGCCCTGTTGTCCTTTTAATTTGAATACAACACCTTAAGAATGGTAGCACAACTAGATCTAGATGTCACAAGGGCACGGCATGAAATATTTATCTAGTTGAATGGGTTAGATGAATTTAGGATGTAGGCCCTCCTGCACACAAAAGTGACTTAAGTACAAAGGAAGATATGGCATGAGAGAAATATCAAGGACAAACTGTTTCAAGAAGGCGATTGGGCGTTTCTGTATGACTCCTAGTACAAAGATTTCAAAGGCAAGTTAATGTCCAAATGGTTGGGACCATATGGGATAGAAAAGTGCCATGAAAATTGCATTTTTCAAATAAGAACCATCGATGCAGAAGGCATCCCTTTTCTTGTCAATGGGTACAGGTTAAAGGTCTACAAAAAGCCCTTATCAAACCAGGAATTCATCAGTAGAATCAGAAAGGCAATGATGATGATTGAAGAAGCCTCAACTTCCACCTCAATAAGTTCTTAGAAAAAAAGAAAAAAAGAGAAAAATAAAGGGACCTAGGTGAAAACCTCCATGAGGCACGTGATTCCAACTTTTGGGTTGAAAAGCTCTTAAGGTAGCCCAAGAGTATTAAAAAAAAATAGAGAAAAAATAAAAGATCTCTGGGTGAAAACATTTTTCGAGGCACTTAGGGTAGGAAACAAGGACGAAAACCTCCTTCGAGGCAGCCTAGTTGTATTTTCAAAAAAAAAAGGAGAAAGAAAAAAAAAGAAATAAAAAATGAAAAAAGAGAAAAACATACAAAAATAACAATTTTGTTTTTTCAGGTTTGTTAGAAGATGATGTCCACAGGCTAGAGGGGACAATAGGCCCTACCACAAACCATGTTTTCCTTCATCCATCTCATCTCCTCTATAGTCCCCATGTTCTTCCATCCATACTCAACTCTAGATTCTAATTCTAACCAATTCTGTGTTTTCTACAGGATTCCCTGTAATACTACAGGAGGTTCCTATAGGTTTTACAGGAGTTCTTGAAAAAGTACAAGAAGGGAATTCCAGTGGAAAAATGGTAACGCAAGCCTGTTTTGGGATATGAAAAGATACATTGACCTCACCACACTTTAACCAACACCCTTCATGACCATGTCACCCCTGTATCCATAAAAAAAGAAAATCAAGTTAGAAAATAAAAAAAGAGAAAAAGAGAAAAAGAGAAAAATATCAAAAAGGGGCATGCCAACAACAACATACCTCATCCTCCATTCCATAACCACATCCTCCACTAATTCCAATACCCATTCAACTTTAGAAGCATTGAAGAGATGCAAAAGTTCAAGAAAAAGGCAGCTACAAGACATCCTGTAGGAATTCTTGTAGCTACCTATTCCACAAAAAAAGACCACAACAACTCTAATCCACCTTCAGCACAAGGATTACAGTGATGAGGAATCTCCTCCAAATCTCAGCGACAACAAAAGCCAGCACTTGTACATCATCAAAGGAAAAACTCATCAACGAAAGAAGAAGAAAGAAACACATTTGAAGAATATGCAGCTAGGTCAAAGAACAACGAATTATCACCACTCTCCAGCATGCATCATCCAAGCAAAGGACCAACAAGTATGTCATATCACAAATACTCCCTCATAAACTGTAGGAAAATGCAGGAAGTTGATTTTATAAGTGAAGGTGGCTAGTTAACTTGGCTACCCTTGGTTAGATAAAAAAAGAGAAAGGGTTAGTCAACTCCACACGTGGCAAGGTCACATCAAAAAAAGGGGAATGAATTAAAAAAAGTGATTAAGTTATGGAGAATGAAAGTGGGAGATGATTACGAGGAAAGGTGATATGATGAACTTGTAGTGGGACCAACAGTCCGAAAGGAGGTATTCATACTCAACCAGCCAACACATCACCCAACGAAATCATCCACAAATAGAAATAATCACTGACTCCCATGCAAAGTATTGGTTATTTTGAAAATATGAAGGCAGAGGAAACTTCGAGGAGTCATCACATGGAAAATGTTAGTCTCAACATCCCTGCAGTGACAACCTATAGGAAATAATCAACACCTACATCAAACAAGAGCACCTATAGGAAAGCTACAAAATATAGGGAGCATTACCACACAGAGTTACTACTGGACACTGAGGGCAATCAATTCGAGAGTTCTCATCACCAGAGGATAGAAAAGGGAGGTAGGTGACATACCTTCTGTGTCTCTCATTTAAAAATAAGAAATCCTCATTTATTTTGAGTATTTGTAGTAAGCATTAAGGTAGAAATAATTCTATGAAGGTTAGTGAAAGATACCTCATCATCTACCAAAGTTCTTAAACTATAGCCACCCAAACCTCACTCAGAGAAAAATTGCCAGAAAATATGACAGGAGATTTCAACAAAAGAGAGCCCACCAAAACAGCCAAAATACACCAGCATCCTCCTATAGTAGAAATATTTACAAGGCATCAATGGATGGGGTTCTTTGAGCTACTAAGGGGATACAATGATGATGTGGCTAGAGAATTTGCAATGTCCCTCATACCTCTCACTAGAGATAGTGCCACTGCTGTAGTGAAGGTTTTGTCGGTAGCAATTACCCCTGAGAGTATTAGCAGGATAACTACACTACCCTAGGGTTGCAGTGGAGAAAAGAGGACAAGACTGCTGTTGGGAAAAGTATCCAATACGGAATGACCCTATCCCACTCTAAGGGTGATAGTACCTCAGCAACAATCAAAGCAAAGCTATTCGAGATTACTTCTTTATGAGATGTAAGAGAGGGGAGAAAGAGATCCACTAACCGATATCTTCCGCTAATGATTGATCCAATCTTCTCTCCTTGCTGCTTGCTCCCAGCTCTTTGCTCTTTCACTGGCCCAGCTACACCAAGATCCTGCAAAATGACAAGAGAGGGAAACTACAAGAAGCATACATTCATAATTGATTCAAGGATTAGAATAAATCAAATACACAAGTATAACAATACACCATTGAGACACATGCATATAGAAGAACCTCAAATGCTTTATTAATGGAAGAAGTAAAGTTCAGGAAGTAATACAACCATAAAAGGCCCAATCCAGCATCACCTCCCAGCAGAAAGAAATCTCCTCTTCACCTCCTTCAAGCAAATCACCCAATAGTTCTATACTCAAACCAACAGCACTTCCTTACATTCACAAGATTCCAGCCTCCTTAGACCTCATGAGAGAGCTCTATATATAGGAGTTTTGGAGAAAGGATGAGTCAGCTTGTAGCTGGCATGAAGCTGACTAGTGTCCTCTCCCACTTCAGTTATTCTTCAGTTCTTGAGTCCACTTGGAGGTTCTTGCTTCCACTTGGAGATCTAGATCCTCTTACTCATCACCAGTCGAATTCTCTGATCCAAGTGTCATTTTGGAAGCTTCCTGGGCATTGACACCTTGAGGAATGACTGTGCCACTTGGCCAAACTCGCCCAGCGCAGGTAGCCTTCTTTGCAGTTGACATTCAGCGCAGGTACACAGTGGAGCAGTTGACATTCAGCGCAGATGCTCAGTGGAACAGTTGACATGATCCAGAATTAGCTTGTTTTTGAGTGTTTTTAGGTGGAGAACTGATATTCAGTGCTGTGGTTTGCTGACCTTGTTCCTCTAGGGATAAGAACAACATGTTTAGGGACTTTGGATCCCTTAGATTATTGACATTTCATGCTTCATGCTGTAAGGCACAAAAATGTCTATAACAGTTGCCCCCTAAAGTATGAGGTCGTTTATCGGGTGAAATGCTTTATTAGGAGGATCCGAAGTTCATTCAATCGCTGAGAGGTGACCTGTAATAAAATACAATACAATACATTATGATTCATTCTGCTTTCATGATCTAGCTGAGGCGGGCATTCCCATGCTCAGCTTTATAAATTCATTTTAGTACATAGAACAGACGATCGTCTGATGGTAGACTGATAATTCTCTGCTGAAATTATCATCCTTTGAGTAGGATGATCATCTGCTGCAATGATGTACATGTCAAATGTCTTTATATCCTGAATATATATCGCAGCCCGGATGGATGAAACTAGATCCGGGGTCTTCAAACTCGTTCGATCTTCACTCTAAGTACAAGTCGATCCATGTGAGAATTGCGCTGAAGTCGAACATGGAAAGACATCGCTTGATTACCGGTCAATAATGTAAATCGTTAACAAGCGCGAGAGGAATCACCGATAATGATAATGACCCTCAAGGTACTGCAGTACAATTCACGTGGTGTGAATATGGGACTTGGCGTCGAACACCACGCAAAATCTTCTGGTCGAAGGTCATTGAGGTATACCTGTTGCCGGAAGTGAGAAACTTGCCATTGAGGCATGCAAGCTTCAAAGTACTGAGGGGGGTGTTCCTAGATCAACTTCTTGGATAATGAGCTGAAGTCGACAAGAAGCGATCCATCAGAGGAGGGCCTTAATGAATCACACATCAGTGACATGGAACGGAGCTAATGATTTTAGTGGAGGTGAAAACAATCTGTGACATATGACTCAGGGTGGCGATCATGGGTGGATGAAGGATAATGTATGGCAGTGGATGGGACACGGTTGACTCTTTCTGAACAAAATCTCTTGAACATATAATGACACTGATGCGATGGATCGGTAGCATTACCCCAAATGTGGATGGTTTGGCGAGGACCATGGTGATGAGACCGGTGAATGAAACAACCCAACCCGATGTGATACGGAGGAAAAGTGTCATGTTCAAGAGCGACTTGCTACCATTAAAGCTTTGAGGTTCTGCCAATTTTTCCCCAGTCATTTCTGACCAGTACCTCTTTATTTTTGTCAAGCTTGAGGAGGATAACATATGCTTGTTCTATAACCTGCCCTTCGGGCAAGCCCATCGCTATGTTTTAACGAGCTTAGCGATAGGGAAACTCGTTCTCGTCTAAAGACAAGTTTGTCGCTATTTAATCATTTTAACGAGTCTAACGACAAGGAAAACTCGGTCCTTTTCATTTTTAGGGAGCCTGAAAAGGTACAGAAAGTTAACTCCAAAATTCCTTTTTCATCATCTAATCCCTTAAGTCCGAAAAAGTATAAAACAATACATAAGGGATGAGTTTTCGATAACTTTAACGAGCCGATAAAACAAGCGCTCGACCTTTTTGTGTAATAATCCCTCAGGTCCAAAAAGATTAAAATCTAGAGGAGGGATAGCTCTTCCGGTCATTTTAACGAGCTGGAAGGCCAAAACTTGGCAAACTTTTCATATTTTACGAGTCAATTGAAAAGAGCTCAAAGAAGACTCGTCTTTTGAGGAACGAGTGATAAACAGTGATAGCAGCAGATTCCAGGTACAGGTTGGAATTTTCAATCACGGTAGTGTCACAAGGATGGCTAGGTGAAATCACTCTTCGCAGCTGTTCCTCAAAATGGGTAAACAATCATATGGAGGTGAACGATTGGCCAAATGAAATGGAGGTGGTAGGTGCAAACACAACCAAGGCTTTTTATGGCTAATAAATTTACGATCACAATGGTTATTTACCGGGGTATGTTCATTTTTTAATGAGCTTGAATGCTCAACCTTATGTTTATTTTTTAACGAGCATGAACTATGTACTAAAACTGCTCGGATCTCGCTTTTCTATTTTTTAACGAGCATAAATTCCGCGGTAAAACTGCTCGAATATACCAGTCATAAGATAAGAAATGTCTCCTGTAAGATCCCATTTTTTATAGAGCTCGCGCCTTACATAAGCTATGCTCCCTCTCATCCTTTCTTTATGCAAGTTCTGAAACGGCTAATCCAAAAAACAGATAAATAACCGCTCTTAGCTTGCACTCCAAAAGGTTTGCATGCCCCCAGGTATAAAGTACAATTTCAAGGCTGCCCCTACTTATCCGATAAAACATTTGTTTTAAAGGGTGAGGCTTGCCTCTTTCTGGTTACCCAAGTATTGTCTTGTTAACTTCTTCAAACGAAAACATTTCCTCGGCACTGTCTACCGAAGTAGACAATGGTGAATGACCTTTGTCAAACAAGTAACCTTGACAAAAGAATCCTATTGTAGAACAACCCCTCTTCCATCCACGGACGGGGTATGGACTAGTCATATTCTTTCGCGGAAATTATACCTTATACCCAGGGTTTCCTCTGCCTGAAGCAGACCAGGATGCATGCCCCCTGGGTTCCAGTCCCATCTTTCCGAATCACTCGCACTCATCGGGAAGGAGGACTGGGGGTGGAGACATTTCTTGATTGAATAGACCATTCAGGGTTGGTATGTGACTATTTGCGATGTGTGATCCCGGAAATGAAAGTTGGTCTACGAGCTTGACCATTCTTCCTTCGTGTGGAAAACACATTACTCTAAAGAGTGAGGAGACTATAGCTCCCATGCAATATATATAGTCTCGTCCAAGGAGTAGGTTATAATCCAAGGGTCCTTGAATGACCATCATGTTCATTTGAACGGTCTTCCCTTTCAATGTAACAGGCACATTGGGGAGGATCCCTAATGGTCGACTGGTTCCTTTATCAAAACCCGAGAGATTTCTTATCTCAGGCAAAAGCGCCGGGGAACCCAGTGCTTTCCAAGCAATAGAGGAAAGGATACTCACAGATGCCCCTTCATCAATGATAGTGCCAGCCATTACCATTCTATAAATTTGGACGATGATTCTGAATGGTATACTGGTTGGCAACCGGGGTCTGCCTAGTTGGTTCCAATCAAAGGACACAACCAGGTTGCTTGGTGGTGGGACCAAATACATGACCGGATATGACCCTGACGATGTTCCTTCCTGCGATAAAGGAATGGGCGCATTGCCCTGATGCTCATCAGAGTCGGTGTTGATGAAAAGAATCTGGATGGTGTCATCCTTATTCTCTTCAGTGGGGGTGTCATTTGAAGATGAATCTTCAGTGACGGTGTCATTTGAGGATGAAAAGCTATCACTAAGAGCTATTTAGAGTCCTTGTGGATCAGCTCTTCAAATCATAAACATGCCCAGAAACTAAGCTAGAGTAGCTGCCCTTTACTTTGCATTTGAAAGATCCAAATGCAGTTCGATTCGGTACTCCCTGTGTTTATGAAATGAAGAGCAAAAACACAAACAACCAACAAGATACGATCCCCAGCAGAGTCGCCAATTTGTTGTTGGGAAAAGTATCCAATACGGAATGACCCTATCCCACTCTAAGGGTGATAGTACCTCAGCAACAATCAAAGCAAAGCTATTCGAGATTACTTCTTTATGAGATGTAAGAGAGGGGAGAAAGAGATCCACTAACCGATATCTTCCGCTAATGATTGATCCAATCTTCTCTCCTTGCTACTTGCTCCTAGCTCTTTGCTCTTTCACTGGCCCAGCTACACCAAGATCCGGCAAGATGACAAGAGAGGGAAACTACAAGAAGCATACATTCATAATTGATTCAAGGATTAGAATAAATCAAATACACAAGTATAACAATACACCATTGAGACACATGCATATAGAAGAACCTCAAATGCTTTATTAATGGAAGAAGTAAAGTTCAGGAAGTAATACAACCATAAAAGGCCCAATCCAGCATCACCTCCCAGCAGAAAGAAATCTCCTCTTCACCTCCTTCAAGAAAATCACCCAATAGTTCTATACTCAAACCAACAGCACTTCCTTACATTCACAAGATTCCAACCTCCTTAGACCTCATGAGAGAGCTCTATATATAGGAGTTTTGGAGAAAGGATGAGTCAGCTTGTAGCTGGCATGAAGCTGACTAGTGTCCTCTCCCACTTCAGTTATTCTTCAGTTCTTGAGTCCACTTGGAGGTTCTTGCTTCCACTTGGAGATCTAGATCCTCTTACTCATCACCAGTCGAATTCTCTGATCCAAGTGTCATTTTGGAAGCTTCCTGGGCATTGACACCTTGAGGAATGACTGTGCCACTTGGCCAAACTCGCCCAGCGCAGGTAGCCTTCTTTGCAGTTGACATTCAGCGCAGGTACACAGTGGAGCAGTTGACATTCAGCGTAGAAGCTCAGTGGAGCAGTTGACATGATCCAGAATTAGCTTGTTTTTGAGTGTTTTTAGGTGGAGAACTGATATTCAGTGTTGTGGTTTGCTGACCTTGTTCCTCTAGGGGTAGGAACAACATGTTTAGGGACTTTGGATCCCTTAGATTATTGACATTTCATGCTTCATGTTGTAAGGCACAAAAATGTCTATAACAAAGACTAGCAACACTATTGCAAAGAAGGGTTTTTTCTTGGAAGGATAATAACCAATGGAAGACAAAAATGGGGTTAGAAGGGAAAGAATTCCATATTCTTGGAATGAGGTAAGCTATCACATCATCAAGTATATTTCCTATCAAGGTAGATATAGTGTAGTGTATGGGTACCACTTCATACTCCTCCATGAGCTAAGATTTGGAGAGGAGACACCTCCTCACAATAGACTTAGTGTACCTTATTTTCCGTTACTCAATAATAGACATGAGCATCAAGGTACAAGAAGGAAAACATCAGCAGCTAGCACATCATGGGTTGATCAAACTATTCCTGGAAGATTCTCTAAACAATTTAAGAATCCCTATTGCATGGACAACATTTGTAGACATGCAGGAAGAAGGAGGAATTCGAGCCATTGAGTATGACAGAAGCCCTACTTCTAGTGAAGGAGAAGAAGAAACAGAGGATGAAAAAGAAGAAGAAACTGAGGATGACAAAGATAAAGAAATAGAGAATGGAAAATAATAACAAAAAGAGGATGAAGAAGAAGATGAAGGAGAGGATGAAGTACAGGAGGATGAAAAAAATTCTGAAAAACAGAGTAGGGAAGAAGAAGAAGCACCAAGGGTGTCTCTAGAGCCTACATAGAAGGAGGCATCAACTGCTCTAACTGCCCTAAGTACACTTGTCAAATCAAAGGGAAAGAGACAGAGGCAAACTCCACTTTACTTTAGGACAAGGAAGAGCACTCGGATTAAATAAGGGAGACCTCAGACCCCTACCAAGACTCCAATTATCATAGAGGACTCACCAAAACAACAAGAGAAAGTAGTCCCTATAGGGAAGAAGGAAGGAGAAAGAACATCAAAAAAATATTATCCCAAGTCACCAATCACCTATGTTAGGAGACCTGTCACCAGGTCAGCCTCAACAAAGGGAAAAGGTCTCCTACAGGAAATGCATTCAGACCTACAGGAAGTAGAAACGATCCTACAGGAAACCACATCACAACTATAGGAAAGAAAGAAAAAAGATAAGGAAAGGCTGCAAGGGCAAAGGGAAGGAATTACTCTGAAGCAAAACTAGAGGAAGAGGCCTAAGAGCTGAAGGAGCCTAGCCCTATTGAAAAATGAAATTAACTCAGACAAATATATAAACAACACATAATAAACCAGACACAAAATATTGGCGGAAAAGGCTTCATCCTCATGGCTTTACAAAGTGGACTCTTCCTTTTTGGCTAGTTCCTCTAGGATGTGGGCTCCCTTAGGAGTTGAACTCGTTCCATCGAGCCCTAGGCAGAAATGGAGGATGAGCATATGCATTCGAGTGAAGTTGTGGAAGCATTTAGTGCTGCTCTAAATAGAGACATCGAGGGAATATCGACTGTAAGTCCAATCTCGGCTTCAACTTTGATGTCTGAGTCCTACGACAACAATGATGGAGAATTATCCAAAGGAGCACTTGCAGGTTCAAATTTATCTGGTGCACGTTGGTAGCCGTTTACTTCTCAACAACATGATGAAAATCAGAGGCAGTGACAGAAACACAAACAACAAGATGGGGAACATCTACAGCAAGGGGAGCAATAACAAAAAACAACTGCATGAACAACAATAGGGATGCCAGGTTGGGGATCATTCAAATCAACATGAATACAGAGTCAGCTACAACAACCGGAGCAGAGTTGGCTTGGATTATTGTTGTGATCATCAAAGCTTGTCATTTATTAGGCATTATGTATAAAGAATCACAACTCAATAGAAAATCACTATAAAACCCTAGCGGAAAACCTTCAGTTGTCATAAACCTAGAAAGCAGTGTCAAACTAGGCCAAAGAGGAAAGAAAAATTCACCAAACCTCATCTGTAAAATCCTGAACATATATTTAAAGCAATGCAATAAAGCAATTTGAGAATAACTTCAATTGTTGACTTTTTTCTATTTGTGCCATGATCCAAGCTCCAATTCCTTCACATAGGTCACCATGTTCCAAGCTTCTTCCACGCACAAATTTTCACTTGACAACATTGAATAAGTAGGTGGTACATAATGGTCTGAATCTCTTGCTTAATATTGAAATTGTTGAAATATCGCCAGAGTTGTGTCCAGATTTTAGCCGACCAACTTTGCTAAAAAAATATAGGCAGAGACAACACTTATTGCCACAAACTGCATTGACACCAATGATGCGCTCAACCATTTAGTAAGACATATTTCACATGATCGTTTCTCTCATTAGAGAGCCAAGGTAACTCGGCAGTGTTATCGGGAAATCTAGTGTCTATGCAGAGCTGCTAGTCCCACTAAGGCTGGTAGCTACCTTAGAAATAAACAAACTAAAACTACTTTCGTTTTCCTTTATGAGAAATAGATAAGAGGGGAATAAAGGAGACCAACCTTTGTCTTGCACTTGGTTCCTTGCTTGATTCCTCTCCCTTCTGATAGATCATTGCCACTCGCTTCCTCGTCTACCCAGCTTCAAAGAGCACCTGTAGAATCAAAGCAGCATAACACTATCCAAGAACATAGATCTATTATCATAAACAATATAGGGCCAGATATATATTGACCACACAAATGCATATATCATCAATCATACAAGAATGTGGAGGAAAACTTGAATAGATTTATTAATAATCAAGAATAGAAAAGAGGATTACAACCAATTGTTTTGACCCAGCATCATCCTCTCAGCAAGAAAGCCCTTCTTCACCTCATGAAAAGCTTAGATCACCCAACACTATGATGTTGCACCAAGAAACCAGCAGCACTTCCTCACAAGATAGAAAATTCCAGCCTCTGGATCTCTAGGATGAGGGATCCATACATAGATGTTTGCAAGGGGGGTGAGTTAGCTTTTGATATTTGATTAGTGTCCTCTCTTTGATAGTTCTTGATTCCACTTAGAGATTGATGATCTCTTACTCATCCCTGGGTGAATGCAGATAGGCAAGTGTCACAGGAGAAGTTTCTGGAAGATTCCATGATCCTCCACCTTGCAGATTGACTCTGTCATTTGTCCACTCTCACCCATCATACCCCATAGAAGGGATTTTCAAGATGCATCACACCTGCCGTGTGTATTTAGGTGGGATGCAACACACTTTGACCACAGAGCAGGTGAGATGGTCCAGTTTTGACCAGTTCTGAGTAGTTTTTCATGGAGAACTTCTGGGAGAAGATGTAATCAGTTGAAATTGTTCTTTTAAAGGTTGGAACAACACTTTTAGGGACTTAGGAGCCTTTGGTTTATGGACATTTATGATTGGGGTTGCAGTGCCCAAAAATGTCTATAACAGTTGCTCGCTAAAGCATGAGGTCGTTAATCTGTTGATGTCGGGTGAAATGCTTTATCATGAGGATCTGAAGTTTTTCGAGCTGGAAGGCGACCTGTAAGAAGATACAATACAATACATTATCTTCATAATATTTTCATGATCTAGCTGAGGCGGGCATTCCCATGCTCAGATTTATAAATTCATTTTCATGTACATAAGACATACAATCGTCTGAGTGTAGACTGATGATTCTGGTAGAGCCATCATCCCTTAGGTTGGATGATTATCTGTGCAGTAATGATGTACATTTGATGTCTTTATTTTCCTGAATATATATTGCAGCCCGGATGGATGAAACTAGATCTGAGGTCTTCAATCTCGTTCGATCTTCACTCAAAGTACAAGTCGATCCACGAGAGGAATCACCGATAATGATGATGACCCTCAAGGTACTACAGTACAATTCACGTGGTGTGAATAAGGGACTTGGCATCGAACACCATGCAAAATCTTTTGGTCGAAGGCCATTGATGTAAACCTGTCGCCGGAAGTGAGAAACTTGCCATTGAGGTATGCAAGCTTCAAAGTACTGAAAGGGTTGTTCCTAGATCGACTTCTTGGATAATGAGATGATGTCGAAAAGAAGCGATCCGTCATAGGAGGGCCTTAGTGAATCCCACATCAATGACACGGAACAGAGCAAATGATTTTAATGGAGGTGAAAACGATCTGGTGATATAAGGTTCAGGGTGGCGGTCATGAAAGAATGGAGCGTAAATGTATTGCAGTGGGTGAGACACTGGTGAATTCTCTGAGCGACTTCTCTTGAACATATCGACGACACTGACATGATGGATTGGTAGCGTTAACCCCAAATATGGATGGTGTGATGGACCCATGGTGATATGACCAGTGAACGGAACAACCCAACCCAGCTCAGATGCGGAGTGAAAGTGTCATGTTCAAGAGCGACTTGCTACCAATAAAGTTTTTTCAAGTTTTCTTCCCAATTTTTCCCCAGTCATTGCTGACCAGTACCTCTTTATTTTTGTCAAGCTGGAGGAGGATAACATATGCTTGTTCTATAATTTTCCCTTCGGGCAAACCCATTGCTATGTTTTAACGAGCCTAGCGATAGTGAAACTCGTTCTTGTCTGTATGGACAAGTTTGTCGCTATTCGGTTTTAACGAGTTTAACGACAAGGATAACTCGGTCCTTTTCAATTTTAGAGAGTCTAAAAAAGGGACGTAAAGAAAACTCCAATAATCCTTTTTCGTCATATAATCCATTGAGTCCGAAAAAGTATAAAACAATACAAAAGGGATGAATTTTCGGTACTTTTAACGAGCTGAACCAAACAAGCGCTCGATCTTTTTGTGTAATAATCCCTCAAGTCCAAAAAGATTAAAATCTAAAGGAGGGATAGAACTTCTGGTCCCTTTAACGAGCTGGAGAGGCCAATTTCTCGCCAATATTTTCATATTTTACGAGTCAGTTGTAAAGAGCTTAAAGGAGACTCGTTTTTGAGGAACGAGTGATGAATTCAGGTAGCAACTGATTCCAGGTAAGGTTTGGAATTTTCCAATTACGACAGTGTCACAAGGATGGCTAACAGGATCACTCTTCGCAGTTGTTCCTAAAAAAGGGTAAAAAATCAAATGGCGGTGAATGATCGGCCAATACAAAGTGGAGGTGATGATGAGAACACGACCAAGGTTTCAAAGGTTGATGATAATACATTCACGATGGTTATTTACCGGAAATTGGTTCATTTTTTAATGAGCTTAAACTCTGGGGGAACATTTGCTCATTGCTTATGTTTATTTTTTAACGAGCTTGAATTCCGCATTAAAACTGCTTGATCCAGTTGTATGATAAGGATGTCTCATATAAAAAAGGCATTTTTTCAAAGCTTTGCCCCGCATCTTTTCTTTATGCAAGTTAGGAAATGACCAATCCCATGAGTTTAAAGGGTTAGAGGACCTATAAATTAAAAAAAATAAATGGTCGCTCTTCGCTTGCATGCCAAAAGGTTTGCATGCCCCCAGGTATAGTGAAGTAGAGTTTCCAGGTTACCCCTCAATTTGCAGAAAAAAAATTTGTTTTATCAGGAAATGCCTACCTTTTCCAGGTTACCCTTCAATTTGCAGACAAAACATTTGTTCTATCGAGAAAGGCCTACCTTCTAATGGAGGTATCTTACTCCGGTCTAATCCCATTTTCCAAGATGGATGGGTGTGTTAGCCAGTCATATATCCGCTGTGGAAACCTACCCTATACCCAAGGTTTTCCTGTCGAAACAGGCCAGAGTGCATGCCCCCTAGGTTTCAGTCATATCCTCTAAATAACTCGCACTCATCAGGAGGATAGACTGGGGATTGATGAGACATTCCTTGCGTGAAAATACCATTCAGGGTTGGTGTATGACTATTTGCTGTGTGTGAATCGGGGAATGAAAGCTGGTCTATGAGCTTGACCACTCTTCCTTCATGCGGAAAACACATTAATCTAAAGAGTGAGGAGACAATGGCTCCCATGCAATAAATATAGTCACGTCCAAGGAGTAGATTATAATCCAGGGGTCCTTGGACTACCATTACGTAACGGTCGACTGGTTCCTTTGTCAAAGCCTATTAGATTTCTCATCTCAGGAAAAAGCGATGGCGAACCAAGTGCTTTCCAAGAAGTTGAGGAAAGGATACTCACAGAAGCCCCTTCATCTATGATGGTACCAGCCATGACCATTCTATATATTTGAGCAATGATTCGAAATGGTACACTAGACGGTAAACGGGGTCTGCCTAGTAGATTCCAATCGAAGGAAACAACCAGGTTGCTTGTAGGTGGGACTGAATAGATGGCCGGATATGACTCTGATGAACTTCCTTCCTGCAGTAAAGGAACGGGTAGACTGCCCCCATGTTCATCAGAGTCTATTCTTACGAAGAGAATTTGAACGGTGTCGTTCTTGTTCTCTTCGGTGACTGTATCATCTGAAGATGGATCCTCTGAAGGCAAGACTAGGTCAATTGCTGCCTCGACCTTTTGAATTTTGTCTGGTGTGGATTCATATGGTTTATCTTCAATGATAGATGCTTCGGCCAACCACAAGGGCATGTCAGCCGGATTTTCAACTAGTGACGGACTCGGCAAGAGCTTCTTATATCCAGGAGGAAGCCGTAACGGTGAAACCGGACGGTCGTCCAAAACTCTTTTAGCCTCGTCTAAGAAGGGACAATGGTGGACGGCATGATTGCCTTCACACAGTTTACAAGGAAATTTACATCTTCCCTTTTGTCCTGGGGCTTCACTTTCACTAGTTGACGGTGTACTTTCGACATGATCATCAGAGGTTGATGACACCAGATTGTGCAAACGAGGAGACCAGTCCCTTAAGATCCGAGGGATGCAAGGACAATCTCGATGATAGTGGTCTCCTTTGCAAATGACACATGGCGATTTAGGCCTGGATGGTGTAGTGTGTGGATTTTTGCTAGATGATGCCTGATCGCCCCTTTTTGCCTTTGGCTCCTTCTTCTTCTTCCCTTTATTCTTCTTCTCTTTCTTCTTCTCAGTTACTTGATTTTTGGCTTTACCAGCTTCATCAAGCGAAGAGGAAGGAGGAGAGGAAGAATTGGACGAAGTAGAGGGTTGGTGGGTAACTCTGGTATCGTTTAGTTGCTGACTTGATTGTTCAGGAATCACGGTGTTCTGAACGACAGAAGTTGAGAAGAGCCATACGGGCAAGCCGATTATCAATCCTGGAAGCGACAATGTGGCCATATAGGGTGCGCCAACATCTCCCCAAGAGGAGAAAGGACTAGGATTTCCCCCAAGGGGAACTCCTTGGTTGGTGGACTCCATTCTTCTCAACCTAAGACCAACGTAGGAAAGGTGATATTTATTCCGATTAAAATAAATTTTAGACGCTTTGACACAACTTGTTTTTTCAATTTTTAAGAGTCGAGAAAAAACAAAAGATGACTCTAATCGCCTTCAATTTTTAATGAGCCTGAAGTGACAAGTGCTCAGATGGAACTTTTCCTTTAAGGAGTCTGAAAAGGAACGAAAGAGACTGCTCTGGAAATCTAGACAGAGGGATTACCAAACCAATCGCAAAACTGCAAAATACTTTTTACGGTACAGCAGTCAATCTTCCCGAATGCTGTGTTCAGTGCATTGCGATCGATAGGGCGGTAGACACGGCTTCCCATGGATAAAGGATAAAGCCTATTGTGGTCTCCCAATATATACTCGGTGGTACGTTGGAGCACAAGTCCGTACTGGCACCTATCGTCTCAAAGTGGAGGAATCACCCAACCATCAATGAAAACAACAGTTACCAGGCTTTATGACGCCAGAATACATCTCTAGCCTAGACTTCTAAATGTTGTGCGTTAGGTTCCAAAGCGTTTTTAGATTCATTGAATTTATTTTACGGTTGATCTTGCTTAAGAAATTTGCCTTTCAGGTTCACCGCGTGATGTAGATTTACAATTCCTAAAATGCAATCTAAGATGATAAACAATCATTTAATCTTCTTTTTGCAATGAAAATCCTATATACTAAGGAAAGAGAGATGATGTTCTTTCAACATAGAGTAGAGAGCACACACTATATGCATTGTCCTAAATCAAACCAAGAAACAGTCTAAATGTAAATGCACATGCATGTATTTGTTTTTAGCCTTCTTAATGTGTGAATGATAAAAAGAAAGCTAAGCGCAAATCTGAATTATTTTTCAAAGCGACATTACTAGCAAGTTTCTTTTCAAGACAAAATGAGGACAATGACGACACTTTGCGATTTGGAATTGAAAACTTGCTTTCGACACTTGAAAAACTACTAATTCAAATCAAATACAAGAGTAACAATGTAATTGACTATCAAGAACAATCGAATTCTCTTCTATGACTGAAAATGACACTTGCGACAATTTCAAATCAAGAAAAGACAGTTCAATTACGCTACTTCTTTGTAAAAGAGAACTGAAAATGGCTCAAAATACATAAAAAATTTTACAGTTATTTGCAAAATGGAGGTGGAATAATGGCAAGGAAGGGGGTTTCAACAGAGGTGTACTGACTACAGGTAGCAAAACTCCTGAATAGAGCTGAAAAGAGTGAGCACAGAAACCAAAATCTAAGAGTAGAAAAGGCCTTGTCTGATCAGCGCACCTGTAACATAGGGAAAAATAGATGCAACACAACTACTACACTCGGGAAGTGCGATGCATACAGAATCCAAAGAAGAGACAGTGCGATGGACCAGGCACGAGACTTTAACTGGGTTCCGGGTCACATTTTGCAGCTCAGTTCAGGGATTTAGGCCGAGCAAGTGGTAATCAGTAAATCAATCACAGGGGTAGATCTAAGGAGGTTACTAGAGCCACCACAACGGAAATTAGAGAGCTTGTAAATCGATTTTTCAGTTCATAAACAAAACCTGGAGATAGACTGAAGCAACATTGATCTACTATGCACTTGCATAGCAAATGCAGTTCGAAGGCTAGATGGCTTGACTTTAGGCTTCGTCTGTAAGTTTATAAAGCAAACAAATGTAGACAAACAAACAATATATTTTCTCCCCAGTGGAGTCGCCATTTTTTTATCGGGAAATCTAGTGTCTATGCAGAGCTGCTAGTCCCACTAAGGCTGGTAGCTACCTTAGAAACAAACAAACTAAAACTACTTTCGTTTTCCTTTTTGAGAAATAGATAAGAGGGGAATAAAGGAGACCAACCTCTGTCTTGCGCTTGGTTCCTTTCTTGATTCCTCTCCCTTCTGATAGATCTTTGCCACTCGCTTCCTCGTCTACCTAGCTTCAAAGAGCACCTGTAGAATCAAAGAAGCATAACACTATCCAAGAACATAGATCTATTATCATAAATAATATAGGGCCAGATATATATTGACCACACAAATGCATATATCATCAATCATACAAGAATGTGGAGGAAAACTTGAATAGATTTATTAATAATCAAGAATAGCAAAGAGGATTACAACCAATTGTTCTGGCCCAGCATCATCCTCTCAGCAAGAAAGCCCTTCTTCACCTCATGAAAAGCTTAGATCACCCAACACTATGATGTTGCACCAAGAAACCAGCAGCACTTCCTTACAAGATACAAAATTCCAGCCTCTGGATCTCTGGGATGAGGGATCCATATATAGATGTTTGCAAGGGGGGTGAGTCAGCTTTTGATATCTGATTAGTGTCCTTTCTCTGATAGTTCTTGATTCCACTTGGAGATTGATGATCTCTTACTCATCCCTGGGCGAATGCAGAGAGGCAAGTGTCATAGGAGAAGTTTCTGGAAGATTCCATGATCCTCCACCTTGTAGATTGACCCTGCCATTTGTCCACTCTCAGCCATCGCACCCCATAGAAGGGCTTTTCAAGATGCATCGCACCTCCCGTGTGTATTTAGGTGGGATGCAGCGCACTTTGACCATGGAGCAGGTGAGATGTTCCATTTTTGACCAGTTCTGAGTAGTTTTTCATGGATAACTTCTGGGAGAATATGTAATCAGTTGACCTTGTTCTTTAGAGGTTGGAACAACACTTTTAGGGACTTAAGAGCCCTTGGTTTATGGACATTTATGATTGGGGTTGCAGTGCCCAAAAATGTCTATAATAGGCAGTGAACAACAAAACTTCTCAATTTTTTATTTTTATTTTTTATTTTTAACACACTAGTGAATTACTGATATAGTGAAACATCTATAGTATTTGTTCGCCAGTCCTGCAATAAACCCACAATGGTCACTTCTTCCAATCACGCAGCTACTCATGAAATTGCCCAACGATGGAAGATCTCGACCAGTCCTTAAGCAATAAGAAAATAAACTGATCTGAACCTTGGTGGATCTGATATGCCATATTGAAAAAAGAAATTAACTCAGACAAATATATAAAGCACACATAGAAAACCAGACACAAAATATTGGTGGAAAAAAGGTTGAATCCTCATGCTACCTCAGGTATTCTCACTCTCATTAAAAATAATTGAATATAGTGTTACAAATAAATAGATGAGATAGTGTTCTCAAGATAGTGCGTGCTATCTTAGACACCTTTGGTTGAGATAATTTCTCACTAGACACACACCAATATAAGAGTTACCTAAACTAGCTCCTATCTTAGAGGAACAACCCAAGAGTTAGGCACAAATTCCTAACTTGGAATATTTAATTTATTTTTGGATTTATTATTGTTTTATGAGAGAGTCTAACAACCCATAACCAAACCTCAACTCCTACTACAGATTCATTGAAGGAGGTAGGGTGATACCACAAAAAATTTCCATTCCTCTATTCTTTGAACTTGAAAAAGAGAGAGAAAGGACACATAGGTGGATGCAAATTGCTAAATCAAAAGGGGTAGAGGATGTAGGCCACATGGAGAAGAAGCTGCAAGAAATGGGCAGAGAATTAAGTAGCATAAGAGACAGGGAATCAATGATGGAATCTTAATTAGAGGCTGAGAACACATGGCTAAGAAAGTATCTACAGGAAAAGGAAGGCCAATTGGAAACTATGGCAAGTTTATCCATGGAGGGAATTTAATGTAGGATGCTAGCAAAGTCATATGCCTTATACCTCAAAGAACACAACTGTAGTCTCAGATAAAAAACCTAGCACAAAGAGGAACTATGCCTTTCCAAGACTACATGCAATTCATTGACCTTCGTGATCAAAGCACCATGGAGGATAAAACAAAGATATCTGAGTTCTACCTACACAATTTAGCTCTGATAGATTTAAATGTGTGGGACTGTTATAGAAATTTTTGGGCATTGCAACTCCAAGCATAAATGTCCATAAACCAAGGGCTCCTAAGTCCCTAAAGGTGTTGTTCCAACCCCTAAAAGAACAAGGTCAACTGATTACAACATCTCCCAGAAGTTCTCCATGAAAAACTACTCAAAACTGGACCATTTCACCTGCTCCATAAGCAAAGTGCGTTGCATCGCACCTAAATACACACAGTAGGTGCGTTGCATGTCAAAAAGCCCTTATATGGGGTGCGATGGGCGAGAAGGGACAAATGGCAGGGTCAATCCTCAAGGTGGAGAAGCACGGAATCTTCTAGAAACTTCTCCTGTGACACTTGCCTCTCTGAATTTGACCAGGGATGAGTAAGAGATCATCAATCTCCAAGTGGAATCAAGAACTATCAGAGGGAAGACACTAATCAAATATCAAAAGCTGACTCACCTTCCTTGCAGACATCTATATATGGAT